>BSBM01000592.1:1345000-2690000 GCA_027924585.1 Larix kaempferi | reverse complement strand
GATAACGAGGATGAGGATGATGAAGAATATGATCATATTCTTCATCATCTTCATCATCTTCATTGATAATGATGATGATGACGAGGATGATGATGAGGATGAGGATGATGATGATGATGTTGATGATGACAAAGATGATTATGATGATGATGATGATCATATTTGTCATCATCAAGATCAACATCTTTATCTTCATACTCATCTTCATCATCATCCATCATCATCATCATCGTCATCATCAGCATCATCATCATCCATCTTCTTCATCATCATCCATCATCATCATCATCATCTTCGTCATCATCATCATTATCAATGATGATGATGAAGAAGATGGATGATGATGATGCTGATGATGACGATGTTGATGATGAAGATGATGATGAAGATGATGACCAAGATGATGAGGAGGAGGAGGAGGAGGATGAGGATGATGAAGAGGAAGTGGGTGATAACGATGATTATGATGATGGATATGATGATGATGACAAGGGTATGATGATGATGAGGATGATGATGATGATGTTGATGATGGCGAATATGATTATGATGATGAGGAGGAGGAGGAGGAGGAGGATCATATTCATCATCATCAACATCATCATCTTCATCTTGGTACTCATATTATCATCATCATCATTATCAATGATGATGATGAAGAAGATGTTGGTGATGATGATGACGATGATGATGATGTTGATGATGAAGATGATGGCCAAGTTGATAATGATGATGATGAGGATGAGGATGGGGATGATGATGAGGAAGTGGGTGATAATAATGATGATGATGATGGAGATGATGATGATGACGAGGATGAGGATGATGATGATGATGGAGATGATGACGATGTTGATGATGAAGATGATGATGAAGATGATGACCAAGATGATGAGGAGGAGGAGGAGGAGGATGAGGATGATGAAGAGGAAGTGGGTGATAACGATGATTATGATGATGGATATGATGATGATGACAAGGGTGATGACGATGATGAGGATGATGATGATGATGTTGATGATGGCGAATATGATTATGATGATGAGGAGGAGGAGGAGGAGGATCATATTCATCATCATCAACATCATCATCTTCATATTGGTACTCATCTTATCATCATCATCTTCATAATCATCATCATTATCAATGATGATGATGAAGAAGATGTTGGTGATGATGATGACAATGATGATGATGTTGATGATGAAGATGATGGCCAAGTTGATAATGATGATGATGAGGATGAGGATGGGGATGATGATGAGGAAGTGGGTGATAATGATGATGATGATGATGGAGATGATGATGATGGCGAGGATGAGGATGATGATGATTCTGGAGATGATGATGATGATGAGGATGAGGATGAGGATGATGAGGATGATGAAGAATATTATCATCTTCTTCATCGTCTTCATCATCTTCATTGACAATGATGATGACGACAAGGATGATGACGAGGATGAGGATGATGATGATGAGGATGATGATGATGATGATGATGATGATGATTACGATGATGATGATGATCATCATCATCATATTCGTTATCATCAGCATCAACATTTTCATCTTCGTACTCATCTTCATCATCATCCATCATCTTCATCATCATCATCTTCGTCATCATCATCATCATCATTATCAATCATGATGATGAAGAAGATGATGATGATGAAGATGATGATGGTGATGATGTTGATGATAATGATGATGATGATGGTGAAGATGTTGATGATGATGACGATGATGAAGAAGGTGGTGATGATGAGGATGATGATGATGAGGATGATGATGATGAAGATGATGA
The DNA here is from genome assembly GCA_027924585.1 of Larix kaempferi. Taxonomy (NCBI): domain Eukaryota; kingdom Viridiplantae; phylum Streptophyta; class Pinopsida; order Pinales; family Pinaceae; genus Larix; species Larix kaempferi. The sequence continues at coordinate 2,688,190 of BSBM01000592.1, read as the reverse complement.
TGACGATGGATATGATGTTGTTGTTGTTGATGATGATGATGATGATGACGATGATGATGATGTTTAAGGCATTCAATGTAGCCTAATCATGGTATATGTATCCCTATACATTTCCTAGAGATACCCCACAAGGGTTATGTGTGGTGGTTTGAAGATGCATTCAACATCGTATCCCAAGAAGCTTCTTGAGTTGTAGGTGTTGTTCATGGTGCTTGAACCCGAGAAGCTTCATTTAAGTCATGAGAAGCTTCTTTTTGTCCATACACCTTGGTCAGACCTTGAGACCCATTTTTGGTTCACAACTAACCTAGTCATCGCACACATAACACACTTGAAGTTGACTAATACCCTATAGATTTCATATGTTGTGGTTCATGGACTCATTCATGTTTGTGCCTAAGAAGCAAGAGTTAGTGTTGGAGGTTCTTGTTTCCCTCCACTAGCCATGGTTAAGGAGCCAAGATAAATCCTTGATGTCCAAGACATTATAATGGCAACAATATTCAATTCATATGCAAAAGGCTCCTTGTAGAGGGATAGTGTCATGGATTCTATGTGTTATTGATAATGCGTGAGGTCTAGAATTTTCCATTAAGGCCTGGATGGAATTCAATTGAGCTCAATATGCTTCAATAAGATCTCAAGGAACTTGTTTTGATTCTTCGATGATGTTCAATGCTTTTCAACATATCCATGGTATTGCATGGTAGGATGAGGAGGCATTCATGGCATTTGATCTTTACAAAATATGTTTTTTGTCAAAGTGAAATTCAAATTGCCTCTTTGATGAGTCCTCCTATACAAGACTTCATTTATTGCATGAATGTCACAAGCTCACGAAAACTCTAAACAACACTCAATGGCATGCAACTACAAATAATGGTATGCAACTATAACCACAAACCAAGCAGAGGTTGATTTTATGCATTGATATAGAGAGGTGGCAATAGGCACACAATATGGAGAAACAATGAGTTAGAAAAAACATTTGGACCAAAGTACCACAATGGTTATTAATAAATTAAAAAAAACAATTTTTGGCTCAAGAATTGTCTTCAATTTGATGGGTGGCATGATCATGATCATGTAACCTCCCTCCATCCTTCCAACATATGTGGTTTATCACCACATTTCTCTTCGACACTCGCCATCAAAATACGTATAAAAATAACATGTCTCTACATCCTCTTCCATTTAAATCCTCATCGCATAGTCATAAATAAGGATTATTATGCATGCACATCCTCACCTTACAATATAAATTGGGTCAAGGCGCATAGACGACCATAAATTATCAAATGTGTCAAGATGCAAAGAGTAATCCCTTCAAATGAATATTAATACCCACCCTTCAAACTTCATCACCGAGTCCAATTTATGCAAATATTTTCTAAGTGGGGGAAGGTTTGGCATTAAATGGTGTAAACGTTGGGGAATAAATGGTGTAAACATTATACAGGGGCACGTGCACGTGTTTTAGCACATGCGTGCTAGTGACGTGTATGGGATAAAAACACATGTGTGCGCATTTAAGCACACATGCACGTCCTTGTTACTAGTTAAAAAAAATAGAGTTCTATGTTTCCCGGGAATTCTACCAAAAAACACAGGTTTTATTTCTTCTGCGGGTTTCAAGCTCTTATAGGTTTCTTATTGGCTCACACTCATTGATATTTTGGAAACTCATTGATCTACTGGACACAAAATTACCCTTGGAATCTAACAAACATATTAAGTGTTCTTGGAATCTAGTGGATACATTCAAGCTACCAGTTTCCATTGCAAGTGGAGATCATTTCTATAGAGGTATGGTGAATTGTAAATAAGTCTTTTCATTCACAAGATTTGATATTCTCCCATGCCTTTTTGTTTTTATCATATGCCCACAACAATATCCATGCATAGACAACAATGAATTTGACAAGAAGATTTCCCAAGTTCATATCTAAAAAAACTCATATGAACACTAGACAAGATGAAGTATGCAACCTCCTCATTGTGTAATTAGTTCCCAAGTTAATTTTGTTCTTTTCACCTCATATTATGCTAGCAAAAAATACTACAAGTCACTCAATAAACATGACTAAAAATATGACTTCAACTCATCCACAAAACCTCAACTCTCTCATCTCTTATTCAATACCATTGTATGGAATGAGGATATCTGTAAGTATATGCACCTTTCCTTTCTCTATGAATCCAAATATGATAATATTCATCCATATTTACCATCCTTACAATATCCCCTCACCTTTAATAATGATTTTTTTTCCAAAAGACAAGACTTTCCCACTTCATGCTCTATCCAAAATGATCATTGTTGTTATAGTCCCTAGTTCCCCAGTTTCCAACACCTCCCCACCCTAGATATTGCACATTGAAAGGTCTAATTACATTCCCCCTAATCATCCTTCCCAAGACCATGATCCTTGTTAGATACCTTTGCATCCTCCTTAAGATTTTGCACAATACAAGGTATACATTCATTCTATTGTGATGCATTATTGAATTCAACCATGGGTATTTTAAACTCAAAATCGCATTCTATCATCTCAAGGTTTATAAATAAGGAAATAGTTTGTTTTTGTTTCTTCAACTCCTTAAGGTGTTATATAACGTAGTAATTTATTATGGGAAAGGACATTGCCTAAAATGGAAGGATATACCATTCCACTATGAAGACAAAGCAATCAAACTAGGTGCAAAATTTAGAATTGATAACATTAAGAGAGAAAGCAAAAAATGCAACTAATTAAGGTGAAAAATATGATGTAAACCAATAAGAAAAACTATTCCCAAACTATTCTCATAGGTTACCTTATTTGATGTATAAAAACTATCAAACTATTCCCAAGGCATCTCTAGACATCTCTGTTGTAGGGTGTTACTACCATAATTTTTATGAATTCATGGCTAGGCAAGACACTAGTTTCTCCACTCTACACTTGACCAACCATCATCTATATTGATTGGAATTGTAAGAGATAATGATGTTTATTCGAACACAAATAAACCAACATAGTCTGTAGTTGTATATGTTAATTTGTAAAGTGGTAAGCTATGTTGGAATGTGTCAAGTTCATTGTATAATGGCACTAATATCTAATTTGTTGTTTCTTTTGCAGGGGTAGGCCTGATAGTTGTGTTAAAGAGAATTTTGGAGATGGGAAACTCATGCAACGCAAAAAAAAATATAGAAGGAATCTTCCCATTGAAAAGGTCAATGACTTAAGAGAAAAGGCTGGGTTGGGAATGGAAAGATTGAGACATGGTCCTATCATTGCCCCGGATCCTGCCACTGATCCTAACATAGTTGTTGAAATGAAAACCTCTTGTTCAGAACTATAGGTAAAGCAGTCGTGTCTAATGGACCCAACTCAAATTTCAACATCAACACAATCTCCAACCAACAATCCATCAATGAGTCATGCTGAAGTTCCTCACGACACAAGAATTTTGGGAGATGTTGCATGTGTAGAGATGGACATATAAGCCTTGATTAATTTTCAATCTCCCCAAGAAGACGAGAACCATGTTGACCACACTCCCATTATGGCCCAATCTGTGAACGAAGCACGACAATAAACAAGCTCTGGTATTCATGTCTCATGTCCACCCTCCCTACCTCAATTGTCCAGTACAAGAAGAAGAACTCCTAGACGTATTCATGTGGATGAGAGTGCTATGTCAGGGCTTGAAGGCAAGTTGCCAAAATGCACTATCGAATGGCAATGCAACAAAATTGTCAAATAATATTTTGAATCCAAAGGTGATGCAGGTAAATGTCAATTATTGCTATGTTTGTTAAAGTCACATTGTTTAGCTGTTGTTAGGAGAATTTTGGGCATAAATATGGTTAAAATTTCAGAGGCTAGCAGTCATATTGTTAGAAATCTCCAATCTGCATTTAATGCGATTGGGAAGACGTCTCGTACAAAATATCTTTGTGCGGCTTGTCGTGTTTTAGAGGAATCAGTTGTAAGCAAGTCCACAACGCAACGTCGCCTGGTATCACACACTTCTCACATACTCAAATTAAATAGAAAAAACTATTAAAAAGTACTCTATTATAAGAGAAAATCTTGACACTCCGGGTGGAAATGATTGTTGGGATTTTGTTGGTAGGTTGCCTCATGCAGATAGGAAGCTAATTGATGCTGTTAAGGAGTTAGTACAAAAGTTTTGGCATGATCATACTAGACCTTCATCAAACCAAAGAGACGTGCTAAAGCTGAGAAAAGGTTCTACTGAATGTGAACCCCATGTTAAACACTTCCTTGCCACCACACAGACTGAACTCTATGAGAGATTCAGGAATGAGCACACACAATTGAACCTGGGCCAAAGGTCCTTTGAGAAATGCAAACCCTGGTACGCTCGTATATGCATTGATTAGAACACCTGTTGTTGTAGATACTATGTAGAATATGAATATTATTATGACACATATAAACATATATTTTGTGATTTGCATATTAACATTTTGCAGGGATGCAAAGGATCCATACTACCACCGAATGCATCAAGAGACTTTATCCACAACATCATGTGTCCAAGGCCCGAAGGACAAAAATATTATGAAAAATCGTGTCTATATGGGACATGTTCTAGGTGTAGTGGGTTTTTTCTTTTGAACCGTTGCATCCATGAAAGCAAGGAGCACGAATTAGGAATGATGGGCGTGTAGATGCAGAGCTTCAAGTACGTAACCTATCAATTAGATAGTGCTAGGGAAAGTAAAAAGATTGCATTAGTGAAGTCACAGGTACAAATGAATATTGCATATTTTTCATATTACATGTTCAATTTATTACATATACATTTTTTGAAATGCCACATTGTAATATTTCCCTTGTTTTCATGGTAACAAGTATCGATATGTGACTTCTTGACGGAGTTCTACGAGAAAAAAAAGCAGTATGTTAAACATGTGCATGTAGCGCGATGGCAAGATGAGCAGTACAGAAAATGCAGGGACACATTTCCTATTGGAACCATAGTGTCAATTGTGGATTTTGCAGAAAATTACACCCTTCAGCCACAAAATGAAATCTAGAGTCAATACTACCATTTAGACCAAGTCAACATCATGGTACATATTATGTATAGGCATGGTCCAGAGAGCAACAATGACAAGAGGATAATACTGAAGGAGACAAACTTTTACATAAGTGATGATAGAACCCATGATCTGCATTATGTGCAACATTGTTTTCGAATTTTCTATGATCAGTTGAAGGAGATAGATATACAGATGGATTAGCATTGGATATGGTCGGATGGTTGTGTGGGCTAATTCAAAAATGCCTGAGTATTCCAATGGATGAGTATTTTGCATAAGACTTATAATGTGCCGCATATATGGAACTATTTTGAGACAGGGCACGGCAAAGGCGAGCATGATGGGGTTGGTGAATGAATCAAGACCGCTCTATGAAGGGAAGAGATGAGGTTTGACAGGGAACCTCATATCCTATATGCAGAATCCATAGTTCAATGGTGCTCTGCAACAATGTCATACCAAGCAAGAGATCAACAAACATCATCAGTGGCAGGACGTGTGGTAAGAAATTTTTGGTGGTTGGTTGACATAGACCAATCACGTTCCTACAGTTGCAACACAGTACAAGAAACATGTTGATTTCATTCAGTTTAAAGCTCAAAAAACCCCTTATTTGAAATATGGACGCAAAAGCTTGCATGATTTTGCATCCCTTGCAGCAGTGGAAAATGGGATGAATGCGGATGCATGGACTGGGTTGATGAATGGGATCATGTTTCACTTGCAGTAGACCAACATGAAGTTGTTGAAACAACCCAGTTAGAGGAGGTTCAATCAGCGATTTCGACAGACTACGACCATATCTCAAATCTTGTACAACCAGGACACATATACGCAGTTGTTTCCCCGAAGGGAAATGAATGAGGCACAGATTATTGGTTGGCATAGTGCATCCAAGGTAAGCAAACCCTCTACGCATCATTAATCGACGATGAAGGCTTTGAATTTCCTATTGGATCAATGGTGGTTAAAGGGGAATATCTTACACTAGATGGGAAGTCAAGAAAGACTACTGGCCATGTATTCATGGATTACAAACCAGGTTAAGTGGTGTATCACTTCACAAACTTGATCGTTGGCACAAACATCCATCTTCAGACAATGTCAAGCAAGAGCTCAACCAAGGTACGCTACTACCCACCTCATTCAGAGCACGAGAGATTGATGGAGACAATTAGCAATAGAGAGGATCCAGATGGATTTATTGAATGAGGCCAGTCAACTTTACATAAGAGAAAGAATTGCATCAAAGAATGTTAGGTTCTACATCAAGGTATGTGTATTTTTATGTTATTATGTTGGTACATGCATTTTTTTATACATACATACATACATGTCTTTTCCATACATACATAGAGATACATACATATAGATACATACATACTTACATAGAGATACATCCATCTGCCATGTCATCATTTCACCCTTTGTCATTAATGTTTAGAAACCTAATCTAGCCCTAGAAATCCTAGAAAGCTAAACTAACCCTAGAAACACTAATTTAACACTATAAAACTAAGCTATAATACTATAAACCTAAACTAAACTAGTCCTAGAAACCTAAACTAGTCCTAGAAACACTAATCTAACCTAAACTAGCCTTAACACTTCTCTCATTTGGTATGAGAGAAGTTGCTTTAGACCTACCTCACTCATGTCAATGCTTGAGTTTCTGGAGCCCAGCCTCCCACCCCACATGACCTCTTCAACATTTTTTGTTCTCTTGGTTTTGTGCCCACCCAAATTTTTTTCATGCTTTGGGTACCTTGAGGTAAATCCCCAACCCAAAAAACTCTTATATTATGATGATTATGTTGGTTATTAGCTTCACCCAACAAAATTATATTTGACAATACACATATTCATAGATTTGGTTCCCCATGCTCAATGCTCACCCAAATCTAGCTAGATTTTGAGTTTTTTCCCTTATCCAAGCATCGTGTCATCAACCTAGGCTTTCCACTAATATATTCTAACTAGATACTAGAATCTCCTTGACCAAATTTGATGGAAAAATGCATAGAGGTCTTCTAGACTCTTAGATACGTATCCTAGCGATTTATTTTCAAACATGCTCATTTATGGTTGGATATTGATGCTTGATTCCTATAGATAACCACTTATAGGGACTTGTCATCGTCATCATCACCATCACCATCATCATCAACGTCTTCATCATCATCACCATCTTCATCATTGTCACCATCTTCATCAACGTCTTCATCATCATCACCATATTCATCATCATTGTCATCTCTATGCTCCTCATCAACATCTCCATCATCATCATCTTCTTCGTCATCATAATCATCATCTTCATCACCATGAACATCATCAACAACGTCTTCATCATCATCACCATCTTGATCATCATTGTCATCTCCAGGCTCCTCATCAACATCTCCATCATCATCATCATCTTCATCACCATCACCATCACCATCACCATCACCATCACCATCACCATCACCATCACCATCAATGTCTTCATCATCATCACCATATTCATCATCATCATCACCATCTTGATCATCATTGTCATCTCTAAGCTCCTTATCAACATCTCCATCATCATCATCTTCTTCACCATCACCATCACCATCACCCTCAATGTCTTCATCATCATCACCATCTTCATCATCATTGTCATCTCTAGGCTCCTCATAAACATTTCATCATCACATCTTCTGCGTCATCATCATCATCATCACCATCACCATCACCATCACCATCACCATCATCGTCAATGTCTTCATCATCATCATTGTCATCTCTATGATCCTCATCAACATCTCCATCATCACATCTTCTTTGTCATCATCATCATCATCTTCATCACCATCACCATCATCATCAACCTCTTCATCATCATCACCATCTTCATCATCACTAGCATCTCTAGGCTCCTCATCATCATCTTCTTCTTCATCATTATCATCTTCATCACCATCACCATCACCATCATCATCAACATCACCATCACCATCTCCATCATCATCAACATCTCCATCATCGTCATCTTCTTCCCCATCAACATCAACATCTTCATCATCATCACCATCTTCATCACCATCACCATCACCATCACCATCACCATCACCATCGTCATCACCATCATCATCAATGTCCTCATCATCATCACCATCATCATCATCACATCTTCTTTGTCGTCATCATCATCATCTTCATCACCATCACCATCATCACCAACGTCTTCATCATCATCATCATCTTCATCATCATTGTTAAATCTAACTCTAACTCTAATTCAATTTCCTTCTATAACTCTAGCCCTAACCCTCACGCAAACCCTAGCACTAAACCATCTTCTTCATCATCATCATCACCACCATCATCAACGTCTTCATCATCATCACCATCATCATCATCATCATCAACATCTTCATCATCATTGTCATCTCTAGGTTCCTCATCAACATCTCCATCATCACCATCACCATCACCATCACCATCACCATCACCATCACCATCATCATCAACGTCTTCATCATCATCACCATCATCATCATCATGAACATCTTCATCATCATTGTCATCTCTAGGTTCCTTATCAACATCTCCATCATCACATCTTCTTCATCATCACCATCACCATCACCATCACCATCAACATCTTCATCATCATCACCATCTTCATCATCATTGTCATCTCTAGGTTCCTCATCAACATCTCCCTCATCATCATCTTCATCTCCATCACCATCACCATCACCATCATCATCAACATCTTTATCATCATCACCATCATCATCATCATACGTGCCCCATCGACGATTTTGCAAATTTGACCCCAATGTGCAAAAATTGCACACTCTTGTATTGAGCAAAACCCTAGTTTCAAAAATAGACGTACAAGATTACACCTGGACCACGGAACCGGAGGAGAGGTGCACCCCTAACACTATCCCGACGTCTTGAATACAACGGAGTTGATGGTTTGTTGATCCGAGCCACAGTCGTCATTCTATGGCTCGTTTCGTCTTGCATCCAAAAGACCTTCATGGACACCTCCTGGATACCTACCGAGGGCATAGAATTTCAACTGTGCAACAAAACCAGGTTCCAGAGAGTCATGCAAGTGTGTCTAGGAAGGTTCCAGCTGGGAACACTAACTATACCTGCCCGGTCGACGATTTTGCAAATTTGACCACAATGTGCAAAAATTGCACACTATTGTACTGAGCAAAACTCTAGTTTCCAAAATGGATGCACAAGATGACACCTGGGCCACGAGATCATAGGAGAGGGGCACCCCTAGCACTATCCCTACGTCTTGAATCCAACGGAGTCGATGATTTGTCGATCCGAGCCATGGTCATCATTCTATGGCTCGTTCCATCTCGCATCCAAAAGGCCTTCAGGGACACCTATTGGATACCTACCAGGGGCATAGAATTCCAACCATGAAACAAAACCAGGTTTCGGGGAGTCCTGTTAGTGTGTCTAGGAAGGTTCCATTTGGGAACGCTAGCCATACCTCCCCGGTCGATGATTTTGCAAATTTGACCCCATTGTGCAAAAATTGCACACTCCTGTACTGAGAAAAACCCTAGTTTCCAAAATGGATGTACAAGATGACACTTGGGCCACGGGACTGGAAGCGAGGGGCATCCATAGCACTATCCCGATGTCCTGAATCCAACGGAGTCGACGGTTTGTCGATCCGAGCCACAATCGTCATTCTATGGCTCATTCTGTCTCGCATACAAAAGGCCTTCAGGGACACCTACTGGATACCTACTGGGGGCATAGAATTCAAACCGTGCAACAAAACCATGTTCTAGGGAGTCCTGCAAGTGTGTCTAGGAAGGTTCCAGCTGGGAAAGCAAGCCATACTTGCTCGGGAGATGATTTTGCAAATTTGACCCCAATGTGCAAAAATTACACACTCCCATACTAAGGAAAACCCCAGTTTCCAAAATGGACATACAAAAGGACACCTGGGCCACGGGACCGTAGGAGAGGGGCACCCCTAGCACTATCCTGATGTCCTGAATCCAACGGAGTCAACAGTTTGTTGATCCGAGCCACGGTCGTCATTCTATGGCTCGTTCCGTCTCGCATCCAAAAGGCCTTCACAGACATCTACTGGATACCTACCGAGGGCATATAATTCCAATCGTGCAATAAAATCGGGTTCCGGGGAGTCCTGCAAGTGTGTCTAGGAAGGTTTCAACTGGGAATGCTAGCCATACCTTCTTGCTCGACGATTTTGAAAATTTGACCCCAATGTGAAGGCCATCCAAATTCGCTCAATGGAGCCATTTCTCGTCCAGAGGCCCCTAGGTGTGCGTGGCTACCATGGACATGTCCACTATGGCCACATGGACCTGCGGGAGTCGACAAAATCCATGTCTGCTCGTCGATTTGGGTTCCATGGCCCCAGAGCAAATCCCCAAAAGTGTCCCTGAATTGTTGATGTATATGTAACTTCGGAATGTATTTCACATATATGTATATTGTATTCCTATAGAGATGGTATTATTCCTCTATAAGGAAGTGTCGTCATTTATATTGTAAGTGTCGTAACTTATATTTGATGGGTTATTAGACCACCTTGTTTGGGGTCGGCCCTGTATAAGTCATGTGGGTCAAAGGGTTATTAGACCACCCTATTGGGGGTCGGCCCACTCAGCATTATGTTATGTGGTTAAGTTAGAGCCGACATGAGTTAGGTAAAAAGGCAAGTCAAGTCAAGTATAAATAGAGTGCGGGAGGCACTCTATTTGCTCACTCACTTCTCACACATGCTCTCAAGGAGGAGAGGCGCACTTATGGAGGAGGAGGATTGCTGCTAGGTTATGGCTATCTCTCTTGGTTGGTTGTATCATTGCTCTATCTATCTCTGAGGAAGTTATTGGGGTTTTTCACCTTTATGGTTTTCCCCAAGTAAATCTTTGTGTCTCTTGTGTGCTTGCATTATTGTCTCCATGATTGATATGCTGTAGATATGCTGTACATGTTGTTCTCTCAGTTAAGATCCTAGATCAGATTGAAGTAAATTCTGAAAATTTAACATGGTATCAGAGCTAGCCTGAAAGAAGGCATGATATGGCATGTATGACACTTGTTACACTTACGATGCTAGGGTTTGATATAGCAAAACCAGTCATCGTAGCACTTTCGCTATAAATCCGTTTTGGAGAATTTTGCGGATCTGAAATTGTTACAGGACGAAGCTAAGATCTCCAGGTATCTTGTGTCCAAAGGACAACCTCTAATTCGTTGTACTTTGTGATTTATGATCTGTACAATATAGGGTTTCTGCCTCTTCCAGATCTGAGTCAAAATCAGGTGACCTTGGGAAAAAGGTCATATCTTGGGCTAGGAAGCTCCAAATGAAATTTCGTAAAAAGTGACAGGTAGTAAACAGTCTGCACTATCTCAGAAAACTTTTTCAGAGGCCGAAGTTGAACCAGTGACACGTGGCACGCCGTACAAGTTCGCTCTCCTGTATTATCCCATAAACAGGTCACGTTGCGACATTTGGCATAACTCTCTCTCAGAGAGTCCAATTGAGGTCAGACCTGTCAGGATGGAAAGGTAACAGGCCGAGATATCTCAGAAAACTTTTTCAGAGGCCGAAGTTAAAACAGTGACACGTGGCAGACCGTACAAGTTCGCTCTCCTGTTTTATCCCAAAACAGGTCACGTTGCGACATTTGGCATAACTCTCTCTCAGAGAATCCAATTGAGGTCAGACCTGTCAGGATGGAAAGATAACAGGTCAGGCTATCTCAGGAAACTTTTTCAGACCCTGTGGATCAAAAATTTCGGAGTTACACCAGAAACAATCAGGTACATATTTCTGTCAAAACAGAATTATTTTTTGGTACCTTCATTCATGGCTTCCGGAATTTAGGGCTTTCGAGAAAGTTGGAATTTTTGTAATCGGAGACCACGGCTGGATGCTACTCATCAAAATAGAAATTTAGAGACAAATATCAGAATTTTTGGTTAGGCAGAAGGCCGGGCTTGATTAGACCCTAGTTCGGGACTTTGATCAGAAAAGTGGAAAATTAGGGCTTCTGTAAAAATGGGAATTTTTGAAATCTGTGACCACGGCTGGAAGCTCCTCAGAAAAATAGAAGCTTAGAACTTTGGATCAAACATTTTGATGGGGCAAAAGAGTGGGCTTCATCAAACCCCAGTTCAGGGTCACGTCCAGTGAATCCGGAAGTTTCAAAGGCAAAATTGAGGAGTGAAACTTTGCAGTTTTCAAATTCTGAATATACCGGTTTGATCAGCTCATCAAGGCGCATATTTCTATCCTTCTGGAAGTTTGAAATTCAAAGTTTGAATTTTTGGGGTTTCTCTGACAAACCCATATCCAGCTCCAAGTCCAGTTCTTGCAAATCAAGTGGATTGGGTTAATCCTAGAAGAAGATGGATTGATCATCTACATGAGTGAAGAAGTTCCTGTTTCAGAGGGAGATGAGGCTAAGGCCTTATATAAGAAGATTACAAGCGATCTCGACAGGTATGACTCATCGAGGTATGTTTCGATATTTGTCCATGATTAAGTTTATGGTATGTTTGTCTTCATGTTATTACGGTTAGTACAATTTTGATTTTTGATTTGTCGTATCACCTTAACAAAATTATGAATGCATAATAGAAGATATTCATTGGTTAGGGTGTTGACACTTATGATTGTACTAATGCATTATGATGTTGTATGAGGTTTATGTTGTCTACTAACATGAAAGGTACACCAAGAAAGACAAATCATGTTCTGGTCCAAGAACATATGGTCATGATAACATGAGGACAAATATTCATCCATTGTCATGGATCTCATAGAAGATCCATTTACGAGGTATGTATAACTTGGTTTTGTAATGGATAACATATGAGACATGCAGGTTACTAGCACAAGTCACTGAAGAGAACCAAAAGACATTATGCGGGTATGTTAGACATAAACTAGCTAGCATGCTAATTCAGGTATGTTTTTCCTATATCAAGCTAGAATCCTACCTTGGGTTAGGATTTTATACTAGTGTTGATTATGATTATTCATTGAAGTTAGTAATCATGGGTTTAGGCATATTATGCTTTTTACTTTAATGATATGACTAACCAGAAAAGTCCTATGGTCAAATAGGAATATAAGTAAAATAATATGTCTCTTATATTGATTGATTTGACTAACCAGAAGAATCATGAAACCATAGGTTTGAATAGTCATGATTTTATGCATATTATATCTCTTCTCTTGATTGATGATATGACTAACCCGAAGAGTCATAGCTTTGAGTAATTACAGGTTTAGACATGTTATGTTTCTTATGATTTGACTAACCATAAGAATCCTACATAAACCTTGAATGCTAATGCTTATTATTTCTGTTTGAGATGATCATGACTATACATGCTTGAGATTATTGTGTTTTAATAGTATACTACTGAATGTATGTTTTTATATGAGATCACAAGGATAACACATTCATGATACTAATAAGCATGCATAGGGTCCAAGGATGAATATGAGATTCAAGAACAGGTAATCCAGGAAGCAAAGATCAAGAGGGAGTACACTCCAGTGGTTTATGCAAGGATGCAGATATCCAGAGGGAGTTGTCCATCTCTCTACATCCCACAACAGAAAGGTGTAGAAGAAGCTACTTTAGATTAGTACTCCAGCAGCTCCTGCAAGGAAGCGAAGACTCAGAGGGAGTCCACCCAACGAACAAACAAAGATAAGTATTTTAATTATCATTTCTTACATATTTGTTTGTTTAAATAAAATTGTTCAAATGATGTATATGCTCATGGTCTTAGACTTAGGATATGTATTGTGCATATTAGAATAATTACAATAATGAACAGTATACTACTAATATGCATGGGTAAGTAGCCTATGGCACTGTACAACATTCCATTGCTACTTATCTAGAATGAAACCTCTTTGCTGACATGTTGGGAGTTGTGCACACTCTTAACAATGTTCTGGTAGAGATTGGAAGGCATCTAGAAAGTTACGTGATATGGATAAATGTTGTATTGAAGCATTGGCTAAGATAATTGCATGACTGTATGACATATTTATTTATGTGTAAGAATTTGTTCTGAAAACTATGAGATGTTTTCTAATCATGCAATTTAACTTGTTGTGTAGGAAAGATCGTATGCCATCTCCTACAAAAGAAGAACTACAACATTTGTTCCAGCAACAAAGATATCTATTGAAGATATTGAAGATATTGAAGATATTGAAGTTCCCAGGATCTGGGATGAAGAAATGAAATGCCATGATCCGTCGATCATGAAGAATGATGTTTGGGATGTAATCCCAAGACATGAAGGGAAGTTTGCTATGACTTCCAAATAGAACTATCAGATCAAGCATGTTGCAGATGGCAGCATTGAGAAATACAAAAGTGATGAAATAGAAGATGCACCAGATGGATTTCAAGACAGCATGGTGTAGTCATATATGTGTGCGGAACTTGGTATGGTAGGATAGACATCTTTCTATCCAGTTTGGTCTTTACCAAGAGTTAAGCGGGTTCCGACCTTTTCTACAAGGTTGAGGAAGGCAATCCAGTGATACTACTTTTGTATGCAGATAACTTGTTTGTTACAGGTGAAGATAGATTGATTGCCGACATGCAACGAAAGCTTACTACCGAGTTCGAGATGAAGAACTTGGGAATGATGCACTATTTGTTTTTGGCATGGAGGTGTGGCAGAGTGATGGAATTTTCCTTGGACAAGGGAAGTATGCAGTAGAGATCCTGAAGAGGTTCGGGATGATGGACTGCAAGGCTATGGCCACACCTATGACATCGAATATGAATCTTCTATGTGATGCTTCATCTGAGCTGGTTGATGTCTCTACGTATCGTCAGATGATTGGGTCCTTGATGTACTTGACGAACACGAGACCAGACATTTGCTTTGCTGTGAACACATTGAGCCAGTTCCTGACGGATCCGAGATTGGGCTGGTAGTGCTGCAGATAGGAAGAGCACATCTGGGCGTTGCTTTAGTATGGGATCAGGTGTGATCTCTTGGTTTAGCAGGAAGCAGTCCTGCGTAGCACTGAGTACAGCTGAGGCAGAGTATGTTGCAGCCTGTTCAGCTAGTTGTGAGGCAGTATGGCTACAGAAGCTACTATCTGAGTTATTTGATCTCCCGTTGGAGGCTACTGGTATCTTCTGTGATAACCAGAGTTGTGTGAAGCTGTCCGAGAACCCAGTGTTTCATGACAGGTCGAAACACATAGAGATCAAATATCACTATATCAGGGATATGGTGCAGAGAGGAGCTGTGAAGCTCCTGTATGTTGCGACGGACGAGCAGATTACAGATGTGCTGATGAAGCCACTAGCCAGGGTGAAGTTCGAGTACTTCAGAGAGAGGCTTGGCGTGCTTCAGATCAAGGATACTTCGAGGAAGAAGTGATGGACACATTTGCTGAAGCCATTCCAAGCATGTTGGGAGGAGGATCCTTCACATGGCTGTGGATGTAAGTGCTGGATGATGAGCATCAGGATGATGTTCTAGTTTCTGCTTGATATGATCAGTTGGATCATTTTATGTATGTATGTATGCATCATGTTGGATGCTGGATATGATCAGTTGGATCATTTTATGTATATATGTACGCATCATGTTGGATGCAGGATATGATCAGTTGGATCATTTTATGTATGTATGTACGCATCATGTTGGATGTTGGATATGATCAGTTGGATCATGTGTATGTATTGTTTATGCATCATGTTGGATGCCTGGACCATGTATCTGTATATGTATCAGGTGGATACATTGTATGATCAGGTGGATCATGTATGGTGATATGTATCATGTATTTGTATTTGTATCAGGTGGATACATTGATGATCAGGAGGATCATGTATGATGATATGTATCAGGTAGATACTTGGTATGCATCAGGTAGATGCATTGATGATCAGGAGGATCATGTATGATGATATGTATCAGGTAGATACTTGGTATGCATCAGGTAGATGCATTGATGATCAGGAGGATCATGTATGATGATATGTATCATGTATTTGTATCAGGTGGATACATTGATGATCAGGAGGATTATGTATGATACTTGGTATGCATCAGGAAGATGCATTGATGATCAGGATGATCATAGATGACGAGCTTCAGAATGTTGCTCCAGATGACATGCAGCAGGATGTTGCAGTGATGATCAGGATGATCATAGATGACGAGCTTCAGGATGTTGCTCCAGATGACATGCAGCAGGACGTTGCAGTAATGATGATCAGGATGATCATGGATACATCAGGATGATGTATGGTGAGTATCAGGATGATACTCTGTGGCCGTGGATCAGGTTGTGCAGATGAGCATGTAATAGCGCCCTGGGAGATTTGCAGATGGTCTTTCGAGGTTTTGCCTATGGCATGTAATATCGGTGCCCTGGGACATCTGGCAAATGCTCTTTCGAGGTTTTGCTCTGGGAGGACATATAATAGCGCCCTGGGAGATCTGCAGATAGTCTTACGAGGTTTTGCCTATGGCATGTAATAGCGCCCTGGGATATCTGGAAGATGCTCTTACGAGGTTTTGTCCTATGGCATATAATAGCGCCCTGGGAGATCCGATAGGTTGGGCTGTGTGCCCGTAATCAGTCCTGGGATGCTCTTGCGAGGTTTTGCCATGACCACATGTAATAACGCCCTGGGAGATCTGCAGATAGTCTTACGAGGTTTTGCCTATGGCATGTAATAGCGCCCTGGGATATCTGGCAGATGCTCTTACGAGGTTTTGTGGTGGACCACATGTAATAGCACCCTGGGAGAGTTCAGGTCGGAGTTGTGTACCCGTAACATCCTGAGATGCTCTTGCGAGGTTTTGTGGTGGGGTCACATGTAATAGCGCCCTGGGAGATCCTATAGGTAGAGATGTGTGCTCGTAACAGCCTGGGATGCTCTTTCGAGGTTTTGTGACGCACGTAAAAGTCCTGAGGATTCCACAGTATGGCCAGTGATGATGAAGACCTGCAGGTGGTGGGCCTACATCCAGTATGAAAAAGGACTGGCTCTGTAGAACTTCCTATGACGAGTAGATTCAGAGATTGATTGAGATAGCAGCAGCAGTGACGACGATGATCCAGAGAAGATGACTTGTGCTAGAAGAACTGTGCTGAGAAATACCTTCCTAGTTAAGAGGGAGTGTTGATGTATATGTAACTTCGGAATGTATTTCACATATATGTATATTGTATTCCTATAGAGATGGTATTATTCCTCTATAAGGAAGTGTCGTCATTTATATTGTAAGTGTCGTAACTTATATTTGATGGGTTATTAGACCACCTTGTTTGGGGTCGGCCCTGTATAAGTCATGTGGGTCAAAGGGTTATTAGACCACCCTATTGGGGGTCGGCCATGTGGGTCAAAGGGTTATTAGACCACCCTATTGGGGGTCGGCCCACTCAGCATTATGTTATGTGGTTAAGTTAGAGCCGACATGAGTTAGGTAAAAAGGCAAGTCAAGTCAAGTATAAATAGAGTGCGGGAGGCACTCTATTTGCTCACTCACTTCTCACACATGCTCTCAAGGAGGAGAGGCGCACTTATGGAGGAGGAGGATTGCTGCTAGGTTATGGCTATCTCTCTTGGTTGGTTGTATCATTGCTCTATCTATCTCTGAGGAAGTTATTGGGGTTTTTCACCTTTATGGTTTTCCCCAAGTAAATCTTTGTGTCTCTTGTGTGCTTGCATTATTGTCTCCATGATTGATATGCTGTAGATATGCTGTACATGTTGTTCTCTCAGTTAAGATCCTAGATCAGATTGAAGTAAATTCTGAAAATTTAACATGAATGGCCCCGGGGTGCC
Organism: Larix kaempferi; assembly: GCA_027924585.1. Classification (NCBI taxonomy): domain Eukaryota; kingdom Viridiplantae; phylum Streptophyta; class Pinopsida; order Pinales; family Pinaceae; genus Larix; species Larix kaempferi. The sequence continues at coordinate 2,670,274 of BSBM01000592.1, read as the reverse complement.
CGACTAGAATGCCCGTAGTAGCCAAACCGTGGCTCTGTTCGCGCATCCATCGATTCTGATGGGTCTGGGACGCCGGGTTTCAGCTAGGGGACCCCCCACAACATGCCTCAAAGACCCGGAAGTGGTGCCAATGGGCCATCTCCAGAGCTAGGGTTTTGCTCAATGAGGGCCATTCCAAATTCGCTCAAGGGGGCTATTTCTCGTCTGGAGGCCCCTGGGCATGCGTGTCCACCGTGTACAGGTACAAAATGGCCACGTGGACCTGTGGGAGCTGACAGAATCCAAGTCCGCTTTCTAGTTTGGGTTCCATGGCCCCGAAGCAAATCCCCAAAGTGTCCCTGAATGGCCCCGGGGTGCCCGACTAGAATATCGTGGCAGCAAAACCGTGGCTTTATTCACGAATCCATCGATTCTGGTGGGTTTGAGACACTGGGGTTTAGTTAAGGGACCCCAAAAAACATGCCTCGAAGACCCGGAAGCGGTGCCAATGGGCCATCTCTGGAGATATGGTTTTGCTTAGTGAGGGCCATTCCAAAGTCGCTCAAGGGGGCCATTTCTCATCTAGAGGCTGTTGATGTATATGTAACTTCGGAATGTATTTCATATATATTTATTGTACCCTTATAAGAGATGTGTTATTCCTCTATAAGGAAGTGTCGTCATGTGGATTGACAAGTGTCGCAAGTGTGTGTACTTGCCAATGGGTTATTAGACCACCATGTGTGGGGTCAACCCTAAAATATATATTATATTGTGGATGTATCTAGATAGACAAGTTGGCCCCATAAGGTCACTGGGCAAACAAGTTAAGTATAAATAGAGATCAGGATATCTCTATTTGCATCATTCGTAAAGATACAGTTCTCTCACTCAGAAAGTGGTGCACTAGTGAGGAGGAGGATCATCTTCTCTAGGAGACTATCTCAAGTGTATTTTGGTTGTACTTTGGTTGAGCCATTTCTCTCTCTATCTCTGAGGAAGTTGTGGGGTTTTTCACCTTAGGGTTTTCCCCACGGAAACTCTGTGTCTCTTGTCTCTCATGCTTTTGATTCTTGTGATGCTTCTCATGCTTATTGTGATTGTTATGCATTGATATACTGTATATGTTATTCTCTCAGTAAAGATCCAAGAGTATTGTGAATTAATGCTCAAATTTTAATAGAGGCCCCCGAGTGTGTGTGGCCATTGTGGCAGGTCCACAATGGCCACGTGGACCTGTGGGAGCTGACTGAATCCAAGTCTGCTCCTAACTGAGTCATCAATCTCATCTAGGCCGCTACCAATCCTGGGTGGCTGCAGAGGGGGGTTTGGCTCTCTCCTAGGTGTAGGAGGTCCTCTAAGCGGGTTGCGGTGGGCCCGAGGTCGATCTTGGGTAGAGCCAAGACCGACACCCTAAAACTCAGTGATGTCAAAATAGTTGACATGGTAGCCTAGCTTAAACTCAGCCCACAATTTCCGAAGTAAATACTGTGGGACCTCCAAATTGTTGCACGGGGGCCTGTCAAACACCATGAACCATCTCTTTCTCCAGTTATCTCTCCATGGCTGGTAAATACACCAGTCCATGCAAACCCGTTTCCTCGTCACAGCTGGAGGTTGTCCTGTCAAGGGAACTATGCGTTTGCTATACAACTGGGCTTTGGTGATGTTGAGGTATTTTAGCTGGTCTTTGGACATCCCGGTGGGGTAGTGTTCCCTCATTAGAGCCCTGTATTGGAATTTTAGTTTGATATCAGGCCCTTTCTTCCTCAACTTCCAGAAGGACAAGAGGCATGTGTGATTATCTTTACCCGTTTGGTTCTAGGATCCATGCTTATTGTCTTCATTTTTTGGCCCGAGAGATGAACCTTCAAGTAAAACATGTTTCCCAAAATGAAATGTTGTTTCTAATCACACAAAGAGAGACTGGGAAGGAACTGTCAATAAGTATACCTCTTGAATCTGCCTTGTTTTCCAGATTCATCTTTGCGTTAATATTCCAATTTGTGGCAGATTTCATCATGATTGATAGTGGAGGAAAGGAAACACTACAAGGCATGATATTCCACATTCACCAAACCGAACGTAGAGGATCGAGAGCTCATGCATAGGGAGAGGGTAGATGATTTAGGATGTGCAGATGCATGGGGCACACAACAACTTGTACTACAATGCCCGCCATGCTTTAAAGTCACCTTGGAGTATCATCAAAAGCCCCCATTTCATGGTTGTTGGAGTTGGGATCATGTGGAGCCATATCATGCATCCCTGACACATTACCCAATAAGGGTGAATAACTTGTAATAATATTATTCATAATAAGATAAATAATAAATTTAATAATAATTTTTATTTTATTTTATAATAAAATGATAAATCCCCCTATCCCACTACTAAATGTATTATAATCTATAGGATTTGAAGTTAATGGGTTATCAATCTCAAGAAACATTTAACTTTGAGGAATCAAAGTTTTAGATGCCAAAGACACCCTCACTCCTAAAATTGAATGTGTAGGTTAATGATGAAGAACTCTGACTGATTTACAAAAAGAACAATGAAAAACAAACACATATTCACATAATCATAATGATTATGTTAGTAATATCTTGTGGCATTTCCACTATGAATATAAAGGGAATCTAACAATTATGATCTTGTTCTATTAAGGTCATGAATTTTTTGTTGGACAACGAGAGGAAAACCTACATCTGTAAGCTAGAGGTTGGATATGTTATGAATTTTAATTTTACACTCGGTGGTGCTACACTCCCATGTGTATGGTAATTCACTTCCATGTGTATGGTATTGTCTAAGGTTAATCATTTAATTCACGACACGACCATGTCGGCTAGAAAGAAATATTGGGAATGATGGATCTACCAACGATGCTTATGTTATCTCTAGAATTCCATTAAGATCCTCGTATTATCCACATTTATCATGACCTTGATACACATTACTTGTTTGATCTGATTAAGGTTCTTCCCTGTAGAGTCAAAGATAAAGAAAACGACTTGTAGAGTCGTGAGTGTGTTGAGGTAGAACCATCCTCTATTTTTTGGAAATGACATCGGGTTAGATGAATTGACTACCCTTTCTATTTAAGTCCATGATATCAGTGGTTGAGACCAAGATCACAAACTGTACATAGGTCTCCCCACGTAGAAAAATATAGAGAACAAGGTAGTGAAAGAGTTTGTCGTTGATTCAGTGGTGATGCATGGAATTTTATGAGCCAACAAAGGAAAACTGAGATAAGGGTTTTGAATTTGTGAAGTTCAAAAATCGTTGTGGTGGTACAAAAGCTAAGAGCCATTTGAACCATTAGGTAATTGGTAGGTGGGAGATTTCTATTGTCCATTAAAATTTTTGGGTTGTAGACCATATTGTTTGTGTAGTCAGATTGTGGCTTATGGTAAACTGTTAATCCAAGCAAAATATTAGAAACTCGAGAATTGTCACATTTGTGAGCCATAGATTGCTCGATAACGATAGAATTTGTTGCATCAAGAAATAAACAGAAGCATATTTTTATTTGATTAATGGTTTCATAATCTTAAGCATTCGTAGTGCAAAACTCATTTGGATAGTTTTTCCAATGAATCATTTTGCACTCACTTATTTTGAAAGTTGATAATAATTGTATCTTATATCACCCCAAAATTGTATAATGGGGTTTAAGGATAGTTGTGCATATTATGATGCATACATTTTTTGTCTGCCTGATAGAATCTTGTGTCTAGTTTTGACACTTGAATCTACATCTTGTCAATTAATGAACACACATGGAGGAAAATGCATTAACATTTGATAGAAAAAAGTTGAGAATTATAAAGTATAGTGAAACATCCAAACTTGAAGATCAATTCAACTCCATAATTAGTATTTTGAGCTAGTTTTTTTCATAATATATCTCTTTTGTAACTTGCAAATAATTGCTTTGCAAGATTACCTGTGGTATTTTGTAATGAATTTGAATTGTATATATCTGGGTGCAGTATTGGTAGAACCCCATGCCCTTCATTTGTTGAAAAAGGGGTGGAGTTGCAAGAATCCCTATAATCTCTATGTCATCTTCTTGCAGATGAATAATTTTTGTCTTGTCACTTGATCCAAGACTTCTCTCCATTCAAATGATAGGGGGCACATAATGGTGATTGTTAGACTTTAAGTTTAAAAGTGTAGCTTGATTAATTATGGATTCAGAATGATGATGAATTATTTTGACATGATTTATTTCAAGGATTGATTTTACAGATGGATTGATTGATAGTTACACTTTAAGTTTCGAAGCACTATCAATCTAGCCAGAGGGGGATCCAAAATTATTCGCCACCCGCCACTGGATCCCCCATGGAGACTATAGTGGGGGTAAATCCCCCCCCACACATCCCCGACATGGTAAAGGATCCAAACACAGCTGAAAAATGACCTATGAATCAGGAAGATCAAGCTCCACAACCAACAAGTTTGTGGTATTTTATGCCTTGTGTTGACACTCGTAACTGTTAAGATTTAATATGCTAACACAGAAAATAGCAGCATTACATTCCTTTTCACAATAATAGCATATACAGGATCATTGAAGGAAGAACAAGCACAACAAAAACACAAGAGACACAGATATATCCTGGGAAACCCTCATGGGGTAGAAAACCCAGCAAAGCTTCCTCAATATAGATGACCATCAATATACAAAGATGCAAACCAAAGACATGATCTCCTCCTCCACCATAACAGACCTATCGTCCACAAGTGCGCTAAATTATGAGTGAGGGAAGTGTATCAAATGAGGATCTCACCTCCTCTATTTATACACATCTCCGACTTGTACAATATATTAATTAGGTTGCCCCCCCACTTTACCATTGGGTTAAACACCCCACTACAATTGACTGGGCCGACCCTTCTAGGGTGGTATAACAACCCTTTGACCCACATAACACATACAAGGACGACCCCCACTAGGGAATTCTAATAACCCAAGTTACCAAATTCCGACGGAGGAATAAACATCTCCGGATATACAATAAGATCTCCACGGAGGAATGAAACATCTCTGGAATAATAAAGTACAAATATAATATTCTTTGAAGTTACAATATTTCAACACTCCCCCTTAACAAGAAGGATATTATAACAACATCTGCACGAGCAAAAAGTCATCAACATCATACATGATACATCTATAAATCATTGGAAGCTTTCTCAACATCATCAGTAACTCAAGCAGTTACTGGAACATCTTCAATACTGGAACATCAACATCTTCAGTACTGAGTCTTTATCTTTTGCAGCACTCAAACAGCTACAGCAACATCAACATTGTCATCACAAGATCATCAACATCGTCATCACATGATCATCAGCATTGTCATCACACGATCATCAAAATCGTCATCTAGACCATCACGATCAGCAGCATCGTCATCTGGATCATTAACATCATCATCACACGATCATCAGCATCGTCATCTAGACCATCACGATCAATAGCATCGTCATCTAGATCATCAGCATCATCATCACACAATCATCAGCATCATCATCTAGACCATCACGATCAGCAGCATCGTCATCTAGATCATCATCATTAGTATCCACACCAATACAAGTATACACATCATCAATACAAGTATCCTCATCAATACAAGTATACATATCATCAATACAAGTATCCACACCAATACAAGCATACACATCATCAATACAAGTATCCTCATCAATACAAGTATCCACACCAATACAAGTATACACATCATCAATACAAGTATCCACACCAATACAAGTATACACAATAGCAGCATACCCTGCAACACACATGATCCAATTACGGGATGATCAATCCCTCTCAATTTAAGACATCTCTCATGTCTATGGATGATGCAGTCCACTCGTCAACTTAGACAAAGTCTAAGGACTACTTCTCCCAGACATACGTCTACGGATCATTTAAGACATCTCATCATGCCTAGGGATGATACAATCGAAATTACGTACCTTTTGAACCGAGGTCCAGGGATGATACAATCCTATCAACTCTAGTGATCCTTCCTTTCAGAATTACGGGATCTACACCATTCATTTAGGACTATGTCCAAGGATGATTTAATTCACAACCGTACATTTAGGACTATGTCCAAGGATGACTTAATCCTCACTCTGTACATTTAGGACTATGTCCAAGGATGACTTAATCCTCTCCCCGTACATTTAGGACTATGTCCAAGGATGACTTAATCCTAACTCCGTACATTTAGGACTATGTCCAAGGATGACTTAATCCTCACCCCGTACATTTAGGATCATATCCAAGGATGACTTAATCCTCTTCCCGTACATTTAGGACTATGTCCAAGGATGACTTAATCCTCACCCCGTACATTTAGGATTATATCCAAGGATGACTTAATCCTCTTCCTGTACATTTAGGACTATGTCCAAGGATGACTTAATCCTCTCCCTGTACATTTAGGACTATGTCCAAGGATGACTTAATACTCACCCCGTACATTTATGATTATATCCAAGGATGACTTAATCCTCTTCCCGTACATTTAGGACTATGTCCAAGGATGACTTAATCCTCTTCCCGTACATTTAGGACTATGTCCAAGGATGACTTAATCCTCACCCCGTACATTTAGGATTATATCCAAGGATGACTTAATCCTCTTCCCGTACATTTAAGACTATGTCCAAGGATGACTTAATCCTCACCTCATACATTTAGGATTATATCCAAGGATGACTTAATCCTCACCCCGTACATTTAGGATTATGTCCAAGGATGACTTAATCCTCTTCCAGTACATTTAGGACTATGTCCAAGGATGACTTAATCCTCACCTGTCCATCAAGGACTTCATTCTCGAAGACCATACGTCTATGGATCAATTCAAGGGACCGAAGTCAGGGGACGATACAATCCCCACTTGTCCACTAAAGACTTCATTCTCGGAGACCATACGTCTATGGATCAATTGAAGGGACCAAAGTCCAGGGACGATACAATCCCACTTGTCCACTTAGGACTTCATTCTCGGAGACATATGTTTACGGATCACTTTAGGACTGAAGTCCAGGGATAATCCAATCCCCACTTCAACTTAGACCCTGTCTAAAGACCATCCACCAACCTCTCTATTGGCATTACTAATATAGGTATCCACATCATCGACCTCACTGTCGATGCAGGAAATCTCATCATAAGTGATCACATCACTCCCCCTTTCGAGGAGGGTCCTTAAGTTTGTCTCGGAAAACTTTACTTGAGGTAGAGGTTTGGTTAGTACATCGGCAACTTGTTCATTTGAGGTAGAGGTTTGGTTAGTACATTGGCAACTTGTCACAAATTCGAACTTTATAGTTTATTTCTGCACCATATATTGTCAAATCTCTATGTGCTTTGACTTATCATGGAACACTGGATTCTCTGTCATCTTGATACAACTCTGTTTGTCACATGGGATCATAGTTGGTTCTATCTCTAAGTCAAACAATCCTGAAGACATACTTCTTCACAACTAGTAGAGCAAGCAGCCATATATTCCGCTTGTGTTGAGAGCCACACTAGACTGCTTCCAGCTAAATCACGAGATCATGGATAATCCTAGACAATAACATCCTCTCGACGTGTTCTTCCTATCTGATATACTTTCTGCCCAATCAACATCTGTGTAGCCATCTGAAGTCATGATCTCCAAGATAGCATAGATCAAAGTCTATCGTATCCTTTAGGTACCTCATCACATGCTTTGCAACTATCAGGTGAACACATCTAGTTTCCACTAGATACTGACTCAAGGTGTTCACAGCAAAGCATATATCTAACCTAGTATCAATGACCCAATAATTTGCTGTACAGAGTTATATATACTAACTCTGATGAGTCATTCGCTAACAGCTTCAAGTTGGAATCCATGAGAGTGGCCATTCCAACATATCAAGTCCTTTTAATATTTCTCGGCATACTTTCCCTGGTTGAGAAAGATTCCTTCTGAGCCTTGCCATACTTCCAGACCTAGGAAGTAATGCATCAATCTGAGATCTTTCATTTTCATTTCTGCAGCCATTTGTCTGTGCCATCTCTCATCAGATGGGTCTACTGATATAAGCCTCAACATCATTTGAACTCTGTGGTGAGTTCCTTCTTGCATCCATGTCATCTATATATAGAAACCATATTCAAACTTGTGGCAAAGGTTGAGATCCACATCACCCATGGTGATCATTAAGCTCATCAAATTACTATCGATCCTGAGTACCCATACAGAACCTGATTCACACTTCTTCTTTAATTACACCATTAAGAGAATGGTCTTATCTAGCCACTAGCCTTCTATATTTTGTTTGATTTGTAAATCTTCTTGTTGAACATCCGTCACTTGTTCGGTGTTCATCATTCTTCATGATCTTTCCTACAAATCAAAATTAAGTACATGATTAGTAATACTTCATAATCATCAAATCATATTGATATGATAACCTATTATGCATACATATATCATTTACATAGTTATGCAACTATCTTGACCAATACTTTGGCACAACACTTTTCCATATCCTGTATGCATACAATGGCTATCTAGATGCCTTCCATCTCTACTAGAACATACTATCGAGAGTGTGCACAACTCTCAGCATGTCAGCAAATAGGTTTCATTCTAGACAAGCAACAATGGAATGTTTGTCCAATTTACCAATCATATGCATATTAGTAGTATACTGTTCAATGCTATATGAATGTTTACACTCAGTGTGATATATTCTAGGAATACAAATATGTATACAACTATTACAAGAAATATCATTTACTATTTCAAATAACAACTCAAATACTTATCTTTTATGTTTGTGTGGTTGCCTCCCGTTTGATCTTCTAAATGTCTTTTGAACTTCTATTCATTCTGTACCACTGGGCATGCTCAAGTTTGCACTAGTGTTATCCTCATGATCTCATACACAAACATACATTCATTAGTATATTATAATTCTTGAATATGTATAGTCATGATCATAGATAATAAACATTAGTATTAAAGGTTTCAGGGAAGTCTTCTTTTACTCATGCATATCATCAATCAAGATAAAAGACATAATATGCATAAACCCTTGATTACTTACATTTCTAATCTTTATGAATAAGCATAACCAATCATACCAAGTATACTTATATAAGGGATCCTAACACAAGGTAAGATTCTAACTTGATATAGGAAAACATACCTGGATTAGTATACCTGCTTAGTTATGTCTAACATACCTAATCAATATCTTCTTTGTTCTCTTCAATGATTTAGAGATTCTGTGCTGGAACCTGCATATCTCATAATAGAATAAAGTCATACATACCTCGTAAGTAGAACAAAGATTATGGATGAGTCTTTGTCTTCATGTTGTCATGGTCATGGAACTTGATTTGTCTTTTGTGATATACCTGTATCTTGTTAGCAGACAACATCAACCTCATACAACACCACAGTGCATTAGTACAATCATATAGCCCTAATCGATGAATGTCTTCTATCATTCACATGCATTCATACTGTTACTAGGGTGATAAGACAATTCTAACATTAATCAAGATTGTACTAATAAATAATATGAAGACAAACATATTATGAACTTAATCAAGAATCAAATTTCAAGACATACCTGAACTTCCTTAAGTCATACCTGTCGAGACTTCTTGTAGTCTTCTTATGTAAGGCTTTAGCCTCAACTCCCCCTAAAACTTGATCTGGAGCTTGATTAGGGTTTGCTAGAGAAACCCTAAAAATTCAATCTTTGATTTTCACACTTCTGAATGGATGGAAGGATGTGTCTTGCTGAGCTGATCAAACTAGCATACTTCAATTTTGAAATCTCCAAAATTTGACCCCTCAAAATTGCCTTTGAAACTTCTGGATCTTCTGGACAGGATCTCGAACTAGGGTTTGATGGAGCCCACCTTTCTGCCCAATTAAAAGGTTTGATCCAAGGCTCTAAACTCTTATTTTTCTGAGGAGCTTCCAGCCGTGGTCACAGACTTCAAAAATTCCAACTTTTAATGAAGGCCTAATTTTCCATCTTTTCGATCAAAATCCTGAACTGGGGTTTGATCAAGCCTGGTCTTCTACCCAACCAAAAAATTCAATATTGGTCTCTAAATTTTGATTTTCCTGAGTATCATTCAGCCGTGGACTTCGATTCCAAAAATTCTAACTTTCTCCAAAACCCTAAATTCCGGAAGCCATGAATGAATGTGCTCAAAAAATAATTCTGTTTTGACAGAAATATGTACCTGATTGTTTCTGCTGTAACTCCGAAATTTTCGCTGCACAGGGCCTGAAATTTTTTTCTGTGGTATCCTGACCTGTCATCTTTCCATCCTGACAGGTCTGACCTCAATTGGATTTTCTGAGAGAGAGTTATGCCAAGTGTCGCAACGTGACCTGTTTATGGGATAAAACAGGAGAGCAAACTTATACGGCGTGCCACGTGTGACTGGTTCAACTTCGGCCTCTGAAAATGTTTCTTGAGATAGTACAGTATGTGTACTACCTGTCATGTTTTACTAAATTTCATTTGGAGCTTCCTAGCCCAAGTTATGACCTTTTTTCCAAGGTCACCTAATTATGACTGAGATATGGAAGAGGCAGAAACCCTAACTTGTACTGATCATAACTCACAAAGTACAACAAATATGAGGGTTCCCTTTGGACACAAGGTACATGGGGATGTTATCTACGACCTGTAAAATTTTTAGATCCTGAACCTTCACCAAAATGGATTTATAGAGAAAGTTCCACGATGACTGGTTTTGTCTATATAAAACTCTAACCTTCAAATTGTCGCAAGAGAAGCAAGTGTCGTAAGTGCCATACATTGCCTTCCTTCAAGTTAGCTCTGATACCATGTTAAGATTTAATATGCTAAGACAGAAAATAGAAGCATTACATTCCTTTTCACAATAATAGCATATACAAGATCACTGAAGAAACAACAAGCACAACAAAAACACAAGAGACACAGATTTATCCTGGGAAACCCTCATGGGGTAGAAAACTCAGAGGGAGTTGACCACTTCTCACAATCCACATCAGAATGGAGTTGCAAAGATTCAGAGGGAGTCCACCCAGCAACCAAACAAAGATAAGTATTTGAATTGTCATTTCTTACATAATGTTATTCAATGATGTATATGCTTATGTTCCTAGAATTAGGTTGTGTATTACGCATATTAGAATAGTTGGATTGATGAACAGTATACTATTAATATACATGGGTAAGTGGCCTATGGAACTGTACAACATTCCATTGCTACTTATCTAGAATGAAACCTCTTTGCTAACATGTTAGGATTTGTGCACACTCTTAACAATGTTTTGGTAGAGATTGGAAGACATCTAGAAAGTTACGGAATATGGATAAAGGTTGTATTGAAGCATTGGATAAGATAATTGCATGACTGTATGAAATATTTCTTTATGTGTAAGAATTTGTTCTGAAAACTATGAGATGTTTTCTAATCATGCAATTTAACTTGTTGTGTAGGAAAGATCGTATACCATCACCTACAAAAAGAAGGAATACAACATTTGTTGAACAACAAAGTTATCTATTGAAAATATTGAAGATATTGAAGTTCCCAGGATTTGGGAAGAATGCCATGATCGAGGAGTACCAGTCGATCATGAAGATGTTTGGGATGCAGTCACAAAGGGTAGTCTGTAGTGACTTCCAAGAGGATCTACAAGATCAAGCATGCTGCAGGTGGTAGCATAGAGACTTTTGCTCCTGTAGCCAGATACAATTCCATTAGATCCGTACTTTCTCTGGCTGCAGTGATGAAGTGGAAGATACACCAGATGGATTTCAAGACAACCTTCTTGAATAATGTAGTTGAAGAAGAAGTGTATGTGGATAAGCCACTTGGTTCTAAGACACATGACAGGGATTCATAAATGTGTAGAACTTGGTATGGTAGGATAGACATCTTTCTATCCAGTTTGGACTTTACCAAGAGTAAAGCGGATTCCAACCTTTACTACAAGGTTGAGGAAGGAAATCTAGTGATACTACTTTTGTATATGGATGACTTGTTCTTAACAGGTGAGGATAGATTGATTTCCGACATGAAGCAGAAGCTTGCTACTGAGTTCAAGTTGAAGAACTTGGGGATGATGCACTATTTGATTTTGGCATGAAGGTGTGGCAGAGTGCAGATGGAATTTTCCTTGGATAGGGGAAGTACACAGTAGATATCCTGAAGATGTTTGGGATGATGGACTGCAAGGCTATGGCCACACCTATGGAATCGAACCTGAAGCTTCTGTGTGATGCTCCATCTGATCTGGTTGATTATGGGATCAAGTATGATGCAAATCAAAAGTTTAACCTACAGGGTCATGTTGATTCAGATTGGGCAGGCAGTGCTGTAGATAGGGATCAGGTATGATCTCTTGGTTTAGCAGGAAGCAGTCCTGCATAGCACTGAGTACAGCCGAAGCAGAGTATGTTGCAATGGATGAGCAGGTTGTAGATGTATTGACCAAGCCGTTGGCCAGAGTGTAGTTTGAGTACTTCAGAGAGAGGCTTGGTGCACTTTAGATCGAGGTTCCTTCCAAAGGGAAGTGATGAGTCCGGAAGATGTAGATGCACATGAGCTTTTCTGACATGGTTGATGTGTTCTCCCTTGGTCATGATGTAATTGCTGAGCCATTTTTCACATGGTGGTAGATGTGTTCTCCCATGGTGAAAAAGTAAGGGCTGGAGCCTTCCCCGAATGGTGGTAGATGTGTTCTCCCATTTCGGTGGTGTAAGTGATGGATGATGTGCATCTGGGCTGTGCTTCGTGGACGATGAGATGATCTGAAGAGGATGATGCTATGATGATTAGGAGGATCATGTATGATGAGCATCAGGATGATGCTCCAGTTACTACTCTCTATATGTATATATGCATCATGTTGGATGCTTGTTATGATCAGTTGGATCATTGCATCATGTTGGATGCTTGTTATGATCAGTTGGATCATTTATATATATATGCATCATGTTGGATGCTGGATATGATCAGTTGAATCATTTATGTATGTATGCATCATGTTGGATGTTGGATATGATCAGTTGGATCATTTGTATGTATTTTGTATATGCATCATGTTGGATGCTTGGACCATGTATTATATATGTATCAAGTGGATACTGAGATCATGTATGTTGATATGTATCAGGTGGATACATTGTGTGGATCATGTATCTGTGTATGTATCAGGTGGATACATTGTATGATCAGGTAGATCATGTATGATGATATGTATCAGGTAGATACTTGGTATGCATCAGGTGGATGGATTGTATGATCAGGATGATCATGGATGACGAGCTTCTCCAAATGACATGCAGCAGGATGTTGCAGTGACGATGATCAGGATGATCATGTGTACATCAGGATGATGTATGGTGAGTATCAGGATGATACTTTGTGGCCGTGGATCAGGTTATGTAGATGAGCATGTCTGGGAGATCCTATAGGTCGGAGTTGTGTACCCGTAATAGCCTTGGATGCTCTTTCGAGACATTGCTCTGGGAGGACATATAATTTGTGCCCTGGGAGATCTTCAGGTCGGAGTTGTGTACCCATAACATCCTGAGATGCTCTTGCGAGGTTTTGTCCTATGGCATGTAATTTGCTCCTGGTAGATCTGGATAGTGCATTTGTGCAAGCCTTCTATGCCAAATTTCACTTGGCTCTACTGAATCATGGACCATGGCTTGTTCTGGTTGGCCCTTCAATTTGTATAATCCTCCCTCTTGCTCTCCAATCACCACTCCATCATCAATAGTCTTACCCTTTGGATACATTAGGACTTGGCCATCTACAAATGAAACCCTCATGCCTTTTGCATCCATTGTATATATGGAGAGTAGATTATTCTTGAGACCTGGAACATATAGCACATATTTCATCTTCATAGACTTTCTAGAGTCTAGTTTATAGGAGGCTTCACTGCTCCCTTTAATTGGATACTGGTAGTCATCCCCAAGTTTCACCTTGTGGGGTGACTCATGTTCTGATAGGTTCATAAAGGATTCCTTGAATCCTGTCATGTGTTTAGAAGCCCCACTGTCTATAAGACAATCATTACTTCCATGAGTAATGGTTCTAGTGAGAGCAGAAATCAAAACATATTCTTCATCACTTGAAGAATCTTCACTATCTTCTCTAGCCCTCTTCCTGGGAGGTTCATCATCCTCTGCAGCATGAGCATGATGTCTTCTTTTGAATTTCTTCTTCTTGTGAGAACCATCTTTCTTATTTATGGGACAATCTCTGGAATAGTGTCCCTTCTCATCACATGTATAACAACGGACATAGGACATATTCCTTCGAGGTTTGGGACTACCTCTCTGATGGTGATGTATTTCTTTCTTGCCATGATGGTGAGCCTTCTTGTCACCATGAATTTTGGAGTGTGCTGTGAGAGCTTGGTCTTCATTCCCCATCTTCTCTTCTCGAGCTACAATTCGAGCTTCTTCCTATGAGCATTCTTCCCACAACCTACTGAAGGTGATAAGTTTCTTCCTAGCACAAATCCCTTGGATGAAGGAATCCCATGATCTAGGAAGGCCATTAAGAGTGGTCATTACCACTTCTCCATTTTCTATATCTTCTCCCATAGCTTCAAGTTGTTCTTTTATCTGGGAGACCCTTGAGAAATAAGACTGCATAGTCTCCGCATTCTGGATCTTGACATTCTTCAATTGATTCCTCAAGGTCATCTTCTGATTTATGTTCTCCCCTTCAAATAACTTGGTCAGGGAATCAAACATCTCTTTAGGGATGACACATGGGGTATGAGATGATATTTGATATAATCAACAATGATCCTCTTTGCCTTGACCAAGTTCCTCTTGTGAAGAGCCTTGGCCTCTTCTTCTTCTGGGATAGGGACCACTTCATTGATATAAGTTTCCAACTCATTTTCTTCCAGGATTAACCCAATCCTATACTTCCATGCTCGAAACTTATAAGCCCCTTCAAGCTTATCCTCAAGCTTGGTGTGGTGAGACATCTAAAAGAGTACTTCAAATGGAAATAGAAAAGTTTTAGGTCTTACCACTTGTCTTGCTGAAAACTAGATCTAGTCCCAGATTAGGGTTTGTCAGAGAAACCCCAAAAATTAAAAATGTGAATTTCAAATTTCTGAAAGGATAGAAAGATGCACCTTGATGAGCTGATCAGCCTGGTATATTCATAATTTGAGATATGTAAAGATTCACCCTTCAGAAATGCCTTTTAGTCTTCACGGATTCACTGGGGAGGAACTTGAATTAGGGTTTGAGTTTTCCGGAGCTTCATCCAACCAAAAATCTCGATCCAAAGCTCTAAACTTGGATTTTTCCAAGGAGCTTCCAGCTATGTCTTCAGATTCCAGAAATTCCTATTTTTGTGGAAACCCAAATTTTTAGGGCCAAACCTAAAAGTGCTTAGAATTGAATTCTGATTGGACAGAAAGATTCTCCTTGATGAGTAGAGTCAATCTACCTTACTGCTTTTCCAAAATCTGTGGAGAGAAACCCAATAAACAAGAAACCCTAGTTTCTGCCACTGCACAATGTCTTCTTCTCAAGGAAGCTCTGATACCATGTTATATTTTGAACATTAATTCAACATACTCTAGGATCTTTACTGAGAGAATAACATGTACAACATATCAATCATATCAAGCATATATCAAGCATATCAAGCAATCACATAAGACAATGGACACACAAAGTTTCACTAGGGAAAACCATAAAGGTGAAAAACCCCACAACTTCCTCAGAGATCGA
Source organism: Larix kaempferi (assembly GCA_027924585.1). Taxonomy (NCBI): domain Eukaryota; kingdom Viridiplantae; phylum Streptophyta; class Pinopsida; order Pinales; family Pinaceae; genus Larix; species Larix kaempferi. The sequence goes on along the minus strand of BSBM01000592.1, from coordinate 2,654,470 downwards.
ATGAGCAATGATACAACCAAAGTACAAGAGATAGTCTTCTCCTAGTAGATGATCCTCCTCCTCACATGTGCGCCACTTTCTAAGTGATGGAAGAGTGAGTAATGAGATGATCAAATAGAGACTCCCGATCTCTATTTATACTTGTCCTGTCCTGCCCAATAAACCTATGGGGCCGAATTGTCTAATTCAACCTAATAACCCCTGGTTACATTAATACAGGCCGACCCCTTAATAGGTGGTCTAATAACCCATCAGCAAGTTACGACACTTGCGACACTTGTCAATACAAATGACGACACTTCCGTATAGAGGAATAACACATCTCTATAGGAGTACAATAATACATAGATGAAATACATTTTGAAGTTACATATACATCAACAATAATGATGTCTATAAACTTAAAGAGTGAGACAATTTTTACATCTTCATTGTATGTAGGAATAGCCTCAGCCCACTTGGTAAAGTAGTCAATGACAATGATGACGTAACCATGCCCCTCGGCAGAGGTAGGCTTACAATGCATGAAATCTATGCCCCATTTGGAAAAGGGGATGATGGCAATAACTGGGTGTAGTGGGGCTAGGTGAGAGCGCTTTTTATGATGAAAAATATGAAAAGGAGGACACTTCTTGATGGCTTCAATACAATCTTTAAAGATGGAAGGCCAATAGTATCCATCGCATAGTATTTTTTGAGCTGTAGCCATCCCAGAAAGATGACCACCACATGCCCCTGAGTGACAATCATTCAAAATGTGTTCAACCTCTTCATGAGTTAAGCATCGTTGGAGGATGGAAGAAATACCACGATGGTATAAGGTATCACCGATGATTAGGTAGTACTTTGTGTGGTGACATACACGGCGACGGTCGTCATGAGATAAATGAGGACTAAAAAGTTGGGTTTGGAGATACAAAGTGATGTCTCCATACCATGGGTCAGAAGTATTGATGAGAAACAAAGAATCGTCAGGGAGGGATTCAATGGGATCAGTTCCCGGATCAATACGGGGAAGATCGCAGATAAGCTCCACAAAAACCAAAGACTTTTTAGACTTGGCCTTCTCAAACTAGAGGTCGAATTCCTTAATAATTATGATCCAACGTGAATGCTTTCCCCCCAAAACCTGGCGTGTAAGCACGTGGTACATGGAGTTAGAGTCGACAATGTTGGTGGTAGTGCGGAGGAGGATATAATGGAAGAACTTTTGGACAACGATGACAGTTGCGAGAGCTAGTTTCTTGACATATGAATACCGCGTTTCAAAGTCAATAAGACGCTTAGTAAGGTAGTAAATCATGTGTTCCTGGGCGTTACTATCCTACTAAGCCAAGACCATAGCAATGGTGGTAGTGGAAGCAACAAGATAAAGGATGTAATCCTTGGTGTAATTGGGAGGTTGTAGTAGAGGTGCATGGGTGATAGCATGTTTTAGGTTGTCGAAGGACTACTAAGTAGAATCATCCCAAATGAATGGGACGTCCTTCTTTAACAATCGCATGTATCCCTAAGTTTTCTCGGTGAAATTACACACGAGGCATCTTAAGTAGTTTTACTTTCCTTGCAAACTTTGTAGTTCCGGTATATCCATTGGGGGTGGTAGAGCAACAATGGCTTATACCTTCATGGGATCAATGTGGATCCCATCTTTCGAAATGATGAATCCTAGGAGGCATCCAGACTCGACACAGAATATGCACATGTGAGGGCTTAGATGGATATTATATTTCCTACATATGAGGAATACTGTCATTAGATGATCAATGTGGAACTCACGACGATTTGAATGGGCAAGGAAATTGTCGAGATATGGTTCTACAAAGTCCTTCATGCAATGGAAAGCATACGACATAGCCCGCTGGAATGTAACACCAACATTTTTAAGGCCGAAAGGGAGTTTGCAATATGCAAACGTACCCCCCGGGCACATGAAAGCAATTTTATGTTGATCGGCTGGGTGGATCTCAATCTGATTGTATCCAGAAAATCCATCCAAGAATGAAAAGATGACGCTTCCGGCATAGATGTCGATGATTTGGTTGATAAATGGGGTAGGGTAGTTGTCCTTGGGATAAGCCTTATTTAGATCCCTGTAATCGAAACAAAACCTAATGGTTGCCTATTTATTGGTAACTGGGATGACATTAGAGACCCAATCTATCAAAAGAACAAGATAAATGAAACTGGCCTTCAACAACCTTTCAATTTTATCCTTTATAGCTGTAGTTTTCTGAGGTCACACTGGACATATTTTTTGTCGGACGGGTTTAGCATCGGGATATGTTTGGATCTTGTGTACAACAATAGCAAGATCAATCTCGGGCATTTCCTCATAGCTCCATGCAAATACATCGTGGAAGTGTTTGAATAAGGCCATATATGAGATAATTTCTTTGGGAGAGTAGTTTTGGCCTATACGAATGTCGGGGCAACTTTCCAATGGGCGATGTCATACGCATTTCATGACATCAAACATATTGTAGAACCATATCTTGATGACCTTCCCGCTCACTCTCGAACTCGGGAAGACCATCCAGACCACTTAAGCGCCATTTTCGAAAGATGCCGTCGCTACAATATACGTTTGAACCCGCATAAGTGCGTCTTCTGTGTGGAAGCCGGGAAACTGTTGGGCTTCATAGTCTCCAAAGATGGGATACGTTTAGATCCCGCAAAGGTAGCAGCTATCGTAGCCCTGCCTTCACCCACCAATATTCCAGAACTTCAATGTTTGCAAGGGCATGCAAACTTTCTACGCCGTTTTATCTGCAATCTGTCCGAGATAACAAAAGGCTACATGCGGCTTCTCAAGAAGAATGTTCCCTTCATCTGGGATGACGAAGCCCAACGCTCCTTTGACAATCTAAAGGCAGCCTTAACCAGAGATCCTGTGATTCAACCCCCCGATTACACACGGGACTACATTCTTTATCTCGCAGCCTCGATTTCCACTATTGGTATGGTGCTGGTCCAGGAAGACCAAAACGGCATAGAACATGTGGTATACTATCTTAGTAAGAGTCTTCTTGACTCCGAAACCCGCTATTCACATGTTGAAAAACTGGCTCTGGCAATAGTATTTGCTGTCCAGAGATTCCGCCATTACATCTTACTCCGTCGGACCACTGTTATAGCCGACTTCAACCCAATGTATTACATCCTCACACGTCAGGTGCTTGGGGGCAAATACTCTCGTTGGATTGTCATCCTTCAAGAGTTTGACTTGGAGTTTGTCAAGGCTAAGTCCAAGAAATCTTTGGTCTTCGCGGAGTTAATTTGCAACTTGCTCATTTATCCGAGTGCGGTACTCCACACTACTGTGCTATGCTTTTTCCCCAGAACGCGGTAGTACCGCGTTGTGTTAAGACTACAGGGCGCGGTACTCTTTTATTAGCCTTTTTTCCATGGCTTGTGGGATTTTGGATTTTCGAAGATAATGGAAGATTAGGGTCCCTGATTCGATCCCAAATCACTTTTTGTGTTTAGAAACTCTGATCCACTTATCTCTCCCTAGATCCACCCATCTCTCTTGTTGGTTAACCCTACCATACACTATAAAAGAGAGGAATTCCATGGGGAAAGGGGAGGACTCTTGAAGTACCAAACTTTTGATCTTGCAGCATTGTGGAGATAACTAGAGGAGAAGGCACTTGGAGCTGAAGAATTGGCTTGGACATCAAGCAACCTATGTAAGCATTCTTCAAGTTGTAATAAGATAACTTGTCTTGTCTTTCCCATTTCATGTGTTTTAGTGTAAGTTCTTAGCATGAAATGTATCTAATCTAGATTTGAATCTAACCTTTACATTCAAGGTATTTGGAAGTTTGCATGTTTGTTCTTTGAGTGATCTTAACAGGTTCTACATCGGAGCTTTGGATCAAGAGCTAGAAGCGGGACAAACGTCAGTTGAAAGGTGTGTCTCATCTCTCATCGTATCTAAATACATTTAATCTTACTGTAAAAGTTAATTCAGGAATTTCAAGGTAGCATTTGTTTTGACTTGTTTCTTGCTTTAGAGTTAGTTTAAAGTCTGCTTTAAAGTTAAGAGAGTTTTGGCTTATCCGTAGGACAAAATTCTACATAACAGATCCCGAACTAGGGTTTGATGGAGCCCACCTTTCTGCCCAATCAAAAGGTTTGATCCAAGGCTCTAAACTCTTATTTTTCTGAGGAGCTTCCAGTCGTGGTCACAAACTTCAAAAATTCCAACTTTTAATGAAGCCCTAATTTTCCATCTTTTCGATCAAAATCCCGAACTGGGGTTTGATCAAGCCCAGTCTTCTACCCAACCAAAAAATTCAATATTGGTCTCTAAATTTTGATTTTCCTGAGTAGAATTCAGCCATGGACTCCGATTCTAAAAATTCTAACTTTCTCCAAAACCCTAAATTTCGGAAGCCATGAATGAATGTGCTCAAAAAATAATTATGTTTTGACAGAAATATGTACCTGATTGTTTCTGCTGTAACTCCAAACGTTTCGCTGCACAGGGTTTGAAATTTTTTTCTATGTTATCCTGACCTGTCATCTTTCCATCCCGATAGGTTTGACCTCAATTGGATTTTCTGAGAGAGTTTTATGCCCTGTGTCGCAACGTGACCTGTTTATGGGATAAAACAAGAGAGCGAACTTGTACGGCGTTCCACGTGTGACTGGTTCAACTTCGGCCTTTGAAAACGTTTCCTGAGATAGTACAATCTGTGTACTACCTGTCACTTTTTACGAAATTTCATTTGGAGCTTCCTAGCCCAAGTTATGACCTCTTTTCCAAGGTCACCTGATTATGACTGAGATCTGGAAGAGGCACAAACCCTAACTTGTACTGATCACAACTCACAAAGTACAACGAATATGAGGGTTCCCTTTGGAAACAAGGTACATGGGGATGTTATCTACGACCTGTAAATGTTTTAGATCCTGAACCTTCACCAAAATGGATTTATAGCGAAAGTTCCACGATGACTGGTTTTTGCTATATAAAACCCTAACCTTCAAATTATCGCAAGAGAAGCAAGTGTCGTAAGTGCCATACATTGCCTTCCTTCAGGTTAGCTCTGATACCATGTTAAGATTTAATGTGCTAAGACAGAAAATAGCAGCATTACATTCCTTTTCACAATAATAGCATATACAGGATCACTGAAGAAACAACAAGCACAACAAAAACACAAGAGACACAAATTTATCCTGGGAAACCCTCATGGGGTAGAAAACCGAGCAAAGCTTCCTCAATATAGATGAACAGAAATATACAAAGATGCAAACCAAAGACATGATCTCCTCCTCCACCATAGCAGACCTCTCCTCCACAAGTGCGCTACATTATGAGTGAGGGAAGTGTATCAAATGAGGAGCTCACCTCCTCTATTTATACACATCTCCAACTTGTACAATATATTAATTAGGTCGGCCCCAACTTTACCATTGGGTTAAACACCCCACTACAATTGACTCGGACGACCCTTCTAGGGTGGTCTAACAACCCTTTGACCCACATAACACATACAGGGTCGACCCCCACTAGGGAAGTCTAATAACCCAAGTTACCAAATTCCGACGGAGGAATAAACATCTCCAGATATACAATAAGATCTCCACGGAGGAATGAAAAATCTCCGGAATAATAAAGTACAAATATAATATTCTTTGAAGTTACAATATTTCAACACTCCCCCTTAACGAGAAGGATATTATAACAGCATCTGCACGAGCAAGGAGTCATCAACATCATACATGATACATCTATAAATCATTGGAAGCTTTCTCAACATCATCAGTAACTCAAGCAGTTACTAGAACATCTTCAATACTGGAACATCAACATCTTCAGTACTGAGTCTTTATCTTTTGCAGCACTCGAACAGCTACAGCAACATCAACATTGTCATCACAAGATCATCAGCATCGTCATGACATGATCATTAGCATCGTCATCTAGACCATCACGATTAGTAGTATACTGTTCAATGCTATATGCATATTAGTAGTATACTGTTCAATGCTATATGAATGCTTACACTCAGCATGATATATTCTAGGAATACAAATATGTATACAACTATTACAAGCAATATCATTTACTATTTCAAATAACAACTCAAATACTTATCTTTTATGTTTGTGTGGTTGCCTCCCGCTTGATCTTCTAAATGTCTTTTGAACTTCTATTCATTCTGTACCACTGTGCATGCTCAATTTTGCACTAGTGTTATCCTCATGATCTCATACACAAACATACATTCATTAGTATATTATAATTCTTGAATATGTATAGTCATGATCATAGATAATAAACATTAGTATTAAAGGTTTCAAGGAAGTCTTCTTTTACTCATGCATATCATCAATCAAGATAAAAGACATAATATGCATAAACCCTTGATTACTTACATTTCTAATCTTTATGAATAAGCATAACCAATCATACCAAGTATACTTATATAAGGGATCCTAACACAAGGTAAGATTCTAACTTGATATAGGAAAACATACCTGGATTAGTATACCTGCTTAGTTATGTCTAACATACCTAATCAATATCTTCTTTGTTCTCTTCAATGATTTAGAGATTTTGTGCTGGAACCTGCATATCTCATAATAGAACAAAGTCATACATACCTCGTAAGTAGAACAAAGATTATGGATGAGTCTTTGTCTTCATGTTGTCATGGTCATGGAACTTGATTTGTCTTTTGTGATGTACCTGTATCTTGTTAGCAGACAACATCAACCTCATACAACACCACAGTGCATTAGTACAATCATATAGCCCTAATCAATGAATGTCTTCTATCATTCACATGCATTCATACTGTTACTAGGGTGATAAGACAATTCTAACATTAATCAAGATTGTACTAATAAATAATATGAAGACAAACATATTATGAACTTAATCAAGAATCAAATTTCAAGACATACCTAAACCTCCTTAAGTCATACCTGTCGAGACTTCTTGTAGTCTTCTTATGTAAGGCCTTAGCCTCAACTCCCCCTGAAACCTGATCTGGAGCTTGATTAGGGTTTGCTAGACAAACCCTAAAAATTCAATCTTTGACTTTCACACTTCTGAATGGATGGAAGGATGTGTCTTGCTGAGCTGATCAAACTAGCTTACTTCAATTTTGAAATCTCCAAAATTTGACCCCTCAAAATTGCCTTTGAAACTCTGGATCTTCTCGACAGGATCCCGAACTAGGGTTTGATGGAGCCCACCTTTCTGCCCAATCAAAAGGTTTGATCCAAGGCTCTAAACTCTTATTTTTCTGAGGAGCTTCCATCCGTGGTCACAAACTTCAAAAATTCCAACTTTTAATGAAGCCTTAATTTTCCATCTTTTCGATCAAAATCCCGAACTGGGGTTTGATCAAGCCCAGTCTTCTACCGAACCAAAAAATTCAATATTGGTCTCTAAATTTTGATTTTCCTGAGTAGCATTCAGCCATGGACTCCGATTCTAAAAATTCTAACTTTCTCCAAAACCCTAAATTCCGGAAGCCATGAATGAATGTGCTCAAAAAATAATTATGTTTTGACAGAAATATGTACCTGATTGTTTCTGCTATAACTCCAAACGTTTCGCTGCACAGGGTTTGAAATTTTTTTCTGCGTTATCCTGACCTGTCATCTTTCCATCCCGATAGGTCTGACCTCAATTGGATTTTCTGAGAGAGAGTTATGCCCTGTGTCGCAACGTGACCTGTTTATGGGATAAAACAGGAGAGCGAACTTGTACGGAGTTCCACGTGTGACTGGTTCAACTTCGGCCTCTAAAAACGTTTCCTGAGATAGTACAGTCTGTGTACTACCTATCACTTTTTACGAAATTTCATTTGGAGCTTCCTAGCCCAAGTTATGACCTCTTTGCCAAGGTCACCTGATTATTACTGAGATCTGGAAGAGGCACAAACCCTAACTTGTACTGATCATAACTCACAAAGTACAACGAATATGAGGGTTCCCTTTGGACACAAGGTACATGGGGATGTTATCTACGACCTGTAAACTTTTTAGATCCTGAACCTTCACCAAAATGGATTTATAGCGAAAGTTCCACGATGACTGGTTTTTGCTATATAAAACTCTAACCTTCAAATTGTCGCAAGAGAAGCAAGTGTCGTAAGTGCCATACATTGCCTTCCTTCAGGTTAGATCTGATACCATGTTAAGATTTAATATGCTAAGACAGAAAATAGAAGCATTACATTCCTTTTCACAATAATAGCATATACAAGATCACTGAAGAAACAACAAGCACAACAAAACACAAGAGACACAGATTTATCCTGGGAAACCCTCATGGGGTAGAAAACTCAGCAAAGCTTCCTCAATATAGATGACCAGCAATATACAAAGATGCAAACCAAAGACATGATCTCCTCCTCCACCATAGCAGACCTCTCCTCCACAAGTGCGCTACATTTTGAGTGAGGGAAGTGTATCAAATGAGGAGCTCACCTCCTCTATTTATACACATCTCCGACTTGTACAATATATTAATTAGGTCGGCCCCAACTTTACCATTGGGTTAAACACCCCACTACAATTGACTGGGCCGACCCTTCTAGGGTGGTCTAACAACCCTTTGACCCACATAACACATACAGGGCCGACCCCCACTAGGGAAGTCTAATAACCCAAGTTACCACATTTCGATAGAGGAATAAACATCTCCAGATATACAATAAGATCTCCACGGAGGAATGAAACATCTCCGGAATAATAAAGTACAAATATAATATTCTTTGAAGTTACAATATTTCAACAATAACCACCATGAGATTTCTAATTGGGATACTCATAACCACCATGAGATCTATACTTGTTATACTCATAACCACCATGAGACTCCCACTCCTCACATTGTTCCTGACACAGGGGGGATGAAGACAATCAGAAACAAGCAATCCAGAACAAGCAAAATAAGCCAGTGCCATGTTCGAGTGAGCTCCAGAGTTTGTGGTCAGCCTAAAACCACAAATTTGGTAGAATAATTCAGCTTCTGCTAGACATTAGATGGTGGTCCTAAAACCACCACTTTCCAGAAAACCTTTGACTCTTCACAAAACCTCGGAGCATTCATGCCAAGTTTGATAGTTTGTCGGTCATCCTTAAACCAACCACTTAGTAGAATATTTCAGCTTCTGCTAGCCCCTTTTTGTTTGTGGTCAACCAAAACCACCGCTTCAGAGAGCACTTGTATTTAGCAGGAGAATTCAACTTATGCTAACTTGCTTGGAAATTTGGATTTTCAATTTGGAAATGTTCAGCAGTAGTAGTTGTCCACTTCCATTCATTCATCTATATTTTTCTTGGGGTCACATACACCCCTTCGCATTAAGGGGGGAATTGTTGGGAACATAATCCTTGTTGCTAGGATTATCTCCCTATTCACATAAGGAGAAGACCAAAAATTGTTGGTGAATACAAAGAGTCACTCTAGCATCCAAGAATCCACTAGGAAATTTGAACCCAAGGGACATTCTCATTGTACAAATTTACATCTAATGAGACTAATGTGCTTAACACCTAACCTTTATTGTCTCTGTGCTTTTGATTATCTTCCATAATGGGCATCTACCAACATAAAAAAATGGTTACTAGATCCATGGTAAAAAAATGAGCCTAACCTTTATTGTCTCTGTGCTTTTGATTATCTTCCATAATGGGCATCTACCAACATAAAAAATGGCTACTAGATTCATGGTAAAAAAATGAGTCTGACCATTATGATCTTGCTCTATTAAGGTCATGAATTTTTTGTTGGACAACGAGAGGAAAACCTGCATGTGTAAGCTAGAGAATTTTAATTCCATGTGTATGGTGTATGGTAATTCACTTCCATGTGTATGGTATTGTTTAAGGTTAATCATTTAATTCACAACACGACCATGTCGGCTAGAAAGAAAGATTGGGTTTCCTTGTTATGTATCTAATTATTTAGGAAGAAATATTTTAAATATTAAATGTAATATTAGTTAGCTGAGCGTAGGGTCACACCATTCCATTGAAACGTGTGTTTAGACCTATAAAAGGGCTTTTCTCTTATTGTAAAAATCATCATTTCAATTATTATTCAGTGTGGCTCTTCCGATTTTTGGTCCGTTTTCGAATACGTTGACTTCAGTCCTTGACTCGGTAACCTCTGATCTGATCTGTAACGTTGACGGATCGAGCTTGACAGAAATTGAGTTATGACAAAGTGAAACAATACGTCTGATCTGTAACGTTGACGGACCGAGGTTGACAGAAATTGAAGGCTAAGAAAGGCAGACTATTACGACGATGATGTCAAGTGATATTACTTTAGAATTTAATGAAGGATGGGCTATTATTCAGAAGGGTATCCTCAAGTTGACAGAGATTCTGAAAGCAGATTTAAAAGATGAGTTCCCTGCTTTGGCTTTGGAGTACATGAACAGTTATGCAACTGTCTACGAACTGTGTACACAAATTCCTGGGAACGCACAGAAACTGTATGGTAAATACAGGGATTCGTTTGATGAATACATTGCTCTCTCTGTATTACCAGCTTTAGAGAATGTACGTGATGAGTTCATGTTGAGAGAACTCGTGAAATGTTGGGGAAATCATAAGGTGATGGTCCGATTAATGTCACATATGTTCTCTGGTATTGAACATTGCGACCTCGAAAAAATGTCAGCCCGGTATCGCTACGTCGAAAAAAGGTCAGACCAGTCGCTAATGGAAGTTGGAATGATGTGTTTCCGTAACATGGTCTATAATAGCATCAAGACTAAGGTGAAGAATGTGCTGCTTCAGCTGATCAATCGGGAACGCGAGGGAGAACAAATTGATCGCGCTTTGTTGAGAACCGTTCTGAACATTTTTGTGGAGATGCGCATGGAATCGGATCACTTGAATATCTACGTGGAGGAATTTGAAGCTGCCATGTTGGAAGAGACTGGAGCTTATTATTCTAAGAAGGCCGCTTTATGGCTTTTAGAGTATTCTTGTCCTGACTATATGCTCAACGCTGAAGAATGTTTGAGACGTGAAAAAGAAAGAGCTGCTCAGTTTTTGCACTCTAGCAACGAGCAGAAGTTACTAGAGAAAGTACAAAATGAAATTCTCTCACCAAGTTATCGAACTCAACTTTTGGAAAATGAATATTCGGGCTGCTGTGCTTTGCTTATAGGCGAGAAGAAAGACGATCTTTCAAGGATGTACAGGCTGTTCGGTAGAATCCCTAAAGGATTGGAACCGGTTGCAAATATATTTAAACAGCATGTAACCAGCCAAGGAATAACATTAATTAAATGGGTGGAAGATGCTGCCCGCAACAATGCGGGCAGAAGTGATATAGATGCCATTCAAGCTGCTCAACATGAATTTGTGGAGAAGATTAGTGAACTCCATGATAAGTGGATGAACTACGTTGTGGATGTATTTCAAGGAAGTGCTATTTTTTGTAAAGTCTTAAAGGAAGCGTTTGAAGTAATATGTGATCGAAGAATTGAAGGAAGCACAACTGCTGAGTTGCTGGCTACATTTTTTGACAACGTGCTTAAAAAGAGTGGCAGTGGTGATGATATTGAGAGTGTTCTTGAAAAGGCCGTGAATCTTCTTCAATATGTCAGTGATAAAGATTTATTTGGCGAATTTCACAGTAAAAAACTATCTCGCAGATTACTATTCGATAAAAGTGCAAATGATATAATTCACGAAGGAACCATATTGTCCAAGGTAAAGCAACGATTTGGTTTCCTGTTTACATCAAAGATGGAGCGCATGGTTAATGATGTCACACTATCAATGGAGACTCAAGTTGACTTCAAAACATACCTTGATGATTATTCAAATATGCATCCTGGAATAGATTTCACTGTTACAGTATTAACGAATGGAGTCTGGCCAACCTGCTGCAAGTCCTCTGAACTTAATCTACCATCGCAAATGCTTAAATGCATTGACTTATACAAAGGATTTTATTCCACAAAATATCAGCATCGTAAACTTACGTGGATATACAGCTTGGGAAATTGTAAAATTATTGGAAAGTTTGACTCTAAGCCCATAGAAATTACAGTATCAACCAAGCAGGCAGTTATGCTTCTACTGTTCAATGACTCGGAAAGGTTAACATACGAAGATATCAGATCGCAGTTAAATTTGCCAGAGCAGGATGTTGTTAGACTGCTGCGTTCTATTGTATGTGGAAAGTACAAAATCATTTTGAAGGAACCCGTCACGCAAACAATAGCCAAAACTGATAATTTTGAATTCAATGCTGGCTTCACATGCAAATCTACGAGGATTAAGATTCCCGCACTTGCACTTCCACAAATTGATGAAAAGAAGAAAGTCCTGGAGGCTGTAGATGAAAAGAAGAAAGTCCTGGAGGCTGTAGATCGAGATAGATGTCTTGCAATCGATGCTGCAATAGTTCGCACAATGAAGGCTAGAAAAGTCATGACAACTCAACAATTATTCATTGAATGCGTTCAGCAACTCCAACCGATATTCAAGCCAAAAGTCAACTTAGTGCAGAAGCAGATTCAAGATTTGATTTCCAGAGATTTCTTACAACGGGACAAACAAAATTGTAATATCATTCGTTATTTAGCCTGAAAGAAGTTTGAACCAGATAGGCATTTCAATGAAGAAAATGACAAAGCGTGAGACTTCTGCACTGCATAGTATCATAATTTGGTTTGTTCGGAAATTCTTAACAGATATTAAATATAGATTTTTGCACATATTAAATATAGATTTTTGCACAGAAGTGCTTTATAATTCAGTAAATGGGAGATGTTGTAACCTGTATGTAGTCTTATATTTAATAAAACTTAAAAAGTAATTTCAATGACAAGTATGACATTTCTGCATTGCATAATAGCATTAGTATTTTCTGTAAAGAAATTCGTAACATAAATATTAATATAGATTTTTAGTAATGAAAAAGTAAATTTTCATCTATAAAGAGAAAATCATCATAAATCTTATAATGTTAATCTACATAATGGTTAACTTAAAAATTAGTGGGCATATGAAAGGAAAATCATTAGTGGGCATTTAAAAAACATATTTTAATTATTTAATAACTATAAATATAAAAAACATTCAATTTGGTTGCTAAAGTTTTACCTTAATAATTCTTGTTATTTGTACGAGTAAGAAGCCGGTATATGCTCGGCACCTGCATCTTAAAACCCTTGTAAGTCACAAGACGATTAGTTAGCCTTCGACACCTTTGTAGTTTGCATTTTCATGGACGTGTAACTTTTCATCTCCCTAGATGGAATCTTTGTATTTCAGATGCACTTGAGGAAATTCCACAACTGATTAAGAATTGTCTGATTCATAGCAGTGCTTATTTTATTATATATATTTTTGTATATGGTTTTCATTTCTATTTACTGATACGAATCTGAAGCGGATTTGAGTCTGCCTTCATTTTCCATTTTACATAGTCACTTTCTGCCCAAAACTATGAAGTATTTTAGGTAAAAATTAAAAAGAGTTTTAGGTAAAAATTAATGATAGTATGAATAAATTGTTTATATAATGATAGAGATCAAGTTTGTTATTTTAGATTTTATGAAAATTAATTTGTAATTTAACATTTTATAAAATTTGTCTAATAAATATGTATAATATTATTAATAACATTATTAGTATAAAAACCTTTGATTTCTGTGTACCATAAAGAAGATTTTCTCATCAATAAAATTTATAATAAAATCTACGCATTCAATTTTTGAAAAATAAAAATTCATCAACCTCATCTTCACCCAGAAAGTTGAAATAAGACACTTATCAACATAAATATAATCCATTCAACTATAGCAAATCCATACCTCGAGTAACAGGTAAGAATATCACAGCCAGATATAAGTTTCCAATGTAGCTATTCTTCAAAAAAATAAAAAATAAAAAGAGGTTACACTTTCGGCATGGAAAGTTTATTCACCAAGATATGCCAAGATTCATTAAAAAAAATATTTGATGGATTGTAAAAATTGATCTTATATCTTAAGGGTCAAGTAATAAATTAAAATAAATTGATTAAGTCTTAGGAAGGGTCAAAAACTTTCATAACCAAGAAATTAAGATAATTAAGTATATTTGATGGATTGTAAAAATTGATCTTATATCTTAAGGGTCAAGTAATAAATTAATAATAAATTAAAATAAATTGATTAAGTCTTAGGAAGGGTAAAAAACTTTCATAACCAAGAAATTAAGATAATTAAGTGGATATCAATTTTTTATGTTATAAAAGTAGATATATTATTTTATCTTAATTATAGTACATTATATCAAATTTTATTTTATATTATTAATTAATTTTATCAAATTAACATGTCCTACAAATATAACCAATCTTCTTAAACTATGAGATTAATTACATCATAAGATGTTTCCCTTATGGAAGTGTATATGTGATTGTGAACTTACCATTAGAATAATATGATTTTTTTCCATAATATATATCCCATAGACATACACATTATGTTGAAAATCCTCTCCCTATCCTAATATATACAAGCATGTTTTACCATGCAAGTATTCATCTAAGTTCCCTATCTATGTAATTATGATTTTTTTTTCCATAATATATATCCCATAAACATACACATAATGTTGAAAATCCTCTCCCTATCCTAATATATACAAGCATTATTGAGCCACCTAATCCTAAGCTCTAAAGTCTCTAGTTTAAGTCTCATATTTACTTTTTACTTTGTATTATTCTTTTTTGTTTATGGCCGACATAATATTTACTACCTAATCCTAAGCTCTAAAGTCTCTAGTTTAAGTCTCATATTTACTTTTTACTTTGTATTATTCCTTTTTGTTTATGGCCGACATAATATTTATTACTTTTTACTTTGTATTATTTTGTTACTCTACAAACTCGACAAACATTGGACACATGTTACAAGATCTCCCTCATACTCTAAATATGCGATATATTATTAAAATCCATTACAAATGTATTCATATTATCTCTCTACGAATGCATTCCTGTGTTCAAAACCAACAAATACATTATTACAATTCTAATAGTTCTAAAAATATGAATTTATAAGGAAAAAATATAAGAACCATATATGTTAATAACCTAAATTCATAAGTTAATGAAACCACAAATGTGTGTACATACAATCACATAAAAAATCTATAACTAACTATCCAATTTCTTGATTAAGCATTAATGAGGTAATTAAAACATTGAGCAAGCTAAAACATTTATTACTTTAATAATACTGGAAATTGGATGATACAATAACGCATAAGGCCCTAAATAAATTACTGCATAACAATCATGTTTTCTATACAACAAATTCTCATGAGATATTTTATTATGCTATTAAATGGAATATCTATATGTTTGATTATGTGCATTACCTATCGATATGTTATGCATGGGATGATATGCAATATACTATTTGTAAAGATGTTAGAAAGATGATGTGTCATAATGATGCCTGTGAGTAAACATTTAGTTTATACCTTAGACAATGCCATGCTACTTTATACTTGTGTAAGGCTATTGTAATGATTTAAGATGATGATAGGATTTAATTGATGTTTATAATTCCATACTCTCTTATCATTTTTCATGTTCCGTATTCATCACAAACATGTTGTCTTATGATCTAATTATATCTTGATAGCATGGGTGATTTGTGTAGGTTCCATTTCCATAGTAGTGACGATCTAATTAATGACATACTATGATTGCATGTGGACTTATTTCCTTTGATCACATGATACAATTTGATGGTATGATTAATTAGTGTTTGAAAATGTTATGTTCTATTAAGGGATATGGTTATGGTGTATGGTACTGTTGGAATGGTACGCGTTGATGACATACGGTAGTATATGTTGATTTAGTTCCATGATAATGGTGATGTAAATGAGCACATGTAGTAATTAATGAAATGGTATGACCATTAGAATATGTGATTATGAGTTATAGATTGTTGATATTACAATGTATTAATAATGCTTGTTATTCCACGAGATGTTATGTTGCATAATATCAGGTGTAACATGTGGTTCCATGGTATTTATGATGATGCTATAATCTCATAAGGGTATGATGGTATTTGGGTATGATGGTATGGTGGTTCCATGGTATTTGGGTATGTGGTTGCTAACGTTTTACCTTAATAATTCATGTGTCGCCAAATGTGGTTATTTGTATATGCTCGACACCTGCATCTTAAAACCCTTGTAAGTCACAAGATGATTAGTTAGCCTTCCACACCTTTGTATTTTGTTGGTTTGACATTTTCCTGAACTTCATTTGTAACTTTTCATCTTTGTAGATGGAATCTTTGTTCAGCGTACCACCTATTTCAGATGCTCTTGAGGAAATTCCACATTTGATTCCAGAATTGTTTGATTCATAGCAATATGGCAGTGCTTATTTTATTTTATATTCTTTGTATATGGTTTTCATTTCTATTTACTGATACAAATCTGAAGCCGATTTGAGTCTGCATTCATTTTCCACCTTACACAGTCACTTTCTGCCCAAAAATATGAAGTATTTTGTGTAAAAATTAAAAAGAGTTTTAGGTAAAAATTAATGATAGTATGAATAAATTGTTCATATAATGATAGAGATCAAGTTTGTTATTTTAGATTTTATGAAAATTAATTTGTAATTTAACATTTTATAAAATTTGTATTATAAAAATGTTACAAATATCTATATAGTATTATTAATAGTTCATTATTAGTATATATAATAATAAAAACATTAATAATATTATTATTATAATATTAATAAAATTTACATATTTATAATCGTAATACTCATACACTATTATTAATATTTTATTAATAACATTATCATTCACATTATTAGTCCATGTCAACATAGAGACTATAGTCATAAACAAGTTTGACTTTTATATTAATACCAAAAAAAATTATAATGTTTTTCAAACCTCCATGTATGACCTATGTTGGTTAACAATCACCTCCAATAATACTCTAGATTCCATCAATACATTAGTTGTGCACCAAGAATAAGTCTAGAGGTATTTCTAATGTCATAATCAATACCCATGATCAGTACCTGCAAACTATAGTACAAACCTTTTCTTAAGGATGGGTTGCAAGATTTTGAACATGGTTGAGGGAAAAAACTAACAACTTCATGGATATTGTTGAACCTTCTCAAACTTGAGAACCTTGAGTGATTCCTTGTACCATCTCATTAGTCTTTTGTAGTGGTTCTATACAAGAGTTAGAGTGGTTTATCCACTAGAAATATGTTTGGACCATACCACATGGACAATGGGGTAAACAAGAGTCTTAACCCATAATTGAACCTTCTTGATCTCAAGTTCCAAAAACAAACCATATACACAACAACACGAACCCTTGATAGGGGGTCTTTTCTTTAGGAATTGTATATTTATGCAATTAATATGTTTCACACATTGTGGATGGGTCTCGAGGCGTTAACCATAGTCCTAGTAAGAAACAACATCCTATAGCCCTTAACATTGGTTTGTAGAGTGAAGTATTATCCTCAATATCTAGATAGGGTTTCTTAGGATCAAACACCATTAACATGCCCTCAAACCTTCACATATGACCTTTGTTGGTTAACAATCGCCTCCAAGGATGTTGTACATGCCATTAATATGTTAGTTCTACAACGGGATTGTGCTAAAGGTCTATCCAATGTCATAATAGGAAAATAATGGGACTTGTTCACGAAACTCCACTTCGTAGTCTCAATCACCATGAACAACACCTACAGCCATAGAAATCATGACACAACTATCACAAAAGTGCAAACAACCCCATGCTTCAATAAGTGCACGAGGTAAATTTTCCCACCAACCTCACACATGCATTAAATGATTGGAGAATAGTAAAAAAGGAGATAATTTGCTTATTCAAAGCACATGAAAAAATTTGGGTGAGTTATAAGGTTGGCACTTGGCAGCAAGTATGTAGTCTCCCACAAACCATGTTTCTTCTTCCCCTATGGTCGAATCATAGCCCCTTTGGTTCTCTTTGCATAGCCATTCATGGACCATTTTGTTATTTACGCACATAATATTTACATATATTATAAATTGGCATGACAAGCCAACCACGCAATCCAATTAAAAATATATACATCATACCTTCCTAGCCATTCGCTAGTCGTCCCTTGGCCTTGAGGTCCGCACTATGAATCCGCACTAGCATATTTACATCATTTACATATTTTTGGTTAGATACATTCCAAGTCAAAACTATGGGTAATACACCCTCAAAGCACCTCCCCTTATTTCAAGAATGGTATTCTGGGTAAATTGTTCGGTTGCAGCTTTGGAAACCTAATCTAGTGGGGATGTTGAGTGAATCCCATAAAATTCATAGAGGTAGGATTAACCCAAGGAATTACCCCATGGACTACTACTGACATTTCATATCATTCCTATAAAGCTTTGTGCATAATACACTTCCAAGTGTAATTTTATATAAATAAAATACAATTCATTTTTGTCCTTTTGAGATATAATCCGTGATCTTTCGTTTTTTTAAATTCTTCTTTCTAACCTCATACCATCCCCCTAAATAAGGATACATAGTGATGAACTGTAAATCAAAATTTGGGAGTTCAAGATTCGTAGAGGGATTGAATTCCCTATCATAATAATAGGTGTCAGATTCATTAAATATCTCCAATACCCCTTGAGAGTATTTAAATACACCAACCACCCATGAGAATGAAATCTCAACATTCATGTCTTATTCTCTATCCCGTGAGAACGAGTTGATTAGAGGTCAATTTTCATGATGAGGTCCCATAGAGTAGAGGTCTGGTCGAGTTGGTTTATCTCCCTATGTGACAGAGCTTTTCGAGCACACCCTACACACAATGTAATACCCCATTTTTCCCTTGATGTATTTGGATTTGATGTAAATACTACGTATCTACAGTGTGTGTATTTTCCCTAGTGTGGAGCTTAAGGCCAAGGCCCCACTAGTGGATGATTAAGTTTATTGCTTAGGCAAGTATTTGGATAGTTTGATTATTCATGGGATGGTTAAGCCATGAAGGAATGTAAATGATGTAATTATTACTGAATGAATAAAATAGCCAAGAAGCTAGTTAAGGAGGCATGGAATGAGAAGGGGGCATGTGTATCCAATAGGGAGAGGTGAGGGGGTTTGGGATTGGTTTCCCATATTGCCACATGTCTGACTGCGAACCCGTTGGAACTCCCTTTTGACATTAATGCAACTGCAGTGGGTGGTTGAGAATCCTGATGACTGAGGCCGCTGGAGTATGGAGCATGCCTACGATTTTGTATGGTAGGTCATGGATCTGATCGCTTGAACAGGATGACACTCAATTTCCTAGGGAAACTCGCTAAACCTGTTTGACTATCCGGAGGAGGATTCATTCATTCATGGGGAGAGACATATAAACATTACTCACTCCTCACTCACTCCCTCACTCGCCTCGACACACACTTGCCATTCACGAGCCATGGACCCTCACAGAGAATTCGTTCCTGTATTTTCTATATGCACCAAACCTATCCAGAAAGATGGAAATATGAGGTTAATCGTGCTTCATGTGTGGAGGAAAAATCCTAAGATTTGATAACCGTAACCACCCTGTGTGGAAACCCAGTTACAGGGACATAGTGGTATTGATAGAAGAGTTTGCAGAGTGGCATTGGCAGAGTGGCCGTGAGGAATCCTCAAGCCTGGTAACGAATCAGTTGTTGAACTATGGGAAAGAGTTGGGTTGCTTTATAAACCCAGTGAAGTCTATTGTCTCAATGAACTAGTGACTGGACCTTTCTATGCCCATCCTGGAACAACATTGGAAGGGAAGGAGTGGGGAAGGATTGTGAGAGACTATGCAGCAGTGATAGGATCTTCCTTGTGTTGGATGTGGTAGGTATTGTGGGTGCCAGGTTGGCTAAGAGTGATCAGACCTTTCTATGCCCATCCTGGAATAGCACTGGAAGGGAAGATGCCTTGAGAGACTATGTAACAGTCTTGAAGGTCTTCCTTGTGTTGGATGTGGTAGGTATTGTGGGTTCCAAGTCAACTAATTGCTGAGATGCCTACAGCTCTGTGCTTGAGCTCATTGGTTTGGCAATGCCTTGTTGTTCCTGGATTGCTTGATAGCCACTGTAGGTTTGCTTAGCATGGGTAAGAGCCCTGGAATGCTTCATAAACCCAACTACAGACTCGTTTAGAATGAGAATGGAGCCTTGACTGTGAGAAAACTTGTTAGCCCTCCTTAGTGGATACACTGCCCAACTTGGCAGTGATTTATGAGCTGAAATAGTATAGAATGGACATAAATCTAAGGTGTGTTGGAACGTTGCTCTCACTTAGCCAGTTGCTTCAGAATTGAAAGATAACTATTCCTTGTTATGTCAATGATGTTGTCTCATTGTTGTGATGAATGCTTATGTATAATTGTGGAACTGTGGAATGTATGAATACGAATGAGATTGATATGAAGTCATATATAGACCTGAGTAAGAGGTTGATTTCACTGTTGTATGTATATATCATATTGCATGAGCTTAATTCCTTGTAATTCTTGCATATGATAGATGGGTTGATTAAACCTATTAATGCATCATACATGTTATAATGAATGATAATGTTTCGTTGTTTTGTAATGAATGTTTATGCATACTAACCCTGTGAAGGAGATGTATATTTACACTTGATCCTTGAGAAGGAAGAGAATCCATGGAAGTGATTTGAGGAACCTTTGTGGGTTAGATAGAAGGGAAGATCCTCGCAGGTAGAAGGTTGGAAGTGTCTAAGTGGGATATAGACAAAACTTCAGAGAAGAAAATGGGAAGGTTAGATACCTCACTTGATCAGGGGGATCCTACCATCGGATAGGACTTTCCAAGAGCTTTCCAACGGTACCAACCTTGCCCCATCTAGATGCCGGAGGAAGAAGTTATGCCCTTTTGAAGAAATTGATGAAATTCCCTTACAAGGCAGAGTTCCGCACGCATGGTTCCACATTGGCGGGTTGCGGATTGCTGAATCACCAAGTTCACAACTATACGTAATTTGGGTTTCCGCAATCCTGCATCTGCAATTGTGGGATGCGGGTTGCGGGACTGTCAAAGTTTGAGATTATGTGGGGCTTCCGCAATTCTGCATCCACAACTGCGGGTTGCGGATTGTGGGATGTAGGTGGTGGGACCAACTGCCTTGCGGGTTGCGGGATCTCCAAGTGTATGTTTTCATCTTCTGGGTTTCCCCAATTTTGCATCAACAATTGCGAGATGTGGAATGCGGGATACGAAATGCAAGACAAACTATTACGGGTTGCGGGAGTGACCTCGTGCGGAAGTTGGGATTCTACGTTTCCGCATCCACAATTGCGGGTTGTGGACTACAGGATGTGGATTGTAGGATTTGCAGTTGCAGAATGAAGGTTGCGGATTCGCAGCTGCGAGTTGCAGATTGTGGAACCAAACTCTCCTGACTATGTGTATAGGCACTCAGTCTATGTTTTGGGAGAAACAAAATGGATCATGGTCTCCAGTGGCCAGGTAGGTCGATGGGGATGTGACAGAGTGGTATCAGAGATTCAGTTGCAGCACTGGGAGCTGTTTGGGCCAGACCGTGCATGGATTTTGGTCAAGAAATGCGCCCATGGCGTGATTTTTAAATGAACTTATTTGATTAACTTTTGTTCAAGTGAATAATTTTTGGTTTGAATGGGTATGATAAAGCTTATTTGCATGCATGTGATGTCTAATAGAGTGTATCTGATATGCACAGAGATAGCAGCAGCTGTAAGACGAGTTACAGCAGAGTGCAGCGCACAAAACGGTGTAAGTATGGTTACTCTGAATGACGCGCGAGACCCGTTTGGACCAAAAGATGATGTACTGGGTGAGAATGTGCAAGAAGCACATACATAAGCCGAGTTTGATGGAAGAAGGGAGAAAGTGACGCCCCCAAACTTGGTTGAGACTATGGTAAGCTTTAATGAGTGGATTATGAAAGAGTAATAAGAGAAACATCAGCTCAATGCAGGCATCTTGCAGAGTCTGATCGACTTGTAGAAAAGGATTAACGGTCGTTCTAACCTGAGCCACGAAGTCCGAGAAGAAAGGAATGCAGAAAGTCAGTCTAAGGGTTGTTCCATGAGAAGAACTCCAAGCCCTAGAAAAGGTTCTGTAGGCAGAAGGAACAAGACACCTTCTCCTAAGTTTTCTTCTAGCAAGTCAACCGATTCAGAGGGTTCTTAAGGGATCCCAAGATGCACTGCCAGTAAGAGTAAGAATAGGAAGAAGCACCGAGGTATTCCACATGGTGAATTTAGGAAGGAAAGGTCTCCTAACTTTGATGGTGAAAGTAAAGAAGGTCAAGAAGTAGAGCCATGGATTCTTGGGATAAAGAAGTACTTCAGAATGCATGAATATTCAGAGAATGAAAAGGCTAAGGTTGCTATCTACAACCTTAGTGGAAGATCTTCTATTTGGGGGGATCACCTCATGCAAGTGAAAGGAATTAGTGAAAGAAGAGTCAGCTGGGGTAGATTCCAAGGATACTTTCAGGAGAACTACCTATAATCTAGGTACTATGATAGCAATAGGAAAGAGTTCAATGAACTCAAGCTAGGACAAAACACTATGGATGATCATGTTCATAAGTTTATGGAGTTGCTGAGGTATGTGGACTACATCAAGGATGAAAGAGTGAAGATTCAATGCTTCCTTGGTAGTCTACCACATAACTATAACAATTTGATAGAGTTTGTAAATCCACCAAGCTTGGATGAATCTATCAGGATGGAAGAGCATTTATATCAGCAAAATAAAGGTAAAGTAGAAGCATAGCCAGCGTGGAAAGGTAAAATCAAGGGAAGGTTGGATCAGAAGAAATGTGAGTTTAAACCACCATTCAGGAATTAGCGTAGGAGATTTCCGCAAGGCCAACAAGCAAGAAGATAATTCAATCCATCTATAGCAGGGATAGGACATTGATGGGGCCACTTCAGTGTTGGGGTTGTGGGGAAAACCACATGCTTAGAGATTTCCCAATTGCAAAGAAGAACCCCAAGAGCTTGTATAATGTTAGAGGAGTTGTTAACACCCAAAAAGTGCTCACTACCTCATCTACCCCATTACATGACTCATTGGTCCATATTTCCTACCATATTTGCCTCCAAAACCCCAAACAACCATTAAAAAGCCTCCAAAAGGCCAAAAAACCATTAAAAAAGCCTCCAAAAGGCCAAAACCCCCCTTTTCCCCCCAAAATAAGTTAAATTCCTCCAAAAATAGCAAAAACCCTCTAAAAAGGGAATAAAAAATACAAAAAAGAGGAAAAAGAGAGAAAAAAGGAGGCAAAAACCCTATACAACTGACCTAAACCATATGGTGCCCAAAACCATGGGTCAGCACTCCACCACTAAAAAACCTATAAATAGGTGATGGAGGCTCCCCATTTCATATCCATAGTCATCCCTATCCTTACTCTGCCAAAATCACTCCTGAAACCCTAGCTCACCCTTTTGAGCTATTTTCACATTTGAGTGCCCCTTTGGCCCATATCCAAAACCCTTTGGAGAAGGAGAAGGAACAACACTGGAGCTTGGAAGCAACCCTCTTGGACTGCTGTAAGAGCTTCACCAGCCTCACATTGAAGGTATAATCAATACAAAAAACATTTTATTATCTTGTCTTTTCTCTTTATGCACAAGCTAATTTAAATTTACTATTTTCATTTACTGTATTGCTTTTACTATTTTTACTAAACTGCTACTAAGGAGTCCCTTCTCCTTAGTAGGTGCTCATTTGCACAATCTAGGGCGAAAACCCTAGCTACAGTTTTGGTGACTCGCCTCGTGTTCCTTTGAATTTGTGGTTATAGTTTTTAGACGTTTTTAATTTTCTGCAATATTTTTCTGTTTTTTTCCTTTCGACTGTCCCTTTCAGCAATCGGGTTTGCTGCCATAAACCGCATCTTTTTTCCCTGCAGTTGCGATCCGATAGTGGCTTTTAGACTGTTAGCTGCGATCTGACCGCGGCTCTTAGACTGTTTCCGACAATCTCCCAACAATTTTCAGTCTGTTTTCTGCGATCTGACCGTGGCTCTCAGCATGTTTCTTGCGGTCCGACGACGGCTGTCCAACCATTTTCCTGTGATCCTCCTATGGCTTTCAGCCATTTTCCTGCGATCCGCCTGCGGCTTTCAGCCATTTTCCCGCAATTCGCTTGCGGATTTCAGCCATTTTCCTATTATTTGCCTACGGCTTTCAGCCATTTTCTTGCGATCCGCCTGTGGCTTTCAGCCATTTTCCTGCGATCCGCCTGCGGCTTTCAACCATTTTCCTGCAGTCCGCCCACGACTGTCGACCTGTTTCCCACGATCCGACCATGCAGTTTCACCGCAGACCCACGATCTGTTTTCTACACTTTTTCCCTGTTTGAACCCCGAACTTTGCTGCAATATTTTCTGCACCTGTCCCATCTGCAGCCATACTTCCCTACAACCTTTTTTTGCAGTATTATTTCTATTCCCTTTACAAAATTTCTTAAGTTTATGCATTTTAATTGAAAAGAGAAAATTTTGCATTTCAAAGTTTAATTTCTGCATTATTATTGTTAGTTAGAAAGTTTCCCACCCCTGTGGCACTTTTACTTGGGTTCATTATCTCACATGCACACACTCTGTCACCTAATTCAAGTGAGCCCTAAAATACTACTTAACACAACCAACATTCTAACCTCACTTGGGGAACACATAAGAATATTGTAGTTAGGTAGGGTCGGGGGGATAGGAATCCAAATAACACCCCTCGGTCGCTTACACTTGAGACATAGTTGTTGTCCATTAGGGAACCAAAATACCCTAGTATTTTTTGGCACGGTCACAACCAGTTTATCAGAGGGCCTCTCCCCTAGGAGGGTTGAAGTAGCCAAACTGGTTCCAGAGGCCTGAGTGGAATATCGCAATCCATTCATTCACCAAAGGATACCTTTCGTAGTTCTCGGTGTATCACCCGTATGGGGATACAACGGCGATAGAACCAAACTTTAGATTCACCTTTTCTGGACATGTCATGAACGGGGTATCTTAGTTGCCTTTCTTCTAGGATTGACTACCCGATGTCCCTCCCAGTAGGGGGATATCTTTAGCCACTTGACTCTACTATCCATATTGTCTGACTTGGATTTCATCACCTTGCAAAGGATATGTCTGGTTGAGTCAGAATACTATTTAACTAGGTGTTTGCATGCTCCCTTACCTCCCTTTGGTCTAGCGAGTCCACTATTTTTATTTTTTAGGAAACTTGCTGCTTGTTGGTGTTCTAACCATTTTTGTTGATGCTCCACTTATTGTAGCACAACTGTTACAATGAGTGTTTGAGCTGGTTGTTGGCCTGAGTGCCATATTTTTTGCGCTCTCCTTCTGCACACTCAACTGCATTAGGGTTTTTGAGTTGTTTTTCACTCGACACAACCCCCAGAGACTTGACACCATCTGTCACCATTGAGTCCCCGAGACATTCTCGACGCCTCTGGGGAGAGCCCCCACAGCACAGTTCACTTGACACCACCCATCATAGACGTAGAGCTTCATCAATCGAATCCACTCGTCGTAGACGCAGAGCTCCATCCCCCGACACTGACGCCCTTTATTTTAACTCTGATTCTGAGGCAGAGTCCGAGAAACCCACTTACATTGCACCAACCAACCCCATGGCTAGCATGACTTCGAACCCTTTCTTTGTAGGGACTATTGGTGGAGCATCCAGCAACAACCCAGCTACCACACCCGCTTTGGGTATGCCCTCGATGGGGGCCACATCCACCATTCCAATCACTGTACCTATTCCAGTGACTACCATACCCATCCCAACTCCATGTTGATATATATGTAACTTCGGAATGTATTTCACATATATGTATATTGTATTCCTATAGAGATGTTATTATTCCTCTATACGGAAGTGGTTGTATTCCTATAGAGATGTTATTATTCCTCTATACGAAAGTGTCGTCATTTATATTGTAAGTGTCGTAACTTATACTTGATGGGTTATTAGACCACCTTGTTGGGGTCGGCCCTGTATAAGTCATGTGGGTCAAAGGGTTATTAGAACACCCTATTGGGGGTCGGCCATGTGGGTCAAAGGGTTATTAGACCACCCTAGTCGGGGTCGGCCCAATCAGCATTATGCTAAGTGGTTAAGTTGAGGCCGACCTAGTTGAGTAAAGGTCAAGTCAAGTTAGTGTATAAATAGAGAGTGTGTCTCTCTCATTTTACATATTCTATTCTCTCATCCACACTTTGGAGAGTGGCGCACTTGTGGAGGAGGAGGCTCTGCTGCTAGGAGAAGACTATCTCTTGTATTCTGGTTGTATCATTGCTCTATCTATCTCTGAGGAAGTTATTGGGGTTTTTCACCTTTAGGGTTTTCCCCAAGTAAACTCTATGTCTCTTGTGTGCTTGCATTATTGTGTCCATGATTGATATGCTGTAGATTTGCTGTACATGTTGTTCTCTTAGTTAAGATCCTAGATCAGATTGAAGTAAATTCCAAAAATTTAACATGGTATCAGAGCTAGCCTGAAAGAAGGCATGATATGGCATGTATGACACTTGTTGCACTTACGATGCTAGGGCTTGATATAGAAAAAAACCAGTCATCGTAGCACTTTCGTTATAAATTCGTTTTGGAAAATTTTTTGGGTCTGAAACTTTTACAGGTCAAATATCAGATCCCCATGACCTTGTGTCCAAAGGACAACCTCTAATTCGTTGTACTTTGTGATTTATGATCTGTACAATATAGGGTTTCTACCTCTTCCAGATCTGAGTCAAAAACAGGTGACCTTGGAAAAAAGGTCATAACTTAAGCTAGGAAGCTCCAAATGAAAGTTCATAAAAAGCGACAGGTACTACACAGACTGTACTATCTCAAAAAAAAAATTCAGAGGCCGAAGTTGAACCAGTGACACGTGGCACGCCGTACAAGTTCGCTCTCCTATTTTATCCCATAAACAGGTCACATTACGACACTTGGCATAACTCTCTCTTAGAGAATCCAATTGAGGTGAGACCTGTCGAGATGGAAAGATGAAAGGTCAGGATATCTCAGGAAAATTTTGCAGACCCTGTGGATCAAAAAGTTCAGAGTTACACCAGAAGCAATCAGGTACATATTTTTGTCAAAACAGAACTATTTTTTAGCACCTTCATTCATTGCTTCCGGAATTTAGGGTTTTGGATAAAGTTGGAATTTTTGTAATTGGAGACCATGGCTGAATGCTACTCATCAAAATCGAAATTTAGAGGCCAAGATCATAATTTTTGGTTGGGTAGAAGGCTAGGCTTGATCAGACCCTAGTTCGGGACTTTGATCATAAAAGTGGAAAATTAGTGCTTCTGCAAAAATGGGAATTTTTGAAATCTGTGACCATGGCTGGAAGCTCCTCATAAAAATAAAAGCTTAGAGGTTTGGATCAAACCTTTTGATTGGGCAGAAGAGTGGGCTTCATCAAACCCCAGTTCGGGGTCACGTCCAATGAATCTGGAAGTTTCAAAGGCAAAATTGAGGAGTGAAACTTGCGGTTTTCAAATTCTAAATATACCAGCTTGATTAGCTCATCAAGGCACATATTTCTATCCTTTCGGAAGTTTGAAATTCAAAGTTTGAATTTTTGGGGTTTCTCTGACAAACCCTATTACAACTCCAGATCCAGTTCCTACAAATCAAGTGGATTGGGTTAATCCTAGAAGAGGATGGATTGGTCACCTGCATAAGTGAAGAAGTTCCTGTTTCAGAGGGAGATGAGGCTAAGGCCTTCCATAAGAATATTACAAGCAATCTTGACAGGTATGGCTTACAGGTATGTTTCAAATTCTGTTCATAGTTAAGTTTATGATATGTTTGTCTTCATATCATTACAGTACAATCTTGATTGTTTACTAGACTTATCGTATTACCTTAATAGAAGATATTCATTGATTAAGGTTTTGACACTTATGATTGTACTAATGCATTGTGATGTTGTATGAGGTTTATGTTGTTCGCTAACATGAAAGGTACACCAAGAAAGACAAATCATGTTCTAGTTCAAGAACACATGATTCATGATGACATGAAGACAAAGATTCATCCATTGTCATGGATCACTTATAAAATCTACTTACGAGGTATGTATAACTTGGTTCTACAATGGATAACTTATGAGACATGCAGGTTACTAGCACAAGTCATTGAAGAGAACTAGAAGACATTATGTGGGTATGTTAGACATAACTAGCTAGCATGCTAATTCAGGTATTTTTTTCCTATATCAAGCTAGAATCCTACCTTGTGTTAGGATCTTATACTGTTGTGTTGTTGATAATGATTATTCATGAAGTCATAGGTTTGAATAGTTATGGTTGTATGCATATTATGTTTCTTACCATAATTGATGATATGACTAACCAGAAGAATCATGAAGGTATAGGTTTGAGTAATCACAGGTTTTATGCATATGATATCTCTTATCTTGATTAATGATTTAACTAACCAGAAGAGTCCTATGATCAAATAAGAATATGCATGAGTAAAAGAAGACTTCCCTGAAACCTTGAATACTAATGTTTATTATCTGTGTTTGAAATGATCCTGACTATACATGCTTTAGACTATTGTGTTTTGATAATATTAAGATTATACTAATGAATTTTTGATTATGTATGAGACCTAGAGGATAACACAATGATGATACTAACAAGCATGCATAGGGATCGACAATGAATATAAGTTCAAGGATAGGTAATCTAGGAAGCAAAGATCAAGAGGGATCACACTCCAGTAGTTTCTGCAAGGATGCAGATATTCAGAGGGAGTTGCCTACTTCTCACAATCCACATCAGAATGGAGTTGCAAAGATTCAGAGGGAGTCCACCCAGCAACCAAACAAAGATAAGTATTTGAATTGTCATTTCTTACATAATGGTATTCAATGATGTATATGCCTATGTTCCTAGAATTAGGTTGTGTATTACGCATATTAGAATAGTTGGATTGATGAACAATATACTACTAATATACATGGGTAAGTGGCCTATGGCACTGTACAACATTCCATTGTTACTTATCTAGAATGAAACCTCTTTGCTAACATGTTAAGAGTTGTGCACACTCTTAACAATGTTTTGGTAGAGATTGGAAGACATCTAGAAAGTTACGGAATATGGATAAAGGTTGTATTGAAGCATTGGATAAGATAATTGCATGACTGTATGAAATATTTCTTTATGTGTAAGAATTTGTTCTGAAAACTATGAGATGTTTTCTAATCATGCAATTTAACTTGTTGTGTAGGAAAGATCGTATACCATCACCTACAAAAAGAAGGAATACAACATTTGTTCAACAACAAATTTATCTATTGAAAATATTGAAGATATTGAAGTTCCCAGGATCTGGGAAGAATGCCATGATCGAGGAGTACCAGTCGATCATGAAGATGTTTGGGATGCAGTCACAAAGGGTAGTCTGTAGTGACTTCCAAGAGGATCTACAAGATCAAGCATGCTGCAGGTGGTAGCATAGAGACTTTTGCTCCTGTAGCCAGATACACTTCCATTAGATCCGTACTTTCTCTGGCTGCAGTGATGAAGTGGAAGATACACCAAATGGATTTCAAGACAACCTTCTTGAATGATGTAGTTGAAGAAGAAGTGTATGTGGAGAA
This sequence comes from Larix kaempferi, assembly GCA_027924585.1. Taxonomy (NCBI): domain Eukaryota; kingdom Viridiplantae; phylum Streptophyta; class Pinopsida; order Pinales; family Pinaceae; genus Larix; species Larix kaempferi. Next base: position 2,624,765 of record BSBM01000592.1, on the reverse strand, counting down.
GCCACTTGGTTCTGAGACACATGACAGGGATTCATAAATGTGCAGAACTTGGTATGGTAGGATAGACAGCTTTCTATCCAGTTTGGACTTTAACAAGAGTAAAGCTGATTCCAACCTTTACTACAAGGTTGAGGAAGGAAATCTAGTGATACTACTTTTGTATATGGATGACTTGTTCTTAACAGGTGAGGATAGATTGATTTCCGACATGCAGCGGAAGCTTGCTACTGAGTTCAAGTTGAAGAACTTGGGGATGATGCACTATTTGATTTTGGCATGAAGGTGTGGCAGAGTGCAGATGGAATCTTCCTTGGACAGGGGAAGTACACAGTAGATATCCTGAAGATGTTTGGGATGATGGACTGCAAGGCTATGGCCACACCTATGGAATCGAACCTGAAGCTTCTGTGTGATGCTCCATCTGATCCGGTTGATTATGGGATCAATTATGATGCCAATCAAAAGTTTAACCTACAGGGTCATGTTGATTCAGATTGGGCAGGCAGTGCTGTAGATAGGGATCGGATATGATCTCTTGGTTTAGCAGGAAGCAGTCCTGCATAGCACTGAGTACAGCCGAAGCAGAGTATGTTGCAATGGATGAGCAGGTTGTAGATGTATTGACCAAGCCGTTGGCCAGAGTGTAGTTTGAGTACTTCAGAGAGAGGCTTGGTGCACTTTAGATCGAGGTTCCTTCCAAAGGGAAGTGATGAGTCCGGAAGATGTAGATGCACATGATCTTTTCTGACATGGTTGATGTGTTCTCCCTTGGTCATGATGTAATTGCTGAGCCATTTTTCACATGGTGGTAGATGTGTTCTCCCATGGTGAAAAAGTAAGGGCTGGAGCCTTCCCTGAATGGTGGTAGATGTGTTCTCCCATTTCGGTGGTGTAAGTGATGGATGATGTGCATCTGGGCTGTGCTTCGTGGACGATGAGATGATCTGAAGAGGATGATGCTATGATGATCAGAAGGATCATGTATGATGAGCATCAGGACGATGCTCCAGTTACTACTCTGTATATGTATATATGCATCATGTTGGATGCTTGTTATGATCAGTTGGATCATTGCATCATGTTGGATGCTTGTTATGATCAGTTGGATCATTTATATATATATGCATCATGTTGGATGCTGGATATGATTAGTTGAATCATTTATGTATGTATGCATCATGTTGGATGTTGGATATGATCAATTGGATCATTTGTATGTATTTTGTATATGCATCATGTTGGATGCTTGGACCATGTATTATATATGTATCAAGTGGATACTGAGATCATGTATGTTGATATGTATCAGGTGGATACATTGTGTGGATCATGTATCTGTGTATGTATCAGGTGGATACATTGTATGATCAGGTAGATCATGTATGATGATATGTATCAGGTAGATACTTGGTATGCATCAGGTGGATGGATTGTATGATCAGGATGATCATGGATGACGAGATTCTCCAAATGACATGCAGCAGGATGTTGTAGTGATGATGATCAGGATGATCATGTGTACATCAGGATGATGTATGGTGAGTATCAGGATGATACTTTGTGGCCGTGGATCAGGTTATGTAGATGAGCATGTCTGGGAGATCCTATAGGTCGGAGTTGTGTACCCGTAATAGCCTTGGATGCTCTTTCGAGACATTGCTCTGGGAGGACATATAATTTGTGCCCTGGGAGATCTTCAGGTCGGAGTTGTGTACCCATAACATCCTGAGATGCTCTTGCAAGGTTTTGTCCTATGGCATGTAATTTGCTCCTGGTAGATCTGGATAGGATGTAAAAGGCCTCAGGTGCTTCAGCTAGGTTTTGCCATGACCACATGTAATTTTATCCTGGTAGATCTGGATAGGATGAAAAAGGCCTCAGATGCTTCAACCAGGTTTTGTGGTGACATCACATGCAATGTGCTCCTGGGAGATCCGACAGGTAGAGCTTTGTGCTCGTAATAGCCTGGGATGCTTAAGCCAGGTTTTGTGATGGGTCACATGTAATGTGCTCCTGGGAGATCTGACAGGTAGAGATGTGTGCTCGTAATAGCCTGGGATGCTGCAGCCAGGTTTTGTGATGCACGTAATAAGTCCTGAGGATTCTACAGTATGGCCAGTTGTTGAGATATTGTAACTTCAAAGAATATTATATTTGTACTTTATTATTTTGGAGATGTTTCATTCCTCCGTGAAGATCTTATTGTATATCCGGAGATGTTTATTCCTCCATCGGAATGTGGTAACTCGGGTTATTAGACTTCCCTAGTGGGGGTCGGCCCTGTATGTGTTGTGTGGGTCAAAGGGTTATTAGACCACCCTAGAGGGGTCGGCCCAGTCAGTTGTAGTGGGGTATTTAACCCATTGGTTAAATACGAGCCTACATGTACTTGTGTAAAAGATATGTCAGAGTAGTGTATAAATAGAGGAGGTGTGTTCCTCATTTGATACACACACTCACACACTTGAGAGAGGCGCACTTGTGGAGGAGAGGTCTGCTATGGTGGAGGAGGAGATCATGTCTTTGGTTTGCATCTTTGTATATTTCTGGTCATCTATATTGAGGAAGCTTTACTGGGTTTTCTACCCCATGAGGGTTTCCCAGGATAAATCTGTGTCTCTTGCGTTTATGCTATGCTTGTTGTTTCTTCAGTGATCCTGTATATGCTATTATTATGAAATGGAATGTAATGTTGCTATTTTCTGTCTTAGCATATTAAATCTTAACATGGTATCAGAGCTAACCTGAAGGAAGACAACGTATGGCACTTACGACACTTGCTTTACTTACGACAATTTGAAGGTTAGGGTTTTACATAGAAAAAAACAGTCATTGTGGAACTTTCGCTATAAATATATTTCTACGAAGGTTTAGGGTCTGAAACGTTTACAGGTCGAAGATAACATCCCCAGGTACCTTGTGTCCAAAGGGCACCCTCAGATTCGTTGTACTTTATAAGTTATGATCAGTACAATTTAGGGTTTTTGCCTCTTCCAGATCTCAGTCAAAATCAGGCCACCTTGGAAAAAAGGTCATAACTTGGGCTAGCAAGCTCCAAATGAAATTTCGTAAAAAGTGACACGTAGTACACAGACTTTACTATCTCAGAAAACTTTTTCAGAGGCCGAAGGTGAACCAGTGACACGTGGAACTTTATACAAGTTCGCTCTCCTGTTTTATCCCATAAACAGGTCATGTTGCGACACTTGGCATAAATCTCTCTCAGAGAGTCCAATTGAGGTCAGACCTATCAAAATGGAAAGATGACAGGGCGAGCTATCTCAGGAAACGTTTTTAGAGGCCGAAGTTCAAATAGTGACACGTGGCACGCCGTACAAGTTCGCTCTCCTGTTTTATCCCATAAACAGGTCACGTTGCGACACTTGGCATAACTCTCTCTCAGAAAATCCAATTGAGGTCAGACCTGTCAGGATGGAAAGATGACAGGTCAGGCTACTGCAGAAAAATTTCTCAGACCCTGTGGAGAATAAATTTCAGAGTTATAGCAGAAACAATCAGGTGCATATTTCTGTCAAAACAGAATTATTTTTGGAGCACCTTTATTCATGGCTTCCAGAATTTAGGGTTTCGGAGAAAGTTAGAATTTTTGGAATCAGATTCCACGGCTGAATGTTACTCAGGAAAATTGAAATTTAGAGACCAAGATCAAATTTTTGGTTGGGTAGAAGACTGGGCTTCAGAAGTTTCGAAGGCAATTTTGAGGGGTCAAATTTTGGAGATTTCAAAATTGAAGAATGTTAGGTTGATCAGCTCAACAAGACACATTCTTCCATCCATTCAGAAGTGTGAAAGTCAAAGATTGAATTTTTAGGGTTTCTCTAGCAAACCCTAATCAATCTCCAGATCAATTTTCAGGGGGAGTTGAGGCTAAGGCCTTACATAAGAAGACTACAAAAGGTCTCGACAGGTATGACTTAAGGAGGTTCAGGTATGCCTTAAAATCTGATTCTTGATTAAGTTCATAATGTGTTTGTCTTCATGTTATTTATTAGTACAATCTTGATTAATGTTATTAATTGTCTTATCACCCTAGTAACAATATGAATGCATGTGAATGATCGAAGACATTCATTGATTAGGGCTATATGATTGTACTTATGCATTATGGTGTTGTGTAAGGTTGATGTTGTCTGCTAACAAGACACAGGTACATCACAAAAGACAAATCAAGTTCCATGAACATGAAAACATGAAGACAAAGACTCACGAGGTATGTATGACTTTGTTATATTATGTTTAACCTACGAGACATGCAGGTTCTAGCTCAGGATCTCTAAATCATTGAAGAGATTGTTTAGGTATGTTGTACATAACTAAGCAGGTATACTAATCCAGGTATGTTTTCCTATGTCATGTTAGAATCTTACCTTGTGTAAGTATACTTGGTATGATTGATTAGTAATCAAGGGTTTATGCATACTAGATCAAACAAGAATATGCATGAGTAAAAGAAGACTTCCTTGAAACCCTGAATACTAATGATCATGACTGTACATATTCAAGATTATTTAGAATTAGAATGTTTTGGTAATATTGAGAATATACTAATGAATGTATGTTTGTGTATGAGATCATGAGGATGACACTAGTGTACACTTGAGCATGCACAGTGGTACAAAATGAATAGAAGTTCAGAAGACATACAGAAGATCAAGCAAGAGACAACCACACAAACATGAAAGATAAGTATTTGAGTTGTTATTAGAAATAGTAAATGATATTGCTTGTATGCATATTTGTATTCCTAGGATATATCATGCTGAGTGTAAACATTCATAAAGCATTGAACATTATACTACTAATATGCATATGATTGGTAAATTGGACAAACATTCCATTGTTGCTTGTCTAGAATGAAACCTCTTTGCTGACATACTGAGAGCTGTGCACACTCTCAATAGTATGTTCTGGTAGAGATGGAAGGAATCTAGATAGCCACTGTATGCATACAGGATATGGGAAAGTGTTGTGCCAAAGTATTGGTCAAAATAGTTGCATAACTATGTAAATGATATCTGTATGCATAATAGGTTATCATGTCAATATGATTTGATGATTATGAAGTATTACTAATCATGTACTTAATTTTGTTTTGTAGGAAAGATCATGAAGAATAATGAACACCGAACAAGTGATGGATGTTCAACAAGAAGATTTACAAATCAAACAAAATATAGAAGGCTCATGGCTAGAAGATTCTCTTAGAAAGAAGAAGAGAATCATAACCAGATGTTTGCTCCAAGTGGATAGATAAGACCATTCTCTTAATGGTGTAATTAAAGAAGAAGTGTGAATCAGGTTCTGTATGGGTACCCAGGATCGATAATCAATTGATGAGCTTAATGATCATCATGGGTGATGTGGATCTCAACCTTTGCTAAAAGATTGAATATGGCTTCAGGATTGTTTGACTTAGAGATAGACCCAACTATGATCCTATGTGATAAACAGAGTTGTATCAAGATGGCAGAGAATCTAGTGTTCCAAGATATGGTGCAGAAAGGAACCAAAAGTTTGAATTTGTAACAAGTTACCAATGTACTAACCAAACTTCTACCGACCCGATGTACTAACCAAACCTCTACCTCAAATAAAGTTTTCTGAGACAAGCTTAATATAGTTCAGAAGGACCCTACTCGAAAGGGGGAGTGATGTGATAACTCATGAAGAGATTGCCTGCATCGACTGTGAGGTCGATGATGAGGATACCTATAATAGTGATGCCGACAGAGAGGTTGGTGGATGGTCCTTAGACAGGGTCTAAGGTGACAAGGGGATTGCATCATCCTTGAACATATGTTCTAAAGAGATCCGTAGACATATGTCTTCGAGAATGAAGTCCTTGGTGGACATGATAGGATTGCATCATCCTCAAGAGAGTCGTAGACGTATGTCTTCGAGAATGAAGTCCTTGGTGGACTTGAGGGGATTGGATCATCCCTGGACTTCAGTCCTAAAGAGAGCCATAGACATATGTCTTCGAGAATGAAGTCCTTGGTGGACATGATAGGATTGCATCATCCTCAAGAGAGTCGTAGACGTATGTCTTCGAGAATGAAGTCCTTGGTGGACTTGAGGGGATTGGATCATCCCTGGACTTCAGTCCTAAAGAGAGCCGTAGACATATGTCTTCGAGAATGAATTCCTTGGTGGACATGATAGGATTGCATCATCCTCAAGAGAGTCATAGACGTATGTCTTCGAGAATGAAGTCCTTGGTGGACTTGAGGGGATTGGATCATCCCTGGACTTCAGTCCTAAAGAGAGCCGTAGACGTATGTCTTCGAGAATGAAGTCCTTAGTGGACTTGAGGGGATTGGATCATCCCTGGAATTCAGTCCTAAAGAGAGCCGTAGACGTATGTCTTCGAGAATGAATTCCTTGGTGGACTTGAGGGGATTGGATCATCCCTGGACTTCAGTCCTAAAGAGAGCCGTAGACATATGTCTTCGAGAATGAAGTCCTTGGTGGACGGTTGAGGATTAAGTCATCCTTGGACGTAGGTCCTAAATGTACGGTTGAGGATTAAGTCATCCTTGGACGTAGGTCCTAAATGTACGGTTGAGGATTAAGTCATCCTTGGACGTAGGTCCTAAATGTACGGTGGAGGATTAAGTCATCCTTGGACGTAGGTCCTAAATGTACGGTGGAGGATTAAGTCATCCTTGGACGTAGGTCCTAAATGTACGGTGGAGGATTGAGCCATCCTTGGACGTGGTCCTAAATGTACGGTTGAGGATTGAGTCATCCTTGGACGTGGTCCTAAATGTACGGTTGAGGATTGAGTCATCCTTGGACGTGGTCCTAAATGTACGGTTGAGGATTGAGTCATCCTTGGACGTGGTCCTAAATGTACGGTTGTGGATTAAATCATCCTTGGACAGTAAATCCAGTAATTCCGAAAGGAAGGATAGTCCTAAATGAATTGAGTGGATTAAATCATCCTTGGACAGTAAATCCAGTAATTTCGAAAGGAAGGATAGTCCTAAATGAATTGAGTGGATTAAATCATCCTTGGACAGTAAATCCAGTAATTTCGAAAGGAAGGATAGTCCTAAATGAATTGAGTGGATTAAATCATCCTTGGACAGTAAATCCAGTAATTCTGAAAGGAAGGATAGTCCTAAATGAATTGAATGGATTAAATCATCCTTGGACAGTAAATCCAGTAATTCCGAAAGGAAGGATAGTCCTAAATGAGATTGAGTAGACTAATCATCCTGTAAATAGATTGGGATTGCCTTGTCCCTAGACATGGTGAGATGTCTTAAAGTGATAAGGACTAATCATCCTGTAAATAGATTGGGATTGCCTCATCCCTAGACATGGTGAGATGTCTTAAAGTGATAAGAACTAATCATCCTGTAAATAGATTGGGATTGCCTCGTCCCTAGACATGGTGAGGTGTCTTAAAGTGATAAGGATTGATCATCCTGTAAGTTGATCTAGATTGCATCATCCATAGACATGAGAGTTGTCTTAAATCGAGAGGGACTGATCATCCCGTAAACGGATCGGGATTGTATCATCCTTGGACCCATGTCCTAAAGTGAGAGGGATTGATCATCCCGTAATTGGATCCTATGTGTTGCAGGGTATGCTGCTGTTGTGTATACTTGTATTGATGAGGATACTTGTATTGATGATATGTATACTTGTATTGATGAGGATACTTGTATTGATGAGGATACTTGTATTGATGATATGTATGCTTGTATTGATGAGGATACTTGTATTGATGATGTGTATACTTGTATTGATGAGGATACTTGTATTGATGATGTGTATACTTGTATTGATGATGTTGTTGATCGTGATGATCTAGATGATGATGTTGTTGATCATGATGATCTAGATGATGATGCTGCTGATCGTGATGATCTAGATGACGATGTTGCTGATCGTGTGATGACGATGCTGATGATCGTGTGATGACGATGCTGATGATCATGTGATGATGATGTTGATGATCGTGTGATGACGATGCTGATGATCATGGGATGACAATGCTGATGATCGTGTGATGATGATGCTGATGATCGTGTGATGACGATGCTAATGATCGTGTGATGACGATGCTGATGATCGTGTGATGACGATGCTGATGATCGTGTGATGACGATGCTGATGATCGTGATGTTGATGACAATGCTGATGATCGTGTGATGATGATGCTGATGATCGTGAAATGATGATGCTGATGATCGTGAGGATCCAAATGTTGATGTTGCTGTAGTTGTTCGAGTGCTGCAGAAGATAAAGACTCAGTACTGAAGATGTTGATGTTCCAGTATTGAAGATGTTCCAGTAACTGCTTGAGTTACTGATGATGTTGAGAAAGCTTCCAATGATTTATAGATGTATCATGTATGATGTTGATGACTCCTTGCTTGTGCAGATGTTGTTATAATATCCTTCTCGTTAAGGGGGAGTGTTGAGATATTGTAACTTCAAAGAATATTATATTTGTACTTTATTATTTTGGAGATGTTTCATTCCTCCGTGAAGATCTTATTGTATATCCGGAGATGTTTATTCCTCCGTCGGAATGTGGTAACTCGGGTTATTAGACTTCCCTAGTGGGGGTCGGCCCTGTATGTGTTGTGTGGGTCAAAGGGTTATTAGACCACCCTAGAGGGGTCGGCCCAGTCAGTTGTAGTGGGGTATTTAACCCATTGATTAAATACGAGCCTACGTGTACTTGTGTAAAAGATATGTCAGAGTAGTGTATAAATAGAGGAGGTGTGTTCCTCATTTGATACACACACTCACACACTTGAGAGAGGCACACTTGTGGAGGAGAGGTCTGCTATGGTGGAGGAGGAGATCATGTCTTTGGTTTGCATCTTTGTATATTGCTGGTCATCTATATTGAGGAAGCTTTACTGGGTTTTCTACCCCATGAGGGTTTCCCAGGATAAATCTGTGTCTCTTGCGTTTATGCTATGCTTGTTGTTTCTTCAGTGATCCTGTATATGCTATTATTATGAAATGGAATGTAATGTTGCTATTTTCTGTCTTAGCATATTAAATCTTAACACCAGTGATGACGAAGACCTGCAGGTGGTGGGCCTACATCCAGTATGAAAAAGGACTGGCTCTGTAGAACTTCCTATGACGAGTAGATTCAGAGATTGATTGAGATAGCAGCAACAGTGACGATGATGATGACTCGGTGACGATGATCCAGAGCAGATGAATTATGCTAGAAGACCTGTGTCGAGAAATACCTTCCTAGTTAAGAGGGAGTGTTGATGTATATGTAACTTCAGAATGTATTTCACATATATGTATATTGTATTCCTATAGATATGTTATTATTCCTCTATATGGAAGTGTCGTCATTTATATTGTAAGTGTCGTAACTTATACTTGATGGGTTATTAGACCACCTTGTTGGGGTCGGCCCTGTATAAGTCATGTGGTTCAAAGGGTTATTAGACCACCCTATTGGGGGTCGGACATGTGGGTCAAAGGGTTATTAGACCACCCTAGTCGGGGTTGGCCCAGTCAGCATTATGTTAAGTGGTTAAGTTGAGGCCGACCTAGTTGAGTAAAGGTCAAGTCAAGTTAGTGTATAAATAGAGAGTGTGTCTCTCTCATTTTACATATTCTATTCTCTCACTCACACTTTGGAGAGTGGTGCACTTGTGGAGGAGGAGGCTCTGCTACTAGGAGAAGAATATCTCTTGTATTCTAGTTGTATCATTGCTCTATCTATCTCTAAGGAAGTTATTGGGGTTTTTCATCTTTATGGTTTTCCCCAAGTAAACTCTGTGTCTCTTGTGTGCTTGCATTATTGTGTCCATGATTGATATGCTGTATATTTGTTGTACATGTTGTTCTCTCAGTTAAGATCCTAGATCAGATTGAAGTAAATTCTGAAAAATTTAACACTCCACCAGTGGCTCACACTACCCTTGGCGGTGTAGGACCATCCCATACCACCTTCGTTTCTCCACCTAGGGGAAATGTCCCCAACCCAAACCCAGTTCCTCCACTTGGGGGCATTGGCCCCAACATGGTCACAACCACCAGTATGTCACATCCTTCTACTAGTTTTCCAATCATGGCTAGTCTCAACCTTCCTAACCTAGCCAGACTAACTAACGATCCCATCAGACACGACCCTGCCTGGCCTCACATGCTCACCAAGCTCCCATCAAACATCCCTAAGTTTGAGGTAAAGGCAGGTGAAGACCCCCAAAACCATATTATGTCCATTAATCTATGGTGTTCCCCCAACTCCATAGTGGATGACTTTGTCCGCCTCCATTTGTTACAACGCACCCTCATTAGCTCTGCAGCTAAGTGGTACATCAAGCAGCCCCATGGGACCCATGCCACCTTTACCTCCCTCGCCTCGACCTTCCTGTAGTTCTCTCAGTTACCTATCCGCTATGACGCGGGAGTTGAGATGCTACTGTCTTGCAGACAAAACACGACCACCTACATCACTGACCACATTCATGAGTGGCGTCGACGCCGCAGCCTCTGCAAAATCAAGTTAGATGACCGTATCTTCGTAGATTGGTTTCTAAAATCTCTCCTTCCTGTCATTGCTAAGGATGTTGCATCTGAGCGACCCCAGTTCGAAGAAGAGGCCATCCTCAAAGCCCAGCAATTTGACCTTATTTACACCCAGTCTGGTTACCTATATTCCATCATCCCTAATGCCCCCCGCGGTGGTTCATCCCGGCACGATGCACCAGGGGAATCCCATGCCGCAGATGGCATCATTGGCCGTATAGCTTCACATAACCAACCCTTTTCCATAGCACGTCCTAGCCATGGCCCCGACCTTTCGCAGGCTACATCTTAGTCTGGAGCAACCAATTCGTATGCTCCCATGGCACATCACCACCATTCCCATGGACCCTCATGTCCACCTCAGTGCTTTGTCCATGCCGCCCCCACTTACGTCCCACCAATCGCACCTCAGCCATATTACCACCCGCAGGCCGCGGAAGCTCCTGTACCCTCTCAAGCCCCCCCCGCTTATTATCTGCCACAGACAGCACCTGCGGCAAACCCACAACTCGTTGCACAGGAATATCAGCAATCGCCACAAGGTTTAGCACCTGTGCCACCTCCACCCACTTATTATCCACCGCAGCCTGCTCCCACACCTGCACAACCCCAGAACCCACCTGCCACCCAAGGGAAAGTTTATGCGCAATAGAATCCGCAACCCAACCAAAATAACCAACGCCAACAAGGCCAACAAAACTGTGGCAATGGAAATAACCGTGGGAACAACCCCCCTCCAGATCAAGGCGGTTAACCTTCCAATCCCCCAACCAGAACCCTGATCGGCCGCCCAAGCAAGCCAATAATCCTAATTTGCGAACAAACCATCCTTGTTCTATTTGCGGGGTCTATGGCCACTGCAAACATGCTTGCCCACATTTGGAGCGAGCTCGGAAAATTTGGACTGATGATGCCCACCGCCAAGGGCACGCGGCTCCTCAGGCGCCACCCAACCCCCCACCACCTCAAAATCCACCCTTGGTGTTACAAAACCCTTTACCAACCCAAGGTGTAGCGAACACTTAGCCGTTGGCTCCCCCTGAAGGAAACGTGCCTCCCCAACAACAAATCACTTATGCCTCTCCTGATTAACCCATGATAGACTTAGGTACCCATCCCTTGCTAATGATGTCCTCCACCGATGTCAACCTCCAAACCCATCGAAACCAATATGGCTCCACCCCTGAAGCCCCTCCCGCCGACAAAAACACCAACACTCATCCCACCGATCAGTCGTTACGCATACCTCTGGCTCCACTAGATGGAACCTCCAAAGCCCCTTGCTTCCCACTTCGCCGCATCAACAATAACCCCAATCCTCGCACTGCGTCTAATTACAACATTGTAGATGACTTAGCCTAGTCCCTCGCAGCCATGTCTGCGTTAGAGGTCTTAAAAAACTGTCCTACACAGTGCAAGACTTTGTTATCAACCATTGGTGCTATTGACCCAAATGATTCACGAATGATGGCCTTCGATTTGGACCAATCTGAACCACACATGCCTTCCACATTAGCGTTCCAAGCTTCTGTATCCGTTTGGAATCTTGTCATCCATCGATTCATCATCAATGAAGGTGCCTCTACATGCCTTATGTCCACATTCATTTGGCAGAAGTTGGGATCCCCTACACTCCAGCAGTCCACCATTGCGTTGCGAGCCTACGACGGCCGTTCGACTCAACCCCAAGGTCTCTTAGCCAATGTCCCCGTCTAGTTGGCTGGTAAAACAGTGCTTATTTACATAGAGGTCATCAATGCCTAGCTTGATTATAACCTCTTACTTGGTCGTAGTTACATGTATGCCATGCGGGCGGTTGCCTCATCCATTTTTCGTACCATGATGTTCCCCCATGACAGACACGTGGTTAAGGTTGACCAACTCACCTATTACGATCCTAATGCCCCCGCTGCACCCGAAAATGTTCTCCCCATGGTTAAACAACCTGCTTGCTGTGCAACTACCTTGTTGGTTTCCTCAGTGGGACCTGGAGTTTACTCAGATACACTGATGACCTCAACATTCAAAGCCATTCCACCCCCGTTACCCGCGATCGAAGTATCTGACTTGTGTACCCTTTCCCACAATACACCAACACCCAACCATCAACCGCCCTTGCTACCCCAACCACCATTGGTACCTAGTCATGTTGGTGTTACACCCATCCATACAATCCCCTTCCTATTTCCCCCTTCGGGATTAGTAAGCGCCCCGGTTATGGCTACCCTCAACCTCCCCAGTTTAACTTTGGGATTACCTGTATGGTACATCACGCCTCCCGTTTCCCCTCCAACACAAAATGTCATCCTACAACCAGTGCAACCCATCACCACTACTAGTCAACCACCTCCTGGTGTCACTACCGCTTCATCATCCACTAATCCATCCCCTCTTATCAAGCACACTGGGGGCAGAGGCCCACAACCATACACTGCTTTACTCCCGCCTAAACCAGTTAAGAATACCCACGTGTTTTGTGCTCCTCCCAAATGCTCATTGTGTGATGAGTTGGGCCATGCTACTCATCAATGTCCACAATTACCCGCATTACAGGAACACATGCAAATGCTTGATGACGACCCCAACATCCTGGTTGTCCAGCTCGGCCCTACCCTTAAGCCTCATGATAAATCACTGCATACCAATCACCCTTGTGCAATATGCGGTATTTACGGCCATTACTCACATCACTGCCCAAATCTCCCAGATTACAGAGCCGCCCTCTATGAGATGAATAACTTGGACCTCGATATGACTCCCCCTACCATTGAAGAGATCCACCCCCCAGTATCACCATCAACCGGAGAGATTAATACCATTTATATGATCTCTTCTACTAGCACTCCCTCGTCAATTGATTTGAAAACCCAAAGTTTCCACAATGATGAGGAGATTCTCGAGGCTCTTACTGCACCTGATTACCCCTGGGAAGATATGCACCATCATTCCTATTTCCTCTTGGAATAATCCTCCTCCACCACAGCCACCCAATTCTCGGTTGAGTCAAAAGATTACCTTCCCACCAAAGTTGACTGGTTTAAAGATCCCATTCTCGCCCCTGATGCCTTCAAGGAAGGTAACATGGCCAACATCTCACCCCTAATCCACATTGATATCTCTACCCTAGCCGGTGCTCCTGGAATCATTTCGTTATGTGATTCCTGCACCGAGCACGAGATCAGAGAGTACAAATTTTTTTTCCAGGAGTTCTGTGATGTCTTTGCCTAGTCCTACACCAAAATGCTTGGTCTTGACCCCGCTATCATAAAGCACCGCGTTGACACCTCTGAGGTCGATGGCATCATAGATTACCTCGAACCTGGGATAGGGGGCATGATCACTCATTTTGACCCCACCCCATCACATCTATCTCAGCACATCAATGAACCCATTGTTCAAACCAACATATATGTGATCCACAATCACAAACCCTATGCACATAGCATGGGGACAGGTCATTAACCCTGCTCACTTTTTCACATGCGTGATCTCAACCATTTTTGAGGTCACATATCACTTATAGATTTGATTTGATTTGATACACATAGTATTCTTCCCCCGTGGGTCATCATTTCTCCCCACCACTACATCCTTGGCTTGGTGGGCTCACCTTTGATTGTAGCCATTTTTTAACTTAGTTATTTCCTTTGACCATTCCGAAGTCCTTATGACCTCCATTTTTCGCACCATTTGCACCGCCGGATTCATATTTCCGTGCTCATGATGATGCTTGAGATCATTTCTCGCTCTCACAAAAACCTTTTGGAAATTTTTTTCCCCGCATGTCGCCATCTCGATTTGCGCGCCACATTGGCCGTTGCCAGTTTTTAGCATTCCTTATACCATCGGATTTAGTTTTCCGATCCTGTGATGATGCTTGAGATCATCTCTCGCTCTCACCCTTAGCTTTTTTGGGTATTTTTTCCAAAATGCCCCCGTAATCTCGGTTTGCATGCCACCTCGGTCGTTATCCATTTTTTACACTTTTTATATCGCCGGATTCAGTTTTCCGAGCTCATGATGATTCTTGAGATCATTTCTCTCTCTCACTAGGTACAATTTCAACATTGTGTCCCGACACCTTGTTGCCTCAGCTTGCGCACCACATCGGCCGCCATCGGATTGTTACACATTTTTACATGAGCTAGTCACTCCACTCATACTGCAATTATTTTGTTATTTTGCCACCATTCATCATCCTGCAAGGAGGCCCACTAGTGTTTCCCCCCACCCTCATTCTTGGTTCTCATCGATGTTCCTTGATTGAGCACTTCCTCCTTGCCTATCCATTCCTTTTGTTCGGTATAATTTTATCCCTTTTTCGGGCCGGACAAGTCCTTTACGAAAAAGGAATTTAGGGAGTTTCTGTTAAGCTCTTTTCTGACTCCTAAAAGAATGAAAAGATCGTCGAGCAATCTTGCTTCCTTTTATGCTAGTTAAAGTACCTGAAAGGGCGTCTATCTGGTATAAGTTTAAACCTTTTCCGAACCTGGTAGACTAGTTACGAAAAAGGAATACTCTAGTCACACCGGCTAAAAGAGTTATTCATTGCATCCTTTTATGCTTCTTTGGGCCTTGGAGACTAGCACACGAAAAAGCACCCCCCTGGAGTCTTCCTATTGCTTTCAAACTCTCTAAAAGTGAAAGCAACCATGAGCACGCATCATCCTGGGCTCGTACAAATCCACACGACGGTAGCATTCCATTATTTCAGAGTTTTCTTATCACTTTCAGACTCCTTAAAATTGAAAGCAATCATGAGCATGAACTGTCCTGGGCTCGTATAAATCCACACGACGGTACCATTCCATTATTTCAGAGTCTTCTTATCACTTTCAGACTCCTTAAAATTGAAAGCAATCACGAGCATGAACTGTCCTGGGCCCGTATAAATCCACATGAAAATACCGTTTTGAACACACTTCTTCTAGTTCCTTAACCCATGAAGAAGTCCCTCCCCTTCCTCTCGGCACTATGATCGATCAACTCGGAAACACCCCCCATAAGGTCTCCTTTGTTCAGAGTATTTTGCAGTCTCCTACCATCTTACACCAACTTGAGTATCACTCTTCCCAGTCACTATCCTTGATCCATTACAGCTATCATCCCTTTCCCACTGGCCAGTTTCATATGCTTCCTGATCATCCCTGCGATCATACTTTGAACAAAGGAAGTTTGAGTCCACCCACTCTACTTGCCCAGTTATCCCCCACCCCCATAGTATGTCAGTCCTACCATCAGTACTCTCACACTTCGGTTCGCCACCTCATGCTCCTATCAAGGAACCATCATTGCCTTGCTAGTTGCAGGTCTCCCTCTGTCGATGCCAGCCCATCTATTCCAGAGGATAGACCTAGAGGTCCCTGCGCCTTGGACCCATCACCATCAGTGGTGCATGACTACGGACCATTTTGAGAGGAGTCCTCAGTGCCTCTCCGAGTGGTTGTTTCTCACATGCTTGACTTCAACACCTTGATCGCATCGTTGAGAATCGCGCAGGGTATATATCCCTTCAGTTATTGGTCGAAGACCCTGGATTTCCCCCGACTCTAGCACATTGGTGAGTCACTTCAGAACGCCCAGTTATATGTTCCCGTGGCTGTCCGGGTTGCGTTGGCGATTGTATTCGGAAGCCATCTAGTTATATGCTTCCTTGAGTACCCAGTTTAGTTCCCATTCAGTGTACCATTGAGGGTATGATTCCCCGTCACTATGATCCAGCAGTTCATCAGTTCCTCTGGTACCACACTCAGCACCATTATTGATCTTCCAGTGTATCAGTTTTTCAGCTCAGACATGGTCATCCCAGCTGTATGTCCCAGATTTTGTGTTCCCTCTGGACCCTTATGATGTACACAGTGGTTCTCCATGTATCCTTCAGGTCCCTATTATTGGGACTCATTGTTATTTTTTATATATATCTTGATACGAGCATGGGTATGACTGCCTCGTCCATATATTGAGATTCTTCCTCATTCATTATTTGAGGCCATGTATATTTCAGGTCCCCATTTTTTGGACCCCCTTGTTATTGTTCTATATCTTGATATGAGCATTGGAATGCCCGCCTCATCCATATGTTGAGATTATTCCTCAGTCATCATTGAGGTCATGTACTTTTAGTTTTTGTAGTTTGTTCGGGACCGTTGTTCCAGGCTCTAGTTCGTTTCTTCTCCTCTCCACATCCTAGGAAAACCATAAAAGACCTATGATTTCTATCGGCCATACGATGTGCTCCTTCCCTCAAACATCAGGGGTCAATCTATTAACACCCAAAAAGTGCTCACTACCTCATCTACCCCATTACATGTCTCATTGGTCCATATTTCCTACCATATTTGCCTCCAAAACCCCAAAAAACCATTAAATAGCCTCCAAAATGCCAAAAAACCATTATAAAAGCCTCCAAAAGGACAAAGCCCCCTTTTCCCCCCAAAATAAGTTAAATTCCTCCAAAAATAGCAAAAACCCTCTAAAAAGGGAATAAAAAATACAAAAAAGAGGAAAAAGAGGGAAAAAAGGAGGCAAAAACCCTATATAGCTGACCTAAACCATATGGTGCCCAAAACCATGGGTCAACACTCCACCACTAAAAAACCTATAAATAGGTGATGGAGGCTCCCCATTTCATATCCACAGTCATCCCTATCCTTACTCTGCCAAAATCACTCTTGAAACCCTAGCTCACCCTTTTGAGCTATTTTCACATTTGAGTGCCCCTTTGGCCCATATCCAAAACCCTTTGGAGAAGGAGAAGGAACAACACTGGAGCTTGGAAGCAACCCTCCTGGACTGCTGCAAGAGCTTCACCAACCTCACATTGAAGGTATAATCAATACAAAAAACATTTTATTATCTTGTCTTTTCTGTTTATGCACATGCTAGTTTAAATTTACTGTTTTCATTTACTGTATTGCTTTTACTATTTTTACTGAACTGCTACTAAGGAGTCCCTTCTCCTTAGTAGGTGCTCATTTGCACAAGCTAGGGTGAAAACCCTAGCTACATGAGCAAATACAGTAGGGGACATGGCAAGAGAAACACCTAGAATTTATGCAGCACTCGATGATCATCAAGCAGACCATCAATCAACAGTGGTGGAGGTTGCAGGTAAGATTGTTGAGCAATCTATTTATGTTTTGATTGACCCAGGGTCTACTCATAGTTATGTATCTCCTAAGATAGTTGGAAGTTGTTCTCTTGGTAAGATAAGACATGAGAAGGATTGGCTAGTTCAATTGGCCACCGGTACCAAGAGAAATGTAAGTCAAGTAGTGAAGGAGTGTCCTATAGAATTGAATGGACTCCTCACACATGCTAAATTAAATATCTTTCCATTGGGATCATATGATGTCGTAATTTGCATGGATTGCTGGAAAGGCATAGAGCCAAGGTGGACTGTTATGAGAAAGCATTGGAATTCCTTGATGATGAAGGCCAACCAAGGTTAGTTAAAAGGGATCCAAAGCATGTTTCAGTAAGGAAGATTTCAACTCTGCAATTAAGGAAGCTTTATAAAAAGGGTTTCCAGTTATATGTTGTACATATATCAGATTCAACAAAAGATAAGGGACCCAGGGTAGAAGACTTCCAGATATTTCAAGAGTTTCAGGATGTGTTTCCAGATGAGCTTCCAGGATTGCCACCCAAAAGAGATATTGACTTTTCCATTAATCGTGTCCCAGGAGCAACACCCATCTCCAAAGCTCCTTATAGAATGAGCACACCAGAGTTAGTAGAGTTGAAGATGCAGCTGCAGGAACTAATGGATATGGAATATATCAAACCGAGTGTATCCCCATGGGGTGCACCAGTGTTGTTTGTTAACAAGAAGGATGGAACATTGAGGTTGTGTATTGATTACAGACAACTCAATAAAGTGGCAATTAAGAACAAGTATCCCTTGCCAAGGATTAATGACTTGTTTGATAAAATGAAGGAAGCTAGAGTATTTTCCAAGATTGACTTGAGGTCTGGGTACCACCAGGTAAGGATTAAGGAAGAAGACATTCATAAGACAACATTCAGAACTAGGTATGGTCAATATGAATTTACAGTGGTGCCATTTCGTCTTACCAATGCACCTGCTACGTTCATGTGTCTCATGAACAGTGTCTTCAGTAAGTACTTGGACAGGTTTGTAATTGTTTTCTTGGATGACATTCTTGTGTATTCAAAGAATGAAGAAAAGCACGATGAGCATTTGAGAATGGTATTGAAATTCCTTAGGTATCACCAGGTGTATGCTAAGCTGAGTAAATGTAACTTCTATCAAGAGAAGGTGCAATATTTGGGTCATATTATATCAGCAGAAGGCATTGCAGTAGACCCAAAGAAGATTGAGGCCATCATGGATTGGTCCACTCCAAGGAATGTAGCAGATGTTAGATCTTTTATGGGCCTGGATGGTTATTATAGGAGGTTCATTGAGGGATTTTCTAAGATAGCCCATCCAATTACTTCCTTGCAGAGGAAGGGAATCAAATTCACATCGTTTGAAAAATGTAAAAGAAGTTTCCAGCAGTTTAAGGAATTGCTTACTAGTGCATATGGGTTGAAGATTGTAGATCCAAGTAAAGATTTTGTGTTATGCAGTGATGCTTGCATTGAAGGACTTGGTGGAGTGCTAATGCAAGAAGGTTCTATAATTTTTTATGAATCTAGGAAGCTGAAAGAGCATGAAAAGAACTATTCCACCCATGACTTAGAGCTAACAGCCATCATTCACTCTCTCAAGAAACGGAGACAGTATCTTTTGGGAAGGAGATTTGAGCTCAGAACTATTGTTGGCCCGGTTTTGCAACCAGGCTTAGTGCTATGGGCACTTGCTAACTAGTAGCAGCAGTTTCAATGGAAATAAATAACAATAAACTAATTAAACAAGACTAACCATGGATCTATGCAAAGATATTAAGCAAATAACAAAAATAATTTAAAATCAAGAACAAGATAATGTAAAATAATGAATTTGTATTGAAAGAATGGGGAAAGCAAGTGCTTGCGGAATCAATACCTCTAATGATGAGGTTGAATGGATCCAAGGATGAGCAACTCCAATCTCCAATGGTCTCTTCTCCAATGTGGTTTGCAATGGCTAAAATGCTCAAGGGAGATTTCAGCAGCATAAGGATGAGATAATGGATGGATGTGAAATGAGGAGCCTCTACCACCTTTTTATAGGTTTTGGTGGTGGGGAATACCATTTGTGGTTTTGTGGAAACCAAATGGTATTGACCAACATGGTTTAGGTACTTTTCCCTCCTTTTTCCTTTTTTGAATAAAAATAATATTTTAATTCCCTTTTTAATATTTTTGGGAATTTGGACCCTTTTTGAGGGTTTTTTATGCTTTTCAGGAAAAATAATCTTTTTTAATGGAAAAAGGGGTGTACTCAGGTCTTTTGGTGACCTTTTGTTGGTTTCAGAGGCTCAGATGGTGGAAAAGTGGACAAATGGGTCATGTGAATAAGGGAATGAGCTAGTGAGCACTTTTTAGGTGTTAACACTACTATTAACAGTTATGCCCCAGTCACCATGCCGCACCCATCTGCTAGTCTGCCATACATGGCTAGTCTAAACTTACCAGACCTAACCAGGTTAACCAACAATCCTATTAGACACAACCCTACATGGCCACCCATTCCCACAAAGCTTCCCTCAGATATCCCAAAATTTGAAGGAAAAGTTGGGGAAGATCCCCAAAACCACATCATGTCGTTTCACCTATGGTGTTCCTCTAACTCCATAGTAGATGATTCCATTAGACTAATACTTTTACAATGAAATTTCATTAGATCCGCAACCAAGTGGTACATTGAGCAGCCACATGGGACCCACAACACATTTACGTCCCTTGCCTCAACTTTCCTCTAGTTCTTTCAACTACCTGTACACTATGATGCAGGAGTGGAAATACTTTTGTCTTGTAGACAGAACACCGCTACACACATCATCGATCATATCCATGAGTGGAGTAAGCGCCAGAGCCTCTACAAGATAAAACTTGACAACCGCATCTTTTTGGATTGGTTCCTCAAATCAATCCTACCCATCATAGCCAAAGATGTAGCTTCTGAACGACCCCAGTCAGAAGAAGAAGTTGTCTTAAAAGCTTAGCAATTCGACCTCATATATGCCTAGCCAGGATATCTATACACTATTTTACCTGACGTCTCGTGTGGCGATCCATCCTGCCATGATGCGTCGGGGGCATCCCATGCCTCTAATGGTATTATCAGCCAAGTTACAACGCAAAACAAACCTTTTACCATGACGAGCATAAACAACACCCCAGACCTTTCTAGGGCTTCATCTAATTCTGGAGCTACAACTTCGTATGCTCCAGTAACACACACCCACCACATTCATGGACCCTCATGTCCACCACAATGTTATGGGAAAGCACCATCAGCTTATGCACCAGCTCCATATTATAACCAGCAGGCCCACCAGCCTCCGATCCAACCACAAGCCCAAGTGGCTTATTATCCTCAACACGCAGCACCTCTTGCTCCAACACTTCCAATAGCTCAAAGTTACCTGCAACCACAACAAACACCAGGGCCACCTCAGAACCCTCTTGTTTACTACCCATCGCAACCTATTCCAGAGCCTGCATGGCCTCAAAAACCACCTACTACCCAAGGGCATGTTTACGCACAGCAAAACCAACCTCCAAACCAGAACCATCAGCGTAACCAAGGAGGTCAACAAAATCATGGAAGAGGGCATAACCGCGGAAACAACCAACAATACAACCAAGGTGCACCACCACCTAGTCCTCCAAACAACATTAATGCTGCTCCCCCCAACCAAAATCCTGACCACCCACCGAAACAGGCTAAAAATAATAACTTGAGAACAAACCATCTGTGCTCCATATGTGGAGTCTACGACCATTACACACATAACTTTCCCCATTTAGATCAAGCACGTCAACTCTAGACCAACGACGCCCAATGACAAGGACATGCTGCACAGCCAGCACCTCCTCCTTAGCAACAACCCATGATATTGCAAAACCCCTTACCAAACCAAGGCACGGTAAACACTCGTCCGAATGATCCACCTCAAGGATCCACTGCACCACAGTAGAAAATTACCTATGCAGCCGTCGATTACCAGCATGCTGAGTCCAACACTTACCATTGTCTTATGATGTCATCTAATGATGTCAATCTTCAAACCCGTCAAAATCAATATGGATCCGCCCCTGAGGCCACACCTATCGACCCATCATCGAGTACTCTCCAAACTGATCAACCACTTTGCATACCCACTATGCCCATGGACGGGGGCCCCAAAGCACCTCGTTTCCCTTTGAGATGAATTAACAATAACCCGAACACTCGTGTAGCTTACAACTATAACATTGTAGAGGATTTAGCTCAGTCCCCTGCTACTATGTCCACTCTCGAAATATTAAAAAACTGTCCTACACAGAGAAAATTGTTGTTATCTCCCATTGGTGCCATAGATCCTAACGACTCTAACATGATGGCTTTCAAATTAGAACAAGTTGAACCTCGCATGCCTTCATCTCTAGCTTTTCAAGTTGAACCTCGTCGTTCATCGATGCATAATTAATGAAGGAGCTTCTACCTGCGCCATGTCAACTTTCGTATGGCAGAAACTTGGATCCCCAATGCTACAACAGTCCACTACCGCATTACGAGCTTACGATGGCCATGCAACTCAACCTCAAGGAACGTACCCATACAGCTTTGGGGAAAATTGGTTCTCATAGATATAGAGGTCATTAACGTCCAACTTGGTTACAATCTCCTTCTGGGACGAAGCTATATGTACAAAATGAAAGCTGTTGCTTCTTCAGTTTTCTGCATCATGATGTTCCCCCATGAAGGACGTGTAATTAAAATCGACCATATTACATACTACGATCCCAATGCCCCTGCAGCACTAGAAAATGTTCTTCTCATAATCGAATAACCCGTTCTTAGTGCACCAACATCATCGTCTCATCAGTCGGACCCGGTATATATTCAGATACTCCCATGACCATCTCTTTCCCGTCCATCCCACCCCCTCTTCAGGTAAATGCAATATCTGATTTATGTACCCTATCACACAACGAACAACAACAAACTCAACCACCGCCACAAGCACCCAATGTGCCTAGCCATATCTAAATGACACCGATTCACACTATCCCCTTCTTGTTTCCATTTTCAGGAGTTGTCAGCACGCCAGTAATGGCTACACTCAACCTTCTAGGTTTAATGTTAGGATTACCTATATGGTACTTACCTGCCCCAACTCCTACCATTGTCCTACAACTGGTACAACCTATGAATACTTCAAACCATCCACCACCTGGCATACCAAACCACCAAAATCGCCCACCACCTAGTGGTCTGAACCCCCAAAACCGATCGATTCAGACGACAGGCACTACATCAACATCTAGTTATGTCCCCCCTCAATCCCGCAACACTAGGGGCAGAGGTCCACAAACCTACAACACTGCACCCACAACTTGCACCCCCCAGTGACTCCGAAATTAGCCAAGAATCCCCTAACCCGTGTTCTCCCTAAGTGCTCCTTGTGCGACGATATTGGCCAAACCACCCATCTATGTCCACAATTACCAGCACTTCAAGAACACATGAATATGTTGGATGATGACATCAACGTTCCAATTGTCAAATTAGAATTACCATATCAACCTCATGATAAGTCATTGCGCACAAACCACCCTTGTGCAATATGCGGAATCTACGGCCATTATTCACATCACTACCTAGATCTCCAAGATTATAGAGCAGCACTATACTAGATGAATAATGTCGACTTAGAGATATCCCCACCACTTGTTGAAGAAATATTCCCTCCAGAATCATCCCATTCAGAAGAAATCAATACCATTTATATGATTTCAACTACCTACAAACCGGAACCAATTCATTTAATGGAACACTATTTCCATACCGATGAAGAAATCCTAGAAACACTCACTGCACCGGACTACCCTTGGGATGATATGCACCATCGATCATACTTCCTCGCTGAAGCTTCTACATCCACCGCAACAAACCAACTATTTGTTGAAACTAAGGACTTCTTACCAACCAAGGTCGATTGGTTCAAAGACCCAATCCCAACTCCATAATCCTTCAAGGAAGGTAACATGGATAACATTTCTCCCATTATAAAAATCGACATCTCCACCACACCTAGAAAACCCGAGCTTATTTCTTTAGGTGCATATTGCACCGAGAAAGAAACCCAAGCTTATAAGAAACTCTTCCAAGAGTTTCGGGATGTCTTCGCCTAGTCTTATACCGAGATGCCTGGTCTTGATTCTACCATCATAGAACATCACATAGACACTTGGCCCAACATATCTCCGGTCCGCCAGAAACAACTTCCCATTCACCCATCCAAGCTTCCAGCCGTCAAAGTAGAAATCGAGAAGCTTAGAGCATTAGGTTTCATATACCCGATTGCATATACCATCTGGGTTTCAAATCCAGTACTAGTTAATAAGAAAGTCGGCACTATCCACGTCTGTACTGACTTCCGCGACCTCAACCTAGCTTGTCCCAAAGACAACTTCCCCACACCATTTATTGACCAACTAATCGATGACTGTGCGAGTCATGAGGTACTCTCTTTTATGGATGGTTTCTCCGGATACAACCAAATCAAAATCCATAAAGAAGATCAATACAAGACCGCTTTTACCACCCTATGGGGAACCTTCTCCTATCGCATCATGCCTTACGGTCTCAAGAATGCGGGAGCCACTTTCCAACAAGCCATGACTTATTGCTTTCATGATATACATAAACTCATTAAATTTTATCTAGACGACCTCACTGCCCAATCTAAGAAATGATCTGACCACTTAGAAGACCTTCGACAAGTTTTCTTGCGTTGTCGCAAATACAAAATCCACTTGAACCCACTTAAATGTGTATTTTGCGTTACAGCAGGCCTCCTGCTGGGGTTTGTCATTTTAGAAAAAGAGATCACCGTTGACCCTCTAAAAGTTCAATCCATAGTTGACCTCCCCTCACCACGTACATTAAGACAACTACAAAGCCTCCAGGGGAAATCTAGCTTCCTTCCTCGTTTTGTCCCAGACTATGCCACCACAGTACATGGTTTCCTCTGTTTGCAACGTCTTCATACCCGCTTTGTATGGGGAGACCAAGCAGAAGGAGCTTTCACAGACCTAAAGAAATCACTTACAAGCGCCCCTTTGATTTCTCCACTAGATTTCACAAAAGACTTTACCCTTTACATTTTGATGTCAGATCACGCCGTCTCTGGAGTTCTCATCCAAGAAGACTCTTCCCGCCAAGAGCATGTCATTTACTATGTGAGCCAGACCTTGTCAGGTCCACCCCTACGCTACCCACATGAAGAGAAGATGGCCCTCGCCATCGTCTTTTCAGTACAAAAGCTGCGACATTACATTCTACAAAGCCACACCACGGTTGTAGCCAATTCCAATCCAATGGTCTATCTCTTGAATCGCCGCCTTCTACAAGGCCGTGTTGCCAAATGGGTGATTATCTTACAAGAATATGACCTAAATTTTAGAACCCCGAAGAACACCAAAGCATTAGCACTCGCTTAGCTCATTACAGACTTACCATCATCGTCGTCATCACCAATCATCCATAATGATATAATCGATGAACATTTGTTCATCATCTCGTCGTACGACCCTTGGTATGGCAACATTTTGGTATACCTCTGCACACAGAAGTTTCGACCCAACATTGACCATGACAGATTCCGTCGCATCTGTCACCATGCCCCCCATTATCTCCTATTGGGTGATGTCCTCTATCGATGTGGCGTCGACACAATCTTATGACGATGTCTTTCCCAAGATGAAGCAGAACAAGTCCTTAACGACTGTCATAGCGGTGTCTACGGCAGCCATTTTTCAGGAATGGCCACCACCCAAAAGGTAATCCGCACAGGTTATTTTTGGCCATCATTATTCACTGATTGTATCACAGCAGTCAAACACTGCCAAAACTGCCAGCTCTTTGCCCCAAAGGCAAGAACCCCCACCCGTCCCCCTTCATTCGATCGTCACCACTGGGCCATTTTGTAAATGGGACATCGACTTCATGGATTGCAATCCCACATCAGCCGGTGGTCACAAAAACATTATTGTGGCTGTTGATTACTTTATCAAATGGGCGGAAGCCATGCCTACCTACAATTGCAAAGCCGACACAGCAGCCCGCTTTTTCCTCAACCATGTTATTGCTTGTTTCGGAGTACCAAAACAACTCGTCTTAGACCATGACTTTCACTTCCAATACTCCGTTTGGAGATAATTGTCCACACTCCTTAAGTTTGAACACCATTTCTCCTCCTCCTACTACCCCCAAGGGAATGGCCAAGTCAAAGCTATTAAATTTTTTTATAAAACCATCCTCCAACGCACCATCGACAAAAATAGATTCAATTGGCATCACATGATTTTCCCCGCATTATGGGCTTACCGCACGTCGACCAAGACCGCCACCGGCTTCAGCCCATTCCATTTAGTTCATGGCGTGGAATCTGTCCTCCCCATTGAATGCCAGATACCAACATTACAAATTTCCGTAGAACTACTCCCCGATACATCACTGATCGAAGAATGCTTACTTCTTTTAGAGCAAGCCAACGAAGATCGCCGCGCAGCTCTCCAAACAATCGAAGCCGCAAAGAAGAGATCTAAGCTTCATTATGATAAACATGTTCACCCACGAGTATTTAGTGAAGGCAACCTCATACTTGCCTATGATCAAGCTCATCACAAAATGGGAAAAGGAAAGTTTGTGTCCATGTGGCAAGGCCCATATATTATACACACCTGCCTCGGACAGGGGCCATATATTCTGACCGGCTCAGAAGGAAACCCCCTACGCAACCCATGCAATGGGTTGTACCTCAAGCGATTTTACCCATATAAAGTTGGATGGACACCATAGTCCATAATTGTACAGTCTTTTTTTTTTTTACAAAAAATACAAAAACCCTAAAAAATTGTTTTTCCTACATGACCACAGATGGATCTTGTTCCACTTTGCTACATTGGCTTCGTTGATGGTGCAAGCCGTTGGTCTCCCAATCTCGCCTCCGCATCTTGGGTCATATATTCCCCTTCACATGAGTTGATCCACATCGACGGAGTGTGCATAGGTGCCACCACGAACAACCAAGCTGAGTACGACACCGTGATCGGTCTCCTGGCCGCTGCTCTCCAAATGAGCATAAGTCACCTTAGCGTTTTCATGGACTCCTAGCTCCTTGTTTCCCAAATCAACAATGATTACCAGGTATGCGATCCCTATTTATTTAGAAAATTCCTGCGCACTAAACAAATGATTCGACAGTTTGAGTCCATTTCATTCACACGTGTCCTAAGGAATCTCAATAGTGTAGCAGACCATATGGAAAACAACATTCTTGATTGGCACACCAATCAAACCATGTAGTAAAAACAAAATTTACATCCACGTGCATAACATGTGCCTCAACGGGCATACAAACATAAACATACACTAGATATATATGACATGCCTCCATGGGATACACCAGATATCTATGACAAGCCTCCACGGGAAAAACAAATATGTGCCTCCACGAGCATATAAAAAAAATTAAAATATTGCATCCACGTGCATAATATGTGCCTCCATGGGCATATACAAACAATTAAAATATCGCATCCACACGCATAATATGTGCCTCCATGGGCATATACAGAAATTAAAATGTTGCATCCACGTGCATAACATGTGCCTCCACGGGCATACAAAAAATCAAACATGTCTCCACGGGAAAACAAATAGACAAGATGTGCATCCACGTGCATACACGACTATATACCAAAACATATATATATATATATATAATCATATAGTCACAATGTCACAGGTTCCCTCAGCACCCAATATACAAAAATACATAGCCGTACAAAAATGTACATCCCCATATGCTCATCAGCATTTGGGGGCAAATATACAATCAACTAGTCATCACGATCCCCAGGATCCTCTGGCTCCTCCTCTGCTGGCTCCTCCGGATCCTCCTGATCCTGATCCCTCCTCTCGGCCATCACCACTGTTTCTCTAAGCAGGATAGAATTCCACTCACGAGGAGCATCGAAACAATGCTCGATAATGTCCCAGTCCAAGTTCCTCGACCCCTCCTCTGGCGCTCCTGCTAGAATCTCATCCAAAGTCTCTCGTACGCCCTCCAGTGCATCAACTCGAGGGCACACAACCCCTCGAGAACATGGAGGCGGTAACGCTACAGGTGGAGGAATGACCACCATCGCCCGTCCCCTATGGCCTACATGATCAAGTGGTGGCCTCGGACCAATATCTGCACAATCACACAAGTGAACCAAGTCAATATCATATAAATATCTCTAGCTATACTCATAACAAAAATAATCTAAAGACATGATGTAGTAGAGAACCAAAAATAAAGGCATACCATCTAAACCCCAGGCCTGCCCTTGAGCTCGAGGCATCTCCAGATATCCTCGATAATCCATGCTAGCATATGGATAGTCATCAATCATCAGGGGGATCTGCTCCCACTGCTCATACATGTCCTCCTAAAAGAATCGCTGAATACCACCACCACCTCGGGGAATCATCTGCCCCCACCGCACCATCCGCAGCTCACTAACCAACCCCTCTCGAAATGGCACACGCGGCCGCAAGGTCGGTACTCGCTCGAAGAAAAAACAACACAAGAAGGAGGCATAGCAAAACTCCCCCCCATCCTGACTGACCTTGTCCAGATCTCGTCGGACATAGGCCAGAAACATCTGACCCCACACAAAGTAGGTCCCTCTCAACATAGAATCTACCATCATCATTTTCCCCCCAGACAAACGATGTGGCGCCGCGGCACCCAACACATGCAGAACACAAACCCCAACCGCCCACATCTCCCACTCCCTCAGAGATCTCAGACTCAATGCGTTGTTCTGCGCAATAGCCCCCGACACATAGAATATCTCCAAAAGATCCTCAATATCCAACCCAGCCGAGATCCTTGGCTGGATATCCCCTACCTCCCCTAAGCAAGACAACCCAGTAAGAAAATAAACGTCAGAAAGGGTGATCTCTAACCTCTCACCCCCCACCATGAAAGCAGCCTCTGCTGGAACCCAGAAGCCCACCAATTTGTTTAGCAACTCTCTGACTGAACGCATTGGTGGAATCTGAGCGAACTTTAGGAGCCCGCCTGCAACCAAGGCCTGTCGGACACCCTGGTCGGTCTGAATCTGCTCCGTCAAGTCCTCATCCATCTCTCGCTCCCGCCATGATACTAGCGGCCTCCTCAACATCTTGCCAAAAAAAAGGAAAATTTTTTAGAAACAAAAATTTTTTTCAAAAAATTCCATCTCGGCTTTCAAGCTTTTAGTTGCGATGATCATTGCGGGTATCAGCCGCGCACCTGTGATGAACATCGCAGGTATCGACCCCATTGTCGCAATGAACATCGCGACTGTTAGCTAAATAACCGCGATGAACATTGCGACTATCAAACTCAAACTTGCGATGAACATCGTGGGTTTCGAGCCAAAACCCACGATGTTCATCGCGGAAAAGGACGCGAAGCCCGTGATATTCCACGTTGGAATGCCAAAGTGGAATTTTGCGGTTTTCGAGGGCTCGCTGCCAACCAGAAGGTAAATAAATTGAAAGGCTAAGGCGAATAGGATACCTGAAATTTGCGGAACGAAAATCCAACGGTCGAATCTCCCACAAATCAAGAAAGAGCTCTAACCTCACTCAATTGCTCTGTGAAACTCGCACGTAACAATGACACATGTCACTTTGGGCCCATACCCTATTTATAGAGATTTGACCATTTTTCCAACATCAATTTCGGTATCATACGACGTCCATTTTTCAAACCGTTGGTACCATTGGAATCAGCACAATGAGAACTTCATGATATTCCTCTTCTTTTCCCAATTCCACTGGGTCCATTTTTCTGGCATTTTTCCCATGCCTCTCGTCACCTCGATTTGCGTGCCACATCGGCCGTCATCCATTTTTGATGAGTCTCATATCACCGGATTCAGTTTTCCGCGCTCATGAGGATGCTTGAGATCATTTCTCGCAGTCACCTCCATATTTTTCGGGCATTTTTTCCATGCCCCTCGTCGCCTCAGTTTGCGTGCCACATCGGCCATCGTCTGTTTTTTACAAGTCTTATATCACTGGATTTAGTTTTCCACGCTCGTGACGATGCTTGAGATCATTTCTTGCTCTCACCTCCAAATTTTTCAGGCATTTTTTCCATGCCCCTCATTGCCTCAGTTTGCGTGCCACATCGGTCGTCGTCCATTGTTGATAGATTTTATATCATCGGATTCAGTTTTTCACACTCGTGATGATGCTTGAGATCATGTCTCGCTCTCACGCCCATATTTTTTTGAGCATCTTTTACATGCCTCCTCGTCGCCTCGATTTGCGTGCCACATCGGTCGTCATCCATTTTTTACAAGTTTTATATTGACGGATTAAGTTTTCAGCGCTTGTGATGATGCTTGAGATCATTTCTCGCCCTCACACCCATAATTTTTTGGGCATTTTTTCAAAATGCCGCTCATCACCTCGGTTTGTGTGCCACATCGGCCGTCATCCATTTTTGATGAATATTTTACCGCCGGATTCAATTTTCCGCACTCATGACGATGCTCGAGACCATTTCTCTCTCTCATCAATACCTTTTTGTTCGGTATAATTTTATCCCTTTTTTGGGCCGAGCAGTTCCTTTACGAAAAAGGCACTTACGGAGTTTCTGTTAAGCTCTTTTCTGACTCCTAAAACAATGAAAAGATCGCCGAGCAACCTTGCTTCCTTTCATGCTCGCTAAACATATCTGAAAGGGTGTCTTACTGGTATAATTTTACCCCTTTTCCAGAACTTGTAAACTAATTACGAAAAAGGAATACTCTAGTCACATCGGCTAGAAGAGTTCTCCATTTGCATCATTTTACAATTTTTCGGGCCTTGGAGACTAACTTACGAAAAAGAACACCAATGGAGTCCACTTACCACTTCCAGACTCTCTAAACATGAAAGCGACCATGAGCAATCACCATCCTAGGCTTGTATAAATCCACAGCACGGTACTCCACCACCACTGCAGAGTCTTCTTATCGTTTTCAAACTCCTTAAAAATGAAAGCACTCATGAGCACGAACAATCCTAGGCTCACAAAATCCACAGGACAGTACCATTTCAGAGCACACTTTTATCTCTTCTTATTGCTCATTAAAACTACGAAGAAGGACCAAATCGTGCTTCTCGGCGCCACAACAGATCATGTCTACTCATATGGCAGCTTCCCCATTTTGGTCGCCTTTCTTCAGAGTATTCTGCATTATGTCACCTTAAGAGTCCCTCTATAGCATCCATCAGCTTGTCCCCCCCAGAGTCACTCCAATCTACAATACATACCCTCCAGTCCTTAAATCTATGACCCAAGTTATTTCCCATCCCCATAATATGTCAGTCCTACCATCAGTACTATCACACTTCAGTTGTACACCTTGCACTCCTATCAAGGAAACATCATTTCCTCGATAGTTGCTGGTCTCCCTCTATCGACGCCAACCAAATTTATTCTAGAGGATAGACCTAGAGATCCCTGTGCCTTGGACTCATCACCATTTATGATGAGTGCCTATGAATCATTTTGAAAGGAGTCCTCAGTGCCTCTCCAAATGATTGTTTCTCACATGCTCGACTTCAACACCTTGATCGCATCGTTGAGACTCGTATAGGGAATCGGTCCTTTCATTTATTTGTTGAAGACCCCGTATATCATCTAACTCTACCACATATGAGAGTCTGATTAAGGATACAACCAGTTACATATTCCTATGGATATTCGGATTGCACTTGGCGACAATTTTCAGATGTTGGACACCTTCAGTTTCAGCAGTTCATCAACCCTTCTAATACATATTCAGAACGGTTGTTGCATTTTTTCCAGTGTATCAGTTATTCAGATCAGTCATGATATGACCATGAGTGTGTCCCAACATTGTGTCCCCTCTGGACCATTATGATGTACCAACATATTTTTATGTATTTCTTCAGGTCCCCCAAAGTGGGCCTAATTGTTATGTATATGTCTTGATACGAGCATGGGTATGCCTGCCTCGTCCAGATTCATAGATTATTCCTCATTCATTTTGAGGCCATGTAATATTTTTCATTTTTTGCACCTTCCAAGGGGTCATTGCTCCAGTCTCCAACTAGTCTCTTCTCTTCCCCAAACCCCAAGAAA
Source organism: Larix kaempferi (assembly GCA_027924585.1). NCBI lineage: Eukaryota > Viridiplantae > Streptophyta > Pinopsida > Pinales > Pinaceae > Larix > Larix kaempferi. The sequence goes on along the minus strand of BSBM01000592.1, from coordinate 2,592,909 downwards.
AAGACAAAAGAACTATGATGTCTATTGGCCATACGATGACCTCTTGCCCTCACGCATTAGGGGGCAATCTGTTAAAACCCAAAAAGTGCTCACTAGCTCATTCCCTTATTCACATGATCAATTTTCCCACTTTTCCACCATTTGAGCCTCTAAAGCCATCAAAAGGTCACCAAAAAGACCATAATACACCTTTTTCCCCTCAAAATATATATTTTTCCTCAAAAAACCCTCAAAAAGGGTCCAAAATTCCCAAAAAATATTAAAAGGGAATAAAAATATTCAAAATATTCAAAAAAAAAGAAAAAAAGAGGGAAAAAGGTACCTAAACCATGTTGGTCAATACCATTGGTTTCCTTAAAACCACAATGGTATTCCCCATCACCAAAAACTATAAAAAGGTGATAGGGGCTCCTCACTTTCCATCCATCATCCATCCTATCCTCATGCTATCAAAATCTCTCTTGAGTTCTTTGACCACTTTAGCAATCTTGGAGAAGAGACCATTGGATCTTGGAGCACCTCAACCTTGGAGTTGCTTAACACCAAACATCCTCACCATTTGAGGTATCATAATACAAAAACCATTCTTTGTTACATTTCTTGTTCTTTCTTTCAATCGTTTTAAATTTATTCTTATATGCACATGTTAATCTTAGATTAGTTTATAGTTGTATTTGCTTTTAATTCGAAGAATGCTATTACAAGTTAATAGGTGTATCCTTGCACATGCTTGGTTGAAAAATCAAGCAACAGATAGGGTTTAATGTGGGGGTGTAGTCTAAGGTATATATGAGTAAAGTGGAGAGGGAGAAGCATGACGCGAGAGCGAGGGGGGATTGGGAGAGCATGTGCAGGTGGGACGGTTGAGGCGTGACTACACGCAGGTGAGAGAATGGTGGCTTGGGAGGAGAGGGGAGAATGGTGATTTAATCCTTCTATGTAGTGGGGGGAGATATGAATGGAGTAGAGAGGATGGCACATGTGTAATAGTGGAGGTCTGGTGATTGAACAACGATGTGAGTGGTGGGGGGTGTAAGTGTGGAAAGGCCGTGGTAGTTGGAAGGATGGGAAATGGAGGAAAAGATGCAGTGGATTGGAACGTAGTGCGATGGAGTGCGTGGAAATGTGGTGTGGAGGGATGTCGTGGAGGGTACTAAAGACATGTGTAGGTAATGCAGCCAATGGAAGTGGGGAGTAGCGGGAATGGAAGTGATGTAAAGGTGTGGGGGATATTGGGAGAAGATGGAGGATTTGGAACGATGAGTGGGGTGGATGGTGAGAGGAGAAATGGAGGTTGGAGTAGCAGGGTTTGGAGAGGTTGTGCAGAAATGCGCAGGAAGGGAAACGCGAGGAGGAGGTAAGATGGAGTTAAGGAGGAAGAATGATGGACGTGGGATGATCAACGGAAGGGATGTGTGAATGAATGAGAGTAGTGTGAATGGGAGAGATGGGAGATGAGAAGGGTGTTGGAAGAAGAGCCGACTCTGAGCTTTGAGGGGAGGAGCGAAAGCTCTGATACCAAATGCAGCAACCGTATCCGGTTGGACTGTTAATAGTCGAATCCGACTTTCATATTGAATGATAAATAAGAATAATATATTAGATGATGCTGATAAATTACAATAATATCGCCTTTTATGAGGCTTGAGCAAGCACAGTGAAGGTTTACACCCTTTCACTAGTAACCTAATAATTTATTAATTTATAAATAATAATATTAATTAAATATTCACAGCATGAAAGGACATTTTTTTCTTGTACGTGAATTAATTTGCTACATATATAAGAAGCTCCATTTTACCTAAGGGAATCCAAGACTACATTTTTGCCTAAAGATGTGTTGAATGCCTGCTAGATTATTTCTGCATCATTTATACATTACTGTGAGATCATTCCTTGCTGTTATGAATTGTTTCTGTGTAATGAATGTTCTCATAAATTTCTGTGCAAAGATGTATATCTTAAATGAATAATGGAATGCTTTAATTCAATCCAGGCTATCTTTGATATCTTTTATCTTCTACTGGAAATGCATCTTTACGATTAAATAGCTATCTGTGAGATATTTAGATGTTTCTTTTAGTTTATTACTCATACTCTCAGCTTGCTCCTTGCAATGATAGATTAAATTTGCTTAAACAGTCTTAGATCAGATTTGCTTAATTACATGCATTTAGTTTAGAAGCACTTGCATATCATCTTTAAAATAAAATATATATAGAGTGGATCGAGCCGCAACCGGTGCAAACAATAAAAATATTTAAACATTACACGGTAGCCGGACCGTTAACCAGACAGATTCCCGATACCAAACAATGAGCAATCTAAATGGGCTTGCTTACTAGGGAGAATCCCTTGCTGATTGATGCTACTATTTTCGAGGCGTCAATAGGGCACTTAGAGCAGTGAATTCCTAGAGAGGGGTCACTCAATGAAAACCTTATCTCTCAATAGCAGGGGTTTGGCAAGTAAACCTAAAAAAATTGCACTAAAAAATGATGATCTCATTACGTGAGTCAGATATGTTTTTGTTACAAGAAACGATGGGGATGGAGGAAGATGTCTCCAATTTTCTCAAAGAATCATTTCCTATGTATGAATTTGTTGTTTTAAACACCAAGGGACACTCGGGTGGACTTGTTATGGAATGGAACTCAAAACTTATAAAAACCATGAATACCTAGCGCTTTGATTCTTGACTGGGAGTGGAATTATTTCATGCTAGATTAAATAACAATTTCACTGTCCTAAACATATATGGTCCCTACTTGGAGAGAGTAAATTTATGGAACTCTCTAAGAAAAAAAATCTTTTCTATTAGCGGAGAATTTGATCCTGGGTGGTGATCTGAATTTCACCCTTGGATCCCATGAACATTGGCGACCACTAGAGAGAGGGGACCCCCTAGCCGGTTTATTTGATTTGTTGTTAAAGGATTCTCATTTGATAGATGTCATCCCCACCAAATTGAATCCTACCTGGAAAAACCCAAGATCAGGTGAGGGGAGAATTGCAAAAGTACTAGATCGTTTTCTGATGGCAGAAAACCTGGTAGGCCAAACTTTTCGATTCAGACAATGGATTGAAGCTAGAGGGAACTCAAATCATTCACCAATATGCGTAGAAATTTTTGGGAATTATGAAAAACCTCCTAGCCCCTTTATATTATGTGTTGATTGGCTAAAAGAGGAAGAAGTTACAAATATCATTAAAGACTCCCGGATCCCTTACCAATCCAATGAAGGTAACTTTGCAGCTCCCCACTTTGTCAAGAATCTCACAAGAGTAAAACATATTTTAAAAGAGTGGGCTTTCAAAAAAAGTGAAAGAGATGAAAGATAATTATTCTGGGTTGAAGGGTAAATCACTAATATGGAGGATTCAGAAGGAGGGGGTTTCCTTACTCCTCAATCAACTGAACAACTAAAATATCTTTAACATTGCCATCGAAATTTATTATATGAACAAGAGGAAGTATGGAGACTAAAAAGAAGGGCTATCTAGGTGTAGTGTGGGGATGAAAACACTAAATTTTTACAAGCTTATGCAAAAGGAAGAAAATCACAAAATACCATTTGGGAGTTAAAAATGAAAACAATGAGGCCACCACATCCTTTGATGATCTAGCGTGGATCTGGCCTCTCTGGGTACCTCACATTTCAAATCCCTCTTTTCAGAAAGCATAAGAGCTAGCATAGAAGAAGTCATTCGACTCTCCCAACTCTTCCTAGGTTTTGTAACTCACGAAGACAATCATGACCTCATGGAAGAATTCACTGAAGAAGAACTCAAAGAAACTAATCACAACTTTCAAAAAGACAAAAGTCATGGGCCAGACGGATGGACTATCGAATTCTTTCTAGCAAACTTTGAATTCATTGGAAGCAATCTTCTACATCTAGTGGAGGAATCAAGGAAAGGGGGAATTATGCATCTGCCCCTAAATGCCACTTTTATTGCATTGATTCCAAAGTCAGATAAACCAGAATCAATGAATGATTATCGACCAATCTCTCTCTGCACCATCACTTACAAGGTTGTGATCTGAAATTTTCGGGATATTTTTAACCAAAATCCTTGCATGTGAAATTTGCATGTAACATTCATAAAAACGGCTTAAAATATGATTTTTAAATGCTTTAAAATCAACACATAAGCAAATTAAAGAGAGATGCAAACCAGAAAATGAAGACAAGAAATGATAACGAAGTTCACCCTTCTTGGGCTACTTCTCTGGGCCTATTCCAATGGAAAAGTAGATCTTATTAAGTATTCAATGGTTACAAAATGAGTGTTCTAGAAACACTTCCGAGTTATGTCTATCAAACTCATAAACAGACTCCACCACTATGTTCCTCTCGAAATTCTGAGAAAAATAAGTATAAAGTTGACTATATATTCCTGAGGCCTCCTGTAGCACAAAATCGAGATAATCTTCCTGCAAATAAAACAAAATAGTATGGACTGTGTATGGATTCCGCCTCAGGATCCATGCCCATTAATGGCCTATGCACCTCAGGAACTGTTCCTGTACCCTACCTTGATTCCTATGCAACTTCTACGTTTCTATAACATATGAACTCTGCATAGTAGCTGACAACTCATGGTTTTTATAGAGTTTCGGCACTGCAACTTCTTAAGGATTAAATGTCGTTGTTCACTCAACGGTGGGGTGGTGCCCCAATAGTAAGGCTCTGCATTATATGGGGAGAGGTCCCTGGGTCAATCCTGCGGGCCTCTCCTCCTTCCATGTTCTTTTGGATATGGCTTAAATATTGGTGGTCCATGTTATGTTATGGTTGTGATATGGTTGTTACATGGTTTGTTTGTTATATAATTTGGTTCGATGGTATATTGGATATGTTATGACTTGGCTCCACCGCTCCATGTTTCTCGTGACTTGGCTCCACCTGTGTTTTTTGTTAGAAATATATGGTTCGGTGTTATATAATATAAGGTTCAATGGGGGTCTCGATGTTGACATGGGGTCAAGGGCTAAGTCGTCGGGCCCTCCCCATTTCAAAACATAATAACACTTCAACCTTAAATAAAAACCTTTTCCCTATAGTTGTTATCTAAAACTGGTGGGCAGCTTGGCTAGTAGATCTTTGTGGAGACTTTGGTAGGTTATGGAAGTCTTAGGTTCAATTCCCATAGACTCCATACACCTTTTACCAATTTATTATAAAAACCCTTTTTTTAGCCATTTAACCATTTTTTTACCATTTTTTACAAAACTTCAAATGCTAACAACTTCTTCATTCAGAGGTCGTTTTGCATGAAACAAGCGTTGATGGAAATTTGTCGACGAGCTATTTACCACTGTAACCTTTCTTTTGTTGTTTTAATACTATTTAACTGATTGATCCGTGAAGATCCTCCTAGATCAAACCTTCCCACTGGGAAGCTTTTGGACCACCAAAAGCATGAAAATCATTTAGAAAACAAGTGAGGGTACAGCTCCCTGACCCTTCCATTTTATAACCACTGTGATTTTCTTGGATGCATTCCTTTGAGACCCACACGAAGAAACTCCATGTCACCTCTTCGTGAATATCTGACCTTATTCCCAAGTATAACATCTTCTTGAAGCTTATTGAGATATACAGGAGCAAACTTATCAACAGAAGGTAATTGAACCTGTTCATCTTGGTCCACAATTATAGGAGGCTCATACAATTTCCATTTTTCCACATTAACAACGGAATACATATAAGGAGGAAAATCTAACTGAAAAGAATTATTACCAACTTGATCCAAAATTGTAAAAGGTCCATACCTAATAGGTTTCAACTTTCTACCTTCACCTTGGAGTTGGTCTTTGCTGATATGAAGACATACTCAATCACCAATCTGGAAATGATGATCCAACTGATGTTTTTCATGTACTTCTTTATACTTGGCCTGACTGGATTCCAATTGTTCTTGTACTGCTTGATGTATTAACTGGATCTGTTGAATAAACTTCAATGCTTTATCCGCATCAACTTGACCATATCCCACTGGATCTTTCCCATAAACAAATTCTAAGGGAGACTTTAGTAGGTAACCAAAACATGTATCGAAAGGATACTTTTGTGTTGAAGAGTGCATGGCTCTGTTGTAGGCATGTTGAACATAATGCAATTGTTCATCCCATAGCTTGGGATGCTTGGCACAATACCCTCGAAGAAGATGTACTACTGTCTGATTGACCACTTAAGTTTTCTCATCAGTTTGTGGATGAAATGTTGTTCTTTTATTTAACTTTGTATTCATAAGTTCTCATAAATATGACCAAAATTTCCCAAGGAAGCGGGAATCCTGATCAGAAATAATAGAAGTAGGTAGTCCAAAATGGACCCATACATGCTGGAAGAACAAATGAGCAGTCATCTCAGCTTTGATCTTCTTTTTACAAGCAATTAGAATGCACATTTTACTGAATCTATCCACAAAAACATATAAGTATCCATGTCCTTTTCTAGACATAGGTAACCCTCCTACAAAATCCATTGAAACACTTTCCCATGGACGGGAAGGAACAGGAAATGGAGTGTACAAGCCTAAATTTCTATTACTTGGTTTACTTGTTGCACACATGACACATCCTTTTATATACTTGGACATAGTTTCATTCATTCGATGCCAACAGAAAAACTTTTGTAATTGTGCTACAATTTTTTCCTATGCCAAAGTGCCATGAAATGAGAGAAGTGTGAGCTTCCCTTATCACATGTACTCTTTCACTTTGTGGAATACAAATATTTCCTAGATGATACAACAACTTGTCATGAATATGATAATTCAGTTCTTTATTTTGAGAGCCATATTTTAGTGATTCATATACTTCTTTGTAATCTTCATCCTTTGTATATTTTTCAACATAGCTCGAATGTACCAAAGGAACTTGTTGAATAACAATGGAAGCATTTGTTGGAGGTCTTGATAACATATCTGCAACTTTGTTCTGAATACCTTTCTTATACTTAATGATCAAATGAAATTGTTGTAGAAAACCCATCCACCTAAAATTCCTTGATTTTCGTAGCTTAGTTTGAGATTGAAGATATTGAAGTGGTTGATGATCAGTATGTATAATTGTTTATTTACCCATTAGATAATGGTTCCACTTCTTTACGCTTTGTACTAATGCATAAAATTCTTTATCAGAGGTTGGATAGTTGATTATATATTTAGAGAAGGTTTCAGAATGATAGCATATTGGTTTTTTAAGTTGCATTAAGATTGCCCCCATGGCATAACCACTAGCATCAGTTTCTATCTCAAATGGTTGTTGAAGATCCAAAAGTGCAAGTACTCGAGCTATATTGTACTGATCTTTTCTTTCAGAGTGTTGAAGTCCTTTTGTGCTTTTCCTTCCCACTGAAAGACTCTGTGCATACCTGTCAAAGCATGTAATGGAGAATCTATGAAGGAGAAGTTAGCAATAAACTTCCTCTAGTGTTAGGATGCTCCCAAAAATATTCTTACCTCGGTTACATTATTTGGGTTGGTCCAATTCACAATGACCTAAACTTTAGAGGGATCAATCCTCAATTTACCACCCCCTACAATGTAACCTGGATATACTAAAGATTTCTTCCCAAATTCACATTTAGACATCTTTAAATACAATTTATCCCTTACAAGTACATCCAAAACTTGTTTGATATGCTTGACATGTCCCTCCCAAGTGCGACTAAAAATAAAAATATCATCCAAGTAGACTATGACAAAGTCATCAATGAAGGGCCTAAAAAAATCATTCATCACCCTCATAAATGTTGCAGGTGCATTACAAATCCCAAAGGGCATTACCATCCATTCATACCATCTCTGTTTAGTTCTGAAATAAGTCTTCCAAATATCATTTTCATGAATTCTAATTTGATGATAGCCACTTCTTAAGTCTAACTTAGTGAAATAAATTCATTCTAAAGTTGATCCAAAAGATCATCAATCTGAGGAAGATGATACATGCTCTTAATTGTGATTATGTTTAGTGCCTTATAATCAACACACATACGCCATGTGCCATCCTTCTTTTTCATCATAACAATTGGTGAACCACGTGGAGAGGAGCTTGGTTGAATGTCCCCTTTTTCAAGTAATTCTTGAACTTGTTTCTTTATCTATGCATTTCAATTTCTAAAGACTTGTACATGCCAATGTTAGGAAGTGGTGCATCCTACTGTAAGAGAATCTCATGTTGACATTCTCTTTTGGGAGGTAATCATTTAGGTTCTTGAAAAAAGACATCATAATCAGTTACAACTTTAGTTAAAACTTTCTTAAGTCTTGTATCACAAACTTTAAAAGATTCACTTTGACCAATATCCTTTGCTTTAAAAATCCTAAGAAAAAATTTCCTACTAGCATTTACTAACCTCTTCATTTGACTAGCAAAAACTAAAGTTTTCATGCGATGTTCATGAACAACATATTCCATACCATATTTAGTGAGTTGATATCCATTATCTTCCCTATAAAATATAGCCTTCCTATCATAAAGATAAGGACTTCCCAAAATAATACCAAAGTTTTCCAATGGAACCACATCCAAATCTACTTCATCAATGAATCCAAAGTGATAGCAAATCTAAGTCTACATTGTTTTGTCACTTGCAATTGTGCACTATCACATACCCATCCGAGAGGATATGGTTTTGGGTGTAACTTAGTTTCCAAATGAATTTTCTTAACTATCTCTTTTGAAATTAGATTGGCTTATGATCCACTATCAAAAAGAGTATTTATCTTTGTATGCTTAGAAATTACTTTTATATGAAACAACTCACTTCTCTTTCTTTCATCAATAATATATTCATTCTTTAAGTAGTAAAAACTGAGAGATAAGTGACCATGCGACCAAAACAATTGGTCACCACAAATTTTTCAAGGGATAAATGACCAAACTTGAGCAATTTTAAGTGGGACAGCTAAAAATGACCAATTCGGTTACGAGATAAAACATATGACTATATAACAAGTAATTAAACTAAAAATTACAACATAACAATAAAATTAAGAATAGCCCACAGGGGTGTAGCTGAACCGTTGATTCTCTTGATATGAAGGAAATGTTGTAAATGGAGGTCATGAGTTCAAATCACCCTGGCTTACCCATGCCCCATGCTTGCAGGTTGTGTGGGTGCACCTAGGGGTATAGTGGTAGTGAACGGGATTGGATCCCTAGACCCCGTGTCACACGAGTACCAGCCCCTTCCCAGTTTCTTATTCCCCTAGTTACAAAAAAATAAAAAATAAAAAATGACATTAAGAATATGAATTGGTCATTTATTCAGTCATTTTTAGTTGTGTCACTTCAACAATGAAAAATTTATAATTTTGACAATGAATTTCTACAATTTACCAAATTACATTGTAGATGGATTTAGAGACACAAGCTAGTGTCGAAACATTACGCCATAGGAAAACCTATGAAACTATTTTTCAAGACCATTTCATTTGTACCATCACATAAATTTCAATGTGCTTGTCATGTCCATATCTTATTCACCATTTTTATTTCGTATTACCCCTTCAATAGATCCGCCAGTTTGCATCATGTGCATTATTATAGTGTGGTTGTGTCGAGTCTTAGATATTTGTTGTCTTTCCCTATCGACATTGCCATGTCACAAAATTTGTGTCATTGTTTTGTATTTTCGTACTGGTCACATTCATTTATTTGTTTGAAGAAAACTATCATTGTTTGACCCTCTCGACAGTCTATTAAATTTTCGGCAAGTTCATGTATTTTGTGTCATGTTAGCTAGGAATTGTCAGTTTCACAACCTCCATTAATTCTCCATATGCATTCATTCATCAGGGTTCTCCTCGCGTATGATTTTGGAATGTTCTAAATTCCCCCTTGAGTCTCTCCTCTGCAAAAAAGTGCAAATATCCTCCATTTTTGGTTAGGGATAGAGAGAGAGAGAGAAAGATTCAGAAAGAGAGAGAGGGTTAGGGGCTTAGAGAGAGAGAGAGAGAGATTAGAGGTTAGGGATTTATAGATAGAGAGATATTGGTGGTTAGGGGTTTAGAGAGAGAGAGAGATCAGGGTGTGATGGTTAGTGGTAGGACTAAGTGAGAGGGGGCACGGTTAGTGGTAGGGGGTTAGAGAAATAGATAAAGGAGGGGGTTAGGGATTAGGGTAATAGAGAGATGGGGGGATTGGGATTTATGGTATATGTGTTTAATCAGGGGCTTATGCTTAATAGTAAGGGGATAGATGGGTAGTTGAGATAGAGAGGGAGGTGGGGTTATAAAGAGGGAGGGGGTGTGGGATTATATTCAGAAAGGGAGATATAGCTAGAAGGAGAGTGAAACAAATATGTAACAGCAGCCCACACACTAATACTGTGTGTGTGCTAACAATACTTGCACGTTAATAGTGCGTGCATGCTATTAGTTCCTGCACGTTATAAGTGCGTTCACGCTATTAGTGCGTGCACATTAGTAATGCACGCATGCTGAAAAATTTATTTGTTTTGGCATGCTTGCCTTTTTCCAAACCACGTGTAATGACTTGGAAGGTATGGTTCTAGGTTCGGATTGCTGAACCTTGTGACTTGGACTACATTATAGCAAAACACATCATGCTCTATAACTCCATGTTTTTAAACCTCGAATTTGTATATGCTCCACTTGTCCACTCCCAATGAAACTGCACACACTTATAAAACTCTCTGTGCAGATTCCAAGTATCTATTTTTTGAATAAATTTGTTAGTATTTTCTATTTTTATTCATTTTTGTTTGCAATCATGTCATATTTACATAAAATATAGTACATGTCTTTCAGCTATAAATTTTGACTGACACACTTCTTTTGACAACACAAAAGAACCCGCAAAAGTTTACTAAAAGACCTACGCACTAAAAAAAATTAAAATTGACTTTGTTAATTCCATGATAGCATGGCCTAACGCTTGACCTTGTCTTTTTAGGGATTTCTTGACTTCCATAATTTTAGAAAAATATAATTTTAGCTCGGAAAATTTTGTAAAAATAGCACTGCACTAGATCTGCTAGTTATCTACAACACTGTCACATAGCCACCCATCATACCAACATGGGAGAGAACATGACACTAAATCCGTACATCTATCCCCATACTTAGTAAACAAACATTCATATAAAATGAAGATGGAAATATGCAAATGCATAAATATTTGAAAAAATACAGCAGAATTAAATTCTATTACATACCATCATACATTCAAGATATTGATTTCATTCATCAATTAAAACAATACAGAATTAGCACATGAGAGTACTTATCTTAATACAAAGTAGTCCTTGAGCAACCAGCTATGCATCTGCAACATTCCACCCAACCATAGGCTAGTTGTGCTTATCAATCTCTTGATACAACTGCCATCCTCTAGCTGGGCATGATTTCTACAAGGAAGAAGGGAACACCAAACTCACACATAGCCAAAATACACCAAAATCAGCCAAGCCAATCAGCAGTTGGGTTTATCATGCTGCTAGGAGATGGAAAAGGAAGAATTGCTAAGCTTGTGAGCTCAACCACAGAGCTATGGATACCTCTACAAGATCTATCCAGCTTGGTTCCCCACAATGCCTACACACTTGAGTCAAGGAAGTATTCCCTTCACTGCTTCAAAGTCCTTAAGGCCATACCTTCCAATTCAGTGTTGTTCAAGGTGTGCATAGAAGAGTAGCCAGCCCTTTTGATCTTCTTGAGAGGTTATTTTCCCCACTAGGTTTATCAAGCCAATCCTATCCACTACCACTCCAAATTTCTTGCTCATAGGTTCAAACCAATATAGGGATTCACATAATAGCAAAAGTATAAGTGTTGGGCATGAAGAAACGTTTTTACAATGAGATTCCCAAAGATGGGTTTTCTACTAGTTCAGAAAAACGTGGGAAACCAAAACGAAATGGAAAAATGGGAAGTCAACCCTAGGAGAGTAGAATCGTTTTCAAAAAACGTTTATGGCATTTCATGGACAGAAACGGCCTCCATAACCCCAAAAATCATGGCTCTCTTCCTCCCAGCCACCGTGTAATACAAAAATGAGTTCCCAGGCATGGAAAAATGCAGGAAATGACGAAAAACATGATGGAGAAGTCCCAGCTAGCTCAGACTGCATGAGAGAGAAAAGGCCATGGGTTCATAATGGCTTTGGGCAAAATTTTATGGGTTTTTTCATGCCCATGAAGAAAAAATACGATTTTCTAGGTTGATGGCTTGCCCATACATGAACTTGGCTGCCATACCTCTCCATTCCCAAGGCATTAACTGCCTCAACCAACTCTTGGAAGAATTAAATAATTGGGTGCATAAGCCAAAATGGGTAGTTGGTGGTTTATGGGTTTTCTCATTGACACATGGATTAACACCATTGGCTCAAGGGTTTGAATAATTTCCCTCCCTATTCCTTATAAAATCATGCCCCCATCTCTTTGTTGCATTGCATAGCTAGTTGTGGGTATTTCATTAAAATTTATAATTACATGATGTCTTAATTTACATTGTGCCTATCCAGCACAAGAACCATAGGCATCTATTTTTTTGCTGATACATAAAACGATAAATCAATGGTGGGGCCTTGGCCTTGAGCTCCTCACCATGATTTAATAATGATATTTACATCATTTACAATTTTAATGCAATAGGGTCAAAATGGGGACGTGACATTCCCCTCCCCTTACATTAGCACTGTCCTCAGTGCTCATCAAAATTGAACAAAAATGGATATGCCACTCTCATGGAATCCTCCAGCTCCCATGTAGCCTCATCAGAACCGTAGTGCTTCCATTGCACCTTTACCTGGCCGATGGCTCGGTTTCAGAGCAATGTTACCTTCTTGTCTAGGATGCGCAATGGATCGGTTTGGAACTCTCCCTTGTTGATGTATATGTAACTTCAGAATGTATTTCACATATATGTATATTGTGTTCCTATAGAGATGTTATTATTCCTCTATACGGAAGTGGTTGTATTCCTATAGAGATGTTATTATTCCTCTATATGGAAGTGTCGTCATTTATATTGTAAGTGTCGTAACTTATACTTGATGGGTTATTAGACCACCTTGTTGGAGTCGACCCTGTATAAGTCATGTGGGTCAAAGGGTTATTAGACCACCCTATTGAGGGTCGGCCATGTGGGTCAAAGGGTTATTAGACCACCCTAGTGGGGGTCGGCCCAGTCAGCATTATGTTAAGTGGTTAAGTTGAGGCCGACCTAGTTTAGTAAAGGTCAAGTCAAGTTAGTGTATAAATAGAGAGTGTTCTCTCTCATTTTACACATTCTATTCTCTCACTCACACTTTGGAGAGTGGCGCACTTGTGGAGGAGGAGGCTCTGCTGCTAGGAGAATACTATCTCTTGTATTCTGGTTGTATCATTGCTCTATCTATCTCTGAGGAAGTTATTGGGGTTTTTCACCTTTATGGTTTTCCCCAAGTAAACTCTATGTCTCTTGTGCGCTTGCATTATTGTGTCCATGATTGATATGCTGTAGATTTGCTGTACATGTTGTTCTCTTAGTTAAGATCATAGATTAGATTGAAGTAAATTCTGAAAATTTAACATGGTATCAGAGCTAGCCTGAAAGAAGGCATGATATGGCATGTATGACACTTGTTGCACTTACGATGCTAGGGCTTGATATAGAAAAAACCAGTCATCGTAGCACTTTCACTATAAATCCGTTTTCACAATGTTTTCGGATCTGAAACTTTTACAAGTCAAATATCAGATCCCCATGTACCTTGTTTCCAAAGGACAACCTCTAATTCGTTGTACTTTGTGATTTATGATCTGTACAATATAGGGTTTTTGTCTCTTCCATATCTGAGTCAAAATCAGGTGACCTTGGGAAAAAGGTCATAACTTGGGATAGGAATCTCCAAATGAAATTTCATAAAAAGTGACAATTAGTACACAGAATTTACTATCTCAGAAAAAAATGTTCAGAGGCCGAACATGAACCAGTAACATGTGGCACGCTGTACAAGTTCAATTTCTTGTATTATCCCATAAACAGGTCACATTGCGACACTTGGCATAACTCTCTTTAAGAGAATCCAATTGAGGTCAGACCTGTCGGGATAGAAATATAACAGATTGGGATATCGCAAAAAAAACAATTAGAGGCCAAAGTTGAACCAGTGACACGTGGCACGCCGTACAAGTTCACTCTCCTGTATTATCCCATAAACTGGTCACGTTGCGACACTTGGCATAACTCTCTCTCAGAGAATCCAATTGAGTTCAGACCTGTCGAGATGGAAAGATAACAGATCGGACTATCTCAGGAAAAGTTTTCAGATCCTGTGGATCAAAAAGTTCAGAGTTACACCAAAAACAATCAGGTACATATTTCTGTCAAAACATAATTATTTTTTAGTACCTTCATTCATGGCTTCCAGAATTTAGGGCTTCGGAGAAAGTTGGAAATTTTGTAATCGGAGACCACGGCTGGATGCTACTCATTCAAATCGAAATTTAGAGACCAACATCATATTTTTTGGTTGGGCAGAAGGCCGGGCTTGATCAAACCCCAGTTCGGGACTTTGATCGGAAAGATGGAAAATTAGGGCTTCTGCAAAAATTGGAATTTTGGAAATTTGTGACCACGGCTGGAATCTCCTCAGAAAAATCAAAGCTTAGAGTTTTGAATCAAATCTTTTGGTTGGGTGAAGCCTAGAAACTCAAACCCTAATTCAGGGTCCTCCCAGTGAATCTGAAAATCTAAAAGGAAATTTCAAGGGGTGAAACTTTGCAGTTTTCAAATTCTGAATATACCAACTTAATCAGCTCATCAAGGCGCATATTTCTATCCTTTCGGAAGTTTGAAATTCAAAGTTTGAATTTTTGGGGTTTCTTTGACAAACCCTAATCCAGCTCTAGGTCCAGTTCTTGCAAATCAAGTGGATTGGGTTAATCCTAGAAGAAGATGGATTGGTCACCTGCATAAGTGAAGAAGTTCTTGTCTCAAAGGGAGATTACAAGAAATCTTGACAGGTATGGCTTCCAGGTATGTTTCATGGTTAAGTTTATCATATGTTTGTCTTCATATCATTACAATACAATCTTGATTAATTATTGTACTTGTCGTATCACCTTAATAGAAGATATTCATTGATTAAGGTTTTGACACTTATGATTGTACTAATGCATTGTGATGTTGTATGAGGTTTATGTTGTTGCTAACACAAAAGGTACACCAAGCAAGTCAAATCATGTTCTACTTCAAGAACATATGCTCATGGTGACATGAAGACAAAGATTCATCCATTGTCATGGATCACATAGAAGATCTACTTTCGAGGTATGTATAACTTGGTTCTACAATGGTTAACTTATGAGACATGCAGGTTACTAGCACAAGTCATTGAAGAGAACTAGAAGACATTATGTGGGTATGTTAGACATAACTAGCTAGCATGCTAATTCAGGTATTTTTTTCCTATATCAAGCTAGAATCCTACCTTGTGTTAGGATCTTATACTGTTGTGTTGTTGATAATGATTATTCATGAAGTCATAGGTTTGAATAGTTATGGTTGTATGCATATATTATGTTTCTTACCATAATTGATGATATGACTAACCAGAAGAATCATGAAGGTATAGGTTTGAATAATCACAGGTTTTATGCATATTATATCTCTTATCTTGATTGATGATTCAACTAACCAGAAGAGTCCTATGATCAAATAAGAATATGTACGAGTAAAAGAAGACTTCCCTGAAACCTTGAATACTAATGTTTATTATCTGTGAATGATCATGAATATACATGTTTAAGATTATTGTGTTTTGATAGTATTAAGATTATACTAATAAATGTGTGATTATGTATGAGACCTCAAGGATAACACAATGATGATACTAATAAGCATGCATAGTGATTAAGGATGGATGTAAGTTCAAGGACAGGTAATCCAGGAAGCAAAGATCAAGAGGGAGAACACTCCAGTTGTTCCTGCAAGAAAGCAAAGGAGCACACTTCAGTAGTTTCTGCAAGGATGCAGTTATTCAGAGGGAGTTGACCACTTCTCACAATCCACATAAGAATGGAGTTGCAGAAAAGAAGCAAAGACTGAGAGGGAGTCAACCCAACAAACAAACAAAGATAAGTATTTGAATTGTCATTACTTGCATATTTTATTGTTTAAATAATACTGTTCAATAATGTATATACTGATGTTCCTAGAATTAGGTTCTGTATTATGCATATTAAAATAGTTGCATTGATGAAAAGTATACTACTAATATGCATGGGTAAGTGGCCTATGGCACTGTACAACATTCCATTGCTACTTATCTAGAATGAAACCTCTTTGCTGACATGTTGGGAGTTGTGCACACTCTTAACAATGTTCTGGTAGACATTGGAAGGCATCTAGAAAGTTACGGGATATGGATAAATGTTGTATTGAAGCATTGGCTAAGATAATTGTATGACTGTATGAAATATTTCTTTATGTGTAAGAATTTGTTCTGAAAACTATGATATATTTTCTAATCATGCAATTTAACTTGTTGTGTAGGAAAGATCGTATGCCATCACCTACAAAAGAAGAACTACAACATTTGTTCAGCAACAAAATTATCTATTGAAGATATTGAAGTTCCTAGGATATGGGAAGAATGCCATGATCCATCGATCATGAAGAATGATGTTTGGGATGTAGTCCCAAGACCTGAAGGGAAGTTTTTTATGACTTCCATATGGATCTATCAAGATCAAGCATGCTGCAGATGGCAGCATAGAGAAATATAAAAGTGATGAAATAGAAGATACACCAGATGGATTTCAAGACAGCTCTCTTGAATGGTGTAGTTGAAGAAGATGTGTATGTGGAGAAGCCACTTAGTTTTGAGACACATGACAGGAAATAATATATGTGCAGAACTTGGTATGGTAGGATAGGCAGCTTTCGATCCATTTTGGTCTTTACCAAGAGTAAAGCGGGTTCCAACCTTTACTACAAGGTTGAGGTAGGCAATCCAGGGATACTCTTATTGTATGTGGATGACCTGTTTGTAACAAGAGATGATAGATTGATTTCCGACATGCAGTGGAAGCCGAGTTCGAGATGAAGGACTTGGGGATGATGCACTATTTTCTTGGTATGGAGGTGTGGCAGAGTACAGATGGAATCTTCCTTGGACAAAGGGAAGTATGCAGTAGAGATTCTGAAGAGGTTCGGGATGATGGACTGCAAGGATATGGTGACACCTATGGCATCAAAACTGAAGCTTCTGTGTGATGCTTCATCTGATCCGATCGATGTCATGATGTATCGTCAGATGATTTGGTCCTTGATGTACTTGACAAACATGAGACCAGATATTTACTTTGCGGTGAACACATTGAGCCAGTTCCTGATGGATCCGAGAGATGTTCACCTGGTTGCTGTAAATCATATTCTGAGGTACTTGAAGGGTATGGTTGATTATGGGCTCAAGTATGAAGCAAATCAAAGGTCTAACCTATAGGGTTATGTTGATTTAGATTGGGCTGGCAGTGTTGCAGATAGGAAGAGCACATCTAGATGCTGCTTCAGTATGGGATCGGGTGTGATCTCTTGGTTCAACAGGAAGTAGTCCTGCGTAGCACTGAGCACAGCTGAGGCAGAGTATGTTGCAGCCTATTCAGCTAGTTGTGAGGCAGTATGGCTACGGAAGCTACTGTCTGAGTTATTTGATCTCCCATTGGATGCTACTAGTATCTTTTGTGATAACCAGAGTTGTGTGAAGCTGTCCGAGAACCCAGTGTTTCATGATAGGTTGAAACACATAAAGATCAAATATCACTATATCATGGATATGGTGCAGAGAGGAGCTGTGAAACTCCTGTAGATTGCGACGGACAAGCAGATTGCAGATGTGCTGATGAATCCACTAGCCAAGGTGAAGTTCGAGTACTTCAGGGAGAGGTTTGGTGTTCTTCAGATTGATGACACTTCAAGGAAGAAGTGATGGACACATTTGCAGAAGCCATTCCGAGCATGTTGGAAGGAGGATCCTTCACATGGCTGTGGATATAAGTGCTGGATGATGAGCATCAGGATGATGCTCCAGTTACTGCTCTATATATGCATCATGTTGGATGTTGGATATGATTAGTTGGATCATTTATATGTATATGTATGTACGCATCATGTTGGATGCTGGATATGATCAGTTGGATCACTTGTATGTATTTTTGTATATGCATCATGTTGGATGCTTGGACCATGTATCTGTATATGTATCAGGTGGATACATTGTATGATCAGGTGGATCATGTATGGTGATATGTATCATGTATTTGTATTTGTATCAGGTGGATACACTGTATGATCAAGTGAATCTTGTATGATGATATGTATCATGTAGATACTTGGTATGCATCAGGTAGATGCATTGTATGATCAGGATGATCATGGATGATGAGCTTCAGGATGTTGCTCCAGATGACATGCAGTACGATGTTGCAGTGACGATGATCATGATGATCATGGGCATCGGGATGATGCCTCGTGCGATGATGATCCATTGGATCATGAGTATTAGGTTGATACTTGGAGGTCAGAGATGATATGTGGCAGGTTGTGCAAATAACATGTAATCAGTCCTGGGAGATCTTGCCGGTCGTGCTGCAGCACATAAATGTTCCTGGGGTACTCTTTCCGGTATTGCTATGTAGTATGAAATCAGTCCTCAGATATCCGATAGGTTGAGCTGTGTGCTCGTAATCATTCCTAGGATGAGGTATTAGTACAGAGACATGTAATCAGTCCTCGAGATCCGAGAGGTTGAGCTGTGTGCTCGTAATTAGTCCTAGGATGCTCTTTAGAGATCTTGTCGATCGTGCTGTGGCACATAAATATTCCTGGGATGCTCTTTAAAGGTTTTGTCTATCCACATGTAATCAATCCTGGAGATTTGAGAGATTGAGTTGTGTGCTCGTAATAAGTCCTGGGATGCTCTTTAGAGATCTTGTCGGTCGTGCTGTGGCACATAAATGTTCCTAGGATGCTCTTTAAAGGTATTGTGGAGGAGATGCATGTAATCAGTCCTGGGAGATATTGTTGGTTGTGCTTAGGCACATAAATGTTCCTGGGATACTCTTTTCGGTATTGCATCCGCACATAAAATTAGTCCTGAGAGGCCACCTCTATCAGACCATTCGCACAGATGATGAAGACTTGCAGGTGGTGGGCCTACATCCAGTATGAAAAAGGACTGGCTCTATAGAACTTCCTATGACGAGTAGATTCAGAGATTGATTGAGATAGCAGCAACAGTGACGATGAAGATGACTTGTGCTAGAAGACCTGTGTCAAGAAATACCTTCCTAGTTAAGAGGGAGTGTTGATGTATATGTAACTTCGGAATGTATTTCACATATATGTATATTGTATTCCTATAGAGATGTTATTATTTCTCTATACGGAAGTGGTTGTATTCCTATAGAGATGTTATTATTCCTCTATACGGAAGTTTCATCATTTATATTGTAAGTGTCGTAACTTATACTTGATGGGTTATTAGACCACCTTGTTGGGGTCGGCCCTGTATATGTCATGTGGGTCAAAGGGTTATTATACCACCCTATTGGGGGTCAGCCATGTGGGTCAAAGGGTTATTAGACCACCCTATTCGGGGTCGGCCCAGTTAGCATTATGTTAAGTGGTTAAGTTGAGGCCAACCTAGTTGAGTAAAGGTCAAGTCAAGTTAGTGTATTTTCCCACCTAAGTCAAGTCAAGTCAGCATTATGTTAAGTGGTTAAGTTGAGGCCAACCTAGTTGAGATCTTCTTGAGAGGTTATTTTCCCCACTAGGTTTATCAATCCAATCCTATCCACTACCACTCCAAATTTCTTGCTCACAGGTTCAAACCAAAACAGGGATGCACATAACAACAAAAGTATAAGTGTTGGGCATGAAGAAACGTTTTTGCAATGAGATTCCCAAAGATGGTGTTTCTACCAGTTCAAAAAAATGTGGGCAACCAAAACAAAATGGAAAAATGGGAAGTCAACCCTAGGAGAGCAGAATCATTTTCAAAAAACGTTTATGGCATTTCGTGGACAGAAATGGCCTCCATAACCCCAAAAATCGTGGCTCTCTTCCTCCCAGCCACTATGCAATACAAAAACGAGTTCCCAGGCATGGAAAAATGCAGGAAATGATGAAAAACATGATAGAGAAGTCCCAGCTAGCTCAGACTGCGTGAGAGAGAAAAGTCCATGGGTTCAAAATGGCTTTGGCACAATTTTGTGGGTGTTTTCTTTCCCATGAATCAAAAATACGATTTTCTAGGTTGATGGCTTGCCCATACACGAAATTGGCTTCCATACCTCTCCATTCCCAAGGCATTAACTGCCTCAACCAACTCTTGGAAGAATTAAATGATGGGGTGCATAAGCCAAAATGGGCAGTTGATGGTTTATGGGTTTTCTCATTGACACATGGATTAACACCATTGGCTCAAGGGTTTGAATAATTTCCCTCCCTATTCCTTATAAAAATCATGCCCCCATCTCTTTGTTGCATTGCATAGCTAGTTGTGGGTATTTCATTAAAATTTATACTTACATGATATCTTAATTTACAGTGTGCCTATCCAGCATAAGAACCATATGCATCTATTTTTTTGCTGATATATAAAACAATAAATCAATGGTGGGGCCTTGGCCTTGAGCTCCTCACCATGATTTAATAACGATATTTACATCATTTACAATTTTAATGCAATAGGGTCAAAATGGGGACGTGACAAACACTACATTGTTTTGTAAAATTTAGACAGTTTACATACCAAACCTGGGTACTAACACAAACATATGCATTACGTTTTCGAAAACAAATAACATACCAATCTTATAAGAACGTCATTTTTTGGGAGTTATACCTATTTTCCATAAATAAAAGTTATATATTCCAAAAGGTGATCTAATTCTCTAAGTTTCATCTTTTTACACCATGTTTTAAAAAGTTGTGTAGGTACCTCTAAAAATTCATTTTAATGGTCGGATTTATGTTTTCCAAGAAGTCCATTGCAACTAACGCGTCATAAGTGGGTAAAATTACCTTGCACCAACCCAACTGATCTAAGATATATGATACAAGTGGTGTAACTCTATCATGGTTCATTGGATCCATCTCTCCTACAATCTGAGGTCGAGTAAAGGAAACTCAAAATAGATTTATGTTTAGAGGAGGAGTTGGAGGAGGATCTAGACTAGGTAATATATCGTTTCCTGAGGTGGGGTTCATGTTTCTATGAACTGGAAGAACTCATCGGGATCCTAGTATGGGACCATGACTATCTATATCACGGAGGTTTGATGGATGTGGAGGTGGTGATACGCATCTAAACTAATATGGATCTAGAAATAGTAATATGATATATATGTCTCTTAGCATCCCTAGAAGATGGGAGTATCAAGAAGAAGGACGTGATCTGCTGAGGTGAGGTTGGTCCAAAATGTGCTCGTGACTGGAGGAAAAAGGAGTGAAGCTAGAAGGCCTATTGAGTGTTTGTAGCTCCCTAGGGAGAAGCTTCCTAAAATTGTAATGGAAACAACTTCGACTCTCATAGTACACATGGAAACAAAAAAACGAAGTGCTTCTTGGCCTCATCCTCTCATAGGTGGAAAATGATGAGAACCCATTTCTAAATTGGGCTAAAGGAATACAAAGAGCATGTTCCCAATAACGGAGAATGTATTTGGGATGAACGATGAGACCAGCCCTCATATTCATGAAGTTATTAATAGAAAAGGCCATCTTTGGACGTAACCAACCTTGAGGGTTGATCCAAGTGTCCTATGTAAACTACCTAAGGATATCCTCTAAGGTGATCCTTTTCAACTCTTCTTGGTAGGTAAGAATCAACCAAGTGCATCTAAGAAGTACCCACCAATCATATCCGATGGACCCACTGATCATATCCGATGAAAAATGTTAATGCGAGCCACAATAGATCATTGATATTTGTACATCCCAAATCAAGAGAGAAATTTGCTAGATGGGGCTCAATCTGGGTGGAAAGAATATTTCCTTGGCCCTATCCATGGAAACCTATGTGTCACATCCCCACTGACCTACCTGGCCACTGGAGATCATGATCCATTTTTTTCTCCCAAAACATCGACTAAGTGCCCATACACATAGTCAGGAGAGTTTGGTTCCACAATCTGCAACCCACAGCTGTGAATCCGAAACCTTCATTCTGCAACTACGAATCCCGAAATCCGCATCCCATAGTCCACAACCTGCAATTGCGGATGTAGAAACCCAGAATCCCAACTTCCACAGAAGTTCACTCCCGCAACCCGCAACCCGCAACAGTGGATCCCACATTTCGTATCCTGCATTCTGCATCCTGCAATTGTGGATACGGAATTGCGGAAACCCAGAATACAAAAACATACACTTGGTGATCCTACAACTCGCAAGGTAGCTGGTCCCGCATCCCGCAATCTGCAACCCACAGTTGCAGATCCAGATCTGCGGAAACCCCAAACACATAATCTTAAACGTTGATAGTCCTGCAACTCGCATACTGCAATTGCAGATGCAGGATTGTGGAAACCCAAATTAGGTATAGTTGTGAACTTGGTGATCCTGCAACCCGCCAATGCGGAACCATGCGTGCGGAACTCTACCTCTATAATGAAATTTCATCAATTTCTTCAAAAAGGAACAACTTCTTCCTCTGACATCTAGATGGGGCAAGGTTGGTACCATTGGAAAGCTCTTGGAGATCCCTATCCAACGGAAGGATCCCCCTAATCAGGTGAGGCAGCTAACCTTCCCATTTTCTTCTCTGAAGTTCTATCTATATCCCACTTAGATAGTTCCAACCTTCTACCTGCCAGGATCTTCCCTTCTATCTGACCCACAGAGGTTCTTGAAACCACTTCCAGGGCTTCTCTTCCTTCTGAAGGATAAAGTGTAAATATACATCTCCTTTACATGGTTAGTATGCATAAACATTAATTACAAAATAATAAAACACTATTAGTCATTATAACATGTAGGATGCATTAACAGGTTTAATCAACCCATCTATCATATGCAAGAATTACAAGGCATTAAGCTCATGCAATATGAGATATACATACAACAATGAACTCAGCCTCTTACTCGGTTCTATATATGAATTCATATCAATCTCATTCATATTCATTGATTCCACAATTCCACAATTATACACAAGCATTCATCACAACAATGAGACAACGTCATTGACATAACAAGGAATACTTATCTTTCAATTCCAAAGCAAACTGGTAAGTGAGAGCAACGTTCTACCCAACATTAGATATCTATCCAACCTATATTATTTCAGCTGAGAGATAACCCTCGAGCTGGGC
The DNA here is from genome assembly GCA_027924585.1 of Larix kaempferi. NCBI lineage: Eukaryota > Viridiplantae > Streptophyta > Pinopsida > Pinales > Pinaceae > Larix > Larix kaempferi. The sequence continues at coordinate 2,569,564 of BSBM01000592.1, read as the reverse complement.
AGTGTATCCACTAAGGAGGGCTAACAGGTTCTCTCATAGTCAAGGATCCATTCTTATGCTAAACTAGTCTCTAATTGGGTTTATCAAGCATTCTAGGGCTCCTACCCATGCTAAGCCAACCTACAGTGGTTATCAAGCAATTTACAGATAACAAGGAAGGCATTCCCAAACCAGTGAGCTTAACCATAGAGCTGCAGGCATCTTAGTACTGAGTTGACCTGGCACCCAGAATACCTACCACATCCAACACAAGGGAGACCTTCATCACTGTTACACAGTCTCTCAAGGCATCTTCCCTTCCAGTGCTATTCCAGGATGGGCATAGAAAGGTCCAGTCGCTCTCAGACGACTTGGCACCCACAATACCTACCACATCCAACATAAGGAAGATCCTATCACTACTGCACAGTCTCTCACAGTCCTTCCCTTCCAGTGTTATTCATGGGCATAGAAAGGTCCAGTCACTAGTTCATTGAGACTATAAACTTCACTGGGTTTATCAAGCAACCCAACTCTTTCCCACAGTTCAACAACTGATTCGTTACCAGGATTGAGGATTCCTCACGGCCAGTCTTCCAATGCCACTCTGCAACCTCTTCTATCAATACCACTCTGTCCCTATAACTAGGGTTTGCACACAGGGTGGTTATGGTTATCAACTCTCAAGCTTTTTCCTCCACACAGGAAGCACGATTAACTTCAGATTTCCCTCTTTCCGGATTGGTTTGGTGCATACAGGAAATATAGGAATGAATTCTCTGTGAGGGTCGATGGCTCATGAATGGAAAGTGTGTGCCGGGGCGAGTGAGGGCATGAGTGAGGAATGAGTAATTTCTGTATGTCTCTCCCCATGAATGAATGAATCCTCCTCCGGATAGTCAAACAGGTTCAGCGAGTTTCCCCAGGAGATTGAGTGTCATCCTATCCAAGCAATCAGAGTCATGCCCTACCATATGAAACCGCATGCATGCTCCATACTCTAGCGGCCACAGTCATCAGGGTTCTCAACCACCTACTGCAGTTGCATTAATGTCAGCAGGGAGTTCCAAAGGGTTCTCAGTCAGACATGTGGCAATATGGGAAACCAATCCCAAACCCCCTCACCTCTCCCTAGTGGATACACATGGCCCCTTCTCATTCATTTCCTCCTTACCCAGCTTCTTGGTTATTTTATTCATTCGGTAATAATTACATCATTTACATTCCTTCACGGCTTAACCAGCCCATGAATGATCAAACTGTCGAAATACTTGCCTTAGCAATAAACTTAATCATCCACTAGTGGGGCCTTGGCCTTGAGCTCCACACTAGGGAAAATACACACACTGTACATACACAATATTTACATCAAATCCAAATACATCAAGAGAAAAATGGGTTATTACAACTCCCTCTCCCTTAAAATAATACCATCCTCGGTGTTCTCAAAACTGAACAAAAATGGGAATTCCTCCTTCATGGGATCCTCCATCTCCCATGTGGCCTCTTCTGGGCTAAGGTGCCTCCACTGCACCTTTACCTTGGACGTTCCGTATCAAGCTAAAATTCTTGTCGAGGATGCATGTAGGCTCCACCTGGAAATCTCCCTCTGGTTCCAGCTGTATCACATGCTAATCAATGATATGATTAGGATCATGTACATATTTCTTAAGCAAAGATACATGGAAAACATTATGATATTTCATGTTAGAGGGAAATGCAATTCTATATGCAACTGGCCCTATCCTATCAATGATTTCAAATGGCCCACAATATCTTGGTGCCAACTTGGCACAACTTCCCAATATCATGGAACTCTTCCTAGGTCTCACTCTCAAGTAAACATGATCCCCAATCTGAAATTCCTTATGCACTATTTTCAGATCCGCATAACTCTTCTTCCTGTCCTGTGCTTCCTTCAAATTTTGTCTGATCTTAACAACTTCTTGCTCCATCTCCTTAATCATCTCAGGTCCAAGCACTACTCTGTTCACTGGGTTGTCCCAGCTTATTGGAGTTCTACATCCTTTTCCATACAACACTTCAAAAGGACTCATCTTCAATGATGCTTGATGTCCATTGTTGTAAGCAAATTCCACTAAGTGTAAATAGTCTTCCCACTTAGATGGCTTGTCCATCACATACATCCTTAACATATATTCAAGGATCTAGTTCACTCTCTCAGTCTGACCATCTGTCTGAGGGTGATAGGCTCTACTAAATTTCAACTGAGTTCCCAACTCTTGGAACAATCCTTTCCAAAAATTAGATGTGAACTTGTGTCACGATCTGAAACTATTGCCTTGGGAAATCCATGCAGCCTGAATATCTCCCTCATGAAGATATCTGCAATGTCATTAGCCTTCTGGGTGGACTTGACTGGAATTAAATGAGCTACGTTTGATAGCTTGTCCACCACAACCATGATTGAATCATGCTTCTTCACTATCATATCCAATCCTGTTATGAAATCCATAGAGATCACTTCCCACTTCCATTTTGGAATGGGTAACAGCTGAAACAATCCTACTGGATGTTGGTGCTTTGCCTTGACCTGTTGGCACTTCTAACATCTAGCAATGTACTCAACTATGTCTTTCTTCATACCGTGCCAAAAGTACTGCTTCCTTGCTGCTGTTATATTCTTTTGATATCCTGGGTTTCCCAAGTATGGGTTCTGATGTATCTCATCCATCACCAACTTCTTCAAATCTACATTGTTGGGAATGTATAGTCTGGTGTTCTAATATAGGAGAACATCACCCTCACCCACCTGATATCTTGCATAATTCTCTTCTATAACATTCTACTGCAATTTCTCTTTGACATGAAGGTAGACCTCATCACTATCTTGAGACTCTAAAATTCTTGCCTTCAAATCTGATTCACATCTACTTTTTGATGCAATATGGAATGTCCTGCTGAGCGCATCAAAAACCTTATTCTCCTTACCCTTAACATGCTTAATCTACAAATCAAACTCACAAAGAAACTCCATCCATCTAGTTTTCCTTACATTCAGATTTGGCTGGTCAAACAAGTACTTTAAACTCATATGATAGTTGTTAACACCTAAAAAGTGCTCACAGCTCATTCCCTTATTCACATGACCCATTTGTCCACTTTTCCACCATCTGAGCCTCTGAAACCAACAAAAGGTCACCAGAAGACCTGAGTACACCCCTTTTTCCATTAAAAAAGATTATTTTTCCTGAAAAGCATAAAAAACCCTCAAAAAGGGTCCAAATTCCCAAAAATATTAAAAAGGGAATTAAAATATTATTTTTATTCAGAAAAGGAAAAAGGAGGGAAAAGTACCTAAACCATGTTGGTCAATACCATTTGGTTTCCACAAAACCACAAATGGTATTCCCCACCACCAAAACCTATAAAAAGGTGGTAGAGGCTCCTCATTTCACATCCATCCATTATCTCATCCTTATGCTGTTGAAATCTCCCTTGAGCATTTTAGCCATTGCAAACCACATTGGAGAAGAGACCATTGGAGATTGGAGTTGCTCATCCTTGGAGCCATTCAACCTCATCATTAGAGGTATTGATTCCGCAAGCACTTGCTTGCCCCATTCTTTCAATACAAATTCATTATTTTACATTATCTTGTTCTTGATTTTAAATTTTTTTGTTATTTGCTTAATATCTTTGCATAGATCCATGGTTAGTCTTGTTTAATTAGTTTATTGTTATTTATTTCCATTGAAACTGCTGCTACTAGTTAGCAGGTGCCCATAGCACTAAGCCTGGTTGCAAAACCGGGCCAACAGTTTTTGGCGACTCCGCTTGGTTTTGGACAATAGATCTCTAGTTTTGCTCTTAATCTTAGTTTTTTATTAGTTTTTAACCTTTAGATCCATAGATCTGCCATCTTAGACAGCAGATCCATTGCTGCTCTAAGTTTTGGCCTCATCTATTGCCGTTAACAGCCCGGAATTCTTGATTTTCGGGTTCGTTTTTCGGCTTCCGTGCACGGCTTCCGCCTCGCGGTTTTTAGCTTGACAGTCGCGCGGTCCATCGCGGCTTTTGGCCTTTTTTCCGCGCAGTTCACCGTGGCTTTTTTGCCATTTTCCACGCTGCACATCGCGGCTTCGCGGTCAAAACCCGCGCTGCCCATCGCAACTGTGCGACAGAAACCCGCGCGGTCCATCGCGACTTTTGGCCCAAAACCTGCGCGGTCCATCGCGACCTTTTGGCCCAAAACCTGCTTGGTCCATCGCGACTTTTAGCCCAAAACCCGCGCTGTCCATCGTGACTTTTGGCCCAAAACCCGCGCGGTCCATCACGACTTTTAGCCCAAAACCCGCGCGGTCCATGTGATTTTTTGGCCGCGCAGCTCAATTTTCAAACGACCATATCTCCCTCTCCCGAACTCCGTTTGAAACGATTTTTTTTTTCAAATTGGGTGTTTTCGATCAAGGAATCCAAATATGCTATTATATTTAAGAAATTTTCCATAGAAATTGATCTAATATTGTATTTTAGTGTTATTTATCACTTCAGTTCACCCATTTTGGCTCATATTTTACAGTACTAAGATTCCAACATTGTTTACAGCCATAGGAACATTTTACTATTTAGAATGCACATGTGAAAGAAGTCTTTTTAAAAAAAATTCATCAAGTGAAAGAAAGACTCATTTTGCATTTTCATCTAGATTCAAATTTTTTCCTGTTTACTTCTTTAAAATCTTGCCCTTAGCAATTTTTCTTGAACGAAGAAATCCATTTATTTCTTTTAAAAGAAGTCTATTATTTGCTTTGATAAATCCAAAAAATTCTTTGTTTTTTGAGTTATTTTTTGAAAGGCATTTAAATTCCTTTTAGTGAAAAAAGTCATAAATATTTGCTTTTTATTTTCGAAAAATCCTTTATTTTTTGAAAATTTCCTGTAAAGCATTTAATTTTTTCAAGTTCAGTTTACAATACCTCACGTGCACTCACTCGATCACTTAATTGAATTAAGCCTTAAAACGTACCCTAATTTCAACACACTTTTAACCCCACTTGGGGAACACTAAAAGAATTCTTGTAGCTAGGTAGTATTGGGGGGATAGGTGTTCCAATAACACCCCTCAGTTCTTACATCTGAGACATAGAAGTTGTCCAATTAGGGAGCTAAAATCTCTTAGTACTTTTTGGCGCGGTCACAACCGGTTTGTGGGAAGGCCTCTCCCTTAGGAGGGTTGAAGTCGCGAGGATGGTTCCGTAAGCCTGAGTGGAATACCGAAATCCATTCAGTAACCGAAGGGCTACCATTCGCAGTTCTCGGGATATCCCTGTATTGGGATATTGCGATCAAAGGACCAAACGACAGATTTACCTTTTCTCGACGCGTCATGAACGGAGTATCCTGGTAGCCTGTCTTTAGGATTGATTACCCAGTGTCCCTCCCGGTAGGGGGATATCTAGCCGTTGTCTCAACATTCATATTCTCTGACTTGGATTTCATCACCTTGCAGAGGATATCGTGTGTTTGAGTCACAATACTTTTAGTTAGGTGTTTGCATGATTCAACCCACCCTTGGTCTAGTTACACCTATTTTTTATAGAAGCCGTTTGCATGTTGGTATTCTGACCAGTTTTTGCATTCCTCCACTTATTGTAGCACAGCTGCTAGAATAAGTGCCTTTTTTTTTAGATTGATTTTTGGCCTGAGAGCCTTCTTTTTTCACTCCCCTTCTTGCACCCTTGGTTGCATTAGGGTTTTGAGTCTTTTATATATATATATATATCACCACCTGATACTTAAACAAATTTTTTACAAAAACATAATTCTCACCATTGAGAATTTTAGACGATCCCGTCGTCTACAGGGCGAACTCCCAGAGTTTAGTCCACTTGGCTCTCCACGTCACGGACGCAGAGCCTTATCCCTTGATTCGACACATCGTCAATCAGCTACACAGTCATCCGATTCTGACACACCTCACTTCACATTTGATTTGGAGGTAGAATCCGAAAACCCCACAGAGTTACCACCAACCACCATTATGGCTGGAACACCATTTGATCCACTCTTTACCAGCACCATAGGAGAGACGTCTACAGACCCTTCTACTACAGTGCCGTCCACGGCATCAACCACCCCCCTGGGTATGCCCAATATGGGCAACACTCCACATTTAGGAATGCCCAACACAGGGCCATCTCCTGTTATAGGAATTCCCAACACAGGTCCACCACCTGTTATGGGCATGCCCAACATAGGGGTCACACCCCCTCTGGTTCCCACAAACCCTATCCCAGGAATCCCCACTGCTATTCCTAACCCAAGTGTAACCCATGTTGCACTTGGAGGCACTGGCCCATACCAGACTACACCTATTGGAGGGCACATACCCTCCATACCTAGCATACCTTTAGGTGCTACTGGACCCCACACCACAATGACTAGGCATATCCCAGTTCCAGTCACCACATCTGCTAGCTTACCATACATGGCGAGTCTGAACCTGCCAGACTTAGCTAGGCTCACAAATGACCCCATCAGACATGATCCTGCGTGGCCTCACATGCCCACCAAACTCCCCTCTGACATCCCTAAGTTTGAGGGTAAGACGGGTGAAGACCCCCAGAACCATATCATGCCCTTCCATCTATGGTGTTCCTCCAACTCCATAGTGGACGACTCTGTCCGCCTCCAGTTCTTACAACGCACCTTCACTGGCTCTGCAGCCAAGTGGTATATCGAGCAGCCCCATGGGACGCATGCCACCTTTACCTCCCTAGCCTCGACCTTTCTACAGTTCTTTCAGTTACCTGTCTGCTATGATGCGGGCGTCGAGATCCTACTGTCTTGCAGACAGAATACGACCACCCACATCACTGACCATATTCATGAGTGGCGTCGACGCCGGAGCCTCTGCAAAATTAAGTTAGACGACCGTATCTTTTTAGATTGGTTTCTAAAATCCCTCCTCCCACTCATCGCGAAGGATGTGGCATCTGAAAGACCCCAATCTGAAGAAGAGGCCATCCTCAAAGCCCAACAGTTTGATCTCATCTACGCCCAGTCAGGTTATCTATACACAATCATACCAGACGCCCCACGATGCGACTCTTCACGTAGCGATGCGCCGGGGGCATGTCATGCCGCCGATGGCATTATTGGCCAAATCACACCCCAAGCTAAACCTTTCAGCATGGTGAGCACCATGCCTGCCCCAGACCTCTCTAGGGCTACATCCAGTTCTGGAGCGACAACTTCTTATGCTCCAACAAACCAGACCCATCACATTCATGGACCCTCTTGTCCACAACATTGCTATGGGCAAGCACCATTAGCATATGTACCTCCTACATACTATACTCAACCTACCACACATACCCCCATGCAGTTCCCACAACAACAGATGCATTACCCACAACCGGCTGCACCAGCTAATCTCGCACCTCCAAAAGCTCAGGGGTACCAACAACCCCAATAGGCAGCTGAACCACCTCCAGCTCCACCTGCATACTACCCACCGCAACCTGCTCCCGCACCTGCGGCTCCCCAGAATCCCCCCAATGCTCAAGGGCATGTGTACGCACAACAACATCAGCCCCAATACCAAAATAACCAACGCAACTAGGGTGGGCAACCAAACCGCGGAAGAGGACGTAACCGTGGAAACAACCAAAACCATAACCAAGCTCCACAACCTACCCATCCTCCGCAAAACAATAACGCGGCGCCTGCTCATCAGAATCCTGATCGGCCACCTAAGCAAGCCAAAAATGCTAATTTACGAACAAACCATCCTTGTTCCATTTGTGGTGTCTATGGCCACTATACCCACGCTTGCCCACATCTGGAGCGAGCTCGACAACTATGGACAGATGACGCCCATTGTCAAGGGCAGGCGGCTCCTCAGCCGCCACCCAACCCTCCACCACCTCAACAACAGCCTTTGGTGCTACAAAACTCTTTTCCAACACAAGGGGTGGTGAACACTCAGCCGTTAGCCCCCAACGTACAACCATAGCAAATCACTTACGCCGCTCCTGATCAACCCATGTTTGATTCAGGGACTCACCACTTATTGATGATGTCCACTGCCGACGTCAATATCCAAACCCGCCGGAACCAGTATGGCCCTACCTCCGAAGCCCCCCCCGTCGACAAGGATACTAACGCTCATCCCACCGATCAGCCGTTACGGATACCACCTCTTCCACTTGATGGCGCATCTAAAACACCTCGTTTCCCACTCCGCCGTATCAACAACAACCCCAATGAACGGGCTGCGTCAAATTACAACATCGTAGATGACCTAACTCAATCTCCCGCAGCCATGTCTGCGTTAGAAGTCTTGAAAAACTGTCCTACTCAACGCAAGACTTTACTTTCCACCATTGGGGCGATTGACCCAAATGATTCGAAATTGATGACCTTTGATTTAGACCAGTCTGAACCACGTCTGCCTTCCACCATAGCATTCCAAGTTTCCGTTTCTGTTCGGAATCTTGTCATCCATCGCTGCATTATCGATGAAGGGGCCTCCACATGTGTCATGTCCACATTCGTTTGGCAGAAGTTGGGATCCCCTACTCTCCAGCAGTCCACCACTGCATTACGAGCCTACGATGGCCGTTCGGCTCAACCCCAAGGTCTTTTAGCCAATGTCCCTGTCCAGCTGGCGGGTAAAACCGTGCTCATTGACATTGAGGTCATCAATGCCCAACTAGACTATAACCTTTTACTTGGTCGCAACTACATGTATGCCATGCGGGCTGTTGCCTCATCCGTATTTCGCACCATGCAGTTCCCCCATGAGGGACGCGTGGTCAAGGTCGACCAGCTCACCTATTACGATCCTAAGGCCCCCGCCACACCTGAAAATGTTCTCCCCATGGTTGAACAACCTGTTTGTGGTGAAACTACCTCATTCATTTCCTCGGTAGGACCCGGACTTTACTCCGAGGTGCCGATGACCTCTACATTCCAGGTCATTCCACCACCATCACCGGAGACCCACGTCGCTAACCTCTGCACCCTTTCACAAACACCCGATAATCAACCCTCCTTGTTACCCAAACCACCATTGGTCCCTAGTCACATTGGGGTTACACCCATCCACACAATCCCCTTTCTATTTCCTCCTTCGGGTGTAGTAAGCGCCCCGGTTATGGCTACCTTTGGTCTACTCGGGTTAACATTGGGATTACCCGTGTGGTATATTTCACCTCCAGTTCCACCGCCGACACCAAATGTCATCCTGCAACCGGTGCAACCCATTGTTACTTCTACCCAACCACCTCCCGGTATCACTACTCCTTCGTCATCGACGAATCCCCCTCCACTCATCAGGCCCACTGGGGGCAGAGGCCCACAACCATACACTGCGGTACCCCCACCCAAGGTAGTTAAACCTCCCCCCGTATTCCGTGCTCCTCCAAAATGCTCGCTTTGTGATGAGTTAGGCCATCCAACCCATCAGTGTCCACAGTTACCTACATTGCAAGAACACATGCAAATGTTGGACGACGACCCCAACATCCCGGTGGTCAAACTAGATCCAAACCCTATGCCTCGTGATAAATCACTGCGTACCAACCACCCATGTGCGATATGCGATATTTACGGCCACTACTCCCACAACTGTCCTGACATCCCAGACTACAGAGCAGCTCTCTACGAGATGAACAATTTGGACCTAGAGACGGCACCCCCTACTATCGAGGAGATCTACCCTCCCGCATCATCCTCATCCGGAAAGATTAACACCATCTACATGATCTCTTCGACTACCACTACCTCGTCACTCGATTTGACCACTCAAAGCTCCTGCAATGATGAAGAGGTTCTCGAGACTCCTACTACCTTTGATTATCCCAGGGAAGACATGCACCATCGTCCATACTTCCTCCCGGAAGAGACTTCATCCACCACTGCTACCCAATCCGCGGTTGAGTCCAAGGATTTCCTTCCTACTAAAATTGACTGGTTAACGGATCCCATGGCCGATATTTCTCCCGTCATCCACATTGACATCTCTGACCCACTTGGTGCCCTTCATACCATCACATTAGGAACCTCCCACAGTGAGCATGAGATCGGAGAATACCAACAACTGTTCCAAGAATTCACTGATGTCTTTACTTGGTCAGATACCGAAATGCCTGGCCTTGACCCCGCCATTTGTACGATCTCCACTGGATACCCCTCTGTCCGGTCGGCCCCTTCCATTGATCCCTTTGACACACAGGTTCAACCCTTTCAAATCGACCAGGAAACCACATGTCCACAACATGGGGGCAGGCCCAAAACCTTTCCTACTCATCATCATCGTGATCCTCGTCGAAGATACTGGGGGCATCCACCCCACAAAGGGAATCCCCCATCATCATATCATCAATTCAGTATGCCACCACGACCCACAGCCTCATGGTATAACACCCCTCCAGCAGTTTCTCAATGCCCTATTGATCTCTCTCTGAGACAACATCTGCACCACATTGACACCTCTGAGTTAGGGGGCATAATAGATTACCTCGACCCTGGGATAGGGGGCATGATCAATCATTTTGAACCTTCCCCATCATCTCTATCTCAACACCTCAATGAGCCCATCGTTCAAACCAACACGTATGTGATCCACAATCACAAACCCCATGCACATAGCATGGGGGCAGGTCATTAACCCTGCTCACTTTTTCATATTCGTGATCTCAACCATTTTTGAGGTCACGTGTCACTTGTATATTTCAGTTGATTTGATACACCTAGTATTTTGCCCCCACAGGTCATCATTTCTCCCCACCACTGCATCCTTCGCTTGGTGGGATCACCTTTATTGGTAGCCATTTTTTAACCTAGTTATTTCCTTTGACCATTACGGAGTCCTTATGACCTTCGTTTTTTTGCACCATTTGCACCGCCGGATTCATATTTCCGCACTTGTGATGATGCTTGAGATCATTTCTTGCTGTCACGTCCCGATTTTCAGGGCATTTTTTCCATGCCCCCTTGTCACCTCGGTTTGCGTGCCACTTCGGCCGTTCTCAGTTCGGGGCATGCCTTATATCGCCGGATTCAGTTTTCCGCGCTTGTGATGATGCTTGAGATAATTTCTCGCTCTCACATTTAGATTTTTCGAACATTTTTTCCATGCCCTTCACATAACCTCGATTTGCGTGCCACATCGGCCATTCTCCATTTTCGACAATCCTTATGTCACCGGAACCAGTTTTCCGCACTGATGACGATGCTTGAGACCTTTTCTTGCCCTCATCAATCCATGTTTGTTCGGTATAATTTTACCCTTTTTTCGGGCCGAGCAACCCCTTTTACGAAAAAGGTACTTAGGGAGTTTCTGTTAAGCTCTTTTCTGACTCTTAAAAACAATGAAAAGATTGCCGAGCAACCTTGCTTCCTTTCATGCTCGTTAAACGTATCTGAAAGGGCATCTACATGGTATAAGTTTACCTCTTTTCTGGACCTTGTAGACTAATTACGAAAAAGGTATACTCTAGTCACATCGGCTAGAAGAGTTCTCCATCCGCATCATTTTATGCTTTTTCGGACCTTGGAGACTAAACTTACGAAAAAGAAACACCAATAGAGTCCGCTTACTATTTTCAGACTCTCTAAACATGAAAGCAACCATGAGCATGAGCCGTCCTGGGCTCACAAAATCCACAGGACCGTACCAATTCAGAGCACACTTTTATCCCTTCTTGTAGCTCATTAAAACTACGAAGAAGGAATCAATGGTGCCTCTTGGCGCCACGACAGATCACATCTACTCATCAGGAAGCTTCCCCATTTTGGTCGCCTTTGTTCAGAGTATTCTGCAGTATGTCACCTCGATAATCCCTCGACGGCACCTATCAGCTCGTCCTCCCCCCCAGAGTCAATATATACCATTCAGTCAAAGCAATGATCCCCACACCTATAAGTCAGTTCCCCACGCTGCCAGGTCAACCATGTCATCATGCTCTGAACAAAGGAAGTTTGAGTCTACCCATTTTTTGACCCAGTTATTTCCCATTCCCACAAGTATGTCAATCCTACCATCAGTACTACAACACTTCAGTTTTACACCTCGTGCTCCTATCAAGGAAACAACATTGCCTTGTTAGTTGCTGGCCTCCCTCTGTCTACGACAACCACATTGATTCCAGAGGATAGACCTAGAGGTCCCTGTGTCTTGGACTCATCACCATTTATGATGAGTGCCTACGAATCATTTCGAGAGGAATCTTCAGTGCCTCTCCAAATGGTTGTTTCTCACATGCTCGACTTCAACACCTTGATCGCATCGTTGAGACTCGCACAGGGTATTCGTTCATTTCACTTATTAGTCGAAGACCCCGGGTACCTCCTGACTCCTCCACATTTGAGAGTCTTCCTATGGATAAAACCAGTTACACTTTTTCTATAGATATCCGGGTTGCGCATGGCGACAGTATTCAGATATACCCCAGTTTCATACTCCCTTGAGTATACAGTTATATTATTTCTCAGAGATGACTCATAGTCTTTGAGTCCCTACAGATATTGGACACCTTCAGTTTCAGCAGTTCATCAGCTAGTCTAGTGTATCAGTTATGATCAAGAGTATATCACAAAATAATGTCCCCCCTGGACCATTATGATGTACCAGTAGATTCTTTATGTATTAGATCCCCCTTCTTGGGACTAATTGTTATGTATATGTCTTGATACGAGCATGGGAATGCCCGCCTCGTCCATTATCAAAGATTATACCTCATTCATATTGAGGCCATGTAATATTTTTTGTTTTTGCAGCTTCCAAGGGTCGTGGCTCCAGTCTCCAACCGGTCTCTTCTCTCCCCCAAACTCCTGAAAAAAGACAAAAGAACTATGATGTCTATCGGCCATACGATGAGCTCCTGCCCTCACACATCAGGGGGCAATCTGTTAACACCTAAAAAGTGCTCACTAGCTCATTCCCTTATTCACATGACCCATTTGTCCACTTTTCCACCATCTGAGCCTCTGAAACCAACAAAAGGTCACCAAAAGACCTGAGTACACCCCTTTTTCCATAAAAAAAAGATTATTTTTCCTGAAAAGCATAAAAAACCCTAAAAAAGGGTCCAAATTCCCAAAAATATTAAAAAGGGAATTAAAATATTATTTTTATTCAAAAAAGGAAAAAGGAGGGAAAAGTACCTAAACCATGTTGGTCAATACCATTTGGTTTCCACAAAACCACAAATGGTATTCCCCACCACCAAAACCTATAAAAAGGTGGTAGAGGCTCCTCATTTCACATCCATCCATTATCTCATCCTTATGCTGCTGAAATCTCCCTTGAGCATTTTAGCCATTGCAAACCACATTGGAGAAGAGACCATTGGAGATTGGAGTTGCTCATCCTTGGAGCCATTCAACCTCATCATTAGAGGTATTGATTCCGCAAGCACTTGCTTGCCCCATTCTTTCAATACAAATTCATTATTTTACATTATCTTGTTCTTGATTTTAAATTATTTTTGTTATTTGCTTAATATCTTTGCATAGATCCATGGTTAGTCTTGTTTAATTAGTTTATTGTTATTTATTTCCATTGAAACTGCTGCTACTAGTTAGCAGGTGCCCATAGCACTAAGCCTGGTTGCAAAACCAGGCCAACAGTTTTTGGCGACTCCCCAGTGCAGTGGTCCAGTGCCCCTAAAGGTATGCTAGGTATGGAAGGGATGTGAACTCCAACCGATGTGGTGTGGGAGGGGCCTGCGATCCCAAGTGCAACATGGGTTGCAGATGGGTTAGGAATGGTTCCGGAAATCCCTCGGATATGGGTAGTGGCAATGAGAGGGGGTGTGACCCCTATGTTGGGCATACCCATAATAGGTGGTGGTCCTATGTTGGGCATACCTAAAGGGGGGATGGCCCCTATATTAGGCATGCCTAAGGGGGTTGTGGTTATCGTGGGTGGAACGGTAGTAGTAGGGTTTGTTGATGTAGCTCCAATAGCACTGGTGAAAAGGGGGTCATATTGTGATCCATCCATGGGGTTGGTTGGTGATGTCTCGGTAGGGTGTTCGTATTCAGCCTCATAATCAGATGTGAAATGAGGCGCGTCAGAATCGGATGACTGGGTTCTCTGCCGATGACGTGTGGAGTCAAGAAATAACGCTCTACGTCTATGATGTGTAGAGTAAAGTGTACTGAACTGAGGGGGCTCACCCTGAAAATGGCGGGATCATCTTAAGTTCTCAATGGTGAGATATGTATAAAAATGCCAATGTATAGTGGTGATATAAAAAAATCAAGACCCTAATGCAATGATGTGTGTAGGAGGGGAGTATGAAAAAATAATGGCTCTGAGGCCAACAACCAACCTCAAAAGAACTTATTATAACAACTGTGCTATAATAAGTGGAGGAATCTAGAAAAGTGTCCAGAATACCAAAAGTCAAACAATTCCTAGAAAAAAGTGGTGCTTACTAGACCAAAGGGGGTAGTAGAGCATGCAAACGCCTAACTAAAAGTGGTATTATGACTCAACTAAACATATCCTCTGCAAGGTGATGAAATCCAAGTCAGACAATATGGGTAGTAAAATCAAAGGCTAGATATCCCCCTACCGGGAGGGACACCGGGTAGTCAATCCTAAAAAATGGTCACTAGGATACCCCGTTCATGACACGTTCGGTTGGGTGAATCTACAGTTTGGTTCTATCACTGTTGTACTCCCATACGGGTGGTACACCGAGAACTGTGAAAGGTATCCTTCAGTTACTGGATGGATAGTGGTATTCCACTCAGACTTCCGAAACCAGTCTGGCTACTTCAACCCTCCAAAGGGAGAGGCCTTCTCGATAAATTGGTGTATAACCGTGTCAACAAATAATAAGGGATTTTTGGGTTCCCTAAAAGACAACCACTATGTCTCAGATGTAAATAATTGAGGGGTGTTGGAACACCTATCCCCCCAATCCTACCTAGCTACAAGATTCTTCAAGTGTTCCCCATGTGGGGTTAAAGTGTTTGTTGAGTTTAGGTAGATTTTAAGGCTCAGTTAATTAAAAATGTGGCAGATTGGGTGCAAGTGTGATTATTTAACTGAAAATGAATTTTCCTCGCTTGGGCAATTGATTACAAATGAAAAACAAGACGATTCCAATTTGCAAAAAAAAAGGCTTTTTTCTGAAATGTAAATGCTTTAATAAAAATAATTCAAAAACTATGGATTTTTGCAATAATTTTTTTAAAGGAAAGCAAATATCTGAAAAATTGCAAGAAATAAATGGATTTCTTAAGAGCTTGCTTGGGCAAAACTCTTGAGAAAATCTGAAGTGAAATCTATGATCTACACAGAGTGCTAAAAACCTTTCTTTCACTTACTGAAAATTTTTAAAAAGATTTTAATGGAGCATATGTTATAGAAAATGATTCACTATTTGCTGTAATAATGTAGAAAAAATAATGCTGGAAAATAGGCTAAATGGGCAAAAAATGCAGCAAATTTTTTTTCTAAAAATTGGGTTGTACGAAAAATAACAGCATCGCGGGTTTAAGGGAAAAAGCCGTGATGGTCATCGTGGGTTTTAGCCGTGAAGTCGTGATGCGCAGCACAGAAAACGACCGCAAAGCCACGATGTGCAGTGCAGAAAATGACCGCAAAGCTGCGATGTGCAGTGCAGAAAAGGCCATGAAGCCGTGGCGCGCCGTGCAGAAAAGGGCCGCGAGGTCGCGATGAGCCGCGCGACTATCAAGCAAAAAGTCGTGATGCGAAAAACGGAAAACAGGTCGCCGAAAAGGAAACCAAAAAGTGAAATTTCGATCTGTTAAGGGCTACAGAAAGGGCCAATGACTAGGGCAGCAATGAATATGTTGTCTAGTATGGCAGATCTATTAATTGGAATGGTAAAAACAAGTAAAAAACTAAGATCTAAAGAAAAAATTTAAAGCTCGAAAGCCAGCGGAGTCGCCAAAAAACTATTGCTTGGTTTTTCAACCAAGCATGTGCAAGGATGCACCTTTTAACTTGTAATAGCAGTCTTCGAATTAAAAGCAAATACAACTATAAACTAATCTAAGATTAACATGTGCATATAAGAATAAATTTAAAATGATTGACAGAAAGAACAAGAAATGTAACAAAGAATGGTTTTTGTATTATGATACCTCAAATGGTGAGGATGTTTGGTGTTGAGCAACTCAAGGTTGAGGTGCTCCAAGCTCCAATGGTCTCTTCTCCAAGATTGCTAAAGTGGTCAAAGAACTCAAGAGAGATTTTGACAGCATGAGGATAGGATGGATGATGGATGGAAAGTGAGGAGCCCCTATCACCTTTTTATAGTTTTTGGTGATGGGGAATACCATTTTGGTTTTAAGGAAACCAATGGTATTGACCAACATGGTTTAGGTACCTTTTTCCCTCTTTTTTTCTTTTTTTTGAATATTTTTATTCCCTTTTAATATTTTTTGGGAATTCTGGAACCTTTTTGAGGGTTTTTTGAGGAAAAATATATATTTTGAGTGGAAAAAGGTGTATTATGGTATTTTTGGTGACCTTTTGATGGCTTTAGAGGCTCAAATGGTGGAAAAGTGGAAAAATGGGTCATGTGAATAAGGGAATGAGCTAGTGAGCACTTTTTGGGTGTTAACACTATCCTCACTCCTTCTCTCCCCACGCAGATCCAGCTACCATTCTTCCCGCAATCCTCACGCTAGCATTTCTCCCTCCATCCCAACTGCAACCTCTCCCTCGTGCCAGATCCTCTCTCCTCCTTGTTGCTTGCTCCATGCTCCTTTGCATGCCCTCCTCCTAGCTCCGCCACCCTCCTTCCTTCCATCGCATCCAGTACACCATCCCTCGCCTTTGCCATCCTTTTCCTACACCATCCTTCCTCGTACTTGCGTGCTTCAATCCACAACACACTCCATCACCCTCTCCTTCGAGCCCTCTACTTCCAAATTTTAATATAAATATATATTATTATAATAATTAATAGTATTATATAGTATTATTTTTATTAAAAACAAAATTCCAAACTTTATAATAAAATTATACTAATTATTATTTTAAATAATATTATTATATATATTTTAGTTTTCTTTGCACCATTAACCCATACCTCCTTTTGATAATAATAATACTATTATCATTATTCAACCGTATAAAAATTGGGTCTAATTATTCACCTCCACATCTAAGAAGCATGACGAAGGAGTTGAAGGACCAAATCGAGAAATTGGAGAAAGACTTTAATGACCGCATCACCAAGAACCAAGAAAGTTTGAGAGAAGAGATGAAAAATAACAATACAATGCTTAAAAAATAACTCAAAGATGAAGTTGTTCTGGTACTAGAAAGAAGACTAGATGAAGATTTTGACATCCTGAGCGAAAAACAAAAAGGATTGGATAACAAAATGAGTACTATGACTCAAAACATAAACACCATAACCCAAAACTTGAGCACCATGACACATAACCATAATACATTAATGGAGGTGTTACAAAGGCTAATGCCTAAGATAGACCAAGTCAATAGTCCAGACATGCTAGATGCCTCATTTCATATTTTCACACAGGAAGCACTTGCCAAGAATCAAGAAGAATTGCAAAAATAAATTAAGATTAAAAATGTGACTCTTAATCAAGAGATAGAAACAAAAGTACTGCTCGATATGGAGGCACGATTAAACAACAAAATAGAAGCTATCAGTAAGATATTAAAGAATAAAAAATCTAAAAATCACCGCCAACAACGAAGCAGTTCAAATTTGTCACTTACATCGTCAAGTAGTTCCGATCCACCATCAAACCATAAAGAAAAAGGCAATCAATATCACCCTTACATAGTGTACCCACCTAAGGCAAAAATAGAGTTGACGAAATACAATGGAAGTGAAGACCAATGCGTTGCTTGGCTAAACAAAGCGGAATAATACTTTGACATTTACAATAATCAATTTGATGAGCAGAAGATGAAATATGTGTCAATACATGTAAAATCTCAATCACAGCAGAACCTAGCTACTATGGATTCCTCACTAGTGAAAAGATTGCACAACATTTGCAAGAATAGCATAAATCTGTAAAATGAAGAACAAAATGTATTAACACATGAAATGGGTGAAAATAACTGTAATATTATTAATTGTCCAACCTCAAAATAGGTTAAGAACCTCCATATATACAAATCTGGAACAATTCGAATCCATCTGGAGTGTTCACACTGATCTAGCTTAGAAAAAGCTCAAACCCCCCTAGGTTGACCAAAATATCCCAAACCATCCCAAACTGGTTCGAAATTGCTGTGTGAATGCTGGGAATGACTGGACAGGCCCATGTGACCTCACACATGTGGAGAATCTGGTTGGTTAGAGGTTAGGAAGCTAGAATTGGCCAAAAATTTGACAAAGTTGGCAAGATTGTCCACATTCTGAGCATGTGCGCCCTAGGTAGAACAGAAGCATGCTGAATGCATTAATTGACCTGGGGAGGGCTCTCTAGACATGCTGAATGCATTAAATTCCCTGGGGAGCGCACCAAACAGCTAGTTTGACTCAGCACATGCACAGGTTTGTTCACATTGCTAACTAGTTCAAGATATTTGACCATTTACCAACTAACCAACTTAGGGATGTAATAATTAATCACTTAGGCACTAATTAACCATCAATTAATAAATGATTAATGTACATAGGTGTAATAATGTTCTAACACCCCCCCTTAAGCTAGACTTAATGAAATATAAAAAATTAAGGCCTTGGCAACTAGGCTCAAGTCACCTTTTACATCATAAAAATTTATTTGTCCATGTAACCAAGGTAAGGAGGAAAACCATATGGAAAATAAAATCTCCCCTCTAAAATGGACATGTGGAATATATCAGAATACAACAATCATCACCATGCATCACTCACCCCAAGCAAAGATCTAAGGTGAGTGAAGGTCTTCTCGGTAAAACACTTGGTGAAGATATCAACAGTTTGCTCACTGGATGGGCAATACTACAATGCTATGGTCCGTTCATGCACCAAACCCCGAATGTAATGGATGTGTATCTCTATGTGCTTGGTCCTATGTCTCTATACTGGATCGGTGGAAATCTTGATTGTACTTTGATTATCACACCAAAGAATAGTGGGTGAATCAAAAACAATCCCGAACTCTGCAAGAATACCTTGCAACCAAACACATTGTGTGGCTGCATTAACTGCTCCCCTGTACTCGACATCAGCTGAAGATAAGGAAATAGTGTTTTGTTTCTTGCTTGACCAGCATATAGGTCCATGTGCAAGCATAAAAACATAACTGGAAGTTGATTTCCGATCGATACAATCACCAGCCCAATCAGAATTTGTAAATCCTACTAGTTCAAGAGATGAACCAGCAACATAATGGATACCAAAGGACTTAGTACCCTGAACATAATGAAGGATCCTCTTGGCTGCCTTCCAATGGATCTCATGAGGTTCTTGCATGTGCCTAGCAACAACCCCAACATCATGTGACAAATCTGGTCTAGAATGAGTAAGATATAGCAAGCTTCCAACAAGTTGCCTATACAACGAGCTGTCAACTAGTGGTGAATAACCCCATTCTGTAAGCTTAACTCCTGAAAGAAATGGAAATTTTGCAGAATTACATTCAGCCATCTTAAATTTATGCAGCAAATCTGAAGCATACCTTGACTGACATACAGAAATTCCATTCACAGTTTGGTCTATCTCCAAACCCAGAAATTGTTTTAGCAATCCTAGATCGGTCATGGAGAATGCACTGTGCAATGCTCTCTTAACTGAGTCAAGTTCTTTGGTGCAGCTACCAGTGATCAAAATATCATCAACATACAGTGCAATAATCAATATCAGATCACTAACATTCTGCATATAAACATTTGGATCAGACTTACACCTCTCAAACCCCAAAGATAGCAGAAAATTGTCCATTTTTGCATACCATGCTCTAGGAGCTTGCTTGAGCCCATAGAGTGACTTGTTCAACCTGCAAACAAGTGTATGATCAGAAATAAAACCTCTAGGATGTTGCATATATATCTCCTCATTCATATCCCCATGAAGAAAGGCACTTTTTACATCCATGTCATGAACCTCCCATCGCTTGGAAGCCCCAATGGCCAAAACTAGTCTTATGGAGTCCATCTTTGCCACCGGTGCAAATGTCTCTGTATAGTACACTCCTTAGACCTGAGAGTAACCCTTATCCACCAACCTAGCCTTATACTTCAAATCAGAGCAATCAGATCCAACTTTGGTTCTATAAATCCATTTGCATTGCACTAGTTTCCTCTTGGGAGGAAGAGGGACCAAATCCCAAGTTTTGTTCTCATGGAGTGAGTTCATCTCTTCTTGCATGGATGATGTCCACCTTGGGTTTGTACATGATTATGAATATGACATTTGATCAGATCCAACCATCAAATAACATGCCTCACTCAGATCATAATTATCACATGCAAAGGAATTGTGAATTTGAGATCTAGTTTTCCTAGCATCTTGGGGATCTCCCACAAGCTCTCCGGCACTTTGAATTGTTTTCTCTGCCCACTTGGGCCTTGAGGGAGGGATATGTTCAGAATTCATATCAACATCATCTTCAGCAATATCAAAATCAGAAATATCAGAATAAGAATCACTACTTACTTCATCATCAAGACGAGGAAATCAGCATTCCCCATCACCTTGTTCACTAGCTTGCAAAAACTCTTCTCCTTCGAATTTGACACTTCTTTCGATGAAAGTTTTGAGAGTGGATGGATCAAAGAGCTTGTAGCCCTTGGAATCCTCTGCATACCCAACCATGATTGACTCCTTGCTTTTGGGCTGCAAGGCCTTTCTCTTCTCCGGTGGAATTCTGGCCCAAGCCCTTGAGCCAAAAATTCTGAAATGTGAAATATCGGGCTTGTGGCCCATCCATGCTTCAAATGGAGTAATTCCTTGCAATGCTTTGTGTGGTGCTATGTTTTGAACATATGCTGCACAATTCATAGCTTCAGCCCACAATTTAGGAGACAATTCCCTTGCTTGCAACATGCAAGTTGCCATCTCTTTCAGTGCTCTATTTTTGCGCTCTGCAACACCATTTTGCTGTGGTGTGTAGGGCACTGAGTGTTGCATCTGAATGCCATGCTCTTGACAGAGCTACTGCAGATTCTTATTGACATACTCTCTGCCATTATCAGTCCTCAAAACCTTCATGGCCTTCCCACTGAAGTTCTCAACCATACTCTTGAAAATTTTGAAACATTCAAAGACTTCATATTTTTGCTTAAGGAAAAATAACCAGCAGTACCTTGAGTAGTCATCGATGAAGGTGAGCATATATTTGCTGCAGCCATAGGAGGGAGTGGGGAGTGGACCTATCAAATCAAAATTCACTATCCCAAGTGGTTGATCATCCCTCCTTGCCTTCCCTTTGTCATACTTCTTTTCAGGATGCTTCCCAACCATGCAACCCTTGCATGTTCCATTGGAAAAACTGATTTGTGGCAGCCCTTCTACCATCTCTCCTTTGCTCAAATCTTGAATATATCTCTAGTTTAGGTGACCATACCTTTGACGCCATAGCTTTCTGGTCTCATTCCCATGTGACAAAATTACACTTGGTGAAGAGAACTCGAGAAAGTGGGAGAACTTGTACATCCTCATATCATGGTTTGCAACACCCATTGCAACAATTTTCCCGGTGGAAATTTCTGATATCTCCACATCATCCTGAGTGAAGACAACTTTCTTTGCTGATATAGTATGTGTCATTTGATATACAAAGAGCAAGTTTGCTGCAAGGTTTGGTACATACAGCACATTGGAGAAGAAGCCATTCTCCATAGAGATTTTCCCAATGCCATGAGTAGGGATTTCTGAGTCATCTCCCATTCGAATAGAGAGACCACTATAGGGTGCAAGTTCAGAAAATGAATCTCTTGAAGAAGCCATGTTCCTTGAGGCACCTGAATCAATGATGAACAAGGGTGAATGATATGAACAATCCACCAAAGCATGGAAACTCTCCTTGTCTTCAGAAACGCACTCCTTCTTCTTGGAACTTTCAGGAAGAGGAATATTATTTTTTCTGTAGGAGATGGGTCATGATGTCTATGGTTTTCTTCATGCATGAACTCTCTGGGTGAAAACCCCTTTGACAGTAGCTGCATTTTGTCTTCTCAGACTTCTTTCCCTTGTTCTTGACAGGATTCGAAACCCCCTCAGAGGATTTGGGCGTCTCATCCTTCCTCTTCTTCTCTTGAGGTTTCGCCCCCCTGGGTTTTTGCTTTCCTCTTCCATATTTCGAATCTCCAGCTACAAGAAATTGGTCTTTTTACTTGATGGAGCCCATCAAGACCAGCTTGTCTTGCTCTTGAGTTAGCATCTCCATGAATTCAGCCAAAGATGGCATCTTCCAACCTCTAACTGTGAGCCTTGTGGAGTTGAAGGAAGACACAAAAACTGAGTATTCAGAACCCAGTTTGGAGAAAATGGAAAACACCAACTGTTCTTCTTTCTTCTCTATGCCACATTGTCTGATCTGCAAGACCAAGTTCTTGAACTTGGTGAAGAAGTCCTGGATGGAATCAAAATTCCCTGGGCTCAGTGAAACAAGCTCATTTTTCGAGCTGGTGGCCTCTCATCTCATCAGTCTTTCCAAACAAGGTCTCAAGCTTGAGCCACATTTCAATTGGAGTTGCTAGAATTTCTACATGAAACGGGAGGTCTCTCGAAATGATGAGACAAAGGAGGCCAAATGCCTCATCCATTCTGTTAAAAAACTTGGATTTCTCCACAGCTGAGTTTGGCTCCACCTCAGTGCCCATCGTAATTCTGTAGAGACCCTTAGATCTCAGCAAAATCACCATTTCTGCCTTCCAATCGAAATAGTTGAAGGGAGTAAGCACATTTGGGTGAGATGGCTCCATTCTTCTCTGCTGCAATGCGCACTTGCTGACAATGTTGATCTTCAATACCTGCAAAAAACTCTCAAATCACTTAGGAGGGATCTACACTAACAGATTTGAACCCTGTTTGGATAGTGGGTGCATTCGGGAGAGCATCACACCTGAGAAGAGCCACTAGATTTCTCCAAAGACTCAAAGCAATGGCCTCAGGAATTCTGTGGTTTCTCCACTGCTTCTGGCAATCCACTAAAACAGTCTTGCTGGTTCGAATTGTAGCTCCAAGAGCTCTGATACCATGTAAAATCTCAATCACAGCAAAACCTAGCTACTATGGATTCCTCACTAGTGAAAAGATTGCACAACATTTGCAAGAATAGCATAAATCTGTAAAATGAAGAACAAAATGTATTAACACATGAAATGGGTGAAAATAACTGCAATATTATTAACTGTCCAACCTCAAAATAGGTTAAGAACCTCCATATATACAAATCTGGAACAATTCGAATCCATCTGGAGTGTTCACACTGAGCTAGCTTAGAAAAAGCTCAAACCCCCCTAGGTTGACCAAAATATCCCAAACCATCCCAAACTGGTTCAAAACTGCTGTGTGAATGTTGGGAATGACTGGACAGGCCCATGTGACCTCACACATGTGGAGAATCTAGTTGGTTAGTGGTTAGGAAGCTAGAATTGGCCAAACATTGGACAAAGTTGGCAAGATTGTCCACATTCTAAGCATGTGCGCCCTAGGTAGAAGAGAAGCATGCTGAATGCATTAATTGACCTAGGGAGGGTGCTCTAGGCATACTGAATGCATTAAATTCCCTGAGGAGCGCACCCAACAGCTAGTTTGACTCAGCACATGCACAGGTTTGTTCACATTGCTAACTAGTTCAAGATATTTGACCATTTACCAACTAACCAACTTAGGGATGTAATAATTAATCACTTAGGCACTAATTAACCATCAATTAATAAATGATTAATGTACATAGGTATAATAATTTTATAACAATGCATATGGAAGGGTACGCCTATAATTGGTACTTATGGTGGAAGAGAGACAATTTTGCCTACTCCTGGAACTTGTTCAAAAATGATATTTTTAATAGGTTTCAACGAATCAAAGAAGATGAATTTTTCAATAAACTTACTAGATTACAACAGGTTGGAAGCATGGAGAAATTCACACATCAGTGGGAATCCTTATCGACACGAGTATTTGGGTTGTCCGACAAGCAAAGACTCAAAACCTATTTAGGAGGTCTTAAACCATACCTCCAAAAAGAGTTAAAGTTACATGACATGCCTAACGTAGAAGTAGCAAGACATAAAGCAAAAGCCACAAAACACAAATTGGAAGGAATAAAAATAAGAGGCAATAACCATTATCAACAAGAAAAAGAGACACAATGTAGGTACTGTGCATATACTTGGTCACCCGTCTATCAATGCCACAAACCTCAATCATATGCCTATGAAACGAAAAATAGATCAAAGTCATCTAATAGTTACTCTGATAATAGAAAAAAGAAGAAAAACATATGTTGTCGATGCGGTGATGACTGGACCCCACGCCATAAATGTAGGAACAACCAGACAATATAGTGCATAATCACCAATGGAGAGGAAGTGCAAGTCTCTGCACAAGAAATATCGTCTGATTCTAATACCAATGTCGAATCCGAATAAAGGACGACATTAGGAAAATACTCAAACTTTGAGGACAAAGCTTTCCTAAGGGGAAGGCAATGTTGTGAATATTTCATTAGTATTATTATTTATAAATTAATAGATTATTAGGTTACTAGTGAAAGGGCGTAACCCTTCACTATGCTTGCTCAAGCCCTATAAAAGGCAATCTTATTGTAATTTATTAGCATCATCTAATATATTATTCTTATTTATCATTCAATATGAAAGTTGGATTTGACTATTAACAGTCCAACCAGATACGGTTGCTGCATTTCACCTGCCAAAAGTCCTTCTACCATTCTCTATGTTGATGTATATGTAACTTCGAAATGTATTTCACCTATGTATTTCATCTATGTATATTGTACTCCTATAGAGATGTGTTATTCCTCTATAAGGAGGTGTCATCATTTGTATTTACAAGTGTCACAAGTGTCGTAACTTGCCGATGGGTTATTAGACCACCATGTGTGGGGTCAGCCGTGATTAAGTTAACCATGGGTTATTAGGCTAAGCTAGACAAGTCAGCCCCATTAGTTTATTGGGCAGGACAGGACAAGTATAAATAGAGATCGGGAGATCTCTATTTGGACATCTCATTACTCACTTCTACATCACTCGAAAAGTGGCGCACATGTGAGGAGGAGGATCATCTTCTAGGAGAAGACTATCTCTTGTACTTGGGTTGTACTTTGGTTGTATTATTGCTCTATCTATCTCTGAGGAAGTTGTGGGGTTTTTCACCTTAGGATTTTCCCCACGGAAACTCTGTGTGTCTATTGTCTCTTATGTTTGCCTCTTGTTGTGATTGACATGATTGACATGCTTGATATGATTGATATGCTATACATGTTATTCTCTCAGTAAAGATCCTAGAGTATATTGAATTAATGCTAAAAAATTAACATGGTATCAGAGCTTCCTTGAGAAGAAGACATTGTGTAGTAGCGGAAACTAGGGTTTCTTGTTTATTGGGTTTCTCTCGAAAGATTTTGGGAAAGTAATATGATAGATTGACTCTCCTCAGTAAGGTGAATCTTTCTGTCCAATCAGAATTCAATTCTGAGCACTTTCAGTTTTGGCCCTAAAAATTAGGGTTTCCACAAAAATAGGAATTTCTAAAATCTGAAGACATAGCTGTAAGCTCCTTGGAAAAATCGAAGTTTAGAGCTTTGGATCGATATTTGTGGCTATGTAAATCTCTGGAAAACTCAAACCCTAATTCAGGGTCCTCCCCAACGAATCCTGGAAGACTAAAAGGAATTCCTAAAGGGTGAAACTTTGCAAAACTCAAATTCTGAGTATACCAGGCTAATCAGCTCATCAAGGTGCATCTTTCTATCCTTCCAGAAAGTTGAAATTCACATTTTGAATTTTTAGGGTTTCTTTGACAAACCCTAGTTCAGCTCCAGATCTGGATTTCTGCAAATCAAGTGGTAAGACCTAAATCTTTTCTATTTCCATTTGAAGTACTCTTTAAAGATGTCTCACCACACCAAGCTTGAGGATAAGCTTGAAGGGGATGATAACTTTCGAGCCTGGAAGTATAGGATTGGGTTAATCCTGGAAGAAAATGAATTGGATACTTACATAAGAGAAGAGGTTCTTGTTCCAGAGGAAGAAGAGGCTAAGGCATTACATAAGAAGAATTTGGTCAAGGCAAAGAGGATCATTACTGATTCTATTAAAGACCACCTCATTCCACATGTGTCATCTCCAAAGACACCCAAGGCTATGTTTGACTATTTGACCAAGCTGTTTGAAGGGAAGAACATAAATCAGAAGATGACTCTACGGAATCAGTTGAAGGGGTAAAGCTTCAGAATGGAGAGACCATTCAATCCTATTTCTCCAAGATCTCTCAGATCAAGGAACAACTTGAAGCTATGGATGAAATGGTGGAGAATGGTGAAATTTTCATGACCACTCTGAATGACCTTCCTAGGTCATGGGATTCCTTTATTCAAGGGATTTGTGTAAGAAGGAAATTGATCTCCTTCAGTAGACTGTGGGAGGAATGTTCACAAGAAGAGGCTAGGCTCGTAGCCTCAGAAGAAAATATGGGAAGTGAAGACCGAGCTCTCGCAGCTCACACCAAAAGAAGCAAGCCTAAGAAGGAGCACTCTCAGCACAAGAGATCCACTCACTATCATCAAAAGAATAAGAAGGATCTAAGATGCTTCACATTTAATGAGAAGGGTCACTTTGCTGCAGATTGTCCCAAGAACAAAAGGGACAACAACAACAACAAATTAAACAAGAAGAAGAAGAATAACAAAAGGAAATATCATGCTCATGCTGCCAAGGATGATGACTCCCCCAGGAAGAAGGCTAGAGAAGAAAGTGATGACTCATCAAGCGAAGATGAATATGTTCCAATCTCTGCTCTCACAAGTACTATCTCTCATGGTTGTAATGATGGGCTTATTGATAGTGGGGCTTCCAAACACATGACTGGGTTTAAAGAATTTTTTGTAAGTCTATCTTAACATGAGTCACTCCATAAGGTGAAACTTGGGGATGACTATCAATACCCTATCAAGGGAAGTGGTGAAGCCTCCTACAACCTAGACTCTGGGAAGTATTTGAAGATGAAAGATGTTTTGTATGTACCTGGGCTCAAGAAAAACTTACTCTCCATATCTACATTGGATGCAAAAGGCATGCGGGTTGCATTTGTAGATGGCCAAGTCCTAACGTGGCCAAAAGGTAAAACTATAGATGATGCAATGGTGATTGCAGAGCAAGAGGGAGGATTGTATAAATTAAAGGGACAACCTGAACATGCCATGGTACATGAATCCATGGAACCAAGTGAACTTTGGCATAGAAGGCTTGCTCATGTGCACTATAGAGCACTACTAATTGCAAGCAAAGCTGTAGAGGGTCTTCTTGAAATCAAGACAAAGCATGAAGGTGTTTGCAAAGGATGTGCAAAAGGAACAACATAAAGAAAGCATTTCCATGCAGTGAAAGCAAGGCAAAAGGAATCTTGGAAATCATCCACTCTGATGTATGCGGTCCGATGTCATCCAGTTCTCTAAGTGGGTATTGTTACTATGTCTCTTTCATTGATGACTTCTCCAGGAAGACTTGGGTTTACTTCTTGAAGAACAAGGATGAAGTGCTTGATAAGTTCAAGGAATTCAAAGCCTTGATGGAAAATAAAACTGATAAGAAGATCAAGACCTTCAGATCCGACATTGGTGGAGAATTCACTTCAGGAGATTTCAAGAAGTTATGCAGTGGTTCAGGGATTAAGAGGGAGTTGACTGCTCCTTACAATCCACAACAGAATGGAGTTGCCGAAAGTAAGAATCAAACAATCATGGAAGCAGCACGGACAATGTTGCATGATCAGGATCTTCCTATGCATCTATGGGCAGAAGCAGCTAGGATAGCTGTATATGTGCATAACAGAACACCACACAAGAGATTGGACAACAAGACACCAGAAGAGGTTTTCTCTGGCAAGAAACCCGAAGTCAACCATCTCAGAATATTTGGTTGTCCAGTATACACTCATGTCCCAAAGGAAAAGAGGACCAAGCTAGATACTTCAGGAAAGAAGGGTATCTTTGTGGGTTACAGTGAAAGCTCAAAGGCTTACAGAATATACTTTCCAGGGTTCAAGAAGATTGATGTTAGCAGGGATGTAACATTTGATGAAAACTCAGCATTCATCAAATCAAGGAAGACACCTGTTGAAGATCATGAAGAACCAAAGAAAACCAGATTTCAAGACACTACCATGACTGAAGCAATTCCAGATGTTGATCATGAAATTGAAGATCCGCAAGAACTTGTAGATCCACCTTGTGAGAAGGACTCTCACAAGAGAAAACCTGCATGGGCTAGAGAGCTCATTCAAGATGCAAAAAGATATGGCATTCCAAAAGAAGAACACAAAGCAAAGAAGAGAACTAGATCACATACCTGCTATGTTGCTTTACTCTGTGATATTATAAACAAAGAACCTTCCAGTTATGAAGAGGCAGCGAAGAAGAAAGAATGGAAGGATTCCATGGTTGAGGAGTATCAGTCGATCATGAAGAATGATGTTTGGGATGTGGTCCCAAGACCTGATGGGAAGTTTGTTGTGACTTCCAAATGGATCTACAAGATCAAGCATGCTACAGATGGCAGCATAGCGAAATACAAAGTGAGATTTGTAGATCGTGGCTTCTCCCAGAAAGAAGAAATTGACTATGAAGAAACTTTTGCTCTTGTAGCCAGATACAATTCCATTAGATCAGTACTTGCTCTGGCTGCTGTGATGAAATGGAAGATACACTAGATGGAGTTCAAGACTGCTTTCTTGAATGGTGTAGTCGAGGAGGAAGTATATGTGGAGCATCCACTTGGTTTCGAGACACATGACAGGAAGTCATATGTGTGCAGGTTGAAAAAATCCTTGTATGGTTTGAAGCAAGCTCCTAGGACTTGGTATGGTAGGATAGACAACTTTCTATCCAGTTTGGGCTTTACCAAGAGTAAAGCGGATTCCAACCTTTACTACAAGGTTGAGGAAGGAAATCCTGTGATACACTGTTGTATGTAGATGATTTGTTTGTAACAGGTAATGATAGTTTGATTGCCAATACCAAGAGGAAGCTTGTAGCTGATTTCGAGATGAAGGACTTGGGGATGATGCACTATTTTCCAGGCATGGAGGTGTGGAAGAGTATAGATGGAATCTTTCTTGGACAAGGGAAGTATGCAGTGGAGATCCTGAAGAGGTTCGGGATGATGGAATGCAAGGCCATGACCACACCTATGGCATCGAACCTGAAGCTTTTGTGTGATGCTTCATCTGATCCGGTTGATGTCACAGTGTATTGTCAGATGAATGGGTCCTTGATGTACCTGACGAACACAAGACCAGATATTTGCTTTGCGGTGAACACATTGAGCCAGTTCCTGACGGATCCAAGAGGTGTTCACCTGGTTGCTGTAAAGCATATTCTGAGGTACCTGAAGGGTACAGTTGATTATGGGCTCAAGTATGATGCGAATCAAAAGTTTAACCTAGAAGGTTATGTTGATTCGGACTAGGCGGGTAGTGCTGTAGATAGGAAGAGCACATCTGGGTGCTGCTTCAGTATGGGATCAGGTGTGATATCTTGGTTTAGCAGGAAGTAGTCCTACATAGCACTGAGTACAGCCGAAGCAGAGTATGTTGCAACTTGTTCAGCTAGTTGTGAGGAAGTCACGGGGTCTTCACTAGAAGGAAATATAATATCATGTTCATTCATATTGCGATATTAAATATTCATGAAAACCTAAAAATTATATTGCGTATATATTAAGGGGAAACGAGTTTTTTTTATTTAATGTAACAAGACAAAAATACTTTGGGGTCTTTTTTATATGGGCGAGCTGACAAATATCTGCCACATGGAGATGGCGGGATCACGACCGGATGAGAAATCAAGTTGAGGCAAGGCTTAGGCTTACCACTACACAGGGAAATCATATCTTAAGGCATGCTTGAGTCCAGGGATTTCATGGTGAAGTGGGTTTCTAGTTGATCATAGTCGAGAGACAGTGGTCATTGACCGCCAATTGTTGCCAATATCACTCAGCCAGTTGTTACCAATAGCCTTGGGAGGCTCTAAG
This sequence comes from Larix kaempferi, assembly GCA_027924585.1. Lineage (NCBI taxonomy): Eukaryota > Viridiplantae > Streptophyta > Pinopsida > Pinales > Pinaceae > Larix > Larix kaempferi. Next base: position 2,539,428 of record BSBM01000592.1, on the reverse strand, counting down.
CATCCAGGGCCTGTTATAGGCCCTTGATAGGCCTTGGAGGCTTGAATACCCAACCACTCGTGCCTATTACAAGCCTTGGGAGGTTTAGTCAACCTCCTAGAGCTTGTTACAAGCCCTAGGGGCTTGGATACCTAGCCCACAACAAGCTTAGTTAGTGATTGGGAAACTGCAACATGCAATCTAAATGTTGTACAATGTGCATTGGCTCTAGTGACATACAAGAAGTGATCTCCTATCTCTTCATTAAACCATTAGATGTTGCAAATCATAATGATATGTGGTTGAGTAATTACATTGTGGGTGAAGTAATGTGCATCCACAATATACATCAAAAGAAGCAAGGTGCATTGTAGAATGCATGTGGGGTCATAAGAGGGGTATCATATCAATATACTAGGTAGACACATAAAGGGGTATAAAAAATGTTAATGAAAAAATTGATACATACAATATCTAGTGAAAATATGGGTTTTTTTAAATTGGGAAGGCATATTGGGAGGGGGGTTAAAAAAACGATTTTGGAAGGTATTTTCCAATATTTAGTGAAATTAGGGGTATTGTTTCATATGCCATGAACGAACATGCTATGATAGCAGTTTATTGAGTGAAGCCCCCGTGGAGGCAGTATGGCTCCGGAAGCTACTGTATGAGTTATTTGATCTCCCGTTGGATGCTACTGGTATCTTTTGTGACAGCCAGAGTTGTGTGAAGCTGTTTGAGAACCCGGTGTTCCACGACAGGTCGAAGCATATTGAGATCAAATATCACTACATTAGGGATATGGTATAGAGAGGAGCAGTGAAGCTCCTGTATGTTGCGACGGATGAGTAGGTTGCAGATGTGCTGACGAAACCACTAGCTAGAGTGAAGTTCGAGTACTTCAGAGAGAGGCTTGGTGTTCTTCAGATTGACGACACTTCGAGGAAGAAGTGATGGACAAATTTGCTGGAGCCATTCCAAGGATGGTGAAAGGAGGATCCTTCCCATGGTCGTGGATATAAGCACTAGATGATGAGCATCAGGACGATGTTCTAGTTTCTGATCTGTATGATCAGTTGGATAATTTATATGTATGTATGTATGCATCATGTTGGATGCTGGATATGATCAATTGAATAATTTATATGTATGTATGTATGCATCATGTTGGATGCTGGATATGATCAGTTGGATCATTTATATGTATGTATGTATGTATGCATCATGTTGGATGTTGGATATTATTAGTTGGATCATGTGTATGTATCTGTAGATGTATCAGGAGGATACATTGTATGATCAGGTAGATCATGTATGGTTATATGTATCAGGTATGATTAGGTGGATCATGTGTTTGTATATGTATCAGGTGGATACATTGTATGATCAGGTAGATCATGTATGATGATATGTATCAGGCAGATACTGTGTATGCATCAGATGGATGCATTGTATGATCAGGATGATCATAGATGATGAGCTTTAGGATGTTGCTCCAGATGACATGCATCAGGACGATGCAATGATGATGATCAGGATGATCATGTGTACATGAGTATGATGTATGGTGAGTATCAGGATGATACTTTGTGGCCATGGAACAGGTTGTGCAGATGAGCATGTAAGTTGACCTGGGAGATCCTATAGGTCGAAGCTGTGTGCCCGTAACAGCCTGGGATGCACTTTCGAGGCATTGCTCTGAGAGGACATATAATAGTGCCGTGGGAGATCCTATAGGTCAGGGCTATGTGCCCATAACAGCCTGGGATGCTCTTTCGAGGTTTTCTCCTATGGCATATAATAGTGCCTTGGGAGATCCTATAGGTCGGAGTTGTGTTCCTATAACATCCTGGGATGTTCTTGCGAGGTTTTTCCATGACCACATATAATAGTGCCCTAGGAGATCCTATAGGTCAGAGATGTGTGCTCGTAATAACATGGGATTCTCTTGCGAGGTTTTGTGGTGACCACATATAATAACGCCCTGGGAGATCCTATAGGTCGGAGTTGTGTTCCCGTAACAACGTGGGATGCTCTTGCGAGGTTTTGTGGTGGGGTCACATGTAATCTGTTCTTGGGAGATCCTATAGGTCAGAGTTGTGTTCCCGTAACAGCCTGGGACGCTCTTGAGAGGTTTTGTGATGCACGTAATAAGTCCTGAGAATTACACAGTATGGACAGTGATGATGAAGACCTACAGGTGGTGGGCCTACATCCAGTATGAAAAAGGACTGGCTCTGTAGAACTTCCCATGACGAGTAGATTCGGAGATTGATTGAGATAATAGCAGCAGTGACGACGACGAAGATTCGCTGATGATGATCCAGAGAAGAAGACTTGTGCTAGCAGATCAGTGTCGAGAAATACATTCCTAGTTAAGAGGGAGTGTTGATGTATATGTAACTTTGGAATGTATTCACCTATGTATTTCATCTATGTATATTGTACTCCTATAAAGATGTGTTATTTCTCTATAAGGAAGTGTCTTTATTTGTATTGACAAGTGTCTCAAGTGTCATAACTTGCCGATGGGTTATTAGACCACCATGTGTGGGGTCAGCCCTGATTAAGTTAACCATGGGTTATTAGGCTAAGCTAGACAGGTCGGCCCCATTAGTTTATTGGGCAGGACAGGACAAGTATAAATAGAGATCGAGAGATCTCTATTTGAACATCTAATTACTCACTTCTACATCACTCAGAAAGTGGCACACATGTGAGGAGGAGGATCATCTTCTAGGAGAAGACTATCTCTTGTACTTGGGTTGTACTTTGGTTGTATTATTTCTCTATCTGTATCTGAGGAAGTTGTGGGGTTTTTCACCTTAGTGTTTTCCCCACGGAAACTCTGTGTGTCTATTGTCTCTTATGTTTGCCTCTTGTTGTGATTGACATGCTTGATATGATTGATATGCTGTACATGTTATTCTCTCAGTAAATATTATAGAGTATATTGAATTAATGCTAAAAAATTAACACTCTACTCATCTATATATAGATTTACAAAATGCTCTGAGAACTCATACGTGTACCCTAAGACAAAGAATCTCTTAATTTGTCCTTTAGTGCCCTTTTAGAAAGAAAAATAATAATAATCCCCAAAATGCTTTTACAAAATAAAAGAGAAAGCCAACTGTCCTTTAAATTTACAACCGAAAATAGAAAAGGCAAGACTTTCTCATAGTTAGACAGCGATGAAAAGCCAGATCAGCTCCCAGCTGGTGCTTCTGCCTCTGCTGGCGCTTCCACTTCAGCTAGTTTATCTACCTCTGCAATATAGCTGAGCCAAATACCTGTTTCTCTTACAACGGTGTTTGCAGGGGTAAGGAGCGTGATGTTTAGGGATATCTCATGCTTGGATAGCTCTGAATCAATATTTTTTACTTCTACTGATGCTACTTGGAGAACCTCTTCCAGAACCAAGATGTTATCTTCCATAATATCAGGTGTAACATGTGGTTCCATGGTATTTATGATGATGGTATAATATCATAAGGGTATGTGGTAGCATGTAATTATTTGTTATTCATGAGATTCATAGTATATGATCTTTAAAATTTTATAGTTATGACTAATGCTATGATGGCATGATGAGAGGTGGAGTGATAGGAAATCCACTTGGGGCCTTCAAGGATAGGCTGGGGCCTTAGAGTCCAACCACGATATTGTTGGAAACTTTTTACTTCAAACAGGGTTAAACATTAAATAATACCAACAAAACATCCCCCACATAGATACTAGCTCGAAATGGAATGAATCCCTTTCAGAAACACCTGCAAAGCAGATGAAGTCTCACCCGAAGTACCTATGGAGACTACATGAACCAGGCTTCTACAACGCAAAAGGGGAATAGCTCGGCATGCAATACATCCATTCTATTCTAGAACATCAACAGAATCATGAATTCGACACATATGTCACTTCGACAAAACCCATAACTTCCCCAGATTGATGTACTGTCACGTCCCCATTTTGACCCCCTTTGTATTAAATCATAAATGATGTAAATATGGTAATTCAATCATGGTGAGGAGCTCAAGGCCAAGGCCCCACCATTGATTTAGCGTTTCATGTATCGGCAATTAAATAAATAGATGCCTATGGTTCTTGTGCTAGATGGGCACGATGTAAATAAGGCATCATGTAAATACGAATTTTAATGAAAAATACCCACAACTAGCTATGCAATGCAACAAAGCGATGGGGCATGGTTCTACAAGGAATAGGGAGGGAAATTATCCAAACCCTTGAGCCAATGGTGTTAATCCATGTGTCAATGGGGAAACCCATAAACCACCAACTACCCTTTTTGTCTCATGCACCCAATCATTTAATTCTTCCAAGAAATTGGTTAAGGCAGTTAATGCCTTGGGAATGAGGGAGTATGGCAGCTAATTTCGTGCATGGGCAAGCCATGAACCTGGAAATTCGTGTTTTTGCTTGTGGGGCAAGAAAACACCCACGAAATGGTGCCCAAAGCCATGGGGAATGGGCAGTCTTCATTCATTCACGCAGATAGAGAAGGTTGGGAGCTATAGTCACGTTTTGGAGCAAAAACGCAGGGCTCTCCCTACCCAAAAATCCGTTTTTGGTTTTGGATAGTAGCTGGGAAGGAGGGGCTGCGATTTGGGACTGTAGGAAGTTCATTTTGTCCCCGATTTGCCATGGGGGTTTTTCCTAAAAACGTTTTCTGCTACCTGGGGTTTTCTCCAAATCTCCATTGCTCATTTTTAACCTTCCCACGTTTTTTTGAAGCCTAGGGGATCATTTTCATGCCTGTCACTATAAAAATGATTTTCATTATGCCCATAATTGTGTTCTGCTGTTGTGTGCATCCTCATTTTGGTTTGAACCTGTGAATTGAAGTTTTGGAGTGGTAGTGGACATAGGTAGCTTGATAAACCTAGTGGGGGAGACAACCTCTCAAGAAGATCAAGAGGGCTTTGGTTACTCTTCTATGCATACCCTGAGAGCACTAGATAGGGAAGGTATGGCTTGAGGGACTGTATAGCAGAGAAAAGAATACTTCCTTGTGCTGGGTGTGTAGGTATTGTGGGTGCCAAGCTAGATAGATCTTGCAAGGTTATCCCTGGCTCTGTGCTGGAGCTCACTAGCTTAGCAACTCTTCCTTTCCATCTCCTAGCAGCCTGATAAACCCAATTGTAGATTGGCTTGGCTCATCTTGGTGTATGCTTGGCTATGTGTGAGTCTGTTGTTCCCTGGTTCCTTGTAGAGATCATGCCCAGCTCGGGGGTGGCAGTGGTGCTGAGAGATTGAGGAGCACACTGGCCTATGGCTGGGTGGAACGTTGCAGTTGCATAGCCAGTTGTGTGGGACTACTTTCGTATAAGATAAGTATTCTCCTGTGTTTATATATTCTTGCAATTTCTTATTTGATGAACATCTTAAATGTATGATGGATGTGCAATTCGTAATATTCCGCTGTGATTTTCTTTAATCATACATTTCCATATGTCTCTGTTATTTCCTGTGAATGCTTATGGTTAAAAGTTTCATGGGGCTAGACGCCCAGTTTAGCATCACGTCTGTTATGCACTTTCATATGTATATTTTCATTTTAATTTGAATGATTGTTTGAAGTTTATGGGGGCTAGATGCCCAGTTTAACCTCACGTTCCTCTCCATCTAGCTGGTAGGATGGGAGGGGACGTGACATGTACTCGTATTATAATTGAATTAACATTACATACACTTATGTTGATAATGGATTCATATAATTATTCAATAGAGGAAAGAAACACATATCAAATCACATCACATCACATATCACAACACATAAAACACCATGTTTAATCTGGAAACCCATCTAGGAAAAACCACAGAAGCTCTTGTCTTTTATTATGAGTCGTAGCCAAATAAGCACTTCAAATATGAATTACACATTTATGCATGAATTACAAAGGATATGCACACATGACCTGCAAATCAGCGACTTGGATTCCCAAAATTAAATCAGAAAAATATAGTATAATGCTTCATTACAGACTCAAAAGATATAAATAATAACCCGAATACGATAACCAACAAAGAGCAACCCCAAAAATTCTCTCTCATTACATATTTATAGGGTGCACTTATCTTTCCTTGCTCCTACTAACCCACTAATTTATTAAGCGACTCATTAATACAATGTGGACCAATCCTAACTAACTGACTCAACTCCGACTATTGACTCGATTAACATGATTGTTTTTCCTGTTTCCTTGGCCACTTTCGTCGGAGTTGACTACTTAACTGAGCCACTTCCACTTTGTATTTGTCTACACCAAAACTATTTCTTCAAAAATGGTACCTCAAAAAGACTAGGCCCAACCGATATCATGGGAAACCATAACCCCAAGGAAGTTATGGGTTGGGAAACCAACTCACTCAATCATACCTTGACAATAGTTCCATTCCTTTATACAGTTGTCGAAAGTCCATGGCTTGAGGTATCTCAACAAGGGTAGGTATATGGAGAAGGAATTTCAATGCCTGGGGTTGATTTCCCATCAGGGAGTTATGGAGGAAGTTTGGGACAACCTTTCAAGATTCCTGGTGTACATAGGTGAATGTACTAGACCAGATTCCTAGTGTCTCCAGATGAGATCTTGGGGGTATATATCCCAACAAATACCGGAAGGCCTTGAACCTTCTCATGATTCTAGAAGTCAGTTAAGAGAAAGGAGAATTCTTGCAACTTCTTGTATCTATGATGAGGCTTCTGATGCGTGCTGAAATCACACCATGTTGGGTGACCCTTATACTAGTTGTAGCAAAGATCCCATGCCATGGCGAGCGAGACCATCCAGAGTATTATGGGTGTTTGGAGGTTGATTGGATGGTATGATTATGGGATAGGGTGTGTAAGGGAGGAAGTGGAAACATTATAGTTGTGAATCTTGTAACAATAAATTCTGGATGAAGTTCCTTAAAGGGGGTGAGTATGTAATTCCCTCCATCACTTATTGCATTAATACTTGGGGGCATGATGGGTTGTAGTGTAGGCATAGGGAATACTAGTGATGGCCGCACTAGTGGGTCCTATCCATACACAGTAGTATTAGACTATGTAGGTTTATAGTAATAATATTTTAATGGTGTGGGATTCATAAGAATAAAAAAATATAACTCTACAAATTAAGCTTAATTAATTATGGATTAGGTTAAATAAGGGGTTAAAAGGGAAAATAATATATATATATATATATATATATGAGTTATTTATCTATTTAGTGGATTATTGCATGGGATTGTAGCATGTGGACATGTGTCCCTCCTAGGGGAGCTTCCAAAAGCTTAAATAGGAGGAAGGAGAAGGGGAAGGGGATTTTCTTCTTCCACCTTGGCTTTGCCTAGGGATGAGTCTTCAATGTTGGAGGAGATGGAGGTTTGGAGGATGAGGGTGGGATAGGATTATTTTATGATATATATCTAGCTTGGTAGTGCTAATTGAGGTCTAAGGGGATCTCAGTATATGACTGAGGGGTTGGTTGGGAGGATATTGGTTTTCCCACATGTGGTTTCTGGAAAAGTTGTCCAAAGGAGCTGTTGTTGATGGCCATCCTGATGGATTCAAATGTGTGACTGTAAGTTAAATTTTTTTTTCTAGTATATATTCTGATTTCCCTTTCATTTATTTGTTGTTGAGAGTACCTACATTTCTTGTGTGAGAAAAGATTAGTCTTTGGTAATTTAACTCTTTCTAGTTTATTATTTGCATTTCCTTTATTTTGGTGCTACACCATAGGATGTGTATAGGAAACACATGAAACTCCTGCTCTTGCATATACTCATTAGCATGAATAGGTGTAGGCCCCTCCCCATTGTACATGCAAATGTCTAAAAATATATATAATACACAACAATAATTAAACACTTTCATTAAGCAATTTAAAGAAAATGTTAGAATAAATTTCATTTGCATTAAGTAAGACAATAAAATGAAACTAGATTAATTTAAACATAATTTTAATATTACCTTTGTCATTTGATGTCTTAGCCTGGGTGAAAAATATTTTTTGACAAGGTCTCCAATCCAACCTTGTGTACAAATATGGAAGAACGTCCAATGCATGGTCCTCCTCGCTGGCTAGCATCTCCATCACCTCTCATGTGATTCTCATTGGGAACTATGGTTGGTCCCTCTTGGGAAACATATGTCCCCACATGTGCATCTACACCTTGATCATATCCCTAGGAGGAAAGCAGTCAAATTTTGGCATCATGTCCAAAAACCCATCAGAAGATAAACAAAAAAGATCTGAACCAAAATGGAAGCTGACCCTCCCATCAATCTGTGCACGACATCAATCTAGAGTAAAACAAAATTGTCGAAAAAATTGGTAGAGCACCTAATGCATCCAGGTCTCCACACCAATAATCTACATAAAATAAAAGAGGGAAAATAATGTGTTTCCTGTCAATGGTGACATGCATGATTATCATCACCAATAGTGATAGGAACCTAAAATCCTCTCCACTAAACAAAGAAAATTATAGTTTTCCACCACACACTTGGAAATCAACAAGATCAATGACACACTCACTAATATATATCTAAGAGTAAGCAAGCTTACTCTCTGCTACAACACTAGTTGGGACATTAAGGAACTGGGGAAAATCACCCCTTCTACTGGATAGCCTTGTGATGAAGTAAATTTCATCCTCAATCGATTGGAAACATTGATTGGGACCAATATGAAATGAATTTCTATGTTGATCCTTTGGTTAGGTGGCCTACAAATTAGTGCTCCCATCAGACTCCAAGATCCACCTAATATTGTTTCATGTTTGAAGAAGATCGTGGATCAAAATTATCAAGTTCAAACTACATTACCAAAAATGGATGAAGAAGACTCCATTTGGTTCAAACCAAACACAGTTTTGGACACCAGGGAGCATTAATGAACTATCTATGAAGTTTTGATTTGATGGAAGGATAACTAACCATTAAAATATTCTACTTAGGAACTGTCAACCATTTTCCAACAATTTCCCTATCTCTGGCCTTGAGGACAATGCTTCTTTTGAAGGGGGATGGTATGTTAGGGTCCTACCCTAACACCCTTACTTTGTTAATGTACATGGACATAAGTCCCATTAGATAGTTAGTGGGTAGTGACTTAATGTAAAAGGGGCATCTTTATTGAATAAAGGTCCCGCGGTGGATTTCTTGCATTAATAGTGGGACTATAAGTAGCTAGGGTTTTGACTATTGAAGAAAAATTTATAGGGTATCAAGTATTGTAATGTCTTGTCAAGACTTGTTATTGTATTTGGAGCTTTTCTCTTGGAGGTTGACCCATTGAAGAAGCAAGTGAACAAAAATCTCTATTTTGAATATCATTAATATAAGAGATCATTTTTAGGGTCTATCTATTTTCTCTTGTGTTTTTTTTGTTGCTCTAATGTTCCGGGGTTAAGTACATTACACTTTGAGCTTGTAACCTTTCCAAACTCTTTGATTAATAATTGCATAGTCTTTTAAATTTTTTTGAAATGGAATATCCACATTTTTATTTTACTTTTGCTTAACAATGTTTTGAATGTTCTATGTTAGATATATTATAATATAAGATATTGGACGCAAGTGTATCTAATATTAAAAAAACTATTTGTGATAAAATATTATTTTTGAACAATTATGAGTGGTGTAACTACCCGGTACTATCTCATAGGGGCATCATATTTTCCTTGGAAATAGATTTTTTACAATTTCACATATCTTTCCATTATTTTTCTTTAGTAAAACTACTTGGTCACTTATCAGGAAGCCTTTACACTTACATGGTTCAATTGTTATAAATTTTGGGTCATTGTTTGAGTTTCAATAATATGTGGAGCTTTACTCACTAGTATTTATCATTTTCATATGTCATCAAGATATGCATTCACCATACAATATTATCATAGATATTTAAATATGATATTTACAAACAAGAGTAACGTAATCCAATTTCTCTAGTAGAAAAAGTGATCATGAACTATGCAATCATATAAAAAAGAACATGAAATTTTTTTTGAGTTATGATAGATTTTAATTGGTTGTTAAGTACTTAAGTTTTCCCTACTAATTAATATGGAATAAGTATATCTAAAATTGAGTGCACCTTTTTTTGCAAGAAATATATTTGAGCATGAAGAATTGTCCCAACAAGGTCCTCTGTTTAAAAGGGGTTGAAGTGTCTATCAATTTTGTTTTGAAAAAAATACCATGAGGACTAAAGGACCAACAGATTCATTACTATAGTAGCACAAAGGGAAATAGAATGGTAAAAACCAAGTGCAATGATAGAGGGAATCCTATGGGTCTAGAATCAGAAAGATTGTCCTCCTATATAGGTGTCCTAGTTACATAAATGGGAGGCATCAAGTATGTGTGTTAGAGGAAAAAGTTCTTTGATCCATAAACAAATACATGTTGACAATGATTAAACAAAGGAATACACTTATCATTTTATATTCTTTATGAAAGAAACAACAACTGATAAAATTACAAGAGATTCAATACATAATAATCAAAATTTTCCCACTCAACTAAGGTATCTCATATAAACACTTATTAACATTTATACACTGTGTATATCATATCCGATATTATTAGCAATTTGTCTTCGATCTCTCTTGGTAATTCAAGTGCTAATAGCACTAAACAAAATAAAAGTTATGGACCAAGTGTTATGGCATACAAGGTAGTATCAAACCATCACAAAGCAGAGGAAGAATACTCACATGAGGAAATGACAAAGAATGGAGAAGAAACCATCCTAGAGAAAAATATTTTCCTTAAATACAAAAAATGCATGAAAAGTGAGGTGTTTGCATCTAATAATGTTTATTCCATCTGCAATAACCTCATAATTTTATGTTTGAAACATATCTCATGTCCTCTCCCCTCTTATTGAGATTCCATATTTCACGTACCCTCCTCTTTTTCGTTGTTCCATTCTTATAGTACTTAATTTATTTACTTGAATTTGTTTACATCATGTTTTTGCCTCATTCATGAGGTCTCTAAACTTTGAAATTACATCATTTTCTTAACCCTTTTATCTATTTATACAAATATGGGCTAGTGTAACCTTGGTCTTGGATCTTAACCAGAGCATATAGGCAAATACTATTTTTTGTTATAATGTACACCATTATGCGTATATTTCACTTGACTCGAGATCCAACAAAAATCACTTTAAGTACTCTTACTTGAAACATGCTTCACATTTCACATATAAGTACATGTGTTTCCATATCCAAACTATTATAGGACATATTAAAAGTATTACCTGAGATATCTATAGAGATAATTTTTAGTCCTTGATAAGAGAAGTAGGGACTATTGAAATTGATTTGTGCTAATGTCTTAGTACCTTCACGAATTTTAAGATAATTTGGACGAACGTTTTATATGTACTTGGTTTTTGACCAATAACTTATTTGGAGGCCTTTATTTGGCCTCTTTATGAGGCAATGGTTATTATAACCCAAGTTCGATTGATATTTGAACATTGTAAAAATGATGATTTATGGTTAAAATATTACATAGATAGTGGAACTTAATCCATATTTGAGTCTGCATGGATGTGTTATCCCACCTAGAGGGAACAATTCTATGTTTATTAAACTCCATGTCCACTTGTCTGTCTCGTTGGATGATTCATCACCAAACATACTTGTATTTTAATTACCTCAAAGAGTACAAGCCACTTGGACATGGATTTGCTGTAGGGTTAAGTCTTGTAACTTATTTCATTTTTATATTCCTATTGACTGAAGGAGTCTAGGTTGAGTAATCGATTTGTAGCTATGAACTCATGCTCAGTTCTTGTTTTCTTTAACACTTATGTTCACCATTGTGTAACCATTAATATTTCCTTTCGAAACTCTATTTTTTTTAGAAGTCCGTTGATTTACCTCTAGTATCAGTTATTTGGGGTTGGAAGCATCATGGTTTCTATTTATAATTATGAATCATTGAGATCTTGGATGCTCAAGTGAACTTCTTTCAGTCAAGGATTTATAATATGGAAATTTTTATTTTCCATTTATAGTTCTTGTATTTTTTTATCCTTTCTAACTATACCTACTATTTGTGTACAAGTTGATTGAGAGCTATTGGGAAGGATGCAAAACTAGGTTTAGACCAGGTAGAATTTCTTACTATATTTCTTTGAGGAATGATTCTTAATATTCAAATGTTTTCTTTATGTGATGTATTCATATTCTTTAAATTTTTTTGGGGCCTCTTCTCAAAATGAGTTTTGGAGTATTTAGATTTTTTAGGAAATGTTAATACACACTTTCCATACTTATGCTAGGTTTTTGTTTAGAAACCCTTCTTTCAATTTTTGCTTAGAAGATTAAAGTATTCCTTTTGGATTTACCTCTCTTTCATCGATGCTATGTTTATAGCTTATTCTGTTTATCGTACCAGGGTTTCTATTATTGAATATCAATCATTGTTTCATTTGAAATAGGTTGAGAAAATTTCTCAATGAACCATGCCTCTCATGATGTTTTACTCTTAACCCCCTCCTTTTTTACAAGTTAGTTTTATATCCATATCCAACTTACTTACTATATTTTAAAATGATTGTGTTTATGGTTTTCTCCTTATGAGGTTTCATAGGTTTTTCTGAAGCATTCCTATGAATTTGGTATTTTCTTTGAATCAGTGAGTTATTATGGTCTCTGTTTAACATTTCATAAACTCTTACAGAATTAAAATTTATTTTGCAAATGTCTAGATTGGTTTAAAGGATTTAAGCATATTCTTATGTCTTATAGAAGTAAATAATGTAATTTATATTAAACATCGTGAAAAATGAATTTTGATTAATTTCAGTCTAGGGTTTTATACTCTACTATGGTGGATTTATGAATACTCCCAGATTATTTATAATGGTTTTCCTTTTTGTCTCTATTCTTTGTTTGATCATTGAATCTAGGATTGTTGACCAACTTGATTTCATAAATGTTTTCAATAAAAAATGGAGTAGCATTCACATGTTTCTTCTAAAATTCCTCTATTATCTTCTTGATCCAGACAATCTCATTTGTTGCTTTTGCAGCTACCACACATTTTTCGTATGTAGTGGAATATGTTGGAACTTATTGTTTTCATTATCTACGAGAGATACTTGTTGATTGAAGACACATGAGGAATCCTAAAGTAGACACACCATTCTCTTTATCACCATCAAATTCTAAATTTGATTATCCAATTAATTTGAAGTCCTCCACCATAGAGTACTTGAATGCCCTTTAAGAAAGGATAATTTTAGGGGCGAAATTTAGCCCAAGGGATATTTTTCCATGTTTTTTTCCAAAAAAATGATTTGCCAATTTGCATTTTTTTGAAGCCCCATTTCGCCCAATTTTGATGGGGTAAACGTTTTTCACTCTAAAATTCACCAAATCATTATATAAACTATATAAAATCCTTAGAAATTGAAACAATTTTAGAAAAATATCGCCAAATATTTTATAGTTGACATTTTAAGAATTGGTAAGATTCGTCAAGGTTTATACACTTTTAAATAACTATGGGTCCTTAAAATTATCCCCGCCTTTAAGTATCTTAGAACTCTCTTTGTATCACACGAATGTCCTTCATGAGTGCTTTCCATGAACGAAGAAAGGATTCCAACTAGAAATGAAGCACCATTTCTAGTAGTGGTAAGGTAGATAAGACTCCCAACAAGTTGTTTGTATTTGGTTGCACCCTCAAATTCATTCCCTTATTTTGATGCTAGCCTGAAATTATGTTCCATTGGAGTAGTGAGAGTATTGCATTCAACCTTACCAAACTTGTTTAGTAATTCTCTAATATATGTATTTTGGTATATAGATATATACTTTGAATTTTGAGTCACTTAAATACCCAAGTAGTAGTGAAGATGTCATATATTAGTCATCTCAAAACCTCTATTCAATTCTTTCTTTAAGGATGCAATGTGTCTTTCATTATTCCCTGTCATCAACAAACCATATACATGCACTACAAGATGTACAATAGTTTTTATAACTTTATTGACAAACATAGTTACATCATTGACATTAAACCGATTGAAAATCAATTTGAAATGATGTTCAATTAGCTTGCATACCATGCAGGAGGTTCTTGTTTTGGGCCATACAAAGACTTGATAACCTTTCATACCTTATGTTCTTGTCCTTTCAGATTAAAAACTTGTAGCTAAGACATGAAGACACTCTCTTTGAAGTATCCATTCAGGAAAGAAACATTCACACCCATTTGATGAGCATTCCACCCATTTCATGTAGCCAAAGCTAATAGAGTATGAATGATAGCCCATTTTTTCAGGTGGGAGAGTTTCTTCATAGTATATACTTTATTTATTTGCAAATCATTTTTCCACAAGCATCTCCTTATGCTTTTCAAGTGACCCATTTGGTTTTTACTTGTTCTTGTAGACTCATTTGAAACCAATTGGTTTGGTTCCAAATGGAAGGTCAACCAACTTCCATATCCCATTATTGATGAAATAATCATATTCCTTCCACATAGATTGTTTTCACTCGTCATAAGGATCATCTTGTTCAGAGGAATTTGGTTCATGGTTAGCAAATAAAATAAATTTACAATCATATGAAACATCAATATAGTTTACATCACCTAAGTCTAAATCATCCACATCACCTCCATCTTCTTGTTTTGTCAAAATTTTGGTTCTTGTATTTCCAACCTCATGAGGATGAACACTTTCAAGTGCCTCCATGACCCACTTTGTAAATTTATGCGAGGGTCTAGTTTTCCCAGATGATTGAGATGGTGCTTCATTCTCTTCAATATTCATTCTTCCAATCCTCTCAATCACATTGTCTAATTGAACCTCATGTTCTAGTGAAGTGGAAAGCATACCTTTATAAGGGGGAGATGGTGTTGCAGAAGGTGGTTCCAAATATTGATCCAAGATATGGATCCCCCCTTCAAGATGTGGAATCTTATTATCAAATTCATGATATATATTTACATGGGAAAATTTATCCAGATGATCAAGCTTCCTGTCAATAATCTTATCATTTGTATTCATTTCAAGAAAAAATCACATCTCTAGAAAGAATAATTTCTTTTATTTACCTCATCGTAAATATGATATTCCTTGGTGGTATTTGAGTGCCCCAACTAGAAGATGCAATTATGAATCCTTTCACCAAGTTGATTTCTATGTTTCTTAGGAATCAAGGCATAATAAGTGGAAATATAACCTTTGAGATGCTTCATTGAAGGAATGCGACCATACCACATTTCATATGGAGTCTTCTTCTAAAGAGCATGACACGAACTTCTATTTCTCAAATAGACTACACACGAAACTGCATCACTCCAAAAAAACAATTTCACATTCTTGAAAAATAACATGGAACATACCATATTCAAGAGTCTCTTGTTGATTCTGTCTACTACACCATTTTATTGGGTATTTTGTTACTGGTTATTGCTACAGGTTTTATATTTTTGAGGAGTCAGAAAAACTACAAATAGTTATTTACATATGCAGCTTTGTTTATAAACTTAGAAATTATTGTTGTAATTGGCAATAATTGTATTGTAAAGATACAAAAGCAGTCTATACTTGCGTATTGTAAATGATGTTATTGCTCACATAGTGAGAACATCGGAGCTATTTTTGGGGCACACTACAGGGTGATTGTCACTGCAGTTCTATACTCCACTCTAGATGAGTGTGTTGATCATTGTAATTTCGTACTCCATGGATGAAATGAAATTACGCTTTTTTTTTCGGGGAAAAAAAAAAACATGTTGGAAAAGATAGTTTTCAAATTAATTAGAGGTATATTCTTTTCTAGTATCACTACAGAGAGTGCCAATATGAGATTGTTCTTCATTCTCAATCCATACCTTAAAATTTTTAAATGTTTCAAATTCCTTAGATTTATGCTTCAATAAGTAAACCCAACACATCCTGGTGTAATCATCAATAAAAGACATGATATATTTATTACCATTTGCAAAAGCAACATCCATGGGGCTACACAAGTCAAAGTGTATAATAAAGACTTGGAATTATGAAAAGGTTGCTTTTGTTATTTGCTAAGGATACATGCATCACATTGCTTCAAATTCAATTGGAATTGCGGGAAAACCATAAACACAATTCTTCTTCAACAAATAAATATTGGGATGCCTAAGTGGGAAAATAACAAAAGACAATTAAGGATAATCAAATACAATGAGAATTAGACATTAAAACACATTATTTTAATTAATATATGATACATATTTATACAATCATATGACTCTTGGATTCGTACTCCAAAAGAGACACTTCGACTTCTGATATAACTATGCATCTTCACCTAACCCTAATGGATTAGGTTCAACTATCCCCCCCCTTAATCTGAGGGGTGTATAGGAGTCCAAGTAGAAAGCTGAAATATCGAGATGCAAATGCATGAAGTTTCTCTCTGAATCAAAGGCTAGCAAAAGTTGATGTCTTCTACTAAATGGGTGGTTTTGGATGACAATAAACTCTGGAACTTGGTGCACACTCTAACTTAGAATTTGGCTCAACGGTTCCCTTTAGAACTTGGATCGAAGGCTCATTGGTTCCTGTTATCTCTAGGGTTGTTCCTTCTACTTATTTTTAAATTTTGATTATGATTTGTTTTTATTGTTTTTAATTTTACTTTGTTTCATATTTTACATTTGCTTTTTCACTATTAGGGTTCCTGAGTTACCTAAAATCATCAAAGTTTTTATTCATTAATTATGAGCCCATGTATGTGCAAAAAGGTATGTGTTACAGGATGCAATCTTACAAACTGGTGGCATTTTTCTAAACTGGCAGCATCTTGGGAGCCTGCAGCATATTGATTTCTTTTTTATGTCAAAATGGTCACATGACATTTTATCAAATGGTTTATGATTTATTTCATGGAATATATAATGAAAATAAGCTTTTATCATAGTCATGAATGTAAGCTTATATTATAGGTATTCGACATCCTATATGTTTTTACATCCCTGACCATGAAATAATGAGTCATATGGTATGGTGGCAATTATGGAAGAATACAGGTGTTGTCATGTCAAGATTAAAACCGTTCATATAATGAGTAAGTGTGGTCATCATAACAAGAATAGCCCAATGCACATGTTCCATCAAAATGTTTTTCATTATTTTGCTGAAGAAGGGTATTCGCAGATTGGTTTGGTTCATTGTTCATCTCCATCTGATCACGAGCAGTGTTATGTAAAGGTTCAGAAAATTTGGGGTTTATGTCCGAACCCTAGGGCTTGTAAATTTAGAGTTCGAATACATTTGTGCTTCCTTGCATAGCAGAGCATGTAGCTTCAGCATCGCCATTCTTAAAGCACACCGCCGCATGACAAATGCCCTGTTCAGAACAATACTGCGTGAAGACTTTGATGAGTTGAATGTTTAACAAGGTTATGTGCGGCAGAATATAAGTGTTTTTAGCTGAAATATAAAAGCATTATTGGTTCATACAGCTGAGTTGAAGTCAATTTAGGGTTTATAATGTCAAGGGTAACTGAAATTGAAGAGGAGCTAGAGATGGTCATGAAGAAAAAGCAGGGAGGTTTCATTTGTAGATTAGAACCTAGTAATACAGATTGGATTAAACAGTTTCCAAGGACTGCAAAGTTGATACAGAGGTCGGGATGGTTCAGTTTTTGTGATAAATTGCAGGGATACCATTCACAATTGACAATGGCTTTTATTGAAAATTATAATGATGACAGGTTTCAGTTACAAACCTTAACCATGAGAGTCAATGAAGATTCTATTGCTGAAGCTATAAATGTTCCTGCAGAAGGTGAAAAGTGGTTTAAACAAAAGGACTTCAAAGAAGATTTCAGCGAATTCTTGATCCTGGGAAGTGAAAAGCTCGATTGGAAAAATGGAGTTCATGTTAGCAAAATGAAGCCAGAATGGAGAGTGCCATTGGAGGTAATTCATAATTATATCACTTGTGATGGAAGGTATGATAGGGTTTTAAAGTTCCATTTGAAACTTCTAATGCATATTCATGGCAGTACACAGTTGAATCTTCCATTTTACCTGTTTAAGAGCCTCCAAAAAATGATTGCTAATATTCAAAACCATCCAGCACATACAGCTCGCTCGGTTTATCATCAGGGGCTAATTAAGTTGTTGATTCTAACTCAGCTGCAAAAAGAAGAAAGAACATGGGGTTCTCTACTGACAGAGTTAGGGTTTAGTGATAATCCTAAAGAGAAAGGCAAGAAGATGATTGAGGACGCTAACCAGCAGACAACAAACCCTACAGAGATAGTTCAAAAGGGTAAAAATAAAGAGAAGGATGCTGTACAGAGAAGTTTGAGCCCTGAAACACCCTGCACACAAGAAAATACAGAAAAACTCAGTGACATGATTAAAAGCATTGCTTCAAAAAAGAAGAGTTGTAAACAGTTATTCAGGGAAAGCAGGCCAAGAACCAGACTCAGTGAGAAAATGCAGATGGAAGAAAGAACAGTTATGGAAGATGATAAGGAAGTTGTAGTTATTGAAGATGCTGCAAGTGAAGGACCAGTACACACAGCAGAGGACAAATATTATGAGGATATGGAACAGTTTATCGACATGCAGGGTGTAGCAGGTTCCACACCAGAAATGTTTTGTACAGACAAACAAAACAATCTTGAAGAAGGTTCAGTATCAAGAAATCTGCATGAAGAAAGAGGTTTCATAAGAGAGGAATATTTGGATATTTCCTCAGAACTTGGTCAATGTAAAAGATCTCTTCAAACTTATAAAGAACAAACAATATACCTGCAGGACATTAATGAGAAATTAATGGTGGCAAACAAAAGATTACGAGAATACATGGAAAATAAGGAAGCAGAGTTCCAAAAATTACTGAAAATTTCTAAGAATATCCTCAAGGAGAAGCGACACATGCAAAGACAACTGGAGCAGCTCAAAGCCCAGAATAAGGAAAGTGATAAAGATGTTGAATTGGCGAGGCTTCAAAAGCGCTCACAGGTGCTTAGTGACTTAGCTGCCTTAGATGAGGCTTCTAGAAGCCTTTAGGTGTTTAAAAGTTATTTGATTTTGAACTCATGTTGTTATATTTGACATCTGTATGACACTTGTAGCCTAAAATTTTGTAAGGGATTAACTTCCCACTTTTGAAGGAAGTTCGATCCAGAAATTTAGGATCTATGGTTAATTTCTAGATAGAAGATTTTTGTACAAAAGGGAGTCTCGATTAGAGAACTGGAGGTTGGCAGTTTTGGGAGTAATGCATGATCAATTGTGAGCACATCTGTGTAACATGAGCATTTTGCAGCTTCAGTAACAGGTTCTATTTTTGAATAAACATGATGATGATTTGCCCTTGTGTTATATGAATTGTCTTTCTGATAAATCTATTATGTATATGGTCATATATATTCCATTGCAATAATTATTATTATGAGAAGACAATTATCTTTTTATTTTTATAAACATTGACAGTTTCACTTCATGATTTAGGATCATAGTACCTATATATTGAACTTTGTGATATACTCCATGTTATGCAGTATTTATTTGACTTTCCTGTAACTCTGATTTCACACCAGCCTATCCTTTTAAAAGTGTCATGTTTGCTTGTAAAGATTGTAAATACCCATATAATACAGTATGGATTGTGTGATATGTGCAGAACATATTTGATTTTAGATTAATTGACATATACCAGTTTGGTTTCTTGTAAATTGTGTGATGCCTTTTTACAATTTTTGATTTCATACCAATTGGTGTTTTCAGTGTGATTTCATTTGATTTATACAAAGATTTCCTTAAGCTTGAATCCCGTAGTCTAGGTTCAACTTTAGGGATAACAGTTTCCTTTGGAAAAGGGTAGCTTTAGGAATACCATAAAACAAATCATGCTCAAGTGGAACATGGATCTAAATTTGGCTATGGCTATAGCTTTGACTTTGGCTAGGTGGCTCTAGATCGAGGCTCTAGAAACTAGCACAAGAATATGTCTATGGATCTGGATCTGGTTAGGATCACTTGTTCCTACTCTCTTTTTCTTGCTCGCTTGTTTCTTATGACCAGTCATCCCCCCTATCATGAATAATATGAGAAGAATAAAATATCTCAACTGCAATATGTGTCATTAATCGAGAGATAACTCTTTGGTATAACATATATATCTTTTTTGTTGTTGACGACCATTGAAAAGAAGCAATCCACCAATAGTGAATCTTATCTCCTACAATTTTCTTCAAAATGAAGCATTTATCTGAAGAGCGGGTATGCTTACCAAAATTCTTACAAGGGTGAAGATAAAAACACTAATCTTTCATATGTCCAACTCGATCACAATGTTGGAATTTTGAATTTTGAACTGGAGTAGGTCAATATGAACTTTCTTTTAAGAACCAAACACTTTGAAACTGATTTGCCTTGGAGTAATCATGAATTCGAATGATCACTTCCTTGTTGTATCCAAGACCAATTATGTGCTTATTGTGTACAATTTATTCCCAAGATTCGATGATGGGCTTGGAAAGAACAATATGAACATGTGTATGGAAAACATCACCTTATTTTTATTTTTCTTCTAAAGTGGAGCCACTAATTTGATTATGTTCTTCTCAAACGGCATCATTATGTGCAACTTGATGAAAGGAATCACAAAGAACATTTTTTTGAATAGGAACAAGTTCACAATGTATTTATTCTTGTTGGAGCTACAACTCAAGCTATAGAAAATCAAGTGTATCTTTTGAATCTTGTGCACAATTTCAAATATGAGTGAGAGTTATCTTATTGACCACGACAGTTTTTTCAATAGAAGAGAGAAGTAGATTTTTTAGTAACTCTATTAAACCATTGATTTGAGCCATTGATAAATTTTGATTGAAGACTCACCCAAATAAAGAAGGGCTTCTTGCAACTCCACCATTTTACAAAAAATACTCAACGATTGAATTCTCAAACTCAACAGCTGGAGGGTGTCTTCTTCTACTAAAAGTGCACTCGATTACAATTCAACTCAATTTTTAATTGACACTTACGTAAAACAATTGCAAGTACCGAAAATTCCTGAGAACTTACAAAAATAATAGTCTACAAGCTACAAAGTGGAATTTGAAGTTGGATTTGTCTTCAAAAAATGAATGATTTACCTCTATTGTCAAAGACAAGCCTCTAGACTTGAGTGTACTAATATGCAATTACCAACCTCCTCTGCTCAAAATTCTCTTATTTATTTGATGTAGCTATATGATGGTGCTAATGTTACCAATGTATTCTACAACACTTTCAACCAACTACTCCTCATAATACAATTTATTTTCTCATGATATTTGCAATAACAATCTATGCAATAGTATTACAAAATGGTTTTTGCAAGCGCAATTGGAATATAGTTTTGTGAATTCTTGACAGAACACTACAATACAAGCATCTCTGGAAAATGTGACAAGCTTTTCAATACAATAACCAACTTAATAATATCAACTATAGACTTATAAGTCAATCTTTGAAACAATTTATAAGACAACCTTTGTGATTATGAAAGCTACAGTACAGTGAATTACAACTCATTTTTTGCAATGCAATGTAGTTTCTATAAAACATTCTACAATTTAATAGTGTTTGGGAAAAAAAATAGGTGCAAGTCTAGAGTATATTCCACCTTTTTAAAAGGATTCTCATTAACTCTCTAATTTTGCACAATAAAGTCACTTTATGTATAAAAAAATCAATTTCTATTACACTTTTCTCTATTACAAACCCAAAAAAATTGTGAGGATTATGCACATATCACGTATTAGTAAATACTATTACCATGAGCCATTACCATGCTTCCATCTTTCAACACATAAACCAAGAGGGGTAGCTCCAATCAACATTCAACAGTTAGGGTTTCCATACCCAAATAAATGCACATCTCCTTCATGAGTTCATTCTTCAACATGGAGGCAACAATGAACTAGTCTTCAATGCAGAGAGGTGCAGATACCATTCGTCAACTCATCCTTCAACATAACTGATATGCAATATCCATACAATTCAACACAATTTTCAATGCAGAAAGGTAGCCTAGTCTTCTAAAATATAGTCTTAAATGCATCCTTTTAATAAGTCATATATGCAGCAACTCCACAAGTGACATATGCAGTGATACCAATATTTAGCTAGCCTTAAAATACAATATTCAACATAGTTAATTTTCAATGCAAAAATAATATGATATACCAATGCAACTAACATAGTCTTCAATGTAACAATAATCTGATATATCAATGCAACTGATGTAGTTTTCAATGTAACGTGCTCCATATACTATGTAATGGTCATGATATTGTGGAGAGAGCATTATGAAAATAGTCATGAATTAGCTCTTTCACACTCATATCCAGGGCACACAAGGGATGGCCCTTGTGATTAAATTTGATTCTCATTTAATGGGAAGGTACTCTCAACACGATATCACATAGGAGACATGGTTTCAGAATGAGTTGGGGTTCCTAGTATCGCATCACGTGGACAAGAGGAGAGGAAACACATGTCTCGAGAGAAATCCATGGATACCCGCAGAAATACACACATAATTTACACAAATTACTATGATTACTAGAAGTTGAAGATGGATTGGAGGAGGAAGCATGATCTTCACACATGTCTCCACAGATTAGGTTCACCTCTCTTCAACTCCACTCATGGGTATCCTTGAACAACACAACAATCGATAGGTTGCGGTAGGAGGCAACACAAAGTCACAAGCTAATGAATCATTCCAACTATTATAGGGAAACAACCTATCAAGTCCCTTCATCTATAATGGAGTGAATTTCACTAAAAGAGATTCAATCCATCAATAGGCATGACCACCCCATTCATGGCCTGGGTTTCTGAGAGGAAAAGGAACCAATGGCATAAAAAACATAAGAAATGAAGGGATTATCAAGAGGATTTGTTGACCGAATCGTGACCTCATAGTCGACAGGGGTTCACCAACTGTCGACACATGCCGCAGTCTCCCTAGGCATCAGCCCGAGCAGGTTTGAGCCCACCCAGCAACACCCGCAGAGCAGATGAGGTCTCACCCGAGGCATCCAGGAAGAGCAGACAGAACCATGTTTCCGCCGAGGGAGGAGGAAAGTTGCGGCAGTATGATACCAACAATAATTCTAAAAATTCATCATGAATTTCTAGCACATCACTTTAATCACAGCATTTAACATTACCATAGAGACAGATCGCACATTACTTTAATCACGACATTTCCACATTACAGTAAACAGATATCTATAACACATTATTGCGGCATTCACATCATAGCGACAGAAACAGATAATTGCATTAAGAACAGGAAATAACATAGGTATTGAGCAACATTACACATAGATTGCACCAAATCATCATCCTTATATTATTGTGGAAAACCAAAAGTAGTACATAAATCTCTGCGCAACACCCGCATTATATCTCTGTCAATCTCCGCATACAGCTCTATTTCTATCTTCTATCCCTCTACCCTTTCATTGACTCCTCTAACACTTGCAATTCTCATCTATTTATAGGCTTCCGCCACTTACAATACTTGTCCACTTTCCTAACTGACACTTATGGACAATCGACTAACTGACTTGGTCTAATGACCCAAAAACCGACATACTGCGGTACAATTGACTCGATATTACCAATTACATGACCCAAAACCCACCAACTACGGTATAATTGACTCAATATTACAAAATACATGGTCCAAGTGACCCAAAACCCACCAACTGCGGTATGCTTTGGAAAAACATGCTTCTTTCGTGCCTTCATCCAATGTGTCATAGTTTCAGCAGTACCGCGATCTTTCCTCATCAAACCGCTTGCCAACAAGATTATAGAAGATCATGCACCAAGTCATGAGTAGAGAGGAATATTAATGCACAAAAAACATAGGTATGATCAGTTGTGAGGAGGTTCAATAGTTCTAGGGAAGTTGTAATAAGTGTAAGATTTGGTTTCTTTGTGGTACTTAGAGGAACAATCGATGGAGATTTCACTAGAGAAAGATGGGAAATTGGGTGTACCACTGTTAGAATTTGCAGAGTAAGCAGTGACCCACAATTGTCACCAAAGAGGAGAAGTAATGCAAAAAATACCATAAAAAACATGTCGAAATACTACATGCAGAGGAGAGATCATTGGTGGAGTACATAGGTGAGGTGTAATGTCCCTTTTTCAAAATTTTATGAAAATGCCCAATTTTCCAATCTTTCCCCAATTTCTTGCCTTAGCCAATTTCAAGGGTGAAAGATTCCCATCCAAGTTGGTGTTTGGAGAGGCCAATCAGGTCTTTCATGGAGCATTAATGGAGTTTTATTTGCAGGTTTCAGCTACAGGGAAGCTTGTGGATTTTTTTAGTGCGGCACCATCTCTCAACCATTTCCAGTTTTGAAGGCATATTCATGCTCCTTGAGGGAGGGCGTTTTTGGTGAGCTCTTGTGCTTCTTGGGAGAGATTCTCATTATGTATTTATTATTGTAATAGCTTAATATACTCTATTCTTCATATTCATAAAGTACCATGTCGAAATACCCACTGGTTGTATGCAAAAATGTTGATTAATGAGCAAACAATGTCCATATCCCCATTACATTGATGTATATCATTATAATGCTTAAGATTTCGAATGAATGGATGATTATATGATACATTGTTGATTAATAGACTTCCATGGATGTATTTTACAAGTTTGATGTACTGTACTTGAGCATTTTAAGTATTTTTACTCAGTTTAATTGCATTGGGAGAAGAAATAGTGCTATTTCCCCAAGGGTCGAATTGGGTATTTTTGCAGTTGAATGGGAGAGGGTTGGAACAGACATAATAATCAATTAATGGTACATTTGGAACCTTATTAACATCCTTAATGCATCCCATACCTCTGTTCAAAAATTTGAGGGAGTTTGGAAGCATTTGGGAAGCCAATTTCAGTACTTACCCCAGGGGGATTTGGACCCCAAATTACTAGTAAAATTGCATACTTGGACCAGAATATTAAGAGAGTTTTCATAGTTCTTTTGGTGGCCATATATTATCCCTGAAAATCACATTTAATTCCTAATATCAGTTATAAACCTTCCTTGAATATTTGGGACCATTTGGGGCAAAATTGGGACCTATGCATCAAAACTACTCAAAGGTCGAAATTGGAGAAAAATTGGAAAATTGGCCATTTTCATAACTTTTTGAAAAAGGGACATTACAGTGGTATCAGAGCATGATCTTGGCACCTGATTTTGTTTGAAATTTATGATGACAAAAATTTAGGGACCAATCTTATACATTGGAATCAAAAGTAATATTGTTGAAGAGGAGGAACTAGGAAAAAAAAAAGAAAGGAAAAAAAGTGCAATTTGAGAAAACTATGACTAGGGGAAAAAAAGGAACCTTCGAGGAGAATGAGGAGTTTATAAAATTATTGAAACCATCCTTTGAAGACAAGTTGAGGAAACTAATGCAAGGGTTCAAATTGTTGGTTAGTCACCTTGAAAGCAACTTGGAAAAACAAATGAGCAATGGTTTTGTTTTCAAGGAAAAGAAGGAAATGGATGAAATAATTGCCAAGGAGGAACCTCATGTAATGGTGGAACATGAGGTACATGTTGATATGCATATGCTTGAAGATGCTACACTCAAACAAGAAGAAGAACAAGCACTTGTCTCTATTCAGATGGATTATGCAGTGCCTCATGGGGAGAGCTGCAACACCATGGAGGAGGCACATAATCTCACAATAGTTGGACCAGCCAATTATGGAGAAGATGAATTAAATATTTTGATGGGTAAGACTTGTAAAGATTTAAAGTTGGTTCATAATTCCTCACCCCATACATCTTTTTCAGCCACACCAATTGGGGATGAAAATTGGGTGAAAGGTTTTTTTCTAATGGTGCCACATGAGGGGTATGAAACTCCTACCTCTCGTTTCGATGATGACATGATTAGAGAACCTCCTTATTTACATTTGAAGCAGCAAATTGCTTTACCTTATGATGATACATATCTTCCTGGATGCACTTATGATGTTCACTTGAGACACTTGAAGACTCATGATTTTCCTTGCTCCTTGCTTAGTTCAATTGATGTTGGAGGAACTTCATTCACTTCTTGGATGAAAGAATACATGGTTGAATATTTTGATGCATATCACATACTTTTGTAGAAGCATGATAGGACATGGGATCCTCACCTATTTCATTGGAGCATATTTGGTAGGTCACTTGAAGATTGTATGCACCTAGAAAATGGTGGTCTACTTAGTTGGAGGTATAAGAACTTTCATGATTATTTGATGAATCATCTTCTTAATGTACATTTTCATTATGTTTTTATGTACTTTGATGATATATATTTTGTACTCATGATGTGTGGAAGAATTCATACAAGAAAATGGGATCCACGAATCCTCTTATCTGATGGTATGGGAGCACTTTTAATTGTTGGGGCGCAATAGAAGCAATGGGACCCTGGACTAATTTTTGTTTCAATGGTTTCAATTTTTTTTTGGAAACAAGCAGTATGGGAGATGGATTTACCACTTAATAAAGTGTTTTTTATCAGAGTAGTGCAGCAACAAGCATGGTGGTTCCTCTCTAAAATATTCATGGAAACTCAAAGACTAAAGGTTGGGCAATTCAATGGCAGCTTCAAAGAATTATACAGAAAGTAGGTTCTTCAACACCCATGTTTGAAATTTCTTGAGGACAAGAAATATTGGGAAGGGAGAATTTTTCATGTCCCAAATTTGGCATTGGGTCACAATGGCCTAATCACATTGGCCATATTTATTAGAGTTTGTCAAATTGATGCTAAAGGTCAAATAATTGCCAAGGAAGGAAATTACTAGTTTCCTAGGTTTGGGGTGGAATCTTTGGGATTGTGAATATTGGGATAATAAATGATGTTGGAACATTAGGATGGCATAGATATTTATTAAAGGAGATAAATAAATATATACAAGTGAAAATCAAAGTGGCATTTGATCATGAAGACACATGGAGGAAGTGGGACCCACACAAGCTAGAATGTATGTGCCACATGGCATCCTCTTCTTGCAATTTCAAATCTATGGGAAGCCAAATGTTCTTGGGATGAGTTATAGGGTCAATAATACTTGTCATGAGTCAATGAGGTCGAAATATAGAGTAAGAGTAACTCCCATGGAAGAGGAAGAGGCAA
The DNA here is from genome assembly GCA_027924585.1 of Larix kaempferi. Taxonomy (NCBI): domain Eukaryota; kingdom Viridiplantae; phylum Streptophyta; class Pinopsida; order Pinales; family Pinaceae; genus Larix; species Larix kaempferi. Next base: position 2,512,231 of record BSBM01000592.1, on the reverse strand, counting down.
TTTGGAGCTAGTGAGACACTTGGGCTAGATTCCCTAGCTCTATGAAAACAATGATGAAGATGCTATGACACCTATGACACAAATCAGACCTGAAGTCTGACATATGACATATATGACATGTCAGTGCTAAAAATAGACTCCAAGAGGGTGCTCAAGGGTGTTAGGGAAGCTAAGATGCTTCCACATTTGATTTGGTGGAAGTGGGAGACTAGGAATTGTTGTACAAGTGATGTTCTTTGGAATCTCTTCCCAACTTGAGTTGGCATGAGTCTCTTGGAAGGAATTCGAACCATGGAGGACATTAGAAGTTTATAAATGTCAATAACAGAGAATGAAACCAGATTTTGATCATTTGTAGAATTTTCAATTGCATTTGTGTAGAGGGAGTGCTAGTGGATGACTAGGTTCTTGCCTCAGCCAATTTCGAGGGTGAAAGATTCCCATCCAAGTTGGTGTTTGGAGAGGCCACTCAGGTCTTTCATGGAGCTTTATTTGCAGGAATCATCTACAAGGCATCTTGTGGATTTGTTTAGTGCAGCGCCATCTCTCAACCATTTCCAGTTTTGAAGGCATATTCATGCTCCTTGAGGGAGGGCGTTTTTGGTGAGCTCTTGTGCTTCTTGGGAGAGCTTCTCATTATGTATTTATGATTGTAATAGCTTCTTATTGTTGATGTATATGTAACTTCGGAATATATTTCATATATGTATATTGTACTCCTATAGAGATGGCATTATTCCTCTATACAGAAGTGCTTGTATTCCTATAGAGATGTTATTATTCCTCTATACAGAAGTGTCGTCATTTATATTGTAAGTTTCGTAACTTATACTTGATGGGTTATTAGACCACCTTGTTGGGGTCGGCCCTGTATAAGTCATCCGGGTTGAAGGGTTATTAGACCACCCTATTGGAGGTCGGACATGTGGGTCAAAGGGTTATTAGACCACCATATTGGGTGTCCGCCTAGTCAGCATTATGTTATGTGGTTAAGTTAATGCCGACCTAGTAAAGGTTATTAGGCAAGTCAAGTCAAGTATAAATAGAGTGCGGGAGGCACTCTATTTCATCATTCTATTCTCTCTCACACTCTCGGGAGAGTGGCGCACTTGTGGAGGAGGAGAAGCTGCTACTAGGAGATGTCTATCTCTTATCTTGGGTTGTATCATTGCTCTATCTATCTCTGAGGAAGCTATTGGGGTTTTTCACCTTTATGGTTTTCCCCAAGTAAACTTTGTGTCTCTTGTGTACTTGCATTATTGTGTTCATGGTTGATATGTTGTAGATATGCTGTACATGTTGTTCTCTTAGTTAAGATCCTAGATCAGATCGAAGTAAATTCTGAAAAATTAACATGGTATCAAAGCTAGCCTGAAAGAAGGCATGGTATGGCATGAATGACACTTGCTACAATTGCGAAGCTAGGGCTTGATATAGCACAAAACCAGTCATCGTAGCACTTTCTATATAAATAAATTTTGACGAGGTTTCATGGTCTGAAAATTGTACAAGGAGAAGCTAAGATCCCCATGTACCTTGTGTCAAAAGGACAACGTCTAATTCGTTATACTTTGTGATTTATGATCTATACAATATAAGGTTTCTACCTCTTCTAGATCTCAGTCATAAACAAGTGACCTTGGAAAAAAGGTCATAACTTGGGATAGGAAACTCCAAATGAAATTTCGTAAAAAGTGACAAGTAGTGAATGGATTTTACTTTCTCAAGTAACTTTTTTAGAGGCCGAAACTAAACCAGTGACACGTGGAACTCCATACAAGTTCGCTCTTTTGTTTTATCCCATAAATACGTCACATTGCGACACTTGGCATAACTCTGTCTCAGAGAATCCATTTGAGGTAATACCTGTGGGGTTGGAAAGATGACAGGTCAGGATATCATAGGAAAAATTATCAAACCCTGTGGATAAAAAAGTTAGGAGTTACACCAGAACCAATCGGGTACATATTTCTGTCAAAACTGAATTATTTTTTAGCACCTTCATTCATGGCTTCCAGAATTTAGGGTTTCGAAGAAAGTTGGAATTTTTGTAATCGGAGACTACGGCTGAATGCTACTCATACAAAGAAAAATTTAGAGACCAATATCAGAATTTTTGGTTGGGAAGAAGGCTGGGCTTGATCAAACCCTAGTTTGGGACTTTGATCGGAAAAGTGAAAAATTAGGGCTTCTGCAAAAATGGAAATTTTTTAAATCTGTGACCACGGCTGGAAGCTCCTCAGAAAAATAGAATCTTAGAGCTTTGGATCAAACCTTTTGATTGGGCATAAGGGTGGGCTTTATCAAACCCTAGTTTGGGGTCATGTCTAGTTAATACAGAAGTTTCAAAGGCAAATTTGAGGGGTGAAACTTTGCAGTTTTCAAATTCTGAGTATACCAGCTTGATCAGCTCATCAAGGCGCATATTTTCTATCCTTTTGGAAGTTTGAAATTCAAAGTTTGAATTTTTTGGGTTTCTCTGACAAACCCTGATCCAGATCTAGATCCAGTTCCTGCAAATCAAGTGGATTGGGTTAATCCTAGAAGAAAATGGATTGGTCACCTGCATAAGTGAAGAAGTTCATGTTTCAGAGGGAAATGAGGCTAAGGCCTTACATAAGAAGATTACAATCAATCTCGACAAGTATGACTTATCCAGGTATGTTTCGAGATTTATTCATGATTAAGTTTATGGTATGTTTGTGTTCATGTTATTACGGTTAGTACAATCTTGATTAAATTTAGACTTATCGTATCACCTTAATAAAATTATGAATGCATGATAGAATATATTCATTGATTAGGGTGTTGACACTTATGATTGTACTAATGCATTATGGTGTTCTATGAGGTTTATGTTGTCCTCTAACACGAAAGGTACACCAAGAAAGACAAATCATGTTCTAGTTCAAGAACATATGATCATGATGACATAAGGACAAAGATTCATCCATTGTCATGAATCACTTAGAAGATCTATTTGCGAGATATGTATAACTTGGTTCTATAATGGTTAACCTATGAGATATGTAGGTTACTAGCACAAGTCATTGAAGAGAACAAGAAGACATCATGTGGGTATGTTAGACATAACTAGCTAACATACCAATCCAGGTATGTTTTTCCTATATCAAGTTAGAATCCTACCTTGTGTTAGGATCCCTTATATAAGTATACTTGGTATGATTGGTTATGTTTATTCATAAAGTTAGAAATGTAAGTAATCAAGGGTTTATGCATTTTACGTCTCTTATCTTGATTAATGATTTAACTAAGCAGAAGAGTCCTATGATCAAATAAGAATATGGATGAGTAAAAGAAGACTTCCTTGAAACCTTGAATACTAATGTTTATTATCTGTGTTTGAAATGATCATGACTATACATATTTAAGATTATTGTGTTTTGATAGTATTAAGATTATACTAATGAATGTGTGATTATGTATGAGACCTCGAGGATAACACAATGATGATACTAATAAACATGCATAGTGATGGATATAAGTTCAAGGATAGATAATTCAGGAAGCAAAGATCAAGAGGGAGCACACTCCAGGTGTTCCTGCAAGGAAGCAAAGATCAAGAGGGTGCACACTCTAGGTGTTCCTGCAAGGAAGCAAAGATCAAGAGGGAGCACACTCCAGTTGTTGCCTGCAAGGAAGCAAAGATCAAGAAGGAGCACACTTCAGTGGTTTCTGCAAGGATACAGATATTCAGAGGGAGTTGACCACTTCTCACAATCCACATCAGAATGGAGTTGCAGAAAAAAAGCAAAGACTGAGAGGGAGTCAACCCAACAAACAAACAAATATAAGTATTTGAATTATCATTCCTTGCATATTTTATTGTTTAAATAATACTATTCAATAATGTATATACTCATGTTCCTAGAATCAGGTTGTGTATTATGCATAGTTGCATTGATGAAAAGTATACTGCTAATATACATGGGTAAGTGGCCTATGGCACTATACAAAATTCCACTTCTACTTATCTAGAATGAAACCTCTTTGCTGACATGTTGGGAGTTGTGCACACTCTTAACAATGTTCTGGTAGAGATTGGAAGACATCTAGAAAGTTACGGGAGATGGATAAATATTGTATTGAAGCATTGGCTAAGATAATTGCATGACTGTATGCCATATTTCTTTATGTGTAAGAATTTGTTCTGAAAACTATGAGATGTTTTCTAATCATGCAATTTAACTTATTGTGTAGGAAAGATCATATACCATCACCTACAAAAGAAGGACTGCAACATTTGTTCTGCAACAAACTTATTTATTGAAAATATTGAAGATATTGAAGATATTGAAGTTTCCAAGATCTGGGAAGAATGCCATGATCGAGGAGTACCAGTTGATCATGAAGATGTTTGGGATGCAGTCCCAAGACCTGAAGGGGAGTCTGTAGTGACTTCCAAGAGGATCTACAAGATCAAGCATGCTGCAGATGGTAGCATGGAGAAAGACAAAACGAGTGATGAAAAGGAAGATATACCAGATGGATGTCAAGATAGCCTTCTTGAATGGTGCAGTCGAAGAGGAAGTGTATGTGGAGCAGCCACTTGGTTCTAAGACACATGACAGGGAGTCATGTATGGTAGGATAGACAACTTTCTATCCAGTTTGGGATTTACCATGAGTAAAACAGATTCCAACCTTTACTACAAGGGTGAGGAAGGCAATCCAGTGATACTAATTCTATATATGGTTGACCTGTTTATTATAGGTGAAGATAGATTGATTGCCGACATGCAGCGGAAACTTGATGCCAAGTTCGAGATGAAGGACTTGGGTATGATGCACTACTTGCTTGGTATGGAGGTGTGGCAAAGTATAGATGGAATCTTCCTTGGACAAGGGAAGTATGCAGTAGATATTTTGAAGAGGTTCGGGATGATGGAATACAAGGCCATGGCCACACCTATGGCATTGAACCTGAAGCTTCTGTGTGATGCTTCATCTGAGCCAGTTGATGCTACTATGTATCATCAAATGATTGGGTCCTTGATGTACATGATGAATACGAGATCATACATTTGCTTTGCAGTGAACACCTTGAGCTAGTATCTGATAGATCCAAGACATGTTCACCTGATAGCTGCAAAGCATGTTCTGAGGTACCTAAAGGGTATAGTGGATTATGGGCTCAAGTATGAGGTGAATCAAAAGTTTAACCTGGAGGGTTATGTTGATTCAGATTGGGCAGGCAGTGCCATTGATCGAAAGAGCACTTCGGGGTGTTTCTTCAGTATGGGATCAGGTGTGATCTCTTGGTTTAGTAGGAAGCACTCCTATGTGGCACTGAGTATAGCTGAAGCAGAGTATGCCACAGCTTATTCAGCTAGTTGTGAGGTAGTATGGATTAGGAAGCTACTATCTGATTTGTTTGATCTACAGTTGAGTGCTACTTGTATATATTGTGACAACCAGAGTTGTGTGAAGTTGTCAGAGAACCCAGTGTTCCATGACAAGTCGAAGCACATTGAGATCAAGTTCCACTATATCAGGGATATGGTGTAGAGAGGAGAATTGAAGCTCCTGTATGTTGCGACAGACGAGCTGATAGCCGATGTGTTGACCAAGCCACTTGACAGAGTGAAGTTTGAATACTTCAGAGGGATACTTGGTGTACTTCAGATCGAGATGCCTTCCAGAGGGAAGTGATGAGTCCGGAGACACAGATGCACACTGGGCCATTCTTACATGGTGGTAGGTTGGTCCTCCCATGGTAAGATGTAAGGGCTGAGCCATTCTCAAATAGTGGTAGGTTGGTACTCCTATGGTGAGATGTAAGGGCTGGGCCATTCTCACATGGTGGTAGGTTGGTCCTCCTATTGGCTTGGTTTTGCAACCAAGCTTAGTGCAATGGGCACCTGCTAACTAGTAGCAGCAGTTTCAATATTAAGCAAAAACAAAAAACTAAATCTAAATCTAAACTAAACTAGCATGTGCATTTTTGAATTAAAAAACAAGAACAAGAAATATAAGAAATAATTTTGTATTGAAAATGGGGGCAAGCAAGTGCTTGCAATATTAATACCTCCAATTGATGAAGATAGTTGAGAAGCTCCAAGGGTGAGCAGCTCCAAACTCCAAAGGGTCCTTTCTCCAAGGTTGCTACAATGGCCAAAAGCTCATGGGAGATTTTGGCAGCATGAGGATAGGAAGATGGATGGATGTGAAATGAGGAGCCCCTACCACCTTTTTATAGGTTTTGGTGGTGGGGAATACCATTATGGTGTGGAAACCAATGGTATTGACCAACATGGTTTAGGTACTTTTCCCTCCTTTTTCCTTTTTTGAATAAAATTAATATTTTTATTCCCTTTCTAATATTTTTGGGAATTTTGGACCCTTTTTGAGGGTTTTTTATGCTTTTTTAGGAAAAATAATCTTTTTGAGTGGGAAAAGGGGTGTATTAAGGTCTTTTGGTGACCTTTTGTTGGCTTTAGAGGCTCAGATGGTGGAAAAAGTGGACAAATGGGTAATGTGAATAAGGAAATGAGCTAGTGAGCACTTTTTAGGTGTTAACAGATTGCCCCTTGATGTGTGAGGGCAGGAGCTCATCGTATGGCTGATAGACATCATAGTTATTTTGTCTTTTTTTTTTCTGGGGTTTTGGGGAGGAGAAGAGACCGATTGGAGATTGGATCTGCGACCCTTGGAAGCTGCAAAAAAAACAATATTACATGGCCTCAATATGAATGAGGAATAATCCTAATAATGGGCGAGGCGGGCATACCCATGCTTGTATCAAGACATATATAAACAATTAGTCCCAAGAAGGGGGACCTGAGAAAATACATAAAAAATCTGCTGGTACATCATAATGGTCCATAGGGGACATCATTTTGGGATGTACTCATGATCATAACATGGCTGATCTGAATAACTGATACACTGGAATAGAGCAACAACCGTTCTGACAAAGGTCTCAAAAGGGTTGATGAACTGCTGAAACTGAAGGTGTCCAACATCTGTAGGGACTCAATGACTGTGAGTCATCTCTGAGAAGTACATGTACATGTAACTATATACTCGAGGGAGTATAAAACTGGCGTACACCTGAATACTGTCGCCATGAGCAACCCTGATATCTATAGAAAAAATGTAACTGGTTGTTTCCATATGTAGACTCTCAAATGTGGAAGAGTCAGGAGGTATCCGGGGTCTTCGACTAATAACTAAAAGGACCAATACCCTGTGCGAGTCTCAACGATGCGGTCAAGGTGTTGAAGTCGAGCATATGAAAAAAAACCATTTGGAGAAGCACTGAGGACTCTTCTAGAAATGATTCGTAGGCACTCATCGTAAATGGTGATGAGTCCAAGACACAGGGACCTCTAGGTCTATCCTCTGGAATAAATTTGGTTGTCGTCGACAGAGGGAGACCAGCAACTAACAAGGCAATGATGTTTCCTTGATAGGAGTGCGAAGTGTAGAACTAAAGTGGTGTAGTACTGATGGTAGGACTGACATACTTGTGGGGATGGGAAGTAACTGGGGTCATATAGTGGGTAGACTCAAACTTCCTTTGTTCAGAGCATGATGACATGGTTGACCTGGCAGCATAGGGAACTGACTTGTAGGTGTGGTGATCATAGCTTTTAAGGACTAAAGGGTATGTATTGACTCTGGGGGGGTCAAGCTGATGGGTGCTGTCGAGGGGTTCTTAGGGTGACATCTGCAGAATACTCTGAACAAAGGTGACCAAAATGGGGAAGCTGCTATATGAGTAGAAGTGATCTGTTGTGGCACCGAGAAGCACCATTGGGTCCTTCTTCGTGGTTTTAACGAGCTCCAAGAAGGGATAAAAGTGTGCTCTGAAATGGTACTGTCATGTGGATTTTGTGAGCCCAGGATTGTTCGTGCTCATTGGTGCTTTCATTTTTATGGAGTCTGAAAACGATAAGAAGACTCTGCAGTGGTTATGATTATTGTCCTGTTGGTTTTATGAGCCCCGGATGGTGATTGCTCGTGGCCGCTTTCATGTTTAGAGAGTCTGAAAGTGGTAAGTGGACTCCATTGGTGTTCTTTTTCGTAAGTTAGTCTCCAAGGCCCGAAAAAGCATAAAGTGATGCAAAATGGAGAACTCTTCTAGCCGATGTGACTAGAGTATACCTTTTTCGTAATTAGTCTACAAGGTCCAGAAAAGGAGTAAACTTATACCAGTTAGACGCCCTTTCAGATACGTTTAGCGAGCATGAAAGGAAGAAAGGTTGCTCGACAATCTTTTCATTGTTTTCGGAGTCAGAAAAGAGCTTAACATAAACTCCCTAAGTGCCTTTTTCGTAAAATGGATTGCTCGGCCCGAAAAAGGGGTAAAATTATATCGAACAAAAAGGGATTGGTGAGAGCGAGAAAAGGTCTCAAGCATCATCATGAGTGCGGAATACTGAATCTGGTGACATAAAGATTGTTAAAAAGGGGCAACGGCCAATGTGGCACGTAAACCGAGGTGATGGGAGGGCATTTTGAAACAGTGCCCAAAAAATATGGGTGCGAGAGCGAGAAATGATCTCAAGCATCATCACGAGTGCAGAAAACTAAATCCAGCGGTATAAGGATTGTCAAAAATGGAGAACGACGGATGTGGCACCCAAACCAAGGTGACGAGGGGCCATGGGAAAAATGCCCAAAAAATATGGGCGTGAGAGCGAGAAATGATCTCAAGCATCATCACGAGCACGGAAAATTGAATCCGGCGATATAAGACTTGTCAAAAATGGACTACGGCCGATGTGGCCCGCAAACCGATGCGGCGAGGGGGCATGGGAAAAATGCCAGAAAAATCTAGGCGTGAGAGTGACACATGATCTCAAGCGTCATCACGAGCGCGGAAATATGAATTCGGCGGTGCAAATGGTGCGAAAAATGGAGGTCATAAGGACTCCAGAATGGTCAAAGCAAATAACTAGGTTAAAAAATGGCTACAAATAAAGGTGAGCCCACCAAGCCAAGGATGCAGTGGTGGGGAGAAATGATGACCCGCGGGGGGAGAAAACTAGGTGTATCAAATCAAATCGAATATACAAGTGATATGTGACCTCAAAAAATGGTTGAGATCACGCATGTGAAGAAGTCAGCAGGGTTAATGAGATGCCCCCATGCTATGTGCATGGGGTTTGTGATTGTGGATCACATATGTGTTGGTTTGAACGATGGGATCATTGAGGTGTTGAGATAGAGATGATGGGGAAGGTTCAAAATGATTGATCATGCCCCCTATTCCGGGGTCGAGGTAATCTATTATGCCCCCTAACTCATAGGTGTCAATGTGGTGCAGATGTTGTCTTAGAGAGAGATCAATAGGGCATTGAGCAATTGCTGGCGGGGTGTTATACCATGAGGCTGTGGGCTGTGGTAGCCTACTGAAGTGATGATATGATGATGGGGGATTCCCTTTGTGCGATGGATGCCCCCAGTATCTCCGACGAGAATCACGATGATGATGAGTAGGGAAGGTTTTGGGCCTTCCCCCATGTTGTGGACATGTGGTTTCCTCATCGATTTGAAAGGGTTGAACATGTGTGTCAAAGGGATCAATGGAAGGGGTTGACCGGACAGTGGAAATCGTGTAAATGGTGTTAGTTTCTTTCGAGGAGGAAGATGGTGGGGGATGAATTTCCTCAATGAGAAGAGGGGATATTTCGAGGTCAACGTTATTCATCTCGTACAAGGCTGCTCTGTAATCTGGGAGATCGGGGCAGTGATGTGAATAATGGCCGTAGATTCTGCATATTGCACAAGGATGGTTTGTGTGCAATGATTTATCACGAGGCTTAGGGGTTGGATCTAGTTCGACAACTGGGATTTTGGGGTCGTCGTCAAGCATTTGCATGTGTTCCTGTAATGTAGGTAATTGTGGACATTGATGAGTCGGATGGCCTAACTCATCACACAACGAGCATTTGGGGGGAGCACAAAACACGGGGGGGTTTAAATGTCTTGGGAGGGGGTACAGCAGTGTATGGTTGTGGGCCTCTACCCCCAGTGGGCTTGATAAGAGGAGGAAGATTCGTAGATGACGAAGGGGTAGTGACACCGGGAGGTGGTTGACTAGTAGTGACAATGGGTTGCACCGGTTGTAGGACGACATTTGGTGTCGATGGGGGAATGGGAGGCAAAATATACCACACGGGTAAGCCTAAGGTTAATCCGGGGAGGTTGAGGGTATCCATAACCGGGGCGCTTACTGCTCCCAAGGGAGGGAATAGAAAGGGATTGTATGGGTGGGTGTAACACCAATGTGACTAGGTACCAATGGTGGTTTGGGTAACAAGGGTGGTTGATTGTTGGGTGTTTGTATATTGTGGGAAAGAGTACAGAGGTCAGAGACATGGGTTGCGGGTGACGGGGGTGGAATGGATTGGAATGTTAAAGTCATAGGTGATTCGGAGTATAATCCGGGTCTGACTGTGGAGACAAACGATGTAGGTGCATTCTGAACTGGTTGTTCAATCATAGGGAGAACATTGGTAGGTGCAATGGGAGCGTATGGGTTTCGGCGCATTTGGAGATTCATGTCAGACGATGACATCATAAGGAGATGATGAGTATTTGAATCCATTGGTTGGTTTATGTGTGCAGCATATGTGATTTGCTGTTGTGGTGCTGTGGTTCCTTGAGGAGGATAAAAGAGATGAGTGTTCACCACTCCTTGTGTGGGCAAAGGATTCTGCACCATGGGTTGTGGTTGAGGAGGTGGCGCCGGTTGTGCCGCATGCCCTTGGCGTTGGGCATCATCAGACCATAGTTGGTGTGCTCGCCCAAAATGGGGGAAAGTGTGTGTATAATGGCCATATACCCCGCATATGGAACATGGGTGGTTTGTTTGTAAATTGGGGTTCTTACCCCGTTTCGGTGGTCGATTAGGGTTTTGGTTGGCGGGGGTAGCATTGTTGTTGTTTGGAGGATAAGTTTGAGCTATTGGAGGTTGTGGTGCAGCAAGGACTACCTGTGGTGGGAAATAAGCCGTTTGGGCTTGTGAGTGAACAGGAGCATGTGTGGCTTGCTGATGGTAATACGTTGGTTGAGGTGCGGCTGGGGGGGGGTATGCAGGTGGTGCATGACCAAAGCACTGAGGTGGACATGAGGGTCCATGGGTATGGTGGTTATGTGCCATGGGAGCATATGAACTGGTTGCTCCAGATTGAGATGTAGCCCACGAAAGGTCGGGACCATGGCTAGGATGTGCAATGGAAAAGGGTTGGGGATGCGAGGCCATACGACCAATGATGCCATCAGCGGCATAGGATGCCCCCGGTGCATCGTGTTGGGATGACTCACCCCGAGGGGCATCTGGTATAATGGTATACAGATAACCCGACTGGGCGTAAATGAGGTCAAACTGTTGGGCTTTGAGGATGGCCTCTTCTTCAGACTGGGGTCGTTCGAATGCCACATCCTTGGCAATGAGAGGGAGGAGGGATTTGAGAAACCAATCTAAGAAGATATGGTCATCTAACTTGATTTTGCAGAGGCTTCGGCGTCGACGCCACTCATGAATGTGGTCAGTGATGTGGGTGGCCGTGTTCTGTCTGCAAGACAGTAGGATCTCAACTCCCGCATCATAGTAGACAGGTAACTGAAAGAACTGTAGGAAGGTTGAGGCAAGGGAGGTAAAGGTGGCATGGGTCCCATGGGGCTGCTCTATATACCACTTAGCTACAGAGCTAATGAAGGTGCGCTGTAACAGACGGAGGCGGACAGAGTCGTCCACTATGGAGTTGGAGGAACACCATAGATGGAAGGACATGATATGGTTCTGGGGGTCCTCACCTGCCTTGCCCTCACACTTAGGGATGTCGGAGGGGAGTTTGGTGGGCATGTGAGGCCATGCAGGGTCGTGTCTGATAGGATCATTGGTTAACCTGGATAAGTCTGGTAAGTTCAGACTTGCCATGTACGGTAAGCTAGCAGATGGATGTGGCATAGTGACTGGGACATGACTAGTCATGGTGGTATGATGTAGGGGTCTAGTAGCGCCTAAAGGTATGCTAGGTATTGAAGGTATGTGTCCTCCAATAGCTGTGGTCTGGTATGGGCCAGCGCTTCCAAGTGCAACATGGGTTACACCAGGGTTAGGAATAGTAGTAGGGATTCCTGGGATATGGGTTGTGGAAATGAGAGGGGTTGTGACCCCTATGTTCGGCATACCCGTAATAGGAGGTGGTCCTGTGTTGGGAATTCCTAAAAATGGAGTGTCCCCCATATTAGGCATACCTAGGGGGGTGGTTGTTGCCATGGATGGCACCGCAGTAGAAGGGTCTGTGGATGTATCACCTATGGTGCTAGTAAAAAGTGGGTCGAATTGTGTCCTAGCCATGAGGTTGGTTGGTAATAACTCGGTAGGGTTTTCGGATTTTGCCTCAAAATCTAATGTGAAGTGAGGCGTGTCAGAATCGGATGACTGTCTGTTCGACCGACGATGTGTCGAGTCAAGGGATAAGGCTCGCCGTCGGTGACGTGGAGAGCTAAGTAGACTGAACTCTGGGGGTTCACCCTGAAGACGACGAGAGCATCTAAAATTCTCAATGGTGAGAAATAAGTTTTTTGTGTAAAAATCTTCTGTGTAAAATGGTAATGTATAAAAAACTCAAAACCCTAATGCAACCAAGGGTGCAAGAAGGGGAGTGAAAATGAAGGCTCTCAGGCCAAAAAGTCAACCTCAAAATGCACTTATTATAGCAGCTGTGCTTAAATAAGTGGAGGGATGCAAAAAATGGTCAGAGTACCAAAATGCAAACAATTTCTAGAAAAAAGAGGTGCTACTAGACCAAAGGTGGATTGTATCATGCAAACACCTAACTAAAAGTATTGGGAATCAACAAACGATATTCTCTGCAAGGTGATGAAATCCAAGTCAGACAATATTGAGTGTTGAATCAAAAGCTAGATATCCCCCTACTGGGAGGGACACTGGGTAATCAATCCTAAAGAATGGCAACTAGGATACTCCGTTCATGACACATCCAGAAAAGGTAAATCTGTCGTTTGGTCCTTTTACCGCAATACCCCCATACAGGGATATCTCGAGAACTGCGAATGGTAGCCTTCGATTACTGAATGGATTTCAGTATTCCACTTAGACTTCCAGAACCATCCTCGCGACTTCAACCCTCCTAGGGGAGAGGCCTTCCGATAAACTGGTTATGACCGTGCCAACAAATACTAGGATATTTTGGTTCCCTAATGGACAACAACTATGTCTCAAATGTAATAACTGAGGGGTGTTATTGGAACACCTATCCCCTCAATACTACCTAGCTACAACGTTCTTTTGATGTTCCCCAAGTGGGGTTAAAAGTGGGTTGAAGTTAGGGTAAGTTTTAAGGCTCAGTTTAAATTATGTGTTTGAGTCGGTGCACGTGTGGTATTTTAAACTGAAATTGAAAAAGTAAATGCTTTGCAGAAAATATTCAAAAAACAAAGGATCTTTTGAAATAGTAAAGCAAATAATATGACTTCTTCAATAAATGGAATTTAAATGCTTTGCAAAGACAATTCAAAAAACAAAGGATCTTTTGAAATATGAAAGCAAATAATATGACTTCTTTAAGAAATAAATGGATTTCTTTTTCAAAAAATTGCTATGGGCAAAATATCAAAGAAGTAAACAGTAAAATTTTAATCTAGATAAAATGCAAACAAATCCTTCTTTCAATTTCTGAAAATTTTTTAAAAAGACTTTTTCAAATGTGCATTCTAAATAGTAAAATTTTCCTATGGCTGTAAACAATGCTAGAATTTTAGTACTGTAAAATGTGCTATGTGGGTAGAAAATACAGTAAAAAATTAATTTTTTAAACGGATTGGCCGAGTGGAAAAAATTGGCATCGCGGGTTTTGACAGAACAGTCGCGATGGGCCGCGCGGGTTTCTATCGCACAGTCGCGATGGGCAGTGCGGGTTTCGGCCGCGAAGCCACGATGGACCGCGCAGGATTTCGTCACAAAGTCGTGATGTGCAGTGCAGAAAATGTCCGCGAAGCAGCGATGTGCAGCGGTGAACCACGCAGAAAACTGTCACGCAGTGGCGATGAGCCACGTGACTGTTGGGAAAAAAGACGCGAGGCGAAATCCGTACGCGGACGCCGAAAAACGAACCCAAAAATTGAGAATTTCAGGCTGTTAATGGCAATAAAATGGGCCAAGATCTAGAACAGCAATGGATCTGCTCTCTAGGGTGGCAGATCTATGAATTAAACTAACTAATACTATCAAAAATTAAGATCTAAAGAAAAAATAAAATTTTGAGATCTAAAGATTCAAGCAGCGGAGTCGCCAAAAACTGTTGGCTTGGTTTTGCAACCAAGCTTGGTGCAATGGGAACCTGCTAACTAGTAGCAACAGTTTCAATATTAAGCAAAAACAATAAACTAAATCTAAATCTAAACTAAACTAGCATGTGCATTTTTGAATTAAAAAACAAGAACAAGAAATATAAGAAATAATTTTGTATTGAAAATGGGGGCAAGCAAGTGCTTGCAATAATAATACCTGCAAGTGATGAAGATAGTTGAGAAACTCCAAGGGTGAGCAGCTCCAAACTCCAAAGGGTCCTTTCTCCAAGGTTGCTACAATGGCCAAAAGCTCATGGGAGATTTTGGCAGCATGAGGATAGGAAGATGGATGGATGTGAAATGAGGAGCCCCTACCACCTTTTTATAGGTTTTGGTGGTGGGGAATACCATTATGGTTTTGTGGAAACCAATGGTATTGACCAACATGGTTTATGTACTTTTCCCTCCTTTTTCTTTTTTTGAATAAAATTGATATTTTTATTCCCTTTTTAATATTTTTGGGAATTTTGGACCCTTTTTGAGGGTTTTTTATGCTTTTTTAGGAAAAATAATCTTTTTGAGTGGGAAAAGGGGTGTATTAAGGTCTTTTGGTGACCTTTTGTTGGCTTTAGAGGCTCAGATGGTGGAAAAAGTGGACAAATGGGTCATGTGAATAAGGAAATGAGCTAGTGATCACTTTTTAGGTGTTAACACCTCCCATGGTGAGTTGTAAGTGCTAATGGGATTTTCCGACATGGTGGTAGGTTGGTCCTCCCATGGTCGTTGATGTAATTGCTGAGCCATTCCGACATGATAGTAGGTTGGTCCTCTCATGGTCATGATGTAAGTGCTGTGCCATTCCAACATGAAAGTAGGTTGGTCCTCTCATGGTCGTGATGTAAGTGTTGTGCCATTCCGACATGGTGGTAGGTTGGTCCTCCCATGGTCGTTGATGTAAGTGTTGTGCCATTCTGACATGGTGGTAGGTTGGTCCTCCCATGGTCATTTATGTAAGTGCTGCGATCCTTTCCCAGATGGTAGTAGGTTGGTTCTCCTATGCTGGTAAGTGTAAGTGATGTGTGTGTGCATCTAGGTTGTGCTCCGTGGACTATGTGGTGATATGAAGACATTGATGTGACAGTTTGGTACACAGGTTTTGCAGAGGCATATGATCAATCCTAAGATTCTCTTGCAGGTTTTGTAGTGGCATTGTAATCAATCCTGAGAGATCTTGCAGATTTTGCAGAGGCAGTGTAATCAGTCCTGAGGTGTACCTACTTGTTTGCTAGCTTGCAGAGATGATGATGATCAAGAGGATCATGTGATGATATACATCAGGTAGATGTATGGTGAGTATCAGGTTGATACTCTGTGTTCATGGATAGGTTGTGCAGTGGCATGTAAAATATCCTGGGAGATTCGATAGGTTGAGCTGTGTGCTCGTAAAAGGCCTAGGATGCTCTTACGGGGTTTTGCAGACACACGTGATGAGTCCTAAGGATTCCACAGTATGACCAGTGATGATGAAGACCTATAGGTGGTGGGCCTACATCCAGTATGAAAAAGGATTGGCTCTGTAGAACTTCCTATGACGAGTAGAATTAGAGATTGATTGAGATAGTAGCAGCAGTGATGATGATGATGACTCGATGACGATTATCCAGTGATGATGATCCAAAGAAGAAGAGTTGTGCTAGAAGATCTGTGTTGAGAAATACCTTCCTAGTTAAGAGGGATTGTTGATGTATATGTAACTTCAAAATGTATTTCATATAGGTATATTGTACTCCTGTAGAGATGGAATTATTCCTCTATATAGAAGTGTTTGTATTCCTATAGAGATGTTATTATTCCTCTATACGGAAGTGTCGTCATTTATATTGTAAGTGTCGTAACTTATACTTGATGGGTTATTATACCACCTTGTTGGGGTCGACCCTGTATAAGTCATGTGGGTCGAAGGGTTATTAGACCACCCTATTGGGGGTCGACCATGTGGGTCAAAGGGTTATTAGACAACCCTATTTGGTGTCGGCCTAGTCAGCATTATGTTATGTGGTTAAGTTAAGGCCGACCTAGTAAAGGTTATTAGGCAATTCATGTCAAGTATAAATAGAGTGCGGGAGGCACTCTATTTCATCATTCTATTCTCTCTCACACTCTTGGGAGAGTGGCACACTTGTGGAGGAGGAGAAGCTACTGCTAGGAGATGTCTATCTCTTATGCTTGGGTTGTATCATTTCTCTATCTATCTCTGAGGAAGATATTGGTGTTTTTCACCTTTATGGTGTCCCCAAGTAAACTTTGTGTCTCTTGTGTGCTTGCATTATTGTGTTCATGGTTGATATGTTGTAGATATGCTGTACATGTTGTTCTCTCAGTTAAGATCCTAGATCAGATTGAAGTAAATTCTGAAAAATTAACACTTATCCTCTGTTCTTCATATTCAAAAAGTCTCAGGTCAAAATACCCACTGGTAGTATGCAAAAATGTTGATTAATGAGCAAACAATGTCCAGATCCCCACTACATTGAATTATATCATTATAATGCTCATGATTTCGAATGAATGGATGATTCTATGATACATTTGTTATTAATAGACTTCCATGGATGTATTTTACAAGTTTGATGTACTGTACTTGAGCATTTCAAGTATTTTTACTTAGTTTAATTGCAATGGGAGAAGAAATCGTGCTATTTCCCCAAGGGTCGAATTGGGTATTTTTGCAGCTGAATGGGAGAGGGTTAGAATAGACATAATAATCAATTAATAGTACATTTGGAACCTTATTAGCATCCTTAATACATCCCATACCTCTGTTAAAAAATTCGAGGGAGTTTGGAAGCATTTGGGAAGCCAATTTCAGTACTTACCCTAGGGGGATTTGAACCCCAAATTACTAGTAAAATTGCATACTTGGACCAGAATATTAAGAGAGTTTGTAGAGGTCTTTTGGTGGCCATATATCATCCTTGAACATCATATTTAATTCCTAATATCATTCATAAACCTTCCTTGAATATTTGGGACCATTTGGGGCAAAATTGGGACCTAGGCATCAAAACTAGTCAAAGGTCGAAATTGGGGAAAAATTGGAAAATTGAGCATTTTCATAAAATTTTGAAAAAGGGACATTACAATGGTATGAGAGCATGATATTGACACCTGATTTGGTATGAAATTTATTATGAAAAAAATTTAGGGACCAATTTTATACATTGGAATCAGAAGTAATATTATTGAAGAGGAGGAACTAGCAAAAAAACAAAAAGGAAAAAAAAGTGCAGTTTGAGAAAACTATGACTTGGGAAAAAAAAGGAACCTTAGAGGAGAATGAGGATTTTATAAAATTACTGAAACCATACTTTGAATACAAGTGGAGGAAACTAATGCAAGGGTTCGAATTGTTGGTTAGTCACCTTGAAAGCAACTTGGAAAAAAGAATGAGCAATGGTTTTGTTTTCAAGGAAAAGAAGGAAATGGATGAAATAATTGCCAAGGAGGAACCTCATGTAATGGTGGAACATGAGGTACATGTTGATATGTAGGTGCTTGAATATGCTTCACTCAAACAAGAAGAAGAACAAGCACTTGTCTCTATTCAGATGGATTATGCGGTGCCTCATGGGGAGAGCTGCAACGCCTTGAAGGAGGCACATGATCTCACAATAGTTGGACCAGCCAATTATGGAGAAGATGAGTTAAATATTTAGATGGGTAATATTTGTAAATATTTAAAGTTGGTTCATAATTCCTCACCCCATACTTCTTTTTCAACCACACCAATTGGGGTTGAAAATTGGGTGAAAGGTTTTTTTCTAATGGTGCCACATGAGGGGTATGAAACTCCTACCTCTTGTTTCGATGATGACATGAATAGAGCACCTCATTATTTACATTGAAGCAACAAATTGTTTTACCTTATGATGATACATATCTTCCTGGATGCACTTATGATGTTCACTTGAGTCACTTGACACTGGTGGATTTGGACCCAAAATTCGACGACCAACTCCTCCGACCTCCAACGAAGAAGGACTATGTCGTCGGATTTCATCTTAAAAATTTCATAAATTGATAGAAGGAGACATCGGATATCCGACGGTAATGCTGATATCCGACGGCTCTGTCGATTTCTGACATCATATTCAAAATTGGGAGGTCGGATATCCAACGTCAAGCTATACAACTTGAGGAAGTCGGAAATCTGACATCAATTCTCCAATGATAACTAGGTTCAAGGGATTGGATATTTGATGGAAGGTTGAATTTTAAAACTTATAAATATTGAAACATTCTGACATGTTTGCTATACAAGCGACGATTTGTGGAAGTTTTTTTATTCGGCGGACTGTTTTTCATTATTTCCATTGTTTTTTAGATTCAAGCGAGCGAAGTGTGGAGCTTCATTTTCTAAGAACGATAATCTTCATTCAAGCTTTTTACGAGAAAATGTCAACTAGCAATATTCCTGATTCAGACGAACAAAATCGACAATTGCTTGCTAGATTGTGGGAAGGAGTTTAAAAAAGGGGTGATAGGAAATGTTATTGTCCATGTACTCAATGCAGGGGCTTTAAGAGGAGAATAATTTTGATCACAACAGCCACAGAACATTTTAGGGAGCATGGGCACGCTGAGGGGGGGAATGAATACCATCCATTTGTAAGTTTTGCATTAAATATGTTTTTATTTTGATTGCTTTTGTAAATTTATGTATTGATCGTGGTTTCAATAGATGGGGACTAATGTGGACAATAAATATTATTTTAATATTAAATATTTAAATACTATTTCTTTTTCTTTTGTGAATGTTGAATCCAGGGTATAGTAGAATAACTCATTTATTTGTTCGTTAGTGAGACTAACCCACTCACCGGGGAAAGCACTTAAATCTCTATATTTGTGACACTTTCCATCATGATAATAGAAATAACGACTATATTGGCTGTTAAATTTTGAGCATTAATTCACAATACTCTAGGATCTTCTACGAGAGAATAACATATACAGTATATTAATGCATAAAAATCAGAATAAGCATCACAAGAATCAAAAGCATGAGAGACAAGAGACACAGAGTTTCCGTGGGGAAAACCCTAAGGTGAAAAACCCCACAACTTCCTCAGAGATAGAGAGAGAAATGGCTCAACCAAAGTACAACCAAAATACACTTGAGATAGTCTCCTAGAAGCAGATGATCCTCCTCCTCACTAGTGCACCACTTTCTGAGTGAGAGAGAGATGACTTTTCGAATGATCTAAATAGATATCTCCTGATCTCTATTTATACTAGCCTATTTTCCCAATGACCTTATGGGGCCGAGTTGTCTAGCTAGGTACATCCACAATATAATATATATTTCAGGGCCGACCCCACACATGGTGGTCTAATAACCCATCGGCAAGTACACACACTTGCGACACTTGTCAATCCACATGATGACACTTCCTTATAGAGGAATAACACATCTCTAATAAGGGTATAATAGATATATATGAAATACATTCCGAAGTTACATATACATCAACACTCCCTCTTAACTAGGAAGGTATTTCTCGACATAGATCTGCTAGACAAGTCTTCTTCTTGGGATCATCGCCATCGATGCATCGTCACTGCTGCTGCTATCTCAACCAATCTCTGACTCTACTCGTCATAGGAAGTTCTACAGAGCCAGTCCTTTTTCATACTAGATGTAGGCCCACCACCTGCAGGTCTTCATCATCACTGGCCATACTGTGGAAATATCAAGACTTATTATGTGCGTCACAAAACCTTAAAAGAGTCTCTTGACTAGCAAGAACCCTAAAGAGCATCTGAGGCCTTTTTCATCCTGTCCAGATCTCCAAGACTTATTACATGTGACCCCACCACAAAACCTTGAAAGAGAATCCCAGGACTGATTACGAGCACAAGGCTCAACCTATCAGATCTCCCAGGGCACAAATTACATGTGGTCACCACAAAACCTCGAAAGAGCATCCTAGGAATGATTACGAGCACAAGGCTCAACCTATTGGATCTCCTAGGGCACAAATTACATGTGGTCATGGAAAAACCTCGAAAGAGCATCCCAAAACTGATTACAAGCACACGACTCAACCTATCGGATCTCCCAGGGCACAAATTACATGCCATAGGACAAAACCTAGAAAGAACATCTGCCAGATATCCCAGGGCACAAATTACATGCCATAGGAAAAACCTCGAAAGACTATTTGCAGATATCCCAGGGCACAAATTTAATGTCGTCCCAAGCAAAACCTCGAAAGAGAATTTCCCAGATATCCCAGGGTACAAATTACATGCCGTAGGAAAAACCTCGAAAGACTATTTGCAAATCTCCCAGGGCACAAATTACATGCTTATCTGCACAACCTGTTCCACGACCACAGAGTATCAACCTGATACTCACCATACATCATCCTGATGTACACATGATCATCCTGATCATCATCACTGCAACATCCTGCTACATGTCATCTAGAGCAACATCTTGAAGCTCGTCATCCATGATCATACAATGCATCTACCTGATGCATACCAAGTATCTACCTGATACATATCATCATACATGATCCACCTGATATAAATATAAATACATGATACATATCAACATACATGATTTACCTGATCATACAATGTATCCACCTGATACATATACAGATATATGGTCCAAGCATCCAACATGATGCTTATACAAAATACATACACATGATCCAACCGATCATATCCAGCATCCAACATGATGCGTACATACATATAAATGATCCAACTGATCATATCCAGCATCCAACATGATGTGTACATATACATATAAATGATCCAACTGATCATATCCAGCATCCAACATGATGCATACATACATACATATAAAAATGATCCAACTGATCATACAAAGCAGAAACCAGAACATCATCTTGATGCTCATCATCCAGCGCTTACATCCACAGCCATGTGAAGGATCCTCCTTCCAACATGCTTGGAATGGCTTCAGCAAATGTGTCCATCACTTCTTCCTCAAAGAGTCATCAATCCGAAGAACACCAAGCCTCTCTCTGAAGTACTCGAACTTCACCCTGGCTAGTGGCTTCGTCAGCACATATGCAATCTGCTCGTCCGTCGCAACATACAGGAGCTTCACAGCTCCTCTCTGCACCATATCCCTGATATAGTGATATTTGATCTCTATGTGTTTCAACCTGTCATGAAACACTGGGTTCTCGGACAGCTTCACACAAATCTGGTTATCACAGAAGATACCAGTAGCATCCAACAGGAGATCAAATAATTCAGACAATAGCTTCCATAGCCATACTGCCTCACAGCTAGCTGAACAAGCTGCAACATACTCTGCCTCAGCTGTACTCAGTGCTACACAGGACTGCTTCCTGCTAAACCAAGAGATCACACCTGATCCCATACTGAAGCAGCACCCAGATGTGCTCTTCCTATCTGCAGCACTACCAGCCCAATCTGAATAAACATAACCCTACAGGTTAAACTTTTGATTCGCCTAATACTTGAGCCCATAATCCACTGTACCCTTCAGGTACCTCAGAACATGCTTTACAGCAACCAAATGAACACTCCTCGGATCTGTCAGGAACTGACTCAATGTGTTCACGATAAAGCAAATATCTGGTCTCGTGTTCGTCAGGTACATCAAGGACCCAATCATCTGACGATACATAGAGACATCAACCGGCTCAGATGAAGCATCACATAGAAGCTTCAGATTCGATGCCATAGGTGTGGCCATGGCCTTGCAATCCATCATCCTAAATCTCTTCAGGATATCTACGGTGTACTTCCCTTGACCAAGGAAGATCCCACCTGTACTCTGACACACCTCCATACCTAGGAAATAATGCATCATTCCCAAATATTTCATATCGAACTCGGCAGCAAGGTTTCTCTTAGTATCTGCAATCAATCTGCCATCTCCTGTTACAAATAAGTCATCCACATACAGGAGTAGAATCACAAGATTCCCTTCCTCAACCTTGTAATAAAGGTTGGAATCCGCTTTACTCTTGGTAAAGCCCAAACTAGATAGGAAACTGTCCATCCTACCATACCAAGTTCTGGGAGCTTGTTTCAAGCCATACAAAGCTTTCTTCAATCTGCACACATATGACTCCCTGTCATATATTTCGAAACCGAGTGGCCGCTCCACATATACTTCCTCTTCAACTACACCATTCAGGAAAGCAGTCTTGACATCCATCTAGTGTATTTTCCATTTCATCGCTGCAGTCAGGGAAAGTACTGTTTTGATGGAAGTATACCTGGCTATAGGTGCAAAAGTTTCTTCATAATCTATTCCCTCTTTCTAAGAGAAGCCACGAGCTACGAATCTTGCTTTGTATTTCTCTACACTGCCATCTGCAGCATGCTTGATTTTGTAGATCCATTTAGAAGTCACAACAGACTTCTCTTTAGGTCTTGGTACAACATCCCAAACATCATTCTTCATTATTGATTGGTATTCCTCAACCATGGAATCCTTCCATTCTTTCTTTTCCGCTGCTTCTTCATAACTGGAAGGCTCTTTGTTCATAATGTCACAGAGTAAAGCAACATAGCTGGTATGTGATCTGGTTCTCTTCTTTGCTTTGTGTTCTTCTTCTGGAATGCCAAATATTTCTGCATCTTGAATGAGCTCTTTAGCCCATGCAGGTTTCCTCTTGCGAGATTTATCCTCACAGGGTGGATCTACAGGTTCTTGCGGATCTTCAAACTCACGAACAACTTTTGGAACTGCTTCAGTCATGGCAGTGTCTTGAAATCTAGTTTCCTTAGGTTCTTCATAAATTTCGATAGGTGGCTTCCTTGATTTGATGAATGCTGAGTTTTCATCAAATTTTACATCCCTGCTGACATCAATCTTCGTGAACCCTGGAAAGTATATTATGTAATCCTTCGATCTTTCACTGTAACACGCAAAGATACCCTTCTTTCCTGAAGGATCTAGTTTAGTCCTCTTTTCCTTTGGGACATGAGTGTATGCTAGACAACCAAATATTCTGAGATGGTTGACTTCAGGTTTCTTACCAGAAAAGACCTCTTCTGGTGTCTTGTTATCCAATATCTTGTGGGGTGTTTTGTTCTGCACATATACAACTGTTCTAGCTGCTTCTTCCCATAGATGCATAGGTAGATCCTGGTCATGCAGCATTTCCCTTGCTGCTTCCATGATTGTTCTGTTCTTCCTTTCTACAACTCCATTCTGTTGAGGATTATAAGGAGCAGTCAATTCCCTCTTAATCCCTGAATCACTACAAAGCTTCTTGAAGTCACCTGAGGTGAATTCTCCACCATTGTCGGATCTGAATGTTGTGATCTTCTTATCAGTTTGATTCTCCATCAAGGTTTTGAATTCCTTGAATTTATCAAACACCTCATCTTTGCTCTTCAAGAAGTATACCCAAGTCTTCCTGGAGAAGTCATCAATAAATGAGACATAGTAAGCATACCCACTCAGAGAACTGGATGACATAGGACCACATACATCTGAGTGGATGATTTCCAGGATGTCTTTTGCCTTGCTTTCACTACTTGGGAAAGCCTTCTTAATGTTTTTACCTTTTGCACATCCTTTGCAAACACCCTCATGTTTGGTCTTTATTTCAGGAAGACCCTCTACAGCCTTGCTTGCAATTGGAAGTGCCCTATAGTGCATATGAGCAAGTCTTCTATGCCAAAGTTCACTTGGCTCCATGGATTCATGTACCATGGCATGTTTAGGTTGTCCCTTCAATTTATACAAACCTCCCTCTTGCTCTCCAATCACTACTGCATCATCTATGTTCTTTCCCTTTGGCCACATTAGTACTTGGCCATCCACAAATGCAACCCTCATACCTTTTGCATCCAATGCAGAGATGGAGAGTAAGTTCTTCTTGAGTCTAGGTACATAAAGGACTTCTTTCATCTTCAAATATTTTCCAGAATCTAGGTTGTAGGAGGCTTCACCACTTCCTTTGATTGGGTATTGATAATCATCCCCAAGTTTCACCTTATGGGGTGATTCATGTTCAAATAGATTCACAAAAGATTCCTTAAACCCAGTCATGTGTTTGGAAGCCCCACTACCAATCAACCAATCATTACAACCATGGGAGATAGTACCTGTGAGAGCAGAAATTACAACATATTCTTCTTCACTTGATGAGTCATCATCACTATCACTTTCTGCCCTAGCCTTCTTCTTTGGGGGTTCATCATCTTTGACAGTATGAACATGATATCTTGTTTTGTTATTCTTCTTCTTCTTATTGAAGTTGTTGTTGTTGTCTTTCTTCTTCTTGGGACAATCTGAAGCAAAGTGCCCCTTCTCATTGCAATTGAAGCATCTGAGATCTTTCTTATCTTTATGATAATGGTGATGTGAGAATCTTATGTTATGAGATGATTCCTTCTTGGACTTGCCTTTCATGGCATGTGTTGTGAGAGCTTGATCTTCATTTCCCATCTTTTCTTCTAGGGCCACAAGCCTAGCTTCTTCTTGAGAGAATTCTTCCCGCAATCTGTTGAAGGAGATCAACTTCTTCCTTGCATAAATTCCTTGAATAAAGGAATCCCATGACCTGGGTAGGCCATTTAGATTGGTCATCACCACTTCACCATTCTCCACCATTTCATCCACTGCTTCTAGTTGTTCCTTGATCTGGGAGACCCTTGAAAAATAAGATTGAATGGTTTCTCCATTCTGAAACTTTACTCCTTTCAATTGGTTCCACAGGGTCATCTTTCGATTTATGTTCTTCCCTTCAAATAGCTTGGTCAAAGAGTCAAACATCTCCTGGGGTGTCTTTAGAGAAGACACATGGGGTATGAGATGGTCTTTGATAGAATCAACAATGATTCTCTTTGCCTTGACCACGTTTTTCTTATGCAATACCTTAGCCTCTTCATCCTCTGGGATAGGGATGTCTTCTTTTACATATGAGTCCAACTCATTCTCTTCCAGGATTAACCCAATCCTATACTTCCAAGCTCAGAAGTTATCAGCTCCTTCAAGCTTATATTCAAGATTGGTGTGGTGAGACATCTTAAAGAGTACTTCAAATGGAAATAGAAAATATTTAGGTCTTACCACTTGAAATGCTGAAAACTGGATCTGGTCCCGGATTAGGGTTTGTCGAAAAAACCCTAAAAATTCAAAATATGAATTTCAATTTTCTGAAAGCATAGAAAGATGCACCTTGATGAGCTGATCAGTCTGGTGTATTCAGAATTTGAGATCAACAAAGGTTTACCCTTCAGATTTCCCTTTTGTCCTCTCGGGTTCACTAGGGAGAGCCCTGAATTAGGGTTTGAGTTTCCCAGAGATCTACTCAGCCAAAAATCTCTATACAAAGCTCTCAACTTCGATTTTTGCAAGGAGCTTCCAGCTATGTCTTCAGATTTCAGAAATTCCTATTTTTGTGGAAACCCTAATTTTTAGGGCAAAATCTGAAAATGCTCAGAATTGAATTTTGATTGGATAGATAGATTCTCCTTGATGAGTAGAGTCAATCTACTATACTTCTTTTCCAAAATCTGCGGAGAGAAACCCAATAAACAAGAAACGCAAGTTTATGTCACTGCAAAATGTCTTCTTCTCAGGTTAGCTTTGATACCATGTTAAATTTTGAGCATTAATTCACAATACTCTAGGATCTTCTCTGAGAGAATAACATATACAATACATCAATGCATAACAATCACAATAAGCATGACAAGCATCACAAGAATCCAAAGCATGAGAGACAAGAGACACAGAGTTTCCGTAGGGAAAACCCTAAGGTGAAAAACCCCACAACTTCCTCAAATATAGAGAGAGCAATGGCTCAACTAAAGTACAACCAAAATACACTTGAGATAGTCTCCTAGAAGCAGATGATCCTCCTCCTCACTAGTGCGCCACTTTCTGAGTGAGAGAGAGATGACTTTTCGAATGATCTAAATAGAGATCTCCTGATCTCTATTTATACTAACCTGTTTTCTCAGTGACCTTATGGGGCCGAGTTGTCTAGCTAGGTACATCCACAATATAATATATATTTCAGGGCCGACCCCACACATGGTGGTCTAATAACCCATCGGCAAGTACACACACTTACGACACTTGTCAATCCACATGTCGACACTTCCTTATAGAGGAATAACACATCTCTAATAAGGGTACAATAAATATATATGAAATACATGATGAAATACGTTCCGAAGTTACATATACATCAACATTGGCATGTTGTAATTTCTCTTATATTTTCTCTATATAAATTACCATAGCATCATTTATCTTACCTTAGTGGAGTACAATATGAGAAATTTTGTGTTATATTTGAGTAGTTTTGCTTAGTAATTGGGTCAATTATTATGTCTCTTGGATAGTTTGGATGCACCTATTTGACCAACAGTACAATTGGCCGTTGTTCTTTTCACCCCAACAGTACAAAATTTGTTACATTTTAAATGCATCACATAAATATTTACATTTTGTGTTTGAAATTTTTACATTTTGCGGTTGAATTTCTTATATTAACTTTTATCTATTGATGGTTTCATGTAATTATAAATGAAAGACATCCTAGGGCACTTCGTCTGGAGGAAGTGCTTCCACAACAATTACCGGAAGCTATGAATATTAATGGAGAACAAGTTAATGATCACATTAATGAAGAAGATGATCATTCTGAAAACATAATTGAAGATGATGTTACAAATAATTTGATCCATGATTCATTTAATGTTGGAATGGTCGATGTTGATCATGATGATGATGATCATGAAAATGATGAACATTTTGATGATATTCATGATATACCTCTTCTTGATAAAGCATACGAACCCCTTTATGAGGGATCGAAGACAAATCTTCTCTCTGCTCTATTATTGATAATGAACTTGAAGGTTATGAATGGTCTTTCAAACATATCAGTCACACGGATGTTAAGGTATGTAATATATTCCATCACAAAATATATATGATTGTGTATTTTGTTGTTCATTCATATATAAGTCAAATTTTTATGGATGAAATTTGTTCCATTAATATTATTTCTATATTATATTAACTAGATTTTTATTTTAATTTCTTGTAGCATGATAGATGAATATTTGTTACCACCATCAAATATTTTACCTCGCACATATCGAGATTTATCTACCATCATGAAAGAAATTGGAATGCAGTATGAAGCAATTCATGCATGCCCCGATGACCATGTTCTATATTACAATCAACATGAATTTGCAACAGAATGTCCTGAATGTCATATCAGTAGATATCGCACAGATCAAGTAACTAAAAAGGTTCCACGCAAGGTTCTGCGTTATATTCCCATTATTCCACGTCTGTAACGACTGTTCAGGTGCAAAAACATAGCGCAGTTTATGGATTACCATGCACAGAACAAAAGTCAAGACAACATTATTCGAATGCCAGCAGATGGGTCTGCATTTAGAGATATGGAGGAAAAATGGCCCCACTTTAAAGAAGAACCTCATAATCTTAGGATTTATTTGGCAACAGATGGTGTCAATCCATTTCAGAGATGAGATCCGTTTACTCGGTGTGGCCTATTTTTGTTATCAACAACAACATTCCTCCATGGTTGACAATAAAGAGGGAGCACATAATGTTGTCGATGATCGTTCCAGGTACGAATCCTGTAGTTTTTTTTTAAGTAGTTGTATATTATTTGTCGTATTTTTGTCGCATAATGCCATATATATATTTAATGTTTTTCTATTGTGCAATATGGTTTAATATATGTAATCTAAATGGTAAGTCTCATATTTATATTTTTTATATGTTCATATCAATCAGGTAAGTACCAAGTGAAAGATATGAATGTATATATCGAACCTCTTATTGATGAACTACTGAATTTATGGAATGGCATCACTATGTATGACATATCCAGACCAATATGACAAAGGCAATTTCATTTCCATGCAATGCTTGTATGGAAAATACATGATGCCCCAGGGTTAACCCATTTTTGTGGTATGTAATTATAAGTTCCACTTTATTTGCATTTAATTTTACGAACTACTAGTTAATATACTACGCACGCATGTTTTTCTAAATAATCCAGTCATTTTGTATATAATTATAATTGACATAGATATTCCATCTCTTTATGTAGGTCTTCAGACAAAGGGGAAATTTGCATGTCCAATTTGTGGTCCTAAGATCAAATCTCATCGTCCAAAAAGCTTAGGAAAGGAGGTGTTTGATGAGTATAGGCACTTCCTCTATAAGAAGGTATCGAACTACCGAAAAACATCTGTTCAATGGAAAGCAAGAGACTGCATTAAAACCGCAGAGAATGACACCTCACCTATGGAAGTTGCAATATAATAGAAATCGTCAAGGTACATATAATGAATCATCGTATATGATATGTTATATTGTATTTTTTTTTTATTGTGTGTTTTTTACTGTAATTGACATTAATTTATGTAATTTCATGATTGTCGTTCATGTGATCATGAAGGAATTAATGGGCTTCCACGAGGAATGAAAAGTTATCCTAGACAATTCAGTAGGTTTCCCTACTATGAGCACCTGCAAATTTCTCATCTATTTGATACAATGCATATCGGAAAGAATGTGACCGAAACATTATGGCGAATATTGGATGGAAGGAGTGACAAAGAAAAAATTGTCAAAATTTGCAAAGACATTAAAGATAGCAACCATGCAATGAAAGACGTCATTCAATTTCATAGCAACGGAGAGAAAATTAATATAAACTCACTTCCATGGATGTTAACGGACCAGCAAAGTAATGTTGTAAAAGAAGTCATTCGAAAAATTAAATTTCACACCGGATTTTGTGCGAACATGAAGAATATCATAACAAAGAAAGGTGATTTCGTGGGGGTGAAAACTCACGATTGGCATGTCTTCATGAAGGTAATTATTATGGTATAGATTTTTTTTTCCTATTACGGTGAATATGGTTGGTATATTTTTTATTTGTCTACTATTTGTGGATAAAATGAAACTATTTGTATATTATTGTTACAGTATGTTCTACCTCTCTCTATCCCAGACAACTTCGACAATAATGTCAAGCAAATAATATAAAGTCTCAGGAAATACATGACGTAAGTGGTGATTTTTTCCATGCGCTTAGTGTTTGTTTAATTCAACATAAAACTTATATTTGATTTTCATTATGTAATTCATGATGTTACGTAATATATATTTTTTTCTTTAATCTCTTGATTTGGTTTTCATGTCACTTGTAGATGGTTGTCATCTAAAGAATTCCATAAAGAAGACATAAAGTATTGGAAGAGATAAATTCCTCGTCTCATGTGTGAAATGTAGAAGCATCTACCTTCGGCATTTTTCTATACACAAGAACACTACCTCATACATGAAGTTGAGGAGATTGAACTGTGTGGACTTACGCACTCAAGGTCCATGTGGATGGTTGAGAGGCACTTGAAATTTATGAAGGGTTTGGTCAGACAATGAACATATGCTGAGGGTTCTATGATGGAGGGATATATGGTATACCAAAACATGTTGTGTATTAGTGAATATCTTCCTAAATTAGCTGAAAAGCTCAATTTACATTACATTTGTGATCGAGAATTCAATAAGAGTTTCGAAGGGGAGTACCCAAAGGGGAAAGGTAGATCGAGGAAGGTGAAAGGTAATATAACACATTTTTATATTTAGTATTTTGCATAAATTTATACTGTAATATACTTTGTTAAGTTAATATATTACATTTGTATTGAATTTTAATTTTATTGTCATGAAACAGTTGGTCGAGAGTGGGATGCAATTCATTTATACATCGCAAACAATCTTGACTGGATGAAGGTATTGATCGAACGATGTGAACAATCTGGTCATGGAATATCATGGGAAGGTGTGGCTTCATTGGTTAAAGATGCACATCGCAATGGAGACACTAATCTAACACAAAGGGAAATCGATTTAGCAAGGGGTTTAAAAGATAAGAAGGTAAGCATATCAATCATCCACACTATTTTTTTTTTGTAAAAAATAATGTTGTTGTACGTCACGCTGTCTTTTTCATTGTATGGCATTATAAACATGCACTAGTTAATCATAAATATTGGATCATTATGTAATATTTTCCTGTATGGCTTGTTGTAGGTAAAACACCATAAGGCTATGTGGTGCAATGTATGTAGATATCGAATCAAAAAGTTGGATGAAACAAAGAAAACATCTGATTGTGGGATATCTGCAGTCTTTGAGGTGACCAATGTTTCTTCTAGAAGTGACATACATCCAGAACTCTCTGAAAATCGATACTATGGGTATCTAGAAGACATTCTTCAGTGTGAATTTAACTCCTTCACGGTATTTATGTTCATTGTCAAATAGTACAGGTGTCGATTGAATCAATGTGATCTCGATAAAACAATAATTGAACATGATAATGGATTTACCATGGTAAATACATGGTTGTTTGAGCCAGGAACGGATCCCTATGTTCTTCCAACCCAATGTGAACAGGTATTTTACTCTGAGGTTCCAGGTAGAGCAGGTTGGTCATTTGCTGTGAGACACGATCCAAAGGGAAGGCCAGTAAAGTATAACATAGATGAAGGTAATGAAGACGTTCTCAAAGAAGAAGACACCGTAGAAGATGATCATGATCAACATGAGTTAGATGATCATGTTCTTGAAGAAGATGTCAAAGAACTTATTGAATCAGATGATGTATCAGACAATGTCCATGAAGATGATATCGATGATGACATGATGATCGTAACTGACATTGATGATGAGGATGATATGGGAAATCCTTACAATGTTGAATCTGGATCATTGGATGATAGTACAGATGATGACTCAGATGATGAAGACCATTGAAGTTTATGAGGTATGCAGTAATAATAAATTAATTGTTTCTTAGTGAGTTTCCATCCAGTACGATATAATTAGAAACATTGTCTGTTATAGAGTTGTTGGCGCGACGCTAGTCGAAAGGGGTTCCACTCACTATCGACACATACCACAGTCTCGTTGGCCACCATCCTCGATAGGTTTTATCCCTCCCAGCAACACCTGCAGAGAAGATGAGGTCTCACCTGAGGTGTCAAGGAAGAGTAGACAGAACCATGTTTCCACCGCTGAAGGAGGATGGTTGCAGCTGTAATACTTAAACTTATTGCATAACTGGGATAGATATTTCTAAGCATTGAACATGATATTTAAAGTAATATTCAACCAAGACTTTCATCATTGCAATGACAATAATTGTAAAACAATTATTTCATCAAAGAAACATGACATTATTTGTATAGTGCAACATCGCATTACCATAACTGAACATATTGGACACAAAGATTGTACCAAAATAGCTTTATCATATTATCATTGTCGACCTAGATACAATATTTCTGCAAAAACCCTTGACGTCAAAACATACCCGGAAGACATACAGCCAACAATAGAGCCTCGCATAATATCTCAGCATTCGATGATTCTTCTACTCTCTCTAACACTTACAATTCTTATCTATATATAGGATTTTTCCTTATAATTCTTGTCCACTTTATAACAACTTGTTAACCGACACTATGGACAAATGACTCACTATCTAACTGACTTAGTCCAAAAATGACCAAAAACCCGCATTCTACGGTGTAACTAACTCAACAGTACATAATATGTGCTCCAAATGACCCAAAACCCGCATTCCATGGTACAATTGACCCACACATGCACAAAATAATCTTCTGCTTGTCGCCTTTCGCACCGTCTTCTGTCTTGTCGCAACATTGAGGATGTTGCGATAGCATTTTACCAAACCGCCTGCCAACAGGCCCCCAACACAATCTTGTGGCTTGCCCTCGAGCCACATCAGCTGGATAGGGTGTACTCGGTCATTTTGACTTGGCTGAACTAAACGATAGTGCTGCAATTATTCTTGCTATCTAGAGCACGCGGTGTTGTCCTGCTCCTTCTGCTACACAGATCATCTGCTCACTATCATGTACTTCTTTCCCAAAAGTGGACTCGCACCAGCTGACTATTGCAGATCTTGCAAATGTTGATGTATATGTAACTTCAGAATGTATTTCATTTATATATTTATTGTACTCCTATAGAGATGTATTATTCCTCTATACAGAAGTGTCGTCATTTGTATTGACAAGTGTCGCAAGTGTGTTAACTTGCCGATGGGTTATTAGACCACCTTGTAAGGGGTCAGCCCGATATAATGTAATATGAAGTTATTGTACCTAGCTAGACAAGTCAGGCCCATAAGGTTATTGGGCAAACAAGACAGGTATAAATAGAGATCGGGAGATCTCTATTTGGATCACTCAAAAACTCATTCTTCCTTCACTCGGAAAGTGGCGCACTTGTGAAGAGGAGGATCAACTGCTAAGAGGAGTCTATCTCTTGTACTTTGGTTGAGCTATTGCTCTATCTATCTCTGAGGAAGTTGTGGGGTTTTAACCCTTAGGGTTTTCCCCACGGAAACTCTGTGTGTCTATTATCTCTCATGCTTTTGTTTCTTGTGATGATTGACATGCTTGTTATGATTGATATGTATTGATATACTGTACATGTTATTCTCTCAGTAAAGATCCTAGAGTATTGTGAATTAATGCTCAAAATTTAACATGGGATCAGAGCTAACCTGAGAAGAAGACATTGTGCAGTGATGGAAACTAGGGTTCTATCAATAGATTTTGGAAAAGCAGTATAGTAGATTGACTCTACTCATCAAGGAGAATCTATGTGTCCAATTAGAATTCAATTTCGAGCATTTTCAGATTTGGCCCTAAAAATTAGGGTTTCCACAAAAATAGAAATTTCTGAAATCTGAAGACATAGCTGGAAGCTCCTTGGAAAAATCAAAGTTTAGAGATTTGGATGGAGATTTTTGGTTGGGTAAATCTCTGGGAAACTAAAACCCTAATATGGGACCAGATCCAGTTTTCAGCAAAGCAAGTGGTTAGACCTAAATCTCTTCTATTTCCATTTGAAGTACTCTTTAAGATGTCTCACCACACCAAGCTTGAGGATAAGCTTGAAGGGGATGATAAATTCCAAGCCTGGAAGTATAGGATTGGGTTAATCCTGGAAGAAAATGAATTAGACTCCTACATTAGCTCTGAGGTCCCTATCCTAGAGGATGAAGAGGCTAAGGTATTGCATAAGAAGAACTTGGTAAAGGCAAAGAGAATCATTACTGATTCTATCAAAGACCATCTCATACCACATGTGTCATCTCTAAAGACACCTAAGGAGATGTTTGACTCCCTGACCAAGTTCTTTGAAGGGGAGAACATAAATTGGAAGATGACTCTACGGAATCAATTGAAAGGGGTCAAGATGTTGAATGGAGAGACCATTCAATCTTACTTCTCCAAGGTCTCTCAGATCAAGGAACAACTTGAAGCTGTGGATGAAGTAGTGGACAATGGTGAAGTTGTTATGACCACTCTGAATGGCCTACCTAGGTCATGGGACTCCTTTATTCAATGAATCTGTGCAAGAAAGAAATTGATCTCTTTCAGTAGACTAAGGGAGGAATGCTCTCAAGAAGAAGCTAGGCTTGTGGCCTGATAAGAAAAGATGGGGAATGAAGATCAAGCTCTCACAGATCACACCAAGGGAATCAAGTTTAAGAGGGAGAGATCTCATAACAAGAAACATTCTCACCCTCATCACAAGAAGAAATATATATCTCATGTTCGATGTTTTGAATGCAACGAGAAAGGACACTTTGCTTCAGACTGTCCCAAGAAGAAGAAAGACAACAAAAACAACTTCAATAAAAAGAAGAAGAACAACAAAAGAAGATATCATGCTCATGCTACTGAGGATGATGAAAATCCCAGGAAGAAAGGTAGAGCAGAAAGTGATGATAATGACTTATCAAGTGAAGAAGATTATGTTCTAATCTATGCTCTCACAAGTACTATCTCTCATGGTTGTAATGATTGGTTAATTGATAGTGGGGCTTCCAAACTCATGACTGGGTTTAAAGAATCTTTTAAAAATCTATCTGAACATGAATTACCCCATAAAGTGAAACTTGGGGATGACTATCAATACCCTATCAAAGGAAGCGGTGAAGCCTCCTACAATCTAGATTCTGGAAAATATTTGAAGATGAAAGAAGTTCTCTATGTACCTGGGATCAAGAAGAATCTACTCTCCATCTCTGCATTGGATGCCAAAGGCATGAGGGTTGCATTTGTAGATGGTCAAGTCCTAATGTGGCCAAAGGGTAAAACTATTGATGATGTAGTGGTGATTGGAGAACAAGAGGGAGGATTGTATAAATTGAAAGGACAACCTGAATTGCCATCGTGCATGATTCCATAGAGCCAAGTGAACTTTGGCATAGAATACTTTCACATATGCACTACAGAGCATTACCAATTGCAAGTAAAGCTATAGAAAGTCTTCCTGAAATTAAGACCAAGCATGAAGGTGTTTGCAAAGGATGTGTAAAA
Organism: Larix kaempferi; assembly: GCA_027924585.1. Taxonomy (NCBI): domain Eukaryota; kingdom Viridiplantae; phylum Streptophyta; class Pinopsida; order Pinales; family Pinaceae; genus Larix; species Larix kaempferi. Next base: position 2,477,459 of record BSBM01000592.1, on the reverse strand, counting down.
GGAAAGAACATAAAGAAGGCATTTCCAAGTAGTGAAAGCAAGGAAAAAGATATCTTGGAAATTATCCACTCCGATGTATGTGGTCCGATGTCATCTAGTTCTCTGAGTGGATATGTTTACTATGTCTCGTTCATTGATGACTTCTCCAGGGAGACTTGGGTTTACTTCTTGAAGAACAAAGATGAAGTGTTGGATAAGTTCAAGGAATTCAAAACCTTGATGGAGAACCAAACTAATAAGAAGATCAAAATATTCAGATCCGATAATAGTGGAGAATTCACTTCAGGTGACTTCAAGAAGCTATGCAGTGATTCAGGGATTAAGAGGGAGTTGATTGCTCCTTACAATCCACAACAAAATGGAGTTGCAGAAAGAAAGAACATAACAAACATGGAAGCAGCAAGGGCAATGATGCATGATCAGGATCTACCTATGCATCTATGGGCATAAGCAGCTAGGACAACTGTATATGTGTAGAACAAAACACCCCACAAGATATTGGACAACAAGACACCAGAAGAAGTCTTCTCTGGTAAGAAACCTGAAGTCAACCATCTCAGAATATTTGGTTGTCCAGTATACACTCATGTCCGAAAGGAAAAGAGGACCAAGCTAGATCCTTCAGGAAAGAAGGGTATCTTTGTGGGTTACAGTGAAAGCTTGAAGGCTTACAGAATATACTTTCTAGGGTTCAAGAAGATTGATGTCAGCAGGGATGTGACATTTGATGAAAACTCAGCATTCATCAAATTAAGGAAGACACCTATTGAAGTTTATGAACAACCTAAGGAAACTAGATTTCAAGACACTACCATGACTGAAGCAATTCCAGATACAGTTCGTGAAATTGAAGATCCGCAAGAACCTGTAGATCCACCCTGTTAGAATAACTCTCACAAGAGGAAACCTGCATGGGCTAGAGAGCTCATTCAACATGCAGAAAGATATGGCATTCCAGAAGAAGAACACAGAGCAAAGAAGAGAACTAGATCTCATACTAGCTATGTTGCTTTACTCTATGACATCATAAACAAAGAACCTTCCAGTTATGAAGAAGCAGCGGAAAAGAAAGAAAGGAAGGATGCCATAGTCGAAGAATACCAATCAATAATGAAGAATGATGTTTGGGATGTTGTCCCAAGACCTGAAGGGAAGTCTGTTGTTACTTCCAAGTGGATCTACAAGATCAAGCATGTTGCAGATGGCAGCATAGAGAAATACAAGGCAAGATTTGTAGCTCGTGGCTTCTCTCAGAAAGAGGGAATAGATTTTGAAGAAACTTTTGCTCTTGTAGATAGGTACACTTCCATCAGATCAGTACTTGCTCTGGTTGTAGCAATGAAATGGAAGATACACTAGATGGATGTCAAGACTACTTTCTTGAATGGTGTAGTTGAAGAGGAAGTATATGTGGAGCAGCCACTCAGTTTTGAAACACATGAAAGGGAGTCATATGTATGCAGATTGAAGAAAGCCTTGTATGGTTTAAAACAAGCTCCGAGGACTTGGTATGGTAGGATGGACAGTTTCCTATCTAGTTTGGGCTTTACCAAGAGTAAAGCGGATTCCAACCTATACTACAAGGTAGAGGAAGGGAATCTTGTGATTCTACTCCTGTATGTGGATGATCTATTTGTAACAGGATATGACAGATTGATTGTCAATGCAAAGAGGAAGCTTGCTACCAAGTTCGATATGAAGGACTTGGGGATGATGCACTATTTTCTAGGTATGGAGGTGTGGCAGAGTGCAGATGGGATCTTCCTTGGACAAGGGAAGTACACAGTAGATATCATGAAGAGGTTTGGGATGATGGATTGCAAGGCCATGGACACACCTATGGCATCGAATCTGAAGCTTCTATGCGATGCTTCATCTGAGCCGGTTTATGTATCTATGTATCGTCAGATGATTGGGTCCTTGATGTACCTGACGAACACGGGACCAGATATTTGCTTTGCGGTGAACACATTGAGCTAGTTCCTGACGGATCCAAGGAGTGTTCACCTGATTGTTGTAAAGCATATTCTGAGGTACCTGAAGGGTATAGTTGATTATGGGCTCAAGTATGAAGCGAATCAAAAGTTTAGCCTGCAGGGTTATGTTGATTCAGATTGGGCAGGTAGTGCTGCATATAGGAAGAGCACATCTGGGTGCTGCTTTAGTATGGGATCAGGTGTGATCTCTTGGTTTAGCAGGAAGCAGTCCTGCGTAGCACTGAGTATAGCTGAGGCTGAGTATGTTGCAGCCTATTCGACTAGTTGTGAGGTAGTATGGCTTCGAAAGCTACTGTCTGAGATATTTGATCTCCCGCTGGAGGCTACTGGTATCTTTTGCAAAAATCAGAGTTGTGTGAAGCTGTCTGAGAACCCAATGTTCCACGATAGGTCAAAACACATAGAGATCAAATATCACTATATCAGGGATATGGTACAGAAAGGAGCAATGAAGCTCCTGTATGTTGCGACGGATGAGCAGATTGCAGATGTACTAATGAAGCCACTAGCCAGAGTGAAGTTTGAGTACTTCAGAGAGAGGCTTGGTGTTCTTCAAATTGACGACACTTCGAGGAAGAAGCGATGGAGACATTTGCTGAAGCCATTCCAAGCATGTTGGAAGGAGGATCCTTCACATGGCTGTGGATGTAAACACTAGATGATGAGCATCAGGATGATGCTCCAATTACTGCTCTGTATGCATCATGTTGGATGCTGGATATGATCAGTTGGATCATTTATATATGTACGCATCATGTTGATGCTAGATATGATCAGGTAGATCATGTATTTGTATATGTATCACGGGGGGTTCACTTAGTGAACTTGTTACATAGCACGATCGTTCACATGATATTAAATAATACCCCTAATTTCACTAAATATTGGAAAATGCATACTAAACTTGTATTGTTGAACCCCCCTCCCAATATTCCTTTCCAATTAAGAAAACCCCTAGTTTCACCAGATATTGTAGGTATCCATTTTTATCAACCCATTTTTAACACCCCCTTTATATCATATTATCAAGTTGTAACAAAGAGGATCCCTAACACATCTTAGTATAAGAAAACAAGATGCTAAATAAAATAATAGTATAATGCTAATAAAGATACAAAGATGGTGAAAATTATATGATACCATTTCATGGTAACGATAACACATAGGGTATGTAAATGAGGACTTAGATTTTCACCTATGTTCATGTTAATTCTAATACAATATTAAGACAGATGTCTTACATATAAGAATTGAAATTACAATTATGAATGTGCCAAATATAACTCAATCTAACAAATATTCCTAAATGGCAATGTGAAAATATTAAAGAAGAATACAAAAAGTTGAAAGAAATAATTTGTCAAGAAACATTAATCTAACTTTTCTTGGTTCCACTGAGCCAAGAAAGATTGATCTCACTTTTCTTGGTTTTCATGGAGCAGGGTTTAATTGAATCTCAATGCCCACCTAAACCCCAACCTAAAAAATGAAGAGTTAAATCTTTTACTTGAATGCCTACAAAAAATACAATACAATTGTTCAAGTCTCGAACTCCCTATTAACTACAGCTCTTAAATTAAAGATGAAAAAAAATATATCATCAATTCAAAGCAAGCCTAAATAAGCTATTAAATGAGGATTTCTCAAGGCCAATAATCCAAAGAGACTTCCATCGATATTATCATTGGTACACTATTATCAGATTTATGCAAAACTTATGATCATAAGAAATATCAAATAAAAATGGAAGGTTCTTAAGTTTTAGGTGGGTATGAATTGAGCCCGTGATTTGGAGATATGAATCCATCCCACAATTTGGAGGTTATTCCTCAACACACCCAAATAAAATAACCCCCAATATTTATATTACTATGTCAAATTAAAAAAACCCCTTGACCCCTTAATACAGGGCAATATATTTTTGAGGTTTTTAAGAGTATTCAAACCCCCAATATGAATGGACGTGATATGATATTGCCTCACTAGTGAACCCCCTGTGATATGTATCAAGTGGATACTTGTATGATTTGTGTGATCATGTACATTTGTATGTATCAGGTGGATACTTATGTACTTATGTATATCAGATGGATGCATTGTATGATCAGGTGGATCATGTATGATATGTATCAGGTAGATACTGTGTATGCATCAGATGGATATATTGTTTGATCAGGGTGATCACAGATGACGAGCTTCAGGATGTTGCTCTAGATAATATGCATCAGGTTGATGCTATGATGATCGGGATGATCACAGATGACGAGCTTCAGGATGTCGCTCCAGATGATACGCATCAGGTTGATGCTATGATGATGATTAGGTTGATCATGTGATAATGTACATCAGGATGATGTATGGTGAGTATCAGTTTGATACTCTGTGGCCATGGACAGGTTATGTAGGTAGCATAAAAAAGACCTTGGGTGATCCTATAGTCTATGCTAGGATGCTCTTTTAAGTTTTTGCTACAGGTAGCATAGAAAAGATCCTTTAAAAATCGGACAGGTAGAGCAGTGTGCTCGTAACATCCTGGGTTGCTCTATCGAGATCCTATAGTCTGTGCTAGGATGCTCGAAGTAGGTTTTGCTACAGTTTCGCATAGAAAAGATCCTTCAAAAATCGGACAGGTAGAGCAGTGTGCTCGCAACATCTCGGGTTGCTCTATCAAGATCCTATAGTCTGCGCTAGGATGGTCTAAGTAAGTTTTGCTACAGTTTCGCATAGAAAAGATCCTTTAAAAACTGGACAGGTAGAGCAGTGTGCTCATAACATACTGGGTTTCTCTATCGAGATCTTATAGTCTGCGCTAGGATGCTCTGAGTAGGTTTTGTGAAATTTCACATAGAAAAGATCCTTTAAAATATGGACAGGTAGAGCGGCGTGCTCGTAACATCCTGGGATGCTCTATCGAGATCCAGATAGGTAGAGTTGTGTGCTCGTAACATCTTGGGATGCTCTGAGTAGGTTTTGTGAAGGTTAACATGTAAAAGAACCTATAGTTTGTGCTAGGTTTTGTTGACGCACGTAATCAGTCCTCGGATCCACAGTATGGCCATTGATGATGAAGACCTACAGGTGGTGGGCCTACATCCAGTATGAAAAAGGACTGGCGCTGTAGAACTTCCTATGATGAGTAGATCCAGAGATTGGTTGAGATAGCAGCAGCAGTGATGATGACAATGATACATGCATCAATGACGATGATCCAGAGAAGAAGACTTATGCTAGCAGATCTGTGTCAAAAAATACCTTCCTAGTTAAGAGGGAGTGTTGATGTATATGTAACTTCAAAATGTATTTCATTTATATATTTATTGTACTCCTATAGAGATGTATTATTCCTCTATACAGAAATGTCATCATTTGTATTGACAAGTGTCGTAAGTGTGTTAACTTGGCGATGGGTTATTAGACCACCTTGTAAGGGGTTGGCCCGATATAATGTAATATGAAGTTATTGTACCTAGCTAGACAAGTCGGCCCCATAAGGTTATTGGGAAAACAGGACAGGTATAAATAGAGATTGGGAGATCTCTATTTGGATCACTCAGAAACTCATTATTCCTTCACTCGGAAAGTGGCGCACTTGTGAGGAGGAGGATCAGCTGCTAAGAGGAGTTTATCTCTTGTACTTTAGTTGAGCTATTGCTCTATCTATCTCTGAGGAATTTGTGGGGTTTTTCACCATAGGGTTTTCCCCACGGAAACTCTGTGTGTCTATTGTCTCTCATGCTTTTGCTTCTTGTGATGATTGACATGCTTGTTATGATTGTTATGCATTGATATACTATACATGTTATTCTCTCAGTAAAGATCCTAGAGTATTGTGAATTAATGCTCAAAATTTAACAGCAAACTCATCCTCCAGTCTCGAGAGACCGAGTGTATATGGAAAGGAGCAATGGTAGGGTGTAAAACAAGCCAATGGTTCTGGCACATCTGTTTCACACCAGTAAGCATACGTTACAGGGACCCGGGGTCGACGACCCCCTCCTTTGGTGTGGTCGTAGGGACTATGAGACTTTGAACCGTCACCAACTGCCTAGACATCCCGGATGAGACTTCATGCTTGTGACGCCGGAGTGTCTGAAGCACAGCGTGCTCTAACTGCTCATGGACACTCGTGGTGCGGGTCCTCATCCCACCGGGTGTGCTACCCAGCGAAATAAAATGGATCATTTCCACAACCTCCTTGGAATTCCTAACTTAACAAAATGCAAGAGCCTTGCATAGCATAACCCTTCTTAACTAAAACAATCTCTGTGTTCTTACTCCCCTCGAGTCCTATATTTCTACAGCAGGTTCGACTGTTCGTCTGCCTTGGAAATCCTGTACACCACCTATGCACACTCCAAGGTAATCATAAGATTCCATTGCTCGGACATCGAAAGTGGGCGGAGCGATCATACCCCTGCCTGTCACCCTGTGTTCAAAAGTGTGCAAAGAAGCCCTTCGGCCATACTACCATGGTGGATGCCTCCTGCCAACCCTGCAACTGATCCCTCCAGGTGCCGTTGGCCATGCTGCCTCATTGTATTCTTCATTCCACATGTGTGTATTTCAGACATGATTTGATTCGTCTAACGAGCATATCTTCCCAAAATGGTAAAGGTGTCGTCTACGTAATGATTGTTGATGTGACCTAATTGCAACACTGCCATTTGTCACAGACCGCTCCAAACTTGCATCATAAGCTCTCCTGTGTGTGCATTTATTTCTTCGTCCCTGTTGGTGCGCCATCCTGCCACCATTCAATATGCAACATACACATATATTAGTATTATTGTTTTTTTTTCCCCCCGATGCAACTCAGGCATCATGTTATTCCAAGCCCGAGTGATAGGGATTCAAACTGCTGCCATTAATCAACTTGGGGAGCATCGCCCCATCTAATTGATACAACTGAACCGCGCCCCCTAAAGTAATACTACTAATGTGATACGAACCAAGGCAATGCATCTGCAACTTCCCTGGATGTTTCATAAACTTGTTGTCGTACAACAGCACCAAGTTGCCTTGCTAAAACTATTTTTTTTTATGTGCCAATCATGCCATGCCTTATGGTGATCCTTCTCTACCCCTTAGTGGAACCTAGTGATAAAATGATCTTCCTCCAACTTCACCAACTTCTCTATACGTTCATATAGTGCCACTACATCATCCAGTCCTATTACGGATGCAATGCACAAACTCAAGACAATATACTCCATGGGCATAATTGCTTCTTGTCCATATACTAACCTGAATGGTGTTTGACCTGTCAACATTTTACATGTGGGGCGATATTCCCACAATACCACTAGGATCTTCAGATCCCAATTGTCACGATTCGTATTGCACACCTTTTTCAGCACATGCTCCAATACGTTGTTGAAGGATTCCACCGTGCCATTTTCTTGCGGGTGATATGGTGTACTATTCTTGTGCTGTATCTGCAGTTCCTCTGTCAATGTGTTGTTGGTGCAATTGAGAAAGTGACTGCCTTGGTCACTCCACAATATATTGGGGCAGCTGAAACGAGTGATGATGTTATCAAACAAAAATTGTGCCACCATTGCTGCGGAACAATCAACTACTGGTACCACCTCTACCCATCAAGTCGAATATTATGTCGTTGTGATAATGTAGTGCATAGCCGTGCACTTCCTTGGTGGATGGATCGGTCCTCCAAAATCCACTGCCCATTTGTCGCATGGATGTAATGTCAATTGAGGCATAAGTGGCATCTCATTGCGTCGGGATGGTTTTCCAGTTCGCTGACAAACAACACAGAACCACGCATAGTCTGTCCCATCAGTATGCAGTGTGGGCCACCACAGCCTGACATGCAGCACTTTCCTAGAAGTCTCCCTACCGCCATAGTGTCCTCCAGCGACTCCTCCATGCGCTTCTGCTAATATCTCCGCTTGCTCATGTGGCAAGACACACTTTCACAATATTTCATCGGCACCCATTTTGTATAACTCGCCTGCAATTAGCTGGAAGTCTGCAGCCTTGAATACCAACTTCTTCTTCATACCGGTAGTGAACTCGGGGGGTGCAGTACCCGTTTCCATAAATTGAATGATTTACGTAAAGTAGTCATCTACAACCTCAACCCGAAACAGTTGAGCATCCAGTAAACCATCTTCAATGTTGGTCGGCTCTTCTCCTATATCGATCCACGAGAGATGATCAGGATCGGCATTCAACCGGTCGGGATTCACAATGACTTCAAAATCGAAATCCTGAAAAAGAAGTAGCAAGCGACATATCTTCCCCCCCAACATAGGCCTATTGACCAAGTATTTTAATGCAGAATGATCTGTGAACATCTTGAAATGGCCTCCCAGTAAGTAATGGAGAAACTTATGCAAAGCATAAACCATTGCCAGACCTTCCCTCTCCATAGTAGTGTAGTTTCTTTCTGCAGATGACAACTTACGACTAGCAAAAGCAATGGGGTGGTCAAGATCCCCATCTCCGGGTTGAGCCAATACGACGCCCAACGCAATCGATGAGGCATCAACATGGACATGTAATTCCTTACTCCAGTCCGGAAATACCAATATCGATGTTGACGCCATCTTCGCCTTCAGTGTTTCAAAGCTAGCCTGACATTCCAGGCTCCACTGGAATTCCACATCCTTCTTCAACAACTTCTCCATAGGGGTAGTAATCGCAGCATAACCCTTGATGAACTTGCAGTAATACCCCGTGTGTCCCAGCATCACTCGTAACTGCTTAACAGTAGTCGGTGGTGTCAAACTTAGAATAAGCACAATCTTTGCTAGGTCAACCAACAATCCTTTCTTACACACAATATGCCCCAACAGTATGCCAAATGGTGCACAGAAAATACACTTCTTCAAATTCAGCGATATCTGGTGCTGTCGACATCACTCTAGCATCAAATGTGGATTCACCAAATGATCATGGACCAACCATAGACCGTCCAATCATCCATGTATACCTGTAAAAACTTCTGAATGAAATATTTGAATACAATAATGACAACCCACAAAAATATTGCAGGTGCATTCTTCAAGCTAAACAACATCACAGTGTACTGAAAGCAGCCCCATTCGGTAACAAAAGTTGTCTTATGGAAGTCTTCTTTGGCAATGTGGATCTGATGGTAGCCAGAGAACCCATCTGTGAAAGAGTAGATTTCCTGGCCACCCACACCTTCGAGCACTTCGTTGGTAAACGGGGTTGGGAACGGATCATGCAAACATGCATCATTTAGCTTCCTGAGGTCAACACAAATGCGCACCTTGCCGGTCTTCTTATCTTGAACCACCATAGGACTGATCCATTCGGACTCCTCGACTAGTACGATGATACCATCATCTATCATGCAATCAAGTTCTACTTTGACCCTCTCCTTATGTCACGGATTTAGCCAATAGGGTCGCTACCGAATTTTTTTAGCATCTAGTTTTAATGGAATCTTCATTTCCCCTAAGTCACCCAGGATCCCCTTCATGTCAGAAAACTTGGTCGAAAAGAAATCCTGAAAATCGTGGAGCATATCAGTGACCTTGCTTATCATCTCATCATCCAGTAATCCCCGATGTTTGCAAACTTTGGAGTGTCCTCTGTCCCAATGTTAATCTTGTGGATTTTCAGCGGCTGACTAATAGGATCGCTTGGCGCATCAGGTGGTACCACAGCACAACTTCCTTCGGATTCTGAGATATTCACATTCTACAGATCATCACCATCTTTTGGCCCACCCCTGATATTAAAACATTCCATGAGAGACTGCATCTAGCAATGCGTATGCGGATCCACAGGATAGGCCACTGGGACAACTTGCAGAATTACATCACAGATGAGCTGTAATGCATTATTGACCTCAGGATTGGCATCCGCAAAACTGAATGTATGGGTAAAACACACGGTGAGCTCCAACCAAGTAGAAATATCCCCTCACAACTCAACTACAGTATACCACGAGCGTGGCATCTCATCCAAAGTATGGATAAAAGCATGGACCCACTCATCTCTTGGTCGCGATACCCATAACCGCTGACACTCCATCAAATGACCACCAGGGTCCTCCCGACCATCATACTTCCTAGTGTGGTAGACCTCGGTATCTCCAAAGCGTACCATCATCAATATTCTGCAGTTCGACCATCCATCAATTGATGCCTTGTTTGTTTCCCACCAGCGTGCTGGAGCAGCCTTCAATGCTTCGTTCAACGCCAGCAATCGCTGAGGTTCGGAAACTCTTTCTTCGAACTCTGTCAAAAAGTCAGATAATTTGGGTAGCCCTTCATACATTGGTAGTGTAACTGTTTATGTTGTGATATGGAATACTCATTGTGTAACCAACCCGCACTTACGGAGCGATACCTCATGCAAGCGGTTCTGCCAATATTCTAGCGCATCATCAGAGTCGGAAGACACAGAGCTGTCACTATGCCATCCCAGCTCGTCGTCAACAGTCGAATGGATATAATCTTCATAAATGTTGAATGCATGGTCCCATATGCTGGGATCGTCGTTCTTCATTGGCTCTATGTAGCAGTATCCTTCAGCCGGATCCAATAGGGGGATAACTCTGAGATCGTGATTTTAAAAAGTCATTTGTAACATCCCGAATTTTCATAAAAATTTAAAACTTTTGAAAACGGAATTAAATACAAAATTTATAGATGCGGAAATAATAATTGTTTGATTACGACATCTTTAATTAAAATTCGTTAGTACTAAATATAATTTTATTTCTGTTTAAGCAGCATTGTGAAAATGACAACTTTCACACATAAATTATGAACATGATTATGGTAATAAATGAACAGATCATAACTGTGATGCGACACTTTTCTTTTGGAATGATACTGACAGTTTGACTTTTTATGAACAAGGGTGTCCTAGGAGGTAACCCGGAGTTTAATTAGCTACAACGCTAAAGCATTTGAATGTTCTATGTGCAGACGACAGGTACTAAGTTCAATAGCTGCATAGTTTAAAGTACGTGTGTAATTCAATTCCACGTCAAATAAAAATGTTGTGAATTCTTTTGCGAAAACAAGTATCTTTAGGTATGAAATGTCTAGTGCTGCTTACTGGTTTTTCAACACTGTCTTACAAATTAAGAATGTTGGAAATTAATGACGTCTAGAAGGTATACATGCTATTTAAGTTTGTTGATCTAAGCCAAAGACGTAGTTCTAGTTGGCTTTGGTCGTCATCTTAAGATAACTAATATTTGTAAAGTATTAACATCGTAAATGTATCGCCAACCATCAAAAGCATTGCAATAAGAGTTAGGGTATGGAGTACATGGCCATATCATGGTTTTTATGCTAGTTACAATTCAATGGTCTTGTTGAGAATTCAAAAGTGTAAACTCCTACATTATTATATTTTTATAAATGGAATGATAGAAACTATGATTAACCATTTAAATCTTATAAATTGCTATCCTATATAATAGTTCTATAATTGCAAAATTATTCGTGATATATGTGAAAGTTCACCATATTGAAATGATATGAAATCGGAACTTAATATGTGGCTAAACTTAAGCCTTAGTACCCTAATCATGATCATAAAGTTAGAGCTTTAACTATTAACAATGCAATCGAATGTTTTGAGTTTATAAAAGATCTTAGTGAAGATTTGTAGTCGTTATGATTGGTACTGACATGCATTTATGTCGATAGGGTGGCGAGTTAACAGTCATTAATATGATATGAACCTCGAGGTGTTGTTAAGATCGTAACTTGATCTTGCATTAAAAACTCGGTTCACAATTTCGGTTGACAGGGATTGTTACCAATCTACGTAGTGTAAATTTGATGTAATAACCACTGCATCAACCACTGTGTAATGGTTTCTATAATGGACTCCTCCGAGCTGGCTGTAGATCAATCCTCTATGTGCCAAAGTGGCACTACCATGCTTGTACTAAAGAATGGGCTATTAAATGCAGAAGTTGTTCGTCCCAATGCCATCTCGCTGGCACTCTTATGATTGTCGATAGTGATGAATTTGGATCGTGCGACGCAACCCTAAATTTTGTCGTCGTTTTGTTTAATGAGATTTGAATGTCGTTCATTGTTCTATTGTTTCAGTCTGTGTGGTTGACAGGCTGCCGAATTCTAGGGTTAGAAAGCTTGTAAGAGGTTTTTACCTTGAGACCTGTAGATTGGGGTTGAAGTTACAGGTTCTTCTCACCATAATGGCGTTGTGCTAAAATGTTGGGCCTCTAGTTTGAAGTGTTATTGACTTGATAGTTTTTAAGCTTTTCATTTTAGAGTTTGAATGAAACATACAAAGCTGTAAAATGATATAGATATCCTGGTGTCATCTATAGCAAAGAGCTCATCGTTTTACTGGTGAATGTAAATAACTTGGCCGCCTGTAGAGAACATAAGTGTTCTCGGAATGAATAGTGATTCTTTTGTTGAACTTTGACTTTTAGTTTAAAATAATTACAGTTGTTAAATTCTAAGTTGTTGTTTTTTTCAGTTGCAGGGTTCAAAGAACAACTTGAGCAAGGGTTTGGAAAGGAAAGGTGTGCTTTCATTCCTAGTAAGCTCCGGGTCTCAAACCCTCGTAGGTGCCTTTTGACTTTGGTTGATGTGGTTTCAAGAGGATGAATAACCCGTTTTTCACCATGCCTCGGAATTGTCTGTCAGTTGATAAACTTTGAAGACCCTTTTGTTATTGAAACGATGTTTGTACAAGGATGTGACCCTCGTTTGTTTATATGATACTCGGTCTTAAACTTTGATGCTTAGCTTCGTTGATATGGGAGTTATACTACTCATCAATGCTGAGGGTTTTGGGAATTGTTTTAAACTTGGGAAATGAACCATGGAAACATGTTGTAATCTTTTTGTTTTTGAGAACAATGTTTTCCCTTCTTGGAGTTGGGACTTGTGTTGATTTAAAATTTGAGCCACGACCTGCTGGTTTATGTTATGAGAAATTAGGTATAGAGCCGAGGCTCGTCTACTGTGGATACAATGTTTTTCTTCTTGGTAATGAAAATATGTTATTTCATTATGTGTTATTCGTCTGTGTTATACGTTTGAGTACTATAGGTTGATATCGTGACTTTCGAGCTAGGCCAGGGTCTAAATGGTTGTCGTAGATGGTAACTCTGTAATATATAATGTCGAAATGGTTTTCTTTTTGTTTGTAATGGAAATGAACAGGGCCATACCCTAGTTCGAGTCTTGTCTTTAATTATAAATAAATGTTTGAATATGAACTTCTAAAAAGGTCTTTGAAGCCAAAAACCAGGGTTCGATCCGTAGCTTGTGTAGATTGCTTTTGTTTATGATGCAAAACAATGATTAATGGAAAATAAATTCTATCTAGGGTTGATACGAAACTCAGTTTTGAAATCAACACTTACAATTTAGAATATCTATATAAATAAATGAATGATGGAAACAATAAAGTTTATAATGTTTTCATTATCTGATTGAACTAAATAATCAAAGGCAATGGTTATAGTAGGAAATGAAAACAATGTATGTGTAAAATGTGAAAACTATGTAATGACTGTTATTTGCAGCTTTGATGTAATGAACACATTTATTTATTTACAACATTTTTTTTATTGCAGACATGATATAATGCATGGAAATTTTGAATTTCATGTATTTCTTATGTACATAATAGAGATAAGAAATTGCAGTATATTTATACAGGAAATAAACCATGTTTGTTTGTAATGAAACAAGGGAATATTCTATAATATTTAGGTATTATATAGAATTTTCTACTATTATTAAGTTGAGGGCAGAAACTAATAATCATATAAATTACTATATTTATCTATTGAATCAATGGCAATTTGCTTATCTTTTCATCTATACCTAATTTGTGTCTTTACACTAGAGTACGATGCAAACAACAACATGTGGAAAAATGTAGAGATTGGTTTATTAATTCCAAATCATCATTTAAACTTAACATTCAGATTTTAAACAAAAATAAATTCTTCTTCCAAACAGAAAAACAAAAATTACTAATTTTACTGAACAGAAACTATTAACTGAGATAAAGTAGAAAATTGTAAAACCTGGATAAATATGTAGGGAAACAAATAGCCCAAGAAGACTGTTCCACCCAACCAATTCCTGAAAACAGTCAAGTAATTTCTTTAGGACCCTCGAGCCTGTTCACTGAACCATGAGGAGGAAGAAACTTAGGAATTTAGGATCTCTTCTTGTAGTAGCAAATAACTTGTCGAATCTTCAAAAGCTACCAGTCCATGGGACCTACTCCAGCATCTCTGGTTCTCCTTAACAAATAGTTTGTAGACTTATGTTTTCACTCACAACTAGCCTCCCTATTCAAATCTCTCAATGATCACCTGATGCACATGAGGAAATATTCCTGCAGAAATATTGTGTAAGAGTTTCCTGCTCAATTCGAATTTTCCTTATGTAGGCTACCTAGGCCTTTTCAGTTGTTACTTGGTCATTAAATGAGCTTCCTGCCGACTCCCACCACCTGGGGGATAATGCCACATTTTTAGGGGTATTTTTCCCATAACCAACAGTTAGTGGTGTGGTGCAATTGCTGCCATCTGTCCCATACTTCCATCAACTTCCATTCCTCCTAGTGGGTCAGTGAACACTCATTTAACAGTCCCCTTGGGTGTTTGTCTCCTAATTAATTTATTTAAATAATAATAATCAGTAATTACATTCATCCTTGATCAAAATTGATCATAATTACAAAACTTTGTAATTAAATTTAACATAAAGTATTTTGCTAATAAAATAATAATTTCTGAAATTTGGGTAGGTGACATACACCCCCCCTTAAGTCTCAACATCGTCCTCGATGTTGGTTAATCAATCCTTGAGTGTTCCTGAAACAGAGTTGGGTATGATTCTTGCATACTACTCTCCAACTCCCAGGTTGCCTCTTCTGGGCTAAGGTGCTTCCATTGCACCTTCACTTTCCCAATGGTGCGATTTCGGAGAGTAGTTTCCCTCCTTCCAAGGATATAGTCTGGTTCCACCTGAAAATCTCCGTCTTGTCCCACCTGTACATCATTCCAGTTTACAACATGAGTAGCATCGTGTACATACTTATTTAAAAACGATATATGAAAAATCTTATGTATTTTTAAGTTTGGTGGAAAACACATTTGGTATGCCACTGGTCCAACTTTGGACAATATTTCAAAAGGACCAGAATACCTAGGTGCCAACTTGGCACAACTCCCTAGTTTCAGTGAACTCTTTTTTGGTCTTACCTTGAGGAATACATGTTCACCAACCTGGAACTCTTTATGAGTCCTTTTAAAATCTTCTTGACTTTTCTGCCTATGTTGAGCAGCTTTCAAGTTTTCTTGTACCTGTTTCACAATTAGTTCTAACTCCTGAAACAATTCAGGTCCTAAAACAACTCTATTTACTGGGTCATTCCAAGAAACAGGTGTATCACATTTCCTACCATAAAGAATTTCAAAAGGACTAAGTCTGGCCAATGCATGATAATGATTATTATAAGCAAATTGTGCTAAGTGCAAGTAGTCTTCCCACTTACCAGGCTGATCCTTAACATACATTCTTAATAAATCTTCTAAAACTTGATTTACCCTTTTCTGTCTGTCCATTCGTTTATGGATGAAATGCTGTACTAAAATTTAAGGTTGTATTCAACCCCTTAAACAATGACCTCCAAAATTTTTCGGTAAACTTAGAGTCACGATAAAAAATTATTACTTTTGGTATCCCATGTAGTCGAAAAATCTGTTTCATAAAGATTTATGCAATATCTGGAGCTTTATGAGTAGTCTTCACAGGTATAAAATGTGCTGCTTTGCTGAGTTTGTCCACTACCACCATAATAGAGTCATGTTGTTTCTGATTTTTAGGTAATCCAGTAATAAAGTCTATGCTGATCACTTCCTATTTCCAACTTGGTATCAGTAACAGTTGCAACAATCCAATAGGATGTTGGCGTTCAACCTTCACTTTTTGACAATCCAAACATTTAGCTATGTACTCTGCTACTTCATCCTTCATTCTGGGCCAACAGTATTCTTTTCTTAGCATAGTAATGGTCTTTTGATAACCTGGATGACCAGAATAATGACTTTTATGCATCTCATTTAATATCTGAAATTTTATTTATGGTATGTCTGGTACATACAATCTGTTTTTATACAGTAATAACCCATTTTCCTTCATGTTGTATTCTGCCATGAAATTTTCAGAACTGCTGTTTGTTGTCTTTTCCTTCAGTTTTATGTATTCTTCATCTGTTTCACTCCTTTCAAGAATCTGATTTTCCAAATCAGTTGAATAAGTACTAATGGCTGAAATAAAATTCAGTTTTGCCTTACGACTCAAGGCATCCGCAACCTTGTTCTCCTTTACTTTAATATGCTGAATTTCAAAACCACACTCACTTAAGAAAGTCAACCATCTAGCTTGTCTAGCGTTCAGGTTTGTTTGACCTAATAAATATTTCAAACCCATGTTATTTATCAATAACATAATTTTTTTACCAATAAGGTGATGACGCCACATTTTTAAGGCATGAATTACTGCCAATAACTCTAAATCATAGGTAGAGTAGTTCTTTTCATGTACTTTCAACTTTCTAGATTCATATGCCACCGCATGCCCTTCCTATGTCAGGACTCCACCGAGTCCGTCATTGCATGCGTCTGTACAAACTAAAAAATCCTTGTTAGGGTCTACTATCCTCAAGATAGGTGCTATCATCAATAATTCCTTTAATTTCTTAAAACTGTCAGAACATTTCTGATCCCAAACGAATTTCTTCCCTTTCTTCTGCAAGAGGTTATGGGGTTGGAAATCCTCGAAAAACCTTCTATAAACTTTATGTAATACCCAATAATTCCCATGAATGATCTTACATCCGACACATCCTTAGGAACCGGCCAGTCATTAATGGACCTTATCTTGTCGGGGTCAACTGATATTCCTTCTTTCGAGATTATGTGTCCTAGATACTGAATTTTTTCTCTGTGAAAGTCGCACTTACTAAACTTAGCGTATAGTTGATGGTCTCTTTAAACTTGTAAGATAATTCATAGATGTTCACCATGCTCTTCTTTACTTTTTGAATACACTAAAATGTCATCTATAAACACAACAACAAACTTGTCTAAGTATTTGTGCAGAATATTATTCATCAAACACATGAATACAACCAGGGCATTAGTCAAGCCAATGGCATGACTACGAACTTGTAATGTCCATACCGAGTTCTGAAAGCTGTCTTGAAAATATCTTCATCCTTAACCCGTACTTGATGATATCCTGATCTTAGATCAATCTTTGAAAATAACGTTGCTCCACGCAGCTAATCAAATAGATTGTCTATGCGGGGCAACGAATACCGATTCTTGATCGCCATCTTATTAAGATGACGATAATCTATGCACAGTCTTAGGGTTCCATCTTTCTTCTTAACAAAGATGATAGGTGCTCTCCAAGGAGACACACTGGGTCTAATATACTTCTTATCAATAAGTTCCTTCAACTGTGATTTTAATTCCAGTATTTTCATTCTGTATGGAGCTTTTGAATTTGGTACCGCTACTGGTATTAATTCGATGGTAAAATCTAAATCTCTTTTAGGAGGTAAGCCTGGAATCTCCTCAGGAAATACATCCTTAAAATCCTTTAGGACAGGTATGTCCTCTAATTTCAGTTTGTCCTCTTTACCAATAAACTCATCATTTACTACGTTTACTGCAAACAACTGGCATCCTTTCCTAATTGCCCTCTTAAATTGCATGGCTGAAATCTGTCTAAGGGTTACCTTCCTTGGGATGCCTTTTATTTCTACATTTTTTCCTTCGTCATTTAAACATATAAAACTTTTTCGGTAACAGTCTAGAATGACATGATGGGCTTCTAACTAGTCCATCCCAACTATAATATCATAAGATCCTAAAGGTAGAATATTCAACTTGATTTGTGTTTGTAAATGATTCATGGACAAAGCACAACTTTCTATAAAATCTGATACTTTTCTCTTTGTTCCAGCTTCTAGTCTAAGTAGCCAAAATTTACTAAACTTTTCTGTTTTCAGATTAAGACTTTCCACAATATCTGGTGATATATAACTTAAGCTAGCACCTAGGTCAATTAAAACAGTAATAGGATGATTTTGTAGCATACCTTCAATCTCTACCATGGAGATTTGATGATCTGCTTGCCTGTTGTCAAGTGCTGCATTAATTCTGGGCATCTCCCTCGCCACGTCTCCAACAATAGGTTCAGTTTGAATAGATTTGATGTTGTTATCCTTTCGCTTCCTCAAGGGACATTCTGATGCATAATGGGGACCTTGACATTCAAAACATTTGATAGGTTCCTTTGGCTCATTAGTTCTGGTATTATTAGGTGCGTTTATGGGTGCTGTAGAATTCTGCTGTGAATTGTTTCTGGAATTGTTCCCTTGATAATTCTAATTCTGAAATTTTTTCTTTTGAAACCCTGAATTTCCACTGAACCTAAAATTTTTCTTTTTCTGCTCAAAGTTGTTGGGCTTATGACTCTTCCAGTTTGACATTCCTTCTCTTTTTCGATTGGTATCATAACAGAAAACCGTCTCTCATATCCTCTTCCAAGGTTTTAGGACTGTCATACTTGATTCTGTCCTTAATATTGAAAGGTAGGCACCTCAGGTATCTTTGAATTTTTGGTTTTTCTTCTATGAGGTATGGCACATATCTCAGTAAGTTCAGAAATTTACTGTTGATTTCCTTCATGTTCATACCTCCCAACTTCAAATCGTACAACTCTTTGGATTTTTCTTCATAGTACTGTTCAGATAAATACTTCTTTTTAAAATAACGTTTAAAAGTACTCCAGATTACATCTTTATCTTTAATGCCCTTTAATCTTTTTGATGTCCTACCACCAAATATCCGTTTTTCCGGTCAAGTTATATATAGCCATTTTTGCCTTCAAGAACTCTAAATAGTTATAGATCTGGAAGTATTTCTTCATACCGGAAAGCCAAGCTTCAGCTGTATCTCCCTTCTCAGTTTCTCCATTGAAGGTTGGAGGCCTAATCTTTTTGAACTCCCCAGAAATATTCTCATATTCCTTCTGATTTTCCTTCTGGGTTTGAAATCTACTTCACTGCTATCACCAGTATAGTTGCATTTCTTTTTACACACTTCAATAGAATCTCCTGATGAGGTTGAATTGTTTTTCACCTCACTGGTTTTCATTTTCTGATTTTTATTAGCATGAGGCAGATCCTCAACTTTGGAGATATCTTCATTATCTCTCTCTTGCTCCTTAGTTGGGCACTGTTCAAACAACACTTGGTTTAATTGTTCTTGTGCTTGTAAAATTCTTTCATTGTCTTGTTTCACAGATCTGATTTCTGCCTTTAATTCATGAAAAGCACGTAACAATTCTGACGAACTATTCTTTAGTTCGCCGTGACCTTCTTCTACATAGTGTTGTCCCGAGCTGTGGCTGTTTGGTTGAAATCTGTCATCTATATGCTCAACTGAATTCTCCATACCCATAGCTTAAAAATAATTTTTGGATAACATCATAATTCAAATTCAAATTAGTAAAGTTTTATGTTGTATAAAATTTTCTGCTGCGTGTTCTTGGACCTCTTTCAGGCTTAGAGTTCGAACATGAGCTCGATACCACATGTAACATCCCGAATTTTCATAAAAATTTAAAAATTTTGAAAACAACATTAAATACAAAATTTATAGATGCGGAAATAATAATTGTTTGATTACGACAGCTTTAATTAAAAGTCGTTAGTACTAAATATAATTTAATTTCTGTTTAAGCAACATTGTGATAATGACAACTTTAACACATAAATTACGAACATGATTATGGTAATAAATGAGCTAACAGATCATAACTGTGATGCGACACTTTTCTTTTGGAATGCTACTGACAGTTTGACTTTTTATAGGGTGTCCTACGAGGTACCCTGGAGTTTACTTAGCTGCAACGCTAAAGCATTTGAATGTTCTATGTGCAGACGACAAGTAAGAAGTTCAATAACTGCATAGTTTATAAGTACGTGTGTAATTCAATTCCACGTCAAATAAAAATGTTGTGAATTATTTTGCGAAAACAAGTATCTTCAGGTATGAAATGTCTATTGCTACTTACTGGTTTTTCAACACTATCTTACAATTTAAGAATGTTGGAAATTAATGACATCTAGAAGGTATACATGTTATTTAAGTTTGTTGATGTAAGCCAAAGACGTAGTTCTAGTTGGCTTTGGTCGTCGTCTTAAGATAACTAATACTTGTAAAGTATTAACGTTGTAAATGTATCGCTAACTATCAAAAGCATTGCAATAAGAGTTAGGGTATGGAGTACATGGCCATAGCATGGTTTTTATGCTAGTTACAATTCAATGGTCTTGTTGAGAATTCAAAAGTGTAAACTCCTACATTATTATATTTTTATAAATGGAATGATAGAAACTATGATTAATATGTTAACCATTTAAATCTTATAAATTGCTATCCTATATAATAGTTCTATAATTGTAAAATTATTCATGATATATGTGAAAGTTCACCATATTGAAATGATATGAAATCAAAACTTAATATGTGGCTAAACTTAAGCCTTAGTACCCTAATCACGATCATAAAGTTAGAGCTTTAACTATTAACAATGTAGTCGAATGTTTTGAGTTTATAAAATATCTTAGTGAGGATTTGTAGTTGTTATGATTGGTACTGACATGAATTTATGTCGACAGGGTGGCAAGTTGATGGTCATTAATATGATATAAACCTCGAGCTGTCGTGGAGATCGTAACTTGATCTTGCTTTAAAAACTCGGTTCACAACTCCGGTTGACAGGGATTGTTACCAATCTACGTAGTGTAAATTCGATGTAATAACCACTGCGTCAACCACTATGTAATGGTTTCTATAATGGAATCCTCCGAGTTGGCTGTAGATCGATCCTCCATGTGCCAAAGTGGCATTTCCATGCTTGTACTAAAGAATGGGGCATTAAATGCAGAAGTTGCTTGTCCTAATGCCATCTCGCTGGCACTCTTATGATCGTCGATAGTGATGAATTTGGATCGTCCGATGCAACCATAACTTTTGTCGTCATTTTGTTTAATGAGATTTGAATGTCGTTCATTGTTCTATTGTTTCGGTCTGTGTGGCTGACAGGATGCCGAATTCTAGGGTTAGAAAGCTTGTAAGAGGTTTTGACCTCGAGACCTATATATTAGGGTTGAAGTTGTAGGTTCTTCTCACCGTAATGGCGTTGTGCAAAAATGTTGGGCCTCTAGTTTGAAGTGTTATTGACTCGATAGTTTTTAAGCTTTTCGTTTTAGAGTTTGAATGAAACATACAAATCTGTAAAATGATAGAGGTATCCTGGTCTCGTCTACATCAAATAGCTTGTCGTTTTATTGGTGAATGTAAAGAGCTTGGTCGCCTGTAGAGAAGGTAAGTGTTCTCGGAATGAATAGTGATTCTTTTGTTGAACTTCGACTTTCATTTTAAAATAATTATAGTTGTTAAATTCTAAGCTATTGTTTTTGTCAGTTGCAGGGTTCGAAGAACAACTTGAGCAAGGGTTTGGAAAGGAAAGGCGTGCTTCAATTTCTGGTAAGCTCCGGGTCTCAAACCCTCATAGGTGCCTTTCGACTTTGGTTGATGTGGTTTCAAGAGGATGAATAACCGGTTTTTCACCATGCCTTGGCATTGTCTGTCAGTTGATAAACTTTGAAGGCCCTTTTGTTATTCAAACGATGTTTGTACAAGGATGTGACCCTCGTTTTTTTATATGATACTAGGTCTTAAACTTTGATGCTTAGCGTCATCGATCTAGGAGTTATACTACTCGTCAATGCTGAGGGTTTTTGGAATTGTTTTAAACTTGGGAAATAAACCCTGTGTGAGTTTCATTTTGGAAACATGTTGTAATCTTTTTGTTTTTGAGAACAATGTTTTCCCTTCTTGGAGTTGGGACTTGTGTTGATTTAAACTTTGAGCCATGACCTGTTGGTTTATGTTATGAGAAATGAGGTATAAAGCTGAGGCTCGTCAACTGTGGATACAATGTTTTTCTTCTCAGTAATGAAAATATGTTATTTCATTATGTGCTATTCGTCTGTGTTATACGTTTGAGTACTGTAGGTTGATATCATGACTTTTGAGCTAGGCTAGGGTCTAAATGCTTGTCGTAGATGGTAACTCTGTAATATATAGTGTCGAAATAGTTTTCTTTTCATTTGTAATGGAAACGAACAGGGCCATACCCTAGTTCGAGTCTTATCTTTGATTATAAATAAATGTTTGAATATGAACTTCTAAAAAGGTCTTTGAAGCCAAAATCCAGGGTTCCATCCGTAGCTTATGTAGATTGCTTTTGTTTATGATGCAAAACGATGATTAATGGAAAAGAAATTCTATCTAGGGTTGATACGAAACTCAGTTTTGAAATCAACACTTACAATTTAGAATATCTATATAAATAAATGAATGATGGAAAAAATAACATTTATAATGTTTTCATTATCTGATTGAACTAAATAATCAAAGGCAATGGTTATAGTAGGAAATGAAAACAATGTATGTGTAAAATGTGAAAACTATGTAATGACTGTTATTTGCAACTTTTATATAATGAACACATTTATTTATTTACAGCATCATTTTTTTATTGCAGACATGATATAATGCATGGAAATTTGAATTTCATTTATTTCTTATGTACATAGTAGAGATAAGAAATTGCAATATATTTATATAGGAAATAAACAATGTTTGTTTGTAATGAAACAATGGAATATTCTTAAATATTTAGGTATTATACAGAACTTTCTATTATTATTAACTATAGGGAAGAAACTGATAATCATATAAATTACTATATTTATCTATCGAATCAATGGCAATTTGCCTATCTTTTCATCTATACTTAATTTGCATCTCTACACTAGAGTACGATGAAAACAACAACATGTGGAAAAATGTAGAGATTGGTTTATTAATTCCAAATCATCATTTAAACATAACATTTAGATTTTAAACAAAAATAAATTCTTCTTCCAAACAAAAAAACAGAGATTACTAATTTTACTGAACAGAAACTATTAACTGAGATAATGTAGAAAACTGTAAAACTTGGATAAATCTCTAGCGAAACAAACAGCCCAAGAAGACTGTTCCGCCCAACCAATTCCTGAAGACAGTCAAGTACTTGCCTTAGGACCCCTGAGCCTTTTCACTGAACCACCAGGAGGAAGAAACTTAGGAATTTAGGATCTCTGCTTGCAGTATCAAATAACGTGTCGAATCTTCAAGAGCTAGCAGTCCATGGGATCTGCTCCAGCATCTCTGGCTCTCCTTAACAAATAGTTTGCAGAATTATGCTTGCACTCACAACTAGCCTCCCTATTCGAATCTCTCAGTGATCACCTAATGCACATGAGGAAATATTCCTGTAGAAATATTGTGTAAGAGTTTCCTGCTCAATTCGAATTTGCCTTATGTAGGATGCCTAGGCCTTTTCAGTTTTTACTTGATCATTAAATGAGCTTCCTTCCCACTCCCACCACCTGGGTGATAATGCCACATTTTTAGGGGTAGTTGTCCCATAACCAACAACTAGTAGTGTGGTGCAATTGCTGCCATCTGTCCCATACCTTCCATCAATTTCCATTCCTCCTAGTGGGTCAGTGAACACTCATTTAATAGTCCCCTTGGGTGTTTGTCTCCTAATTAATTTATTTAAATAATTACATTCATCCTTGATAAAAATTGATAATAATTAAAAAACTTTGTAATTAAATTTAACATAAAGTATTTTTCGAATAAAATAATAATTTTTGAAATTTGGGTAGGTGACATCATCATCCATCACCTTAAGTTGATTACAGCTCCACTATCATTAGCACATCCAATCCCAATTCACCACCATTCATGGAACTCTCCCAATTGGTGTTACTTTAGCGTGATTAGCTAATCAGAGCTGTACAAGAGACCAGCTCAATGGGGGGCTCCCCATCTTCTACCATGCCTGCTTGGTCAAGATGTTGACATCCGAACCAAGGTACAAAATAACCGAATCAACATCATAGTCGCCAATTTGAATATTCATCCACATCTCCTTACCCGTCTTACGTCATTGCAAGGAATTAACTATGAGCTCTTATCGGTCTTGGGACGGTTGTCGCAACAAGGCTTCAATCGCAGCAAGAGCATCGGGATCTCTTGCCAAGGAAAAACAATGTTCCAAAAATGCTCAAAGTGTGTTGGACCATTGTGACAGGCCGACCTGCGAAGTAGCATCAAAATTAGAGGGCATGTCATACACAACAGCTTTACCTCGATCGTTTTCTAGCGCACATCGTGTTTGAAGAAATGTCTCTCGCTCCTCATCAATGTCAAAGGATACCTTCTTTTGTCCATCTAACCTGATCATTGAGCTGTCTTCCCCAGTTTTCTTTCCTCCGTGAGTGACCACAGCAACAGAAGCATCTTGCGGTCTCGGTTTTGTAGAAATTGTCACAAGATTTTCACCCTGCGGCTAATTTGGTGGCACATTCGCCGATTGATTTACATTTTGATTTACATTCTAATTCGACTGCGGATTCTGGTTTTGCACTAGTTGTTGTACTTGGTTCTGGATGGGCTGCGGTATATGGGGATGATTCTACAGTTGTGGAGTATTCTCTGCTTTCCATCGCGCAATCAACTGCGGACAATTATAGACTATATGATTGTTAACGAAGCAGAATGTACACTGGTTCTGCAGCAGTGGGTAGTCTCGCTGATAGTGTCCCCATATGACATAGTGATAACATTGAATAGGTCCTAGACCACCTTGTCCTCCTCCATGACCAAATACTCCACCACGTCCTCCTCGGTATCCTCCCCGGAATCCTCCCTATTGTTGGTACTATGGTTGATTAAACTGTTGCTCCACTGGTGCTGGCTGTATTCCTTATCCTTGTGGCACATACTGCAGTTATTGTACATACTGTGGCTGCTGCAGAGCCATCTGTGCTAGAGCATATTGCAGCATGAACTGTGGTGGTTGCTGCAGCTATGGTACAAACTGCATCTGCGGTTGAGGTAGCAGATGGGCTACATACGATTGCGGATGTTGTATGGCATGCTGGTCATCTTTTGCATAAAACAAATCACATATTCTTTCTTTCAAAAACCCATATGAATGGAAATCCTTGTCATCGTGACCCACCGATTTGCAGAATGTACAATAAAGATTCCTTGGGGTGGTGACCATTTTCTGCATATATGGGCAGTTGTCATGACTATTCCCATACACCTGGTAGACGTGACACCACGGCATGCTACCACCATTCAATGGATTTGGAGCTCCTGAAACCAAATAATTGCGGAAGTCTGGGCAATTGTCCTTCATATGCCCTTCTCCTCGACATCATGTACACCAGACATCTTCATGCTGCTCCTTTCCCTTCTTCAAATCTTGTAGCTGTATAGTTAAGTTAGTGAGTTGTGTTTGTATCTATGACATCTCGGCTGCATTTTCTCCAATCGACGATGCCTCCAATCGCATTTCAATTTCCAGAGCTTCACCGGGTGTTGAGGTGTTTTGTTGCATCAATGGTAGTTGAATATCTGGTAGCAGTGCTGCGATGAACCATTCTTTATGTTGGACAATTCTCATATCAAAACTAACCTTTGCCATTAGTGTCTTGAATTGTTGGTCAAAATCCCATACCATCTCATTGGGATACTGCTTAATTTATTTCAATTCTGTAATATATTGAGCCTCAGACTTGGGCTTCCTAAATTCGGCAATCAGCCCATCCAGAATCTCATCCAATGACTTCTCTGGGGCTCCTGTAGGGACTAAAACAAACTTCATAAACCAATCTAATGCATGACCACACAGAGTCGTCGCCAACTGTCCTTTTTTAGTAGCATCATCAATGATATGTTTTATGGTCCAGACCGCTTCACACAAAAACCAATACTATTATGGGTTGTTTATCGCACTCCCTTGGAACAACGGTAACTTAGCATCATCGCCCGCCATTCTGGGCTTCCTTCCTTCTTTCGATGTACTACTACCAATTAACTTCTGCGGGGTTGATGAATTTGGCAGTGTTGAAGTGGTATTTCTTGCTACCTGAGAGATAGTGAGTGGAGGTGTGGGTATGTTGGTGCTGGGGTTTGGTCCTGCCTCTATCCTAGGCATGTCCTGGTTGTCCTTATTGGGGCTATGAGGTTGCTTCGTTCCGTGTGGTCTTCCTTCACGGTCTTGTGGTTCGACCATAGCAGGACCTTCTCCCATCCTCTGCCTCTTTTCTTGTCGGAACCTTGCTCCTCCCCTCGTAAGACCACTTTCTTCCTCGGCTTCACTCACAGTCTCATCATGAACTGCATCCATCTACCCCTTAACATTCCATATACCACCCCCCAACTATCACGGTACCCACGGCCTCCGCCCACCAAGCTGTCTACTAGTCAAGATGCATCTTCAATATACCTTTTTTACAAATAAGCATCTTGATCAACAGTTGGAGCGACAGTAAAAACCTGCCCTGAGGTTCAAGGAAGAAATATCTTTTAGCTTCACTATAAAACTTCTGAGTATCAACCGCAAACTCTGTGATATCGCCTTCTAGGATGCTATCGAACCACACTTCGACAACCCGTGATGCTTTATTATCAACTTCCTACAATTCCTGAATCAATTCGAGGGTCCAAGTCATCGATTTACCACCTTGGAAGTTTATCTTCTGGAATGTCAACTTTGCCAACCATTCGATTAATAGAACTGGGAACTCAAAGAAGAACCATTCATGCAGACCATCATGAGTGTATCTATCTACCCACTGTCCTACTATCAATCAAGTTTTCCGGCTTTCCTCTTCAGGGAATTCCTACAACTTCTGATCAAACCATTCTTGGATCTTTGGTTTCGTCGGGTGCCACAACATATCCTCCTTTCACTTCGAACACGGTCCCGGCAACAAAAGCATTTGTTGGCACGATGCCATCGACAGGGGTTCCACTCACTGTTGACACATATCGTAGTCTCCCTGGCCACCAGCCCAGATAGGTTTTATACCGCCCAGAAACACCTACAGAGCAGATGAGGTCTCACCCAAGGCGTCCAGGAAGAGAAGACATAACTACGTTTCCGCCGAATGAAGGAGGATGGTTGCGGATTTAATACTTAAACTTATTACATAACAGAGACATAGATTTCTAAGCATTGAACATGATATTTAAAGTAATATTCAACCAAGACTTTCATCATTGCAATGATAGTAATTGTAAAACAGTCATTGCATCAAAGAAACATGACATTATTTGTATAGTGCAACATCGCATTACCATAACTAAATAGATTGGACACAGAGATTGTACCAAAATAGCTTTATCATATTATAATTGTTGACCCAAATACAATATTTCTGCAAAAACCCTTGACGTCAAAACATACCCAAAAGACATACAACTAACAATAGAGCCTCACATAATATCTCAACATTCGATGATTCTTTTACTCTCTCTAACACTTACAATTCTTATCTATATATAGGCTTCTTCCTTATAATTCTTGTCCACTTTCTAACAACTTATTAACCGACACTATGGACAAATGACTCACTATCTAACTGACTTAGTCCAAAAATGACCAAAAACCCACATTCTACAGTGTAACTGACTCAACAGTACATAATATGTGGTCCAAATGACCCAAAACCCACATTCCGCGGTACAATTGACCCACACATGCACAAAAAATCTTTCGCTTGTCGCCTTTCACGCCATCTTCTGTCTTGTCGCAGCATCGGGGATGCTACGATAGCATCTTACCAAACCACCTGCCAACAAGAGTATGTCAAAAAACACATTTAAATTTTTTGTACATAGATATTTTTGTCAGGTTATGGGGAATTGAGAGTGATGTGAGGGGGGGGAGGGGCCATAAGAGCTTCCACCTTCACGTGGTTGGCCCTGTTTAGTAGAGAATATTAAATTATTCTCGAAACAGAGAGAAGCTTAGTAAGGAAATGCACAATTATCAAGACTCAAACATAATCATCACCATCGTCATCATCGTCATCATCGAGCGTCATCGTCATCATCATTGTCATCATGATTTTCATCATCATCATCATCATGATCATCGTCATCATCATCATGATCATCGTCATCATCGTTCGTTGTCATCATCATTGTCATCATTATCTTCATCATCGTCATCTTCATCATCGTCATCTTCATCATCGTCATCATCGTTATCCAAAGGGATACCCATTCACCAAAATTATTTGAGCCATACAAGTTGGCTAGCCCAATTATATGGATTTCCAAATAAACCAAAGCTCAGGCTAACCATTGAGATGGATGAACACCCCAATCAATAATTTATTTATCAAATGTAGGAGCGAACAAGGTATTGACCCATCCTTTGACATAAAAATGATTAAAATAAATGCACTTATGTATTGGCCAAATAAAATAGAATCTCACTCACAACATGAATCTTAAAACATGTATGTCTTGCCATCAGAACACACCTATCCCAACAAAGGAATTCAAGATATGATGGATGGTATATTTTCTTCTCAAGTTCATTTAATCCCTAAACATTGATAAAAAAAATGATGCATCTTCCTTCTCCACATCATTATATTCAAGGCTCGAATTTTTGGAACATTTTTTTTATATATGTTATGGCCTAATATGTATTTTAATAATAAATAAATATAAAAATGTACATTTGATACAACAAGCACATATACTAACCTATTCACCTATTAACATCCTATGTATGTTATGTACATCATTTTATCCATTCATGATCCCTTAAATTATTTAAAAATTTTGTTATTTGATTAAAATTCTGTAGCTTCAAAGTTCAAACACAATATTATTATTTGATTGAAATTTTGTAACTTCAAACAGGCCTTGAAGGCTTCAAATTTGAATCCTGGACCCGAGAGTGGGTTTGTCAAAAATATCCGTCAGAGGCTGTTCGAAACGACATTTATCGATTCCCAACCGTAGCAACAACAACAATTGCTTCTTTCTTCATATGTTTTGTGTACACCCATATGATTCCATGTGCTCCTTTCCTTTCCCTATTTTCCATTGCCGCCCGATCGAAGCTCTTGAGAATTTAGCCACCCTTTAAATTTCATGAAATGGAGGGGGCTAGCAATCTAATTGTAGCTGCACTAATGCAAAAAAAAATATCTATAAAATTAGTTATGGCAATTCACACTTAACATCTGCAAAGTGGATTTTCTGTGTCTCCTAAGTTCTGTTTCACTAATAAATTCCTCATGTCCAGGGATATCATGTAAGAGTAAAATAGTATTAATTTTGGCTATAAGGATTAAACTTGGATTGGACTGGGGTTAGCAAGTTAAATGTATTATTATACTGGTTAAACATTTAAGAGGCAAGATCAATTTGGGAAATAACTAAGATGACAAAGGTGGTATAGTGGCGTAGAGACTGAGCTGCTAGATCCGGGCAAAATATGGTATATGACATATATAACGTTCAGTGCCACCATATCCATTGCAAAATAAAGCCTCTCGACTTTACTACTTAAGTAAACAATGAAATTTTGATGTACTAGTACATTTTCAAATGAAAATAATGATTTATTTTTACATGTCATCATTGAAGGGTTCAACATCTCATAGCCCTTCAGAGTGAAATGGGACCCCACCCTTCAAATTTGATCCCTACCCCTAACTAACCTATACTAACCTTTTTCAATAGATATTTTTTTTTCAATAGATAACTAACCTATACTAACCTATATTTAACCTATACTAACCTATTAACCCCTAACCCCACCTAATACCTTAACTCTCCAACCATTAAATCCATAAACCATTAAAACCAAAACCCCTAATTCTCTCACTGATCGATAATCCCGTCATTGATCATTGTTTGATAGGGTGTTTCTGCATTTTTTTGGAGGGAAAAATCCACCTCCTCCGCATCTGCTTCAGACTTGCGGTCTGGTTTGTGTGATGGGAAATGTAGTTCGAAGGGTAGTGATGAATTGACATTCTAATTTAGTGATCGATAGGGTGTTTCTCCATTTCGTTGATGGAAAATTCCACCTCCTCCACATACGATTCAGACTTGTGGCTTGGTTTTTAACATGGCTCCATTTTTGGTGGGCATGTTGACTTCGATTTGGCTTAATCGATGTTAAGCGACGACGCAAGGGTTTCCATCACACAAGCACAAGCAGGATCAAGACCAGGGGTTTCGATTGAAAAATTAGGAGCAGGAGAAGGATTAGTCTCTGCAATGTCTTCGATATGTGGCAGTCCTGCCTTTAAATTGTTCCTGCAAATCATTTCTTTCACTTAATAGCTATTTCTCATTGGCAATAGAAAACCTAGGCAAGACTAAGATTAGACTAGTTTCTCTCTCTCCCATCTGAATCGATCGAAATTTATCCCAATCCGTGAGACTGATGAGCGTGATTTTTTATTTGGGTTTTCCTCCTTAGTATCCTATGTCACCACTAATATTTGGTGCTTTTTTATTTGGGTTTTCCTCATGTAATGGTTGAACATTTTTGGATACCTCCAAAGATGACAATGAAATCAGACTTTCCGATAAACCATAGATATGAACTTTATTTCCCGCCAGCTGTATCAACACGAGGCTATTTATGTCCTGCCCTCCACATCCACTGCTCATTATGATGCCTAATTTATACCCCTTCACCCGTCCAGTACATTGTTTGGCCTCTGGTCTCAGTGTTAATGACTCTTGTGTGTGGCACGTCCAGTCTATGATGCAGTCTGCATTTCATCTCCTTTTCCAAGTTACCGTGATGATGCCTCTTGCATCTGATAATCAATGGCCGCATCCTTTAGCCATCACTGGAAAAACTTGCATTTCTTGTAATCATCTAGTGCCTTCTGAAATCCTTGGGCATCGTCTCCACAGGTCAGTCAACTCCATGATTATAGCCTTACTCAGGAAAGGTTCTACCCTTAGCTCTCTTCTGCTCGTTTCTCCTGGCGGCCTCTGTCTCTGCTCTGATTCCCATGACTCTCCGGTTTCTAGCTCTTGTCATTTCCATTGCGCACTCTCTGTTCGCTACCTGCTGGTCTGCATTGTCATGGCCCCCCCTAAGTGAATTAGGACTCGGAAAGATGCCGAGAAGATCAATGCTCAACACCCTTGCAGCTCCTCTTGCTCTCCCCCAATTCGTTTGATGAGGGGTGTAGTGGAGAAAGCCCGCACTTACCACTCCACGATTCCTACCCAGGAGAAAGTGGAGATATAGGGCGCTGAGGAGCATGCCTTGGTTTCCTGTAATTGTGTTACTGATGATGATATTCAGGTGGATTTTGAGGAGCTTTTTCCTGACCCTAGAAACACTAGAGGGAGAGCAACCCTCTATCAGAAAACCTTGGATATGATTTGGTCTCACAAATTGGTTTTAGGGAAAGCGCTGACTGACTGCAATGAAGCACAAGCGGAAATCTTAATGCAATTGCACAAGTTAATGGACATGCAAAAACAGAGTCTTTTCAACCAACAACAGCTGGCTCGACGTTTGGGGATGACACTAGCTAAAGACCCTTCGACTCAGTCGGTCCAGCCTGAGTACCACAGCTCCTAGTTATGATCGAATTCTGGTTTTCGCAGTTTTTTATTCTGTTGTGTCTTTGTTTTAGCTCTCTGGAAGCTATGTTAGTTTTGGTTATGTCCCCAGACTTATGGTTCTCTAGATAACAGTAATTCTCTTATGCTACCTTTCCATACTTTGAATGGGTCTATTTTCTCCTTGAGGAGAGGGCCCAATAACAGTTTGAACTTGCATCTTTTGCTGCTTTCTACTCTGTACATTTGGTTTATGCTAATATAAGGATCTTCTATTAGTTTACAAAAAAAAAAGGAAAGTCCCTTTCAATCCCATAAAAAGCATGCAATGCAAGGGATAGAAAATCATTCATAAGTGGACAAAGAAGAGATCCAGAATTTTCAAAATGCACTTCTCTGCATAGGGACTCGTCACCTTTGATTTATCAGACAACATGGGGGGGCATCATTTATCATCTTCTGTCAATGTGGCCCTTCTGTGATTATGGGAAGCAGAATTGACCACACTGTACTTGTTCTTGCATGCTTAGGATCTTCAACAACACTTTATGCAATCTCAGAAACCTTACGCCTTTTCTTAGTTGGCTCTATTTCATCAGACAATCTTGTCATATTCTTATGATTTTATTCTCTTAGGTAACTCCTACTACTAGGGGTATCTTGCAAACCTGGAGATTTTGCGAATTTCACAAGTCTCTTAAAGCCTTTTGTTTTCTTAATAACTGCATGATCTAAACTGGCTCTCATCTCTGAACTTGGTAGAACATCAGTTTCACCAATATCGGATGAGGATACTAGCAATTCCTTATCATTCTTCTTGGTTTCAGTATCTAATTGACAGTCATCAACCTTCCCTTGTATATCCAGGAAAGCTTCACAAGTGCTATTCTCCAATCCCCCAGATATTTGATCATGTGTCTTATGAGATCTAAATATTCCTGGTTCATCCATTTCAACTGAATTCAATACTTGGGTTGTTGGAGAGAGAAACACTTTCATGAAGGTCTTTACCACCATTTTCCAATGCACATCCCACATTATTTTTAGTTTCTTGACACTCTGTAACAGTCAAAGACACAGGTTTAGAGGTTGAAGGATGAACATTCAAAGAAGAGTCTCTGGGTATTGAAGTGCATACCCCTACCAAAGCACCAAAATCAGACTTTTTAGTTGTTTTAGTTACAAGTGATGCTCCATTCCCCTGTTGCACACCATTTGCTGAGAATGATTCCTTCTCAGCACCCACCAAATTTGTATGCACTCTATGTAGTTCATTTAATGTATCAATAGTTTCCTTACCTTCTGCTTGTAAGAAATTCGCTGGAAGAGAATGGACTGTTTTTATTTGTATTTGGGCATAATAAAAGCCTTACTCTTTGGTTTGGTTTGAGCATGGACTATTTTTATTTGTATTTGGGCATAATAAAAGCCTTACCTTTTTACCTAGGATTAGCTTCTTTTAAGACTAAGAGGAGTAATAAGAGAATGAGTTTCACTGTTTCAATATAAGGTTGGAGTTTGAATGGGATATAGAGTAAATTTTATATCATTTTGTGCATTATTGCTTGATTGATATAGTATATCTTATCAGTGAGTGGTTTCCCATTTTCATTTGAATGTCAGATCAGATTTATCAAATGCATAAAGAAACCTCTGGCATGGTCTTAGATAAAGTGATTACTCTAATGCACAAAACCTCCAAATCATCACTAAGTTATGTAGTCATGTATCAATATTTATGTGCAGAAAGGTTCTACTATAACTGTGTTTTTGTGAAGAATGATTGAAGAATGTTATAAGTGTTCCTAGAGAATTATGAACATGGATATGTACAATTCCTTATATTTATTATCACTTTGTTTTATGTGATGAATTCATTTGCATGACTTGAGTATATATGAAGCTCTCCTTGAGGTCCCATGAATGAACTTGAACACTTGTTGCATTCATTTAATTTGAAAGAGTAGTTATAGTTTGAAAGAACTCTCTCCTTGTTGCATTCATTTGCCTTTGCATGGTTTGAGTCAGTCATCATACCACGAGTTGCACTTCCATCACCCAACTGAGTAATACAACCATTAAAATTTAACTCATTAACTCATCACACTTTAACCTTGCTCAAGGATAAAAAGAATTTGTTAGTTAGGTAGGACACCAAGGATAGGCATCCAAATAATTCCCCCTTGTCATTATCATCCGAGACATAGTTGTTGTCCTCTAGGGTGCTAAAATCCTCTTGTACTTGTTGACAGGGTCATCGACCAGTTTGTGGAGGGGCCTCCTGTTGTTTCAGGGGTTAAACCGCCGCGAGATCGAGAACTGAACGGACTCTGTGGAATGCTGCACTCCACTTAGCCCTAAGGCAACATCGATCATTGTCTTCCTTGTATTCTCCGGCCACCATACTGGTGATACAAGGGTGATAAGGAAGAAGCACCGAAAACCTTTTCCGACGTGTCATGAACGAGGTAGCTTAGTGAATTTTCTACTAGGGCTATTTTACCCAGGATCCCTTTCGGTAGAGGGATATCGTTCCATTATTGGTGTCTCATTTTGTATTGTTCGACTTGGATTTCATCACCTTGCCAAGGATACAACTTGTTGAGGTCTCCAACTCTTAGTTAGGAGGTTTTCCTTGCTATTTCACCTTTTTAGAGGGTCTTTTTCTTTCTAGTGCTGCTTGTTGGCATTCTGGCCACTTTTGTTTCAGCTCACTTACTGTGACACTGGTCCCAGTATAGTTTTTTGAGCTTATCTTATGATGTGTGATGTCCTCTTCTCCTAGGTCTTTGAGATGGTTGAGATAGATGGTCTTCTCAAGGGACTAAACACCTCTTGATGGAGACACCGATGCTTGACATTAGGAGTAGTCTAGAGGACCACGTGATCACATCATCCGTGTGGAATTTTCCGTTTACTATGATGATGGTCTTTCAGGTTATATGGAACAATGGTACATTTGATAGAGAGATGATTGGTATGTTGTACCCCACCTTGGTTGATTGTCTTATGGTCCTTCCATTTTGTCGATAATATTTGTGTGATACCTTGCCTTTTACCTTTTGGGTCTTTTACTCATCTTGGTATATCTTTTGATTTGTACCACCTTTTATGTTTTTGGTCTTGTGGGTACTACGATAGTTTGTACACATTTGAGGTACACACCCTAATTTGTCCAAGTTTTTATGAGTCTTTATACCTTTTGGTGGTCCTATTTGAGTTATAAGAGTTAGTTACAAGGAGCTATTGCATATAAGAGGTAGTTACAAGGAGCTATTGCATATATTTGACATTATTTGACCTTCCATCTCTTTGGCATGTCAAATAACAAGTAGTTACAAGGAGATATTGCATATATTTGACATTATTTGACCTTCCATCTCTTTGGCATGCCAAATAACAAGTAGTTACAAGGAGATATTGCAATATATATTTGACCTTATTTTTACCTTCCCCATAATGGTTGATTTACTTTTGGACCTTACACCCTGTTGTTTATTGGTCTTGTGGTAGCTTGTCCTTTAATTTTGGTCCTTTCATTTTTTTGTGGTACCTTGCCTCTCACCTTTTGGGTCTTTTACTTATCTTGAGTTATCTTTTGATTTGTACCGCCATTTTTGTTTTGGTCTTGTGGATATAACTATGGTAGATTGTCCACATTTGAGGTACTACACCCCCTTAGTACCAAGGGTTATGAGTCTAATTTATACCCACTATTTTCTTTTTTACTTGTACCTTACTGGTTGGTTTTTTTACCCTTTGGTTGGTCCTTGTACCTTACTAGGGGACGTGAGTCTCTTTGGCCTCAGTCTGCTGGCTGTCAGCTCATCTTTATTATGATTATACTAAGCCTTTTAACTATCATTGACTTTCTTTGATTGACCGTACCATAGCCAGTCATCTCTCTCTCTCTGGTTTGTACTAACCCTATAATAGGGTCACTTGGTTCCTAGAGTTGATTGGCCTCTAAGAGGCACAATCATTTCTGAAAGTAACTCTTCTGAGTATATTACAAGAAATGTCTACACCCAGGTAATCAAATATGTGTTGGTTATAAGACTTAATTAGTAATCAAATTGTTGGTAATCAAATACATGGTAAATAATTTGAATTAAGAATTTAAGGCTTGTCCTGTCATACAAAATTCTTGATAATCAAATTATATTTGTTGGTAAAGAATTTTAAGAGTGGTGGAACTTGACCTCGACTGAACTTGTGAGGAAAATTATCTTGGATAATAAGTGTCCTGATAGAAAACTGACTAGAACTATGACTTTATTTCTTGAACCATGACCTTATCATAACTATAACAGATTGCTCTAGACTTCCATTTGTGAGCTAAACAACACAATAAAATTTGCAACAACAAAAGGAAAGTTTGCAAGATGGGAAGCATTATTCTGATGTTATAACTGTACTGTTCATGAGCACATTTCTGGGAAAGCAAAAAGAATTCCTGACTTTATAACAAGAGAATATTTGACACACAAGTGTGCTGTTAATTTTTAAGAAGCGGGCCTGAAGCAAGCAAGCCTGAAACAAGTGAGCCTAGTGCAAGCGAGCATGAGGCAAGTGAGCGTAGAAGTTCAAAGCGGAATACAGTGGGCCCATAACCCACAAGTAAACATGAAAATATCTGCTTGGACAGGAGGAAAAAACCATATATATACTATCAATGATAATATGAGTTGGTTGGATTATATGCAAGACTGGAAACCTAGGTGGGAGTTGAGACATGCTGAAGCATTAGATGCTAACTTACAAGAATCAGATGCTTTTATTAGACTAGTGCCAGATCTTAGAAGAATTCCTATGGGATCTAGTATTGACATACCAGAGATGATTTACAACAACTCCTTGAGAAAAGTGGTTGATGCAAACAATCGGTTAACTCACCTATACCATGGTCTTAACTTAATCTCGACGAATGGCTCTACACCTCACCCCGGGCTATGACTAGAACAACAATACTACTGTATTAACTAGATACGTTCTTTGGAAGCATGGCCACATCAAGATGCTAGTCTTTGGTTTCCAAGTACTACACACACTTATGAAAAATATAAAAAATTATGGTGGAAATTCTTGAGAAAAGAAAATAAAGATAGAACATATTATACCATGCTAAAGTTTGGACCTCAAATGACACATATCCATGAGGATCCTGCATGGTTCATCCCTAATTGGACTAGAGACTGGTGGCGGTCATTCGGCATCAACTTGACATCATTAGATCCAAGTGCTATTTATAATCTAAAACGGGAAGTTGGAGAATCTCTCAAACAGGTCAAAGATATTTTGTAGACAAAGCTTACTGAGGCTCAAATCCTTTGGTACTATGTTAAAAACGAACAACAATGGCTTATCAAAACCCACATAGACGTCCACATGCATCAGAATAGACATGTGGTCCTGAGGTCTGTTTATTCAAAGGCATGGGTTGTTGAATCCAACGTGTTCAAGAATTGTATGGTCCCCCATACTCCGATGAGTTGTAAATATCTCAAAAGTATTTGGCTATGAGTGGGGCCTGTCCATTCAAATTGTCATAAAGATTGAAAAGAAAGTCTTTGTAACTATGTCATGATAATATAAAGAAAGCCCTACTTTTCTCTCTGTCAATATGATTGAAAATCTATGTTATGTATTAAATACCCTAAGTCAATATTACAAGTAATTGTCCAAAGGCAGCATTAGTTGGGAGTATGACTGAAAGATACCATTTTTTAAAACAACTTACATGTTTACGGTTATGTTTTTGCTTGATTCAATTACTTTCAGTTATCTAAGAAGACATTGCTTGAATAATATTATACAAGTTCCACAACATTATATAAAATATTGTTTTTGAAGATTTGCGAACACTTATTAACCACTTAAAAGATCTTACTTTTGAAAGTCTTAAAAACTTTTAGACGTTTTCCATAATGGTTAGTGATTTTTATTTTATATTATTATTGTTGAATATAAATATCTTACTAAATGTGACTGGACATCAATTACCGAGTTGATGAACCCAAACTGATGGGATGAGAGAGACTTTAGGGAAATGATGACACAACTGATAATTGGATGGTTTGATATGGGAGTCAGGACCCAAAGGAGCAATAAAAGAAAGCTCATAATTGCGTGCATTTGTACTCATAAGAAAGATAAAGTGATCGTCTTCCTCATCGCTTGAATGCCTACATGTTGAGAAAGGGAATGAGGATCAAGTAACATTATAAAAGGCGCGACACGTCACCTTTTAAGAAGCTCTATGCCTTGCAGTCGTATTTAAACTTTTTTCCCATGTTGCAGGTAGAACCAAACAGGTATTTGTAAGATCTATCTTCCTCGAGCGAGGGGAGTTTAGGAAGGCTAGAGGAAAGTGAGACATCCAGTAGGTCTAGAAGAGTTGTATATTCAACTAGATGTCAAAAGACCAGAAGAAAATTTGATAAACGCAATGAATTTTTTCACAGTCAAGGGGGGTCATCTTTCTATGGCGATGAGACAAAAGACGAACTCGAGGTGCCCTTGAGGTATAGACATTTAGTGAAACAATGGGTACCCAAGGATCTTCCACAACCGAACATAGATTTTTGTGTGAACAATAGGATATATCAGATAGCACCATCGTCAATACATGGTTTCAGTTTGTTCAACATGGATGGTATAAGGGTCCCTTACAACACATGTACAGAATTGATGGAGTATGTTGGACCTTGTTACAGCTACAAAGATTGGATGTGCCTGGTCCAATTTACAAAAAGTATACATAGCTATGGATTGTCAACAAACTATTTACAGTTGAAAAACAAAAATCAAAATAAAGGAGCAACGGTGTACATGGACGGAAGGCCAAAGGCCACAGGGAATATTGCAGGGTTTATAAACAGTACACAACCAGGGTCTACAATTAAGCAACCAAACTACGAATTTGAGGGACGTGAAGTAAACCGTGTTTTTGTAGTTTCCATTAAATCAATATCTGTAGGGAAAGAGTTGCTTATTAATTACAATTTGAACTGAGTAGATACAAAAAAGGTTACTATGGGAGTGGTACATATAACAATTTACCCAACCTTTTATTAATGAATTTAACATATTAAGGATTTTTTCGTTAGTTTCTTTCGTTTAAATTTTCCCCATTTACCTTACAGGCTAGTGATCGATATAAAACACCGCCAGTAGATGGTCGGAGGAGTACATCTTCCTCGAGGGATCAAGTATACATCTTTGTAATAGTGAAAATATAATAAGAAAAAATAGTTAACTTTCACTATGTTTAGTTGACTTTCACTATGTTTTTTATTTAGGTATCTATAAGGGGCAACTCCCAATTATTAGTAGATCAGGGAAAGTCACCTATGAGCATCAATCCAAGGAGTGAATCACGATCCTCTACGTTGCAGGTATAATCCATTGGAATTGTTAATATAATTTTAGGAATCTATCATGATATAACTCAATAGTCTTTTATATTTTTTTGTTGCAGCCCAATGAATCGTTGTATGAAACAACATCAAAAGAATGTCCAGTATATCCTGAAGTGGCTGAGATCCTTAAAGATGATAGACAAACTGGTGTAGCCACAAACCGGTTTACAATGATAGACAAATTGTTGGAAAAATATACTGCGGAACTCATTTCTCTGATTATCAAGTTTCCGCAGACAAGCGAGAACCTAGCAAGGATTGAATTGTTGGAATGGAAATATGAATCCTTGGAAGTAATTTGAGGATTCTTGATTCATTAAATAATTCATCTATAACTTTATAATTTTCTCTTTTATATGATAGTACTGAATGTGTAAGACATGGTTTGTATTTACAGAATTATCGGAAAACACACAATAGTGGTGGAGGAGATGTTGGCCGCAGCGAGGCTCATGGAGAGACGTGGCATCATGAGCAAACGACTCCACGTACTACATTGACTCCTTCGCCATTGTTTTCGACTGAACAGTCAGAAACATGTTCTGACACACCACGGACCCCAATTGTGAGTGCACCGGCCGCTAGTGACCAATGCACACTGGATCGTCCACTAGAAGAGGTCAACAACGAGAATCTTGGTAATATTGATATCGACCTAGTTTCATTTCCAGGATCTTCCCATGTCACTATCATGGGAACAATGGAGGTAACATTTTTGGTCGACGTCGATCTCGTCCCAATAAAGATCGATAATGTCCCAGGTAATTAATATACGTTGATCAAGTTATTGTTTATAACTTCATTGTAATATACCGATAAAATGTTTTCTTTCAACTAATTATGATCATGGCATGATCGTTTCCCAGGAAATGATGTTTTCTATAAACAAATGAATGACGCATGCTTGGATATCTTCGGGCCCACCATCCGAGAAAGGTGGGATAAACAACATAAATGTTTAAAAGATGAACTCATGCATCGGTTGGTTGGCCTGTTCGGCGACAAAACCTTTAATAAAGTCGAGGTCATGAAAAAGGCTTGTCAACATGTGAAGGCTGTCCGAGACCAATATAGGACAAACCTTGAAACAAACCCTAAGTATGAGCTCCCTCCAATGATATCACCAATGGAATGGAGAGCTCTAATGGAGGATGGAAGGGAGAGGGCTTAGAGAAGAGAAGGAAAGATAACATCAGGCATAGGGAGGTATGCAATACTTTCCGCAATGTAATTCAAAA
Source organism: Larix kaempferi (assembly GCA_027924585.1). NCBI lineage: Eukaryota > Viridiplantae > Streptophyta > Pinopsida > Pinales > Pinaceae > Larix > Larix kaempferi. Next base: position 2,437,213 of record BSBM01000592.1, on the reverse strand, counting down.
CCTGACTATTATTGAATATTTCTATATCAAACTTGGAACATCTAACGTATTTCAACACTTGCATAGGCCGCCAGACACATCAAAGGCCACAAAGGCAAGAGTTGAAAAAATAGGCCAGCACAAGCTTGGGCCTGGTGGTTATTCCAATTTCGCGGCACGATTTGTAAGTTTCGAAAAACCAATAATGCATGCAAATTATTTTTCGTTTTATTGCACCGGAAAATGTTAATTAACGATGTTATGCAAATATGTAGGCCGAATGATTCAATGAATAGGCCACTGAGGAAGACATGAAGCTTGGCTTCAAGGAAGGCTTTGGAGCTCTTGTTGAATGGCGAAAAAGCTTGTTTGGCCAAACACAGTCTTCTGGTACCAATCCATCCGGTGCACAGGTAAATAGAATCTATATACTTTATTGAAGATTAACCGCTTGTGCAATCTATTTTTTATAAATACTTAAAAAACAATATTGACTCTGTTTTGAGCAGGAAAGCAATGATCCCCCTAATGTCGACGAGGGAGAACAACAAATTGAAGATCATGCTTCTAATCCTTGTAATGAATTTATTCATATGATAAAATTTTATGTATAGCATTGCAAATGGTGAACATTAATTTTAGTTCACCATATTTCAACTGCAGAGCATGTAGAGGGTGAAACTATATAGGTTGAGCTTGGACAAGAGCATGAACTACATGATGTGGCCACACCAGGTAAAAAAACACCTTTGAAATGTTTTTTTATAAATGAAATATTGGTCATTACAATATCAAAATACAACGATGTAACATTTTCACATTGTTGTAGCAAATCCGAACCCCTTGCCGCAGACATCACCACAAGCACTTGATGAAGAACCAAGAAATGGAAGAGAAAGTCTAGGGGTAGATGCTCCTCTTAGAGATTATTTACCATTTATAAAGCGAAGAAAAACTGCTAGTAAAAAAAAGTGACTCGAAAAATGTACTCGTCTAATTTTTTTTTATAACAATATATCATCCATGATTTTTGGCCTAATGGATTAATGAATGGTTTAATGAATGGCTTAATGGTTTAATGATTCAGTGTAGTAAACGGTTACCTTTATTGAATTCCAGTTTTTATTGAATGAATGTGTTGACTAAATGAATGTATGGTTTATTGAATGTTATATTTTATTGTATGAATGTTGACTGACTGAATGAATGGTTTATTGAATGTTATCTTTTATTGCATGAATGTGTTGACTGACTAAAACAATGGTTTATTGAACGTTAGCCTTTATTGAATGAATGGTAGATGAAATTTCATGATAAAATTAGGATGAATTTTCACGTATTTGTTTTTTTCAAGTACATGCATTGGGTATGGGGAATTGAGAGTGATGTGAGGGGGGCAAGGGGCCATAAGAGCTTCCACCTTCATGTGGTTGGCCCTGTTCAGTAGAGAATATTAAATTATTCTTGAAACAGAGAGGAGCTCAATGTAACAAAGCGATGAAAGATCTTAGAAGCAAATGTAACAAAGCCCTGAAAGAAGTTCGCGTAACATAGTGGTTTCTGTTTGCAAGAATCCTTCAATTTATAGGGTGAAAATCACGGCCATAGAGCTACCACAGTTCAGAGACATCAAAATTACTGACCTAAAAGTGCACTTGATAGGTTTGGAATATGGAATATATTACCGTTGAAATCCTCTTTATGTTCATTCTAGAGTTTTGAGAAAACCAAAGATATATGAAATGATGCATTATGACTTTCCGACTTCATAGTCGCCTCTTGAAACCAAGGTAAGACTAATTGGATATGGCGGGACAAGTTCATATGATAGGTGGGATAGTTGGAGCAAATGAAGTAAAAGTTCAATTGCTTCGACTACTCCACCTATTGACTGATCTTGATATTGTGTCTTGTAAATTATCCTTGTACCTTGCCATCTTCATCAACATTTTGTTGTTGGTTTTTTCATGCTAAAATGCTCCCCCTTATGCTACTTCAAACTTCAACAAAGTTTTGTCAAGTAAATTCATAAAAGGTAAGCATGCATCATCATTCCATACTCCCTCAAATCTCTCTCTCTCTCTCTCATTTTTTTTTGAATCATGCTTACTGCCTCTCCATCCTCCCTCTTCTACAACATTACCATTTTCAAGCAACAAAATCCACAAATGCTTGGACTTCTCAATCATCTACTCATTTTGATTTTTTTTTAATGCAAGAACTCCTCTATTGCAATCATATTCAACACAATGTTTCTCTACTTCATCTCCACTCTTTTCCATAAAATCTTATGATACAACTGCTATATTTTTACTTTGGTTTTATCCACTCTGTTTTCTTTTGTTGCACTTTCAAATTCATCTGCAATGATATCAACAAACTACACATTATGGGAATACGAAATTCACATTTGCATATTCCACTACTACATATAATTAAATATCATCCCCTTGCAACTCCACCATTGTAACACCACTCTTTTCTATAGTGTCATCTTCTACAAAAACACTACTGACTACTGCAACATATATCCATTACAACTTTTACATTGTTTATTGAGTTTCTTGTACAAGCTCGACCTTTACCCCCAATCTTATCCTTATTGTATTTTTCTACAATCAATTCTTCTACACCTTTACTTGGAATTGTAGCAACATACACTTCCAAACAATATTGTTTTTTTTTTTAAATTTCCCGAAGGTGTTGGATAACCAACGACCATAACAAAGACAACCGACGACTTTTCCATAGCTCTGACGGCAATCGACATTGGTGCTCATCCATTTTTAAGTGGGATGGCTGTCGGTTTTTCGACCTCCATAGTGCACAAAACCGACGACATTGCCATAGACCCGACGACAAATGACGTCGGTGCTCAGCCATTTTCAAGTGGGACGGTCGTCGATTTTTCAACCTCCATAGTGTACATAACCGACGACCTTGCCATAGCTCCGACATCAAAAGACGTCGGTGCACTGCCATTATCAATTTTGAGTAGATTCGATTATCCAACGGTAGTAGTGAATAAAACCGACAAGTATGCCATAGATCCTACGGCAAAAAGAGGTCGGATCCAAGACATTTTCAATTGTGACTGGAGTCTGTTGTCCGACGTCCAATGGGGTCGAATAACCGACGACGTCCGAGACGTCGATTTTAATCCGAAATTGGACCGACGTTAAAAAAATACTAAGAATGTTGGATAGTCGACTACAAGAGGTAGAAAATCCGACATTCTGGCTATTGGATTTTGGATCCAAAAAACCTAGTGTGAATACTCATGATTTTCCTTACTCCTTGCTTAGTTCAAGTGATGTTGGAGGAACTTCATTCACTTCTTGGATGAAATAATACATGGTTGAATATTTTGATGCATATCACATCCTTTTGGAGCAGCATGATAGGACATGGGATCCTCACCTATGTCATTGGAGCATATTTGATAGGTCACTTGAAGATTGTATGCACCTAGCAAATGGTGGTCTACTTGGAGGTATAAGCTTTCATGATTCTTTGATGAATCATCTTCTTGATGTACATTTTCATTATGTTCTTATGTACTTTGATGATATATATTTTGTACTCATGATGTGTGGAAGAATTCATAGAAGAAAATGGGATCCACGAATCCTTTTATATGATGGTATGGGAGCACTTTTAATTGTTGGGGTGCAATACAAGCAATGGGACCCTGGAATAATTTTTGTTTCATTGGTTTCAATTTTTTTGGGGAAACAAGCAGTATGGGAGATGGATTTTCCACTTAATAAAGTGATTTTTATCAGATTAGTGCAGCAGCAAGCATGGTGGTTCCTCTCTGAAATCTTCATGGAAACTCAAAGACTCAAGGTTGGGCGATTCAATGGCAACTTCAAAGAATTATACAGAAAGCAGGTTCTTCAACACCCATGTTTGAAATTGCTTGAGGACAAGCAATATTGGGAAGGGAGGATTTGTCATGTCCCAAATTTGGGATTGGGTCACAATGGCTTAATCACATTAGCCATATTCATTAGAGTTTGTCAAATTGATGCTAAAAGTCAAATAATTGCCAAGGAGGGAAATTACTAGTTTCCTAGGTTTGGGGTGGAAGCTTTGGGATAGTGAATAATGGGGATAATAAATGATGTTGGAACAATAGGATGGAATAAATATTTAATAGATGAGATAAAAAAATATATACAAGTTGAAATCAAAGTGGCATTTAATCATGAAGACACATGGAGGAAGTGGTACCCACACAAGCTAGAATGTATGTGCCACATGGCATCCTCTTCTTGCAATTTCGAATCTATGGGAAGCCTAATGTTCTTGGGATGAGTTATAAGTTCAATAATACTTGTCACGAGTCAATGAGGTTGAAATATAGAGGAAGAGTAACTCCCATGGAAGAGGAAGAGGCAATTTGGAGCTAGTGAGACACTTGGGCTAGATTCCCTAGCTCTATGACAACAATGATGAAGATGCTATGACACCTATGACACAAACCAGACCTGAAGGCTGACATATGACATGTCAGTGCTAAAAATAGACTCCAAGAGGGCGCTCAAGGGTGTTAGGGCAGCTAATATGCTTCCACATGTGATTTGGTGGAAGAGGAAGACTAGGAATTGTTGTACAAGTGGCGTTCTTTGGAATCTCTTCCCAACCTGAGTTGGCATGAGTCTCTTGGAAGGAATTAGACCCATGGAGGAAATTAGAAGTTTATAAATGTCAATAACAAAGAATGAAACCAGCTTTTGATCATTTGTAGGATTTTCAATTGCATTTGTGTAGAGGGAGAGCTAGTGGATAACTAGTTTCTTGCCTTAGGCAATTTCGAGGGTGAAAGATTCCCATCCAAGTTGGTGTTTGGAGAGGCCACTCAAGTATTTCATGGATCTTTAATGGAGTTTTGATTGCAAGTATTGGCTACAAGGAAGCATATGGATTTGTTTAATGTAGCACCATCTCTCAACCATTTCCAGTTTTGAAGGCATATTCATGCTCCTTGAGGGAGGGCATTTTTGGTGAGCTCTTGTGCTTCTTGGGAGAGCTTCTCATTATGTATTTATGATTGTAATAGATTCATATCCTCTGTTATTCATATTCAGAAAGTCCTAGGTCGAAATACCCACTGGTTGTATGCAAAAATGTTGATTAATGAGCAAATAATGTCCATATCCCCACTACATTGATGTATATCATTATAATGCTCATGATTTCAAATGAATGGATGATTATATGATACATTTGTGATTAATAGACTTCCATGGATGTATTTTACAAGTTTGATGTATTGTACTTGAGCATTTGAAGTATTTTTACTAAGAGCTTTAGAATGATCCCTATGATGAACTTTATAGTAGACTTTATATGTTGGGGCGGAGTCAATCCATGCCCTATGATTGATCGTGACCTAGGTGGATATTCACATACTATGAGTGTGCTCAAATTGATTGAATGGAATCATATAAGACCTTTATTATGTGCTACCGATGGACGTTATACCTTGATACAATTTATATGTTGATGCTATTAATGTTGATCAGTATGGATGGTAGGTGGAATGATGGCACTGCAAAAGCCTACATATGAAGTCGAGGGTGTATTAAATGATTGAGTTTGCAACTAAATTGCCTGGCCACCAGGTTAAGGATATTGTTATGTGTAAGTCGTGATGGATGATTCGGCGTGTGATGAGGTTTGGCAAGCTGAGTTGTAACGGACCTCTTGCTTGGGAGGTAGATGAGAAATTTAATACCACTCCTGCCACCCTCCAACGTGGCTTAATGAAAATGGATCTCCATCATTGATCATTGTGTATAGGGATTGAGGTGAACCCTAATGTAACTTATGGATTCTTGTAACGTTTTCTTGTTCATTGTTTTCGGTGGTAGGGTTTGGGAGGTGAGGCCAACCGGCCGAGAGGCACCTAGGGTTTTGATGTTTTTCTAGCCTTCCCCGGGCTCGATCCTGAGACCGGCAGCAACCTTCGGTCTGTGAGTGATTGTTATCCATAGAGGCCAAGTATGGAAATGATTTGTGTAGCAATCTACAGGTGGGATGAGTGCATCAGTTTGGCGTTGTAGTAGCTTTCAAGTTTGGGGTTCAAACGGGTTGTAAATTTTTGGAAGGTATCACATAGGGTGGCCTTTGAGTTGGGTGCTTTTCCTTCACAGTGGATGTATGTTGGCTTCGTCAAGCCTCTGTCACGACTCAGGTATCGTAACGTTTGCAAGGGTTTTTCAAATTTTTCTTTGTTGCATGCATTACTATCCCATGATTTGATATTTAACTCAGTGTATGGTTTTTGGCAGGTAACCCTGGGCGAACAACAAGGTGCCGGAATAGTTGATGGGGAGAAGAGTCTTACAGCTTTACGTTTTATGTCTGTTGTTTTGGTACTTCTGGGTTGATGAAAGAAGAGATACATTGACTGTAATTTTGTTTCGGCATTAGCTGTGTGTGTAAATAGCATGGGGTTTCGAATGGAACCTTCAGCAAAAGAATGCGGCAAAATGTAGGGTGAAACCATTGTTAATTTAAATGGAAATGATAATTATTTAGGGTTTAATGGCTATGTATGGTGTTTTCAAACTCTTGTTTTCGAATCTGTAAATGGAAGCTTGTTCTAAGTTTTTTATTTAAATAGTGGCTATAAGCCGAGAGTGATCTACTTGGCTTACATTGCATCTATGCATGTATGGATTAATCTGAGAATAGATAGGAATTGGTTTTGTTTGAAAACATAAGTGATAATGCTAAACCCTAGCTGTCGATGTTAATGAAGTCTGCTCGTCTATAATGATGTTTAAAGGAACAAGAATAATAACTCTTGATTCTACAGTTAGATCATCTATGGTAATGAAACATTTGATTCGGCAGTTGTTTAAATGTTTGTAAGTAATACTATAATGAGAACAGGTTAACCCCAATTTGGGTGTAGAGATACTGTAATTTACTCTGTCAGTTCAATAATGCTATGTTTGTCCTTTCTTTTAATAACATGGTATTATGTGATGTAAATTCTATCACATACAGTTGATAATTCAGAAAACAAGAAAATGACAGTGCATTCGTCAGTTAATTTGATTGCTTATGAATATAACAGTTTTTCTATTCTAATTATATATTCCCGTATTCATCCAATTTGGACCTCTGATGAAAGGATAGAATAACACAATATCTTTCTTTCTTTCTGTACAAGATAATACAGTGAAGACAATATTTTCAATAAGATCGATCAGATTCTAAAAAAAATAGAAAAGTGGGAATATGGTTAAACAGAACGCATGGTATTGTTTTCTTTGAAGAACTAATTAAAGACCAGTAACCCTAGTTGTTAACACAATGTTAACCTTCAGAAATAAGAAAAGAACCTATTACTATGATTAGTTTCTGGTAGGTTGTTTAGCATACAGATTTGAATAGTAAAAACATTGCATGCAAGGATCTAATCTACAACTGCTGAAATATAAGATGCATGAGGAACATAAGTTTGTGCATGGGTGGTCTTTTGGTTTAGATATTTAGATGCATGCTAGGTTTCACTTTTAACTGGACAGATTTAATGCTACCTCTCTGTACTGGAGTACGATGCAGCTCCACGCATGGGGAAAAATGCATAGGAGTCATTTTATCAGTTCAGCAAATCTAAATTAATTAGGATCTAACATTTTACTGCTATTGATCATTGAATAACATTACTAAGCCATTTTTCTGAGATAATTAATATGATTGAAAAAGAAACACAAAAGAATAGAACCTGAGTGTAATGGGAGGAACAAATCACTCAAGAAGCCCGTTCCACCCAACTTGCTCCTAAGCAACCAAGCTGTCTGCCTTAGGACCCCTGAGCCTATCCACTGATCCACTAGGAGGAAGAAAGTTTAGAAGCTTAGGGTCTCTGCTTGCAGCAGTAAGAAAATATATATCCATCCTTATAGGCTTAGTGATCAATGGGACCAGCACCAACACCTCTAGTCTGTCCTTTTCATAACATTTGCAGACTTATACTTGCACTCTCCACAGCCTCCCCTATTTGAATCTCTTAGCCATCACCTGATGAGCATGAGGAATGTTTATGCAGAAAACATTGTAAGAGCCCCCTGCTCAATTCAAATTGCCCTTTATAGGCTGACTATGTATTTTTGTAATTAACTGGTCGTTAGTGAGCTACCTTCTCACATCCCTCCACCTGGAGGGGGAAATGCCACAAAATTAGGGGGAGTTGTCCCATACCAACAACTAATGGTAGAGTGCAAATGCTGCCATATTTCCCAATCCTTCCAGCAGCTTCCATTCCTCCTAGTGGGCCAGTGTACACTCTTGTAACATCTTTCTTGAGTGTTTGTCTCCCATTTGTATTTATTAAATAATAATAATGAGTCATTACATTCATTTTTGACCTACTTGGTCATAATTACAAAACTTGTAATTATAATTTAACACAAAGTATTTTTGCAAAAAGTATAATAGTAGAAAATAATTGTTCTCAAAGATTGGGTAGGTGACATCCTTTTAGGATCAAAACCACAAGTGCCAGAGGAGGCCTTTGTATCCATGGGAGTGTTAGGATATTCCTATAGTCCATCCTAGTCCCACCAGTATTTTGATCATTTACATTTTCAGTCATGCATGCACCTTTTAGGATTTGCATGCATTCTAGGGTTTGCATGCATTTTGCATGCATCCCAGTCATCAGTCCGACACCTAGCCCTCAGTTAGCCAGCCCCCATGAGCTTCTCACTATTCAGTTTTAGCCCTCTAGTTGCTTAATGCGCCCTTCTTCCTTGATTTTAGGGAGCAACTCGCCCTCCTTCACCTACCAGTCCAGTTGTCACTCAGCTACACTCAGTTACACTCAGTTACAGTCAGTTACACTCAGTTACATTCAGTTACATTGAGTTACACTCAGTTACATTGAGTTACACTCAGTTACAGTCAGTTACACTCAGTTACATTGAGTTACACTCAGTTACACCTACCAGAGTTAGTTTGACTGATGGTTGATAGTTACTTGAGCATTGATGACTCCACTGATGATGATGAAGACTTCCAGTTGCGCTCCGATGATCATGAGGACACCTAGTTGTGCTCCGATGACACTCCAGTGATCCTTTGATCACTTCATGAAGGCTAATTCGAATTGCCACCTTAGGCATTCGAATTCCTCATGCATTGTATTATTTATATGTCCATTTGTGATTAATAATCAAGCATGACCGAAGTATTATTGCTTCTATTTGAGTTCTACTGTACCATATTATTCTGTTGCTCATTATACTGCATGTATCACTCTTCTTCTATTTTCTTGCTTAATCATAATTATTCTCTTGTGAGATACATCATCTCTTAGATCTGCTGTGAGGATTTTCACAGGGAGATCACCATCCCAAACAGCTCGAGAATAGGGTAATACTTGCGCAGGATTATCTGAAGCCTTTGGCTAGGTTTTCTCCCTCTGTTGAGATCTTTGGAAACCATTCCAACACATATACACTCGAGGCCTCAACAAATGGCACTAGAAGGAGGGAATGAAGTAAAATATGCATAAATTGAATACCCATAAACCTCCTCCAGTAAGAACATCATCGATTGCCACTCGTAGCCAGTCACAGGCATCTACCTATGAACAACAAATAGTCCCACAACCGAATGTACTTCATGGTATACCTGCACCTCAGTAGAAAAATAGAAGGGATATCCTTATCATATAACCTACTAGAGGACCCCTTTCATTTGAACAAATACTGAAAAGTTATAATGATAGTATTGCTATAGTACAACAAAGAATTATTAACCTACAAAGTAGATTACTAGCAACAATTCAACAGAACACCATTTCAAAGACCGATAACCAAGAACACCAAGAACACCATGTCACAACCTCATTGATGGATGGATGCATCCTATATGTTCTTAGAATTATAGGCATAAAGCTAGTTAAGGATCTGTTAATTAGATTCTTAATAACTTAACTTAGCAATCTAACTTAATATGATGATAATGACTGTTATGTAATTGCAGAATGTGAAACAATATGAATCAAGTAATGAAATTTATTGATGCATAACCTTCATATAAATCATATGAATGATAAATCAAGCACACATATTAATATGTTTTATGATTTGACAATACAATTTAAACAGAGGTACTAGATGTATGTATGAAAAACCAAAATGAATCAAGGAAACTTTATACACAACAAAAGAAAGGAAAAGAGAAACTAACTGGAATTCTTTTAATATTGTAAAACATTACATTTCTCCAAGTACAGAGTTTATCCATTTATTTCCTTCGATGGTTCCCCCATTCATTTGATTTTCCAAGGGCATATTGCCACTTGCCCTTTTGGAAGGCTACTTTTTACACATCCAACACTTAATCTTGAAATTTTAAAACAGATTTAAGCAATTTCAAACTCTGATTTTGCATTTTCAGAAACCAAACTTGACACTTTACAAGAATTATAATCACAATGAAATTGAACATACTAGTAAAAAAAACATTCAAGTGTATTATTTAACAAAATACTTCCATTTTAATTTTATTCACAATTGGCCTCACATCGCTCATGCCATTCAGCTGTAGCAAGCAAGGCCATAATTGATCTAACAAAAATGTGTCATTGACATTATTGTATGTATAAATTTTTTTTTATAATATAGTTTCCTTCCTCGTTAGAAACATGTTTTTATTCGGAGTCATTGACAATTAGGGTATTTGTCCGATCCCAACCATAGATCAATGTGTCCCAAACTATACTCAAAGGCTTGCGAAATACAAAAAGATTTCCATCTCCCTGAAAACCCTCTCTGGCTACGGAAGAACAATGTTCCCGTGTTAAAATTAATCTAAATAGTTCCCTTTTCAATCCTGTTCTTTCCAATAATCTAGGCAAAAACTCGTCAACATTTTTTCGTTGAGCAGATGTCCATATGCCAACCTCAAAAATACTAAAGCACTTTCCAAAAAATTCCCTTAAGCCTGGCCGTATAAAATAATACTTTGTTGATGTTTCAAAGTCCGGTGGTCGTCGCAATCCAGGTTTCTGTTTTCTATGCAATGCGTGTAACAAAACGCCATTGAAATAAAAAAAAAATCAATGATTTACTAGAAAAAAATCTTCTAGTACTATTTGCAACAAAAACCACACACACACAACCCACTCAATAAAATATTATGGTTCAATGTTTCTAAGTATATTGCTTTCATGTTCAAAAATTTTTGAAACACATTACCAGATACATGGTACAATGTCCATAAATAATATGATCACTGTGCAATAAAACTTACATCAATTAAATGCAGGAGTTGTAAAAAATATACAAATCACTAAATGAATTTTTTTTGCATAATATGATGGTCATTTCAAATTCAATGTGTTTAACAAACGCCCCATTTCTGAACGAGGCCCGAGATAAATCAACAGACAACACAACATTGTTTTTATAGTTATATCTCTCTCTTCTGAACTGTCAAATTTCCAACTAGTTGGCATTTTCAAGCAGTTTTCCTTGTAATTGTCTGCTGATTGATATTGCCCTTCATCTATAAACAACATGTCTGTTTGTTTATATATATCTCCATATTGGAAAAAGTACATCCTTGAATGAATTTTTGTATAATATGTTTTGTACTTCACCAACATTATAGTATGCAGACATTGAGTGATTATAAATAGTGCTAAGTTTACATTGCTCTCGACCCCAAATAAATACAAATTCCTCATTTTTCAACCATTCAAATACGCCAAGAAATTTTTTAATTTCCATGTTGTCGAGCGAGGAAAACCACAGAGCAACGTCGAAGTACTCTCTGGAAACACTAATAACATGTGTGTATAATAACAATAGCAATTATGGACAAAATGAGGTTGTTCTGAAGAATCTCCAATGTTGTATAACATCCGAACTCCAAAGAACAATCCCTCTACTCCCAGGACCAATAGTTTCTTTTGCGGTGATATCCTAACTCCATACAAGAACAATGACTATATATATAACAACAACAACAACACTTTGTTCGTGAAGTTAATGATCACAACCATGCAACTGTACATGAAGATGTTGATTTCCAAAGAATAATACAAAAATCACCCAAAATTTCATAGTTTCAATTGATTTAATAAAAGCATCACACTGAACTAATAATATGTTACATTCAGACGAAAATAGCAACGTCTCCAAAAAAATTAGAAAACACATTGAATGATTTAAAATAGGCAATGATAGATTATATCTAGAAATAAGCAATGATAGGTTACATTTGATGGCTGTCACTCAACCAAGATTCAACTAGGAGATGGCATTGAAGGTTCTAATATCAGTTGATTCATGCATTTTAATTAAATGCTGCCAAAGTCCATTTACTAATTCAATATATGTCCTAAGGGACGATTCAATAAAGGGCTTACTCAAAATACAGTTTTGAAATGGAAGTGCTTTCTCACCATCACCCTCCAAAACAAGCATTGATGTATTAATTTTCGAAGTTTTCATTGGGAACTCTGTCCACACACTCTCCATATTTTTTTTTGAATTTCCTTCTTGATCATAGGTACATCTCTACTGAAACCAAATAAATAAATAAAAATTCTCATATGATTTATCTTTACCGCCTGCCACCAAATTTTTTTTAAGTAGTGGCTTCCCCTCATTGACACAACATTTAGATGACCAAATCCCAACATTGAATTTGGAAAGAAGTAAATCCAAAAATTCAATGGCATGTTTTCATGACTCATATGAATATCTTTTATGTTTAAATTCAAATTCACCATTAGTAACCCCTTCCCCCTTTTTTCCTCTTCCCCCCCCCAACAATATTTTTTTTATTTCCTTGTTTTCTCTTTTGGAGTCATTTTGTGTGGCTTTCTTGCGAAATAGAAAACCTTCGATTTCTAATATCAATAACATTTTTGTATGGGGAGCTGCACAGAAATATTGCTTGTCATTATATACATCGGAAAAAATTTGTTTAATCAATTTAAGTAAAAAATATTCTTTGGCTTTTAGCTGTCAATGGTAGGCCAACATTTGACTGGTGAGCAACATCGTTGGAGACATTGCATTTTGACACCAAGCCCTCTCCAATTTCAATATTGTAATACCCCAATTTTGACCCTTATGAAATATTGGATTCTAATGTAAATATTGTATACACATGTTGTATGTTTCCCGAGTGTGGAGCTCAAGGCCAAGGCCCCGCTAGTTTATGCTCATATTTTATTTAAATTAGACACGCTTTGATATTTTGTTACCCACATGCTATTAAGCCATGGGATATTGTAAATTGATGTAAATATTTAATATTGAAATAAAATACCAAAACTGGCTATGGAAGCAACGAATGAGAAGGGGCCAAGTGTATCCACTAGGGAGTGGTCAGGGAGTTGTGGGAATGAACCATAGGATGCCATATGTCACCTTGAGAACCCATTTGACTTACCTTGCTGACATTTATTTATGTTGTAAGAAAGTGGTTGAGGAATTCAGTCCATGGCTTCAATGGAGCATGGGCAGCCCGGAAATTCGTATGGAAGAGTACGGGCTCTGTTTTCTTGTACCACAAGCCACTCTACCTCATGGAGTTGCTTCTTCCTCATCTACATTCCATTGTGAAACTTACCAGCACCATTTTCCATCCAAAAACGAATTGCCAGTAGAGAGAAAAACCAGAAATCACGACCTTGAGAGAACCCACGTTTTGGAGAGCCAAAAATGCCCAGATTTGGCATTGGACAGTGAAATCCAATGGGGGATCCATTGGTATGAACCTTGGGGCGAATTTGGGAGTATTATCTATCCCGAAATCCATAGGAAAACCCAGTTTTTGCAGCCCAGAAAATCAGTGACGGATTTGAGTTATTTGGAGAGCAGAATGGTGAGAAATCAAGAAGGAAATGACTGTGCAGAGGTTGGGTGTGCTTGATAAACCCAGTGAAGGCTAGCATATCAAGGATTAGTAGCTGGACCTTTCTATGCCCATCCTGAAGAGCACTCGAGGGAAGAGTTTCCTGAGGGACTGTGTAACAGAGAAGGGGATCTTCCTTGTGTTGGATGTGGTAGGTAATGTGGGTGCCTGACTGTTGAGTTCACTTGAGATGCCTGTAACTTTGTGGTTGAGCTCACTGTCTTAGCGTTACCCTCCTCTATCTTCTTGAATGCTTGATAAACCCAACCGTGTGTTGGCTTAGCATAGCTGATGACCGAAACCATGGCTGTGAGTGAGCCCAGCTAGTTCTTCTTTAGTGGATACACAACCCAGCTCGGGGGTGATCTTTCAGCTGAAAGAATATAGGCTGGATAGAGATCTATGGTTGGGTGGAACGTTTCTCTCACATAGCCAATTGTTTGGACAACTTTATCTTCAAGATAAATGTTCTATGTATTATAAATTATTTGCATTTTGTGTTCCGCAATATGTTAAATTGTCCATGTTTAATGAAATGAATTGATTATCTTAATTTGGAATCTATGCATGGCATTAGAATGAGATTGAGTCTCTATATGTTGAATCATCCTCTGCTGTGATATATGTATACATGTTATGCAATACTGTTTGTGTGCTTGCTAGTATGTTTATTCCACTGTGTTTATTTGAAGTATGAGTCTGCACACAGAAGTTTTTAATTGTTATGAATTTTATGAGTAAAGAATATTGGGGCTAAGTCTGTCAAAAGCTCCGTGTGTTGTTAACGTTTCCTTCCCTGCATTTGATGAGTGAAGGGGACGTGACAGAGTGGTATCAGAGCCCATGTTGCAACACTGGGGCTGCTTGGGCCAAATTATGAGTTATAGGTAGGTAACAGAATGTTTTAACGAGGTATTGGTGAAGTTTGGGGCGTCATTTTGATATGGAAAAATGGCAGGATAAGATTTCTTAGATGTAGCAAAGGATCACACCATTGCATAGAGCTCTCCAAGATCTTTTCAACGGTACCAAACTTTCCTTATTTGGTTAAGGGACGAGGGAGATATGACCCCCGCAAACACGCGGATCGCGCACGGATTGCGCACGGATTGCGCGTAGATTGCGTGCGGGTTGCGCGCGGATTGCGCACAGATTGCGTGCAGGTTGCGCGCGAATTGTGTGCAGATTGCGCGCGGATTACACACAGATTGTGTGTGGGTTGCGCACAGATTGCGTGCGGGTTGCGCGCAGATTGCGTGTGGGTTGCGCGCGGATTGTGCATAGATTGCACGCGGGTTGCACGCAGATTGTGTGCGGGTTTCACGCAGATTGCATGCAGGTTGCACACAGATTGCATGCGGGTTGTGCGTGGATTGCGTGCCGGTTGCGCGCGGATAGTGCGCGGATTGCGCGGAGGTTGCGCACAGGTGGCTCATAGGTTGCAAAGGGAGTTAAAAAGGAAAAGTAGTTAAACCCAGAAATTCATAGAAGATGAATGGTGCATCAAAATTGAGATCTGCAAATTGCTGAGTGTTATATGGACTAACTTCGCCTGATATAAAAGTTTTTGTGATTCTTCATATATTTTCTTCCATAGGTGGTCGAAGTTGGCATTCTGGACCAAAATACAACTGTGTAAAATGTGTAGAATTATTGGTAAGAGTTGTCATTTTTGAAACAACGTTGTTTCCACACCCGATGTCGGAATGGAGCACGGGGATAGGCATTGGAAATCTTGTCTAGTAGGAAATAATGGTATATGACCAGAATTGGAATGAAGTTATCATACCCCACAAATAATTAGAGCAAAAATGTACCAGCGACTGTTTTGACAAATTATTGATAAATATGGGCAATTTCCAGAATTGCTTGAATGGGAAAGGGAAATGAATGCATAGCAACTGTGTGAATTATTCCATGAGTTCTATTATGTTAAATATTGATTGTGTAAATTTTTATATGCATTCCTATGATGTCTGACAAGTATTTTCATAATGCACAGTGTTTGCAGCTCATAAAATTTATAATTGTAGCAAAGGTAGCATACAGGAAAGATGGTGACCATAAATGATGCTCAAGATCCTTATGAACACGAAGGAGATGCTCTAGGAGAAAATGTGCATGAAGAAAATGCGAAGACTGAATCTAATGGGAGAAGGGAGCAGGTGACTCCTCAGAATTTGGTTGAAACCACGGTGAGCTTCAATGAAAGATTGATGAAGGCTCAAGAAGAACAACACCAACTCAATGCTGCTATTTTGCAAAGCCTCACTGATATGTAGCATAAGATAAACCTTGCGTCCAACCCAAGCAATATGGGTGAAGAAGGAATAAATGCAGGGAGTCACTCTAGAGGTCGCTCGAAGAGGAGGACTCCAAGCCCAAGGAAGAGTTCGGTGAGCAGAAAGCACAAAACATCTTCATCCAGGTCTTCTTCCATTAGGTCGTGTGACTCCAAATGTTCTAGAAGAATCCCAAGACGTGCACCTAAGATATTGGATGGAAGAAAGCAGTTCAAGGGCATCCCACAGGGAGAATTCAGGAAGGCAAGACCTCCCACATTTGATGGGGAAGGCAAGACTGACCAAGAAGCAGAAGCATGGCTTCTTAGAATGAAGAAATACTTCAGAATTCAAGACTACTCAGGAAATGAGAAAGCCAGAATTGCCATTTACAATCTAAATGGCAGAGCTTCCATTTGGTGGGACAATCTCGTGCAAGTGAGAAGAATTAATGAGAGAAAGATCAGCTGGGAAAGATTTAAGAGGTACTTCAAGGAGAAATACCTTTATGCTAGGTATTATGACGGTAAGAGAAAAGATTTTAATGAACTCAGGTTGGGACTAAAGTCTATGGAAGAGCATGTCCACAAATTCTTGGAATTACTGAGGTATGTTGACTACATTAAGGATGAGAGAGTAAAAATCCAATGCTTCCTTGGAGGTCTACCTCAAAGCTTCAAGGATCGTATTGAGTTTGTTAATCCACCAAGTTTGGATGAAGCCATTAGGATGGAAATGCATTGCTATGAGAAAAGTAAAGGAAAAATAGAGGCTAACCCAGCATGGAAAGGAAAGCCAAGAGGGAAGTTTGATCAAAAGAAGAATAGCTTCAAGCCACCATTCAGAGGTCAGCCTAGAACCTTTCCACAGGGACAACAAGAAAGGAGTGGATTCAAACCAGCAGTGGCAGCAGACAAAGCATCAAAAGGACCACTTTAGTGTTGGGGATGTGGAGAAAACCACATATTGAAGGATTGTCCACACCGAAAAGACAATTCTCGAAAGTTGAACAACTTGAAGGGAGTAGCTACGATGGGGGACATGGCAAGGACAACACCTCGGAGTTATGCAGCGTTGGATAAACATCAAGCAGACCATCAATCATTAGTGGTGGAAGTCGAAGGTAAGATTGCTATGCAATCTATTTCTGTTTTGATTGATCCAGGATCTACTCATAGTTATGTTTCTCCAAAAGTGGTTGAAGGTTGTTCTCTTAGAAAAATGAAGCATAATAAGTCTTGGTTAGTGCAATTAGCCACGGGAACCAAGAGAAAAGTAAGTGAGGTAGTGATGGAGTGTCCCATAGAATTGAATGGACTCCACACATATGCTGAATTGAATGTGTTACCATTAGGATCCTACAATGCATTAATTGGCATGGATTGGTTAGAAAGGCATAGAGCCAAATTGGACTGTTATGAGAAAGCACTTGAGTGCATTGATGAAAATGGAAGGCCAACATTGGTAAAAGGGATTCCAAGCAAGTTTCAGTAAGGAAGATTTCAGCCCTGCAGTTGAAAAAGTTTTATAAGAAGGGTTGTCAATTATATGCAGTCCATATGCCAGATTCATTAGAGGACAAAGGACCAAGACTAAAAAACTTTAGTATATTGCAAGAGTTCCAAGATGTGTTTCCGGATGAGGTACCAGGGTTGCCACCGACGAGAAATATTGATTTTACCATCGATCTTGTTCCAGGGGCAGTGCCGAATTCCAAAGCTCCTTATAGAATGAGTACACCGGAGTTGGTGGAATTGAAGATACAGCTGCAAGAATTAATGGATAAAAGGTATATCAGGCCTAGTGTGTCTCCTTGGGGAGCACCGGTGTTATTTGTCAAGAAGAAAGATGGGACTTTAAGGCTGTGTATTGATTACAGGCAGCTCAATAAAGTGACAGTTAAGAACAAGTATCCATTACCAAGAATTGATGACTTGTTTGATCAAATTTAGGAAGCCAAATTATTTTCAAAGATTGACTTGAGGTCTGGCTACCATCAAGTGAGGATTAAAGAAGAACACATTCACAAAACGGCTTTCAGAACTAGATATGGTCATTATGAGTTCACTGTGGTTCCATTTGGCCTTACCAATGCACCTGCCACATTCATGTGTCTCATGAATAGCGTATTCAACAAATATTTAGATAAGTTTGTGATTGTGTTTTTAGATGACATTCTTGTCTATTCAATAAATGAAGAAGAACATGAGGAGCATCTAAGAATGGTTTTGCAAGTTCTTAGAGAACACCAGTTGTATGCCAAGCTAAGAATAGTGTGAATTCTATCAAAAGAGGATTCAATATTTGGGTCACGTCATTTCAAAAGAAGGAATTGCAGTGGATCCGGAGAAGATTAATTCCATCATCGATTGGCCAACCCCAAGAAATGTTTCAGATGTTAGATCTTTTATGGGCCTTGCTGGTTACTACAGAAGGTTTATTGAAGGATTCTCCAGGATAGCTCATCCGATCACTTCATTGCAAACGAAGAACATCAAATTTGTATGGTATAAAAAATGTGAGAAAAGTTTTCAGAAGTTGAAGGAGTTACTTACCAGTGCTCCTGTTTTGAAGATAGCAGATCCAAGGAAGGATTTTGTAGTGTGCATAGATGCTTGCATTGAAGGACTGGGTGGGGTTCTCATGCAAGAAGGAATTGTGATTTGCTATGAATCCAGGAAATTAAAAGAGCACAAAAAGAATTATGCCACACATGATTTAGAATTAGTAGCCATAGTGCATGCTCTTAAGATGTGGAGGCATTACTTGATGGGAATAAGATTTGAGCTTAGAACAGACCACATGATCTTGAAGTATTTGTTTGATCAGCCAAACTTGAATGCTAGGCAAGCTAGATGGATGGAATTTCTTTGTGAATTTGATTTTGAAATTAAACATGTAAAAGGGAAGGAGAATAAGGTTGCAGATACTCTTAGCAGAAAATTTCATGTTTCAGCAGTAAGTATGTGCAAATCAGATTTGAAGACAAGAGTTCTTGAAGCCCAAAGCGGTAACGAAACTTGCTTTCAAATTAAAAAGAAGTTGCAGCATGGTAATGTGGATGAAAAGTGTGCAGGATATCAGCTGGCTGAAGACAGTATCCTCATCTACAAAGATAGGTTGTACATTCCAAATAATGCAGATTTGACAAAACTAGTGATGGATGAAATACACCAAATGTCGTACTCTAAACACCTAGGATATCAGAAGACTATAACAGCAGCAAGAAAGCAATACTTTTGGAATGACATGAAGAAGGGCATAGCTAAGTACATTGCTAGGTGTTAGAGGTGCCAACAAGTCAAGGCAAAACACCAACATCCAGAAGGGTTATTGCAGCCCTTACCCATTCCGGAATGGAAGTGGGAAGTGATCTCCATGGATTTTATAACAGGTATGTCCATGATAGTGAAGAAGCATGATTCAATCATGGTTGTGGTGGATAAGCTATCGAAGGTAGCTTACTTTATTCTAGTGAAGTCCACTCACAAGGCTAGTGACATTGCAAACATCTTCATGAGAGAGATATTCAGATTGCATGGATTGCCTAAGGAAATAATTTCTGATCGTGATACAAAGTTCACCTCCAATTTCTGGAAGGGATTATTTCAGGAATTGGAAACTAAATTGAATTTCAGTACAGCTTACCATCCTCAAACAGACGGCCAAACCGAGAGGGTGAATCAGGTTCTTGAAGACATGCTGAGAATGTATGTGATGGAAAAACCATCCAAGTGGGAAGATTATTTACACTTCGTTGAATTTGCATACAATAATGGACACCATGCATCCTTGGGAATGAGTCCATTTGAAGTATTGTATAACAAGGGATGCAGGACGCCAGTGAATTGGGACGGCCCAGTGAACAAGGTAGTGCTTGGACTAGAGATGATCAAGGAAATGGAACAGGAAACTGTTAAGATCAGGGAGAATTTAAAGGCAGCTCAGGACAGGCAAAAGAGTTATGCAGATTTGAAAAGAGTACATAAGGAATTTCAAATCGGGGATCATGTTTGCTTGAGAGTGAAACCAAGGAAGAGTTCCCTCAAGTTGGGGAGTTGTGCCAAATTGTCACCAAGATATTATGGGCCATTTGAAGTCCTTGATAGGATAGGGCCAGTTGCATATAGAATTGCATTGCCTACTAACATAAGAACTCATAATGTTTTCCATGTATCTTTGCTTAAGAAGTATGTACATGATCCTAATCATATGATTGATTGGAATGTGATACAGGTGGAACCCGAGGGAGAGTTCCAAGTAGGACCTATGCGCATCCTCGACAAGAAAGTCACATTGCTTCGGAACAGAACCATCAGGCAGGTAAAGGTCCAATGGGAGCAACTTAGTCCTGATGAGGCTACATGGGAGCTAGAGGATGCCATGAGGGAGGCATTCCCATTTTTGTTCAGTTTTGAGAACACCGAGGACGATGTTGTTCTAAGGGGGAGGGGAATGTAATACCCCAATTTTGACCCTTATGAAATATTGGCTTCTAATGTAAATATTGTATACACATGTTGTATGTTTCCCCAGCGTGGAGCTCAAGGCCAAGGCCCCGCTAGTTTATGCTCATATTTTATTTAAATTAGACACACTTTGATATTTTGTTACCCACGTCCTATTAAGCCATGGGATATTGTAAATTGATGTAAATATTTAATATTGAAATAAAATACCAAAACTGGCTATGGGAGAAACGAATGAGAAGGGTCCATGTGTATCCACTAGAGAGTGGTGAGGGGGTTGTGGGAATGAACCATAGGCTTCCATATGTCACCTTGAGAACCCATTTGACTTACTTTGCTGACATTTATTTATGTTGTAAGGAAGTGGTTGAGGAATTCAGTCCATGGCTTCAATGAAGCATGGGCAACCCAGAAATTCATATGGCAGAGTATGGGCTTGGTTTTCTTGTACCACAAGCCACTCTACCTCATGGAGTTGCTTCTTCCTCATCCCCATTCCATTGTGAAACTTACCAGCACCATTTTCCATCCAAAAATGAATTGCTAGCAGAGAGAAAAACCAGAAATCGTGACCTTGAGAGAACCCACGTTTTGGAGAGCCAAAAATGCCCAGATTTGGCATTGGACAGTGAAATCCAATGGGGGATCCATTGGTATGAACCTTGGGGCAAATTTGAGAGTATTAGCTATCCCGAAATCCATAGGAAAACCCAATTTTTGCAGCCCAGAAAAGTAGTGATGGATTTGAGTTATTTGGAGAGCAGAATGGTGAGAAATCAAGAAGGAAATGACTGTGCAGAGGTTGGGTGTGCTTGATAAACCTAGTGAAGGATATGATCTCAAGGATTAGCAGCTGGACCTTTCTATGCCCATCCTGAAGAGCACTGGAGGGAAGAGTTGCCTGAGGGACTGTGTAACAGAGAAGGGGATCTTCCTTGTGTTGGATGTGGTAGGTAATGTGGGTGCCTGACTGTTGAGTTCACTTGAGATGCCTGTAGCTCTGTGGTTGAGCTCACTAGCTTAGCGTTACCCTCCTCTATCTTCTTGAATGCTTGATAAACCCAACGGTGTGTTGGCTTAGAATAGCTGATGACCGAAACCATGGCTGTGAGTGAGCCCAACTAGTTCTTCCTTAGTGGATACACAGCCCAGCTCGGGGGTGATCTCTCAGCTGAAAGAATATAGACTGGATAGAGATCTATGGTTGGGTGGAACGTTGATCTCACATAGCCAGTTGTTTGGACAGCTTCATCTTCAAGATAAGTGTTCTATGTATTATAAATTATTTGCATTTTGTGTTCTGCAATATGTTAAATTGTCCATGTTTAATGAAATGAATTGATTATCTTAATTTGGAATCTATGCATGGCATTAGAACGAGATTGAGTCTCTATATGCTGAATCATCCTCTACTGTGATATATGTATATATGTTAGGCAATACTGTTTGTGTGCTTGCTAGTATGTTTATTCCGCTGTGCTTATTTGAAGTATGAGTCTGCACACAGAAGTTTTTAATTGTTATGAATTTTATGAGTAAAGAATATTGGGGCTAAGTCTGTCAAAAGCCCCGTGTGTTGTTAACATTTTCTTCCCCGCATTTGATGAGTCAAGGGGACGTGACAGATTGGTATCAGAGCCCATGTTGCAACACTGGGGCTGCTTGGGCCAAATTCTAAGTTGCAGGCATGTAACAGAATGTTTTAACGAGGTATTGGTGAAGTTTGGGGTGCCATTTTGATATGGAAAAATGGCAGAATCAGATTTCGTATATGTAGCAGAGGATCACACCATTGCATAGATCTCTCCAAGATCTTTCCAACGGTACCAAACTTTCCATATTTGGTTAAGGGATGAGGGAGATATGACCCCCGCAAGCACGTGGATCGCACACGGATCGCGCACGGATTGCTCACGGATTGCGCGCGGATTGCGCAGAGATTGCGTGCGGGTTGCGCACGGATTGTGCGCGGATTGCGTGTAGGTTGCGCGCGGATTGCGTGTGGATTGCGCGCAGATTGCGTGCGGGTTGCGCGCAGATTGAGCGTAGATTACGTGCGGGTTGCGCACGGATTGAGCGTAGATTGCGTGTGGGTTGCGCGCAGATTGCGCACAGATTGCACGCGGGTTGCGCGCGGATTGCACGCAGATTGCGTGCGGGTTGCGCGTGGATAGCGTGCAGGTCATGCACAAATTGCGCGTAGATTGCGCACGGATTGCGTGTAGATTGCATGCGGGTTGCGTGCGGATTGCATGCCGGTTGCGCGCGGATAGTGCGCGGATTACGCACAGGTTGCGTACAGGTGGCACACAGGAGGAGCACAGGTTGCAAAGGGAGTTAAAAAGGAAAAGTAGTTAAACCCAGAAATTCATAGAAGATGAATGGTGCATCGAAATTGAGATCCGCGAATTGCTGAGTGTTATATGGAGTAACTTTGCCCGATATAAAAGTTTTTGTGATTCTTCATAGATTTTCTTCCACAGGTGGTTGAAGTTGGCATTCTGGACCAAAATACAACTGTGTAAAATGTGCAGAATTATTGATAAGAGTTGTCATTTTTGAAACAACGTTGTTTCCACACCCGATGTCGGAATGGAGCATGGGGACAGGCATTGGAAATCTTGTCTAGTAGGGAATAATGGTGTATGACCAGAATTGCAATGAAGTTATCATACCCCACAAATAATTAGAGAAAAAATGTACCAGCGACTGTTTTGACAAATTATTGATAAATATGGGCAATTTCCAGAATTGCTTGAATGGGAAAGGGAAAGGAATGCATAGCAACTGTGTGAATTATTCCATGAGTTCTATTATGTTAAATATTGATTGTGTATATTTCTATATGCATTCCTATGATGTCTGAAAAATATTTTCATAATGCACAGTGTTTGCAGCTCATAAAATTTATAATTGTAGCAGAGGTAGCATACAGGAAAGATGGTGACCATAAATGATGCTCAAGATCCTTATGAACATGAAGGAGATGCTCTAGGAGAAAATGTACATGAAGAAAATGCAGAGATTGAATCCAATGGGAGAAGGGAGCAAGTGAATCCTCAGAATTTGGTTGAAACCATGGTGAGCTTCAATGAAAGATTGATGAAGGCTCAAGAAGAACAACACCAACTCAATGCTGCTATTTTGCAAAGCCTCACCGATATGCAGCATAAGATAAACCTTGGGTCCAACCCAAGCAATATGGGTGAAGAAGGAATAAATGCAGGGAGTCACTCTAGAGGTCGCTCGAAGAGGAGGACTCCAAGCCCAAGGAAGAGTTCGGTGAGCAAAAAGCACAAAACATCTTCATCAAGGTCTTCTTCTAGCAGGTCGTTTGACTCCAAATGTTCTAGAAGAAGTCCAAGACGGGCATCTAAGAGATTGGATGGAAGAAAGAAGTTCAAGGGCATCCCACAGGGAGAATTCAAAAAGGCAAGACCTCCCACATTTGATGGGGAAGGCAAGACTGGCCAAGAAGCAGAAGTATGGCTTCTTGGAATGAAGAAATACTTCATAATTCAAGACTACTCAGGAAATGAGAAAGCCAGAATTGCCATTTACAACCTAAATGGCAGAGCTTCCATTTGGTGGGATAATCTCGTGCAAGTGAAAAGAATTAATGAGAGAAAGATTAGCTGGGAAAGATTTAAGAGGTACTTCAAGGAGAAATACCTTTCTGCTAGGTATTATGACGGTAAGAGAAAAGAGTTTAATGAACTCAGGTTGGGACTAAAGTCTATGGAAGAGCATGTCCACAAATTCTTGGAATTACTGAGGTATGTTGACTACATTAAGGATGAGAGAGTAAAAATCCAATGCTTCCTTGGAGGTCTACCTCAAAGCTTCAAGGATCGTATTGAGTTTGTTAATCCACCAAGTTTGGATGAAGCCATTAGGATGGCAATGCATTGCTATGAGCAAAGTAAAGGAAAAATAGAGGCTAACCCAGCATGGAAAGGAAAGCCAAGAGGGAAGTTTGATCAAAAGAAGAATGGCTTCAAGCCACCATTCAGAGGTCAGCCTAGAACCTTTCCACAGGGACAACAAGCAAGGAGTGGATTCAAACCAGCAGTGGCAGCAGACAAAGCATCAAAAGGACTACTTTAGTGTTGGGGATGTGGAGAAAACCACATGTTGAAGGATTGTCCACACCGAAAAGACAATTCTCGAAAGTTGAACAACTTGAAGGGAGTAGCTACGGTGGGGGACATGGAAAGGACAACACCTTGGATTTATGCAGCGTTGGATAATCATTAAGCAGACCATCAATCATCAGTGGTGAAAGTCGAAGGTAAGATTGCTACGCAATCTATTTCTGTTTTGATTGATCTAGGATCTACTCATAGTTATGTTTCTCCAAAAGTGGTTGAAGGTTGTTCTCTTAGAAAAATGACGCATAATAATTCTTGGCTAGTGCAATTAGCCACGGGAACCAAGAGAAAAGTAAGTGAGATAATGATGGAGTGTCCCATAGAATTGAATGGACTCCACACATATGCTAAATTGAATGTGTTACCATTAGGATCCTACGATGCATTAATTGGAATGGATTGGATAGAAAGACATAGAGCCAAATTGGACTATTATGAGAAAGCACTTGAGTGCATTGATGAAAAGGGAAGGCCAACATTGGTAAAAGGGATTCCCAAGCAAGTTTTAGTAAGGCAGATTTCAGCCCTGCAGTTGAAAAAGTTTTATAAGAAGGGTTGTCAATTATATGCAGTCCATATGCCAGATTCATTAGAGGACAAAGGACCAAGACTAGAAGACTTTAGGATACTGTAAGAGTTCCAAGATGTGTTTCTGGATGAGGTACCAGGGTTGCCACTGACGAGAAATATTGATTTTACCATCGATCTTGTTCTAGGTGCAGCGCCGAATTCCAAAGCTCCTTATAGAATGAGTACACCAGAGTTGGTGGAATTGAAGATACATCTGCAAGAATTAATGGATAAAAAGTATATCAGGCCTAGTGTGTCTCCTTGGGGAGCACCGGTGTTATTTGTCAAGAAGAAAGTTGGGACTTTAAGGCTGTGTATTGATTACAGGCAGCTCAATAAAGTGACAGTTAAGAACAAGTATCCAGTACCAAGAATTGATGACTTGTTTGATCAAATGAAGGAAGCCAAATTATTTTCAAAGATTGACTTGAGATCTGGCTACCATCAAGTGAGGATTAAATAAGAAGACATTCACAAGACGACTTTCAAAACTAGATATGGTTATTATGAGTTCACTGTGGTTCCATTTAGCCTTACCAATGCACCTGCCACATTCATGTGTCTCATGAATAGCATATTCAGCAAATATTTAGATAAGTTTGTGATTGTGTTTTTAGATGACATTCTTGTCTATTCAAGAAATGAAGAAGACATGAGGAGCATCTAAGAATGGTTTTGCAAGTTCTTCGAGAACACCAGCTGTATGCCAAGCTAAGCAAGTGTGAATTCTATCAAAAGAGGATTCAATATTTGGGTCACGTCATTTCAGAAGAAGGAATTGCAGTGGATCCGGAGAAGATTAATTCCATCATGGATTGTCCAACCCTAAGAAATGTTTCAGATGTTAGATCTTTTATGGGCCTTGCTGGTTACTACAGAAGGTTTATTGAAGGATTCGCCAGGATAGCTCATCCGATCACTTCATTGCAAAGGAAGAACATCAGATTTGTATGGTCTGAAAAATGTGAGAAAAGTTTTCAGAAGTTGAAAGAGTTACTTACCAACGCTCATGTTTTGAAGATAGCAGATCCAAGGAAGGATTTTGTAGTGTGCGCAGATGCTTGCATTGAAGGACTGGGTGGGGTTCTCATGCAAGAAGGAATTGTGATTTGCTGTGAATCCAGGAAATTAAAAGAGCACAAAAAGAATTATGCCACACATGATTTAGAATTAGTAGCCACAGTGCATGCTCTTAAGATGTGGAGGCATTACTTGATGGGAAGAAGATTTGAGCTTAGAACAGACCACATGAGCTTGAAGTATTTGTTTGATCAACCAAACTTGAATGCTAGGCAAGCTAGATGGATGGAATTTCTTTGTGAATTTGATTTTGAAATTAAACATGTAAAAGGGAAGGAGAACAAGGTTGCAGATGCTCTTAGCAGAAAATTTCATGTTTCAGCAGTAAGTATGTGCAAATCAGAATTGAAGACAAGAGTTCTTGAAGCCCAAAGCGTTGACGAAACTTGCCATCAAATTAAAAAGAAGTTGCAGCACGGTAATGTGGATGAAAAGTGTGCAGGATATCAGCTAGGTGAAGACAATATCCTCATCTACAAAGATAGGTTGTACATTCCAAATAATGCAGATTTGAAGAAACTAGTGATGGATGAAATACACCAAATGCCGTACTCTAGACACCCAGGATATCAGAAGACTATAACAGCAGCAAGAAATCAATACTTTTGGAATGGCATGAAGAAGGGCATAGCTGAGTACATTGCTAGGTGTTAGAGGTTCCAACAAGTCAAGGCAAAACACCAACATCCAACAGGGTTATTGCAACCCTTACCCATTCCGGAATGGAAGTGGGAAGTGATCTCCATGGATTTTATAACAGGTCTGCCCATGACAGTGAAGAAGCATGATTCAATCATGGTTGTGGTGGATAAGCTATCGAAGGTAGCTTACTTTATTCTAGTGAAGTCCACTCACAAGGCTAGTGACATTGCGAACATCTTCATGAGAGAGATATTCAGATTGCATTGATTTCCTAAGGTAATAATGTTTGATCGTGATACAAAGTTCACCTCCAATTTCTGGAAGGGATTATTTCAGGAATTGGAAACTAAATTGAATTTCAGTACAGCTTACCATCCTCAAATAGATGGCCAAACTGAGAGGGTGAATCAGGTTTTTGAAGACATGCTGAGAATGTATGTGCTGGACAAACCATCCAAGTGGGAAGATTATTTACACTTGGTTGAATTTGCATACAATATTGGACACCATGCATCCTTGGGAATGAATCCATTTGAAGCATTGTATGGCAAGGGATTTAGGACGCCAGTGAATTGGGATGGCCCAGTGAACAAGGTAGTGCTTGGACCAGAGATGATCAAGGAAATGGAACAAGAAATTGTTAAGATCAGGCAGAATTTAAAGGCAGCTCAGGACAGGCAAAAGAGTTATGCAGATTTGAAAAGAGTACATAAGGAATTTCATATCGGGGATCGTGTTTACTTGAGAGTGAAACCAAGGAAGAGTTCCCTCAAGTTGGGGAGTTGTGCCAAGTTGTCACCAAGATATTGGGGTCCATTTGAAGTCCTTGATAGGATAGGGCCAGTTGCATATAAAATTGCATTGCCTACTAACATAAGAGATCATAATTTTTTCAATGTATCTTTGCTTAAGAAGTATGTACATGATCCTAATCATATGATTGATTGGAATGTGATACAGGTGGAACCCGAGGGAGAGTTCCAAGTAGGACCTATGCGCATCCTCGACAAGAAAGTCACATTGCTCCGGAATAGAGACATCGAGCAGGTAAAGGTCCAATGGGAGCACCTTAGTCTTGATGAGGCTACATGGGAGCTAGAGGATGCCATGAGGGAGGCATTCCCATTTTTGTTCAGTTTTGAGAACACCGAGGACGGTGTTGTTGTAATGGGGAGGGGAATGTAATACCCCAATTTTGACCCTTATGAAATATTGGCTTCTAATGTAAATATTGTATACACACGTTGTATGTTTCCCTAGCGTGGAGCTCAAGGCCACGGCCCCGCTAGTTTATGCTCAGATTTTATTTAAATTAGACACGCTTTGATATTTTGTTACCCACGTGCTATTAAGCCATGGGATATTGTAAATTGATGTAAATATTTAATATTGAAATAAAATACCAAAACTGGCTATGGGAGCAACGAATGAGAAGGGTCCATGTGTATCCACTAGAGAGTGGTGAGGGGGTTGTGGGAATGAACCATAGGCTGCCATATGTCACCTTGAGAACCCATTTGACTTACTTTGCTGACATTTATTTATGTTGTAAGGAAGTGGTTGAGGAATTCAGTCCATGGCTTCAATGAAGCATGGGCAACCCAGAAATTCATATGGCAGAGTATGGGCTCGGTTTTCTTGTACCACAAGCCACTCTACCTCATGGAGTTGCTTCTTCCTCATCCCCATTCCATTGTGAAACTTACCAACACCATTTTCCATCCAAAAACGAATTGCCAGCAGAGAGAAAAATCAGAAATCGCAACCTTGAGAGAACCCACGTTTTGGAGAGCCAAAAATGCCCAGATTTGGCATTGGACAGTGAAATCCAATGGGGGATCCATTGGTATGAACCTTGGGGCAAATTTGGGAATATTAGCTATCCCGAAATCCATAGGAAAATCCATTTTTTGCAGCCCAGAAAACCAGTGACGGATTCGAGTTATTTGGAGAGCAGAATGGTGAGAAATCAAGAAGGAAATGACTGTGCAGAGGTTGGGTGTGCTTGATAAACCCAGTGAAGGCTAGGATCTCAAGGATTAGCAGCTGGACCTTTCTATGCCCATCCTGAAAAGCACTGGAGGGAAGATTTTCCTGAGGGACTGTGTAACAGAGATGGGATCTTCCTTGTGTTGGATGTGGTAGGTAATGTGAGTGCCTAACTGTTGAGTTCACTTGAGATGCCTATAGCTCTGTGGTTGAGCTCACTAGATTAGCGTTACCCTCCTCTATCTTCTTGAATGCTTGATAAACCCAACGGTGTGTTGGCTTAGCATAGCTGATGACCGAAACCATGGCTGTGAGTGAACCCAGCTAGTTCTTCCTTAGTGGATACACAACCCAGCTCGGGGGTGATCTCTCAGCTGAAAGAATATAGGCTGGATAGAGATCTATGGTTGGGTGGAACGTTGCTCTCACATAGCCAGTTGTTTGGACAGCTTCATCTTCAAGATAAGTGTTCTATGTATTATAAATTATTTTCATTTTGTGTTCTACAATATGTTAAATTGTCCATGTTTAATGAAATGAATTGATTATCTTAATTTGGAATCTATGCATGGCATTAGAACAATATTGAGTCTCTATATGCTGAATCATCCTCTGCTGTGATATATGTATACATGTTAGGCAATACTGTTTGTGTGCTTGCTAGTATGTTTATTCCGCTGTGTTTATTTGAAGTATGAGTCTGCACACAGAAGTTTTTAATTGTTATGAATTTTATGAGTAAAGAATATTGGGGCTAAGTCTGTCAAAAGCCCCGTGTGTTGTTAACGTTTCCTTCCCTGCATTTGATGAGTGAAGAGGATGTGACAAATATTGTCGAGGCACTCTTTTGGTTCATTATTGTCCAAGTACTCTTCTGCTTCTTTATTGTCCAACCTCTCACCTTGTTTATTATTGTCCAAGATCCCGCTTAGTCCATTATTCTCCAATATGATTTGTTGGCCAATCTCTAGGGACATCGTTGATGCCAGCTTTGATTGTGGATGATCCACATGTTGACCTAGAAATTTGTAGGTATATATTTTATATAATTATTTGCAAGTATTCAAGGTCACTATCCCCTTTCATAATTTAGTTAATTTAACCACGATCTTTGAAAAATAAATTTTTACCTTCTTGTCTTGTTTGCGCTCTTGTTTGGTAGTTATTTGTAGAGTCTATATCACATTAACTTTCATCATTGGATAGTATAATCTAATTGGATGATACCTGGGTGTGCTCTTTATTTGAAGCTATAGTAGAATAGGAATTTGAAGAAGTTATTGAACATAACCGACCAAGAAAAGTAAAATAAAATCAAAGACATTTGAAAATGTTAATAGAAATACCTTGTTTTAGAAAAGTAAAATAAAATCAAATACATCTGAAAACGTTAATAGAAATACCTTGTTTTACACCCAATTCATGATAGAAACTATTCATAAATAGCTCTTGTTGTACTGACTCCACAATAGAAATAACTATTCTTTCTGGAGCCCGCATCAACGAATGAAAAATCCTACCTCCTGCGTACAACGAAAGAACTGGGTCGGGGCAAATCAACCATCGGTAGGCCCTCATCCTTCCAATCCATATCAAGTTCAGAAGTAGATAAAATATCCTTCTCCGTTCCAATGCTCCAACACTATATAATAGAGAATCCTATAAACGAATCCCTAGAGAATTCTCTATAAACTCCCATTGTAGGATTCAGTGTAACATGTTTTTATTATTTATTGCTAAAAATTGTGAAATCTTTAGAAATCATACAAGAGTTTTCCATTTCAGCTAAAAAAATACAAGTACATGCCTCTTGATTTGTTTCTAAGTAGTACAAAAATGCCAGCATGTCTTGTTCTTTCCATGGACTATCACAATTACACATATACACAGCAACAAATTCACAGCTAACTGCCACACCAAAAAATGGAATTAATCTGAGTGTGTTGACCAAAGATTTAGGATAACAACATTGACAAGCAAACTGTGAACTATTTTCGACATTGCCAATGGACATACCCATACTCTCTTTATCGATATACAGATTCAATATTTTATGAACATCAATTGGTATTTTGGTACCATTATCCACTTCAAATTCGTTCTTTGTCTTTTTACTCAGAGATTTTACTTGCTTTTCGGAGCATAAAATACTGCACAGTTGCTAGAGATGGTTTGGTGCAATTTTATATATTTCAATAATGTTTTGGTCAGTGACAATCTGTGATCGATCACTTTGAACATCATTAACTTTGAGATATTCAACGATCGAATTCCTGGTTGACCTCTTGTCCTTGATTCATTTTCAATATTGATTTAAAGTTTCTGCGCAAACGTTTTTATCCACTGATGTGCTCATCCAAACTGATCCGTTGATTATATTGTCTACCACAATGGTCAATTCATCTTCATCAAGATCATGCAATGGTCTAAAAAAATTAGAGCCATAATTCTTTATTTTATTTGGAACAAAATCATCTTGATTGATGCTCTTGGCGAACATGTCAAGGAGCCACTTTTGTAAAGCTAGAATACAGACTTCCATTTTCTCCACAGTCGTTCTGATGTCAAAACAAGATTTAGCTTGTCTTTAAGGCTCTCCTTAGTTTGAACTTGAAAGATATCCATACATTCAGATTGGAAAGACTGCAAACATATCAAATTGAATATTCCAGTTAATTTGCTAATTTCATAACACAGGAATCAATATAAAGACTTTGATTGATAAGAAGAAAAAATTTATACCTGCCAAGCATCACTTGAAACGTTTTTCTTTCCAGGGCGGGATGAGCTACCGCGGTGTATCCATTTCTCCCTTGCTTTTTCAACTTGAGAAATGTATGCAGTCTCTAAAAATTCCTTATTGGATAAATTTTTTGTTTGCATAATTTTTGGATGATGTGTTGAGGAACATCTCTATGTATAAGATGAGTTGTTCGATGTCGATACCTTGAATGGAGTTGTTTATATCGATCATCTGCAATGATTATTTGCTGCGCAGAAATAGTATGCTACCCATCCAATATATAAGAATTTACTGTTGGCAAATTAATTTCTTCTTCATATCCAGGAAGAAAGGGCAATGTGGTCTCCTTATCGAAAGGAAATAGAATGGCATCTCTTAATATTGTTGTAAATATATGGACAAGAGATACAACCATCTTTTGCACGACCTCCTCATCAACCTTTCAGTATTGTAAGTGCGGAGGAGAAACAACACATCTTGTTACGTCAATGGAAACTAATGTTCTCCTTTAACAAAAAGTATTTGATATGCTGTTGTTGAAATTCTTTTGAACTTTCGAATATCTTAGTCGCTTTCCACATCATCGCTCTAGA
Organism: Larix kaempferi; assembly: GCA_027924585.1. Lineage (NCBI taxonomy): Eukaryota > Viridiplantae > Streptophyta > Pinopsida > Pinales > Pinaceae > Larix > Larix kaempferi. The sequence goes on along the minus strand of BSBM01000592.1, from coordinate 2,404,813 downwards.
AGGACTTCCTTTGAGTTGTTTGAAGGAAGGTTTTTCCACATCTTTTACAATAAATTGGAGAAATGCTCTTGTGTTGTATGTAAGATTCATGGCACACCTTTATCGACTTCTTACTAATATTCATGTAATGCAATATAGAGGAAATTTTCGCAGCCTACATTCTTTTCCTCCATACCGACAAAATTCATTTCTTCAAGGATGACGTGGAATCAATTCTTGAACGATTAGAAACCTCATACGAGGGAAAAACCCACCATTGCTTCACATAGGAAATTGGATTTGGACCAGGAACACTTTTCATTAGATCTGGTCGATAATTACAAACCATAAGATCAAGCTGGAAAATGAAACATTTTTCACCATTGACCGCGTCAACTTGAACTCGCAATTGTTCATCAGATTCAACGGGATCCGCATATGTCAATATTCCAATTCTAGTATGAGCTCCATCCTCATTCAAGCAGAAAAGATATAAATCCGGGTACAAATTATCTGGTTCTTCCATCTCAACATACCATCCATTTCTGAATGGCTGAAGGTAGTAGTGATCTTTTATCAATTCAAAGAGAGGGATGTCCTGGTAGTTAATGAGGCTCAACAACGCAGCCATGCTTTATCTGCAAAATAGTCAATATAAGAATGCATACAATGTATATAATTATAAATTAGTGTTTTAATATTAGATGTATACTTGCAAATGTTCATGCTAATGATCGATGGTTAAGGAATGACCCCTCATTTTCAAAATCAATTGATTGATTAAGAACAAATCTACTAGCATTATTCATGAGAGATCGAATGCACATTTTACAGAGTCGTTTGAGATAAGGATCAATCATAGAACGAGTGATCATCAGAGAAAGGGTGACCGATCCTTCTTGTTTATGTGTATGACTTAATCACATGTTTCGTATTCAATTTTATGTGAGTTTTTATAATTAATTTATATGTATGTGAATGGTAATTGCACATTGATTAATTGGAATACAAGTGCATGATTGTGGAGAAGAAACACATAGTTTGACGAATTCATGGCTAACTAGTGAATACACTAGAGATTCAGCGTAGTTATGTATACTGCGATAGCTTCCAAGTGCGAAGACATCTAGTGTTCTATCCCATTAGTTAGTTGATGTCAAATAGAACGTTATGCGAAGATCGTAACGACATCCCTGCATCGCCATGGTTAAGAGAATATTGATTATGCAACCCCCGTATTCGCTTTGGGTTAGACTTCAACCTATTTACAAGGTGATGCCGAAGGGGCCAGTGAAAGGGGTTTTGTTGTGTATACATTTATCTCGTGAATGAAGGGTCGACCGACCCTTATTATCCTTAGTCTTGTTTCGGTGTTCACCATTCTTCATATACACCAGCCTAGATCCAAATCCTAGGCTCTATCAAGCGTCGAGAGGGATCAAATCTCCCGATGTACAAACCTCTCCTTGAATAGCTCCTTGAGTGTAATGCGTGAGCCACCGAATCCTAACCTCTAAAGTATCTAGTTTAAGTCTCATATTTACTTTTTACTTTGTATTATTATTTTTTGTTTATGGCCGACATAATATTTATTACTTTTTACTTTGTATTATTATTTTTTGTTTACTTTGTATTATTTTGTTACTCGACAAACACAAAGTCTCATATTTACTTTTTACTTTGTATTAAAAGTACAAAGTAAAGTCTCTAGTTTAAGTCTCATATTTACTTTTTACTTTGTATTATTCTTTTTTGTTTATGGCCTACATAATATTTACCACATAATCCTAAGCTCTAAAGTCTCTAGTTTAAGTCTCATATTGACTTTTTACTTTGTATTATTCTTTTTTGTTTATGGCCGACATAATATCTATTACTTTTTACTCTGTATTATTCTTTTTTTGTTTACTTCGTATTATTTTGTTACTCGACAAACACTCGAAAAACTCAACAAACACTTGACTCACAAGATATCCCCCATTCTGAGCTGTAGAGCGCCTCTTGGAGCAATGAATTGACACCCTCGCCTTCGGAGGTTGAATATTTGGTGAAAAGTATATGCAGGCCACCTGATAATTTGAAAATATTTATGGTATTAAAAATGGAATTTACATGCATTGAATAGATGGCAACCTTAATTAAGCTTGGACAATTACTGGACAACAAGCTCTACAAATCATGCATAGGTAATAAAAAAAACTTATTAAAGAGTATTGATTGGATTGTTTCTTATCTCTTCTTTTCCACTAGACCAAAGAATTTTTACTATAACTAAATGGCTACCTTGGATTTGCTAAAAATTCCCATCAATGAAGGGGAGGCTGACCCTTATACCAATTATTCTTTTCATAATAGTTCTAGACTGCAAAAGGGTCGACCAATCCTTCTTGTGTTCAACATCCTAGATACAGGTGAAATCCTGGATATAGGTGTTCACAATTGTATACTAAAAAAAGGGGCAGCCAATCCTTCTTGTCGGAGGTCGGAAGTTGAGATAAATATTGTTTATATGTTATAACTTATCCAATCTTCATTCCCCACTATTTACTGCAGAAGTCAGGAGTTGGGAATTATTGTCCCATCCCACAATCTGCATTGCGGGTTGCAGGATAGTGGAATTAATGGAACATTTTAAGAAATCTAGGTATCCGCAATCCGCAATATATTTGCGTCTTCAAAAAAGGCGATGAAATCCTCATGTGGAGTGCAAGAAGGGTCGACCGATATTTCTTGTGCCGAGTATTCTGTTCAAAGTAGTTCTAGGGTACAAGAAGGGTCGGTTGATCCTTCTTGTGTTCACCATTCTAGATAAAGGTGAATTGTAACATATAGGTGTCTACAGTTCTCTACTAAACGAAGGGGTGGCCGATTCTTCTTATCGCAAGTTGGGATAAATATTTTTGATATGTTATATCTTATCCAATACACCAATCCCAACTATTCATTGTGGGAGTCAAAAGTCTGGAATTGTTGTCCCAACCTAGGCGGGTTGAATATTTTTACAATTCACTCATAAATGAAGGGTCGACTGACCTTTTTTCTGCCAAGTATTCTGTTCAAAATAGTTCTAGACTGCCAAAAGGGTCGGTCGATCCTTCTTGTGTTCACCATTCTGGATACAGGTGAATGGTTGGATATAGTTGTTGACACATTTATAAAAAATAAAGGGGCGGCCGATCCTTCTTGTCGGATGTCAGAAGCCAGGATAAATATTGTTTATATGTTATAACTTAGCCAATCTCCATACTAGGATGAATTCTACATTAATTTGGAAGAAAAAACATTGACAATATTTAAATGTGTGGATCAGAGCATATAAAATGAATTCTAACTCAGATATTATAGTCAACAATTAGGAAAAGCGATAAGATGGTGTAACACGAAATACATTCACAAAAGATAAATTAAAAGATTGAAGAAAGTAACAACATATGAACCTTTGTTTCGGATATACTTGTATTTCTGTTATTCATTAAAGTCTTCAAAAAATATTACGTCACTGTATTTTTTGATCTCGGATCCAACCCCTATTACTTTGTAAAATAAAAATTATACAAAATGTTCTTTGAATTCTTCACTAAAAAAATAAATTTCAAAGAAATCTATCAATGAGACATCCAAATCTATTCTCAAATATTTATTCTTGACATAACCTGTGTTTTGGTTTCTCAAATCTTTCAACAATTTTCCATTGCTCTTAAGTTGGGATTTCATAATCCATCATTTCTTTCACCATGACCTCTAATACTATGCATTATGTGTAACATACATATGGCAAACCCTTCTTAATCATTACAAATTGTTCAAGTATTTCAAAATCATCGGTCAATTTATCAATTATTATCTTTCCAATTAATCCTTTGACCATGACATAGGATCATAACTTATCCTTTCAGCCTCTTGGAAATCCATAATCTTCAGTAATTTTTTAGCCTTATTATTAATGATGAATGGACCAACTTTAAGAGGGAATTTCACATCCGGTGCTTTTTTGAAAGCATAGAAATGTTCTTTTTCAGAATGCAACCTTTGTCTAATAAATTCCAAGGAAAAAACCCTCGCTGTTAAAAAGGTTGGCAACAGATATGGTGCTCCAGTAAAACCATACACCCTAATTATAGTATGTTCTCTATAAAAGAACCAATCACCTGTTTAGCCTTATGGTGTAGGCTGCAAAGTTTCTTTCATTTCTTCTAACACTCGGGGCATTTTAGCATTAAAAATAATTCTGTAAACTTCTGCCATGATTTTATGGGTGAACTCAAACATATTGACTTGTTTAGGAAGGTCATGAGAAAAGATGGTACCAATAAGCTTGGATTCCAAAATGTTTGAACACACGAACAACTTCAGGAGATATGACTGATATTTGAAATGCTTCAACTGGTTGAATTTCACCAACTGGACATGAATCGCTTTAGCTAAGAATTCATCAAAATTAAAACAACACACTGGACTTGACTATGACTCTGGTGAAATTACTTGGAGAAGGAAACCTAACATAACTTTCGTGATTGACTTATCACTATCTAGACCTAAAATTTGACTCAACAAGGACACAACTAACTGGATATCTCGCTGAAAGACATCAATAATCAAAGGAAACGATAGGTTATCATGCGATTGACCATCTTTCAAGACTTGTAATAAAAACTTGTCTTTTTCTGCAGGACTGCAGTTTCTATAAAACTTTGCCAAATTTTTTTCGTTAAATGCCTTAGGGATTTTGGGAAATGTTTCAGGTAAACATATAACCTCACGGATAGTCTGCAAATTTAATCGGCATAGAATTTTCGTCGTTTTTACATTAATGATTACCCTTTCTCCCTACGAATAATTTGCTACACACCAACAAACAAATTCGGGGAAGTGCATGGTTTGTTCGACACAAAAATAGTACAAAAAAGAACCAAAAACATTAAATACATCCTTCCCCTGCGACCTAAACTGCAAAATACTACACACTGACAAAACAGGGTCAAAAATATCCCTTTCCCTGTCAAATACAAGCTTCTCGTTTTCATCTGACCTTTCATTGAATGGAAGAAGGTCATGGGTTTTCTCCATTTGGGACACAAAATATAGACACTGAGGGTTTCGATCTACCTATGAAGTGAGATTCTTGCATGTTTTTCCATTTGACGATGACAACGACGTGTTTCCCGTGGGTTCTTTTCCTCTAGGCAATAAGCGACAAAAACATTTTTTGAAATTTCGAACAAAACTTTTATAGAACATATGGTTAAGTGGTTTCTGAACTTGCGATGAGCAGTTTAAATTTAACCGCTTTTCATAACGGACTCCACCAACGCTTGCCACATGGTAAGCCATTTTATTTATTCTCCACCTTCTCCAAGTTTAACCACCGTGCGCTTTCTAGCGCCGGAACCCATTTCCACCGTCGATTTGCTTCTGGGTGGGAACCTTAGATGTTTTTGCATCATTATTCCACCACGTTGCTACACATTTGCAACTTTTGGTGTGAGTCATCCAATGTTTTAGCACCTTTTCCACCTCCGCCCTTGGAGTGAGAGACCTTATGTAGAGACCTTAGAATAGTGACAATATTTGCATTGTTCCTCTCTATAAACATTAATAAGCAATGTTATATTGATGTTAAATAACCGAAGAATCCATATAGAATAAATTTAAAAAACATAAAGACAAAAATGCAATATGAATAAATCACTTGTTTGATCAATTATACCAATTCTAGACATTGTTTGTAGATGGGTTTGTAGAAGATCTAGTGTTACATGGGAAGAAGTCGATGAAGAGGGAGAGATGACTATAAGAGATAAGAGAAGTCTAAACAACAAGATCAATATTACAAGATGGCATTGAGATGAAACATTAAATTAGGAAAAGAAGGAGAGATCACATGTCATAGCAATAACATCTAAGGTTGGTGTGTTTTTTTTACAGAACCCATTTCATATTAGCTGCATAATTCTATTGTCCATGTAGTGTCCCTTTTTAATAAATTTGTTAAAATTGGAAAATTGCAATTTTTGGCCAATTCAACCCTTAGACTATTATTGACTCGAATGCTTCCAAATGCTTATGATTTGGGTCTAAACATGTTTGAATAAGCAATGTTCCTCTCTATAGCTTTTAATAAGCAATGTCTAACCGAGATAAACCAAGAACTCGTATAGAGGAAATTGTAGAAACATAAAAAATACCTAGCAATTTGAAAAATATTCATTACCATTGAGGTGTAATATGACACATTTATGCAGCTATTATAGGCTTGGAAACTTTCAAAAGACTTCAGCCACTTGCACTTACAACTAGAGAATGAAAGGCAGAATTACTAGGAAAATCTATGTTGAAGCCCCCAAGGGTTGATGGCTCCAAAAGACTCTTTTAAAGGATTTCGAATTGGGTCTGAAGGAATATGAAGGGTATTAAGACATAAAAGGGAACCTCATCGGTGATTGTAGACTAATATCAGAATGTGAAAATCCTCACAGCAGATCTAAGAGTTGACGTATACCTCACAATGAAAGAATTTAGGAATAAGATTAAGAGTGGTCAATGCAGTAAAATGAGCAATAGAATAATAATACAGTAGAACTCGGATAGAAGCAAAATAAATTCACACACACTAATTCATTAATCACAATATGAACAAATAAGTAGTACAATGCATGAGGATTCAAATGCCAAGGTGGCAATTCAAATTAGCCTTCATGGAGTAATCAAAAGATCACTGGAGTGTCATCAAAGCACAACTATAATCCTATCTCATCATCGGTGGAGTCATCAATGCACAAGTAACTGTCAACCATCATTCAAACTGATTCTAACTGAGTGTGGTAGGTGTGACTAAGTGTAACTGGCACATGGAGGCACTAACTAAATGAAGGAGGCTCAGTGGAGGGTGCATGAGGAGCTAACTGGAGTCAAAATGGGCAGTCTAGTCTCATTGGAGGTCCATCGAAGTGATACAGTCAGTTGAGAGTCAGTCTTTCCTTAAATCAAGGAAAAAACTAAAAGTAACTGAAGTGCAACTGAGTGGTCGGTGCGAGAGGATGAGTGGATTCCTAAAATCAAGGAAGAAGGGCACACTAAGCTCTAGGAGGGAAAAAACTGATTCGTGAGAAGCTCCCGGGGCTAGCTAGCTGAGGGCTAGGTGATGGGACTGATGACTGGGATGCATGCAGAAATTGATGCAAGACTGAAAACGTAAATAATGGAAACACTGGTAGGACTAGGATGGAGTATAGGAATATCCTAACACGGAATAATTTTGCAACATCCATTTAACTTCAGGAGAAGTTGCGTAATTTTACTAATCAAATCGAGGTTCAAAACCCCCAAGGGTAGGGGACAAAGATGCAAATACTAGTCCCTTATCTCGAACTCGGCAGCAAGCTTCCTCTTCGTGTCAGCAATCAACCCATCCTCAACTATCACAACCAAGTCATCCACATACAGTAGGAGTATCACTGGATTACCTTCCTCAACCTTCTAGTGAATCGTACAAGGCTTTCTTTAGGAATCACTAGAATCCGCTTTACTCTTGGTAAATCCCCAACTAGTCAAGAAACTGTCAATTCTGCCGTATCGTGTCCTTAGTGCTTGTTTCGAATCCTACAAGGATTTATTCAGTTTACACACATGAGTCTCCCTGTCATGTGTCTCAAACCCAGGTTGTTGCTCCACATACACTCCCTCTTCCACTACACCATAATTCAAGAATGTTGTCCACATATCCCATAACTTTCTAGATGCCTTCCATCTCTACCAAGAAAAATTTGAGAAGAGTGTGCACTACTCCAACATGTCAGCAAATAGGTTTCATACTAGATCAGTAGCAATGGAATGTTGTACAATACCATAGACCACCTAGTACCCATTACTTGCATATTAGTATCTTGTTCATATTTAATCCAATTTTTTTCTAACATGCATTATATACATCCTAAATCTAGGAACATAAGTATGTATATGAGTGAACAACATTATTTAAGTAATCATATATTATACAAGAAATAATAATTCAAATACTTATCTTTGTTTGATTGTTGGGTGGACTCCCACTCAATATTTGCTTCCTTGCAAGAACTATTGTAGTCTCTAACAGAGTGTTCTTCTTTTTGTGGGAGCTACTTTTGTTCCTAGGACAATCTCCTTCTTGTGATGAGGATGCGCCCTCTTTTTGTAATTGTTCTTGGTGTGTGTTGTGAGAGCCTGATCTTCACTACCCATGTTTTCTTTCCGAGCTGCAATTCTATCTTCTTCCTGTGAGCATTCCTCCCACAACCTACTGAATGTGATGAGCTTCTTCCTAGCACAAGGTGGTCACATGAACTAGGAGGACCATTAAAGGTGGTCATCACTATTTCTCCATTCTCTATATATTCTTCAATGGATTCAAGTTGTTATTTGATCTAAGAGAGTCTGACCCTTGTAAAGTGATACTGCATCATCTCTGCATTTTGTATCTTGACATTCTTTAATTGATTCCTCAAAGTCATCTTCTGATTTATGTTCTTTCCTTCAAACAGCTTGGTCAAGGAGTCAAACATCTCTTTGGGTGTCTTTAGGGATGACACATGTGGTATGATATGGTCCTTGATAGAATCTGCAATGATCCTCATGGCCTTGACCAAGTTCTTCTTATGTAACGCCTTATCCTCATCTCCCTCTGGGACTGGAACCTCTTCACTTATGTCAGTATCCAATTCATTCTCTTCTAGGATTAACCCAATCCTATACTTCTATGTTCGGAAGTTATCAGCCCCTTCAGGATTATCCTCAGACTTGGTGTGGTGAGACATCTTAATGAGAAACTCAAATGGAAATAAAAGATTTAGATCTTATCACTGGATTTGGAGTTGGCTAGGGTTTGACAGAGAAACCGTAAAAGCCCAAACTTGAAATTTCAAACTTCTGACTAAACATGGAGATGCAATTTGCTGAGGCTAGCAAGCTGTTGTGCTCATATTTTGAAAACTCCAAAAATTGGTACTAAGGAAAGTAGATTAAACACTCCACTAGCATGGACAAGGTACAAGCTCTCCAAATTGCAAAGATGCAAATGAAAATGATCAAAAGCTACTCTCCTTTGTTCTTGTGAATTTTATAAACTTCTCAAGTCCTCCATGGGTCGAATTCCTTCCAAAGGATCATTCCAACTCAATCTGGGAAGAGATTCCAATGTGTGCCACTTGTCCAACAATTCCTAGTGACTCTCCTTATTCCCTCATTTCGAATGGGTGTCTCGTTGGTTTCCCTAACTCCCTTGTGCACCTTCTTGGAGGCTATTTTTATCCCTAACATGTCATATATTTCAGATGTTGGCATTTAGGTCTGATTTTTGTCATAGGTGACTGTCATAGCATCTTCATCATCGTTGTCATACTAGAGGCTAGGGAATCTAGCCCAAGTGTCACAATTCTTCTAAGATGCCTCTTCCTCTTCCATGGGACTTATTCTTCCACTCCAATTTGAACTTACATGACTCATGCCATCAATAATACCTCTTAAACTACCCCAAGTAAGTTACAGTTCATCTTGAACTCAAATTGGTGAGAGAATCATGCCAAGTGTAGTGGGGAATCTTGCCACAAATGGGTCCCACAACCTCTTAATATGTGTCCTCATGGTCCAAATTATGCATAATGGCCTCTCCAATTCCCAATTAGAATGGAAATATTTCACCCTCGAAATTGGTACTAAGGAAAGTAGAGTAAACACTCCATTAGCATGGACAAGTTATGCTCTCCAATATGCAAAATGAGAAATGATAAAAAACCACTCTCCAATGGCATAGATATTATTGGTGATTGTATTGGAATATTCCATGGTAATGATATTGGCATGAGATCCCTCTAAGGTTTTGGAATGTACTATGAGGTCTATGATGTAAGGGTTTGAAGGTGAAAATAGATGAATTCTATTGGTGATTATTTATGGGTTTTGATTACACTTTTTGGAGGCATATTGTTCTTCTTATTCATATTAGGGTGGCAAGATCGAGCAAGGATAGGAGATTGAAGTCTCCTTTTGGTTGTTTCTCATGATCTCAGGTAGTTGGGGATTCCATCTAGTTGGTGCTAGTAAAACTATTGAGTTGGACTTTACTGAGGTCTGGAGTCGTATCTATAGGTTGGAAATTATGAAAAGCAAGGGGTTGTAGCCTCGTTCTAGATTGAGCTAGTAATCCAAGGAGTTGGAGCTTCCTTAGGTTTTGAGCCTCCTTCCAGTTGGTGCAATTAAATCATGGAGTCAATTCCTTCGAGAGAGCCTAATAGTTGGACCGAAGATCTCTAGAGCACATGGACGAACATGAAAGTCTCTACTCCGCAGATGGGGTTCGATTGTTCTATGGATCAAATTCTGATATGATTGGATTATAAGAATGAGACTCCATTTAAATGCACAAGGTTTTGATATCTAGAAATATGTTCTAAATGCTTACATCGCTCTAAAAAGACTACAAAAAACTGCATCCATGAAGGATCTAACAAATAATAACGCAATGGAAATGGATATCGTGTTGCATGGAATACATGATCATGTGAAAGATAAATTTGGAAGGTGTTCACCAAGTGGGTCAAGGTACAAAATATCTGCACAAAGGGACCCCATTCTTAGCATTATTTTCGTCCCGAGTACCTAAGAAGATCGGATAAATAGTTCATGAGCTTTGGAGTCCAAAGAAGGCTTAAAAATTATAAGGGAAGTAAGCTTACCTTAGGGGGAAAGGCCCTACAAATGTATGTCAATAGGCCCAAGCACTTAAAATATTAAGCAGAGGCTCTAGAGCATCAACTACACAACATGTTAGGTGATGATGAGGGCACTTTGTGGCAGGTGTTGGTTCATCCAACAATACTAAGAGGTTGGGGGGGAATCAATATTTCCTTTTTCAACCCTTTTATATAAAATTACTATTAAGCACAAGTTAAATAATCATTCCCAATGTGAATAGGACAATTAAAAATTTGAACACACCGATACAAAATTGTTCTACAAACACCAACTTGATGGAGAACTTAATCCCATGAATTCTTCTGCCGCTACAGAAAGGATGCTCCTGGACCCCTGGTTTTCTACCTGCTAAACAGACAAGGATGCCCCACCACCCTAAATATCTACCCATGACTAGAAGGAGGCAAAAATTCCCTTAGAAGGCCTGCACCTACCCCAAGAAGCACCCAACAATCCTCTAATTTATGATCTTGCTTCGGTTTTTCAGATATTGCTTCTTATATGCAATTACCAAAACTTCATAGACACCTATGGTCCTCTTCATACATTTGACTTGTATGGTTATATTATTTTCAAAGAACTTTATTATTTGAGAACTTTATTAAGGAAAATCATGCCTCTTCATAAAAAAAATATTGGATCATGCATCGATTCATCATTGATCTTCATAGTCTTTCAATCTTGTTTTAATTAGTAAGGAATTACTAATTATGAACCCTTGCCGTCAATATGTCCCATCAGTTAAATGAAAGGGTAACTTCTTTGACCCTTACTATCCTATAACATGCTATAAAAGTCTTTCAATTGCTTTGATATTTAATTTCGAGAGCTAACCATTGAGCTAACCAGAGACTTAAATGTGGAAGATTAGCATTGACTTGCAGAGCATTAAATGCGATAGCTCAGTGGTTAGGGTCCGTTGAATCTGTAGATTTTTCAAATCCAATGGACCCTACGCAGCGAGCTGGAAAATTTAATGCTCTGTAGCTCAGTGCTTAGCTTTCTCCTTGTAGATCTACTGCAATCCATGTTCTATTTTTTTTATCTACTGCGATCTGTGTTCTGTTTTTTTTTATCTGTCTTTCAATTGCTTTGATCTTTGCAATCTATGAATGCATCTAATTTATTGGTTCAGATTTTTCTTAACTCACTATTTGGATGTTGATATGTATTAGGTAATTATGTTTTGATTGTGTAATTGAATGGTGTTTTCCACTATGCATGTGCAGGTTGATGTGGAGAATCCACATGGGAAGGAAGTCTGGCACGGAGGAGACACGTGGGTAGGAGCCCCGATGTGGGAAGAAGGTGTGATGTGGACCGGCCACATCATATCCACAGGTGCTAGCGACCGTGAAGGATCGGCGAATCTGGTTTCACAAATGGAGGAAGGCGGTTTTCCTTACCACCCTTCCAATTTACGAAATCATGTGGTGCTTTCACGTGGAGAGCAGTTTCAGATTCTGCAACCACCTATCCCTCCATCCTAGCGGGCATGTTGGGGATGCAGAATGGACGTGGGACCCTTGATCTTTCCCCTCCTGATTGATCTTTTCCGCCATTTAAAATGGTTTGTACGTTGGCATGGAGGTGATCTTGATGATTGTATCACTCATGTGAATAATCTCATCACATTTATTATGGATTGTGTTTTATGTGTCACGAGGTACATATGATATCATGCCACACTAGGATAATTAATGTTAGGTTTACGATGGATTTTGTTTATGTGTCACAACATACAGATGATATCCCGCCATACTGTGATAATTAATGTCACCATCTTTTTTGCATTGATACTTTGATGATATCCCGCCACACTTCTCTAGCCGCCCACTACCTACATTGAAACTTAAAGTTCAAACTCTCTGTGTTTTCCATTTTGGAGCTCTATTTTCTCTCAAGACCAAGGTTTGCTTTTGTTGAGGTGGAACCGAGAAGAGTGTTGGGCAGGTAGAGAAGTAAGATTGGTTTGAAGAATGGACTGCTAGTTTTTCAATTGGCAGGTATTTATATTATTCAAACCATAAATCTAAATCTGTAACAGAGCATGCTTATTCAGTCTCCGGGATAAAAACCATATCTTCCATGGTTATCAAAAATCAATGCAATGACAGTTTCAAGTTCACAGTAATTTAAAGTCACTGAACATTTTAGATTCTTCAGATTCCCTTCCACCCTTCTCTGTCTTCTTCATATTTCCAGAATTCTTGGTAGTTATCTTCTTACAGTCCACTAATATGAATTCACATCATTATATTTGGAAAATCGTGCGTTACCCATTACTGGGCTAAATTAACGAAATTAACAGGTTTAATGTCGATTGCTGCCAGCTTGCATCTATTTTTTGTCTGGTGATGTAGCGTATTATTTTCATATATTCCATATTGTTTTCTGCAAATCCTCTATCATTTGGCTAGGTTTGTTGAAAAAAGGTAATGACAAATGAACTCGGAAAATTGAAACATGTTTTTTGTTTTTAATATCATTTTGCAGTTAATATTCACTATAGTATACTGATCTATGTAAACGCCATTCTTTATTTGAAATATTTGAAATTGATAATTTATGTCTTAATTTATATAATATTGATTACATTTCTTTTTTAAATATATATAATTTAAGTCTTTAATTTAATTGAATAAAATTAAGCAATCATATAAGTTTAAACAAATTTATTAACGTATAATTGTTTGCCAATACATTATCTTGGCTAGAAAAGTACCATGTATTGGGTAGTTGGACATGGTTTATAACTCAAATTGTTGGATGCACTAAGAATACATGTGATTCTTACATACGATACCAAGGCACTTAGTTGAAGAGATAAAGCTAATAAAAATGTTCTTAAAATTAAGTGAATTTTAGCATAAAATTGGTGAAAATTGGTGAATACCCTTGTCTGTCTTAATTTGCAGGTTGATAATGAAGAAAAGAAAATAGTCGATTAATATTGGGCATTGGTCATAAATGAATCCAATATCAACTTTAGCAGAAAATTAGTGAGTACTTAGATGCGGTAAACCACAGCATAAACATATGAATTCTAATTTAATATTACTTTCATCCAAGCATTAAAATAACACAACGGAAAAGACTTACTGGAAATAACAATTAACAGAGAAAGGAAGGAAATTTACAGAATGTCATTACTGGAAATAACAATTAATAGGGAAAGGAAGTAAATTTACAGACTGTCATTAATGAATAGTTTTGTCATCAGTGGTACAATTATATTCAACACATTCCAAGCAACACATACATGCCTTCCCAGGCACACCATAATGCTAATTAAAATTTAAGCAGGATACCGTGTTGGAAAAGGAATTTAACAGTGACGACAATGCAGATAGTGATGCCATTAGTTGGAATGATTCTGACTGTGATTAACCAGAAAGAAACATTCTTTCTTTTTTTCTTAAAAAAAAAAAATAGAAACAATATACTTTTGGGTCTGCTCTTCCCGAGAATGACGTGAATGATATAGCAGCTTCTACTTCCCCGAGTGTATCACAGATCAATTATGGAATCATCAAAGCCACATGGCACTATCTGAGCATTCCATGTGTCACCTTGGAGACTATATTTCGATATTTGAATGACAAAATTTACAAATGTTTTACTACAAAGAGTTTGTTGTCAAGTCCAATTTTTGTCAGAAAAAGCGAGGTCGCTCTTTCGTCAGGTTGTTCCATTTCGAGGTGTTGGAAGTAGATGCTGAGGAGAAAGAGCGCCTACTCCCTCTCCCAGGGATGAGTTTTTCGGAGTGGCTAAAGTAGATATCGGCACTTTAAACACATATTTCATAGGAACATTGCTTCACAATATTCTTTTCATTATAGCTTGAGACTGCAAGAAGGGTCGATCGATCCTTCTTCATCTTCACCATTCTGGATATCGTTCAATTTCTAGATAAAGGTTTTCACAATTATCTACTAAATGAAGGGGCCGCTGGCCCTTCTTCCGGTGTTCACCATTTTAGATATAGATGAATTGACGTACAAGCCTTCATAGTTTGAATAATTTTACAATTCCCTCATAATTAAAGGGGTGGATGACCCTTCTTCTTCCCAGTATTGTATTCAAAATAGTTCTAGAATGCAAGAAGGGTCGGTAGTTCCTTCTTTCTTTCACCATTCTGGATTTAGGTGAATTGCTAGATATAGTTGTTCACAATTATCTCCTAAACGAAGGGGCGGCAGAACCTTCTCTTCAAAAAATAGAAGTACGGACAAACATTTTTATATGTTAGAACTTAGATGATGTTCGGGTCCCTACTATTTATAGAGGAAGTCGGGAATTGTCGACATAGCCTTCGTATATTAAATATATTTAAATTTATATTGTAAATGAAGGGTCGTCCAACCCTTGCTGTGCTTAGTATTCTTCCCTTGTTCACAGTTTTGGAAATATATGTATTGACAGCCTAGCATTCGTATGTTGAACATTTTTAATATTCCGTCATAAATGAATGGGCGGGAGACGCTTCTTCTTCCTAGCATTCTTTTGGTAATATTTCTAGACTGCAAGAAGGGTCATTTGATCCTTCTTGTGTTCTCTTATTCTTTAAGAAGGGGAAACTGATCCTTCCATTCGAAAAATTGGAAGTCCGGACATACATATTTTTATATATTATAACTTATGTTATATCTTTGTTTAAAATAAATATGATTTTTAAATGTCCTCCTGTTATTTTATATTTCATAAAACGCTTCTGAAAATAAATATGATTTTAATATTCTGTCATAAATGAATGGGCGGGAAACGCTTCTTCTAACCAATATTCTTTTGGTAAATCTTTCTGTACTACAAGAAGGGTTGTTCGATCCTTCTTGTGTTCTCTTCTTCTTCAAGAAGGGGCGGTCAATCCTTCCATTCAGAAAATTGGAAGTCCGGACAGAGATAGTTTTATATATTATAACTTATGTTATATCTTTGTTTAAAATAAATATGATTTTTAATGTGCCCCTGTTATTTTATATCTCATAAAACGCTTTTGAACTTGATTTTTGTTCTGAACAATGTGTCCTGTTATTTTATATTTCAGATATCATTTATGAAATGGATTTTGGTACTCAACAATGCATGGATCTTCTTTTGAATGGATTGAAAGTTGCTGAGGGAATCTCTTTTCTAGAAAGAAATTTTTTGCATAATATCAGCATTAATGCTAGATGTATCGTTGTAAATGTTACCAAGACTTTAAATGCAAGTCTTCCATTTCCCTATCCATTGGAAGGTGCATATACATTGTCAAAGGCTGTTGGTGGTTTTATTCAATGGACTGTATATGAGATCGTTAACCAAATTGGGTCCGTTGTTCGCGAGAATGAGGTGAATGATATACTAGCTGCTACTTCAACGAGTGTATCACATATCATAACAATTGAGAATGAGGTGAATGATATACCAGCTTCTACTTCTACGAGTGTAGCACATATCATAACAACTGAGAATAGATCTTCTTTTATTATGAGAAAATTTAAGTTGTTACATAAGTGTTCATAAAGCAAAGATTGCATTTCCATAGGTTTCGTAACAAATGTGAGTGGGACTGATTTTGTTGGGGGAACATTTTTGGGTGAATTCTCCTTTGGGGTTCTAGTGAATGAAGTGGTGTTTTCTTGTATGGAATGTTTTCAAGGGTTGAGCAGTGGAAGTTTTGTTGTATGGCCGATTAAAAGGATCATTGATTTTAATACAGAAACATTTCTTTCTGTTGCAATCAATTTCAACAATAATCAATTTGAATCTACTTTGAAAGTATTAAGAGAAAATCACAATGTCAGGTTTCTGGGACAGAAAGTTAATTTGATAAATCAATGTTATTTAAAGCCACAATATGTTGCTCGGGGAATAGTGTCAACTGTTTTTTAGGGAGACATTGTACAATTCAAAGCACTAGATGCTGGTGAGTTTGGTATTTTAGTTCATAAAGTCTTTTTCAATTGCGATGATTGTGATGTATTTGAAGGCTCCCTTATAAGATGGCCTGCAAACTATTTGCTTGACCTCCATGATGTTCCTTTGAATGTTGTACTAAAAAAGAAAGGAAACGAAGTTATGGTCAACTTTTGGAATGTGTTTGAAGAATGTCCTTTACAGATAGTCCTTCTAGGTACTCCCCATTGTGAATATACAGATGTTAAAGGTAATGGAACAAGTCCATACAATTCTGTAAAGCGGCAAGATGGAACTAAAATAATTTCCGACAGAAATTCAAGATCGGTACCTTACAGGCCTGCAATAAATATGGGTGCATTCCTTTCAAAAATTGGCACTGAACATTGTTGCTCAAATTTTTGTATATCGAAAATTCCACTTCAATTGATAGTTGAATGTAGGAAGAAATTTGATAGTATGAATGGAAATTCAAAAAAACAGTATGTTATAAATTCTATGGGATCAAATGCTCCTGTGGCCAAAGAAGGAGATGACAAAAAAAGAAGCTTTTTTACAATGAGATTAGACACAAGAGACGCCTATCAAAATGCATGGTATAAATGCCCTAGGATAAAAAGAGCACTTTCTTCAATTATAAAAGAATGGTCTTGAATGATGACATGAGAGCTGTGCACAGTAACAGTGGCTTGGAAAAATATAGGGTGAACACTACTGCACTGGTAGCTATTATTAATAAAATTGTAGTAGAGAATTCAGACAAATATCCACATCTTACACGATTAATCAGTGGAGATGGAACAAGGACAAACTTGAAATTATTTCCCGCTAATATGTCCCATGGTTTGCTGCAAGAAATGGCTAATGATGAAATGAAAAGAATCGGTTTACCTCCAGTATCACAATCCTCCTTTAGCAAGGTGATGAGAGAATATTTTCCAGATGTTAAAATTTCTAAATCAAACTCCTTTGCAAGTTGTAATGAGTGCATTACAATACAGGATAGGCTTAAGGGGACCACTGATCCAGCTGAGGTGGAAAAGTTGCGAGCAAACCAAGCAGCTCATAATAAATGCATCACAAGTTGTTGCCAGCTCTATTATTCACAGAGGTCGGCTTCACAAAATAATCAAAAGACTTATGTCAGTATTGTTCATGAAAAAATGGATAAGTAAAAGACTTCCATTCCAAGGATGGGTAAGAAGGCAACAGCTTTTGGTAATGTTATGAATCATCCCATATCATTGACTGGAATGTTGACTCATGGGCACAATACTAGGGGTTTTGGTCATTTCAGCCTCTCATTTTTAGAGATGGGATTGAATTTCACTGTGACATCCCTGGCTAAATGCTTGAAATGTCTTGAAGAACTAGTGGTTGATAAATATGGTGATTTGCTCTACAAAGGCATAACATCTAAGCACCAATTGCATGATGCTCTATTTCAATCAGACTCATATGAAAAGTGTTTGATATACAGACAAGATGTAATGCAAGATGATGTAATGTGTGTTGATGGTACTAATCAATGAATTCCAAATAGAAAACTACCACCCATATTGTTGTTGAAAAGGATAATTGTTCAAGCGATAACAAAAACCTCTTTGTATTTGCATTTTTATCTCTTTTAACAACAAGGAGAGTGTTCGAAACAGTTGAAGTTGGATTCCTCCCGGTCGGACACACCCATGAAGACATAGATGGAACTTATGGCAAGTTATTATCAAAGCTAATGCACAAGGATATATTTTCACTCCCGGAAATTATGTATACGTATAGGACATGTGAAGATCAAAATTCATTTGTTCCTTATCTAATTGATGAACTTTACGATTTTAAGAGTTTTGTGAAACCCCACTTTTTGGATGGAAATGCCAAAATCATCGGTATCAAAAAATGCTAGTTTTTTAGATTTCAACTCATAGATGACATTCCAGTCATGCAATGGAAGGCATCACTTCCGGATGAAGCTTGGTCATCTCCTGTTCATATCTGGCAGTCATTTCTAGATGGTAGTGCAGACTTTCTAGTGGGATAGCCTAGGTTATTAAATATGCAATCAAAAAGTCCTTCGGAGATTGACGAAATAAAAAGGGAATAGAAACATATATTTCATTCTAGAATCAAGGGATTGAGAAGGGAGGTGAACAATTTTGGAATCCCAAGTTAAATTATTGGGAAGTTGTACTTTTTGATTTGGACAGTCCTTTCGAGAGTGTTGATCAGTCATGAACTAACTTTTGGCCATCGACAAGCCATGATATTTGTAGTAGTGAAGCTACAAGATCTGAACATGAAATTATGGATGCCTATTTGAAGGAAAATGCTCCTGCTTTGCAGGATTACTATGTTTGACCACTGTGCAACAAGCCTAGAGATGAATTCATTCCAAGAGTGGATGTTGTAAAGGGCCAAATGGTCATTGTGCAATCACCAGAGCCAAATTGTGCAATCTGGTTGGGTAAGGTGATTGGTGATATTTATCAGGAGTCAGATGCTAGTACTGTTGGGTCTTACAAAGTAGAGGTGCAATTGTGGAAGCCAAGAGGAGCATCGAAGGATCTGAAGGTCTTGTACAAAAAATTCTTAGAGAGAAAGAAACAATGGGTTGTTGGTGCAGAAAAAATATGGTGATCGACGTAAATAGAATCATGGGCATGGTCACAAAGGCAAGGATGGGCAGGAGAAAAAATTACCATAAACGAGAAGGGCCTTGCAGCAGTCAGGGCACAACAAGAAAATATGGTTTCTAAATAGTAGACAAAATTGGTTTCTAAATTTCTCTATGTGGCAGTTTTAGGCAACAAAATTGTTGTGTTTCTAAATTTCCACTTGGTCAACAAAAAGTTGTATTTTTTCATTTTCAATAAAGTTTTATAAAAGGAAAGGCCATTGGGATTGATAATGGATGGTTATCTATTAAAAAATTGGATTTGTGATCACTGTTGTCATTTGCGCACTAACTGTCGTTAAGTGTTGTAAGTAACTCCTTAATTACTAGTAGTGGTTTATCCGTTGCACTTAAAATCAAGTAATTATCCTCAGAGTAACTACCTAAATAGTAAAATATGATCAAGTAATTATCCTCAGAGTAATTATACTCAAAGTGCCAAATTCAGCGGTGCTAATAGGAGAAAATATTCTTTATGAGAAAATGTTATAATTAAACTATATTTCTAACAAATCAAATATGCCATGTGTCACCCTGGCATACTAGATATCAACATTTAAACAACCAAATTTATATGTGTTTTGCTTCAAAGACTTTGCTGGAAAGTGGAAATATTCTTAGAGAAACAACGACCGCTCTTTCCCAAAGGTGTTCTATTGTTACGATTCCCTCGTAAATGAAAGGTCGGCCTGTTGACATCCATTTTTGTCACTATTTTTTATCAATAAATCTACTCTGAATGGCGTTATTTCTATCTTTTTTTCGATAGTAAGTTGTTTTCTTTACCTTTCATCCCTTCAAACAGTCTAGGTTGTGTTTCTCAAATGACCCTTCATTCAAACTATGTGCTTATAATGCTAAGCTCATCGTTTAGCTCATCGTTCAACTCGTCTTTCAGCTCACCATTCAGCCTCGTGTTCAGCCCGCGAAATCCACATCTGGCATAACTCAAACCGTTAAATTAGAAAAGGGGCACATGGGTTCTATTCGCAACGTGAGGGTCATGGTTAATGAGCTTAGGTTCTGGAAGATTCGTCCCCAGTCCTGCTAAACTTGACAGCATATCTTTCCTCCACGCCAACACTCCACACGCTAGTTCTCTCGTTCGTTCAGCCTGGAATCACACTGCCTGTTCACGTTGGTGTTCCAGAAGAGTCCAGACCACCCACGCTCATCCTTCCAACACGGCACTTCACCCACGTCAAATTGTCGACAGTTCTCTCCTCCGTCCATTCAATTTCCAACGCACTACCTCTCTGCCCACGTCAAAGAAAGATCGATGCTGCAGGTGCCTCGTTAAGGAATTGACATCGTGAAGGAAGGAAGGTGGCCTCTACGCTGTCATAAATCATTATGCAGCCGTTGTATGGACATTAAAGCTTCTATTTTTAGAGAGGTCGACTCTGTTGACCTTCTCTCCCATTGTAACTTATAAATAGATGCCTCTTATGGAGAAAACGAAGATCAGATAGTGTAGTAGAACCAGACATTCACGTTGTATAATTTTCTTAATTGAATGGAAGATCCTGTGTTTTGTTGTTCTGTTGGTGGCAACTAAGTTAATTTAGTTTTCCATATCTGATTGTTGGGAAGGGACCCTCATTAACCAAAGGTTTTTTTTGTGTTTCTTTCTGTATTTTCATCTCCGCAATACTTAGTTTATTTTCCAGTTTTATAATTAGTTATGTTTTCCTGTAAATGTCATTTTCTTTATGTTTTGTGTAATTTGTATTCTTCTACTAACACAATCTCTTTTTCAGGTTTAGGACTAGTAGACCAAGCTTAGTATTTTGTAGTTTGCTTTCATTCCTTCTTCCATCATTATAATTAGATATTGCTTCCAAACTCCTCCATAGTTAGCATTTCTTTCTCTCCCTTCTTTCCCTCTATTAGTTATTCTTCCTACCTGTTGTAGGTTAACTCTTTCTTCTTCCATCTCAACCTTCTTCCCACATCTCATAGAAAAAATTCCTCTACCTAGGTAATGATTAGAATAGATAGCTTTTTATTAGTTTAGCTTCTACATAATCATCTATTGCTTCCTGTGCACTATAGGATCATTTGCATTAAGCCAGTTGGTCATTAATTCATTCAAAATTCTTCCTTTTCCTCACTTTAACTCGTTTTCCTCCATTTGGACTGTCATTCAGACCGCCATTCAGAAAGGCGTTCGAATCGTCATTCGGACCTATTTACTTTCTGCATTATTTTAGGCCTTCTTCAGAATCTAATTTCTTCTGCTTTTCAATCATAATTCTTCTTATTTCTAATTAATGGTTTTAGATGTAATTTAACTTTTGTTTTATGTTATTTAGAGTTCTTGATCAAACTTCATCATTATTTCCCCCTTTCTCCTACTTTCTTCTTAAAACTTTCTTCCAACCTTCTTCCAAAGTTCAGATCTGTAGTTTTGTTTTGCTAATTAGTTATTGTTTTGAAGTTATTAATCTTGTTTCTAGATAGTTTGTTTTTCCAGTAATAATTTAATAATTCCATTTTCCAAGTTGTTTTAGCTTGATAGTTTCTATTTAATAAAGATGTTTATGTTTTAAGATTTGGATTAATATTAAATATCTTTATCAATTTTTATACGTGTTTCCATAATTAAATATCTTTATCAAGTTTTCTACTTGTTTCCAAAATCAACTATAGTTTAGTTTAACATCTTTATTAAGTTTTCTACTTGCTTCATTTGTTAATCAGTTTCCTGTTTTCATAGATAGAATAAATTCTTGCATTTAATTATGAAATTCATGTAAGTATTTTAAAATCATATAGTTGCATCCTTAGTCAACTTATAATAGTTCAAGCCTTCAATCCTGCACATATAGTGTTTGCATCTCATAAGCTCCCTTCTCGGGTTGACAATTTAAATATTGGGATTATTTAACACATAATAAATACCAACATTAAATGTCGAATTAGAGTGCATATATTAAACCCCAACATTTTGGCGCCATTGCCGGGGAGGTGCTAAAGGGATTGGAGTCTAGATATATAGGCTGCTTTTACATTACATAGCAAGGGGGAGGGTAAATGGTAAGACGCAAAGACGACCTCACTATGATTTTCCATAGTGTAATAGCTCGACACATCCACTTTAGTGGGTTTCCCCAAATCCTTGTTGTTCCTTTCCGCACAAGTATGATTTCCTTTCTGTTCGTTTGAGTGTTTAATTTGCCGCAATTTATTTCATAAAATTTGCCTTCCTTCTTTTTGAGTGTGTTATTCTTTCAGCAAGTAGTGTGTTTTTCACAAATTTGTTTTAGTAATATAAAGTCTTTTTAAAACACATAAAAATAAAAATTGGGTGATGTAAGAACCCTAGGACTAACCTATGTGTGAGACAGAATCTATCAACTGATGAAATGGATTCAGAGGTGACCATCAGTATGAGAAGACTCTCTCAAATCCTAGCAGCAGCTGGGATTTCATTATATTCTTCTCAAGAAGAACACATCTTGACAGAAGTCAAGAATTTATCTACCTCTCCATAAATAATAGAAGAACCATAGTCCCATGAGCTACAAACCGAATCTCCTTTCCAGTCTGCCAAGGAAACCAAGAACTTGGAGACTACATTTGATGGAGAGAGACCTGATGTTGAAAAGTTCTCCACATATATATCGACAGATCTCTCATGTACTCAAGCAATTGAACATTTAGAAGAAGAGGATCTGCATGGCATGAGGAAGGGAGGTGAGTATCAGGATTACATCAAAAGATGGTTCCAAGAGGTAATGAGGCCACAATACCATTCCTTCATTCGAAACATTATGTTTCAAGAGCAAGTAAGTCGGTTGATTCTCCACATCCAGGTAATCACTACTTTAAATTTTTCATATGTGGATATAGGTATGTTTTTCATTTTGCTTCGCACATGGTTACATTGGAAAAGTTCTTACACTTGAATAATGAGTTTTTTTTTCTTTTAGATAGCATAGAATAGTATGCATATAAATAAAAAGTTGTATGTGATTAGTTAGCTTTAGATATTCATACAACTTCACTTTCTGTTTTCCTTTAAAATAAAAGAACTAAGAATAAGATCATGTTAATGACTAAACCAAAGCAATCTTACATCATGCATGCATATTTCTTATTATACCAGTTACTCAAAGACCTACTTTAATTATTATGATCTACGCAAAACTCAATCTTACACCTATGGACTTCTAGTTCATCCTGGACTCATTATCAAAACTTGTCTCTAAAGCACCTTTAAAAGGAAGCCTAAAAGTGGGTGATATTTTCTATTTTGTGGGGAACATTACTGACCTTTTATGAAGAAGATAGACTATGAAGTCAAATAACAACTTTAAGTTATTATCTTTTGACATGATCTGTAATTTAGGTCATTATAAATAAAGTTGCTCTTAAAGGTTCGTTCTAATATTTTGAATTATGTGTTTTGTAGGATTAGCACACTCTAGTGCCAACCGGATTCCTTAATATATATATATATATACATCATTATACGAAGTAAACCCGTCGGGGTACTGAACAGGCTCGATGGCAACGGGTCCATGCTAAGTAAAATCTTAAACAAGGGAACTTAGTAAGTGCAAGTAAACCCGTCGGGGTACTAAACAGGCTCACTGGCAGCGGGGCTATGCTTGCATGATACCAAGATAAACCCTTCGGGGTACTGAACAGGCCTACTGGCAGCGGGTCAATATCGGGTAAAAGAGGTTTGGTTAATGCATTGTTATTCACATAGCTCATAAAAAAAACTTGAGTATACAAACACATGTTTAGGCCGATTATTTATACTGTCATTAGATAATGGCTATAAGTTGGACTTGGACCCTGTCATCTAATTCACACAAATACCTAGGATATGATTATCCTAGAAATGGGACCCATAATTATAGTAGATCTCACAAACTTCACGGTGAACCTTATCTATATTCTTTGGATGACAAGAGATATTTACAATGAGTCATGGAC
This sequence comes from Larix kaempferi, assembly GCA_027924585.1. Taxonomy (NCBI): domain Eukaryota; kingdom Viridiplantae; phylum Streptophyta; class Pinopsida; order Pinales; family Pinaceae; genus Larix; species Larix kaempferi. The sequence continues at coordinate 2,380,587 of BSBM01000592.1, read as the reverse complement.
GACTAGTTTTCCTATGGCATTTTTCGCATCTCTTACACTATTATTATTTATGTGGTTTTCATGAGCATAAACTGATGAATTTGATTGTATTGAGGAATCTGACTTAGTATGATATTGTTTTGGTCATATCATGAATACATCTTTTTTCTCAAAAAGTTATAGTTTTTAGAATAATGATGTTTTTTAGGATTCCCTGCTGATTGATGTTGATCTAGAATATTTACATAAGAATCATACAACCCATAATTAATTTATTAATGGCCTGAGGACATGCCATTCCTTCGGTTTGGGGGAGGATTCAAAACTATTTCTATTTTATTTGTTTACTAAAATTTAGAATTGCCTCTATTTTTTTGTTTACTTATAATACAATTAAAAGTGCTTATACAATGATCTGTTGTTTCAGAAATAATGCAAGTAACAGAAGAAAAAAAATAAAAATTTTTGATCCATGTTGAACAAAGAAGAGCGACTGAAGATTTCAGAAAAGCAGGTTTACATCATCCTTTTGTGTGCTGGCAGCCTCAGAAATTTTTATACAAACAAATGGTCTATATGAAGGGTCGAATGAAGCAAATGAATGATGATCCAAATGAAACCTTAGCTTATAACATCATGATTAAGTGTGCTAAGGTAGTTAATTTTGAAATTCTATTGATAAATCTAATTGACTAACCATATCAGGGATTAATCAAATATCATCTCTGCACACGATCTCATTCCTTCAATTCATCTCGACTTCACCCAATGAATCAATTAATCATGCATTATTGCGATTTTTAGAATTATTATCTGGTTATCATATGGTTTTGACTTTTCATTAAGTTATATGCAAAAAATCAACATGTGAACCGACATTTTATAAAGATCATCATGATTTTTAAACGCACTATGTTATAATCCTATGATGAAAATTTTCTTTCAACCTATCCAAAGTTTACTTTGGACATGGTTGAATATTTCACAAACCATATGAATTCGTTAACGCACACATCTTTATTATGGTACACATTTCAAAAATTCTGAATAATGGCATGATCGTTTAAACGTGCCAAATTTATGTCTCATAATTTTTCACACATTCAATTGGACCATGTTTTAAAACTAACCCCTGCTTGATCCTCACCATCACTCTGCTCGCTCTCATCCTTTCCGAGTCCATCCAACTGCATCCACTCCTTCCTTATTTCTTTTTCTCTTTGCTCAGTGGGACCTGCCATATCTTCAGTTTGGGGGAGTGTTGACATCCATTTTTGTCACTATGTTTTATCAATAAATCTACTCTGAATGGCATTATTTCTATCATTTTTGCTATAGTAATTTTTTTTCTTTACCTTTCAGCCCTTCAAATAGTCCAGGTTGCGTTTCTCAAATGACCCTTCATTTAGAATACATGCTTATAATTCTAAGCTCGTCGTTTAGCTCATCATTCAACTCGTCATTCAGCTCGTCATTCAGCCTCATGTTCAGCCCATGAAATCCACATCTGTCATATCTCAGACAGTTAAAGTAGAAAAGGGGCATGTGGGTTGTATTAGCCACGTGACGATCATGGTTAATGAGCTCGGGTTCTGGAAGATTCATCCCCAGGCCTGCTAAACTTGACAGCATATCTTTCCTCCACGACAACACTTCACATGCCAATTCTCTTGTTCGTTCATCCTAGAATCACGCTGCATATTCACGTCGGTGTTCCAGAAGAGTCCAGACCGCCCATGCTCAGCCTGCCAACACAGCACTTCGCCCACGTCAAAGCGCCAACAATTCTCTCCTCCATACGTTTAGTTGCGAACGCACTACCTCTTAACCCATGTCAAAGGAAGATAGACGCTACAGCTGCCTCGTGAAGGAGTTGACGCTATGAAGGAAGGAAGGCGGCCTCTGCACTATCCTAAATCATTATGCAATCATTGTATAGACATTAAATCTTCTATTTTTAGATAGGTCGACTCTGTCAACCATCTCTCCCATTGTAACTTATAAATAGATGCCTCTTATGGAGAAAACGGAGATCAGATAGCGTAGTAGAACCAGACATTAATGCTGTATAATTTTCTTAATTAAATGGAAGTTCCTATGTTTTGTTGTTCTGTTGGTGGCAACTAAGTTAATTTAGTTTTCCATCTCCGATTGTTGGGAAGGGCCCCTCATTAAACGAAGGTTTTGTTTGTGTTTCTTTCTGTATTTTCTTCTCTGCAATAGTTAGTTTATTTTTTAGTTTTATAATTAGTTATGTTTTCCTGTAAATGTCATTTTCTTTATGTTTCTATAATTTGTATTCTACTACTAACACAATCTCTTTTTCAGTTTTAGGACTAGTCGACCAAGCTTAGTATTTTGTAGTTTGCTTTCAGTCCTTCTTCCATCATTATAATTAGATATTACTTCCAATTTCCTCCATAGTTAGCATTTCTTTCTCTCCCTTCTTTCCCTCTATTAGGTCTTCTTCCTACCTGTTGTAGGTTAACTCTTTCTTCTTCCATCTCAACCTTCTTCCCACATCTCATAGAAACAATTCCTCTACCTAGGTAATGATTAGAATAGATAGCTTTTTATTAGTTTAGCTTCTACATAATCATGCATTGCTTCCTGTGCACTGTAGGGTCATTTGCATAAAGCCAAATGGTCATTAAATCATTCAAAATTTTTCCTTTTCCTCACTTTAACTCGTTTTCCTCCATTTGGACTGTCATTCGGACCACCACTCAGACAGGCGTTCGGATCGTCATTCGGACCTATTTACTTTCTGCATTATTTTAGGCCTTCTTCATGATCTAATTTCTTTTGCTTCTCAATCACAATTCTTCTTATTTCTAATTAATGGTTTCAGATGTAAGTTAACTTTTGTTTTATGTTATTTAGAGTTCTTGATCAAACTTCATCATTATTTCCTCCTTTCTCCTACTCTCTTCTTAAAAATTTCTTCCAACCTTCTTCCAAAGTTCATATCTGTAGTTCTATTTTGCTAATTAGTTACTGTTTTGAACTTATTAATCTTGTTTCTAGATAGTTTGTTTTTTCAGTAATAGTTTAATAATTCCATTTTCCAAGTTGTTTTAGCTTGATAGTTTCTATTTAATAAAGATGTTCATGTTTTAATATTTGGATTAATATTAAATATCTTTACCAAGTTTTCTACTTGTTTCCATAATTAAATATCTTTGTCAAGTTTTCTACTTGTTTCCATAATCAACTATAGTTCAGTTTAACATCTTTATTAAGTTTTCTACTTGCTTCATTTGTTAATTAGTTTCTTGTTTTCATATATAGAATAAATTCTTGCATTTAATTATGAAATTCATGCAAGTAGTTTAAAATCATATAGTTGCATCCTTAGTCAGCTTAGGATAGTTCAAGCCTTCAATCCTGCACATATAGTGTTTGCATCTCATAAGCTCCCTTCCCGGGTTGAATTAGAGTGCATATATTAAACCCCAACATGGTCAACCCTTCTTATTCCCAAAATTCTTTTCAGAATAGTTTGACAGTGCAGGAAGGGTTGGTCGATTCTACTTGTGTTCTCTATTATGGATATAGCGAAGTTATTGGATAAGGGTTTTCACAATTAACTACAAAAAGAAGGGGCGGTCGATCCTTCTTGTCGAAAAACAGAAGTTGGGAGAAACTATTTTTATATGTTAAAACGTCCAAGGTGTTCTATTTTTAAAATTGCCTCGAAATTGAAAGGTAGCCCGACCCTTCGTATTACCAATATTATTTTCATAATAGTTCGACACTGCAAGAAGGGTCGATCGATGCTTCTTATTCCAAATATTCTTTTCATAATAGTTCGACACTGCAAGAAGGGTCGGTCATTCCTTCTTGTGTTCTCCATTATTAATATAGATGAATTGCTAGATAAATGTTTTCACAATTAACTACGAAAAGAAGGGACGGTCGATCATTGTTGTTGGAAAATAAAAATCTGGACAAACGATTTTTTTATGTTATAACTTAGCCGATTGACTACTTATTCACACAAAATGTGAATATTTTAGACATTGAACTTTTCACTTTAAAATTTTGAACATTTAAAAAATGAAAATTGTACTTTTCAAATAAAAAATTGCATTTCTTGATTTGAAATTCACACTTTTCAAATCAAAATTTATATTTTTTGATTTGAAATTCACCCTTTCAAGGTTCATAAGTAGTCAAGAAACACACTATTCGAATACAAAAACTTAGTTTTCAAAGCCAATATTTCCACTTACAGAACTTGAATTTGCACATTAGAAAGGTTGATATTTACACTTTCAAAGTCATGTAGATGTTGACACTTTCCTTTGAAATTTTCTTGCATTTTTGGGTGTTTTTGTGAGTTGAGGAAAGCACTGAGTTTTTCCAAAAGTTAGGGTCTTTCCGCAACCCGCAATGCGGATTGCAGAATCTTGGTTTTTGGTTTTGAAACATTTTCTCTCCGTAATTTGCAATCCGCAATGCAAATTGTGGATGCAGAAATATTCTTCAATAATTGTGGTCTTATGCATCCGCAACCCGCAATTGCGAGTTGCGGATGCAGAAGACCAACCCTGCAACCCTTATTTTCCTTCCCACATGTTTATATTTTAACCGTCGATTTGTATTGAGCCTGCAAATAAGATTACACTGAGTGATTTAAATGAAGTTTAGCTTGCCTGTTTAGCTTGTCTGTGTTAGCACTAGATTTGTCCTGGATGAAAGTGGGAGGTTCAATTTCTAAAAATAATGGAGAAAGAAAAATAGAATTATCTTGGAAGGTATTCACGGAATTAATGGTGGAATGATCAAATCCCAAGCCCAAAACATTGCAAGGATAATTACATTGCAGAGGTCCGCCTCTAGTTACATATCTGCGCAAATAAATGGTATAGATCGGCGGTGGTGAAGGTCTATAGTCATGAGCACACTTCATGAAAAAAGGGTGAGGTGTTTTAGACGGAGGCAGGAGGCTTATCCCACAAACATATTAAGGAGAATATCAAAGGCCAATGGAGTAGATCGATGATCGGGAATTACTTCTCCGATATGACATGCACGAAGAAAACAAATTTTCAGATCCGCGAAATTTTGGTAGAGGTCTGCGGGTTTGGATGGCTAAGATCTAACGAGGCTGAGATCTATGGCCAAGGTTTTGTTCACTGATCTAACTTGCATGAAACATCAACGCAAGAAAAATCCTCGAAGTTGGTAAAAGTCACCGAAAAGGAGACATGTGGCGGGATTCAAGACCACCAAGGATCATAGAGTTAGAAAGCAACGACGATCCACAGCCCAGAACAGAGAAGCGAAATAGATGGCCAGGGAAGCTTCCATGCCGCAGGAGATGTAGGGGTGATAGGAAAGGATAAATAATATAAAAAACTTGCCTGCACAGAGAGCTGGATTCCATCCGTCCTATTTTGCATCGGAAAACGACAGGAGCAAGCAGTGTAGAAACAGACAGGTCAACCAAGGGCCCAATCCAACCTTCAACCAACCAGGAAGGTTCTCTTCCCTACACTAAACTATTTAATGGTTGAATTGAGTGATAGAGAACCCCCCTTTTACAATTCCCTCGTAATTGAAGGGTCGACTGACCCTTATTGTTTCCCATGTTAGTTTTATAATAGTTCGACACTCCAAGAAGAGTTGGTCGACCATTCTTATTACCAATATTATTTTCATAATATTTTGACACTGCAAGAAGGGATGACCGATCCTTCTTGTTGAAAAACGGAAGTCGGGAAAAACTAGTTTTATATGTTATAACTTCCAAGGTGTTCTAATTTTATAATTCCCTCAAAATTGAAGGGTTGACCAACCCTTTTTATTCCCAAGATTATTTTTGTAATAGTTTAACACTGCAAGAAGGGTCGGTCGATCCTTCTTGTGTTTTCCATTACTGATATAGCTAAATTGTTGGATAAATGTTTTAACAATTAACTACGAAACGAAGGGGCGGCTGATCTTTCATGTCGGAAAATGGAAATTGGGAAAAACAATTGTTTTATGTTATAACTTAGCCGATTGACTTGTTATTCAAACAATGACTAAATATTTTAGAGATTATTCCTAAAACATGTAAGCTTTGCATCGTACTGTTCCATCATTCTGTGGGAATATTAAGCAGTATTGAGAGGGGGCTGAATCAATATTTTCACTATTCTTAAATTTTATCACATTTAAAACTGAAGGATGCACCAACACCCTGTTTTGTAAGTTATAGCTGACTGGATGCACCAACACAATTAGTAGGCTGCAACCTGCCCTGACACCACCCTTCCACCCTAGTATGTCTTCTTTAGATTTCCAGAATTTATTTCCTTCAATTCTGGGTAGTTATCTTCTTATGGTCAGTCGATTACTGTTGGGCATTGGTCATAAATGAGTCCAATATCAATTTTAGCAGAAAACTGGTGAATACTTAGATGCTGTAGACACATGAAGAATAACACGTTGGAAAATATTTATTGGAAATAACAATTAACAGAGAAAGGAAGGAAATTTACAGACTGTCATTACTAGAAATAAAAATTAACAGAGAAAGGAAGGAAATTTACAAACTGTCATTAATGAATAGTTTTTTCATCATTGGTACAATTACATTCAACATATTCCATCTATAATTTCAAAAACAAGCAACTCATGCATTCCTTCCTAGACACACTATATTAATTCTAATTAAAATTTAAGAGTGATCGACACAATGGTTCGACATGTTCCCTAAAGTTGTCGAACGGAGGACCAACCTAAGCTCATCCAACATCTCCCTCACGGACAATACCTTTCTTCATTCCAAAGAAATCAGAAAATAACTGGACTTGAATGAACAAAACATTGAAGAAGAAACTGAAAGCATGGTCTAGTACAATACAATATAATGTCTCAGTGTTGCCTATATCCGGCTCTCCAACCTATATATATATTTTACAGACGGTTACGTAATGAATCGTAGGTTCAATAACTTACGAGACTAACTGACTCAACATGTGGTGATCGACACGACGGTTCGACCAGTTCTATGAAGTGGTCGAACGGAGGACCTAGTCGGGAGGCCGACCTAAGCTCCTCCAACATCTCCCCCATGAACAATACCTTTCTTCATCCCGAAAGCTAGTACCAGATACTCCCTTGGCTTGAAATGGGTTGTCATGTCATCATCTCTAGAAAGCATAGTCCTTATTCCTTCTACTTGCTGTTGTCTGGAAAGCACAGTACTTCTTCCTTCTACTTGCCCCTGTCTGGAAAGCACAGTCCTTCTTCCTTCTACTTGCCCCCGTATGGAAAGCACAGTCCTTCTTCCTTCTACTTGCCGAAAGCTTATAAGACTACTAATATCCCTATTTCCCCTCCTCGTTGCATACCAATAAGTTATTGAAAGAAGAGTGACAGAAAGAAGATGGCCGAAAACGTGATTGGTTCCAAGGAACATAATGACAAATCCATGTATTGGGACTTCGAGAGTGCTTGAAATGCCTATATATCATGGTGTACTGAGGATTTTCAAGGGAACCGATTTCGAAATGCTCATATATCATGAAGAGAACTAGGGAGAGATCTTAAGACTCAAGCATTTCTCATAAAATAACAAAGGAAAGAGAATAAAGGAATTAAAGAAAAATTCCATGGCTTCCCCGATGATTTCAGCTTGCTGTGATATGGGGCATAGTTATCCTATATATAGTGAGTGGCCAGTGTGTTGATGGATTGAATTCGATGGGTGTCTGGGATGGATGGGGAATGGTAATTATCATAGTATGGCGGGATCATGGTGGTTATAGATATCATCTGTAGCAGGATGAATAATATTCGCCGTAAATGATGGATTGTATCACTCGTGTGAATAATCTCATCATGCTTCAGTCCACATTATGTTTATGTCTTGTCACCAACAAAGTCTCTGAATGTTTTAGATTCTCCTTAATATATCCTTGAATCAGATCATCTCCTTTGTAGGATTAATAAAATACTAAACTTTTATTGGAGCTTCGACTTGTAAACATAGAAGCAGTAGACTCATCCCCTGCAACTGCAAAAATAATCAATCATTATTCCTCAAACATGTAATATTTGCTTCAGACAGTTCCATCATTCTGTTCGAATATCAAGCAATACTGAGAGGGGGGTGAATCAATATTTTAACTATTCTTAAATTTTATCACAATTAAAGAAACCAAATCATAAGCTTAGTTACAACATATAAAAATGTTTATCCCGATGGCACTAGTGGTAAATGATGGTGTTGATCTTGGTGTTTGTGAAATAATTTCGACTAAAGCATGATGTGATTATTTTCTTCACACAGGTGATACAAGCCATCGTTCACCATTAGCAATGTTAGGATAATCGTCATTTCAGAATTTCATCGTATAAACCATCGCCATGTCAGCATACATTCCTTTCACCGTCAGGATAACCGCCATTTCATAATTTCATCGTATAAACCATCGCCGTGTTAGCATACATTCCTTTCTCAAGGAATCTATTGGAGTGATACATGTACAATTACTCCAGCAAAATATACAGTTGGTACAGATGATATCTATGACCACCATCCCTCCATAATTATCCTTCCCCATCCGTAACATCCAATTCAATTCACCAATTCACTATATAAAGACTAAATCGTACCCGGTATCTCATCCGAATGAAATCTTTGGGAAGTCATGGCACTCTTCTTTACTTCCTCTGTTCTGTTTCCTTTATTGTTTTATCATAAATACTTGAGTGTTATGGTCACTATCTTCGTGATATATGAGTATTTCGAGCACTATCGAAGCCCCAAGACCAAGATTTGTCTCTAATATGACTCATAGCTTCTAGTTGAAGCTTCTAGGAGAGAAAATAAGCAAAAGAAGACATGAGACACTCTGATTGATGCAGAGATTTGTCCTTCTCTTGATTCCTCTTTTGTTAATTGATCAAAATTCTTTAATGAATGTTGATTTTCACTCGAGATTATTTATGAACATTGTTTAATTTTTTCAATCAATAATCCATACATTGATCTACAGTATGGATTTGTCTTTACTCATGATCTATGTGTCTTTTATGTTTTAATTGAATTTATTTAATTAAAAAAATTATCTAATATTTGTGCAAATGATTAACATAAATTAATAAATTCATGTTAGTTTTTCAATTAGCATTCCAGCTACACTGTTAATCTTGCATGTTCCTAATCCTTAAAACTACTATCAATGGACTTCCATTTCCTGATTGTATTGTGGTCAAACCCGCATTAGTAACCTCACTATACTCAATGTTCCAAATCAAATAAAAATTAGTAACCTCGCTATACTCAATGTGCCAAATCAAATATGCCACGTGTCACAATATGATTATTCCACGTGTCACCCTAGGATACTAGATATCAACATTTTTACAACAAAATTTATAGACGTTTTGCTTTAAAGACTTTGCTGGCAAGTAGAAATATTCTCCGAGAAAGAGCGATCGCTCTTTCTCCAAGGTGTTCTATTGTTACAATTCCCTCCTAAATGAAGGGTTGGCCGACCCTTCTTATTCCTAATATTCTTTTCATAATAGTTCGAGACTAGAAGAAGGGCCGACCTTTATTATGGCTATAGTTGAATTGATGGATAAAGGTTTTTACAATTAACTATGAAAAGAAGGGGCGACCAATTCTTCTTGTCATAAAACGGAAGTCGAGACAAACCATTTTTATATGATATAACTTCCAAGGTGTTCTATTTTTACAATTCCCTCGTAATTGAAGGGTCGGTCGACCCTTCTTATTTCCCATATTATTTCATAATAGTTCGACACTCCAAGAAGGGTCGATCAACCATTCTTATTACCAATATTCTTTTCATAATATTTCGACACTGCAAGAAGGGTCGGTCGATCCTTCTTTTGTTCTCCATTATAGATATAGCTAAATTGTTGGATAAAGGTTTTCACAATTAACTACGAAAAGAAGTCGTAGTTGATCCTTCTTGTCGGAAAACGGAAGTTGGAACAAACTATTTTTATATGTTATAACTACCAAGGTGTTCTATTTTTATAATTTCATCGAAATTGAAGGGTCAACCGACCGTTCTTGTAGTTCAACACTGCAAGAAAGGTCGGTCGATCCTTCTTGTGTTCTCCATTATGGATATAGTTGAATTGCTAGATAAATGTTTTCAGAATTAACTACGAAAACACTGACTATAAATTTTAGACACTGATTTTTTGACCTTAAAATTTTGAACATTTACAAATGAAGATTGTAATTTTCAAATAAAAAATTGCATTATTTGATTTGGAATTCACACTTTTCAAATCAGAAATTGAATTTTGTATTTTAAATTCCCACTTTTCAAATGAAAATTTTCAATTTTTTTATTTGAAATTCACACTTTCGAAATCAAATTTTGCATTTTTTAATTTAAAATTCACACTTTTCAAATCAAAATTTGCATTTTTTGATATAAATTCAAACATTTTGAATTGAAATTCATAGTTTTATAACAAAAAACTTCAATTTTAAGGTTCATAATTAGTCAAAAAACACACTATTCAAATAGAAAAACGCACTTTTCAAAGCCAATATTGCCTAAATTCACACTTTCTTAGTCGCAACAAATTTGTCAAGTCTAACTCATTTTTTTGATTGTACCACATTGTCGAGCAAGTACTACAAAATCGATTTTCAATTGTACGAGATGGCCTTTTACATGGATTTTTAGTCATTCGATCTATACAAATCCATTACAAATGTGTGGGATTCTGTGAAAATATCTCGTGCAAATTTTGAACATTTACAAATGAAAACTGCAATTTTCAAATCAAATATTTCACTTTTTTATTTGAAATTCACACTTTTCAAATCAGAAATTGCACTTTCATTTTAAATTCAAGTTCACAGTAATTTAAAGTCGTTGAATGTTTTAGATTCTACTTGTCAGTCGATGAACTTTGGCGGCATCTTTTATATCAGCCACGGATGACACCCTTATCAACCATTGTGACAATACTATTCCGATGGATGCAGGGGTCCGCTAGACGACAATGTAAGTTATAGAATATTTATGGGAATTTTCTTAAATGGTGCTTTACCATTATCATGTGATGGTAATGTAATTCATTTTATGGTATGATAATACTTAAGCCACAAGGGAGAAGAGTGGGGGTCAATATTTTATGGTATTTCATGGCTCCTCGTAGTCGCTCTCAGGTAGAAGAATCGTCTCAACAGTAGACCATGGAGCTGGAGGAGTCTGCCCCACAGAGCTTCAATTGGGGGGCTCAGTATCTAGAAAAGATGCCTGCTCCGATAGAGGCACAGATAGCACGTCATGAAGTAGCCCTTCTCTGTGAATACAAATCCCACTTGGGCCTGAAATTAATTATCAACCCCTTCTGTGTGGTCAGGATCTTGTTGGATCGCAATATTCAAGTGAGGAACCAGTTGGCTCACAGCCTCCATGAAGCCATCCAAATTATAAAAGGCGACCAACAAACTAATTTGGCCGGTGTTCGCTTGCTCAATTCTTCTATATAAAATTATATGGATACCTCGAGGGACTTGCCTCGTGAAGAACCATTTCCCCATGAGGGGAGCGCCCTGCTCCCTGATTGGTCTTGGCGGTCTCGATTCGTGTCGGTCTTTGTGGTCAGCATCCGTGCTGGTGGCTCTTTTCTATTTTTTCCATGTCTTGGAAGTTCAGTATCGGTGCAGACTCCGGATGTTAGCATGGTTTTCGTAAAACAGAAGTTGTAACAAACCATTTTTATATAATATAACTTCCAAGGTGTTCTATTTTTACAATTACCTCGTAATTGAAAGGTCGCTCGACCGTTATTATTCCCAATATTATTTTCATAATAGTTCGACACTGCAAGAAGGGTCGGTCGACCCTTTGTATTCCCAATATTATGTTCATAATATTTCGACACTGGAAGAAGGGTCGATCGATCCTTCTTGTGTTCTACATTATGCATATAGCTGAATTGTTGGATAAAAGTTTTCACAATTTACTACGAAAAGAAGGGGCGACTGATCCTTCTTGTCACAAAATGGAAGTCAAGACAAACTATTTTTATATGTTATAACTTCTAGGGTGTTCTATTTTTACAATTCCCTTGAAATTGAAGGCTCGACTGACTTTTCTTATTCCCAATATTATTTTCATAATAGTTCGACACTACAAGAAGGGTTGGTCGATCCTTCTTGTGTTCTCCATTATGGATATCGCTGAATTGTTGGATAAATGTTTTCACAATTAAATACGAAAAGAAGAGGCGACCGATCCTTCTTTTCGGAAAACGGAAGTTGGGACAAACAATTTTTATATGTTATAACTTTTCACCTTAAAATGTTGAGTCTTTAAGGTTGATAGTAAGGCTTTCTGTTCAGTTTGCAAGGTTGATAGTAGACATGGGAATTTCTCTATATGGCAGTTTTTGTCTCAGAAGTGCAATGTGAAAAGAAGACGGATGTAATCTTTTTTACTAGTATATAATAAAAAGTTTCTCTTTTTTGTTTAAAAAAATAAATTTGAAGGGTTGAACTTAATTTCAGGTTGAATGTTATATATTCATATCGCCCTTCTAGCATGAAGGGCTTTAAATAAAAAAAGATAATAAATGCTTCGATTAAAAACAAAATGAAAGAATGTGTATATTTAAAAAAACATTCTTTCATTCTTTCTAAATGCTTCGATTAAAAACAAAAGGAAAGAATGCTTCGATAATAAGGGCTTTCATTCTTTTTATGATATTTCATTATATTTAAAAAAAAAGAAAAAATAAATAAGGCTTCGATTTAAAAAGGACGAAAGGAAAGAATGTTTCTATTTAAAAAAATAAAAAGAAAGAATGTTTCTATTACAAAAAAAAAATGCTTCTATATAAAAAAATAGAATAGTTTTTGTATAATGCTACTATAATTATACTAATGTAAATATGTAAAGTTACTTATTTACAATTACTTCCAAAAGTAAACTTCAGTTCAACAAGCATTATGGACCACAAAGGAGAAAGAGGAGAATATAACCTGTGGTGGTCGCAGAGTCTCTCATGCTCATAAGACAATTGGTGGATTAAACAATTGGAACTGTTGGTGGATCAAAGTTTTATTTCAAACTTTGAGCAGATCCCTCGATTCGGTCCCTTGTCTGACCTCTTCTCTCATTTCAATGGCGGGACTTGCTAACGGAATGATGTTCCTAAGGTCCAGTGTGGAAGACTTCAAAAAACACCTGCTAAAGGTTTATGAGGCAGTCTGCTTGGGCATCAAAGCGCACAGAGAGTCATCCAACTACATGAGGTATATCTCTCATCAATTAACCTGTCACGACTCCAGAATTGATGATTTGGAATGCAATTTGTTTGAAATTATGGGGATAGTGGATTTTATAAAAGATAAAATTTTGAAGATGGCCAGGATGTCACAGTGCAACCACTGCCAGGAATCCCACTCTATGGACATGAGAATTGCTGAGGAAACCTATGCTCAGCAGCATAATTTTTTGTAGATGAGATCCCTACTTGGATGAGTTTTTACATCAATTTTGGAATTTTTGAAATTTACAAAGCCATACTGGGAAATCTGTTTATGCTCCCAGGCTCTTTTTTTTGTAATGAATGGTTGTGCAGATCCTTTTGAATAAATCCATCTATATGCTTCAATATAATTATAGAGAAGTATTTTATAGAGAAATATGGTCAAATGATGAATATATCTTTCTGAATATAACTCATTGTATTTTACATATTAAGAACAAAAGTATTTTACATATTAAGAACAAATGTATTTTATATATAAAGAACAAAAATCTGGTTAAGTGTTGAACTCACATGCTATGTGACGAATTGGCTATCTATTTATAGGATCAGAATTGCCTCTGGAGTTCACACGTGTGAAATACAAGCCTGCCAAAATGAGAAAAAGGTTGTTCTGTTTTGCATATTAAGAACAAAATTTTGTTGTGTTCAAATTCCCATTTTTTGAATTGAAATTCATAGTTTTATAACAAAAAATTGCAATTTTAAGGTTCATAAGTAGTAAAAAAACACATTATTCGAATAGAGAAACACAATTTTCAAAGCCAATATTGCCACTTTCATAACCTGTTTTTGCACTTTAGAAAGATTGATATTCACACTTTCAAAGTCTAAATTCATGCTTTCAATGTCTAAATCCCTTTGAGGGGCATTAAAATATTTAAATTTTATGTGCTTTCTTTTCAAACAATTCTCATAATTTTATGTGTTCTCTTTTCAAACAAACATATTATAGAATTAAATAATAGAGAAATCACAACATTACAATGAACATAATATAAAATAATATTGCACTACATTTAAGAAACCAAATCACAAGCTTAGTTAGAAGATCTAAAAAATGTTTGTCCTGAATCCCAATGGCACTAATGGTAAATGATGGCCGTGATCTTGGTGTTTGTGACATGTCAGAAATTCAACTAAAGCATGATACAAGCCAGCCAACATTCAACATTAGCACCATCAGGATCACTTTCATTTCAAAATTTCATCGTATAAACCATCTCCATGTCAGCATACATTCCTTTCGCAAGGCATCGATTGGAGTGATACATGTACAATTACTACAGTCAGTACAGATCATATCTATACGGTTGGTACATATCATATATATACAGTTGGTACAGATCATATCTATACTCCAGCAAAATATACAGTCGGTACAGATCATATCTATGACCATCATCCCTCCATAATTATCCTTCCCCATCCGTAACATCCAAGGAAATTCACCAATTCACTATATAAATACTTAATCATACTCGGTATCGCAGTCGAATGAAATATTCGGGAAGTCATGGAACTCTTCTTTACTGCCTCTGTTCCATTTCCTTTGTTGTTTTATCAAAAATACAAAGGAAGTCATGGATTCTTATGGTCACTCTCTTCGTGATATATGAGCATTTCGACAACAGTTCCCTGACAAATCCTCACCACAGCATGATGAATTTCGAGCACTCTTGAAGCCCCAAGGCCAGGATTTGTGTCTAATGTGACTCATAGCTTCTAGTTGAGGCTCCTAGTTGAAGCAAAAATAAAGTATAGCTTCTAGTTGAAGCTTCTATTTGAAGCCAAAATAAAGTCTGTAAATTCTCTGTAGTAGAAGAGTCCTTGTTTGTGAGCTCAAGCTCGTAGTCCTAAAATGTATTAAGATCCCAAGCTCTGTAAAAGGTGAAAGATCGAAGTAAATTTCATCTAATTTGTGTAATGTGGCGAAGTTGCACTGTTTTAACCCATAATAACTTCTACTGATTTTTATGTCTAATTAGTAAGAAATTTTTTAATATAAATCTTGTAGTAGAAGATTCTTTGTTTGTGAGCTCAAGCTCGTAGTCATGAAATGTATTAAGAGCCCAAGCTCTGTAAAAGTTGAAAGATCGAAGTAAATTCAATTTCCAGGAATAACTTCTACTGATTTTTATGTCTTAATAATAAATCTGTAATAGAATATTTAAATCTAGTTTTTCAATTGTCGGGTATTTATATTTTTCAATATCTCATAAGCTGGGCGCATAAAACCATTTGGGTTTGATGGCTTATTAGAACATGAAACATAGGCACAAAACATCAAAACACGGTCTTTGCCTTCGATACCTTTGTTTTTGGAGGATTTAGGTGTCAATATTTCCAATCCATGGGTTTCAACGATTGCAAGTATCTATATCAACGTGAATGACCAAGATAATAGGGTGTACCGGCAGCTAGAGAGGCAGTGATAGTGCAAGAGCAAAAATGCTACTATAATTATTCACTTCCTCTTGTAGTTCGCCCAAGCATATTTAAAGCATAGTGTTTAATAGAGAATAAAACGTAGCATGGATTCAGTGGTGCTCAAAGGAGAAAATATTCTATACGAGCCAATATTATAATTAAGCTATATATATAATACTCAATGTGCCAAATCAAATATACCACATGTCATAATATGATCGTTCCATGTGTCACCCTGGGATACTAGATATCAACATTTAAACAACAAAATTTAGACGTTTTGCTTCAAAGAGTTTGTTGGCAAGTGGAGATATTCTCAGAGAAAGAGCGGATGCTCTTTCTCCAAGGTGTTCTATTGTCACATTTCCCTCATAAATCAAGGGTCATTCGACCCTTCTTATTCCCAATATTCTTTTCATAATAGTTTGATACTGCAAGAAGGGTCGGTCGCTCCTTCCTGTGTTCTCTATTATGGATATATATGAATTGTTGGATAAAGGTTTTCACAATTAACTGCGAAAAGAAGGGGTGGTCAATCCTTCTTGTCGGAAATGGAAGTCGGGAGAAACCATTTTTATATGTTGACACTTCCAAGGTGTTCTATTTTTAAAATTGCCTCGTAATTGAAAGGTCTGCCAACCCTTCGTATTCCCAATATTATTTTCATAATAATTCGACCATGCAAGAAGGGTCGGTCAACCCTTCTTGTGTTCTCCATTATGAATATATCTGAATTGTTGGATAAATGTTTTCACAATTAACTACGAAAAGATGGGGATGCCGATCCTTCTTGTCGGAAAACAAAAGTCAGGACAAACCATTTTTATATGTTATAACTTAGCCAATTGACTGGCTATTCAAACAATGAGTGAATATTTTAGACATTGGACTTTTCACCTTAACATTTTGAACATTTAAAAATGAAAATTGCATTTTTTTATTTGAAATTCGCACTTTTCAAATGAAAATTTGCATTTTTTATTTTAAAATCACACTTTTCAAATGAAAATTTTCATTTTTTTTATTTGAAATTTACACTTTTGAAATCAAAATTTGTATCTTTTATTTTAAATTCACACTTTTCAAATCAAAAATTACTTTTTTTTATTTGAAATTCACACTTTTTGAATTGAAATTCATAGTTTTATTACAAAAAAACTGCAATTTTAAGGTTTATAAGTAGGCAAAAAACACACTATTCGAATAGAAAAATGCACTTTTCAAAGCCAATATTGCCACTTTCAGAACATGTTTTTGCACTTTAGAAAGGTTGATATTGACACTTTCAAGGCCTAAATTCACACTTTCTTAGTCCAAAAATTGCCTAATATGTCCAAATTTAATGAAATTGGCGTTCTGCTAGAAAATCAGCAGTCTGTTGTTGTTCTTGTCCTTGACCTTGTTCCTAATCCTGACTACTTGTTGGCTCTCCTCCTTGGTCCTCGGTGTCACTTTCATTTGCGCTTTCCTCTGATGTAGTGATCATTGTTTCTCACGCATCAATATTCCACCCAAGTGACCAATCTTTAACAATAAGATCAATCTTCTGCGCGTTGAGCTGGTATAGTCCATCAAACCATTCTAGGTTATTTGGTTCTTCAGGATGAATGAAAATAAAGTGAAGGCCAGCTTTGAATCTCATATTACGAATATACACAGTTGTTATTTCCTTGGGAATATGCGAAGTGCATTGGATTACTTCGCATAGTTGTTCATAATATGTATACAACTATTTATTATTTATTCTTTGTCTATCCGGATTGGAATTGGCCCACATGTTCACAAATATGGGTCCAAGACAATCTCTAGTGAATACCGATACATTTTCTTAATACTTTGGCTCTTTCCATCCTACGAACGCGATCAAGAATAACAACCAGTTATAATGGAATTGATGTCCATTATCTTGTCTATCTGTAGCATCATCTAGGAACTCATTAAGAAGCTATCTTTCCCAATTATATTGGAGTCCATCCTTGGCCTTCACAGCTAAGGAGATCGCAGCGGTCGGCACCTCGTTCGATCTGCATTTCCTTAGTACTTTCCCTACAAGCATTTGAACTATGAACCTCATAGAGACATCCTTGATTTGATTTGTTTCATATCCACAGGTTCCTTTGATTAAGCCGAATTCAGTCTTCATTCTCTTGCAAGTTTTTTGTCTTTGTTTTTTCCTACGATATCTACTACGGGGTCAACATCTCTTTTGCTCAAGTGCATAATTATGTAAATGAGGTCTATGTTGATTTAAATCTTATGTTCTAACCACAAGTAACCCTGGTGCGTACATGAGAGCAATGTTCGAAAACTTCTGTGAGCTCTGGGATCTTATCAAAATGCGGAATTCACAGCAAATTCAACAATCTTTATGGTTTTAATGGCACAATCCAATCTTGCGCTTGAATTGTTGTCTTCTTACTGGATTCATCATGTCTCCTACACATGTACTGGTCCGTCTGAAATTGTCGATACTTTGTTTTGTGCAGCAAGTCATGATCTGAGAGCTTGCATTCTAGAATCTTTCCTAGGAAATTCTCCTTTTCGTGCACATGACTCGACATGGGCAGAAGCGGGATCTCGTATTTCAGATTCTTCGTCAATATCACAACTGCCACAACATCTCTTCTTGGAGGGATGTACTTGGGTATGATTAGAATTGGCTGCTCGCGAGGTTGTTCTGGCGGAAACGGATTTGGAATTTATGCGGCCTTTGACTTCTCTTACTCAGTATCATTTTTCTTATCTTTTTGCTTCTTCTCTAGTATATTTCATGGTGAAGCTCTAGATGTTCCACCTCTTTCTAGGACTGCTTTCTTCACTAGCGTCTTCATGACACCTTCCAAACGAGAATGTCGGAATTATCTTAATATCTCGACTAGGCTTTATTTTTCACACATACACTATCGGATTACTCTTTCTCTTGACTAGTAACAAGCTCGGAAATTACATGCAGTAAAAAATAAAAGTCACAATAAAACCGATAACTATGTGGTCTTTATTATTTATAGGCAAAGAGACATTAAGGCGTGCCCAAAAATGGATAAATTAGCATTAAATTCCATGTCTGTTGACCAAATAATGCTTAGATATTTGTTCTTTCCCTTTATTTAATTTTTCTTCAATGAACAAATACACCTTAAAAGCGGAAAAAATCTTGTTTTCTAAAGTAATGTACAAGGGCTACTTTCCAACCAAAACTGTAATGGCTAGTTTCCTCTATCTTCATTGACGGTTAGGTGAATGGCAAGGTTCACTTCATATTTTCCTTCTTTTCATTGAACTTCACAACACTACTCCCTTATTTTACTTCACAACTTAGCTTGCTATGTGTGCTTCACAACACATCTTCATATATTCTAAAACTGCGCATTTTAACAAAACTATTTTGTGCAGTCTCTGCCCTCTGTTTTGTTGTACAATTTCAACTGCACTTGACACTTAAAACTTTCTTGCATTTCTTAATTGATACCTATAGGAGTAGGGCCATCCCTATAATACTTTAGTCTACTCCCATTAACAAGTCCTTGAAATTTTTCTCCAAGTAATGTGGCTAACTGAACTTCACCACCATTAGTAACATGTTTGATAGAGTATGTCCCTAACCAGTTCATTTTGAATTTTTCAGGAAATTTCATAAATTTTATATCATAGAGGAGGACAAGGTCTCCTACCTAGAATTATTTTTACTTAATGTGTCTATCATGCCATACATTTTCTTTATCTTTCTACACTTGTTGGTGAAATCCTGTAATGAAGTGGTCTTCCTCCAATCCAACCAACTGTAATAGACTTTCATCCATTGTCTCATCATCAACCATACCTGTGAATGCCGCAATTCTCAAGCTTGGTACTATGTATTCCATGGGAATGCAACTTTCTGTCCATATGCTAATATGAAAGGTGTATGACCTGTCAACTTTTTACAATTTGTTCTATATGCCCATAATACTGTTTGTATTCTAAGATCCCAATCATCCATGTTTGTGTTGCATACTTTGGTCAATGCATTCTCCAATACTTTATTAAAGGATTCTACAGTGCCATTAGCTTGTGGATGACATGGTGTACTCTACTGTTAGAGATTCAATAGTTATGTTCAGGAAATGGATTTCCTATTCACTCATTAGAATTTTTGGACATCCAAATATTGAAAAGATGTTCTCAAAAATAAACTATGCGGCGGTAACTGCGCTACAATCCTTCATTGGTTTTGTCTCTGCCCATCTGGTTAGATAATCTGTAGTCGTGATAATATATCTTGAGCTAGTTCTCTTCCCTAGTGCGTTAATAGGTCCCACAAAGTCAATATCCCATTTATCAAAGGCTTGCAATGTCAATTGTGGCATCAATGGCATCTCATCTCTATGAGATGGATTCCCTGTTCTCTAGCATACATCGCAATTCCAACAATGTTATTTTCAATCTTTGTGTATGGTAGGCCACCATAGTCCTTCTCTTAATATTTTTTGCATCGTAGCTCTTCCTGCGTAGTGTCCTCCAAATACACCTGAATTTTCTTCAGTGAGTATGATAGGTCCTTCATGTTCTAGTACACATCTATGCAATACTTCATCTAGTCCCAATTTGTATAATTGTCCTGCAATTAGGCTAAAGTCAAGTGATCTTACCACTAATTGTTTCTTCTATTGCGTAGTAAATTATGTAGTTGTCAATCCTGTAGTTAGAAATTCTGCAATATATATGAAGTAGTCATATGTTGTATGGATAAAAAACAACTACGCATCTGGTAGATTATCCTCCAAATTACTAGGTTCTTCTCTTGACTCGATTCTTGAGAGATGGTCAGGTCCTATGTTCAATATTCGCGGATTCACATTGCTTTCAAAATAATATTCTTGAAACAATAAAATCCATCTACATATTATTCCCCCTAACACTGGTTTATAGACTAAGTACTTCAAAGTTGAATGGTTAGTGAACATACAAAAATATGAACCTAGCAGATAGTGTCTAAATTTCTGCAATGTGTATAACATAGCTAAGCCTTCCCTTTATGTTGTGGTATAATTATTTTATGTTGAAGATAGATTTATGTTTGAAAATGAAATGGGATGATCGATGCCTCCCTCACTTAGGTGTGCTAATACAATTATAAGTGCTATCGATGAAGCATCTACATGTACATGAAATGGCTTTTTCTAGTCAGGAAAGACGAGAATAGGCGTTGTAACTTCAGTGTGTCAAATCATTTTTTACAATCTTCAGTCCAATCGTACTTCACTTCTTTCTTCAATAGTTTCTCCATAGGTGGAGTGATCTACGCATATCCTTTAATGAATTTTCTATAGTATCATGTGTGCCCCAATGTAGTGCATAGTTGCTTAACTGAATTAGGTGCTGGCAGATTTACTATGATTTCTATCTTTGTTGGATCAACCATCAATCCTTGCTTACATACTATGTGTCCCAATAAAATACCATAAGGAACACAGAAGATGCACTTCTTTAGGTTCAAGGAAATATGATACTGTCTACACTTTGCTAGCATCATTCTTAAGTTCGCATGATGGTCCTTCAAAAGGCCAAATATTGTCCAGTCGTCAAAGTAAACTTCTAAGAATTTATTGATATAATCCTTAAATGCAGCTACAACCACTCTTGAAACGATAGCAGGTGTGTTTCTCAATCCAAAAGGCATAACAGTGTACTAAAATGATTCTCATTCAGTAGCAAATGTAGTCTTGTGATTGTCTTCTGTAGCAATTTTGATCTGATGGTAGCCAGAAAATCCATCAATGAAAGAGTATGCCTCATGTCCACCTACGTTATCTAGCACTTAGTATGTGAATGGAGTAGTAAATGGGTCATGCAGAGATGCATCATTCAATTTCCTGAGATCCACACAAATTTTGATTTCACCTTTATCTTTCTTGTCTTGAATTACCATGGGACTTATCTATTTTGATTCTTCTACTGGTTCAATGATTCCTACCTCAATCATTTTGTCAATTTATGCTTTCACTCTTTCTTTATATCTGGGGTTCAGTCTATAAGGTATTTTCTTAATAGGCTTCGCATCAGGCTTGAGAGGTATTTTCATAAGTTACTCCCAAGTCACCTAAAATGCCTTTCATTTCAGAAAACTTGGTAGGGAACAAATCTTGATATTCACGAAGTAGGTTTGTGATCTTTCCTACTTTTCCTTCATCCTAGTAATCCCCA
Source organism: Larix kaempferi (assembly GCA_027924585.1). Taxonomy (NCBI): domain Eukaryota; kingdom Viridiplantae; phylum Streptophyta; class Pinopsida; order Pinales; family Pinaceae; genus Larix; species Larix kaempferi. Next base: position 2,358,720 of record BSBM01000592.1, on the reverse strand, counting down.
ATAGAAGAAAATTTTGGTTCGCCATTGGTACTAATATTGATCCTTATGGTATTAACAAGGTTACTCAGATCTAGACCTCGTGTTTTCCTTCAAACTCAGGTATATCCACGTCATGAGGGTCTTCACCTTCATCTTCATCTAGTGCGAAGTTATAACATTCAAGGGCATGCTCCAACTATATTTCCCAATCTAGTTTCTTATACACAGCAACGAGACATCATTAAATATCTTCTTTTTAATGATCTGTAAAGCCTCATTTACGCTTAGACAATCATCCTCAAAACTGAAAGTCCAATTGAAAGTTCTTTATCATCATGTGCCAATCTGTTGTGCCTTTGCGAAGTTCTGCTTCTGTATACCAGCTCTTTGGTATTTGATCCAATGTGTGCACAAACATATGAACCCATTCTATCTTTGGTATATGCATCCATGCTTTCAAAAAAAACTCTATATGATCTATAGGATCATTCTTTCTATTGTATTTTGCTTGTACAACCTCAGTTTGTTTTGCAAATCCGATCTCCATTGGGTGCTTAGTGTAATACACCTAGGAACCGTAATAATTATTTTTTTATAAGACCTTATGTTATTATTTTTATTTGAGATTAATTGACCAAGCGGGGTCAAAACATTTGTAAAATAATTATTATTATTTTTAAATAATCAAATAACTAAGGGAATCAAAACTAAAGGCATTCCTTGAATAGTGTTTGCTGACCCGCAAGGAGGAAAAGACAAGTGTCAATAGGAAACCCAATATCGCAAGACAACCCAGTAAAGGTGCAAATGATGCAAGAGGAATCCTCCCCAAAAATTGAGGTCATGAATCATGTTGGAGCATTACAAGCAGGTGGCTCCTGAATGACCTAAGTCCTAGGAAAATGCTATAAAGCATCGATTTCATTCACTAAATGTGAGGTTCATGATGAAGGGAGAATACACTGAGTATTGATTCATCCAATGAAAAGGAGGCTTATGATGAAGTGATACTGTGACCTAGCTTTCAAGAGGGACTCTGTGACCAAGTCTTTGTCCTTGTGGTTCAGCAAACAGGCTCAGGGGTTTCAAAACAAGTAGTTTGGATATTCTGGAAATTGGTTGGGAGGAACGACGACCTTCAGCTTCAATTTTCCCTGCAGGTTTAGTTTCTATTGATTTATTTTCTGACATGTCTACTTACTATAGCTGATATCAAATGATTGCATGGCTTAGATCGGGTTTTATTTATTTATTTTCTGACATGTATGCTGTAACATCCCGTAAATTTACAAAAATTTAAAAAATTTTAAAGTAGCAATAAATACTGAAATTGCTAATGCAGAAAATAAAATAAATAATAATGTTTTAATTAATGACAAATTATGATAACGACAATTTATACTCCTTAACACAAAATGCATTATTAGTTTTGCTTGTGTTTAATTGTAATCCACATGCTGTGATTAAATTTATCTCGTGATATATTTTCTTGATAAAGTACTGACAGTTGTTCTTGGATGATGACAAAGGGGTCCTACGAGGTACCCTAAGGTTTACTTAGCTATGTTAGCTAAAGAATTTGAACCTGTTTCCTTGTGCAGAAACGCAGGTAAGAACATTACGACAATTCAAATGTTAAGAGTAATTATGTTTTTCAATTAGTCGTCAATGTATTGTGAAAACTCTAAGTACTTCCTTGCATGAAAGTTGTTAAAGGTATGGATCTTTGTCCTATTTTTGTAGGTGTTATTTTGACCAAACTTACATGTCGCAGTAGTCGTAACTAAAATATCTATACTATCCTCTTTAGTACAATCGCCAAGGAGAGATACTTATATTATGAATTCTTAATTACATGTTAGATTACATATTATAAGTACAACTAGAATCCTGTCAACATTTCTCCATTTTGTAAAGAGTAGAAATAACATGTACACTTATTATATGAATAATTCATCTTATATGATGTTCTACATTATGAAAATATGAATCAAAAGTTATTTAAATACATGAATAATCTTGAAATCATAACTATAGTAGATTATGCATTTCTAAATTTATAATTCATAAAAACTCATATTATTTTAGCAAGGTCTTCTATAATACTACTATCATAATTTAAATAATACTATTGCAATACCATAGGGTTAGACCTTTCTATGTTAAATTTATATGTTGTGGTAAGTTATACAACTTGTAAAAGAGATGGAAATGTGAACACATAATACGATGTGCATAGTGATGAAATCTATACTATACACTAAGAACCATAGCCTTCTATGCAATACAACCTTTGTCATTTAAGAATTATGCAATGTATATTTATCGTGCGTTCTAATGACAAATACAAATGGAAATGATATGGGTTAAATGTTGTAACCCTAACTTTTGCACTGACATGTGAAATTGTCAGTCATTGAAAGTAATGGTATTAACGTGGTGGCAGTCTGTCGAAAACTGGTCATATCATTTAATTCGCCTACCTGCTATGTGTAGTGGAAGTCTTAGGTGGACGCCTTCGTGGTTGAAGGTCATGTGAAAGAGTTCTCAAATACTATTACGATGCTAAGCTGTGCCATACTTTAACCCTTGGTTTGGTGATTTGGTGAGTTGGTGGATTTGATAATCAATAGGGTATTCAATGCAGTGGTTGCCCGAACTTCAACGTGCCTAGCTGGCATCTCCTCCATCGTTGATCTCACAAGATATTGGGCTTTGGAATGAAACCCTAGTCTTTCATTGTAAGTATCGTTGACGTGTTTCTTGGCTTTCATTTCGCGTGTTAGTGGCAAAGTAGAGAGGTTGACAGCCTGCTACAATGTAGGGTTTGGAAGTTGGGTTTTAGAGGACTCCTTCCTCGAATTCGATCCCTTGACCTGTTGGGAAAACTTCTTAGTTTCAGTTGTATGCTTACTCTTTCAGAAACGAGCCATAGTGCAGCCATTCGTAGTGTTTTTAGGAAGTATTTTTCAGGGATTCTCTACTTGAAGTTTGTACCATAGATTGATTTTCAGAGTCTGAGTCTGTTCTTTGCTGCATTGCTAGGTGGATCTGTCTTCGTTTGATAATGACGCCTTTATTATGGGAACTACAATACAAGGTAATGTTTCGATATTGCAGTGGTAATGCATTCGGCTGTGTCTAAAATTCTCTCTGAAACTTCTCGTTTTAACCTCTCAAGTTTTACTGTGGCAGGTTTCACTTCATCAAAAGGTTACTGGGTTTGAAAGATTGTGGAATAAAGCTGCTCGACCACCGGTAAGCCTCGGTGCTTCTTTACTTTGTAGGTTCTCCTGGCCCAGTGTGGTCGATGCTTGATGTTTGGTGTTAGGTTGTAATGGTTCTTGGCAAGGTTTTGGCCAGTGATATGTTTTGGAAACTAAAGGACAAAGCACCAGAGGATGAGATCCTCAACTTTTCTTGTTGCTTTGCTTCGTAGCATTTCACTGTAAAATTTTGTTGCAGCAATATACTTGTTTAAAATGTAAATACTAAAAGGATGAACCCTCGTTATTTTTAATGGAAAAATATAGTGTTAAGAAACTTCATATAGTTTTTCTGTGCAATGTATAAGTTTGGCTAAATCGATACAGTGTTTTGGTGAGAGTTGAGAGCCAAGGGTTGACTCGTTTCTGTAAAATAGAAGGTTCTATGCTACAATACTTATACTTTTGTTTTTGAATGGAAAAATGAAACTGCATCTGAAATAAAACATGTGTGGTTTATAGGTTTATATAATTTGATAGTTTGACTAGGAAATATTGTGTGGGTTCTGACCGAGAGTCGTGGCTAACTTGTTTTATAAAAGTGAAACCCTGTGATCATGTTGTTTAAAGTTTGGAATGGTTTTTAAGACTCTGTTTTGGTATTGAATCACTATTAGCTAAAATAATGTGGTTGATAAAGGAAATCATAAGACTCTTGTCTGCAACTCTGTCTTGTATAGATAGCTAATGTGTATGTGATAGTTGAATGATAATAATGTTTTGGTTTTGAAATTTAGATATAATAAATTGATGTTTACGTTTTCAAGTGTTGAGCTCTAAACTAATTGTATGGTAGTCTTAGGGTTTTTAAAATGAGGCATTGAAAACGTATGTAAACTCTACCACTGTTGAAATTAGTCTCATAAATTCTTTTGATAAACATTTCTATGGAAGAGTAATCAGTAGCTAAGGAATCGAAAGAAATTAATGCATTATCATCCTCATTAAGAAGTACATTCTTACTGCAAAAATTTAGAATACATGTAAGCTTTAAATTCAATTAAACAAAATGTTGTGTAAATGTACAAGACTATAGCATTGAATATCATATATGTTTGGTATTACAGCTAATTTTCGAAAAGCATAAGTACAGTAAGAAGAAAATAATGAAAAGTATTACGAGACTTGTAATAACTATTTTTCTTATAGTCCTTTATAATTTTTGAAAGAAATGATAATAAAATGCATATGTATTTTGAAATCTGGAAAGAAATAAATAACTTAAGTGTAAACCCTAGGTTTTTATACAAAAAGCTAATATTTATTTCTGACAGTATGTGAAAGATAACAGCATTAGTCTCTTCATTTATTTGGCAATCAACCTATAAAATCATATATCTTAAATTCTCATTCTCTATACTAGAGTACTATGCAGAAGACAACATGGAAAAAATACAGAGAAGATATTTAGTCAATCACCTCATTTACTTAACCAACAATATACAAAATCATACTTAGGTCAAAAAATGAAACAATTACTTCTGTATGTTATTAACTGTAACTACTAAATCTACAAATGCAGAAAATCATATAACTGAAAATAAACAAGACATAACAGTAGAACCTGGTGAATGTAGGAGAAACAAACAACCCAAGGAGCCTGATCCACCCAACCTATTCCTGAAGACAACCAAATTACTTGCCTTAGGACCCCCAAGCTTGTTCACTAAACCACTAGGAAGAAGAATCTGTAGAAGCTTTAGGTCATCAACTTGCAGCAGCAATTTGGATCATTCAGTTCTATAGACTTAGCAGTCAAAGAGACCTGCACCAGCACCTCTGGTTCCCTTCTCAGAATATTTTCAGTAGCCTCACAATGCACTTCCACTTAGCCACCCTATTCGAATCTCTCAGTCATCACCTGATACACTTGAGGAATTATTTCTGCAAAAAATAATGTAGAGCTTCCTGCTCAATTCGAATTGCCTTATCTAGGTTGCCTAGGCCTTTTTAGTGGTTAACCTGGTCATTAATGAGCTAACAGCTCTGTTCCACCCACTTGGGGTATAATGCCACAATTTTAGGGGTTGTTGTCCCATAACCAACAGCTAGTGGTGGAGTGCAAATGCTGACATCTATCACATGGCTTCTAATAGCTTCCATTCCTCCTAGTGGGTCAGTGAACACTCATTTAACAGTTCCCTTGGGTGTTTGTCTCCTGTTTTAATTTATTAAATAATAAAAATATGTTTATTACAATCATCCTTGACCAGATTCAGTCATAATTACAAAACTTTGTAATTATTATTTAACATAATGTTTTTGCAAATAAAATAATAAGTCTCAAAATTTGGGTACATGACATATGCTTATTGTAGCTGATATCTAATGATTACATGGCTTAGATTAGGTTTTATTTATTTATTGTCAGACATGCCTGCTTACTGTAGATTATATCTAATAATTGCATGCCTTAGATCAGGTTTTATTATTTATATTTGAACTATCTATTTACTGTGAATAATATCTAATGATTGCATTGCTTAGATGAGGTTTTATGTATTTATTTATGAACATCTGTTACTGCAAATAATATCTAACGATTTCATAGCTTAGTTTTGGTTCTATCTATTTAATTTTTGGACTATCTTGTTACTATAAATGATAGCTTGATTGTTAAGCACAACGATTTCCTTGTTTAGTTCAAGTTCCATTTATCTTATTTCTGAAAATGCCTATTAATGTAAAAGATATCTAAATCGTTAAGCATAATGAATACATTGCTTAGTACAGGTCCCATTTATTTGATTATGCAATTATCAATCACTGGAATGATTCCTAAGCTGTTATTCTGAACAATTTTGTTGTTATCAACGATCTTTTTATCATTCTACATTTACCCATTACTGTAAATGATCCCTAAACTAATATTTAGAATGATTACTTTGCTATGTATGTTATTAACTTAATTTTATCATTCTATAAACATCGATTTATGTAAATGTACCTTAAGTCTTTATCCGGGATGATTACAAGGTTTAGGTAGGTTTTCATAAGGTTTTATTGTACATTAATATTTTATTCTTGCTTATACATGTTATAAAAATGATTACTTTTCTCATGCATGTTAGCATATAAGGTTTTACTGTACACTATTGTTTTACTCTAAGTGTTCTGATTTGGAATTATATTTCCATACTTGCATGCAAGATATTCAAATATTGTTTAAGTTTATTTCAATAAATATGTAGTTTTAGTAGGCACAGAATTAACCTAGTATGAACTACAGCTTCAGAAACTTAGTTATTAATATGTAAAACCTATTTAGACATCAAAAAATGTACCATTGTCTATTTATCTCCTTATTGTTATACACAAAGTATGTATAGGGTTTATTTATGTTATAGATTGGGCATTGGTTATATTTCTATTTATAAATAGAGTTAGAGTAATTCATAATAGATGGGAAAGATAAGACTACGTGATCAACCCTAGATCTAGCTTATTAATTGTGAAAATATTCAAAGTTCAATCATTTTTCTAAGTTATCTTATTACCTGTTAACGTTTCATGTCAGTCGTCGAATCCGTAACCTACTTTCCGCATCCACAATCGGGACATAGAATCACACCTTTAAAACCCTATAAAATTTGAGGTTCTGCAATCCCGCATCCACAATGCGTATGTCAGATTGCAGACTCGTTATGTTAAGAAGTCGGGTTTTGGGGTTCCGAAATCCCACATCTGCAATTGCAGAATTCAAATTGTGGAACCGTTGAGTTAAAACGGTCGAAATTGGGGTTCTCCAACCCACATCTGCAATGCGGATTGCAGATTGTGGAACCGTTAATTAAACTTTTAGGTTTTGGAGTTCTGCATCCCGCATCCGCAAATGCGGAAGTATGGATTCCAAAAGCAGTCTAAAGTTCAACTTTGTAACTAAGGGTTCATCAACCCGCAATCCACAATGCAGAAGTTGGATTGTGGAAACCTTAACTTTTAACTATTATAATTGTTGGAGATCCACAGGGTTTGACTAAGGATTTAAACCCTCATTTTGCTAATTGTGTTAGGTTAAAAAATTCTTAATGTTGCTTATAATCCTAAGATAAAATACTCATGTAATGATGTTCATAAAAGAAGTAAATCTTAGAGCTTTTCCCTAGAATACAAATGTAACAAATGGGTTGATTCCTAGACCTTGGATGTTATTCCAGCCTATAACATTCTACCCAACACTAAGATGTATCATATTTAAGAAAAAACATGAGTATTTTAGGAAGATTTCGTATTTTTGGTGTAACATGTTTCTTGTAACTCAAAATTGGGCGGACTTTAGACCGTTGGAAATATCTTGAAATTATCTACAACTTTGTTGTTTTGATTTTTCTCTGATTTCTTACCACTTGTCCATTTTGGGCATTTTAGTGAAAAAAACATCTTTCAAAAGATGCTTTTTTAAAAGCATCTTTTGAAAGATGTTTTTTAACTAAAATGCCCATACCGTACAAACGGTAAAAAATCAGAGAAAACTGAAAACAACAAAGTTGTAGATAATTTCAATATATTTGTAACGGTCCAAAGTTGGCCCAATTCCAAGTTACAAGTGAAACGTTATTCCCAGAATACAAAATATTCTTGGAATATTCACGTTTTTTCTTATTTAGGATACATTTTGGCCTTGGTAATTCCTTATTGAACAGAACCTTGACATGCTTCTAAATTTGTCTTAGAGTCTAGTATGCAAAGCAAGTAAAGTATTGTGTTTCTGCAATGCTAGAAGTAGAAAAGAATATATTTATTTATTCTATTTATTTATCCTTTTTTTAAAACTTAATATAGGTATTTTGGGGTATTTGACACTTGCTTTCTTCCCATGTGTTCAGGGTGTCTCTGTGCACAACCCACCACCTAGTAGGTGTAGCTCGCAATGATATATATCTAAAGCTGTTAGCTTATGTTCATCTGAAACTGATGCTAAATATTCATGAAGGAATACATGGATATTACCCCAACCATCATAAGTAGGAATTAGACTTACCTCTATTCCAATCCAATGTAGTGACTTCATTATCTTCGCACATCATCTAGCTGATACTTCATGCATTCGGATCTTCAAGTTCTCCAGACCTGCATCTGATTCTGATACGCAAGAACTGTCGCATTTCCAGCTCAATGTTCCATCATCTGTAGGGTTAATGTAATCTGCTTGATTCAATGTCATCTTGTAGATATGATCAAGTTCTTCAACTCTGCATTATTCTTGTACTAGTTCAACATACCTTGTTCCTCGTGAAGGATCCAGGGGTGCGATAACCCTGATATCTGGTCCTTCAAATATCATTTGTTTTTTCTTCAAGTTGATAATTGCAAGGTTATCAATTTCCCACTCAATCCCCAATAATGCAGGATAAGGATTATTTTCATCTATGATCTCAATAACCTCAAGTCTTCTTTACTTCACACTCCATCAATGTCAATAAGAACACTTGATATCCTCCCAAAAGGTATAACCTTCTGTTGATTAGCTAATCTCAATAGTATAGGAGACCAAGATAACTTCGACTTCCCCATTTGTTCCCATGTTTGTTTTGTCAGCACATTCACCTCTGAGCCTACGTCAAGAATGACCTGATTCATTTTAAAATCTCCAATGTGAATATTTAGCCTCATTTCTCTTCCTGTCCTTCTACGGTTCTTGATGTGATGAACTGCTCTATGTGCATCGTTTACTGTATTACGTTGTTCGTAATGTCCCAACATGTTTTGTAATTATCCTAAGGTGTTTCCATGCCTTATCATCTTTATGAAGCTTTGTAGAAACTGTGTGATAGGACTTGTCTATTCTGGGGAAGATCATAATCCATCATACAATGTCAGCATGTCTAACATAGGTGTCCAATCACTTCGCAACTAGATCCTTGTTGTCAAAGGTTCTGAGTCCTGAAATCCTTTTCTTGCTTCCATAAATACCTTTTTTTCATGATTAGGGTTGAATGCAGACATTTTCCAACTGCTTTTCTTACCCAAGGCCCATTAGTAGGATTTGGTCTATTTATGTGACCTTCAGAATTCAAATCTTCTTTCGTCCTGTCATTTCCTGTCGCAGCTCCACTTCACATTACAACATGGATGTTGCAATCTTCGTTTCTTTTCTTATTTGTGATCATCTGAATTTTTTGGTTCTATCCTTCTGGTCTATTTTCTTTCATTTTTCCTATAAAATGTGACATGCTTCAATTATATGGTCAAATGATTTAGAGTACTTACAATAGTGCATAGGTTCTGAGAGTCTCTTGCTAAATGTCTAGGTTGAGCGCAGTTATAACAGAAGATCTAACCTCTTCCTCGTCCTTGGCCAGTGCTAGGTCCTCTTCCTCTAAATCCACTACGTCCTCTAGATGTGCTTTGATCATACTGCACATTTTCATTATTGTTCTATGTTTCTCCTTGGAATCTATAGAAATCATGTTTTCTTTCTATCATGAGGTCATATGCTCTACAGTTGATATCATCATGGAAAACTAACTTACAAAATGTGAAGTACAAGTTCTTTGGTGTTTGTACATACTTCTGAAGTAAGTAACAGTCCTCTGGGTGATGTCCTCTACATCAAAAAATATTGCACCATGGTCCTTGAGGTTGATTCACTGGATTCAGTGCCCCACTAGTGATGTAATCTCTGAATACAGGGCAGTGTTCCTTGGAATGTCCTTATCCTTTACATTTAGTACATCAAACCTCTTCTCTTATTTCTTTTCCTTTCTTCATATATTGTAATTGTAATGTCAGGTTTGCTAGTTATGTATGTATCTATACCATTCCTGTGTTGGTTTCTACTATGGGAGAAGATTCTAGTTTCATCGCAATTTCTAATGCTTCTATTTGCGAGGTTACCTTTTGTTGCATAAATGGTAATCTAATGTCAGGCAACAACATAGCTATGAACCATTCTTGATGTTGTTGCGGTGTTATTTCAAAGCTAACTTGATCCAACAAGGCTTTGAATTTCCAATCAAATTCCCACACAGTCTCATTAGGTTTTTGTTTTATCTCTTGTAGCTCTGTAATGCACTGAGATTCTGACTTAGGCTTCTTAAATTCTCTAATCAGCGTGGTTCTTATATCAACTAGTGTTTTGTTTTTTCCAACAAAATGTTTCATGAACCATGTTAACGCTTTGTCTCTAAATGTGGTGACTAGTTTATCTTGTTTTATAGCATCATATTGTACTTGCTTAACGTTCCATGCAGCCTCACAAAGAAACCAATGTTGCTCTAGATATTCTAGACCGGTTCCATTAAAAATAGGTAGCTTTATGTCATCTGTCATTCTTCTTCTAGGAGGTGTAGTATTCTGAAATGATGAAGGTATGCCACTACTTGGATGATTCTGAGTACCTACTCCTGTAGTATTACTACTACTAGTGTTCTGCGAACTAGTAATATTTCTTTCCTCAACTATAGGTTTGTGCGGAGTAATAGGATGATATCAAATGTGTCTAGGTTTTGTTTCACTATTAGACTCAGCTTGATATGAATTTCTATCACTTCCTAACTCAGTTTCTAGGGATGTGCAAAGTTCAACTTCACGAGACCTCTTTCTAGTGCTAACTTTATATCTTTTTCCACTTCGCAAAATGCCAATGTCTTCGTTTGTGTCACTATCTGTTTTTTTTAACATTACAGACTCAATCCCTAGGAATCTAATTGCATTCTTAAGACACATTTTTCATCTAATATCATTTTAATGCATATACTCGGGTTTTTCAGGTGCTTACCTCTAAATCCTTGGAAAAAATATCCTTCTACTGCACTATAAGACTTCAAACTATCCACAACAAACTCTGTAATATATCCTTCCAGTAAGCTATCCAACCAAAAGTCTACTGATCTTGAAATATGGTTTTCAATCCCTTTAATCCTTTGAATCAACTATGGATTAAAAACTATAGGTTTTGCACCCTAAAAACAAGTTTTTTGTTCTGTTATCCTTGATATCCAGTCATGTAGCTCATTATCGAAATATGCAAAGAAAATTTCATGCAAGTTAGTGAATATATACCTCTGCAACCATTATTCTGTGGTAAGACGTGGATGTTTGTTTTCTTTTGTCGTAAACTGAAATTCTGTTTGGCTTACCCAGTTCTGCATTTATTTCTTCTCTGGATTTCACATCAATATAACACATTACCAAAACATCAATTCATCAAAGCATGGAACCATTCGTGTATGCTTAATTGTATATATATAGCGTGGAAACGAGACCATTTGTTGCGCTCTCTTCTCTTTTAGGGTGACACATTAGCATCACACATCACCGACATGACAAGTCCAAATTCAGAAATGGAACCATTTGTTAGATCACTTACTTAATCTTGGGGCTGACCCGGGTTTGGAAAAGTTCTTGTAGACCCAACAAAATCCCCTTGACTGGCCCTTTCGGCATCAACCTACGAACAGGTTGAAGTCTCACCTGAAGCAAAGATGGGGGGTTACAGAATCAAGTTTATTTAACCATGGTGATGTGGAGATTTGTTATGCAACCTTGCAATGCGTTCCTTGCTTAGCATATAAATAACATAAAAATATCAACATGTGACTACGCACGTTGTAGTTCTCAACAACCTACAGACTTCGTTGAATCGATGTTATCTCTACTCTTGTAACTACGCATTTATCATACTTAATGTTACTTCACAACATTCATACACATGTGTTCCGCTTACTTAACATATAAATTATATTCACATACATATGAAATAAAATACATAACATGAACATAAAACACATCATAGATTTATACACATAACACAGGGATTTATGTGGTTCACCCCCCAGATGTGAGCTAAGTCCATGGAAACTGTTCTTATATTACTTTGAAGGGGTAACAGTTCCAGTCTATGCACTAAGTTGTAGACTATTCTCTACAATATATCTCTGCACACTCAGCTACAGAGTCTTTCCTCTTTTTGATCTCTCTGGTTCTAACCAACCAAATCCCGAATAACATCTAACAATATATCTCTATATCTAACCTTTTAACCCTTCCTTATACAAAATTTCTCATATATATAGATGTGCCCAAAGGTCACATATTACAATAACTATGTACCAACCCCCATAGTACCCTCTAACCCAAAACAACATGGTTCTCCTACTGAACACGCTTTGCCTTAACTTCATTGCAATTCTGTTGTCTTTTTGTGCCGCTTCTTCTAGCTATGACGCTTCTGCTGACAGTGCAGTTCTGACCGTGCGGCTCTAACTCTTCAGTGGTGCATCCTTTGCACCATTCCTCTTCTTTACTCTTTGTTCTTGTAGCTGTCAGTTCGTTGCTTCATCCTTAACTTCTTCAACTACCTCTAGTAGTCCTTAGTACTTCGTAGTTACTAAGGAGATAGGTCCTTTCCTGTAAAATTCGCTTCGCTCCATACCCTTCTCTCGGGAATTGTGGAGTTGCTTCTCCCAAAACTGGTCAATGCTAGGCCTCACCTAACTATACTTTTTCCATCAAAACTTCTTGTACTTGGGTTGCACCCAACAAGATGTAAGCATGGTAACACTGCATTGATCCCCACACACCACATAGATCATGAAATACATATATTGATACAGGATGGCACACAAAGAAAGATAACACAAGTAGTCCCAATAGATGATAGAAGTGACTATTTAATGAAGAGTACAAAATCAAACTGAGGTAATATGCATAGTGAGATAGCACATAGAGGTAGGTATCCACAGTGATACCAAGGTAGTCTCAACAATAATATGTAGATATGTAAAATGCAGGCTTAGGGCTATTTGTTTAATGTATTAAACACTGAGGTTGAGATAGAGAAGATGTAAGGCACATTTTTGAGCACACAAAGGAAGGATAACACAAGAAGAGGAGATAGGTAAACACCCATGTTTACCTAAAATATATATGTTTAGGCACTCCTTGCAAATTGAAATATGAATTGCTTTGACTCTTTATATTATTTTTTAATTATTTTATTCATTTAGGTTTTTTATATGACTTAACACTCAAGATATTAATGCTTAACTTTACTAATGATCATTTCCATTACTAAGTATAAGGTCAGCATATAAATTAATCTTAAAAATATATGAATCTTGTGTTATCATTGAATATGATTCGGGGCTTGTAATCCCCCAATGAGTTTTCAAAGAGATGAAAATATTTGAATTAATCCCTTAGGAACTTAGCCCGAAGGAAATTTTCCTCATAGACACTTAAATAAATAAGAGAAGCATTGGCGTGATGACCACGGGATGGGAATCACAATCTAAGAGAAAAGAGAATGGGTGCCTAAATCAAAGGGATATAAAACAGAAGGCGACGACCTAGGGATGAACGATCAAGGAAGCTAATAATGATCGAGCAGGTCTATAGAAGTCCCACGTGATCAATGGTTAGGGGATAGAGTGTATTGAATAATTGAAAGAGGGTTAAAAGAAGCTTCCAAGTAGATCAAGAGTAGATATTTTAGATCGATGGATGAAAATTAAAGCACATTGGGAAGATGCACACCTTTTAAAAGTGCCCCGAGGAGTCATTGGGCCAAAAACACCGGGGACAGGTGGATTTTTTTATTGATAACAGCTCCATAGATCCCTCTACAACACCACCTTGCCTCCAAGTTGTTACCTCCCATGCAAACAAGGGTGGCTTTCCACCCGTGAGATAAAATTTACAAGTAAGGCCCCATGCATGAAGAGAAAGACACATTGGCATCCACATCAACCAACCAGAACCTGAAACGTGTTAGGTTGGGTCCATAGACACCATTTGATGTCATTCAACCTCGCCAAATGAATTTTTTCCAAGCTGTTTGAATTCAAATATTGCTTGACCGTTAAAGGAAGGAATTTCAAATTTCTAAGTTAATTTGTATTCGTCGAGAAGAAAATCACGAGCAACCCTACATCCATTGTACTGGTCCAGTCATCACTGACACCCAGGATTATCAACACGCTAGTGAGATTTTACCCTTTTGTAATTAGTGTGCTAAAACCTTCCCATATTTTACCTTCATACAAGCAATAAAAAGGGTTTTTTCCTTCTATATCATTGCCACCTCGATGATAACCCTAGAATCCCCAACTAAATTGATCACAATGGAATCCTCATCCAAAGCTATGCTTTTAAAACCTATATTTTATGGAGAGCATATATAAGACCATGATGGTGACATATTTGACATAGTAGTCACCTCCTTTGGCCTAAATAATATTATTCAAGAGGCTCGATCCCTGTTTGTTCCCGACAAAAACACCTGCCACCTCTAGAAGGATAATTTTTCCCGAGTTGTTTTCCTATACACTGTATTTCCCAAAATTTGTCACCTAGTGCTCCATTATATATTAACATAGTAAACGAACCATCCTATCCTTAGACTTTTCCAAAAATATGTGCCTTATAAATGCATAATGTTGATGTATATGTAACTTCGGAATGTATTTCATCTATGTATTTCATATATATTTATTGTGCCCTTATAAGAGATGTGTTATTCCTCTACAAGGAAGTGTTGTCATGTGTATTGACAAGTGTCGCAAGTGTGTGTACTTGGCGAAGGGTTATTAGACCACCATGTGTGGGGTCGGCCCTGAAATATATATTATATTGTGGATGTACCTAGCTAGACAAGTTGGCCCCATAGTGTAACTGGGAAAACAGGTTAGTATAAATAGAGATCGGGAGATCTCTATTTTGATCACTCGGAAACTCACACTTCTCTCACTCAGAAAGTGGCGCACTAGTGAGGAGGAGGATCATCTGCTACTAGGATACTATCTCTGTGTATTTTGGTTTTACTTTGGTTGAGCTATTGCTCTCTCTATCTCTGAGGAAGTTGTGGGGTTTTTCACCTTAGGGTTTTCCCCACAGAAACTCTGTGTCTCTTATCTCTCATGCTTTTGATTCTTGTGATGCTTGTCATGCTTATTGTAATTGTTATGCATTGATATACTGTATATGTTATTCTCTTAGTGAAGATCCTAGAGTATTGTGAATTAATGCTCAAAATTTAACATGGTATCAAAGCTAATCTAGGAAGAAGACATTTTGCAGTGACGAAAACTTGAGTTTCTTGTTTATTGGGCTTCTCTCCATAGTTTTTGGAAACGAAGTATAGTAGATTGACTGTACTCATCAAGGAGAATCTATCTGTCCAATTAGAATTCAATTCTAAGCATTTTCAGATTTGGCCCTAAAAATTAGGGTTTCCACAAAAATAGGAATTTCTAACATCTGAAGACATAGCTGGAAGCTCCTTGCAAAAATCGAAGTTTAGAGCTTTGGATCATGATTTTTGGCTGGGTAGATCTTCGAGAAACTCAAACCCTAATTTAGGGCTCTCCCTAGTGAACTCGGGAGGACAAAAAGGCAAATCTGAAGGGTAAATCTTTGCTGATTTCAAATTCTGAATACACCAGGCTAATCAACTCATCAAAGCGCATCTTTCTACCCTTTGAGAAAGTTGAAATTCACATTTTGAATATTTAGAGTTTTTTCGACAAACCCTAATCCGGGACCAGATCCATTTTTCAACATTTCAAGTGGTAAGACCTAAATCTTTTCTATTTCCATTTGAAGTACTCTTTAAGATGTATCACCACATCAAGCTTGAGGATAAGCTTGAAGGGGATGATAACTTCCAAGCTTGGAAGTATAGGATTGGGTTAATCTTGGAAGAGAATGAGTTGGACTCATATGTAAATTAAGACATACCTATCCCAGAGGATGAAGAGGCTAAAGTATTGCATAAGAAGAACTTGGTCAAGGCAAAGAGAATCATTGTTGATTCTATCAAATACCATCTCATACCCCATCTGTCTTCTCTAAAGACACCCACAGAGATGTTTGACTCTTTAACCAAGCTATTTGAAGGGAAGAACATAAATCGGAAGATGACCCTACGGAACCAATTGAAAGGAGTAAAGTTTCAGAATGGAGATACCATTCAATCTTATTTTTCTAGGGTCTCCCAGATTAAGGAACAAATGGAAGCGGTAGATGAAATGGTGGAGAATGGTGAAGTTGTCATGACCACTCTAAATGGCCTACCTAGGTCATGGGATTCCTTTATTCAAGGAATTTGTGCAAGGAAGAAGCTGATCTCCTTCAACAGATTGTGGGAAGAATGTTCTCAAGAAGAAGTAAGGCTCGTGGCCCAAGAAGAAAAGATGGGAAGTGAAGATCAATCTGTCACAGTACACACCAAGAAAGGAAGGTCAAAGAGAGAGCACTCTCATGCCAAGAAATATTCACACTATCATCAACATAAAGATAAGAAAGATCTCAGATGCTTCACATGTAATGAGAAAGGTCATTTTGCTTAAGAATGTCCCAACAACAAAAAGGAACAACAACACCAAGAAGAAGAAGGGCAGTAGGAAAAGATATCATGCTCATGCTGCTGAAGATGATGAACCACCCAAGAAGAAGGCTAGGGCAGAAAGTGATGATAGTGATGATGACTCATCAAGTGAAGAAGAATATGTTCTAATCTCTGCTCTCACAGGTACTATCTCCCATGGTTGTAATGATTGGTTAATTGACAGTGGGGCTTCCAAACACATGAATGGGTTTAAAGAATATTTTGTGAATCTATCTGAACATGAATCACCCCATAAGGTGAAACTTGGTGATGATTATCAATACCCAATCAAAGGAAGTGGTGAAGCCTCCTACAACCTAGATTCTGGAAAATCTTTGAAGATGAAAGAAGTCCTTTATGTACCTAGGCTCAAGAAGAACTTACTCTCCATATCTGCATTGGATGCAAAAGGTATGAGGGTTGCATTTGTGGATGGCCAAGTCCTAATGTGGCCAAAGGGAAAGACCATAGATGATGCAGTAGTGATTGGAGAGCAAGAGGGAGGTTTGTACAAAATGAAGGGACAACCTGAACATGCCATGGTGCATGAATCCATGGAGCCAAATGAACTTTGGCATAGAAGACTTTCTCATATGCACTATAGGGCACTTCCAATTGCAAGCAAGGTTGTAGAGGGTCTTCTTAAAATCAAGACCAAACATGAAGGTGTTTGCAAAGGATGTGAAAAATGCAAGAACATTAAGAAGGCTTTCCCAAGCAGTGAAATCAAGGAAAATGATATCTTGGAAATCATCCACTTAGATGTATGTGGTCCTATGTCATACAGTTCTCTAAGTGGGTATGTTTACTATGTCTCATTTATTGATGAATTCTCCAGGAAGACTTGGGTATATTTCTTGAAGAACAAAGATGAGGTGTTTGATAAGTTCAAGGAATTCAAAACCTTGATGGAGAATCAAACTGACAAGAAGATCAAAACATTCAGATCCGACAATGGTGGAGAATTCACCTCAGGTGACTTCAAGAAGCTTTGCAGCGATTCAGGGATTAAGAGGGAGTTGACTGCTCCTTACAATCCACAAGAAAATGGAGTCGCAGAAAGAAAGTGTTATCTCCTAAAATAACCAGTCAGTTTTTTCATTATTTTAGGTGATAGGTTTGAGTCCAAAATTTATTTTTAAATTTTTTAGAGTCCATAAGGAGGTCCTCATTCTTATTACTGAGTCAAAAATCCGATTTAATTGAGTCTTGGTTTAAAATTTTGGAAGGACAGGTTTCGGTAGCTAACTCTATTTTGCAGAGGCCAGCTAACTGTCGAAAAGGCTCACTTTCGGCAGCTGAAAGGATTGACTAGAATTACTAAAGTTATGTTAGCTGCCGAAAATGATCTTATCAAAAAATTAAAAAAAGAGAGTACGTATCCGTACTCGACTTCACATCAAGAGAGCCTGGGTGTTTTGCTGCCGAAGAGAAGATCAGAACGCATCTCGTATGACCATCATGAGGTTTAATGTCTGTAAGCTGCCGAAGGCGAGTCATTAAAAACCCACATCATTGACTGCGCAGGGTAACACAGGAACTCTTAATGCATATCTGAGGATCATTCGCAGCTGATCGCTTCATAATTTCACACGAGCTAGACAATATCATAAGTAATCACTTGCTCGACTCAGATGGAAGGCATCTTTTTCCCAAAACGCTGTAAAAAGGGCCATGTTCATGGGGTTTTTCATTTTACCGCTCAGTTGAAGTTCTTGTTCCGTTTAGACAGTTTTATCAGAGCAAAGCATTTATCCAGGGACGCCCCATCAGGACGAGACTCTAGCACAGTGTTTTTTAATCATCTGCTGCAAAAAACAAAGGGCCCAACTCATGGCAAAAACAAATTTGCCACTCAGGACAGAACTAGACGGGGTCTGGTATCTCGAGTCCTATCCACAAGTGGCCGAGTCTTTCAAGTCTGCAGAAGTTTTTGACTACTGTGAGAGACTCACTAGTTTCATCCAGCCACTTGCTGAGGCGTTTGCTCTGAGCTACGACGGGAGAACAGTCAAGTTTGGCAGAGAAGAATTTCATGTGGATGAGGCAGCTATAGCCGAATGTACGGGTCTCCCTAGAACAGGACAGAGTTGGTTTAAGACCACTAAAGTTTTGGACATTGAATTCAGGTCATATCTCCTACCAGCTCATAAGGAAATCAGGTGGAGAAAGGATATTCCCATCGCCTTTCTCGAACCTCAATGGCAGGCTCTTGTAAAGGCCATCATCGTTTACATAACTTGTGAAGGCCGTTATCACAGGGTGCTGCACTACCATTTCAAACTGTTGAATCATTTCACAGGGAGAGAAAAGATTAATCTGCCATACTTCTTCCATAAGACCCTCACTAAAATGGCAAAGCAAGTCCAGGCTAAGCCAAGCAAGATTGCAAGCAGGATCTCTCACCAGGGTCTCATAACGTTGACAATCAAGGAGCTTTTGAAGAAGAGAAGTGTAGACTGGAATTACTTTTTATTCTGGCACGAGTTTCCCACAGAGCTTGTCAATGAAGAGGCAGTTAAGCAGGGCAAGGGCGAGAAGAGCAGCACTCCCAAAACCAGCAAGAGAAGGAGGAGAGCCATCTCTCCTCAAGCCCAAATGGAATCCCCTTCCTCATCCAGCAAAAGGAGAAGGTCAAAGAAAAAATTGGTATTTGAACAAGCTGAAGGAACTCCTCAAGGAAAAAACCCACTAAATCTCCCCTACTCAGGATCTGAATCTGAAGACGAAGGAAAACAAGGAGCAGAGCAGCCCATGGAGAGTGAGAAAGGTAAAGACCCTCCCTTGACTGATGTACCAGGTCCCAAACCTTCCACACCAGAGACCAACAAAGTCAATGAGCTGCTACAGGAACTTTCCCAGGCAAGACATAATGAGGAACAGGTTAAGTTGCACAACGCAAAGCTAATTGAAAAGAATATGGCACTGCATGATCGGAGCAAGGAAATCTTCGAAAAACTCCAGAAAACAACCGAGAGGAACGCATTGCTGATAAAAGACAATGTCAAGCTCTACCGTAACCTCAGGATGCTCAGGTTAAAGATGAAGGAATCGTCGGGGACAAAAGTACAACCAGCAGTAACAGGAGCACAACCATCTGGTCTAAACACGTTGGCTAAGGTGGCCACGATCCCTGAGGAAGTAACACCTGTGGAAGCTCAGCAAGAATAGCCTGTGGAAGCTCAGCAAGAACAGCCTGTGAAGGTTCAGCAAAGACAGACTAAACGAGTGACTAGAGGGAAAAGAGCAGTTTCAAAGAAGTCCTAGCGATTGGTCACGAGCATGCAAGAAAGCAGCGTTTTGGGGTCTTAATTTTTGAAGCAGTTACAGCTTTCGGCAGCTTAGGTGAGCCCCACAGAGCTCATTAGCTGCCGAAGAATCTGACTTCCGGTGGCTAAGGCACAAAATCAGTTAAGCATCGTTTGGGTTTAATTTTGTGAAACAGTTACGGCTTTCGGCAGCTTAGGCGATCCCCACAAAGCTCATTAGCTGCCGAAGGATCTGACTTCCGGCAGCTAAGGCACGAAATCAGCAGAATAGTTAGCTGCCGAAAGCCTGTTTTTGCAAAGGTCGACTACCATATCATGAAAATCAAATCTGTGGCGCGCCCAACCCAGTTCACCGAGCCTTGGAAGGCTGCTTCACTTCACCAACCATCGAGTCGTTGAAGGAGATCTCCATATCTGAATGTCCATGATTTTAGGGATTAGTCCCTATCTTTTTGTTTTTAACTTTCAGTTAGTACTTTAGTTCATTAAACAGATCCATGCTTTTAGGATCTGGAAAAAACGATTTTGTAAAGGCTATAAAGCCACAGAACCAAGACTGTAAAATGGTTCGATTTTGGATGGAATAATTGGCTACTGTATTCGGTTTTCCTATGCTAATATAGATCACAGGTTTCCTTCAGCTTCGATATCAGTTTCCATTTTCTCTTTCACTGTATCAGTGTTGTCTAGCTTTGAATGTGAATGTTCTCTTTACATTGTTTAGCTCACAGCTTGATTCCAGTTCCTTGAATGTCTCTCGAGCCCTACTTTGTACTGGTTTGGTTACATGTTTTCTTCATCCACCTTTGATGTTATATGCTGATCAATCGATTCTTGAGGGCACTGTTTCATCTGTTTACATGCTGAATGTCTGAATACTGTACTCTGATTTAGTCATCCCATTGATCCTCCTTTTTTCAAAAGACACAAAAAAACATATTTTCTTAAGTTACCAGGCATACCTAGCTTATAACCCTAGGTAGTTTCCTGGAGTGATAACAAATTGGCGCCGTTGCCGGGGAGCGAGGTGAGAAGCTGATCTTCCTGGGAGAACGACACAAATCTGGTCCTTGATGATAGACAAGGACTAGACACTTCATTGGTTATATATCTTCTATCTGGCGACTCCACAACATCATTCTGGCTCCAAAAAGGGCCAGCACCAGAGCGAATCCCCAAGGACCCCTGGTGTCTCCAGTACCAAATCCAGATCGAATCTTGAGGGAGGCGAAGAAGACCAAAGGTCAAGATGTTCCAAAAGTCACCACTGTAAGTTCATCTGTTGTTAGTTTTTCTGCTGCATCACATACCACAGTCATCATGGCTGGGGGAGCAAATATGACTAAGATGGAACAAATACTAGCTAACAGATATGCTCCATTGGTACTAGCACTTCCACTCTCTCAAATGCCCGTAGGGGATTACCAAAAATACATGCCTAAATTCTTTGGGCCAGGCAACTACACAGCAGAAGAACACCTTGAAGCTTTCTACGCTTATGCAGAAAATACCAACATCGAAGCTGAAGATGTTTGGATGAGAATTTTTGTCCAGAGCTT
This sequence comes from Larix kaempferi, assembly GCA_027924585.1. Taxonomy (NCBI): domain Eukaryota; kingdom Viridiplantae; phylum Streptophyta; class Pinopsida; order Pinales; family Pinaceae; genus Larix; species Larix kaempferi. The sequence goes on along the minus strand of BSBM01000592.1, from coordinate 2,337,317 downwards.
AGATGGAGAGGCCCGGAAATGGTTCAAAACGCTGCCAGCTGCTTCCATAGGAGACATCACTGCTCTTGATGATGCCTTCTTAAAAAATTGGGGAGACAGAAAAGATTACCTGCATTATATTACTGAGTTTGGAAATCTCAAACGGAAAGCGGGTGAGTCTGTATCTGATTTCACCAAGAGGTTCAATAAGATGTATGAAAAGATCCCTGAGGTAGTCAAACCTTCCGAAACATCTGCTATGATCACATATTCCGGAGATTTCGATTACAAATTCTGCTTGATGCTCAGAGAAAGGGATTCTGAAACCCTCGTAGCCATGCAAGAAGCTGCCCTGAAAGTTGAATCGAACTTGTCATCTTCTGAGAAACTGAAAATAGGTTCCGAGAGAGGGAGAAGGAGTGAGGAAGCCCCCTCCTCCTCCAATTCAAACCAAAAGGTTGACAAGTTGGCAAAAATGGTGGAAAATCTGACCTCTGAAATGGAGAAGATTAAGACCAGCAGCAGATCTCCTGACAAAGGGAGAAATCAAAGTAAATTTGAGCATCCGAATAGGAATCAGAACCAAGCTGATTACCCAAATAGAAATCAAAATTGGAGAAGGAACCAACAGCAGGTCCAACTTTTACAGAGAGAGAGAAATCCAGTTGACGATCAGAAAATTAGGGCTCCCTTCCAGAATGTAGTGCTTGACGAAGGAGATGAGGAGGATGTTCAAGAACTCGAAGAGGACATTCACTGTGTCGAAGCTGAGTACGAAGAAATTTACTTGACCGAAGCTGACTATGAGGGGTCATTGTTTGATCAGGGACTGAACCAGCTTTATGAAGATCAGGCCATGCTGCAAACTGATGGACGGGCAGGATACGATCTGAGATCCAAAAGGAATACTGGAAAACAAAACACTCCAGTTCCTCCGAAAAAGACTGCTTCCCTTGCAAAGCAGCCAGCCAAGGAAGTTCAGAAAACAACTCAGTCGCAGCCCATGGTAAGAGCAAATCCCTCTGAATCTGAAAAATTTGCTTCTTCTTCTTTCAATTTACAAACAGAAATTCAGAAACTAAAGATCCTTGTACCTCTTATTGAACTCATGAAGAACGAAGCCTTCCGAAAGGACATTTGTAAAAGCCTTGATCACAAATCTGTCTCTTTTTCCTCTGACACCATAAACTTATCTGATGATAACCCCAGCATTGTGCTAGGCCCTATGATTGAAGAACGAGGTGAAAGATGTCCCCCTTTTTATGTCTCTTTGAACATCCATGACAAGACCTTGCACAATTGCCTCCTCGATTCAGGTGCTTCCCATAACCTGATGTCAAAAACAGTCATGCATGGACTAGGCTTAGAAATCACCCGCTCTTACCATGATTTATTCTCCTTCGACTCCAGGAAGGTGAAATGCCTCGGGTTGATAAAGGACCTTGCAGTTTCCCTATCCTCTGCCCCGATGAAAACCATGATTATGGATGTTGTTGTGGATGATATCCCGCCCAAGTTTGGTTGTTTGCTGTCCAGATCATGGATGAAGAGACTAGGTGGAACCTTGCAAATGGACCTATCTTATGCCACTATCCCAGTCTTTTCCAGAGAAAGCAGAAGGTTATACCGTGAGTCTCAGCTTTCTTTCATCATCAGTGATGAAAAGAATCTCGCTAACCATCCCATTTATTCAGTAGACACGGAAATGGGCTCATGTATCTTACAGGTTGATGACTCTTTGCCGGAATCTTTGCCACTAAAAAAGCCTATGGTCCAGCCTATCAACAGTGAGAAAGAGAATGGATTATGGACGATGTTCTTTGATGGGGCTTGTACCAAAGAATCTGCTGGAGCAGGGGTTGTGTTCATTTCTCCCTCACAGGAAAAGACACAGCTGTCATTTAAGCTAAATTTCCAAGTGACAAACAATGTTGTCGAGTAAGAAGCCTTGCTGTTGGGGCTGAATTCAGCCAAACAAATGCAGATCAAAAAGCTACATGTCTTTGGGGACACTGATCTGATTATTCAGCAGGTCAACAAATCTTTTCAGGCAAAGCATGTGAGGCTCAAAGCCTACAGGGACGAGGTACTCAATGTTATCCCTTCTTTCTCTGAATTCAAAATAGCACATATACCTAGATTGATGAACGAAATGGCTGATTCTTTAGCTGTTTCAGCTTGTAATTTCATTCCCCCTCTGCCTCCTAAACCGTCATACGAGATTCAAGTAAAATATCGGCCTTCACTGCCTGATAATGTAGAATTTTGGAAGGTGTTTGAAGACGATGCAGAGCTGACCAGGTTTTTAAATGTTATAAATGAATTTGCTGACTTAGAAATTGATGAAGACAATCAGAATGAACAGGCTGCCAAATAAAAAACCAGGTTTGAAGACAAAATCGGGACACACAAAATAGTTCAGCTTTCTTCCAACAGAATCCCGAAAGGGCTGATACCTTTGGAGAGACTGTTTGATAGCAATGATGTTGCTGTTAAGCTTGAGAAGAAAGAGGACGAATCTGATAGCTGTCCTCTGAACCTAGCAAACGAATCAGATCCGAAATATGTGAATTTGGCTTCCCAGTTGACAGAACCACAGAAGTCTGAGTACGCTGGCCTCTTAAAGGAGTTCTCCGACATATTTGCCTGGAAGTATTCAGATCTGAAGACTTATGACACAGATATCATTCAACATAGGATCCCACTGAACAAAGATACTACTCCTTTCCGACAGAAGCTCAGATCATTCAATCCAATGTTGCTGCCCACAATGGAGAAGGAAATCAAAAAATTGCTTGAGGCCCAGATCATTATCCCGCTGAGACATTCCGATTGGATTGCCAATCTTGTCCCTGTGAGGAAGAAGAACGGTGAAATCAGACTCTGTGTCGATTTCAGGAACTTGAATAAGTGTTCTCGGAAATACAATTACCCGGTACCCAAGATGGAACATATTTTGCAGAGAGTTTCCGGGGCAAGTGTCATGTCCTTTATCGACGGATTCTCGGGGTACAACCAGATTGCTGTCCATCCTGAGGACAGAGAAAAGACAGCCTTCACAACTCCTTGGGGTACGTTCATGTACCAAAAAATGCCTTTCGGTCTCATGAATGTTGGGGCTACCTTCCAGCGGGCAATGGATATTGCCTTTGTCGGAGAAAGGGATAAGTTTGTCCTCATTTACCTCGATGACATCACGGTGTTCTCTCACAGCCATTCAGATCATCTGCTACATTTGAGAAAAGATTTCGAGAAATGCAGGAAGTATGGTATCTCGTTGAATCCTAAAAAGTCATTTTTTGCACTCAAAGAAGGTAAGCTGCTCGGTCACATTGTTTCAGCAGAAGGAGTTAAAATTGACCCAAAGAGGGTGGAGGCAATCCTAGATTTGTCATTACCTAGATCCAAGAAAGATGTCCAATCTTTTCTTGGCACCATCAACTTCATCCGCAGATTTATTTCAAATTTTGCTGAACTGACTAAACACATTACCAGCATGCTAAAGAAAGATTCGGAAATCAGGTGGACTAAACAGGCAAAGGATTCATTCCAGGATATCAAGAAAGCAATCACTTCAGCCCCGGTTCTCATCAGTCCACATTTTGACAGAGAATTCTTCGTCTTTTCATTTGCTTCACATGACACTATTGCAGCTGTCCTCTTACAGAAAAATGATGATGAACAGGAGCAGCCTGTGGCTTTTTTCAGTCGGGTACTCCGTGATGCTGAGCTTAAGTATGAACCTTTGGAGAAGCAAGCGTATGCATTGATCAAGGCCCTGAAGGCATTCAGAATTTACATTCTCCAGTCCAAGGTAATTGCTTATGTCCCCTCTAGTTCAGTCAAAGATGTTTTAGTACAGCCTGACATTGATGGCAAAAGGAGTAAGTGGGTGGCAAAGCTGATTGAGTTTGACATAGAAATCAAACCTGTCAAGCTGGTTCGAGGACAGGGACTCGCTCGGTTATTGACTGAAGAAAATTGCAAGGCATTGAAGATTTATGAAGAGGAGAAAGGTACAGCAGATTTCCAATTTGAAATTTCAGCGAACCAGACAAGGTCATATTTACAGGTAACCTCTTATATCTCAGAGTGTGAATGGTACAGGGATATTGTTTTCTTTTTGCAAAATTTTTCTTTGCCAGAGGGACTCACAAGAACACAGGGAAGAGCTCTTAAGCTTAAATCTACGAGCTTCTGCATCAAAGATAACTTGCTGTTTTGGAAAGACCCTTTAGGGGTACTCCTGAGATGTGTGACAAAGGAGGAGGCTGTCAAGGTAATGACTGAATTTCATGACAGTATCTGTGGCGGACATCACTACTGGAAGACAACCGTCCACAAGATACTGAGGGCGGGTTATTACTGGCCCTGTATATTTTCTGATGTATTTGCTTTTGTGAAAGCATGCGACAAATGTCAAAGGTTCCAAGGAAAGGGGCAGTTGAAATCTCTACCGTTGAAGCCCATCACAGCTGTTGGTCCATTCCAGCAATGGGGCTTGGACTTCATCGGAGAGATCCATCCTTCATCAAGCAATCAGCACAAATGGATATTGGTTGCCACAGATTATTTCAAGAAATGGATCGAAGCCATTCCCACGAGGAATGCTACTCATAAGGTGATTATTGACTTTCTGTTTAGTAATATCTTTTCAAGGTTTGGTTGTCCCATGAAGCTGATTACAGACAATGCTCCTGCCTTTAATGACCGACATTTGGTGAGCTTATGTGAAGAGATGGGGGTAAAACTAGCTCATTCCACGTCATATTACCCACAGGGCAACGGACTAGCTGAGTCTTCAAATAAAAGTTTGTCTCGTATCATCAAGAAATTGCTGGAGGAAAATAAGAAAAGTTGGGACAGCAAGTTAAAATTCGCTTTGTGGGCCGACAGAGTCACTATCAAGAAATCCATTGGTACATCCCCATTTAAATTAGTCTATGGCACTGAAGCCATATTCCCAGTCCAACTTGTGTTACCAGTGACTAATTTCCTTCAAGAGGCCGGCTCTGAACTTGATGATCACACTAGAAGATTTTTCCAATTGGTGGAGTTACAGCAAGAGAGAGAGCATCTGATAGAAAAGTCTGAAAATCATCAAATGAAGGTAAAAAACACTTTTGACAGAAAAACAAAAAAGGATGTGTTCAAAATAGGTGATTTTGTTTTGAAATGGGATGCATCTAGGAAAAATAAGGGACAGCATGGGAAGTTCGATTCATTATGGACTGGTCCATACATTATAACAGAAGCTTACCACAACAACACTTTTGTTCTTCATCATCTGGATGGAGAGATTCTCGCAGGTGGCCCATTCAATGGGCGATTTTTGAAAATCTACCTCTCTTAAAGACCTTGGGTCTTTCTCATTGTAAAATATTAGTCTTTCTTTTCTATTTAGAGTCAGTGTGTCAAATAAACTCCATACCCAATGGGAGTACTAGACTAGGTGTCAGTTTTATTTTCATGTATGTCAAATAAACTCCATGCCCAATGGGAGTACTAGACTAGGTGTCAGTTTTATTTTCATGTATGTCAAATAAACTCCATGCCCAATTGGAGTACTAGACTAGGTGTCAGTTTTATTTCCAGGAAAGGCATTTGGTTCTGGGATTCTTTGGAACCTCACTGGGAGGATTCCATCCCCGAGTAGGAGCCAGTGTTATCTCCTAAAATAACCAGTCAGTTTTTTCATTATTTTAGGTGATAGGTTTGAGTCCAAAATTTATTTTTAAATTTTTTAGAGTCCATAAGGAGGTCCTCATTCTTATTACTGAGTCAAAAATCCGATTTAATTGAGTCTTGGTTTCAAATTTTGGAAGGACAGGTTTCGGTAGCTAACTCTGTTTTGCAGAGGCCAGCTAACTGTCGAAAAGGCTCACTTTCGAAAGCTGAAAGGATTGACTAGAATTACTAAAGTTATGTTAGCTGCCGAAAATGATCTTATCAGAAAATTAAAAAAAGAGAGTACGTGTCCGTACTCGACTTCACATCAAGAGAGCCTGGGTGTTTTGCCGCCGAAGAGAAGATCAGAACGCATCTCGTATGACCATCATGAGGTTTAATGTCTGTAAGCTGCCGAAGGCGAGTCATTAAAAACCCACATCATTGACTGCGCAGGGTAACACAGGAACTCTTAATGCATATCTGAGGATCATTCGCAGCTGATCGCTTCATAATTTCACACGAGCTAGACAATATCATAAGTAATCACTTGCTCGGCTCAGATGGAAGGCATCTTTTTCCCAAAACGCTGTAAAAAGGGCCATGGTCATGGGGTTTTTCATTTTACCGCTCAGTTGAAGTTCTTGTTCCGTTTAGGCAGTTTTATCAGAGCAAAGCATTTATCCAGGGACGCCCCATCAGGACGAGACTCTAGCACAGTGTTTTTTAATCATCTGCTGCAAAAAACAAAGGGCCCAACTCATGGCAAAAACAAATTTGCCACTCAGGACAGAACTAGACGGGGTCTGGTATCTCGAGTCCCATCCACAAGTGGCCGAGTCTTTCAAGTCTGCAGAAGTTTTTGACTACTGTGAGAGACTCACTAGTTTCATCCAGCCACTTGCTGAGGCGTTTCCTCTGAGCTACGACGGGAGAACAGTCAAGTTTGGCAGAGAAGAATTTCATGTGGATGAGGCAGCTATAGCCGAATGTACGGGTCTCCCTAGAACAGGACAGAGTTGGTTTAAGACCACTAAAGTTTCGGACATTGAATTCAGGTCATATCTCCTACCAGCTCATAAGGAAATCAGGTGGAGAAAGGATATTCCCATCGCCTTTCTCGAACCTCAATGGCAGGCTCTTGTAAAGGCCGTCATCGTTTACATAACTTGTGAAGGCCGTTATCACAGGGTGCTGCACTACCATTTCAAACTGTTGAATCATTTCACAGGGAGAGAAAAGATTAATCTGCCATACTTCTTCCATAAGACCCTCACTAAAATGGCAAAGCAAGTCCAGGCTAAGCCAAGCAAGATTGCAAGCAGGATCTCTCACCAGGGTCTCATAACGTTGACAATCAAGGAGCTTTTGAAGAAGAGAAGTGTAGACTGGAATTACTTTTTATTCTGGCACGAGTTTCCCACAGAGCTTGTCAATGAAGAGGCAGTTAAGCAGGGCAAGGGCGAGAAGAGCAGCACTCCCAAAACCAGCAAGAGAAGGAGGAGAGCCATCTCTCCTCAAGCCCAAATGGAATCCCCTTCCTCATCCAGCAAAAGGAGAAGGTCAAAGAAAAAATTGGTATTTGAACAAGCTGAAGGAACTCCTCAAGGAAAAAACCCACTAAATCTCCCCTACTCAGGATCTGAATCTGAAGACGAAGGAAAACAAGGAGCAGAGCAACCCATGGAGAGTGAGAAAGGTAAAGACCCTCCCTTGACTGATGTACCAGGTCCCAAACCTTCCACACCAGAGACCAACAAAGTCAATGAGCTGCTACAGGAACTTTCCCAGGCAAGACATAATGAGGAACAGGTTAAGTTGCACAACGCAAAGCTAATTGAAAAGAATATGGCACTGCATGATTGGAGCAAGGAAATCTTTGAAAAACTCCAGAAAACAACCGAGAGGAACGCATTGCTGATAAAAGACAATGTCAAGCTCTACCGTAACCTCAGGATGCTCAGGTTAAAGATGAAGGAATCGTCGGGGACAAAAGTACAACCAGCAGTAACAGGAGCACAACCATCTGGTCTAAACACGTTGGCTGAGGTGGCCACGATCCCTGAGGAAGTAACACCTGTGGAAGCTCAGCAAGAACAGCCTGTGGAAGCTCAGCAAGAACAGCCTGTGAAGGTTTAGCAAAGACAGACTAAACGAGTGACTAGAGGGAAAAGAGCAGTTTCAAAGAAGTCCTAGCGATTGGTCACGAGCATGCAGGAAAGCAGCGTTTTGGGGTCTTAATTTTTGAAGCAGTTACATCTTTCGGCAGCTTAGGCGAGCCCCACAGAGCTCATTAGCTGCCGAAGAATCTGACTTCCGGCGGCTAAGGCACAAAATCAGTTAAGCAGCGTTTGGGTTTAATTTTGTGAAACAGTTACGGCTTTCGGCAGCTTAGGCGAGCCCCACAAAGCTCATTAGCTGCCGAAGGATCTGACTTCCGGCAGCTAAGGCATGAAATCAGCAGAGTAGTTAGCTGCCGAAAGCCTGTTTTTGCAAAGGTCGACTACCATATCATGAAAATCAAATCTGTGGCGCGCCCAACCCAGTTCACCGAGCCTTGGAAGGCTGCTTCACTTCACCAACCATCGAGTCGTTGAAGGAGATCTCCATATCTGAATGTCCATGATTTTAGGGATTAGTCCCTATCTTTTTGTTTTTAACTTTCAGTTAGTACTTTAGTTCATTAAACAGATCCATGCTTTTAGGATCTGGAAAAAACGATTTTGTAAAGGCTATAAAGCCACAGAACCAAGACTGTTAAATGGTTCGATTTTGGATGGAATAATTGGCTACTGTATTCGGTTTTCCTATGCTAATATAGATCACAGGTTTCCTTCAGCTTCGATATCAGTTTCCATTTTCTCTTTCACTGTATCAGTGTTGTCTAGCTTTGAATGTGAATGTTCTCTTTACATTGTTTAGCTCACAGCTTGATTCCAGTTCCTTGAATGTCTCTCGAGCCCTACTTTGTACTGGTTTGGTTACATGTTTTCTTCATCCACCTTTGATGTTATATGATGATCAATCGATTCTTGAGGGCACTGTTTCATCTGTTTACATGCTGAATGTCTGAATATTGTACTCTGATTTAGTCATCCCATTGATCCACCTTTTTTCAAAAGACACAAAAAAACATATTTTCTTAAGTTACCAGGCATACCTAGCTTATAACCCTAGGTAGTTTCCTGGAGTGATAACAGAAAGAACAGAACAATCATGGAAGCAGCAAGGGAAATGTTGCATGACCAGGATCTACCTATGCATCTATGGGCAGAAGCATCTAGAACAACTATATATGTGCAGAACAGAACACCCCACAAGATATTGGACAACAAGACACCAGAAGAGGTCTTTTCTAGTAAGAAACCTGAAGTCATCCATCTCAGAATATTTGGTTGTCCAATATACACTCATGTCCCAAAGGAAAAGAGGACTAAACTAGATCCTTCAGGAAAGAAGGGTATCTTTGTGGGCTACAGTGAAAGCTCGAAGGCTTACAAAATATACTTTCCAAGGTTCAAGAAGATTGATGTCAGCAGGGATGTAACATTTGATGAAAACTTAGCATTCATCAAATCAAGGAAGGCACCTATCGAAGTTTATGAAGAACTTAAAGAAACTAGATTTCAAGACACTACCATGACTGAAGCAATTCCAGAAGTTGTTCGTGAGTTTGAAGATCCGCAAGAACCTATAGATCCACCCTGTGAGGATTATTCTCACAAGAGGAAACCTGCATGGGCTAGAGAGCTCATTCAAGATGCATAAATATTTGGCATTCCAGAAGAAGAACACAGAGCAAAGAAGAGAACCAGATCACATACCAGCTATGTTGCTTTACTCTGTGACATTATGAACAAAGAATCTTCCAGTTATGAAGAAGCAACGTAAAAGAAAGAATGGAAGGATGCCATGGTTGAGGAATTCCAATCAATAATGAAGAATGATGTTTGGGATGTTGTCTCAATACCTAAAGAGAAGTCTGTTGTGACTTCCAAATGGATCTACAAAATCAAGCATGCTGCAGATGGCAGTGTAGAGAAATACGAGGCAAGATTCGTAACTTGTGGCTTCTCTCAGAAAGATGGAGTAGATTATGAAGAAACTTTTGCACCTGTAGCCAGGTATACTTCCATCAAAACAGTACTTGTCCTGGCTGCAGTAATGAAATGTAAAATACACCAGATGGATGTCAAGACTGTTTTCTTGAATAGTGTAGTTGAAGAGGATGTATATGTGGAGAAGCCACTCGGTTTTGAAATACATGACAGAGAGTCATATGTGTGCAGATTGAAGAAAGCCTTGTATGGATTGAAGCAAGCTCCCAGAACTTGGTATGGTAGGATGGACAGTTTCCTATCTAGTTTGGGCTTTACCAAGAGTAAAGCGGATTCCAACCTTTACTACAAGGTTGAGGAAGGGAATCCTGTGATTCTACTTCTGTACGAGGATGACTTATTTGTAACAGGAGATGACAAATTGATTGCAGATACTAAGAGATAGCTTGCTACTGAGTTCGATATGAAATATTTGGGAATGATGCATTATTTCCTAGGTATGGAGGTGTGGCAGAATGTAGGTGGGATCTTCCTTGGTCAAAGGAAGTACATAGTAGATATCCTGAAGAGATTCAGGATGATGGATTGCCAGGCCATGGCCACACCCATGGCATCGAACCTGAAGCTTCTATGTGATGCTTCATCTGAGCCAGTTGATATCTCTATGTATCGTCAAATGATTGGGTCCTTGATGTACATGACGAACACGAGACTGGATATTTGCTTTGCGGTGAACACATTGAGCCAGTTCATGATGGATCTAAGGAGTGTTCACCTGGTTCCTGTAGAGCATGTTCTAAGGTACCTGAAGGGTATAGTGGATTATGGGCTCAAGTATGAAGCGAATCAAAATTTTAACCTGCAGGGTTATGTTGATTCAGATTGGGTTGGCAGTGCTACAGATAGGAAGAGCACATCTGGGTGTTGCTTCAGTATGGGATCAGGTGTGATCTCTTGGTTTAGCAGGAAGCAGTCCTTCATAGCACTAAGTACAGCTGAGGCAGAGTATGTTGCAGCCTGTTCAGCTAGTTGTGAGGAAGTATGGCTACGGAAGCTACTGTCTGAGTTATTTGATCTCCCATTGGATGCTACTGGTATCTTCTACGATAACCAGAGTTGTGTGAAGCTGTCTGAGAACCCAATGTTTCATGACAGGTCGAAACACATAGAGATCAAATATCACTATATCAGGGATATGGTGCAGAGAGGAGCTATGAAGCTCCTGTATGTTGCAACGGACGAGCAGATTGCAGATGTGTTGATGAAGCCACTAGCCAGGGTGAAGTTCGAGTACTTCAGGGAGAGGCTTGGTGTTCTTCAGATCGAGGACACTTCGAGGAAGAAGTGATGGACACATTTGCTGAAGCCATTCCAAGCATGTTGGAAGGAGGATCCTTCACATGGCTGTGGTTGTAAGCGCCGGATGATGAGCATCAGGATGATGTTCTGGTTTATGCTTTGTATGATCAGTTGGATCATTTATATATGTATGTACGCATCATGTTGGATGTTGGATATGATCAGTTGGATCATTTATATGTATATGTATGTACGCATCATGTTGGATGCTGGATATGATCAATTGGATCATTTGTATGTATTTTTTTATATGCATCATGTTGGATGCTTGTACCCTGTATCTGTATATGTATCAGGTGGATACATTGTATGATCAGGTGGATCATGTATGGTGATATGTATGATGTATTTGTATTTGTATCAGGTGGATACACTGTATGATCAGGTGGATCATGTATGATGATATGTATCAGGAAGATGCTTGGTATGCATCAGGTAGATGCATTGTATGATCAGGATGATCATGATGACGACCTTCAGGATGTTGCTCTAGATGATATGTACCAGGACGGTACAGTGATGATGATTAGGATGATCATATGTATCAGGTGGATACAGTACATAATCAGTTGGATTATGTGTGATGAGTTTTGAATACATAGATGCACAGTGCCTTTCCGACATGGTGGTAGATGCATTCTCCCATGTGCATTGATGTAAGTGCAGAACCTTTCCGACATGGTGGTAGATGCGTTCTCCCATGTGCATTGATGTAAGTGCAGAGCCTTTCCGACATGGTGGTAGATGCGTTCTCCCATGTGCATTGATGTAAGTGCAGAGCCTTTCCGACATGGTGGTAGATGCGTTCTCCCATGTGCATTGATGTAAGTGCATAACCTTTCCGACATGGTGGTAGATGCGTTCTCCCATGTGCGTTGATGTAAGTGAAAATCCTTTCCGACATTGTGGTAGATGTGTTCTCCAATGTGCATTGATGTAAGTGCAGGGCCTTTCCGACATGGTGGCAGATGTGTTCTCCCATGGTCGTTGATGTAAGTGTTGTGAGCCTTTCACGGATGGTGGTAGGTTGGTCCTCCCATGTCGGTGAGTGTAAGTGCTGTGTGTGTGCATCTGGGTTGTGCTTCATGATACTCGGTGGTCGTGGACAGGTTGTGCAGTAACATGTAAAAGATCCTGGGAGATCCGATAGGTTGAGCTGTGTGCTCGTAATCAGTCCTGGGATGCTCTTTTGAGTTTTTGTTGACTCACGTAATTAGTCCTGAGGATTCCACAGTATGGCCAGTGATGATGAAGACCTACAGGTGGTGGGCCTACATCCAGTATGAAAAAGGACTGGCTCTGTAGAAATTCCTATGACGAGTAGAGTCAGAGATTGGTTGAGATAGCAGCAGAAGTGACAATGATCCCGAGAAGAAGACTTGTCTAGAAGAACTGTGTCGAGAAATACCTTCCTAGTTAAGAGGGAGTGTTGATGTATATGTAACTTCGGAATGTATTTCATATATATTTATTGTACCCTTATAAGAGATGTGTTATTCCTCTATAAGGAAGTGTCATCATGTGTATTGACAAGTGTCGCAAGTGTGTGTACTTGGCGACGGGTTATTAGACCACCATGTGTGGGGTCAGACCTGAAATATATATTATATTGTGGATGTACCTAGCTAGACAAGTCGGCCCCATAGTGTAACTGGGAAAACAGGTTAGTATAAATAGAGATCGGGAGATCTCTATTTTGATCACTCAGAAACTCACACTCCTCTCACTCATAAAGTGGCGCACTAGTGAGGAGGAGGATCATCTGCTACTAGGAGACTATCTTTGTGTATTTTGGTTGTACTTTGGTTGATCCAGTGCTCTCTCTATCTCTGAGGAAGTTGTGGGGTTTTTCACCTTAGGGTTTTCCCCACGGAAACTATGTGTCTCTTGTCTCTCATGCTTTTGATTCTTATGATGCTTGTCATGCTTATTGTGATTGTTATGCATTGATATACTGTATATGTTATTATCTCAATGAAGATCCTAGAGTATTGTGAATTAATGCTCAAAATTTAACACATAATCCATCCAAAAAATGTTGTCCTTACGTAATATCCTATCCCTGCAAACTCTCCATATAGCTGCATCATACTAATCATTGAAACCTCTTGAAATAAGTCATTGTGTCTCAGCACTTGGAAACGGGAATTGAAATCCCCACTTCTCCTTCCCTTATGAAATGTTGGTCTTATTTGAAAATTACAAGAAAACCATATCCCTTATATGCACCATATTATCGTATGAGAGTGATAGCACCATGGATGACACCATTTTAGGGTTTCTAAATTTTCTAACCCCTACCACTAGAGTTATTCCCTCAAAGTTTGAACTCTGCATTTTCCTAGACCAATCAATCCATACTCAGTTGGAAGATATCCCTACCGTGGAGCAATTCAGATACCCTTCCTACCTGTTTTACATGTTCCTCTACTAGAATTATGAACATTATAAAAGACTAAATTTGAGGATCATTGATGAAAACCTAGAAACAAAAATTACACAAAGTTTTCAAATAAATTCATAGAAATAACCTACACCTTGATGCATGATTCCTCACCATCAAGGATGTTCCCATAAAATAAAAAGATCGTATATTTAAGCCCTAATGCAAGAGTGGGAGAATGGTTCCTCTATGAGGATAATACTGTCTTGAGGATATATGGATTTGAATAAGAGCCATATAAGCTACCATTCTTCCTCACACCAAGGTTTTTTTCCATGGAATACACCAAGCAAAGGTTCATTGTAGGCCAGACGCACTTTATACATTTCAAGAACCAAAGGAATTTTTTGTTATGCAAAGAGATAGGACCTTTTCTAGTGAAAGGAATAAATGCCCTACAGTATATGGAAGATTTTTTGAAGTAGCTAAACCTGGAAATATCAAAGAGAGGATCTTATGATCCTCACCAAATTATTCCAGTTTATGATCTCAAACAAAAAGTATCCTTATAACTATGTCCCCAAGCCTGAGTGGGAATAAATTGCAAATTTAGAAAGTTGGGAGCAAGTGATGGCAGTTTTGGATAGTAAAAAAGGGTAGGATACTATAGAGACACAAATATGGAATAAAAGAGGAGTTGAGTGTGGATGTATATGTAACTTAGGAATGTATTTCTTATATATATTCATTGTACCCTTATAGAGATGTGTTATTCCTCTATAAAAAAGTGTCGTCATTTGTATTGACATGTCTCGCAAGTGTGTTAACTTGCCGATGGGTTATTAGACCACCTTGTAAGGGGTCAACCCAGATTTATGTAATATTTGGTTATTATACCTAGCTAGACAAGTCGGCCCCATAAGGTTATTGGGCAAACAGAACAAGTATAAATAGAGATCGGGAGATCTCTATTTGGATCACTCAGAAACTCACTCATCCTTCACTCAGAAAGTGGCGCACATGTGAGGAGGAGGATCAGCACATAGAAGAAGTTTGTCTCTTGTATTTTGGTTGTACTTTGGTTGTACTATTGCTCTATCTATTTCTGAGGAAGTTGTGGGGTTTTTCACCTTAGGGTTTTCCCCACAGAAACTCTGTGTGTCTATTGTCGCTTATGCTTTTGCTTCTTGTGATGATTGACATGCTTGATATGATTGATATGCATTGATATACTGTACATGTTATTTTCTCAATAAAGATCCTATAGCATATTGAATTAATGCTCAAAATCTAACATGGTATCAGAGCTAACCTGAGAAGAAGACACTGGGCAGTTATAGAAACCAAAGTTTCTTGTTTATTGGGTTTCTCTTCCCAGATTTTGGAAAAGCAGTATAGTAGATTGACTCTACTCATCAAGGAGAATATATCTGTCCAATCAGAATTCAATTCTGAGCATTTTCAGATTTGGCCCTAAAAAAATTAGGGTTTCCACAAAAATATGAATTTCTGAAATCTAAAGACATAGCTAGATGCTCTTTGGAAAAATCGAAGTTTAGAGCTTTGGATTGAGATTTTTGGTTGGGTAGATCTCCGGGAAACTCAACCCTAATTCAAGGTTCTCCTCAGTGAATACGGGAAGACTAAAAGACATTTTTGAAGGGTGAAACTTTGCGGATTTGAATTTTTGAATATACTAGGCTGATCAGTTCATCAAGGCGCATCTTTCTATCCTTTCAGAAAGTTGAAATTCAAAGTTTGAAATTTTAGGGTTTCTCTGACAAACCCTAATCCGGCACCAGATCCAGTTTTTAGCAAATCAGGTGGTAAGACCTAAATCTTTTCTATTTCCATTTCAAGTACTCTTTAAGATGCCTCACCACACCAAGCTTGAGGATAAGCTTGAAGGGGATGATAACTTCTGAGCATTGAAGTATAGGATTGCGTTAATCCTTGCAGAGAATGAGTTGGATACTTATATAAGTGAAGAGGTACCTATCCCAAAGGGAGAAGAGGCTAAGGCTCTTCACAAGAAGAACTTGGTTAAGGCAAAGAGGATCATTGCTAATTCTATTAAAGATCATCTCATCCCTCATGTGTCATCCCTAAAGACACCAAAAGAGATGTTTGATTCCTTGACCAAACAATGACCCTGAGGAATCAATTGAAGAATATCAAGATCCAGAATGCAGAGACTATGCAGTCATATTTCCCAAGGGTTTCCCAGATAAAAGAACAACTTGAAGCTGTGGGTGAAGATGTAGAAAATGGAGAAGTGGTGATGACCACTCTTAATGGCCTTCCTAGGTCATGGGATTCCTTCATCCAAGGAATTTGTGCTAGAAAGAAAAGCATCACATTCAGTAGGATGTGGGAAGAATGCTCACAAGAAGAAGCAATAGAGAGATTTTGAGGTCAAAAATGGCCTCCTAAGAGATGTACTACAAAAATATGAGATATATTAAAATATTATGAATTGGGGGTTTTATGGGGTAGGTATATATGACAAGTCACATCCCACACTATTTTCTATGCACAATATAAATAACCATGGTTGAGTTACTTTTCAAAATTCACTAGAAATAAAATTAATAAAATAAGTCTACATTGATGTGACTAAGATTCATTGTAAATTCCCAAAAATTTATTGTTCTTTAACATTTATTTGTCTTGAACTTGCAAATGAAACTAAATAATAAAAAACATTTTTAAGAGCTATTTTTTTAATTTTATGTTGAGTTTTTATATTGAGTATTTTTCTCATGAATTTAATAATGTAATTTAATTGAGAATTTATTTACATGTAAAATGTCAATAATATTATTATAATCCACATTGTATTATTATTATTTATTAAATCTATTATTATTCTTTATTAGTTTGACATTATGTTATTAAATAAAATGGAGTGAATATATAATTTAAAATTAAAAACATAAAAATGATAATATATTATTTTATAAAAAAATGTGAAAGGACTTTCTTTATGAATTAAGAGTACTTCACTTGAAAATTAATATTATTTTATGAAAAAATGTGAAAAGACATTCGTTATGAGTACTTTACTTGAAAAATACAATAATATTATTTTATGAAAAGACTATCATTATGAGTATTTTACTTTATGACATAAAAGTACTTACACCACTACCTTGGTTAACTATGTGTTTTCATCCACCATAGAAAATTTGACAAATAAACATTCTTAACTCATGCAATGCCACCTCACCAAGGGGGGTGATGTCATCTACTAGAATGTGATTGGTTGTATTTTATAGTACACTTTCTTTGTTTTGAGGCCATTTCTTGACCTCAAAATTTCTCTAATGATTGTAGCTCGAGAAGAGAAGATGTGGAATGAAGATCAAGCTCTCACAGCACACTCCAAGAAGTATGATGATAAGAAGGGACATCACCACAGTAACAAAGAAAAGCACCACCATCAAAATCAAAGAGGTAACACTAAATATCGAAGACACATGTCCTATGCTTGTTGCTATACATGTGATGAAAAGGGACACTATTCCAGAGATTGTCCCAGAAATAAGAAAGATGGTTCTCACAAGAAGAACTTCAAAAGAAAACATCATGCTCATGTCACAGAGGATGATGAACCTCCCAGGAAGAGGGATAGAGAAGATAGTGAAGATTCTTCAAGTGATGAAGAATATGTTTTGATTTCTTCTCTCACTGGAACCATTACTCATGGAAGTAATGATTGGCTAATAGATAGTGGGGCTTCCAAACATATGACAGGATTCAAAGAATCCTTTGTGAATCTATCTGAACATGATTCACCCCACAAGGTGAAACTTGGGGATGACTACTAGTATCCCATAAAAGGGAGTGGTGAAGCCTCCTATAAACTAGACTCTGGAAAGTCTATGAAGATGAAAGATGTACTCTATGTTCTAGATCTCAAGAAGAATCTACTCTCAATATCTACATTGGATACAAAAGACATGAGAGTTACATTTATAGATGGCCAAGTCCTAATGTGGCAAAAGGGTAAGACTATAGATGATGCAGTTGTGATTGGAGAGCAAGAGGGAGGATTATACAAATTGAAGCACCATGCAGAACAAGCCATGATCCATCAATTAGTAAATCCAAGTGAACTTTGGCACAGAAGGCTTGCACACATGCATTACAGGGCATTACCAATTGCAAGCAAAGCGGTAGAAGGTCTTCCTGAAATCCAGACAATGTATGAAGGCATTTGCAAAGGTTTTGCAAAGGGAAAGAATACAAATAAGACATTTCCAAGCAGTGAAAGCAAGGAAAAAAAAATCTTGGAGATTATCCACTTTGATGTATGCGGTCCTATGTTATCCAGTTCTCTGAGTGGGTATGTATACTATGTCTCCTTTATTGATGATTTCTCTAGGAAGACTTGGATCTACTTCTTGAAGAACAAAGATGAAGTGTTCAACAATTTCAAGGAATTCAAAGCCTTGATAGAAAACCAAATTGACTTGAAGATGAAGATCTTCAGATCTGACAATGGCGGAGAATTTACTTCGGGAGACTTCAAGAAGTTATGCAGTGATTCAGGGATTAAGAGGAAGTTGACTACTCCTTACAATCCACAGCATAATGGGGTTGCCAAGAGAAAGAATAGAACAATCATGGAAATAGAAAGGGCAATGCTTCATGACCAAGACTTACCTATGCATTTATGAGATAAAGTAGCAAAGATAGTTGTATATGTGCAGAACAGAACACCCCATAAGATACTTGACAACAAAACACCAGAAGAAGTGTTTACTGGTAAGAAACCAGAATTGAGCCATCTTAGAATATTTGGTTGTCCAGTATACACTCACATCCCAAAATAGAAAAGGTCAAAGTTGGATCCTTCAGGAAAGCAAGGTATCTTCGTGGGTTACAGTGAAAGCTCGAAAGCTTACAGAATCTACTTCCCTGGATTCAAGAAGATCGACATCAGCAGATATGTAACATTTGATGAAAGTTCAGCTTACCACAAATCGAGAAAGACACCTGTTGAAGACAATGAAGAACCCAGAATATACAAAACACAAGACACCACATTGAATGAAACAGTTCTTGAAGAAGATCGAGAAATGGAAGATCCATAAGAACCTATGGATCCACCTCGTGAGAAGAATCCTCATAAGAGGAAACCAACATGGGATAGAGAGCTCATCCAAGATGCAGAAAGATTTGGCAGTCCAGAAGAAGAACACAGAGAAAGAAAAAGGACAAGGTCACATACTAGTTACGTTGCTTTGCTCTGTGACATTATGGATAAAGAACCTTCCAGTTATGAAGAAGCTGCAGAAAAGAAAGAATGGAAGGATGCTACGATCGAAGAAAACCAGTCAATTATGAAGAATGATGTTTGGGATGTGGTCCCAAGACTAGATGGGAAGTCTGTGGTGACTTCCAAATGGATCTATAAGATCAAGCATGCTGCAGATGGTAGCATCGAGAAATACAAAGCTAGGTTTGTGGCTCGTGGCTTCTCCCAGAAAGAAGGATTGACTATGAAGAGACCTTTGCTCCTGTGGCCAGGTACACTTCCATTAGATCAATACTTGCTCTGGCTACAGTGATGAAATGGAAGATACACCAGATGGATGTCAAGACTGCTTTCTTGAATGGTGTAGTTGAAGAGGAATTGTATGTGGAGCAGCCACTCGGGTTTGAGACACATGATAGAGGAACTCATGTGTGAAAACTGAAGAAAGACCTGTACGGTTTGAAACAGACACCCAGGACCTGGTATGGTAGGATAGATGGCTTCCTATCCAGTTTGGGATTTACCAAGAGTAAAGCAGATTCCAACCTTTACTACAAGGTTGAGGAAGGCAATCCTGTGATTCTACTATTATATGTGGATGAACTGTTTGTAACAGGTGAGGATAGGTTGATTTCCGATACGAAGAGGAATCTTGCTGTCGATTTTGAGATGAAGGACTTGGGTATGATGCACTACTTTCTTGGTATGGAGGTGTGGCATTCTGTAGATGGAATCTTCCTTGGACAAGGGAAGTATGCATTAGATATCCTGAAGAGGTTCGGGATGATGGACTGCAAGGCCATGGCCACACATATGGCATCGAACCTGAAGCTTCTGTGTGATGCTTCATCTGAGCCAGCTGATGCTACGATGTATCATCAGATGATTGGGTCCTTGATGTACCTGATAAATACGAGGCCAGACATTTTCTTTGCGGTGAACACCTTGAGCCAGTATCTGACAAATCTGAGACATGTTCACCTAATAGCTGCAAAGCATGTTCTGAGGTACTTGAAGGGTACAGTGGATTATGGGATCAAGTATGAGGCGAATCAAAAGTTTAACATGGAGGGTTATGTTGATTCGGATGGGGCAGGAAGTGCCATTAATCGAAAGATCACTTCAGGATACAGCTTCAGTATGGGATCAGGTGTGATCTCTTGGTTTAGAAAGAAGAAGTCCTGTGTGGAACTGAGTATAGCTGAAGCAGAGTATGTCGCAGCTTGTTCAGCTAGTTGTGAGGCAGTATGGCTTAGGAAGCTACTGTCTAATTTGTTTGATCTCCAATTGAGTGCTTCTTGTATATATTGCGACAACCAGAGTTGCGTGAAGTTGTCAGAGAACCCAGTGTTCCATGACAAGTCGAAGCACATTGAGATCAAGTTCCACCCTATCAAGGATATGGTGCAAAGAGGAGCAGTGAAGCTCCTGTATGTTGTGACAGACGAGCAGATAGTCGATGTGTTGACCAAGCCGCTTGCTAGAGTGAAGTTTGAATACTAGAGGGAGACTTGGTGTACTTCAGATCGAGATGCCTTCCAAGGGGAAGTGATGAGTCCAGAGACACAAATGCACACGAGCCGTTCCAACATGGTGGCAGGTTATTCCTCCCATGGTCATTGATGTAAGTGCTGGGGCCGTTTCGACATGGTGGTAGGTTAGTCCTCCCATGGTCATTGATGTAAGTGTTGGGGCCGTTCTGACATGGTGGTAGGTTGGTCCTCCCATGGTCGTTGATGTAACTGTTGGGTCCGTTCCGACATGGTGGTAGGTTGGGCCTCCCATGGTCGTTGATGTAAGTGTTGTGAGCCTTTCACATGGTGGTAGGTTAGTCCTCCCATGTTGAGTGTAAGTGTTATGTGTGTGCATTTGGTTTATGCTCTGTGGACTATGTGGTGATCTGAAGACATTGATGTGACAGTTTGGTACACAGGTTTTGTAGAGGCATATAATCCATCCTGAGATGCTCTTGCAGTGGCAGTGTAATCAGTCCTAAGAGATCTTGCAGGTTTTGCAAGGCAGTGTAATCAGTCCTGAGGTGTACCTACTTGTTGGCTAGCTCGCAGAGATGATGATGATCAGGATGATCATGTGATGATATACATCAGGTAGATGTATGGTGATTATCAGGTTGATACTCTGTGGTCATGGATAGGTTGTGCAGTGGCATGTAAAAGATCTTGGGAGATTCGATAGGTTAAGCTATGTGCTCGTAAAAGGCCTAGGATGCTCTTACGAGGTTTTGCAGATGCATGTGATGAGGCCCGAGGATTCCACGGTGTGACCATTGATGATGAAGACCTACAGGTGGTGGGCCTACATCCATTATGAAAAAGGACCGGCTATGTAGAACTTCTTATGACGAGTAGATTCAAAGATTGGACAAGATAGCCGCAGATGTGACAATGATGATGATTCGATGACGATGATCCAGAGAAGAAGACTTGTGCTAGCAGATCTGTGTTGAGAAATACCTTCCTATTTAAGAGGGAGTGTTGATGTATATGTAACTTCAGAATGTATTTCTTATATATATTTATTGTACCCTTATAGAGATGTGTTATTCCTCTATAAGGAAGTGTCGTCATTTGTATTGACATGTGTCGCAAGTGTGTTAACTTGTCGATGGGTTATTAGACCACCTTGTAAGGGGTCGGCCTGGATTTATGTAATATGTTGTTATTGTACCTAGGTAGACAAGTCAGCCCCATAAGGTTATTGGGCAAACATAACAAGTATAAATAGAGATCGAGATATCTCTATTTGGATCACTCAGAAACTCACTCATCCTTGACTCCGAAAGTGGCACACATGTGAGGAGGAGGATCAGCACATAGAAGAAGTCTATATCTTATATTTTGGTTGTACTTTGGTTATACTATTGCTTTATCTATCTGTGAGGAAGTTGTGGGGTTTTTCACCTTAAGGTTTTCCCCACGGAAACTCTGTGTGTCTATTGTCTCTTATGCTTTTGTTTCTTGTGATGATTGACATGCTTGACATGATTGATATGCATTGATATACTGTACATGTTATTTTCTCAATAAAGATCCTATAGCATATTGAATTAATGCTCAATATCTAACATTGAGGAGCTTCAAATAGATATGGAAATTGATGGGGTTGATAAGGACCTCAAAATAATAAAAAAATCCAGAACAAAAGAAAGAGAAGGGGCATAACAAGCATTGGTAGAGAAAGAGGGAAGCGATGAGCTCCCAAGAGAGTTGAATGAGTTTATGGAACAACCACCAGTTGGCAGAGATGGGCCACCAATCAAGTTCACTCATTATCTCACCATATAATTTACAATACCTCAGGTGCTACAGTCCTCACCTTTTGCAGGCCCAATACTAGTAAAATCAAACCTTCAAAAAAGGTATATGAACATAAGAGAAAGAAATGTATACTTTGTCTTAGACATCAAAAATAAAGTGGGAGCATAAGATAAGAGACTACTAACAGTGGCATATCACAAAAATGATACTCTAAGAATGTCAATTTTAGAGCCTAAAGTGCCTATGGCTTCAACATTCATTGATTGGAGGGGAAATGAGTATGAGGCAGACTTCAAGCAGTTTGGAAATATAGATAAAGTAGACTTCTACAGACAAGAAAGTGATATGGAGATGGCTTGTTAAATTTTGAGCATTAATTCACAATACTCTAGGATCTTTACTGAGAGAATAACATGTATAGTATATCAATGCATATCAATCATAACAAGCATGTCAATCATCACAAGAAGCAAAAGCATGAGAGACAATAGACACATAGAGTTTTCGTGGGGGAAAACCCTATGGTGAAAAACCACACAACTTCCTCATAGATAGATAGAGCAGTAGCTCAACCAAAGTACAAGAGATAGAATCCTCTTAGCAGCTAATCCTCCTCCTCACAAGTGCGCCACTTTCCGAGTGAAGGAAGAATGAGATTCTAAGTGATCCAAATAGAGATCTCCCGAACTCTATTTATACTTGTCCTGTTTTCCCAATAACCTTATGGGGCCAACTTGTCTAGCTAGGTACAATAACTTCATATTACATTATATCGGGCTGACCCCTTACAAGGTGGTCTAATAACCCATCGGCAAGTTAACACACTTGCAACACTTGTCAATATGAATGACGACACTTTCGTACAAAGGAATAATACATCTCTATAGGAGTACAATAAATATATAAATGAAGTACATTCCGAAGTTACATATACATCAACATTACCTCTTAATTAGGAAGGTATTTCTCGACACAGATTATCTAGCACAAGAATTCTTCTCTGGATCATCATCATCGATGTATGTATCATCGTCATTGTCACTGCTCCTGCTATCTCAACCAATCTCTGAATCTACTCGTTATAGGAAGTTCTACAGAGCCAGTCCTTTTTCATACTGGATCTAGGCCCACCACCTACAGGTCTTCATCATCAATGGCCATACTGTGGATCCCAGGACTGATTACGTGTGTCAACAAAACCTAGCGCAGAGTATAGGTTCTTTTACATGTTGACCTTCACAAAACCTACTCAGAGCATCCCAGGATTTTACGAGCACACAGCTCTACCTGTCTGGATCTCGATAGAGTATCACAGGATGTTATGAGCACACTTCTCTACCTATCCAGATTTTAAAGGATCTTTTCTATGTGAACTTCCACAAAACCTACTCAGAGCATCCTAGCGCAGACTATAGGATCTCAATAGAGCAACCCAGGATGTTACGAGCACACTGCTCTACCTATTCAGCTTTTAAAGGATATTTTCTATGCGAAACTATAGAAAAACCTACTCAGAGCATCCTAGCGCAGACTATAGGATCTCGATAGAGAAACCCAGGATGTTACAGGCACACTACTCTACCTGTCCAATTTTTAAAGGATCTTTTCTATGTTACCTGTAGCAAAACCTCGAAAGAGCATCATTGCGCAGATTATAGGATCTCCCAGGATATTTTCTATGCTACCTGCACAACATGTCCATGGCCACAGAGTATCAAACCGATACTCACCATACATCGTCCTTATGTACATCATCACATGATCAACCTGATCATCATCATAGCATCAACCTAATGCGTATCATCTGGAGCGACATCCTGAAGCTCGTCATCTGTGATTACCCTGATCAAACAATATATCCATTTGATGCATACACAGTATCTACTTGATACATATCATACATGATCCACCTGATCATACAATGCATCCATCTGATATACATAAGTACATGATCATACTGATCATACAAGTATCCACCTGATACATACATAAGTACATGATCACACTGATCATACAAGTATCCACCTGATACATATACAAATACATGATCTACCTGATCATATCCAGCATCAACATGATGCGTACATACATTCATATAAATGATCCAACTGATCATATAGAGCAGAAACTAGAACATCATCCTAATGCTCATCATCCAGCGCTTACAACCATAGCCATGTGAAGGGTCCTCTGTCCACCATGCTTGGAATTGCTTCAACAAATGTGTCCATCACTTCTTCCTCGAAGTGTCGTCGATCTGAAGAATGCCAAGCCTCTCTTTGAAGTACTCGAACTTCACTCTGGCTAGTGGCTTCATCAGCACATATACAATCTGCTCATCCGTCGCATCGTACAGGAGCTTCACTGCTCCTCTCTCCACCATATCCATGATATAGTGATATTTGATCTCAATGTGTTTCGACCTGTCGTGGGACACCAGGTTCTCAGACAGCTTCACACAACTCTGGTTGTCACAAAAGAGACCAGTAGCCTCCAGTGGGAGATCAAATAACTCAGACAGTAGTTTCCAGATCCATACTGCCTCACAACTAGTCGAACATGCTGCAACATACTCAGCCTCGGCTGTACTCAGTGCTACGTAAGACTGCTTCCTACTAAACCAAGAGATCACACATGATCCCATACTAAAGCAACACCCAGATGTTCTCTCCCTATCTGCAACACTACTTACCCAATCTGAATCAAAATAACTCTACAGGTTAAACTTTTGATTCGCTTCATACTTGAGCCCATAATCAACTATACCCTTCAAGTACCTCAGAATATGCTTTACAACAATCAGGTGAACACTCCTCGGATCCGTCAGGAACTGGATCAATGTGTTCACCGCAAAGAAAATATCTAGTCTCGTGTTCGTCGAGTACATCAAGGACCCAATCATCTGATGATACATAGAAACATCAACCAGCTCAGATGAAGCATCACACAGAGGCTTCAGGTTCGATGCCATAGGTGTGGCCATGGCCTTGCAATCCATCATCCCGAAACTCTTCAGGATATCTACTATGTACTTCCCTTGTCCAAGGAAGATCCCATCTGCACTCTGCCACACCTCCATACCTAGAATATAGTGTATCATCCCCAAGTCCTACATATCGAACTCAGCAGCAAGCTTCCTCTTTGTATCAGCAATCAATCTGTCATCTCCTGTTACAAATAGGTCATCCACATACAAGAGTAGAATCACAGGATTCCCTTCCTCAACCTTGTAGTAAAGGTTGGAATCTGATTTACTCTTGGTAAATACCAAACTGGATAGGAAACTGTCCATCCTACCATACCAAGTCCTCAGAGCTTGTTTTAATCCATACAAGGATTTCTTCAATCTGCATACATTTGACTCCCTGTCATGTGTTTCAAAACTGAGTGGCTTCTCCACATATACTTCCTCTTCAACTTCACCATTCAAGAAAGCAGTCTTGACATCCATATGGTCTATCTTCCATTTCATCGTTGCAGCCAGAGCAAGTACTGATCTGATGGAAGTGTACCTGGCTACAAGAGAAAAAGTTTCTTCATAATCTATTCCCTCTTTCTGAGAGAAGTCATGAGCTACAAATCTTGCCTTATATTTCTCTATGCTTCCATCTGCATCATGCTTGATCTTGTAGATCCACTTGGAAGTCACAACAAACTTCCCTTCAGGTCTTGGGACAACATCCCAAACATCATTCTTCATTATTGATTGGTATTCTTCGACCATGGCATCCTTCCATTCTTTCTTTTCCGCTGCTTCTTCATAACTGGAAGGTTTTTTGTTTATGATGTCACAGAGTAAAGCAACATAGCTGGTATGAGATCTAGTTCTTTTCTTTGCTCTGTGTTCTTCTTCTAGAATGCCATATCTTTCTACATCTTGAATGAGCTCTCTAGCCTATGCAGGTTTCCTCTTGTGAGAGTTATTCTCATGGGGTGGATCTACAGGTTCTTGCGGATCTTCAATTTCACGAACTGTATCTTGAATTGCTTCAGTCATGGTAGTGTCTTGAAATCTAGTTTCCTTAGGTTCTTGATAAACTTCAACAGGTGTCTTCCTTGATTTGATGAATGTTGAGTTTTCATCAAATGTCACATCCCTGCTGATATCAATCTTCTTAAACCCTGGAAAGTATATTCTGTAAGCCTTCGAACTTTCACTGTAACCCACAAAGATACCCTTCTTTCCTGAAGGATCTAGCTTGGTCCTTTTTTCCTTTGGGACATGAGTGTATACTGGACAACCAAATATTCTGAGATGGCTGACTTAAGGTTTATTACCAGAGAAGACTTCTTCTGGTGTCTTGTTGTCCAATATCTTGTGGGGTGTTCTGTTCTGTACATATACAGTTGTCCTAGCTGCTTCTGCCCATAGATGCATAGGTAAATCCTTATCATGCAGCGCTTCCCTTGCTGCTTCCATGATTGTTCTATTCTTTCTTTCTGCAACTCGATTTTGTTGTGGATTGTAAAGAGCAGTCAACTCCCTCTTAATCCATGAATCACTACATAGCTTCTTGAAGTCACCTGAGGTAAATTCTCCACCATTGTCGGATCTAAATGTTTTGATCTTCTTATCAGTTTGGTTCTCCATCAAGGTTTTGAATTCCTTGAACTTATCAAATACAACATATTTTTTCTTCAAGAAGTAAACCCACGTATTCCTAGAGAAGTCATCAATGAAAGAGACATAGTAAACATACCCATTCAGAGAGCTGGATGACATTGGGCCGCATACATCAGAGTGGATAATTTCCAAGATACCTTTTGCCTTGCTTTCACTGCTTGGAAATGCCTTCTTTATGTTCTTTCCTTTTGCACATCCTTTGCAAACACCTTCATGCTTGGTCTTAATTTCAGGAAGACCTTCTACAATCTTACTTGCAATTGGTAATGATCTGTAGGGCATATGAGCAAGTCTTCTATGCCAAAGTTCACTTGGCTCCATGGATTCATGCACCATGGCATGTTCAAGTTGTCCTTTCAATTTATACAATCCTCCCTCTTGTTCTCCAATCACCACTAAATCATCAATAGTTTTACCCTTTGGCCACATTAGGACTTGGCCATCTACAAATGCAACCTTCATGCCTTTTGCATCCAATGCAGAGATGGAGAGTATATTTTTCTTGAGCCTAGGTACATAGAGAACTTCTTTCATCTTCAAATATTTTCCAGAATCTAGAGTATAGGAGGCTTCACCACTTCCTTTGATAGGGTATTGATAGTCATCCCCAAGTTTCACTTTATGGGGTGATTCGTGTTCAAATAGATTTATAAAAGATTCTTTAAACCCAGTCATGTGTTTGGAAGCCCCACTGTCAATTATCCAATCATTACAAGCATGAGAGATAGTACCTGTGAGAGCAGAGATTAGAACGTACTCTTCTTCACTTGATGAGTCATGATCATCACTTTCTAGTCTAGCTTTCTTCCTCGGAGGTTCATCATCCTCAGCAACATGAGCATGATATCTTCTTTTGATGTTCTTCTTCTTATTATTGAAGTTGTTGTTGTTGTCTTTCTTCTTCTTGGGACAGTCTGAAGCAAGGTGTCATTTCTCATTGCATTCAAAAGATCGAACATGAGATATATCTTTCTTCTTGTGATGAGGGTGAGAATGTTTCTTGTTATGAGATCTCTCCCTCTTAAACTTGCTTCCCTTGGTGTGAGTTGTGAGATATTGATCTTCATTCCCCATCTTTTCTTCTCGGGCCACAAGCCTTGCTTCTTCTTGAGAGCATTCCTCCCACAGTCTACTGAAGGAGACCAACTTCTTTCTTGCACAGATTCCTTGGATAAAGGAATCCCATGACCTGGGTAGGCCATTTAGTGTGGTCATAACAACTTCACCATTGTCCACTACTTCATCCACAGCTTCAAGTTGTTCCTTGATCTGAGAGACCTTGGAGAAGTAATATTGAATGGTCTCTCCATTCAACATCTTGACCCCTTTCAGTTGATTCCACATAGTCATCTTTCGATTTATGTTTTTCCCTTCAAATAACTTGGTCAGGGAGTCAAACATCTCCTTGGGTGTCTATAGAGATGACACATGTGGTATGAGATGGTCTTTGATACAATCAGCAATGATTCTCTTTGCCTTGACCAAGTTCTTCTTATGCAATACCTTAGCCTCTTCATCCTCTGGGATAGGGACCTCAAAGCTGATGTAGGAGTCCAATTCATTTTCTTCTAGGATTAACCCAATCCTATACTTCCAGGCTCAAAAGTTATCAACCCCTTCAAGCTTATCCTCAAGCTTGGTGTGGTGAGATATCTTAAAGAGTACTTCAAATGGAAATAGAAGAGATTTAGGTCTTACCACTTGTTTTGCTGAAAACTGGATTTGGTCCCGGATTAGGGTTTGTCGGAAAAACTCTAAAAATTCAAAAAGTGAATTTCAACTTTCTAAAAGGATATAAATATGTGCCTTGATGATCTGATCAACTTGGTGTATTCAAAATTTGAGATCTGCAAATATTCACCCTTCAGAAATGCCTTTTAGTCTTCCCAGGTTCACTAAGGAGGACCTTGAATTAGGGTTTGAGATTCCCATAGATTTACCCAGCCAAAAATCTCGATCCAAAGCTCTAAACTTTGATTTTTCCAAGGAGCGTCCAGCTATGTCTTCAAATTTCAGAAATTCCTATTTTTGTGGAAACCCTAAGTTTTAGGGCCAAATCTGAAAATGCTCAGAATTGAACTCTGATTGGACAGATAGATTCTCCTTGATGAGTAGAGTCAATCTACTATACTGCTTTTCCAAAATCTCTGGAGAGAAACCCAATAAGCAAGAAACCCTAGTTTTTGTCACTGCACAATGTCTTCTTCTCAGGTTAGCTCTGATACCATGTTAAATTTTGAGCATTAATTCACAATACTCTAAGATATTTACTGAGAGGATAACATGTACAGTATATCAATGCATATCAATCATAACAATCATGTCAATCATCACAAGAAGCAAAAGCATGAGAGACAATAGACACACAGAGTTTCTATGGGGAAAACCCTAAGGTGAAAAACCCCACAACTTCCTCAGAGATAGATAGAGAAATAGCTCAATGAAAGTACAAGAGATAGACTCCTCTTAGCAGCTGTGTTGGGATCTTTAGACACTTAGGAGTTAGTTAAGATCAACTTGTGTAATATATCCGTTAGGGAAAGTGTGTTTCTTTAGTATGCATTTGTAAATACTTAATCTGACGGTCACAATATGTTCCCGACATAGAGTGATCCAACGGCTCAACTTCTCTTAGATCATACCTAACCTTGATTCGTGGCTTAACACCTGATTGGTCTATGATCTCTATTTAAAGAGCATGGAGGGTCATTGTTTAGTTGATCGATTATGAGAAGCTCATTTGTAACTTTCTTTCTTTGCATAATAAATTGTCCCGTAGAAGCTATTTGGCCGGGGCCGTGGAGTGTTTCCCTCACGAGGGTTTAAACCACGTCAAAACATCGGTGTATCAATCTATGATCTGTTTGTGTGAAGTGGTTGCTCTAGGTGTTCGGTCTTTTGGGAGTACCTTGTGTTTGGGTACACAGGGTACTCAAAAATACACACAAACACTCAAAATCAATCAGTAACAAGAAGCACTAAAAGCAAGCAAAGCTCAAAGATGAATGCAAATGAGGTCTAGAAATCGATCTAATACAATGATCAGATCTGGAAAGGAGAGGAGGGAATGCAAGGGTGAGTGGATGCAGGTGGGGGAGACAAGAGTGTCCACCACAACCAGATCTCAGACTTGTCCTAGATGGAACCCAAAACAACTCCAAATAAAACCAAACAACTCAACACATAAAGAAAAATGGGATCTCTAACTCAATTTTAAAATACAGAGGGAGTCTGCACACAAACCAAAAACTCAAATCAGAACTAGAGAGGGCATGCCTGTATGGAAAATTTGGCTGATCGGCGTACTCTTTGCTTGTACACAGTGCGACACCGTAGTTCACCAATGCGGGGAGTGCGACAATGTCGCAGCATACCAATGGAAGAGTTGCGACGACATGCTAACAAAAAGGGAACAAAGATAAAAAACAACACAGTGTCTCTCTAGGTACACTGACCAGGTGCGACAGGCGAGATCTAAGTTCAAAAGTGAACCAATTCTCCAGATAATGAGCATAAAAGGTCTATAAATGAGAAGTACAAACTCAAAGGAAGGCAATCAGACTCTTCAAAGTGAAGATTTGATGGTGAAACCAACTTAAAAGGCTAAATGACAAAATGATATGGCTTGTAACAAGAAATCAACTGAAACTGACATTCAAATTGACAACTACAAAACAATGTTCTTTTCCCCAGTATGGTCGCGAGATTTGTTTGACGGACAATCCACTCGAGTGGACGCGAGCTGGATCTCCCTAGCTCAAAGTGAGTCTAGAACAAATAGTACAGACTACAAACCACTTTCCTAGACCTAGTTAAGGATTGGGTCACTAGATGTCTTACCTTAAACTTGAAGTCCTTCTTCCTAGA
Source organism: Larix kaempferi (assembly GCA_027924585.1). Taxonomy (NCBI): domain Eukaryota; kingdom Viridiplantae; phylum Streptophyta; class Pinopsida; order Pinales; family Pinaceae; genus Larix; species Larix kaempferi. The sequence goes on along the minus strand of BSBM01000592.1, from coordinate 2,306,839 downwards.
TGTTGCTCCATGCCTCGCGGTCGTCAGATCTCGGCTGCAAGACCTATCAAGACACATGGGACAAGACAAACAAGTAAAAAAGCATCTATACAATAATAGATCTAAGTAAACAGTTAAGCAAGTAAACTACACAATATCATCAACACAACAATATTGGTGGAAAGCATTTATATTATTGTAAATATAGGGAAAGTACATAGGTAAGAATGACTACAACCAAGGCTTAACGTAGTAGCTCTTCTCCATCCAAGCCAATTTCCATATCCTCCCAAGGAAGTGTGAGTGTCTCAATGGATGATTTAGAGATCTCTCCAAGATAATTTCACCAGCGTGTAGACACTATAGACGTCCTTCCTTTGGAGAGGGGTAGAGCTTCACTTATATAGGACTAAGTGGATAGGGTATGGATAGGGTAGGTTGAGATATGGTAGGAGAGAGATAGGGGATCCCCCCAAGAGGTTTAGGAACCAAGTGCCAGCTCCCCCAAGAGGTTAGGGATAAGGTTCCAAGTCACCAGGCTTCGCGAATGAGCTCGAAGGATCTATTTTTTTCCATTAACTGACTTCGTCGCACCCTACAATAGAGCAAGATGCGACGTCACAGGTTGCATGAGTGCAGCCTATGACGACCTCTCAAAACCTAGCATAAATTCAATGTTATCCCTTCCAGGTAAATGACATAGCCAATGAAACTTCAGGGATGTATACACTGAATCTCAAGATGGTAGGATTCCAGGTATAACACTCAAGTTTATTCAATTTATTAAGTTCAGTTAGTAGAACAATTTCAAATTAGTGTGTAACTAGTAAGTCCACATAATGGATGTTATAGAGGCTCATTTACAAAATGTTGTACATGGAGATGTGAGAGTTGTTTTGGTGCCACATTTTTCCCCTAGAGCCAAGTACAATACAAATGCGTAACCTTGTTTAATTAATCTTACATTGGTTGTGAACCCTTAAGCAGGTTTCTGAATACTCTATCCTGAAAAATACAATTTTAGTTAAAGAGTATTTATTATTTTACCTAGTTGTTTTTCAGGGCTTCATTTCGTTTTTTCTCAATATATCATCGATGATATTATGAAAAATTAGATGCCCAATGTTTGTATCAAACATAATATTTATTGCTCAAAGTGGTGTGTTTCTCCTACTTGTAACTCGTGGAAAATACAATATACTAAAAGTTTAGTAAAAATGAATTGTGGCTAAGGGGCTAGGGTCAGAAAAATACTAGTCACAAACATGAGTGATGATGAAGAGTGGATATTTATTTATTTATGTTTCTCTTTAGCAAGTACTTCTTATATTATACAAAAAAATAAAAATACACAGAAACTCACTCACAATCATTGTGTTAAATTTTTAGTATTAAATCACAATACTATAGGATCTTTGCTGAGAGAATAACATCTACAGTATATCAATGCATGACAATCATAATATGACAAGCATCACAAGCATCACATGAATCAAAAGCATAGAGACAAGAGACATAGAGTTTCCGTGGGGAAAACCCTAAGGTGAAAAACCCCACAACTTCCTCAGAGATAGAGAGAGCAATGGCTCAACCAAAATACAACCAAACAACACTGAGATAGTCTCCTAGCAGATGATCCTCCTCCTCCTCACTAGTGCGCCACTTTTCAGAGAGAGAGATAGATACTTTTCCGAGTGAGTAAAATAGAGATCTCCTATCTCTATTTATACTCACCTTTTTTCCCAGTGACCTACTGGGGCCGACTTGTCTACTTGAGTACATCCACATTATATTATATATTAATTAGGGCCGACCCCATAAGGTGGTCTAATAACCCATCGGCAAGTACACACACTTGCGACACTTGTCAATCCACATGACGACACTTCCTTATAGAGGAATAACACATCTCTTATAAGGGTACAATAAATATATATATAATATACTGATGAAATACATTCCGAAGTTACATATACATCAACACTCCCTCTTAACTAGGAAGGTATTTCTCGACACAGATTTGCTAGACAAGTCTTCTTCTCTGGATCATCGTCATCGATGCATCGTCATCGTCATCGTCACTGCTGCTGCTATCTCGTCCAATCTCTGTCTCTACTCGTCATAGGAAGTTCTACAGAGCCAGTCCTTTTTCATACTGGATGTAGGCCCACCACCTGCAGGTCTTCGTCATCACTGGCCATACTGTGGAATCCTCAGGACTTATTACGTGCGTCACAAAACCTCGAAAGAGCATCCCAGGATATTACGGGTACACAACTCCAACCTGTAGGATCTCCCAGGGCACTATTACATGTGACCCCACCACAAAACCTTGAAAGAGCATCTCAGGATGTTACGGGTACACAACTCCGACCTGAAATCTCCCAGGGCACAAATTACATGTGGTCCACCACAAAACCTAGCAAGAGCATCTCAGGATGTTACGGGTACACAACTCCGACCTGAAATCTCCCAGGGCACAAATTACATGTGGTCATGGCAAAACCTCGCAAGAGCATCTCAGGATGTTACGGGTACACAACTCCGACCTGAAATCTCCCAGGGCCCAAATTACATGCCATAGGACAAAACCTCGCAAGAGCATCTCAGGATGTTACGGGTACACAACTCCGACCTGAGATCTCCCAGGGCGCTATTACATGTCCTCCCAAAGCAATGTCTCGAAAGAGCATCCCAGGCTGTTACGGGTACACAACTCCGACCTATAGGATCTCCCAGACATGCTCATCTGCACAACCTGATCCACGGCCATAGAGTATCAACCTGATACTCACCATACATCATCCTGATGTACTCATGATCGTCCTGATCATCATCACTGCAACGTCCTGCTGCATGTCATCTGGAGCAACATCCTAAAGCTCATCATCCATGATCATCCTGATCATCACTGCAACATCCTGCTGCATGTCATCTGGAGCAACATCCTGAAGCTCATCATCCATGATCATCCTGATCATCACTGCAACATCCTGTTGCATGTCATCTAGAGCAACATCCTGAAGCTCATCATCCATGATCATCCTGATCATCACTGCAACATCCTGCTGCATGTCATCTAGAGCAACATCCTGAAGCTCGTCATCTATGATCATCCTGATCATCACTGCAACATCCTGCTGCATGTCATCTGGAGCAACATCCTGAAGCTCGTCATCTATGATCATCCTGATCATCACTGCAACATCCTGTTGCATGTCATCATACCTGATCCACTTGATCATCAATGCATCTACCTGATGCATACCAAGTATCTTCCTGATACATATCATCATACATGATCCTCCTGATCATCAATGTATCCACCTGATACAAATACATATCACCATACATGATCCACCTGATCATACAATGTATCCACCTGATACATATACAGATACATGGTCCAAGCATCCAACATGATGCATATACAAAATACATACACATGATCCAACTGATCATATCCAGCATCAACATGATGCATACATACATACATAAAAATGATCCAACTGATCATATCTAGCATCCAACATGATGCGTACATACATACATAAAATGATCCAATCTGATCATATCCAAGCAAAAACCAGAACATCATCCTGATGCTCATCATCCAGCGCTTACATCCACAGCCATGTGAAGGATCCTCCTTCCAACATGCTTGGAATGGCTTCAGCAAATGTGTCCATCACTTCTTCCTCGAAGTGTCCTCGATCTGAAGAACGCCAAGCCTCTCTCTGAAGTACTCGAACTTCACCCTGGCTAGTGGCTTCGTCAGCACATCTGCAATCTGCTCGTCCGTCGTAACATACAGGAGCTTCACAGCTCCTCTCTGCACCATATCCCTGATATAGTGATATTTGATCTCTATGTGTTTCGACCTGTCATGAAACACTGGGTTCTCGGACAGCTTCACACAACTCTGGTTATCACAGAAGATACCAGTAGCCTCCAACGGGAGATCAAATAACTCAGACAGTAGCTTCCATAGCCATACTGCCTCACAACTAGCTGAACAGGCTGCAACATACTCTGCCTCAGCTGTACTCAGTGCTATGTAGGATTGCTTCCTGCTAAACCAAGAGATCACACCTGATCCCATACTGAAGCAACACCCAGATGTGCTCTTCCTATCTGCAGCACTACCAACCCAATCTGAATCAACATAACCCTGTAGGTTAAACTTTTGATCCACCTCATACCTTAGTCCATAATCCACTGTACCCTTCAGGTACCTCAGATCATGCTTTACAGCAACCAGGTGAACACTCCTCGGATCCATCAAGAACTGGCTCAATGTGTTCACAACAAAGCAAATGTCTGGTCTCGTGTTCGTCAGGTACATCAAGGACCCAATCATCTGACGATACAAAGAGACATCAACCGGCTCAGATGAAGCATCACATAGAAGCTTTAGATTTGATGCCATAGGTTTGGCCATGGCCTTACAATCCATCATCCCGAACCTCTTTAGGATCTCTACTGCATACTTCCCTTGTCCAAGGAAGATTCCTTCTGCACTCTGCCATACCTCCATGCCAAAAACAAATAGTGCATCATCCCCAAGTTCTTCATCTCGAACTCGGTAGTAAGCTTCTGCTGCGTGTCGGCAATCAATCTATCTTCACCATACCAAGTTCTGCACATATATGATTTCCTATCATGTGTCTCAGAATCAAGTGGCTGCTTCTTCTTCAACTGCACCATTCAAGAAAGCTGTCTTGAATCCATCTGGTGTATCTTCATTACTTTTATATTTCTTTATGCTGCCACCTGCAACATGCTTGATCTGAAAGTTCTATTTGGAAGTCATAGCAAACTTCCCTTCATGTCTTGGGATTACATCCCAAACATCATTCTTCATGATCGACGGATCATGGCATTTCATTTCTTCATCCCAGATCCTGGGAACTTCAATATCTTCAATAAATAAATTTGTTGCTGAACAGATGTTGTAGTTCTTCTTTTGTAGGAGATGGCATACGATCTTTCCTACACAACAAGTTAAATTGCATGATTAGAAAACATCTCATAGTTTTCAGAACAAATTCTTACACATAAATAGATATGTCATACAGTCATGCAATTATCTTAGCCAATGCTTCAATACAACATTTATCCATATCCCGTAACTTTCTAGATGCCTTCCAATCTCTACCAGAACATTGTTAAGAGTGTGCACAACTCCCAACATGTCAGCAAAGAGGTTTCATTCTAGATAAGTAGCAATGGAATGTTGTATAGTGCCATAGGCTACTTACCCATGCATATTAGTAGTATATTGTTTATTAATGTAATTATTCTAATATGCACAATACATATCCTAAGTTTAAGACCATGAGCATATACATCATTGAACAATTTTATTTAAACAAACAAATATGTAAGAAATGATAATTAAAATACTTATCTTTGTTTGTTCATTGGGTGGACTCCCTCTGAGTCTTCGCTTCCTTGCAGGAGCTGCTGGAGTCCCTTTCTGTTGTGGAATGTAGAGAGATGGACAACTCCCTTTGAATATTTGCATCCTTGCATAAACCACTAGAGTGTACTCCCTCTTGATCTTTGCTTCCTGGATTACCTGTTCTTGAACTCATATTCATCCTTGGTCCCTATGCATGCTTATTAGTATCATGATTGTGTTATCCTTGTGATCTCATACAAAATCATACATTCATTAAAACACAATAATCTCAAGTATGTATAGTCATGATCATTTCAAACAGAAATAATAAGCATTAGCATTCAAGGTTTATATAGGACTCTTATGGTTAGTCATATCATAAGAAACATAACATGTCTAAACCTGTAATTACTCAAACCTATGACTCTTCTGGTTAGTCATATTATTAATTAAGGTAAGACACATAATATGCATATGCCCATGATTATTCAAACTTATGACTTTATGAACAATCATCATCAATCATGCCATGCATACTTATATGATAGATCCTATGATATAAGAAACACATACCTAGTCACCATATTTGCTAGTTATGTCTAGCAATGTGTTCTTGTTCTCTTCAATGACCTGCATAACTCATTAGTTAACTTTTGCAGAAACAAATTATACATACCTCTATGTGATCCATGACTATGGATGAATCTTTGTATTTATGTCACCATGGCATGTTCAGGTTGTCCCTTCAAATTGTACAAACCTCCCTCTTGCTTTCCAATCACTATTGCATCATCTATGGTCTTTCCCTTTGGCCACATTAGGACTTGGCCATCCACAAATGCAACCCTCATACCTTTTCCATCTAATGCAGAAATGGAGAGTAAGTTCTTCTTGAGCCCAAGTACATAAAGTACTTCCTTCATCTTCAATGATTTTCCAGAATCTAGGTTGTAGGAGGCTTCACCACTTCCTTTGATTGGGTATTGATAATCATCCCCAAGTTTCACCTTATGGGGTGATTCATGTTCAGATAGGTTCACAAAGGATTCTTTAAACCCAGTCATGTGTTTGGAAGCCCCACTATCAATCAACCAATCATTACATCCATGGGAGATGGTACCTGTAAGAGCAGAAATTAGAACATATTCTTCTTCACTTGATGAGTCATCATCACTACTACTTTCTGCCCTAGCCTTCTTCTTTGGAGGTTCATCATCTTCGGCAGCATGAGCATGAAACCTTCTTTTGCTGCCCTTCTTCTTCTTACTGGAGTTGTTGTTATTATCCCTTTTGTTCTTGGGACAATCTGAAGCAAAGTGACCCTTCTCATTGCATGTGAAGCATCTTAGGTCCTTCTTACTCTTTTGATGGAATCTTTTGTGGTGAGAGTGATCCTTCTTGGTTTTGCTTCTCTTGGTGTGAGCTGCAAGAGCTTGATCTTCTCCTCCCATCTTTTCCTCACGAGCTATGAGTCTAGCTTCTTCTTGAGAGCATTCTTCCCTCAATCTGTTGAAGGAGATCAATTTCTTCCTTGCACAAATTCCTTGAATAAAGGAATCCCATGACCTGGGTAGGCCATTTAGAGTGGTCATCACCACTTCACCATTCTCCACCATTTCATCTACTGCTTCTAATTGTTCCTTGATCTGGGAGACCCTTGAAAATTAAGATTGAATGGTTTCTCCATTCTGAAACTTCACTGCTTTCAATTGGTTCCGCAGGGTCATCTTCCGATTTATGTTCTTTCCTTCAAATAGCTTGGTCAAGGATTCAAACATCTCTTTGGGCGTCTTAAGAGAAGACACATGAGGTATGAGATGGTCTTTGATAGAATCAGCAATGATTCTCTTTGCCTTGACCAAGTTCTTCTTGTGCAATGCCTTGGCTTCTTCATCCTCTGGGATAGGGATGTCTTCTTTCACATATGAGTCCAACTCATTCTCTTCCAGGATTAACCCAATCCTATACTTCCAGGCTCGGAAGTTGTCAGCCCCTTCAAGCTTATCCTCAAGCTTAATGTGGAGAGACATCTTTAAGAGTACTTCAAATGGAAATAGAAAAGATTTAGGACTTACCACTTGAAGTGCTGAAAACTGGATCTGGTCCCGGATTAGGGTTTGTCAGAGAAACCCTAAAAATTCAAAATGTGAATTTCAAAATTCCGAAAGGATAGAAAGATGCGCCTTGGAGAGATGATCAGCCTAGTACATTCAGAATTTGAGATCAACAAAGTCTTGCCCTTCAAAATTGCCCTTTTGTCCTCCTGGGTTCACTAGGGAGAGCCCTGAATTAGGGTTTGAGTTTCCCGGAGATCTACCCAACCAAAAATCTCGATCCAATGCTCAAACCTTCGATTTTTGCAAGGAGCTTCCAGCTGTACCTTCAGTTTCCAGAAATTCCTATTTTTGTGGAAACCCTAATTTTTAGGGCCAAAACTGAAAATGCTCGGAACTGAAATCTGATTGGACAGAAAGATGCGCCTTGATGAGTAGATCCAATCTACTATACTGAATTTCAAAAATCTGTGGAGAGAAACCCAATAAACAAGCTTCCGTCACTGCAAAATGTCTTCTTCTCAGTTAGGCTCTGATACCATGTTAAATTTTTAGTATTAAATCACAATACTATAGGATCTTTGCTGAGAGAATAACATCTACAGTATATCAATGCATGACAATCATAATATGACAAGCATCACAAGCATCACATGAATCAAAAGCATAGAGACAAGAGACACAGAGTTTCCTTGGGGAAAACCCTAAGGTGAAAAACCCCACAACTTCCTCAGAGATAGAGAGAGCAATGGCTCAACCAAAATACAACCAAACAACACTGAGATAGTCTCCTAGCAGATGATCCTCCTCCTCCTCACTAGTGCGCCACTTTTCAGAGAGAGAGATAGATACTTTTCCGAGTGAGTAAAATAGAGATCTCCTATCTCTATTTATACTCACCTTTTTGCCCAGTGACCTACTGGGGCCGACTTGTCTACTTGAGTACATCCACATTATATTATATATTAATTAGGGCCGACCCCATAAGGTGGTCTAATAACCCATCGGCAAGTACACACACTTGCGACACTTGTCAATCCACAAGACGACACTTCCTTATAGAGGAATAACACATCTCTTATAAGGGTACAATAAATATATATATAATATACTGATGAAATACATTCCGAAGTTACATATACATCAACACATTGCTCCCAAACTTAACCTTGGAGTAGGTTTCTTTAATAACATTTATTTCTTGTGACTAGGCTGAGTTGTGCTTGGTCTTACCAAGTTTCCTATTATTCAAGAAGGTTTGTATGGCTGGTGAGTTATCAAGGCTTTCCTATTAAGTTGAGATTTACCAAATCTGAATTTACAATGTGTTCACAATGTTGGACACTAGAGACAGACCCAATTCTTTCAAATGAGTAAAAGATGTAATACCAGACTTAACTTGGATTAAAATTAATTTGAATAGGCAGCATAGCATCAAGCAAGATCTAGTTCCATGAAGGGAATTCGTAGATTAGGAATAAATTTGGAAGCTATGGAGAAGGGCTTGCTTAAGTTTTAACTATATTATTGTTTTTTTGGTTTCAGAGTGAACTGGACAAGTAGTAATCCACCCATCTGTGTTGAGCCTGCTCAAGTTGAGAGAGATTGTATTGGAAGACAGTAAAGAATTTTTCATGGAAGTTGAGACTTGGTTTTTGCATTAGCTAGCTAAAATAAGCTATTGAAGGGTACTCTATCCCATAGTAGCATAATTTAGCCCTAATTTAGCTAAAATAAGCTATTGAAGGGTACTCTAAAATAAGCTTAGAGATTATGTGTATGCATGCGCTGCACTTGTGCAGTAGGGATTTGAGACTGTGTATGGAGGTTTCTAACACCAGCTTGAACTAAGGGGCCCCTCTGAAGATCTGGTTGCTACGCTTATTGGTATGTTTTCCTTCGAACTTATCTCATTAAGTTTATGGAACATTCTGGTATACTATCTCATGCAATCTTCCATTGATTGGAAACCCCATCGAGACTTCGTTAATTCTAGTTAAGGTTTCTGTGCAGTGCGACCGTGAAACTTTAGGGTATGGGTGAATCAGGGGTTTGGTGATTTCTAGGTTGTGGAGAATTGTGGGTTGAAGGAAAGAAAATTATTCTGTGGAGACAGCAGCCAGCGCATTGGAATGAATCAATTGCTCTATGTTCTATGCTATCAGATCAAATAGTCAAGGTACGATATTAACTGCATCATTTTTTCTCTTTCATACCGAGGTCGCTCTCATCATGTTCTGTTTTCCTCCTTACAAACAATGAAATCTCCAAAATACTTTTCAGAATTCCATCAAAACTCCATGAAAATTGGCTTGACCAACATCAAATATAACAAGATAAAAAGCTTTGAGAGTAGTAGTAGGTTTTTTTCTTTCATATCGCCTTACTGACAGTGATTAATGGTATTAAGGTAATTTCCAGAATGACAAAATCAACATTCTAGCCGAGACTGTAAATAACATTTACTATGTCCAATAACGTCTCCACACTCAAAGCATTAAACCTCCGTGCGGTGCAGACACGACCGATAGCTCTCATCAAACCAGGTCGTATATATTAGATACTATCTTATTCACTATGGCCTCTTCGGGCTATGCAATATTACGAGACATATCATTAAAGAGCCATGGAAGTAAAGATCTGTTCATTAAGATAAAATGGGCAAATAAGGGAAACTTCTTACCTTCGGTCATACTGATAATGGAGGAACAAAATTTGGAAGTAATGGATGCTTTCATTTATACAAATGACAGGATGGCCTTCCACTCTCTCCACCTCAAGGTTCATATAACTATGAAGAGAATCATCTGTTCTAAGCTTAGCACTTGAAATCGTGGATGTAATGTAGATGATTGATAGGTGCTATGCTGTAGTCAGTGTGAGTTTCATACCACTCTGAATGAGAGAAGATAGATCTACAATGATGCGTTCCAAGTGTTTGTTACTGGGCTCAAGGAGTCCATGTGCCTTTCATGCTACCATGTCTTTCATGCCACTCTCTTTTTAAACTATGTCCACTTGGACCTGTGTTATTCCATATCTCTCTTCCCATTTCCAAACCAAGCTGAGTGCCAAGGTTCTGCTCGAATATCCTCCATCGCCACAGTGCTCCATGCCATCTTGGCCCTCCCCTATCGCCACAGTGCTCCACGCCATCTTGTCCCTCCCCTATGGCCATGGCCTCCACGAGCCATTCAGCCTCCACCACTGCCTCCAAATTCTTCAAAATTATTTTTTTTTCACATTAATTATGCAAAAAAAGCTGCAAAAATACCCAATTACTCGATAAGGAAAACAAAATAGAGGAAATGTCATGCCTTTTTTGGGAGCTATTAAGTTATAAATAATAAATAACAATGTTTCTTCTTCATTTCTCTGTTTAAGTTTTATTGTAGAGATATTTCTCATGAAGCTGCGCAGCGCCTTTTAAATTTTAGCTTCGACAACTGTTTTTTCTAAAATGCAACCTGATTACTTGTTATTTTGAAATGCAACTTTCTACTAATTTTTTTGTGAGGGTGAACGAGGTGACTTGGTTAGTGAAAACCCCCCCAATTCCCTGGCATAAAACCAACTCTTCGAAGGCCTTACAAATGCTTTAATGGATATCGGGATTTGAGAATCGGCTTGGGCTTTCTTTCTTCTGTGGTTGGCATTTGGGGCATTCCAGAATGACTCTGAAAACAATGGTTACTTTATTTCCTTGCTATGGTTAAAACTAGATCAACAGTGGCATCGTGACTCACTTACTACTCAACAGCTGTGAAGAAAATTTGCAATGTTGCATCATGTCGATAGAGAGTCATTGATACTTGAGAGATGGAAAGAAACTGCTCCTACGTAAAAGATGCTCACATTTGTAGTCGCACCTATAATGTAGTTATGTTGTTGTGAGAAGGATATTTTAATATATTAGATCACAAGAGATGTGTGATGGTGTTTTATAGACTTTGTTTTTTTATACAAGTTTAGTTTTTGTTTTGTTTGTAGACGGTTCATTTGTTTACATTTTTTAACAAAAAAATGATTTTTTCAATAATTAATAATAATCTATTTTACATGAGATTCTATTATACTTTTTTTTTGGATTTCGATTTGTTTTTGGTTGAATTTTCAATAACTAATGGAAGTGAAATAGATTATAAACCATCCTAACTTACATTACTCTGGTTGTGCATTAAAATCGCGATTATACATTTTTTTGTCTTGAGGTATTGATTGCTCTATATTCCAATATGCGAAATAGATCATAAAATCCTAACTTACATTAGTCTGGTTGTGCATTAAAATCGCGATTATACGTTTTTTTTGTCTTGAGTTATTGATTGCTCTATATTCCAATATTTTAATGAATTTTTTCCAAGAGAACGATATACTTTTAAGACAAGAAACTATTCACTACTTACAAACTTTTAAGTTGTGCTCAACGACTCCCTCCACATGCACTTCCTCCTATGTCTGAGCCAAGGGTTTCGACTAGTTCAAGCACAAACACAATCATACAGATAGGTAGTAGAAGTGAAGAGAAGGGGTGGTGATGGACGAAGAAATTGCGTGTCCCCGTTGTTATGTTACTATTGAATGAACAAAAGCAAGAACATATACGAAGGAGGAAGATTTCTAGAAACTGCCTCTCATGTCTTAACGATGGAGCTAAGAGTATAGTCGACACTCGACATAGTGTGAAGCATGAAACTTTAGCAGCATGCCAAAGCAAATGCACATGAAATTTTTTCAATGGGAAGGAACAACCCATATTTGAATAATGTCTAGTTTCGCTTTGAATTTTTTTCAATTGGAAGGAACAACCCATATTTGAGTAATGTCTTGAAACCAAATATCGATAAAATAATGTGGATCGAATAATGTATGAAACCAAATGTCAATATAAAAATGCCAAAACTGCTTTAATGTATGAAACCAAATGTCAATATAAAAATGCCAAAACTGCTTTAATGTATGAAACCAAATGTCAATATAAAAATGCCAAAACTGCTTTAATGTATGAAACCAAATGTCAATATAAAAATGCCAAAACTGCTTTATTTTTCATAGAGTTAACATTTTTATGTTTGAAACTAAAATGGATGGAACATGAGGCATCGAGAAGAGTTATCCTTGTACACCACAACAAAGACTAAGATGCAAAACACATTAAAAAAGAGCAGGTACGTACTCTCTTTTCTAGTTTAATGTGCAATATTCAATCTATTTTCTCTTTTCTAGTTTAATGTGCAATACTCAATCTATTTTCTTTAACAAAGGAAATGGTAAAATGAAAAGAAATCAACCAAACTTTATTGGAAAATTTTTAAAAATCTCAAAAAAAAAAAAATGTTCATTAACCTTGTAAATTTCTAAAAACCTTCAAGAAAAATAGCGTTCACTAACCTTAACTGTTTACGTAAATCTATATTCAACTTTACAAGTGCACTTCCAATTGTATTTTACTCATTGATCTATAAGAGCATTCATTAGTATTTTACTCATTGATCTATGAGAGCATTCATTATATATTACTCATTGATCTATAAGAGCAGCATTCATTGGAGCATTCATTGGAGAGTGTTACTTAAGTGATTGCTATCTATGATTAATATATATTAAAATAATATATTATATATATTACAATAATATATTTTCTTTATATAGATATGTTCTTGTCATCAATTACAATTATCAAAGTTTACAAAACCATTCTTAAAGGGTGTTATTTTACGTGATCGATATCTATTAAAAGAATATATTTTCGTTATATATAGATTTCATTCTAATCAATTACAATTATCAAAGTTCACAAAACCATTCTTACGATATTAATGAAAGTTAACATTGCGAGGAGTTGTTGAACTCTGAGATATAAACTATTTTGTTGGAATCAAAATTATTTAATTTTAAACAACTTCGACTAATAATGGAATCCGATTTTCGAGCAAAGTTTTAAGTAAACAATTTAGAACTGTTTTATTATAGCAGATGTTTGTATTGGATATAGCATTGCTAGACTATTACTTGAGGTTTGTTAGCTATTATTTGAGTTTTATCTCCACATTTTAACCCAAGTTTGTGGAATTGATGATTTCGTCTTATTGGTTATCCAAAGTTTTTTTTATGGTTGAGGATTGGATGATTCCCAAGTGACTATTGATATCTTCATAAATGTCATAAATTCAGTGTATGAAAACGCTACCATGGTATGCAAATATCAAAGCTAGCTTGATCGTCACCCTGGGCATACAATTTGTGAAGAAAGAACAAATGTAAATTCAAAGCATACTACATACTTGTAAGGGAAAGTGTCAAAAAACCATCATTAATGGAGACTTCTACATGGATATGCTACCATTTTACCTGGTTTTCTTCTCACAACGAACAAATTCCATGGACATACAAACATTCTATATAAAATTATGAAAAAAGCAACAACTTATACAAGCCCACAAGTGGACAATATCGGACTATATCTTTCCTTTTCCTTTTTGTTTTTCTCAAAAACAATAATGCAAAAATGCAAAGGGGAAAGTATAAAATCAAATGGCACTTTCTGACCATTGACATAGTATCACTCAATATGATTTTTCAATTTTCTTGTATTAATATGTTTTTAACCATTGACACATTATCAGCCAATATGATTTTTCCATTTTTTTGTATTAATATGTTTTTGATACAAAGCTTAGCTTCTATTTACCTTGTTTAAATATGAAGTTGGTGTTCAAATGATAGAGATATATAATTAACAAGTACTCGATCTACTTACGAGTGATCGTTCACATAAAAATATCCTCTTATGCATATATAACATCATCTTATACTACATTTTGACGCGAATATTTTTAAGATTTACATGTATATTAGACGGAATTAGATACACTACTTTATATTCTAGCAGGATGTTCTTATAGTTTTGTCACTAGTGGTTAACTAAAACAATTGTTGCTCCTGGATTCCTCTCATTTCAACTGTTTTCGTGACATTTCTTTAATTTGCTTTCCATGAAATGCATTCCCCTTAGTTTTATGCCAATTTTACCTTGTTTATTATGGCCATGTGTTGATTTTTGTTATCCAATATTCTGCTTCGTGTTATCTAAGTTATGCATGAGAAGCTTTCTGCAACATGTTTCACTTGTTTTCTTGGCATTCGGTTGTTATCTTTGACTTACTTGCGCTTGTGATCCGATGCATATCCCAACCCAATGGCCTCAGTGTTCCTGATGCTAGTATGTTTCCTGTTGAATCAACGCTAGATGTTTTAGATTTAATGAAAATCAGACAAAGGAATAGGGCAGTAGGTGCTACTGCTCTTAATGAGCATAATATTCGTTCTCACAGTTACCAATGAAGACGTTATATGCTTAAGTATTAACACCAGGGTTTAAGACATATATTACATTTCACTTTCTCATTTTCTAATTACTTTGTAAACTTTTTCCATCCAATTTCTTTATAACTACATTGTTGGTGGATATATTTGGAAGCTCTTGACTATGCATGTGCAAGGAACAGACTTCTCTTCTGGAACTATTCTTCATGGATGCCTTCATTTGGTAGACCTTGCTGGCAGTGAGAGGGTTGATAGGTCAGAATTTACTGGTGATAGACTTAGAGAAGCACAGCATATCAATAAATCTTTGTCAACTCTTGGGGATGTCATATATGCTCTAGCTAACAAAAGTGTTCATGTCCCGTATCGTAACAAGAAGCTTACTCAGATCATAATTGTACTTGTTTACACTTGGAGATCACACACTTGAGTTAGATATGTGATACTAGAGTGAACTAGTCTTCTTGTCATCTTCTTCATATATGCTTGCTCTCTTTGTCTTAGGTGCTAGGTTCTTGGAGGAAGTTAAAGGAAAAATCTAGGGTTAGGATTTTACCCTAAGGAGGAAAAGAAGATAGGGTTTGTGATAAACTCTAGAAGGGAAAAATAAACATGGTATCTTAATCTTGTATCTCTTATGAAAGAAGACTAGGGTTTTGTGGGATTTGGAAATCCTAGTGCTACTTGTTATGCTTGTTATGGAGGAGAAGAGGAGATGTCTTGTACACTTGTGGGATGCAAGTTTAGGTGCCAAGGAGGACTTGGTGATGATGATGCTAGACTTGTTGGTGATGATGCTAGCTTGTTGAGCATCTTTGGTGGAGTGACCAGCTTTGGTTAAAAGTGATTCCTAGCTAGGAGGAGTTGGTGGCTATGGTTTACTATGGTTTCGCTAGCTAGGGTTTGAACTTTGAAGAGCTTCACTTGTACCATATTTGTGATAAAGCTGTGGTATGTATTTGTACTTTATCTCTTGTATATATATGAAGTTTTCAGCTATCCAAATATTGTGCACTTATGGATTTCATTTTCATGTTATGTTATCTTCCTGATATAACACATATCATGAATATTTGCTATTTTATAATCTGCTACAATAAGAGAACTCACACCTATTATATGCCTAAAAAGGTGTGCCCTAAAGGTTGTAGCATTGTGGAATTGAAGTACACTAGTATGGTATTTATTCTCTTGGTATCGCATGTGAAATTGGGTTGAAGAGATGTGAAATATTTCTGTTGTAATTTAATATTTCAGAACAACCCTAAGGATGAAAGTTCAAAGGGAATAGATCCACGGATCATCAAGATTAAGGAGAAATTTCTGAATTTACATTAATTGTTTGATTACAGATATTTCTACACCTTTCTAAAATAGATACACATGGAACTTGCAAAAAGAGGCATTGTCTTCATACTCAGGACACCATATCCAATATGCAAGGAGTTATTTTTCCTAGCTGGGTGGAGTTTTGAGATTAGTGCAGAGACAAGTTACTTGACTCATGAGTTCTAAAGGAAAATATTTGTGAATTCCATGCCATGGAATTGTTTCGTGCATTATTCTGCCAATATAAGAGGCCAGTCTGCACTTTGGCCAACCAGTGATTTCTCTCAGGGGTCCTACTCTACATCTTTCATACTCAAACTTGATTTAAGAGGTTTATTGCCAAAAAATGGTATTGCAAGTCTTCTAGAACTCAATGATCTGTTTTAAAGTTCTACTTTGTATTTCCTCATGCTAGGTATGTTCTTAAGGTCTGCATTCCTTGCTTCTATGGTGTCATGTATCAAGTTGAGATTTATTTTGAGTGATTGTTGGCGCTATTCCTCCTATTATGGGGTGTACTTCAGATTTCATAGGACACTTTAGCATCTTCAGAAATAACTTTAATCGCTAGCCATGCAATTTTTTTTAAAGACTGTATTTGTAGATTTTCCTTGTAGTTAGTGCAAGTTTTATAATCGAAATCTTGGCTTGTATTTGCCTCTCTCAATGCCAATAAGGGAGTTCATTTCTAAATAGATATCATCTATGGCTTGGATATATCATTGTATCATCAAGACAATATCTTTATAGCAGTGTGTCACTTCCCAAAAATGGCCATTTCAATCCATTGGAACAAATTGTTGATGCATCTAGAGTTGTAGAATTTTCTTTCTACCACATTTGGACACACTATGGGTTGTTGCTCACCATCATTTGGGATTTAGAAAGTTGATTTCCTATTCACTTTTGGTAGTCATTATGCAAAAAATACTCACATATCTATTGAGGTTGATCCACATCGCAGTTGGCATTGTTGTCGAATGCTAACAGCTTCGCGACAAGTCATCGAATTCGACACAAATTTTCCAAGTTGTCAAACTGCCACAACTTCAACAAGTTCAGTGACCTCAAAACAGTTTTGTGACGTCGACATGCAGCATCGACCTATGACTTGTGCAACATCAACTTGCGACTTGCGACTGTCGAACTTTGACAGAATGTCTCTCTATCTTCCAGTCAACTGTAACGGTTGAACTGCCAAACCGTTCTAGATTCTCTTGTAATTGAACATAACGGGAAGGCACCCAAGTGTCTCATCACTCTCTATATAAGCATGTAAACTATTGTAACATACATATTACCTCTCTGGTTTTCAGTAATAGAGAAATCGGTTTGCATTCCTACATATTGTCTATATGCATGCATTTATCTGTGCAGTGTGTTCCTTCTTTGCTTATTATATTTCTTGTGCTTCCTCCATAATAGATACAACTCATTCATTCGATATGTTGGCTCCCTCGTCCTTCCTGGCCAAATGTGGATCATTGGTATCAGAGCAAGTTAGCTTATTCAAAGCTTCGTCAGAGTGCATTAGCTTTGTTCGTGCTTGAGTTTTACATAGACAATTCTATGGAAGTTACCTGACTTGTGTCGGTTCAAACTCGCTCATAGACTCAACAATCCAAGAAGACACTACCTCCAGAGATGGCAGAAGAAACAGCAGAAATACATGCAATCGACGAGACACAACAACTCATAGAGCAAGCACCGACTCGACAACGAACTGAGATGTTCGCCCAATTCAACGATATTCTCACATGATTTTCTTTGACTTCAGGAGCATTTCTGATGAGAACTAAATCCGACAAAATCAGCCCCTTCAAAGTGAAAATGATTTTAGACATACCGAATCTAGAATGCAAGATTGACACGAAATTCGTCGACAATTGGGAACAACAATTGGAATCCTATTACTCTATGAATCAACTCTCAGAAGCTGACAAGATCACGATTGCATCCTTAAAGATGTTAACATATGTGCACTACTGGTGGGAAAACCTCTTGTTGAAATATTGTAACTTCTAAGAATATTATATTTGTACTTTATTATTCTGGAGATGTTTCATTCCTCTGTGAAGACCTTATTGTATATTCGGAGATGTTTATTCCTCCATCAGAATGTGGTAACTTGGGTTATTAGACTTCCCTAGTGGGGGTCGGCCCTACATGTGTTATGTGGGTCAAAGGTTTATTAGAACACCCTAGAGGGGTTGTCCCAGTCAGTTGTAATAGAGTGTTTAACCCAGTGGTTAAAGTTGGGGCCGACCTAGTAAGTGTAAAGTCAAGTCAGATTTGTGTATAAATAGAGGAGGTGTGTTCCTCATTTAACACACACTACACTCACTTGTGAATAGCGCATAGGTGAGGGAGAGGTCTGCTATGGAGGAGAAGGAGCTCATGTCTAGGGTTTGCATCTTTGTATTTGTTGGTCATCTATATTGAGGAAGCTTTGCTGGGTTTTCTACCCCATGAGGGTTTCCTAGGATAAATCTGTGTCTCTTGTGTTTATGATGTGCTTGTTGTTCTTATCCTGTATATGCTATTGTTGTGAAATGAAATGAAATGCTGATATTTTCTGTCTTAGCATATTAATCTTAACATGGTATCAGAGCTAACCTGAAGGAAGGTAATGTATGGCACTTATGACACTTGCTTCACTTGAGACAATTTAAAGGTTAGGGTTTTATATAGCAAAAACCAGTCATCGTGGAACTTTTGCTATAAATACATTTTGGAAAAGGTTCAGGATTTGAAACATTTAAAGGTAGTAGGTAACATTCCCATGTACCTTTTTTCCAAAGAAAAGCCTCTAATTCATTGTACTTTGTGAGTTGTGATCAGTACAAGTTAGGGTTTCTGCCTCTTCCAGATCTTAGTCATAATTAGGTGACCTAGGAAAAAAGGTCATAACATGGGATAGGAAGCTCCAAATGAAATTTTGTAAAATGTGACAAGTAGCGCACGGACTGTACTATCTCAGGTAACGTTTTCAGGGGCTGAAGTTGAACCAGTGACACGTGGCACGCCGTACAAGTTCGCTCTCCTGTTTTGTCCCATAAAATGGTCACGTTGCGACACTTGGCATATCTCTCTCTCATAAAATCCAATTGAGGTCAGACCTATGGGGTTGGAAAGAGGACAGGTCGGGATACCACAGGAAGAATTTTCAGACCCTGTGGATTCGTAATTTCGAAGTTACACTAGAAACAATAAGGTGCATATTTCTATCAAAACAGATTTGGATTTTGAGCACCTTCATTCTTGAATCGTCACTACTGTGGAGAATTAGGGTTTCGGAGAAAGTTGGAATTTTTGGAATCGGAGTCCACGGCTTAATGCTACTCAGAAAAAATCAAAATTTAAAGACCAAAATCAAATTTTTTGGTTGGTCAGAAGGGTGGGCTTGATCAAACCCTAGTTCGAGACCTTGATCGGAAAGGTGGAAAATTAGGGCTTCTGCAAAAGTTGGAATTTTTTAAGTCTGTGATCACGGCTCAAAGCTCGTCAGAAAAATAGAAGTTTAGAGCTTTGGATCGAACCTTTTGATTGGGCAAAAGGGTAGGCTTCATCAAACCCTAGTTCGGGATCCTGTCCAGAAGATCCAGAAGTTTCGAAGGCAATTTTGAGGGGTCAAATTTTGGAGATTTCAAAATTGAAGTATGCTAGCTTGATCATCTCAGCAAGGCACATCTTTCCATCCATTCAGAAGTGTGAAAGTCAAAGTTTGAATTTTTAGGGTTTCTCTGACAAACCCTAATCGAGCTCCAGATCTAGTTTCAGGGGGAGATGAGGCTAAGGCCTTACATAAGAAGACTACAAGAATTCCCTGACAGGTATGACTTGAGGGGATACAGGTATGTGTTGAAATCTGTTCATGATTAAGTTTATAATATGCTTGTCTTCATATTATTGAGATTAGTACAATTATGATTGTTTGATAATGAATGCATGTGAATGATAGAAGGCATTCATTGATTAAGGTTATGACACTTATGATTGTACTAATGCACTTGTGGTGTTGTATGAGGATGATGTTGTCTACTAACAAGATACAGGTACATCAAGAAAGACAAATCAAGTTCTATGACCATGATGACATAAGGAAAAAAAACTCATCCATAGTCTTTGACCACATAGAAGATCTACTTACGAGGTATGTATGATTTATTTCTACTATGCTTAACTTATGAGGTATGTAGCTTACTAGCACAAGGTCTCTAAATCATTGAAGAGAATAAAGATATTGTTTGGGTATGTTAGACATAACTAAGCATGTATACTAATCCAGGTATGTTTTTCTATGTCAAGTTAGAATCCTACTTTGTGCTAGGATCTTAGTATACCCATGTATTGAATGATCATGACCATACATATTCAAGATTATTTAGAATTATAATTTTTTGATAATATTGAGTTTATACTAATGAATGTATGATTATGTATGAGATCATGATGATGACACTAGTGCACACTTAAGCATGCATAGTGGTCAAGGATGGATAGAAGCTCATGACATGGAAGGGAAGTCGAGACCAAGAAGGATGCAACCTCACAAGACATAAAAAGATAAGTATTTGAATTGTTATTTGAATTACTAAATAGTCTATGATATTGCTCGTAATAGTTGTATGCATATTTGTATTCCTAGAATATATCATGCTAAGTGTAAGCATTCATATAGCATTGAACAGTATACTACTAATATGCATATGATTGGTAAGTTAGAAAAACATTCCATTGTTGATTGTCTAGAATGAAACCTCTTTGTTGACATGCTGAGATTTGTGCACGCTCTTGAGAGTATGTCCTGGTAGAGATGGAAGGCATCTAGAAAGCCACTGTATACATACAGGATATGGAAAAGTGTTGTGCCAAAGTATTGGTCAAGATAGTAGCATAACTATGTAAATAATATCTGTATGCATAATAGGTTATCATGTCAACATGATTTGATGATTATGAAGTATTACTAATCATGTACTTAATTTTGATTTGTAGGAAAGATCATGAAGAATGATGAACACTGAACAAGTGATGGATGTTCAACAAGAAGATTTACAAATCAAACATACTATAGAAGGATCATGGCTAGAATATTCTCTTAGAAAGAGGAGGAGGATCGTGACGAGATGTTTGCTCCAAGTAGCTAGATAAATACCATTCTCTTAATAGTGTAATTGAAGAAGAAGTGTGAATCAGGCTCTGTATGGGTACCCAGGATCGATAGTCATTTGATGAGCTTAATGATCACCATGGGTGATGTGGATCTCAACAAGGTTGAAGATGGTTTCTATATACAGATGACATGGATGCAAGAAGGAACTCACCACATAGTTTGAATGATATCGAGGCTTATATCAGTAGACCCATCTGACGAGAGATGGAACAGATAGATATGCAAAAGATCATTCAATGCAAAGTGTGAATGATGTTCAGTCACAAAGGAAGAATTGACAGTTTCTTGACAAGCTTGGGCTTTACCAGAAGTAAAGTTGTTCCTAACCTTTACCTTAAGATTATAAATGATACTATTATTGTATGTGGATGATCTCTTTCTGACAGGGAATGAGAAATAGATCATGGAAAGCAAGAAGAATCTAGCTACAGAATTTGAGATGAAAGATCTCGAATTGATGCATTACTTCCTAGGTCTGGAAGTATGGCAAGGCTCAGAAGGAATCTTTCTCAACCAGGGAAAGTATGCTGTGGAAATATTGAAAAGATTTGATATGTTGGAATGCAAAGCCATGGCCACTCCCATGGATTCCAATTTGAAGTTGTTAGCTGATGAACTCATCAGAATTAGTTGATGTGACTCTGTACAGACAGATTATTGGTTGATCAATGTATCTGACGAGTACAAGGCCAAATATATGCTTTGTTGTGAACACCTTGAGTCAATATCTAGTGGAACCTAGGTGTGTTCACCTGATAGCTCCAAAGCATGAGATGATATACCTAAAGGGTATGATAGACTTTGGTCTATGTTTTCTTGGAGATCATGAATTCAGATTGTATGGATACACAGATGTTGATTGGGCAGGAAGTGTACATCGGGCGGATGTTATTGTCTGGGATCTGCCATCATCTTGTGGATTAGCAAGAAGCAGTATAGTGTGTCTCTCAGCACACCTGAAGCGGAATATATATATAGCTGCTTACTCTGCTAGTTGTGAAGTAGTATGGCTTCAAAAGTTGTTATCAGGATTGTTTGACATAGACAAAATTGTGATCCTATGTGACAACTAGAGTTGTATCAAGATGGAAGAGAATCTAGTGTTCCATATAGAGATCCGATATTTTTATATACGGGATATGGTGCAAAAAGGAGCTATCAAGATCGAGTATGTGAGCACTAACGAACAAGTTGCTGATGTATTGAAAAAACCTATGTCTCGAGTAAAGGTTGAGTATTTTCGAGACAAGCTTGGTGTAGTTCAGAAGGAACCTCCTCGAAAGGGGAAGTGATATGGTCGATGGTGATATTTGATATTGGTATCGATGATGAGATTGCCTATATCGACGGTAAGGTCAATGCTAAAGATACTATATTGATGACGAGGATATTGTATCGATGACGACGATACTTGTATCGATGATGAGGATACTGTATCGATGCTATGGACACTTGTATTGATAATGAGGTTACTTGTACCGACGATGAGGTCGATGATGAGGTTACCGATGCCGACAAAGAGGTTGGTGGATGGTCCTTAGCTGACAAGGGTATTGCATCATCCTTGAACACATGTTCTAAAAGGATCCGTAGACAGATGTCTTCGAGAATGAAGTCCTTAGTGGACAGGTGGGGATTGTATCTTCCCAAGACTTCGGTCCCAGAATTGATCCGTAGATAAATGTCTTCGAGAATGAGGTCCTTAGTGGACAGGTGGGGATTGTATCTTCCTCAGACTTCGGTCCCAAAATTGATCCGTAGACAGATGTCTTCGAGAATGAGGTCCTTAGTGGATAGATGGGGATTGTATCTTCCCTGGACTTCGGTCCCAGAATTGATCCGTAGACATATGTCTTTGAGAATTGATGATAGGAATGCATCGTCCCTGGACTCTTGGTTCAAAATGTACGTGATGGGATTGCATCATCCCTAGACATGAGACTTGTCTTAAAGTGATAAGGATTGATCCTCCTGGAAGTTGATCTGGATTGCATTGTCCATAGACATGAGACTTGTCTTAAAGTGATAAGGATTGATCCTCCTGGAAGTTGATCTGGATTACATCGTCCATAGACATGAGACTTGTCTTAAAGTGATAAGGATTGATCCTCCTGGAAGTTGATCTAGATTGCATCATCCATAGACATGAGACTTGCCTTAAATTGATAAGAATCGATCATCCTGGAACTTGATCTGGATTGTATCATCCATGGACCTATGTCCTAAAGTGAGAGGGATTGATCATCCCGTAATAGGATCGTGTGTATTGAAGAGTATGTTGTAGATCGTGATGATCATATGATGACGATGATGATGATCGTATGATGATGATGCCGATGATCGTATGATGACGATGCTAATGATCGTATGATGACGATGTTGATGATCGTATGATGACGATGCTGATGATCGTGTGATGACGATGCTGATGATCGTGTGATGACGATTTTGATGATCGTGTGATGACGATGCTGATGATTGTAAGGATCCATATGTTGATGTCGATGTTGTTGTAGTTGTTTGAGTGCTGTAGAAGATGAAGAGTCAGTACTGAAGATGTTGATGTTCCAATATTGAAGATGTTCCAGTAACTGCTTGAGTTACTGATGATGTTGAGAAAGCTTCCAATGATTTATAGATGTATCATGTATGATGTTGATGACTCCTTGCTCCTGCAGATGTTGTTATAATATCATTCTCGTTAAGGGGGAGTGTTGAAATATTGTAACTTCTAAGAATATTATATTTGTACTTTATTATTTTGGAGATGTTTCATTCCTCCATGAAGACCTTATTGTATATCCGGAGATGTTTATTCCTCCGTCGGAATGTGGTAACTTGGGTTATTAGACTTACCTAGTGGGGGTCGGCCCTGTATGTGTTATGTGGGTCAAAAGGCTATTAGACCACCCTAGAGGGGTCATCCCAGTCAGTTGTAATGGGGTGTTTAACGTAGTGGTTAAAGTTGGGGCCGACCTAGTAAGTGTAAAGTCAAGTCGTAGTTGTGTAAAAATAGATGAGGTGTGTTCCTCATTTAACACACACTACACTCACTTGTGAATAGCGAATAGGTGAGGGAGAGGTCTTCTATGGAGTATAAGGAGCTCATGTCTAGGGTTTGCATCTTTGTATTTGTTGGTCATCTATATTGAGGAAGCTTTGCTGGGTTTTCTACCCCATGAGGGTTTCCCAGGATAAATCTGTGTCTCTTGTGTTTATGATGTGCTTGTTGTTCTTTCAGTGATCCTGTATAGGATATTGTTGTGAAATGAAATGCAATGTTGATATTTTCTATCTTAGCATATTTAATCTTAACACCTCTCGACAAATATGGATAAAAGTGGAGACCCCATCAACACATGGGATAAATTCATCGAATACATCCGAAAGGAATTCTACCCGCCCAAGTACCTTGAGAAGCAGTATAAGAAGTGGCAGCAGATAAAGCAATGGAAAGACCAGTCCATACAAAGTTACACCGATGAGTTCTATCGACTCATGGCTAGACTTGGCATCCAAGCAGAAGAAAAATTGCTTGTTCTAAAGTACGTAAGTGGATTATCCCAGTATATTAAGTAGCAGATGTAGTTTCTGACTGTCACTACACTTGTCGATGCATTCCACTATGCCAGCAAACTTGAAACCAAATACAATGGAAAAGCACACTTCGGGACAAAGCCGACATCAGGACGACCACTCGAAAAGAAGGCACCAGCCGACTCTGCCAAAGACAGATCACGACAAAAAGCCTTTTCACCAAAAGGAACATAGAAAGCAACCCACTATTAAATGGTGCGACTACCATCACTCATATTCCCATGATACGTCTGAATGCAAAGCTCAGAAGACCTTTTTGGAAAAAGTGTCGACATCTGATGCATTCGAGGAGACTTTGGTAGAATCTGATTCAGAAGCAACAACTCTTTTGACATCGACATTGACAAATCCATCAGCCTCAACTATAGTCGACGAGGAGGAATGATATATTTTGTTCCATACATAGATATGGGGTCAAAAAATACATTGCATCTGATTGGGGACAACGGGATCCAAAAGAACTTTGTTTCTGAAGAACTTGTGAAGAAACTAGGTCTTGTGACCACTCTGCATCCTCGGCCTTACAACATCGGTTTGATGAAGGATGGACAAGAGCTAAGGATCACTCAACAATACAAGCTCGCATACTTCATAAATCCTTCTGAAGATGAATTACTTTGCGATGTGTCACCACTCTCCATAGCCGAGGCCCTGTTTGGGAATCCTTACCTATGGGATCACCATGGAAGTTACCAATCATGACCGCAGAAGGTGATTGTCAGAATTTGGAATCAACGATACATCATACCAGAATGACGACCTACACCAACGATTGCAATGATATCTGCTAAACATATAAAGAAGCTCATCAATCATGCTTAGAATTTCGCATTGATTATGATAAAGCCACAACAATCTAGTGAAAACTGCAGCAACCAGTCGAGTCACCGACGAGTGTAGACAGAAAAGAAAAAAAAATTATTTTTCATATAGATTAAGTTGCATTATGTTTAAATTCATGTCTATACTTCATGCATTCACCTAACCGCACAAGATAAAATTTACGGTATTGTTAGGTTAAAACTTTCTAGTAATTTGTGTGATAAGTTAGTGATGTGTTACGGCATCGTTAAGTGTGGCAATTGTCATTATCTTCCTGCACTACATCCCGGGGGCCTACAGTTATTCCACATACCAACCGGTATATTGAACGGCCTTTCATGTACCCTTGGGTATATCGAACGACCTTTCATGTACCCTTGGGTATATCGAAAGGTACTTCACGTACTCAATAGTATATCAGAAGGATCTTGTTGTACAGTTGTGCATTAGACAACACCACTACAAATTTGAGCTCCCACGTACCTTGCATATATCGGGAGACCCTTCTAGGATTCCTATACCAACTGAGTTAACATATTGGTCGTCTTGGCATGGCAATACACCGAGAACAACACTCGGGGCTCGCTACTACGCACGTGCTTCAAGTAGTCTGTTTATACGGTCATGGGTAAGGTACTAATCCTCCCTGGTTAGTGCTGTGAAATATTGGGCTGAGTATAACTATTGGACCCTGTGGTATATCGTGAGTTGCACCACTTTGACAATCCTGTGAAGTTCCAGACTTTTGAATACCCAGTTGTCACATAAGTTTGCTTGCAGCTTTAGCTTGTGTAGATTTTGGATTGATTTTTTTTTTATATAGGTTACACTTAGGAGAAATTTTGATTCAATCACACTGGCCGATCAACCGTTGAGAAGATCTTGAAGGATTTTGAATTTTCCACCTGAATATCCCCTTAACTAGGAGGAGAACTTGGGAGCAAGAATGGATCAACCTACAATGTCTATGTCACATGAGGAAGAAACCTCTACTTTAGAGTTGGGAATGAACTACTCATCTCCCACCAATCCACCTATCACTAATCCCGCAGGACCTTCGATGGTGGAACAACCTACCTCATACGACACATCCTTCCATCATTTGATGGAGGGACATCCTAGAGCTACAGATTGGATTTTCAGTCAGCCCTAGGATGAATCTGTATCAACATCATTTGGTCCATCCGCATATTTTTGGGACATGTCTCTAGGATGACATGTCATCGAGTTTGGGTCAATTCCCATGGAAGAAACCATACCTTGTCATTATATTCCTAACAATGAATTTATTGCACCACTTTATGAACAGATGAACCATCTGGCATGACTGGTGAACAAATTAGACACCAGAGTCTCTCGTGACAAGTAAACATTCCAGATACACCCATTTTTCAATATTCCCTTGTGTTCTCTTTATCATTTACTTCACCAAAATCATCCATACCTACCTTGACCACTTACGAACCAAGTCAACTCTCATTTCCTATGAGTACACCTCTAATTCAAGCGACTGGTTCTATACCTATTGTGACCGCAACCTATGAAGGGAAACCTTCAACGTCTGTTAACTATGGGACATTACCTCCACCTCCCCCACCTCAGAATTTGAGGGGAGGATATAATCTTCCTGTTAGACTACTGTCAAGCAAAATTAATCCTTTCATTAACAGTCAACCCTCGGTCATGGGTCAACCTAGAATTAGTGGTCACCATTTGTTCACTGGGAACATTCCATCATGTGGAAAAATTTCCACTGGGGGGGAATCCTTAGTTAGTGGACCTAACCTGACTTGGGGACATCACCCAGTTAGCAGCCTGTTGTTGCTGCAACATCCTTCCCCAAAATTTTGGGGCCCCTCCTTCTACACATTTTGTAACAAGTGTTTTCCTTGTCTTTCAGATTTATTTTTCTCTCTAACTTGGCAAAATTTCAACACGTGCTTCCCAAAAGTTTTCTCAATTATTTTTTCTAAGCCAAAGTCACCTTTTCTCTTTAGCGCATTTTTTAGCCTTAACTCATCTGCTTTAGCAAAAATGTTGAGCATAACTCTTCCGCCCTTTGGCGCAATTGCTAACTATAAGTCTGCCGCTTTGTCACGTCCCCTCCCATCAGTCCAGCTAGATGGAGAGGATCGTGAGGTTAAACCGAGCATCTAGCCCCCATATCCATTCATTAAACTTTTTTTTGATACAAAGACAAGTATATGTTCATGCAATGGAAACACAACGGAAGTTAAGTAAATGCTGTTGATATCTATCATACATTCAATATTATGTGACAGCCAATTAAAGACCTTTGCAGATTTATAAAAGATCATATGGAATTGCATAAACTCGTAAAAAACACAGCGGAAGTAAATTCATTTAATCCATCCACATACATTCATAATATTCATCAAATGGTAATTGCAATTTAACACAAGAGAATACTTATCTTATGCGAAAGTAGTCCCAAGCAACTGGCTATGCAACTGCAACATTCCACCCAACCATAGGCCAATGTGCTCCTCAATCTCTCAGCACCACTGCCACCCCCGAGCTGGGCATGATCTCTACAAGGAACCAGGGAACAGCAGACTCACACATAGCCAAGCCTACACCAAGATGAGCCAAGCCAATCTACAATTGGGTTTATCAGGATGCTAGGAGATGGAAAGGAAGAGTTGCTAAGCTAGTGAGCTCCAGCACAGAGCCAGGGATAAACTTGCAAGATCTATCTAGCTTGGCACCCACAATACCTACACACCCAGCACAAGGAAGTATTCTTTTCACTGCTGTACAGTCCCTCAAGCCATACCTTCCCTATCTAGTTCTCTCAGGGAATGCATAGAAGAGTAACCAAAGCCCTCTTGATCTTCTTGAGAGGTTGTCTCCCCCACTAGGTTTATCAAGCCACTTCTGTCCACTACCACTCCAACACTTCAGTTCACAGATTCAAACCAAAAACGAGGATGCACATAACAGCAGAACCCCACTTGCTGGGCATGAGGAAAACGTTTTCCACAGTGGGATGCATGAGACGGGGTTTTCAACTCACTCAGAAAAATGTGGGAACCCCCAAAAACGGAATGGGAAGATGGGGAACAACCTTGGGAAGCCAATCCGTTTTTAGAAAAACGTCCTTGGACATTCGGGGGCAAAAACGACCTCCATACAGTCCCCAAAACGTGGCTCTTCTCTCCCAAGCTACTGTATATGCAAAAACGAACTCCCAGGCATGGAAGAATGCAGGATTTGGATGAAAAACGTGTAGGGAAAGACCCAGCTAGCTCCAACTACGTGAATCCCTGAAGACTGACTATTCAGAATGGCTTTGGGCACCATTTCGTGGGTGTTTTCTTTCCCAACAAGCAAAAACATGAATTTCCAGGTTGATGGCTTGCACATGCACGAAATTGGCTGCCATACTTCTTCATTTCCAAGGCAATAACTGCCCCAACCAATCTTTGGAAGAATTAAATGATTGGGTGCATGAGACAAAATGGGTAGTTGGTGGTTTTTTTTGGGTTTCCCCATTGACACATGGATTAATACCATTGGCTCAAGGATTTGAATAATTTCCCCCCCCTATTTCTTGTAGAATCATGCCCCATCTCTTTGTTGCATTGCATAGCTAGTTGTGGGTATTTTTCATTAAAATTCATATTTACATGATGTCTTATTTACATCGTGCCCATCTAGCACAAGAACCATAGGCATCTATTCTAATTGCCGATACATAAATGCTAAATCAATGGTGGGGCCTTGGCCTTGAGCTCCTCACCATGATTAAATATCAGTATTTACATCATTTACAATTTGATACAAAGGGGGTCAAAATGGAGACGTGACACGCTTGGCACATTTTTTAACCATAGGTCTTCCGGTTGGCGCATACATTGACTATAAGTTGGCCGCCCTGTTTGCAAATCTTAGTCCTTTTACCATTTGGTGCGCAATTTTTAAATATAAGTTGGCCGCCCTTTTAGCACGAATTATAACCATATCTCAACCGCCATTGGCACCAAACCTATCCTTAGATGAGCACCATTGCAAAATCCCTTAAGTCTTTTCCATGACTCATTGGCGCGGTTCCCGTTAGAGCACATTTTGTGACTAAAACTTGCGCCAAAGGCACAAGGCCTACCCATATAGCTTCCATTGTTAAATTTTGAGCATTAATTCACAATACTCTTGGATCTTTACTGAGAGAATAACATATACAGTATATCAATGCATAACAATCACAATAAGCATGACAAGTATCACAAGAATCAAAAGCATGAGAGACAAGAGACACAGAGTTTTCGTGGGGAAAACCCTAAGGTGAAAAACCCCACAATTTGCTCAGAGATAGAGAGAGCAATGGGTCAACCAAAGTACAACCAAAATACACTTGAGATAGTCTCCTAGAGCAGATGATCCTCCTCCTCACTAGTGCGCCACTTTCTGAGTGAGAGAGATATAATTTTCCGAATGATGCAAATAGAGATCTCCCGATCTCTATTTATACTTAACCTGTTTGCCCAGTTACACTATGGGGCCGACTTGTCTATCTAGATACATCCATAAAATAATATATATTTCAGGGCCGACCCCATACATGGTGGTCTAATAACCCATCGGCAAGTACACACACTTGCAACACTTGTCAATCCACATGACGACACTTACTTACAGAGGAATAACAATCTCTAATAAGGGTACAATAAATATATATAAAATACATAGATGAAATACATTCTGAAGTTACATATACATCAACACTCCCTCTTAACTAGGAAGGTATTTCTCGACACAGATATACTAGACAAGTCTTCTTCTCGGGATCATCGTCATCGATGCATCGTCATCATCATAGTCACTACTGCTGCTATCTCAACCAATCTCTGACTATACTCGTCATAGGAAGTTCTACAGAGCCCGTCCTTTTTCATACTGGATGTAGGCCCACCACCTGTAGGTCTTCATCATCTGTGCGAACGATCTGATAGAGGTGGCCTCTCAGGACTAATTTTATGTGCGGATGCAATACCGGAAAGAGTATCCCAGGAACATTTATGTGCCTAAGCACGACTGGCAAGATCTCCCAGGACTGATTACATGCATCTCCTCCACAATACCTTTAAAGAGCATCCCAAGAACATTTATGTGCCGCAGTACGACCGGCAAGATCTCTAAAGAGCATCCCAGGACTTATTACGAGCACACAGCTCAACCTCTCGGATCTCTAGGACTGATTACATGTGGATAGACAAAACCTTTAAAGAGCATCCCAGGAACATTTATGTGCCGCAGCACGACCGACAAGATCTCTAAAGAGCATCCCAAGACTAATTACGAGCACACAACTCAACCTCTCGGATCTCTAGGACTGATTACATGTGGATAGACAAAACCTTTAAAGAGCATCCCAAGAACATTTATGTGCCATAGCACGACCGGCAAGATCTCTAAAGAGCATCCTAGGACTAATTATGAGCACACAGCTCAACCTCTCGGATCTCCAGGACTAATTACATGTCTCTCTAGTAATACCTCATCCCAGGACAGATTACGAGCACACAGCTCAACCTATCGGATATCTGAGGACCGATTACATACTACATAGCAATACCGGAAAGAGTACCCCACGAACATTTATGTGCCGCAGCACGACTGGCAAGATATCCCAGGACTGAATACATGCTATTTGCACAACCTGCTACATATCATCTCTGACCTCCAAGTATCAACCTGATACTCATGATCCAACAGATCATCATCGCATGAGGCATCATCCTGATGCCCATGATCATACTGATCATCATCACTTGTACCATCCTAGTACATATCATCTGGAGCAACATCCTAAAGGTCATCATCATGATCAACCTGATCATACAATGCATCCACCTGATGCACACCAAGTATCTACCTGATACATATCATCATACATGATCCACCTGATACAAATACAAATACATGATACATATCAACATACATGATCTACCTGATCATACAATTTATCCACCTGATACATATACAGATACATGGTCCAAGCATCCAACATGATGCATATACAAATACATACAAATGATCCAACCGATCATATCCAGCATCCAACATGATGCATCTATACATATAAATATAAATGATGCAACTCATCATATCCAGCATCAACATGATGCGTACATACATACAAATATAAATGATCCAACTGATCATATCCAGCATCCAACATGATGCATATACAAAGCAGTAACTAGAGCATCGTCCTGATGCTCATCATCCAGCACTTACATCCACAGCCATGTGAAGGATCCTCCTTCCAACATGCTTGGAATAGCTTTAGAAAATGTGTCCATCACTTTTTACTCGAAGTGTCATCAATCTTAAGAACACCAATCCTCTCCCTGAAGTACTCGAACTTCACCCTGGCTAGTGGCTTCGTCAACACATCTGCAATCTACTCATCCGTCGCAATGTACAGGATCTTCACAGCTCCTCTCTGCACCATATCCCTGATATAGTGATATTTGATATCTATGTGTTTCGACCTGTCATGAAACACTGGGTTCTCAGACAACTTCACACAACTCTGGTTATCACAAAAGATACCAGCAGCATCCAACAGGAGATCAAATAACTCAAACAGTGGCTTTCGTAGCCATACTGCCTCACAACTAGCTGAGCAGGATGCAACATACTCTGCCTTAGTTGTACTCAGTGCTACGCAGGACTGCTTCCTGCTAAACCAAGAGATCACACCTGATCCCATACTGAAGCAGCACCTAGTTGTGCTCTTCCTATCTGCAGCACTGCCAGTCCAATCTGAATCAACATAACCCTGCAGGTTAAACTTTTGATTTGATTCACACTTGAGCCCATAATGCACTATACCCATCAGGTACCTCATGACATGCTTTATAGCAACCAGGTGAACACTCCTCGGATCCATCAGGAACTGGCTCAATGTGTTCACTGCAAAGCAAATATCTGGTCTTGGGTTCATTAGGTACATCAAGGACCCAATCATCTGACGATACATAGAGACATCAACCAGCTCAGATGAAGCATCACATAGAAGCTTCAGATTCGATGCCATGGGTGTGTCCATTGCCTTGCAATCCATCATCCCAAATCTCTTCAGGATATCTACTGTGTACTTCCCTTGACCAAGGAAGATCCCACCTGAATTCTGCCACACCTCCATACCTAGGAAATAATGCATCATTCCCAAATATTTCATATCTAACTCAGCAGCAAGCTTCCTCTTAGTATCTGCAATCAATATGTTATCTCCTGTTACAAATAAGTCATCCACATACAGAAGTAGAATCACAGGATTCCCTTCCTCAACCTTGTAGTAAAGTTTGGAATCCACTTTACTCTTGGTAAAGCCCAAGCTAGATAGGAAACTGTCCATCCTACCATACCAAGTTCTGGGAGCTTGCTTCAAGCCATACAAGGCTTTCTTCAATCTGCACACATATGACTCCCTGTCATGTATTTCAAAACCGAGTGGCTACTCCACATATACTTCCTCTTCAACTACACCATTCAAGAAATCAGTCTTGACATCCATCTGGTGTATTTTCCATTTCATTGCTGCAGCCAGGGCAAGTACTGTTCTGATGGAAGTATACCTGGATACAGATGCAAAATTTTATTCATAATCTATTCCCTCTTTCTGAGAGAAGCCACAAGCTACAAATCTTGCCTTGTATTTCTCTATACTGCCATCTGCAGCATGCTTGATTTTGTATATCCATTTGGAAGTCACAACAGACTTCTCTTTAGGTCTTGGAACAACATCCCAAACATCATTTTTCATTATTGATTGGTATTCCTCAACCATATAATCCTTCCATTCTTTCTTTTCCGCTGCTTCTTCATAACTGGAAGGTTCTTTGTTCATAATGTCAGAGAGTAAAGCAACATAGCTGGTATGTGATCTGGTTCTCTTCTTTGCTCTATGTTCTTCTTCTGGAATGCCAAATCTTTCTGCATCTTGAATGAGCTCTCTAGCCCATGCAGGTTTCCTCTTGTGAGAGTTATCTTCACGGGGTGGATCTACAGGTTCTTGCAGATCTTCAAACTCACGAACAACTTCTGGAATTGCTTCAGTCATGGTTGTGTCTTGAAATCTAGTTTCCTTAGGTTCTTCATAAACTTCGATAGGTGCATTCCTTGATTTGATGAATGCTGAGTTTTCATCAAATGTTACATCCCTACTGACATCAATCTTCTTGAACCCTAGAAAGTATATTTTGTAAGCCTTCGAGCTTTCACTGTAACCCACAAAGATACCCTTCTTTCCTGAAGGATCTAGTTTGGTCCTCTTTTCCTTTGGGACATGAGTGTATACTGGACAACCAAATATTCTGAGATGGCTGACTTGAGGTTTCTTACCAGAAAAGACCTCTTCTCGTGTCTTGTTGTCCAATATCTTGTGGGGTGTTTTGTTCTGCACATATACAACTGTTCTAGCTGCTTCTACCCATAGATGAATAGGTATATCCTGGTCATGCAGCATTGCCCTTGTTGCTTCCATGATTGTTCTGTTCTTCCTTTCTGCAATTCCATTCTATTGAGGATTATAAGGAGCAGTCAACTCCCTCTTAATCCCTGAATCACTACAAAGCTTCTTGAAGTCACCTGAGGTGAATTCTCCACCATTGTCGGATCTGAATGTTTTGATCTTCTTGTCAGTTTGATTCTCCATCAAGGTTTTGAATTCCTTGAACTTATCAAACACCTCATCTTTGTTCTTCAAGAAGTATACCCAAGTCTTCCTGGAGAATTCATTAATAAATGAGACATAATAAACATACCCACTTAGAGAACTGGATGACATAGGACCACATACATCTGAGTGGATGATTTCCAAGATATCTTTTGCCTTGCTTTCACTACTTGGGAAAGCCTTCTTAATATTCTTACCTTTTGCACATCCTTTGCAAACACCTTCATGTTTGGTCTTGATTTCAGGAAGACCCTCTACAGCCTTGCTTGCAATTGGAAGTGCCCTATAGTGCATATGAGCAAGTCTTCTATGCCAAAGTTCACTTGGCTCCATGGATTCATGCACCATGGCATGTTCAGGTTGTCCTTTTAATTTATACAAACCTCCCTCTTGCTCTCCAATCACTACTTCATCATCTATGGTCTTTCCCTTTGGCCACATTAGGACTTGGCCATCCACAAATGCAACCCTCATACCTTTTTCATCTAATGCAGATATGGAGAGTAAGTTCTTCTTGAGCCCAGGTACATAAAGGACTTCTTTCATCTTCAAATATTTTCTAGAATCTAGATTGTAGGAGGCTTCACCACTTCCTTTGATTGGGTATTGATAATTATCCCCAAGTTTCACCTTATGGGGTGATTCATGTTCAAATAGATTCACAAAAGATTCCTTAAACCCAGTCATGTGTTTGGAAGCCCCACTATCAATCAACCAATCATTACAACCGTGGGAGATAGTACCTGTGAGAGCAGAGATTAGAACATACTGTTCTTCACTTGATGAGTCATCATTACTATCATCACTTTCTGCCCTAGCCTTCTTCTTTGGAGGTTCATCATCTTCTGCAGCATGAGCATGGTACCTTCTTTTGTTACCCTTCTTCTTCTTGCTGGATTTGTTGGTTTTGTGGTTGTCGCTTTTGATCTTGGGACATTCTAAAGCAAAGTGACCCTTCTCATTACAAGTGAAACACCTTAGATCTTTCTTGTCTTTGTGAAAATGATGCGAAGATTTCTTCTTGTGATGGGATGGCTCCCTCTTGAACTTGCCCTTCTTAGTGTGAGCTGTGAGAGATTGATCTTCATTTCCCATCTTCTCTTCTCTTTCCACAAGCCTTGCTTCTTCTTGAGAACATTCCTCCCATAATCTATTGAAGGAGATTAACTTCTATCTAGCACAGATCCCCTGGATAAAAGAGTCCCATGACCTAGGTAGGCCATTCAAAGTAGTCATAACAATTTCACCATTCTCCACCATTTCATCTACAGCTTCAAGTTGTTCCTTGATCTAAGAGACCTTGGAGAAATAGGATTGAATGGTTTCTCCATTCGACATCTTGACCCCTTTCAATTGATTCCATAGGGTCATCTTCCGATTTATGTTCTTTCCTTCAAATAGCTTGGTCAAAGAGTCAAACATAGCCTTGGGTGTCTTTAGAGAAGACACATGGGGTATGAGATGGTCTTTGATAGAATCAATAATGATTCTCTTTTCCTTGACTAAGTTCTTCTTATGCAATACCTTAGTCTCTTCATCCTCTGGGATAGGGGTGTCTTCTTTTATATCTGAGTCCAACTCATTCTCTTCCAAGATTAACCCAATCCTATACTTCCAAGCTCTGAAGTTATCATCCCCTTCAAGCTTATCCTCAAGCTTGATGTGATGAGACATCTTAAAGAGTACTTCAAATGGAAATAGAAAATATTTAGGTCTTACCACTTGAAATGCTGAAAACTGGATCTAGTCCTAGATTAGGGTTTGTCGAAAAAACCCTAAAAATTCAAAATGTGAATTTCAACTTTCTGAAAGGATAGAAAGATGCGCCTTGATGAGCTGATCAGCATGGTGTATTCATAATTTGAGATCAGCAAAGCTTTACCCTTCAAATTTGCCTTTTTGTCCTCCCGGGTTCACTTGGGAGAGCCCTTAATTAGGGTTTGAGTTTCCTGGAGATCTACCCATCCAAAAATATCGATCCAAAGCTCTAAAATTTGATTTTTGCAAGGCACTTCCAGCTATGTCTTCAGATTTCAAAAATTCCTAATTTTATGGAAACCCTAATTTTTAGGGCCAAATCTGAAAATGCTCAGAATTGAATTCTGATTGGACAGATAGATTCTCCTTAATGAGTAGAGTCAATCTACTATACTGCTTTTCCAAAAACTGTGGAGAGAAACCCAATAAACAAGAAACTCAGGTTTCCGTCACTGCAAAATGTCTTCTTCTCAGGTTAGCTCTGATACCATGTTAAATTTTGAGCATTAATTCACAATACTCTTGGATCTTTACTGAGAGAATAACATATACAGTATATCAATGCTTAACAATCACAATAAGCATGACAAGCATCACAAGAATCAAAAGCATGAGAGACAAGAGACACAAAGTTTCTGTGGGGAAAACTCTAAGGTCAAAAACCCCACAACTTCCTCAGAGATAGAGAGAGCAATGGCTCAACCAAGGTACAACCAAAATACACTTGAGATAGTATCCTAGAGCAGATGATCCTCCTCCTCACTAGTGCACCACTTTCTGAGTGAGAGAGATATAACTTTCTGAATGATGCAAATAGAGATCTCCTGATCTCTATTTATACTTAACCTGTTTGCCCAGTTACACTATGGGGTCGACTTGTCTATCTAGATACATCCATAAAATAATATATATTTCAGGGCCGACCCCACACATGGTGGTCTAATAACCCATTAGCAAGCACACACACTTGCGACACTTGTCAATCCACATGACGACACTTCCTTATAGAGGAATAACACGTCTCTAATAAGGGTACAATAAATATATATAAAATACATAGATGAAATACATTCTGAAGTTACATATACATCAACACCCGCCACCATAGATGTGCCTCATCTCGAAGTCTAATGCTGGCGTAGCTCTATCGGCGCAGCTCTATCAGCGTAGGATTTAACGTCATGATCGCCGGTTGGGCGCAAGACTTAACTTTTAACTCGTCGCTTAGCGTAAAACTTAAAGTTACGGTCGTTGGCTTAGCGCAATGTTTAACCTTACACTCGCCGCCTGATGCGAAGATATTTTTTGGTTTGTGTGCGCCCATGGAGTTGGTTGCGCCATCAATAGAGCTATGTGTCATTTTAATTACAAAAGGTCTCGAGCCCCGTACTCACCAACTCGTCAGCCTATCGTTTGTGAAGACATTAATGCTCTACCCCTGCCCGTTCGTTTCCTGTGGAAGCCGAATGACGCTTCAGATAGTAAAGCTGTGTTCTAACACCAAATGCCCTTGGACATATTGAAGGATTTCTCTTTGGCCCGCACCATTAGTATTTCACATAGCCATATATTTGCTTTCATTATCTAACGACAATGAAATAATTTTTGCGTTGCAATTTTTTTCAATGAACTCTCATTTTTGTGAAAACGCACATTCTAGT
The DNA here is from genome assembly GCA_027924585.1 of Larix kaempferi. Lineage (NCBI taxonomy): Eukaryota > Viridiplantae > Streptophyta > Pinopsida > Pinales > Pinaceae > Larix > Larix kaempferi. The sequence continues at coordinate 2,269,026 of BSBM01000592.1, read as the reverse complement.
TATTTCCATGAATATGCTACTAATTGTTTTTTTTTAACTTTCAACTTTATGTGCAACAACATGTCTGGGAGGGGGTATCGCATTTAATAGTTTATTTTTGAAATTCACCGGATCCCTTATTTGTGCTACCTTGCTCATTGCAAGTTTTGACATGCTTAGGAAATCCGCCCGATGCAAAGCTAAGCTCGTGGCGTCAGACTCAGATGTAGAAATAAAGCAAGACTGCAGGCAGAAAAGGAGGCAGCCGAATTGGTAGACGTGGCAAGGCTACAAGCAGAAGAAGAAGTCAGAAAGGAAAAATAACAAGGTCCATCTAATCTGGGACCCATGGACTTAGATCTGTCAAAGAAAGACCCACCAAGGATAGCTGATACTGGAGTTGTTCCTACTGATGAATTAGCACTAACCCCATACAACCCCAAGCAGCAGTGCCAAGTGGACAACCTGGATTCCGTTTATTTTCATGAAAGGAAGAAGGCTATTATTGGTAGATTAGTTAAGAAAGTGGAAATTGGGCCGTTTATATCTAGTCAGTCGAGCCACCTACGGAAGCCGAAGTAGAGGAACCATCGGGAATCATAGAGCCGGCACAAGCGAACATCCAAGCTAAAATCGGCAGACCAGCAAAAGTTGAAAAGTCAGCAAAATCTATTGATACATCCGGTCCTTAGTTGGTTTTAAATGAAATAAACGGACAAGCACAGCTGGAATTTATTTTGGTTACATATTTTGTAAAAGGACAGCTCTATTATTAGTTTTGTCTTATTAGTCACTAGAAGACAAAAAATTTGTTCCCTCCTAGGTTTAGGTTTAGGTTTTTGGGAAAATGAGAAGCATTGTAAAATCTATAAATAGGTGGATGGAGGAGAGAATAAGGACTTTTGACAGGAAAAGAAAAAAGACTGCACTATGTATGGGAACTATTTTCCAGATATAAAGAGACAGGAGTTTGTATTTTTCTATTGAAAGCCTGCACGACATTTGCTTGGGATCTGTGTAAAGAGATGTGGAACTACTTCGACTCTCTTACCACTGGTTTATTGTGAGATCATTCTAACTCATTTTGGATTACTCCATTGCTGTGAATGTTTCTCATTTTCTGTGTATTATGCTGTGTACTATGAGTGGTGAAATCGTTTTAATTCATTTGAGCTATCTTGAATGTATCTCCCTTTTTTTTGTAATTTACATTTAAACTGGTTCAAACAGCTATCTGCGTGACCCTTATGTGTATCTACAGCACGCTGCTCATCCTCTTATTTTTTGCTCCTCGCGAGGATAGAATAGATTTGCTTATCACAGTTTTAGATTAAGATTTGTTTCAGCTTTTCATTTAGATTAAAGTAGTTTACAACACTTGCATCTCATACATAAATTTAAAACACATAAATGGTGGATCAGGCTGCAACCGGTAAAGAACACAACAAATCTTAAATCTTACACGGTAGCCGAATCCGTTAACCGGATAGATTCCCCACATCAAACGGTGAACGATATAATTGGGATTTCCTACCGAGGAGAATCCCTTGCTGATTGATTCTACGATTTTCGGGGAATAAACACAGCCATATCATGAGTGGATATTACACTTCTCATCCAAGTTATAGTATGGTTGGTAGTCCTCTTCCAAACATCATACAACCCACGTCGACACATCATATGGGGGGACCATCCATTTGGACCCAACCCCCATGGGGATACATTATTCCAGAACATCATAACATCAATATTGGATAGAACTATCCAAGAAATATTTTTCCTTGACTACCCTACCCTGGAAACCCTAATGCCCAATGGGGGAACCATAATATTTCGCCAACCAAAACTCTGGTCGGAAGCCACCCCCTCCACCTCCACCACCTGTCCCGCCACCTCCACCACGATTTGGTCCACCACCACCACCACCACCCCACTCTAGAGGAGGAGAACCCCTATCTTACGATGACGGACCACCCCATTCTGGACGAGGAGGACCCCCGCCTTATGGCGGAGGCCCACCCCATTCTGGAGGAGGCGGTACCCCACCTTCTAGCAGTGACCCACCCCATTCTGGAGGAGGAGGCACCCCACCTTCCAGCGGAGTTCCACCCCATTCTGGAGGGAGAGGACCCCCACCTTCCAGCAGAGGACCACCCCACTCTGGAGGAGGAGGACCCACACCTTTCATTGGAGGACCACCTTACCGTGGAGGCGGTGGGCCCCCACCTTTCGGTGGCAGGCCACCTCATTCTAGTGGAGGCGGACCTCCTTCAGGTCCCCCTCCCAACCCTGGCATCCCACCCCCATATGGCCAATTTCCTATGGGAGGACCCTACAACCAATCGTTCCATGGTCCTACTTATACACCGATGTTATATTAGTACTACCAGTATCCACAGTCCAACCAGCAATTACCCTTTTTAGCTACACTTGATTTTCTAGATGTATCATGGTTGACCAACAGTCCCATCTATCATGGAACTAACTGGCCGGATATTCTGGTAAAGTTACCATCTGACATTCCGAATTTTGATGGCAAACAAGGTGAGGATCCCAAAACCATGTAATGACATATCATTTATAGTGTTCATCTAATTCCCTAATGGATGATTCCATCTATTTACGGTTATTCTAGCGAACCCTCACCTGCATTGCCACCAAGTGGTATATCGAATTACGGCCACCACACTCTATTCTTGATTTCCGATCCTTGGCCAAGTCATTTTTTACACATTTTCAATTACCAATCTATTATGATACCAGTACAAATATTTTCACCTCTCTCCGACAAAATACTGCCACTCATATTTCCGATCATATTCATGAGTGGAGGCAGAGACGACATTTGATTAAAGCTCTCATACTGGACGAACTCCGTGCAGATTGGTTTACTAAGTCACTCCTACTTTTCATGTCCAAAGATGTTGTTATGGGTGGGTTCATCATCGAAGAACAAGCTATAGCACCTTCCCAGTACTTAGACTTAGTCTATTCCCAATCTGGAACTCTATATGATATTGTTCCCGATGCACCCCGCTCTACCTACGACCCAGCAAAACCACCCCCGAGACCTCATGCCGACAGCATCATCGATTCTATTCAAAACCATCCTGTTTCTCAATCCAATAGCCATAATAGTTCCACTCCATCCCCATCTCAACCTGGGAACAACACCAATCGATTAACCAGCCCTGCTGCCACCGAGGAAGTGAATTTAGTCCAATCTGCTTCACCTCAGAAATCTAATGGTAAAAAGAAGAACAAGGGGAAAAACAAAAAATATTATAATCATCAGGAACCAAAAAAGAACAACCTTGATACCATCGAACCTAAGCAGAATGCTAAGTATCCATGTTTACTATGTGGTGACGACTACTTTACCAAAGAGTTCCCACATTGGGAGGAGGTCCAAAAGTTCCTAAAAGGGAACCCAACACCCGCAGTTTTAACCAATCCCTTCCTAGCGCAACAACAACAGATCATCGCACAACAGCCCTCTCCTTCTCAAGGAGAATCATCCTCTATTGCTCATGTTCTCATGATGCGTAGTGAAACTATCAACTTGAATAAACGATCGTGTTCTTATGACTCGGTCCCCACTAAGGAATCTAACGGAAGTAATACTGAAAAATATTCAATTTCTACATCATACATTCCCACACCGCAAGGTTCTCTCACTATTGAGAAACCTTCCTTTGATTCAGTGCTACGTCCTCCCAAGAGCAAGATAAGAAAAGTTGTTTTCAATCCCAATGATCGAGTCGCTCAGAATTACAACATTGTAGAGGACTTAGTGCAAGCCCTTTGTGCTATGTCGACGTTGGAAGTATTGCAAAATTGTCCTAATAAGAACAAGACTCTCCTCGCTGCTATCAGCACTGTAGACCCCGATTCCTAGAAGACCATTATGTTCCAACTCGAGTACTTTAAACCGAGACTTTTCCACCAACTTGCATCCCAAATTATTCCCAATGTCACTAGGAAAAGCATCCATCGTACATTGTTAGACGAAGAAGCATCCACCTCGGTAATGTTATTATCCTGTTGGAGAGCCATCAGCTCTCCCGAGTTGAATGGTTCCCCTACCACTTTGAAAGCATTTGATGGTCGTGGATTCCAACCATACGGGCTGTAACAAGCTTTGGATATTGAGCTGGGGGGAAAGACCATTTCCATCAATGTGGAAGTAGTCGCTGACCCATTGGATTATAAACTAATCCTTGGTCGTAATTGCTTTTATTCCATGACTACGGTCGCATCTTTAATCTTCCGCATTGTACAATTTCCCCACCAATGGAAAATTGTTACTATCGACCAACTGGATTTGTGTACACTAGACACCACTACTCACCCTGGTGACAATGTACCCCTCTTAGGTCATTCATCCCATATATACGAGAGTGTGGGGGTAGGAATCCTCAAAGACTCATCCCTTATGGGATTCTTTCCATCACCAGATCCCCCTTCCCATGTTGCCATGGTGAACATGATTTCCTCTATAATCCCATCACCATCCAGCTCTAATGACCAATGGTTGGTTCCCACGCTTGACATGTTGGACTCGATTGGAGATGTCATGCCTCTTACCCCAGTAGAAGCTACATGTGAGGCTATCCAATTGTCATCCGATGACCACTCTTCAGTGGCATCTACATCTTATTATCCACCTTTACAACAGACTTCATCCCCATCCGATCCTCTCCTTTGGACTTTCCATTTAGATGATTCCATTATGGAGATCATGAGTGTGGATGAACACCCATGGGAAGACCTCCACCATCGATCGTCTTTCCTCCCACTGCTAGATTCCATGGAGAACCACATTGAAAACTTCATTTCGTCGGATGTCATTCCCTACCCCCAATCTCCTATCCTCACTTGGGATATGGTAACCAGGGGTAACTTGACAAACATTGAACCTACCATACCGATCAACATCTCGGCAACACTTGGAGTCATGGAACATATTCGTATAGGCCACAAGTGCTCTCCTGAAGAGCTTACCTCCTACACAACCTTATTCAAACAGTTCCGCGACGTATTTGCATGGATCTACGAGGAAATGCTGGGGATTTATCCTACCATCATTGTTCATGATATCAAAACATATCTCGAGGCTAAACCCATCCAGAAAAAGTTATGTCCAGTGCACCCTAGGATGACTGCGGCTATAAACCCTGAGCTTTAAAAGCTATTAAAGGCCAGCTTCATTTACCCTATCCCTTGAATAGACTAGGTCTCTAATGCCGTGCCTATTGCCAAAAAGTAGGGCACCATTAGGGTTTGTGTCGATTACAGGGACCTTAATAAGGCTTGTCCTAAGGACAACTACCCTACCCCTTTTATCGATCAGATCATTGACAACTGCACTGAGACCGTCATCTTTTCATTTATGGATGGATTTTCCTACTGTAATCAGATTGAGATCCACCCGGCCGATCAACATAAAACTGCTTTCATCTTCCCGTGGGGTACGTTTGCATATCGTAAACTACCTTCTGGCCTTAAAAATGCTGGTGCCACATTCCAACGGGCTATGTTGTATGCCTTCCACGATGTCAAGGAATTTTTAGAACCATATATTGATGACCTTCCTGCTCATTCGAATCGTCTTGAGTTCCACATTGACCATCTGATGACAGTATTCCTCAATTGCATTCGGTATAACATTCGTTTCAACCCTCACAAATGCATATTCTATGTCAAGTCTGGATGCCTCCTAGGCTTCATCATTTCTAAAGACGGGATCTTCATTGATCCCTTTAAGGTGGAATCCATCATCGCTTTTCCACCCCCGACTGATATACTGGAACTACAAAGTTTGCATGGGAAGCAAAACTACTTAAGACGTTTTGTGTGTAATTTCGCCGAGAAAACACATGGATACATGATATTGTTGAAGAAGGATGTACCATTCATCTTTGATGACTTTGCTCAATGATCCTTTGATCACTTCAAAAATGCTATCACACATGCACTTGTGCTTCAACTGCCTAACTACCATAAGGACTACATCCTCTATCTTGCTTCTTCAACCACTACTATTGCTATGATCTTAGTTCAGGAGGATATAAACGCCTAGGAACATGTGATCTACTACCTGATTAAGGGTCTCATTGGCTCAAAAATGTGCTATACACATGTCAAGAAACTATCTCTCGCGGCGGTAATCGTTGTCCAAACATTCTACAACTATGGATTCCTCCGCACTATTGCCATTATTGCCGACTCTAACCCTATGTACCATGTCCTCACACGTCAAGTACTAGGGGGAAAGTATTCAAGTTGGATCATCATTCTTCAAGAATTTGACCTCCAGTTTGAGAAGGATAAGTCTAAAAAGTATTTGGTTTTTGCAGAGCTTATCTGCGATCTTCCTCGTACTGATACAGAATCTGAGCCTATGGATTCTTTCCCCGATGAGTCCTTATTTCTGATCAGTATTTATGACCCATGGTACGGAGATATCACTTTGTATCTCCAAACCCAACATTTCAGTCCTCAACTATCTCGTAACGACCATCATCATGTGCGTCCCCATGCCAAGTCCTACCTAATCATCGGCAATACCTTATACCGTCGTGGTGTTGGTTCTATCCTCCGACGATGTCTAACCCACGAGGAGGCCGAACACGTTCTGAATGATTGTCACTCAAGGGCATGTGGCGTTCATATTTCTGGGATGACTACAGCTCAGAAAAGATTACGTGTTGGATATTATTGGCCTTCCATATTTAAAGATTGTATTGAAGCTGTCGAGAAGTGTCCTCCCTGCCAACTTTTTCATTATAAAAATCACTCTCATACATCCCCACTACAACCCATTATTGTCGTTAGCCCCTTTGCAAAATGGGGCATATATTTCATGCGTTGTAATCCTACCTCGATCGGGGGGAATGGTTACGTCATCATTGTCGTTGGCTATTTTACCAAGTGGGTCGAGACCATGCCTACATACAAGGAAAACAGCAAAATCTATGCATTCTTCATGTTTAACCACATCATTGCATGATTCATCGTCCCACAAGCCATCGTCACTGATCATGGATCCCATTTTCAGAACAAGATGGTGGATGAATTGAGTGCTAGATTGGGTTTTCATCATGACAAATCAACTCCATATTAACCACAGTCCAACGGACAAGTAGAGGCCATCAACAATGTCTTGAAAACCATGATCCAACAGATGGTGGGGACACACAAGTCAAACTGGCACAACATGATTTTTTCATCCCTTTGGGCATACCGAACTTCCGTGAAAACTGCCACTGGATTCACGCCATTTCAACTGGTCTATGGACTAGAGACAGTGCTACCGATAGAATGCAATATTCCATCGTTAAAAATCGATGTTGAACTCCTTTCCAATACCATTGTCGAGTAAGAACGTTTCCTACACCTAGCGAAACTCAACGAATTAACCTGTCGTGATGCTGCTCTAGATAATGAAGCTCATCAAAAGCGCATCAAGGCCCAGAATGATAGATCTGTAAAACCTCGTGTCTTTAATGAGGGTGATTTGGTCCTCACATACAACCAAAAACATGATAAACTAGGGGCAGGAAAGCTCGATTCCATGTGGCACGGTCCATATGTGGTAAAATGCTTGTTGGAGAAAGGATCATATGAGCTCGAAGATTATGATGGTATATCTTTGGGGGAGCCTCGCAATGGGATTTTCCTGAAATGGTACTATGCTTAAGTTTTTATGCATTAGCGCTATGTATATATTGTACATGATGTGTGTTTTGTGTGGTGTGACGCTTTGTTTGAGTGTGTTAGGATATTGTTTCTACGCTTATACCATGTTCTACTTGAATGTGTAGATTGCAATATGTTTTGGATTTGCAGATGTCGCCAGTCAGCATACCCGTAACCTCGCTTCAGCAGCTTGGGTACTTTACTCTCCTACCAGCGAGCTCATTAGTTCGAGAGGGAGTTGTCTAGGGTACGCAACCAATAACGCCGCCGAGTATCATGCAGTGATTGGATTCTTAACCAATCCTCTTTCCCTGGGTATGGACCATGTTGTTCACCTTGATTCACAACTAGTGGTCTCCCACCTTAACCGTATCTACGCTATCCACAATCCTACGTTGCTCCATCTATTTCAACGAATATGTCTCCTAGAGAAGTATTTTGAGTATATTCAATACCTGCATATTCCTAGAGAGATGAACACTATTTCTGATTCATTGGCCAATTTTATACTAGATTGGTACATTGCACATTCATAAAACATTTTATTTCAAAGATGTAAAAATGACACAACATGTAAAACATGTAAAAGATCCCATAATCATCACTAGAGCACTGTATATAGAGCCACAAATAGTGTTTTATATATCATGTTAGTATAAATACAAAAATGTGGTACTGATACAAAATATGAAGCTGATGAGCTTTCAGTAAGAGTTTCCTCTACAAAATTCTGAATCCTGTGGCTTTCAGTACATACATATATGCATGCGCCTAGCCCCTAGGACGCTCATGATAGCATACAACGGCTCTAGCTACTTTTCGAAGCAACGAACCAAAGTGCTCGGATACCCCCACTGTATGTCACTGATAGCGGCGAGGTATCTCATGTATGCGTGGATCTAGGATATCAAGAGTCAACTGCTGGAGGTTATCCTCCAGATCATCCAACTCCTCCATGGCATCTCGATCCACAGCCTCCATCTCTCGTACTACTCCTCTCTGCACGACCATAGAAGCACCCGCTGGACGGGATGGATCAACATAGTAGCATTTTTTACCCCAAAATCCGATAGCATAGATGTCTGATTTTCGACATCTTGTTGTCGACTATCCGAAAAATCCCATCTTTTTTTAACATCGATTGAAATTTGGCTACAATTCGACATCTTACATGCCCGTCAGATATCCGATGCCTCTTCTGTCATATAGTAAGTTGAATATCCAACGGCAAGCCTATCTTAAGATGGTCAATGTCCGACGTTTTGTGCCGTCGGAGGTATGGTAGGAACATCAGACGTCAGGGTGGGTATAGTTGGATACCCGACATCCGTCGGCGGAATGGAATGAACGTCGGATATATTCATATGTAGAGTCAGATATCCGATGGATATAGGCAATTTTTTAAAAAAAATACACTATTGATTTGTTATCGTGATCATTCCATCCATCAAATTGAAGACAATTCCCGAACCAATTTTTTTTTTATAAATTTTATTAATAAAAATTTTGGTACTTTGGTCCAAATGTTTTTTCTAACTCATTGTTTCTCGATATTGTGTTCCTAGTGCCACCTCTCTATATCAATGCATAAATAAACCTTTGCTTGGTTTCTGGTTCTAGATGCATGCTATTATTTGTAGTTGCATGCCATTGAGTGTTGTTTAGAAATGATGTAGAGGAGGACTAGTATGTGGCAAATATATATTGATTCTTGATGGTTATCTCATTCACTAATCGGTAGTCAGTACACATTCACAGACATTCATCCTACTTAAGCACTATGATGATAGGAAACCCATAAGGTGAAACACTGGGTTATATATATGACTGCTTTCTCCAAGAGCTATTATAATTGCTTCTTCACATCATTGACTTCCAATAAAAATTGTTGATACAATCCAATATAGGGAAATGAAGATTCTGAAAACTATATGGTGGAAACTACAAAAGATTTGTAAGATGCTACTAATTGCACATGACATATCTCATTCAAATATATCTAGAGGATTTGAGACACATCTCATTCAAATATTCTCAAGGAGATTCCAAGGAATTTAAAGAGAAGGTTAAAGATATTGGTTCCATTGCATCATTTACTCAGCCTTTGAAGTTGTGGAAACTCGAAATTGGTTATGATCACGAGCAACCAAACATCACAACAAGATCCAAGAAATTGTCAAAATTTAGATGACACGGGAGTGGGTTGTAGAAAGGCAGCATCGTTTCCATTCATTGAGCTCCTCTCTGTTTAGAGAATAATTTAATATTCTCTACTGAACAGGGCCAACCAAGTGAAGGTGGAAGCTCTTATCCCCCCCCCTCACATCACTCTCAATTCCCCATACCCAATGCATGTACATGAAAAAAAAATTACGTGCAAATTCATGCATATTTCATCATAAACAAACATCTACCATTCATTCAATAAAGGCTAAAATCCATTAAACCAATGTTTCATTCTGTCAACACATTCATTCAATAAAAGATAACATTCAATAAACCATTCATTCAATAAAATCTAACATGCAATAAAGGTAACCGTTTACTACACTGAATCATTAAACCATTTCTTACCTTGATTTCAAGAGGCGGCTGTGAAGACGAATAGTCATAAAGCATCGTTTCATATATCTTTGATTTTCTCAAAACTCAAGAATGAAGATAAAGAGTATTTCCATGGTAATATGTTCCATCAAAACCTATCAAGTGTACTTTTAGGTCAACAGTATTCTAAACTCTGAACTATAGTAGTTGTTTGTTCATTTTCATCCTGTAAATCCTTCATCCTTCGATTTACATGGTGAAAATGTCCAAATAGCTGCTACAGTTCGGAGAAAAGAATACTGCTGACCTAAAAGTACACTTGATAGGTTTGGATGGAAACCATTTTCAATGTTGATGCCACTACCCTCCTTATTGTCTTACAAAAAGGCATGAGAATGAGGAAAAGACTTAAAATTGTGGACTTCACCTCCAAAGAGTTCCTTACAATCACATTAATAAGGAGTGATAAGAAGATCATGACAATCCAACGTGTCAAATCTTATTTGATAGTTTCAATTAAATACTTATATGGTAAATTTAATATAAGACTTAATTATAGTTGTCTCTTACTCTTTTCATATTGACACATTTGATATTTTATGGTTGTCTCTGTGTCCTGACAAAGGAAATTAAAGAAAACATATAATTTGCATCGAAAAAATAACAGGGTACGAACTAAATTGAGGAAATTTGAACCTGCAACCTATGTCTAGTCCCAAGGCTACCATCTTCAAGCTTGAAGTGCACCTGACAATGGAAGACACGGGTGTATTTTATTACCACCGTGCGAATTTAACTTGACTTTCAATTCCCATAGCCATTTCCTCTCATACGACGTCCCACAACCATTTCTCTTGACACCCACTCTTCATTCATTCAGTATGCATTTCAATATGCAACTGTCTCATATTCTCATTGCATTTTCCCTCAATTAGTTTAAAAATTCATTATGACCCACGCTCGCCATCCGAGGAGTGTTTCCATCGGTCTTGAGTTTCATCCTGGCAATGGCGACGATTCATGGTATTATGTTTAATCCCTTTGACTACAATATGGAAAACTCATAGTTCACTACGAAGGTTTGTCTGACAAATGTGATGGTTTGGGTTTCGTGCCCCTGGAGCAATTCCTCAAAGTGTCCCTGAATGGCACCGGGGTTACGGAACCCAAACCATCAAATTTGTCAGACAAACCTTCGTAGTGAAATTTGAGTTTTCCATATTGCAGCCGAAGGGAAACATAATACCATGAATCGTCACCGCTGCCAAGCTGAAACTCAAGACCGCTGGCAACACTCCTCGGACGGCGGGCGTGGGTCATACTGAATTGATAAACTAATTGAGGGAAAACGGAGTGAGAATCTGAGATGGTTGCATATTGAAATGCATATAGAATGAATCAAGCTTGAAGGTGGTAGCCCGATGTCTCCCATTGTGAAATTCATATAGAATGAATGAAGCTTGAAGGTGGTCTCCCATTGTCAGCTGCACTTCAAGCTTGAAGGTGGTCTCCCATTGTCAGCTGCACTTCAAGCTTGAAGGTGGTAGCCTTGGGACTAGACATAGGTCGCAGGTTCGAATCTTATCTTACTTAAAATCCAAAGAATTGCAAATCCTACAAAAGCACCTTTCTTAAACACCACAATACATGTAAACACCACAATACATTGTTTCTTAATAGTGGTGATATTGTACTTTTGTACATATCTAAGTGTTTAATTAAAAATAGTTATATCATATAATATGAAAGTCTAACAATTAGTGAAGAGTGGATTCATCAATTAGTGATTGCTTTGTTTTATTGGTATGTGATTGATGATGTATAAAAATGAAAAAAAAAACATCTCTAACTTCATATATTTTAAGCAATGGCAAGAACTAAGCCTCAAATCATACCAATCGCAGTAAATAGCATGTGCATTGCATGTGTGAATTAATAAAGATTCAAAACCTGGAAGCTGAGAATGTAGGAGAAAAATGATAGATACTCTAGTCTTGTAGCTACTCATTTAGCAATCTTATTGTAACATGGAAGAGTGAATTTGAAGGTTGATTTTATGGTAGAGTAGTTGAATGGAGTGGAAAGTTTGCAAATAATTCATGTATTTGTCTTCAGTCCTGGAGTAGAGCACCTTTAGACCATTTCCTTCTAGTAACAAATAAGTCATTTTCTAAGCACATAATAATCATAAAATGGTTCTAACCAAGAAATGCTATCCTCCTTACTTGCAACAAGTATGTGTATAAGTTAGTTGGTGACTTTGGTTGGCATGTCTCTATTCTAAATGAATATGGAGGCGTCCCTCATTGTATACATGGTAAAGATGTGGAAAGGCATTTTGGAAAAGACTAAAAATTTGGTTCTGTAAATATTCGTGGAGAGAGTAGGGAAAGCATCAAAATCTACCCAAATTATGGGAAAGGTGGAACTACTGGCAAACAAGAAAGAGGATTTTAATCTTTTATTTGATCATAAGCCTTGTAGAATCATGTATGTTATTTCCCAAGGTGAACAATGACTAGTTATGACAACTTGAAAAGTGCAATCTGAAGAGTTGAACTAGCATAAATTTATGGCAACATATTGTGGCGTGCACAACAATCATGTAGCAGCAAGGAATGATAGCAAATAGTCTCAAATCTCGAAGAAATTTTGAAGCTTTCCTTATATAGCACATTCACATGAATGAAGATCCTACACAAGCAAATATTAAAATTCCCACCAAGGTGTCACATGAAAGAGAAATATGTGTCAATCATTGAATATGCTCTCCAAGCTAATAAAATACTCACCAAGCTAAGGAGTATTACCACCAAGCTAAATGTCCACCAAGAAAATGCCTACATGCCATGAGAAAATGCCCACAAGCAATGGGAAATTCCTTCCATGCATAAGAAATGCTTTCTAGAAAAGAGGAAATTCCCACCAGGAAGGTAGAAATGCTCACTACTCATGAAGGAAATGTACACAATAGCCACCATTGATGAGGAAATGCCCTCCAAGCATGAGGAAATGTATACTAGGTAATGAAGAAATGACCACCACTCTTGAAGGGAAATCGAATTACAAAGAATGCATGCAAACAGAAATCAAATTTGAAGTTAAATGTTGATGGGGTTCAACATTTTTCTAAGAGACTTGAATTTGTTTAGCATCATCATGCCCAAGTGGATTTCCAGTCTCATATATATTCTAATAAGAGAACTGCAAATCCTGAAATTGTTACACATGAATGGGAAATGACATATGATGCAACAATTACTAGAATAAAAAGGGAAGATACACTATTTGATCATAGTACTAGACATTGACATCCATTGGCACACTAATTTCAAGGGAACCTGTGGACTGGCTTATGATAGAATTGGATTAGTTCTCAAGGGTAGATTGAAAATAGTCTAGCGCAACCTAGGTACATAAATGGGTTGCACCATTGAGAACATAATGGGAACAATACTAAATATAAAGAAGCAAGGAGAACAATCTCATTGGTAAAATTGGAAAAAATTTATCTAGACCTGATAGAACCAAAGATTCTTATGGTGACAGAGATCTTCAAGAGCCCTCGAAGGGACTGATTTCTTGCTTAAATGATGTTAAGGGTAAGTTGGTTGTATCTTATTGATCACACATAAATACCTTGGTGATACCTAAGCAAGCAATGGAAACTCAAGACAGAGTATAATTTGTCAGGAAATTCAAGGTTTCCAAGTATGCTTGTAAGCCAGGGAGCAACAACTTGGAAGACAAAGTATCCAAAGAGGAATTAGTGGAATTCAAGAATCTTAAGACTACACTTGAAAGATTTAATGATGGTGATATTGGCAGTCAAGATAATAAACAAGAATTTTATGCACACATGGACACTCTGAAACAGGAAGAATATTTTAGGAGATGAGATCATGTGCTATAGAGTGATCTGCCACCCACATCAAAGAATAAAATCCATGTAATCAAGGAAATTTCATATTGTAATAATCTGAGGAGAACAGATCACATTACACGCATGGAGACAGAGGAATCAATGGAGTTATCCCTATGTTGTAATTCAATTGCTCTAGGATCTAGAAATCATTTAGAGACAACTGGTTGTAGTAAAATGTCTTATGTAGCTAGGGAGTGTTTTGTTGCAAGTTTACGAGGAGATGGAGAGAAACAAGAGAAAGGAATTCTTTTGAGGTTGGATTCTAGCTATTTGAATGATGATAGGTCACATTGGGATTTGAATACCCCTATGGATTCTTGGTAAAAGCAACTAGAAGTTGTAAATATTGATCTTAAACCTGAATTTTTACCTTCAGATACTGCAAACAATAAGAACTTCGAACATTTGGATGGGATTCAGGTACACATATTAGGTTCAAAAGCTAAGCATGATAGTAAAAAATCTGAACATGATAGGCTGAGCAAGGTTTTACAAGCAGACCAAGAAAAATTTCTCAGAAATCCTAGCTTTTGGAAAGGATTCAGAACTCGATACTTCTCTCAGACTTCAGCCTGATTCCTTCTCAACCAGCGTAAGATGAACCATGCATATATTTTTAAGAGTGTTTCACTATCAGAGGAATCATTAGCTGAAAGGGAACTAAACCTCTCCATGGCACCTTCAGGAGGAGCTTGTGAATCAATTATTAATGTTTCTTGTGTTGATGCCCAAGATGATAAACATTTCATAGAGAAACCTTCAGATTTCCTTTTGGAAACAGATCCTTCCTTGCAAAGTGACAGTCACTTAGATAATACTCCGATTGATGACAATGTAGATATGTTTGATAAAATTGAGTCTTCTGCTGATTGTAAGCAAGATAAGGAACCTGTAAAAGATAATTTTGAAGAAACTAATGGTACTAGTTACAAGGGAAACTTGAGTGGTCCTAAAACAACTTATGAAAATCCTAATCTTGTGCCAAAATAATTCCCCATATTCTCTAACCAGGGATCTACATCTTATCAAACTGTCAATGAGGACAGCATTGTTGATGGTGCAAATGTTGCGACTATTTGTGTCGTTGATGCTTGTGTGGAGGATATTAACACCACGAGGGAAAATCCTAGAAGCCCCAAGCTTGGATTGGACAAGCAATCTGTGGAGGATACCACAGAAATTGTCTTTGGCGATGACTGTGATTTTGATGTTTATGATGATGAATATGAACTTGTTTCAAATACTAACAATATTTCGGATACTGAAAAGGAGATTGTTGAACAGGATGAAAATGAGCATTAAGTTGAAGAAGGAGAATACAGAGAAACGAGGCTTCATAATTGGGTTAAAGAAGATACAGGAGAAGAACTGGAAGATGAACATGTTGATTATGATGATTCCAATGGTAGAGATGCTGATGATCTTGGCTTGGATCTGGATGACAGAGGGAAAGATGTGGAACATGAAAAAAATTGGGATGATGACCAACAGTCTGAAATGGAAGAAAAATATCACAGTGATAGTCATAATGAGGAACATGATTCACAATTTGATGGAGTTGTTCAAATCAATCAAGTTGGGGCGCAAGAAGGCACCAAATGTGAATCAGTGGAAGCTAAAATAGATATTCAACATACTACTAGGAAGCATGAATATAAAGGTGATAGCAGTGTATCTCAAACAGCTGAAGTATTAGGCGAATACATAAATTTGGAGGTTGAACTGAAATACCACCAACATCAAAATAAGGGCGTTGCTGCAAAGTCAAGGGAAGGGAGGTTCTTTATACCATGGAAAAAATCATCTGGATGGGATCAATTTCCTCCATCTTGGATGATTTCCCACACCAAGATGGAGTTGGGTAATGGCCAAAGTGTGTAATGCCCATCAATGTTAATGCACGTCGATGATAATGTGATTTGAGGTTTGAGAGAGAAAAATTGGGAGATCGGAGAAGTGTGTAAGGCCCGTCGACTTTGCAAACTCAATCATGTAAATTCTTCAAACACAATCAAACTTGCAAAGATGTGAGCATTTTACCAAATACATTGTAGGGTTTAGGGTATCTCCTATGCTCCTTTGCTTCTATCGATTGCCCACACCAAAAGAGGATTTCCCACTTGCCCATGCTAGAAGAGGATTGCACATGGAGGATTTCCCATGCCAATATTTTTGGGATGGAGAATGTTGGTGTTCTTGGGAAGGAGAATGCTATCAAGCTTCAGATGAAATGGGAGGGTTGCAATGGTCCAAACTTACCACAGGCATTTGATATCTTCGAAACCCTTGCAGACAATAACCACCCATGCCCCAACTCGCTGCTCCAAATATAACCACTCACCCTGCCATAGAAAATAATAGGTTTAACACCATTCCATCACGAATACAAATGAATAAACGAACCAAAATGAAATTTATGGACAGATCAGCTGGATTGAACAAACCACTTACCAGGTTGTTGTTCCATGAGCGGCACGCGTTCCTTATAACCACCATAACCATCAAGGCATGCCTGAGTTATGATCATGGCGCAATCCCCATGACCACCAGTGTTAAACCACTACAAGAGCCTTGCCTCCTCCCAAAATTCAAAACAAGTACGAAATGACAAATGAACAAGCCTGCAACCAATGAAATCGTGGAGTTTTGCCACACTAGTGCCTATAACCACCATAACGATCAGAGCACGCCTGAGCTATGCTCATGGTGCATGATCCATGACCACAACCGGCGTTAAACCACTACAGGAGTTCTGCCTCCTCCCAAAACTCAAAACAATGAAATTACAAATGAACAAGCACCCAAGCAACCAAATCATGGAGTTTCGACGACCTAGTTGGGTGCATTTCGATTTTAGGTTTTAGTCCACTTTTTCCAAGTGTATAAATTTTTGCACCCACCTCATATAGTGACCGCGTCTTTTTCACTTATATCCACAGGCCATCGGATATCCGGCTACCAATTATATCAATTTGTTTTTTTTCATCAAATTTCATAACTGTGAAGGTGAATTCCGATGGCACATACCTTTTCGTCGGATGTCGTCAGATTTTGGCCTCAAATCTTTTAGTGACATCTACATAGACATGTATCGATCATCAATACTAATCCAAAAACATCTTCAAATCATAAAATGAAAAACACAACAGAGTTGTCATTCTTACCTAGGTTTCCCCACTGCACGTCCTCGGGAAGAACTAGGTCTGGGTCTCCATTGAAATCGGTTCCCTTGTAGGGACAGTCATCCACCATGAGGATTTGTCCCCCCAACCACTTGAAAAAAGGAGGACTATAGCTAATGATGGGAACCCCACCTCTGTGGCGGTCCATCACCTCAGACCATCGTACCATGTGTGGATCCCTTGGATCCAACTCATCTAGCTCAACCTGCAGGCGTAGATGTGGAACCCACTCTATGAAGAAGGAGACCACAACCAATCCATATCCAAACGATTTCAGATCAACATGCCAACATTTGGTGAGCTTCTCTCAAAGAGACACGAGGAGTCCCTCGCACCAATTAAAAACCGTAGGATCCATACACTCCTCCGCATATAGCATGTGGGCCTTCCTGGCCAGGTGAGGTGCTCTACTCCCTTCCACCCTCTCAATAGTGAACAAGACCGTGCGTAATGGGTGGTCCCTCACATATTTGATGGGGATTTTCCCACCAACTGTCTGCGTGCCAGAAGTGCACCATTGGACCACTGCCTCCTCACTCCTCAATAGTTCAATCACTCCCTCGTGATCCCTTCAAAGACATGGGAGTTCCCTGTTGAGACAACCCCATCAAAAAGTAGATATCCTCAATATCTATGGTCAGTGTATGTACACCAATCCGAAAGTGTTGTTGCTCTGGATCCCAGCATATGATCAGGTATTCCAGTAGTTGTACTTGGGCCCTCATGCCCTGGATATGAAAGTAATTTAGTAGCCCGTAACTCCACAATGCATTCCTGCATTGGGGATCATTGGCCGCTTGGGAATCATCCATTTCATGCTCTCTTTCTCTCCACTGGACCATCTTTACCACCAAAACTTGTCCAAACATCACCAAAACATCCATTAGAAGTGTATCCAACCTTCCAACTTATCAATATTTGTTATATTCTTGAGTTCATGGGGCCAATTCATGCCGGTGCACCCCATCCATACATACAGGGCGCCATCAGTGCAAGACACCCTTACGGGAATGGCGCCATCAAGCCCTTGGTTCACATCTCGTAAGGGGAAAGTGCATCAGCCTAAAGGCTCATTCCTCCCATTTATAAAAGCCAAAAGCACATAAATTGGAAATGAAAAGCAATTTTAATCCACTGGATATGAAAAGGACAAAGTTTAGGGTTACCTGATGCTGATGGCACTGCAAATGGTTGACCGGAGCTCTCGTAATCGGTGCTTGAAAAAAGGATTCAAATGGTATTTTTCACCTCCCAATTTGGTAAAAAGAAATAGTAACTAATTTTTACTATTTTCCCTATTTTTTATTGAAAAAGGAATATTCCCTTTTTAATTTATTCTTTTGTGGGTCATTTTTGCTATAGTTGGGGTTATTTATATGTCTAAATGCCTAGTTGATCATTTTGACCTAGTTTTTGGATTCTACAGGTGAAGTAAAGTGTCGTGTTAAAACTGCTTGTTGCAATTGTGGTCATCTTATGCCTATTATTAGGTGTGAACAACTCTTCGAACATTCTTGTGTTATTAGTCCACTCATTAAAACTGGACATTAATGACACCGAGCTTACTCTTTGTTCCTTCTCGTGCTCGTAAAACGATGAGAATAAGTTACCGAGTTATCTTTTATCACTCTTTCAGGCTTGTAAAACTCCCACGAAAAAGTGACCCCACAGGAGTCTTCCTTTAAACTCTTTTCAGGCTCCCTAAATATGAAAAAGATCGCCAAGCAAACTTGATGATTTCACGCTTGTAAAAGTATTTGAATGATCATCTTTCTGGTGATAGTTTACCCCTTTTTCAGACCATAAGGTACTATTAACAAAAAAGGAGCACTCTAGCCAAGCATGACTGGAAGAGTTCTCTCTCATGTTGTTTTATCCTTTTTCGGGTGAAGAGACTAACTTTTATGAAAAAAAACCTGTGGAGTCTTCTTTAGTTCTTTTCAAAATCTCTAAACATGAAATGACGACGAGTTTACCTTCTTTGGACTCATTAAAATATGACATCGAAGGGCTCATTTTTGGATGAACCCCTCCTATCCTAGGTTCATAAAACATTTGGGATTTGACTTGTCCGAAGGATGAGATATACTGAGCATCTATTACCCTCCTCGAGGTCATTAAAAACAAAAGAGGTACTCATCATTCATGATGGGGATTAGGGAAGAGTTTTTGTTTCATTGTAGTTACGGAAATACATAGTCACTCTCGAGCATGGCACTCATCTGCATATGCATTTAGTACTTGGGTAATCCGTTTGTTGTCGATTCACTGGTCCCACGAGTCTTGCCACTCCTTTGGGTCATCCAAAGAATGTTTCTACCATCAGTTGCATTAGGATATTGGTATCATTCTTGTCAATTCAATACTACCAAGTCATGACATGCCCATGTTCAAGAGGATTTTTTGTCATTCATTCACTATTTGCAATCATTTCACCTTCCATCATGTCAGTCGTCCTTGAGTCAGTTTCACTCATTAATATTTGATTCACTCCAAACATTTGTGATCGCGTTTCATGTCGATGATGGGGGTTTCATCATGGCCCTCCTTCGACGGAATCATCCTTATCGACCTCAACACGTCATGTGAGGATTGAATCTAGAAACCAATCAAGTAGCTTGGGCATGCATGCCTCAATGGCAGGTTACCTCACTTTCAACATGAGTTTTCATCATTGGCTCTTAATTGAAAGATTCCATCGAGTGTTTGACCTCAACCCATATGATTCGCATTAGATGGTATGTACTATGATACCTTGGGAATCATTGACATCACTGGTGATATCCCTCACGCTTGTTAACGGTATACATCAATGACCGGTAATCAAGTGCTTTCTACCATGTTCGACTCCAAGAAATTGTAATCACATGGGTAGATTTGTATCTTTGTGGGTTCGGCTTGAAGACCCTGTGTTAAGTCTTAAATCTCACCCAGGTTGCGTTGGAGATTGTTTTGAGTCATGTTACATGGATCCACTTTGTATTGGGCGTGGTTTTGTTATCATCTCATCATGGATCTATGATTGTGTCCAGTAGCCATGACTATGTTCAGTCGGTATCTACTACTATGGATCTGCATTGTATTGGTCGACAACCATATTATGAGTCATGTGAGACTTGTATCACAGAGTCGGTTGTACTGTATTAGTTTCTTCCATTCAACAAGTACTTGTAGTCAATCCTTAACATTACAAAGCATTTCAACTGTCTTATTTTTCCATCTTCATGCTTTTGGGGGCATTTTGTTACACCAAAATATCATCATTATGAGTCGTGTTAACTCCATGCCTCAATCCCCGAAGTATCCTTGGCTAACAACACACATAGCAAGTTGTTGTCTTGTGTTTACACAATGTCTAGTTGCACTAGCACATCCTTCTTCCTAACAAGAGGTGCCATACCCAAGCTGGTGCATGATGCTATCTGGAAGAGTGTGCCAGTGGATCTTGTTTCCTTTATGCAAGTTGCTCCATCCCCTTCCTGGCACCAGTTGTCTTCAAGTAGAGTGTGCCAAGTTTGGTTAATGTGGATAACGAGGAGCTTCGAGTGAATTCTCTAAGCTAGGTGACATGGAGTTCTATCCCTAATTGGTAGGAATGTTGGTATTCGGTCCCTAACCTCATGGGAAGATCCCTTAGGCATCTCCCCTTAATATTCAACCTACTCTATCCATTTAGCCTTATAAATAAGACCTCTCTCTCCATTGAGAAGGGAGGAAGGACTATAATACTCTCATGCTGGTGGAATTATCCTAGGTGATCCCTACTCATCCTTTGGGAGGAATACATCATCCTTTGGAGGCTTGGCTTGGATTGTTGGATGGAAGTTACAGTGTTAAGGCTTAGGTAGTGACTATCTTTCTTCTATGTATTTCCCATTCATTTACAGTAATTTACAAACTCTTTCCATAAATGTTGTTGTGTTGATAATATTTAGAGATTTATTCCTTAACTGTTAGCTTAGATCAGTTCATGTTTAGATATGCTTTTATTGTTTGCTTGTCTCCATATGCTTGATAAGGTTTTGCAGCCTGAGATCTGAAGGACTTGGAGATTGTAGCAATAAAGAGAAAAGGATTTGCGAATCTCAGGTGATTTATTTACTTGTTCCTTTGCATCTCTATTGATCTAGGAAAATAGATTGTGTTCTGTATTTATTTGTTCTAGATCCACTTGGACTAGGGAAATCTTGCTTGAGTCCACTTGAGTAGATTTCCCATAAATACTCCTTGTTGTGAAAAAACTATCAACCTTGGAGGAGTGTATCCAAAAGAGAGTCAAGGAAGAAGCGTCTTCACCCAAAGAAAGAATCCCTTAGGATATGAGTAAACTTGATTTTTTTTTCTATGCATAGGACAATTTGGTTTAGTTGCTTAATTTTGGTTGCTTGTTTTGATTTCATGTCTTAGAAATGTCTTTTCCATAAAGAATTTGACTTATGCCATATAAAACACGTTCCTTATGGCGCACTTGGCTTATGTTGATGTAGGTGAATACATTTGGAAATATGTAGGTGAATACAATTGGAGATATCGAATGTGGTCAAATCCCTTTCTGCATGCAATCTGATGATTTTAAAAAAGCGTCTTCAGGCCACCCTCCAGAAGCATTTTAATACAAAAGAGTTTCAAGAAATGTAGAGTGCTATTGACCTTCGAAAGCCGATCATACTCTTTCAACACATGCATCAATGGACAATTCCTGTTGAAACTAAGGAAGAAGGGTTCTCATATTTGGATTACCATCCAGGTACCTCTTTCTTTTTGAGATACGTGTCATGTTTTTCTTTCTTTGTCTAGAGTTACATTCCATGAGTTTTGTGAGTTTTAGTTCCTTAGCATTATCCTCATTTTTGTGAAGAGAATGATGATCCCAATGTTGCATTCTTTGCATTGTCATAACATTGCTTTAGTTAAATATGCTTGAGTATTATAGACTATTCAAATAACATTTAAGATAAAATTCATATTTGGAGGAAAGATTCAATTGCAATGCTTCCAGAAATCAGTGTCATGGTTCTTAATACATTACATGACTTCAAAGGTACTAGCTCAATGGAAGAGAAACTGCCTTACAGGAAGGAGATTGGTGGTTCGAATCCTCCATACCCTATCTACAAAAATAAATGAATATTTGCATATAAAATGGCTAAAAAGGACTAAATTAGTGACCAAAAAATTATCGATAAGTGGCCAAAAAAATGACCAAAAATTGCATATAAGCGACCAAATGACAGTTTTGATGGCTAATTTTCGGTCTCTTATCACGCGACCAAAAAATTGATCGCTTTTAGTTTGGCCATTTGTAGCCTGTTTGTGGTCATTAATTTGGTCATATTTTTTGTTACTAATTTGGTCATATATTTGGTCATCAATCGTGACAATTAATGGCCAAATATATGACCAGATTAATGATCAAATATATGACCAAATTAATGACCACAAGAGAACCTATAAATGACCAAACTAAATATGACCACATTTTTGGTCGCATGATAAGAGGCTGGAAATTAGCCACCGGTGATCGCCAAATCAAAAGTCGTCATTTATATACAGATTTTGGTCATTTTTTTGTCACTTATCTCTCATTTTGTACGAGTGGAAGATTCGAACCATGGAATTCATGACACTTCCTCTAAAATTCAAACAAGACTTGAATCAGCTACATGAACTGCAATAAAATCATTGACAATGGTTGGATGCCATCATCCTCTGACAGGAAGTAAGGGCACATCTCCCAGCTTGGACTAGGGGCACATCTCCCAAGTCTCTAAGGAACAATTGCACTCACTGTAATACTCAAACTGACAAAATTAGTGAAGGTGGTATGCCCTCCTTCTTTTATATATGGAGGATTACTTGAGGAGCAAGTCATCTAAGCTAATGTGCCCTCATGAGTGGATAAGGAAAGCCTGCTTTCCTCCTTTTTCCTTTTTTTGCTTTGCTTTCCTCCTTTTTCCTTTTTTGCTTTGCTTTCCTCCTTTTTCCTTTTATGCTTTGCTTTTTGCTTTTAATTTTTCTGCTTTAGCTTTTACTGTTTTTTCTGGATTTTCTTCCTTATCCTGCTTCTCTGACCTTTCCTGCTTTTCTGATTTTATCCTGCTTTCTGCTTTTGTGTTGTTTTCTGATGTTTTTCCTGATTTTTTGTTGCTTTTATGATTTGCATCATCTTTCTTTCCTTTTTCCCGATTTTCTAGATTTGGATGCTTTCTCCTAACTTCTTCTAGAATTCATATCTCAGGTCAACCTTATCCACTAAGGTGCACTTGTGTAGTGTTATCCTCTTTTATTTAAGATAAAATTAGTAATAGATGAAAAATAATTATTTTCAAGTGCATAATAAACTTTAGGCAAAAATAATTCACTCTCCCTAATTAATTAAATGCCTAAATTTCAAAATTAGCCCCAAGTAAATGAAGTTGTCTCCTCAACCCAAGGGATGTTGATGTATATGTAACTTCGGAATGTATTTCATCTGTGTATTATATATATAATTATTGTACCCTTATAAGAGATGTGTTATTCCTCTATAAGGAAGTGTCGTCATGTGGATTGACAAGTGTCGCAAGTGTGTGTACTTGCCGATGGGTTATTAGACCATCTTATGGGGTCGGCCCTAATTAATATATAATATAATGTGCAGGTATCCAAGTCGACAAGTCGGCCCCAGTAGGTCACTGGGAAAAAAGGTGAGTATAAATAGAGATAGGAGATCTCTATTTTACTCACTCGGAAAAGTAACTATCTCTCTCTCTGAAAAGTGGTGCACTAGTAAGGAGGAGGAGGATCATCTGCAAGGAGACTATCTCAGTGTTATTTGGTTGTATTTTGGTTGAGCCATTGCTCTCTCTATCTCTGAGGAAGTTGTGGGGTTTTTCACCTTAGGGTTTTCCCCACGGAAACTCTATGTCTCTTGTCTCTATGCTTTTGATTCTTGTGATGCTTGTGATGCTTGTCATATTATGATTGTCATGCATTGATATACTGCAGATGTTATTCTCTCAGCAAATATCCTATAGTATTGTGATTTAATACTAAAAATTTAACATGGTATCAGAGCATGACTGAGAAGAAGACATTTTGTAGTGACGGAAGCTTGTATTCCTTGTTTATTGGGTTTCTCTCCACATATTTTTGAAATTCAGTATAGTAGATTGGATCTACTCATCAAGGCGCATCTATCTGTCCAATCAGAATTCAATTCCGAGCATTTTCAGATTTGTCCCTAAAAATTAGGGTTTCCACAAAAATAGGAATTTCTGGAAGCTGAAGGCACAGCTGGAAGCTCCTTGCCAAAATCGAAGGTTAGAGCTTTGGATCAAGATTTTTGGCTGGGTAGATCTCCGGGAAACTCAAACCCTAATTCAGGGCTCTCCCTAGTGAACCCAGGAGGACAAAAAGGCAATTTTGAAGGGCAAGACTTTGCTGATCTCAAATTCTGAATGTACTAGGCTGATCAGCTCTCCAAGATCCAGTTTTCAGCACTTCAAGTGGTAAGTCCTAAATATTTTCTATTTCCATTTGAAGTACTCTTAAAGATGTCTCTCCACAATAAGCTTGAGGATAAGCTTGAAGGGGCTGACAACTTTCGAGCCTGGAAGTATAGGATTGGGTTAATCCTGGAAGAGAATGAGTTGGACTCATATGTGAAAGAAGACATCCCTATCCCAGAGGATGAAGAAGCCAAGGCATTGCACAAGAAGAACTTGGTCAAGGAAAAGAGAATCATTGATGATTCTATCAAAGACCATCTCATACCTCATGTGTCTTCTCTGAAGACACCCAAAGAGATGTTTGAATCCTTGACCAAGATATTTGAAGGAAAGAACATAAATCGGAAGATGACCCTGCGGAACCAATTGAAAGCAGTGAAGTTTCAGAATGGAGAAACCATTCAATCTTACTTTTCAAGGGTCTCCCAGATCAAGGAACAATTAGAAGCAGTAGATGAAATGGTGGAGAATGGTGAAGTGGTGATGACCACTCTAAATGGCCTACCCAGGTCATGGGATTCCTTTATTCAAGGAATTTGTGCAAGGAAGAAATTGATCTCCTTCAACAGATTGAGGGAAGAATTCTCTCAAGAAGAAGCTAGACTCATAGCTCGTGAGGAAAAGATGGGAGGAGAAGATCAAGCTCTTGCAGCTCACACCAAGAGAAGCAAAACCAAGAAGGATCACTCTCACCACAAAAGATTCCATCAAAAGAGTAAGAAGGACCTAAGATGCTTCACATGCAATGAGAAGGGTCACTTTGCTTCAGATTGTCCCAAGAACAAAAGGGATAATAACAACAACTCCAGTAAGAAGAAGAAGGGCAGCAAAAGAAGGTTTCATGCTCATGCTGCCGAAGATGATGAACCTCCAAAGAAGAAGGCTAGGGCAGAAAGTAGTAGTGATGATGACTCATCGATTGAAGAAGAATATGTTCTAATTTCTGCTCTTACAGGTACCATCTCCCATGGATGTAATGATTGGTTGATTGATAGTGGGGCTTCCAAACACATGACTGGGTTTAAAGAATCCTTTGTGAACCTATCTGAACATGAATCACGCCATAAGGTGAAACTTGGGGATGATTATCAATACCCAATCAAAGGAAGTGGTGAAGCCTCCTACAACCTAGATTCTGGAAAATCATTGAAGATGAAGGAAGTACTTTATGTACTTGGGCTCAAGAAGAACTTACTCTCCATTTCTACATTAGATGCAAAAGGTATGAGGATTGCATTTGTGGATGGCCAAGTCCTAATGTGGCCAAAGGGAAAGACCATAGATGATGCAGTAGTGATTGGAAAGCAAGAGGGAGGTTTGTACAATTTGAAGGGACAACCTGAACATGCCATGGTGACATAAATACAAAGATTCATCCATAGTCATGGACCACATAGAGGTATGTATATTTTTTTTTTGCAAAAGTTAACTAATGAGTTATGCAGGTCATTGAAGAGAACAAGAACACATTGCTAGACATAACTAGCAAATATGGTGACCAGGTATGTGTTTCTTATATCATAGGATCTATCATATAAGTATGCATGGCATGATTGATGATGATTCTTCATAAAGTCATAAGTTTGAATAATCATGGGCATATGCATATTATGTGTCTTACCTTAATTAATAATATGACTAACCAGAAGAGTCATAGGTTTGAGTAATTACAGGTTTAGACATGTTATGTTTCTTATGATATGACTAACCATAAGAGTCCTATATAAACCTTGAATGCTAATGATTATTATTTCTGTTTGAAATGATCATGACTATACATACTTGAGATTATTGTGTTTTAATGAATGTATGATTTTGTATGAGATCACAAGGATAACACAATCATGATACTAATAAGCATGCATAGGGACCAAGGATGAATATGAGTTCAAGAACAGGTAATCCAGGAAGCAAAGATCAAGAGGGAGCACACTCCAGTGGTTTCTGCAAGGGTGCAAATATTCAGAGGGAGTTGTCCATCTCTCTACATTCCACAACAAGAAGGTGTAGAAGGACTCCAGCAGCTCCTGCAAGGAAGAAAAGACTCAGAGGGAGTCCACCCAACAAACAAACAAAGATAAGTATTTTAATTTTCTTGCATATTTGTTTGCTTAAATAAAATTGTTCAATGATGTATATGCTCATGTTCCTAGACTTAGGATATGTATTGTGCATATTAGAATGATTGAATTAATGAACAGTATACTACTAATATGCATGTGTTGGGTAAGTGGCCTATGGCACTGTACAACATTCCATTGCTACTTATCTAGAATGAAACCTCTTTGCTGACATGTTGGGAGTTGTGCACACTCTTAACAATGTTCTGGTAGAGATTGGAAGGCATCTAGAATGTTACGGGATATGGATAAATGTTGTATTGAAGCATTGGCTAAGATAATTGCATGACTGTATGACATATTTCTACATGTGTAAGAATTTGTTCTGAAAATTATGAGATGTTTCTAATCATGCAATTTAACCTGTTTTATAGGAAAGACCGTATATCTTCACCTACAAAAGGACTACAACATTTGTTCCAGCAACAAAGATGTCTATTGAAGATATTGAAGTTCCCAGGATGAAGAAATGGAATTCCATGATCCGTCGATCATGAAGAATAATGTTTGGGATGCGATCCCAAGAGCTAAAGGGAAGTTTGTTGTGACTTCCAAATAGAACTTTCAGATCAAGCATGTTGCAGATGGCAGCATAGAGAAATATAAAAGTGATGAAATAGAAGATACACCAGATGGATTCAAGACAGCTTTCTTGAATGGTGTAGTTGAAGAAGAAGCAGCCACTTGGTTCTGAGACACATGATAGGAAATCATATATGTGCAGAAATTGGTATGGTGAAGATAGATTGATTGCCGACACGCAGCGGAAGCTTACTACTGAGTTCGAGATGAAGAACTTGGGGATGATGCACTATTTGTTTTTGGAATGGAGGTGTGGCAGACTGCAGAAGGAATCTTCCTTGGACAAGGGAAGTATACAGTAGAGATCCTGAAGAGGTTCGGGATGATGGATTGCAAGGCCATGGCCACACCTATGGCATCAAATCTAAAGCTTCTATGTGATGCTTCATCTGAGCCGGTTGATGTCTCTTTCTATTGTCAGATGATTGGGTCCTTGATGTACCTGACGAACACGAGACCAGACATTTGCTTTGTTGTGAACACATTGAGCCAGTTCTTGACGGATCCGAGGAGTGTTCACCTGGTTGCTGTAAAGCATGTTCTGAGGTACCTGAAGGGTACAGTGGATTATGGACTCAGGTATGAGGCGGATCAAAAGTTTAACCTATAGGGTTATGTTGATTCAGATTGGGTTGGCAGTGCTGCAGATAGGAAGAGCACATCTGGGTTTTGCTTCAGTATGGGATCAGGTGTGATCTCTTGGTTTAGCAGGAAGCAATCCTGTGTAGCACTGAGTACAGTTGAGGCAGAGTATGTTGCAGCCTGTTCAGCTAGTTGTGAGGCAGTATGGCTACGGAAGCTACTGTCTGAGTTATTTGATCTCCCGTTGGAGGCTACTGGTATCTTCTGTGATAACCAGAGTTGTGTGAAGTTGTCCGAGAACCTAGTGTTTCATGACAGGTCAAAACACATAGAGATCAAATATCACTATATCAGGGATATGGTGCAGAGAGGAGCTGTGAAGCTCCTGTATGTTACGATGGACGAGCAGATTGTAGATGTGCTGACAAAGCCACTAGCCAGGGTGAAGTTCGAGTACTTCAGAGAGAGGCTTGGCGTTCTTCAGATCGAGGACACTTCGAGGAAGAAGTGATGGACACATTTGCTGAAGCCATTCCAAGCATGTTGGAAGGAGGATCCTTCACATGGCTGTGGATGTAAGCGTTGGATGATGAGCATCAGGATGATGTTCTGGTTTCTGCTTGGATATGATCAGATTGGATCATTTTATGTATGTATGTACGCATCATGTTGGATGTTGGATATGATCAGTTGGATCATTTATATGTATATGTATGTACGCATCATGTTGGATGCTGGATATGATCGGTTGGATCATGTGTATGTATTTTGTATATGCATCATGTTGGATGCTTGGACCATGTATCTGTATATGTATCAGGTGGATACATTGTATGATCAGGTGGATCATGTATGGTGATATGTATTTGTATCAGGTGGATACATTGATGATCAGGAGGATCATGTATGATGATATGTATCAGGAAGATGCTTGGTATGCATCAGGTAGATGCATTGATGATCAGGTGGATCAGGTATGATGACATGCAACAGGATGTTGCAGTGATGATCAGGATGATCATAGATGACGAGCTTCAGGATGTTGCTCCAGATGACATGCAGCAGGATGTTGCAGTGATGATCAGGATGATCATAGATGACGAGCTTCAGGATGTTGCTCCAGATGACATGCAGCAGGATGTTGCAGTGATGATCAGGATGATCATGGATGATGAGCTTCAGGATGTTGCTCCAGATGACATACAACAGGATGTTGCAGTGATGATCAGGATGATCATGGATGATGAGCTTCAGGATGTTGCTCTAGATGACATGCAGCAGGACGTTGTAGTGATGATGATCAGGACGATCATGAGTACATCAGGATGATGTATGGTGAGTATCAGGTTGATACTCTATGGCTGTGGATCAGGTTGTGCAGATGAGCATGTCTGGTAGATCCTATAGGTCGGAGTTGTGTACCCGTAACAGCCTGGGATGCTCTTTCGAGACATTGCTTTGGGAGGACATGTAATAGCGCCCTGAGAGATCTCAGGTCGGAGTTGTGTACCCGTAACATCCTGAGATGCTCTTGCGAGGTTTTGTCCTATGGCATGTAATTTGGGCCCTGGGAGATTTCAAGTCAGAGTTGTGTACCCGTAACATCCTGAGATGCTCTTGCGAGGTTTTTCCATGACCACATGTAATTTGTGCCCTGGGAGATTTCAGGTCGGAGTTGTGTACCCGTAACATCCTGAGATGCTCTTGCTAGGTTTTGTGGTGGACCACATGTAATTTGTGCCCTGGGAGATTTCAGGTCGGAGTTGTGTACCCGTAACATCCTGAGATGCTCTTTCGAGGTTTTGTGGTGGGGTCACATGTAATAGCGCCCTGGGATATCCTACAGGTCAGAGTTGTGTACCCGTAACATCCTGGGATGCTCTTTCAAGGTTTTGTGACGCACGTAATAAGTCCTGAGGATTCCACAGTATGGCCAGTGATGACGAAGACCTGCAGGTGGTGGGCCTACATCCAGTATGAAAAAGGACTGGATCTATAGAACTTCCTATGACGAGTAGAGTCAGAGATTGGTTGAGATAGTAGCAGCAGTGACGATGATGATGACGATGCATCGATGACGATGATCCAGAGAAGAAGACTTGTCTAGCAGATCTGTGTCGAGAAATACCTTCCTAGTTAAGAGGGAGTGTTGATGTATATGTAACTTCAGAATGTATTTCATCTGTGTATTATATATATAATTATTGTACCCTTATAAGAGATGTGTTATTCCTCTATAAGGAAGTGTCGTCATGTGGATTGACAAGTGTCACAAGTGTGTGTACTTGCTGATGGGTTATTAGACCACCTTATGGGGTCGGCCCTAATTAATATATAATATAATGTGGATGTGTCCAAGTAGACAAGTCGGCCCCAGTAGGTCACTGGGCAAAAAGGTGAGTATAAATAGAGATAGGAGATCTCTATTTTACTCACTCGGAAAAGTAACTATCTCTTCTTTGAAAAGTGGCGCACTAGTAAGGAGGAGGAGGATCATCTGCTAGGAGACTATCTCAGTGTTATTTGGTTGTATTTTGGTTGAGCCATTTCTCTCTCTATCTCTGAGGAAGTTGTGGGTTTTTTCACCTTAGGGTTTTCCCCACGGAAACTCTGTGTCTCTTGTCTCTATGCTTTTGATTCTTGTGATGCTTGTGATGCTTGTCATATTATGATTGTCATGCATTGATATACTGCAGATGTTATTCTCTCAGCAAAAATCCTATAGTATTGTGATTTAATACTAAAAATTTAACAAGGGATTGGTTGGGTTAGGAACCTGATCCCATAATCACTGTTGAGGGAACATGACAGTACTCCCCTCCCAATATTTCTTTTCCTCGAGCAATTTCAAACTAGGATGTTGTAAGATGTGTTCTCCTTCCCAAGTAGCTTACTCACTAGGCAGTCCTTCCCATTGCACCAAAAATTCCTTAATGATTTTTCTCCTTATATTCTTCTCTCGGACCTCCAAAATGTTCTCAAGAACTAGCACCAAATTTCCTTCATCATCAAGGGGTGGAAATTCTTGTGAAACCTTAACTTGCTTCCCTATTGCCTTTTTCAAACATGACACATGCAAAACATTGTGAATCCTGCAACCTGGAGGAAATTCTAGCTTATAAGCCACTTCCCCGATCTTTCTCAAGACTTGGTAGGGACCATAAAACCTTGTCTGCAACTTCTCAGCTCCCGTATACTTCAATGAGGACTTTCTATAAGGTTGCAACCTCAAATAAACCAGATCCCCTACTTGGAAGGTTCGCTTAGTTCTATGCTTGTCTGCATGCACCTTTTGCCTGTTTTGTGGTACCCGTAAGTTGTCTTTGAGAGTTCTGACTATGTCTTGAATCTTTTGGAGCCAATCCTTTTCCTTTTGTGTCTTACAATCACCAAATATCAGTTCATCAAAAGTGATTGCATCATATCCATATAGATCTTTGAATGGAGACATTCTAATCGAGAGATGAAAAGTAGTACTGTAATAAAACACTCCCAAATGGAGCCAAGTAGTCCATGACTTTTGTTGCCCACTAACATAGCTTATTAAGTATCCTTCCATCCATTGGTTCACTCTTTCTGTTTGGCCATCAGTCTGTGGATGGTAGCTAGTACTCATGTCCAAACTTGTGCCCACTAGCTTGAACAACTCTTGCCAAAAATTGCTAGTGAACTTGCTATCTCTATCACTGATGATGGACTTGGGTATGCTATGAAGTTTAAAGGCTTCTTTGATGAAACGTTTAGCCACTTGGTTGGATGAAATATTAGTTTTGACAACAAATAAATGTGCATATTTAGTCAATCTATCAACCACAACAAAATTATTATCTTTACCTTGGCTTTTGGGGATCCCCATGATGAAATCCATTGATACACTTTCCCATTTATGTTCAGGAATAGGAAGTGTTTGTAAGATTCCTGCTGGATGAGTATGATCTAATTTGTTTTTCTATCATGCCACACATGATCTAACATACTCCATCACCTCCTTCTTCAATCCCTTCCAATTGAGCATTTCCTTTACTTTCATGTAAGTCTTCACAAACTCCAGATGTCCTGCTACAAGCACATCATGATCAACCTCAAGGATATTCTTCTTGAATGAGGATTCTGGAACTAAAAGATCCTATACTTATGATAGATTATATCATTGATAATATTTTAAGTATCATCATGAATTATTCCATCAAACAAATCACAAGCAAACTGATTATTTGTATACTCTACTTCAAGTTGTGCTTTCCAATCATCATAAAAATTTATCAATGCAAAGGTTGGTTTTCTAGAAAGAGCATCAACCACAGTGTTCATCTTACCCTTCTTGTATGCAATGTCAAACTCAAAGGCTTGGACCTTGCTTACCCACTTTTGTTGTCTATCATTCAGCTCCTTTTGGGTCAGAGTGTCTCAAACTTTTATGATCAGTCTTGATGATGAACTTACCACCTACCAGATATTGTCTGAACTTGACTAGTGCATGCATGATGGCTAGCATATCCTTATCATAGACTTAATATAGTATCTCATGGGTATGAAACTTCCTACTTTCAAAGGCTATGGGATGCATTTTTTGCATCAAGGCTACTCCAATCACATTCCTTGAAGCATCACATTCAAGGACAAAAGGTTGAGAAAAATATGGAAGTGAAAGAACATGACAACTACTCATTACCTCCTTCATCTTATTCAATGCTTGTTCAGCTTATTCTGACCAATGGAAGGCTCCCTTCTTAGTAAGGTCTGTCAATGAAGATGTCAACTTTGAAAAAACATTTGACAAACTTCTGGTAATAAGCGCATATCCCAATAAATCCTCTCAATTCAGTGAGATTTTTAGGACTTGGCCAATCCAAAATGGTTTGGATCTTCTCCATGTGAACCCTAAATCCTTCTTTCCCGATCATATGAACAAGATACAAAATATCAGTCATGCCAAACTCACAATTGGATCATTTTGCATAGAAATATTTATCTACCAAGGTTGTTAGTACAACATCCAAATGGTGCAAATGCTCCTCCCAAGTTCTACTATAGATTAAAATATCATCAAATAAAACAAGAACAAACTTATGGAGATTCCTTCTAAACAATCTTTTCATGCAAGATCCAAAAGTTGTAGGTGCATTAGTTAGGACAAAAGGCATGAACAAGAACTCAAAGTGTCCATGATGACATTGGAAATCTGTCTTCTCGATGTCTTCTTCCCGCATACTGATTTCATGGTAACTAGAGTGAAGATCATTCTTTGAAAAGTATTTGTCCCCATGGAGTTCATCCACCCAGCTCATCAATCCTTGGGATAGGATATCTGTTCTTGATAGTATTCTTGTTGACAGCTCTGTAGTCTATTCACATGTGCATGGTCCCATATTTCTTCTTCACAAGGAATACAGATGATGCAAAAGGACTTGAGATTCTTCTAATGAATCCCAAGTCAAGTAGTTCCTTGATGGTTCGCTCTATCTCATCCTTGAATATTTTTGGGTGCTTGTAAGGATGGTCTTTGATAGGTGGGGTGCATATCTAGAACTCAATCCTATGCTCCACTCCTCTATCAAGTGGCCTACCATGAGGATGTGATAATCTACAAGGTATCTAGCAATTGTAACAAACTCACAATCAAACTCTCGAGAATGTTGCAAAAAAGAAGAGAAGAATACACTCAATAATCACTCATAAACACAGAATAATAGACAATATCAGTATCATACATGGAATTGTGAATGTAAAGAGTGTGTGTACAATAACTATGATGTAGCATCATATAGGATTCAAATTACCCAACTAGGGCATTCGAATCAAAGCTCAAAGTCTAGCTTGGATAACAATGGAGGCATCATCTAGTCAGTAGTATCAGTCATAAATGGTAATATTCAGTCAACTGTGTCTAACTGAGTCTAACAGAACCATCTAGGCATAAATCAGGGAATGGAGACTCCAAGGGGGGCACATGAGGCTGTCATAGGGTCAAGTGGCACTCCAAAACTAGATAACTAGGAGCTACATGTAGTTAGGATGAGCAATCAGTGGAAGAACTACTCTTTCCATGCACTAACTGAGTGATAACTCCCAGTAGGTGAGAAAAGGTGCCCTAACTGAGTGATAACTGATGGTAGGTGAGTAAATGTACCCTAACTAACTGTGGTAGGTGGGAAAAGGCGCACTAGGTATGCAGAAACTCAAAGAAGGCGCTTTAGGTAGGTGGGAGGCCAACTAGAGGCTGCAGACAGTCTCTGGAGAGATAGTAACAAGTTCTAGGTGCTATGAGGACCATCAAGGTGATGACTGGATGCATGCAAAAATGAATGCATACATGCAAAACTGAAAAATGTTGGGGAGAATATTCCAACGTAGGAATGTCCCAAAACACCTTCTTATGCTTTTGGAGCAATTTCTGAATGTCTTCTAGATATTGTGCTACTTCCAAATAGGTTCCCTTAGTGGTGATTAGGCATTCTTCAACACACTCAATGTCTCCATGCCTTAGTATGGATCTCATACTATGTGCACTCACCACTTGTTTTGGGTTAGGTGTTGATCCCTCTCAACACTACCTCATTTCCATCTTCTCCTTTGAAGGTCATCTCAGGAATTTGGTAGTCTATTGAGTGCTTCCCAATGGAATACAACCATTGTACTCCGAAAAATATGTTAGTATCGGCCACATTCACAACATAAAAACTATTTGTAAAGGTGTGATCTCCTATAGTAATATGCAACTTAGGAATCCATCTAGAACAATCCATAGAATGATTACCTAGAATGATAACAGTGAAGCCTCCAAATTTTTCAGTAGGTAGCATCCTCCTTTCGACCAAAGTTAAATCAATGAAATTATGGGTTGCTCCTCCATCCACTAACAAAGTGACTGATTGTCCTTGAACCATTCCTTTGAATCTGAGTGTATGGAAGCGAGGAACTCCTGATATTAATGCAATATTTATCACCTAGGGGGTAGGTTCTTCTTCTGCAGTCTCATAGGCCACTTATGTATCTACTGGGTGTTAAGTTTTAAACCAAATAGACAAGCAAGATCACTGAAAGAAACATAATCACAAGATAGACACAAAATATACCCTGGGAAACCCTCATGGGGTAGAAAACCCAGCAAAGCTTTCCTCAATAAGATGATCAACCAAAATACAAGATGTGCTCCTTCCTTCTTTGTCTCCTTAGCAGATCTCCCAGACAAGTGCGCACTCTTCCACAAGTGAGTGAATGATCTAATGAGGAGTTCACCTCTCTTATTTATAATGACTCCCAACTGACTAAAAGACCTAATGGGGCCGACCTCTCCTGGAGAAGTCTAATAACCCCAAAAATATAGCCACAGGGCCGACCCCCACATGGTGGGTCTAATAACCCTAGTTAATACAAACCCTCGGAGGAATAAACATCTCCGGATACATAATAGGGTTACCTCGGAGGGATGAAACATCTCCGGAATAATAAAGTACAAATATAATATTCTTTGAATTTACAATATTCAACACTCCCCCTTAACGAGAAGGATATTATAACAACATCTGCAGGAGCAAGGAGTCACTATACATGATACATCTATAAATCATCGGAAGCTTTCTTCAATTTGTCTTCATCAGTAACTCAAACAATTACTGGTACATCAATGTCAACATCAACATCAACATCACACGATCATCAGCATCGTCATCACATGATCATCAGCATCGTCATCACACGATCATCAGCATCGTCATCACATGATCAGCAGCATCATCATCACACGATCAGCAACACACGATCAGCAGCATCATCATCACACGATCAGCAGCATCGTCATCACACGATCAGCAGCATCGTCATCACATGATCAGCAGCATCGTCATCACACGATCAGCAGCATCGTCATCACACGATCATTAGCATCGTCATCATACGATCAGCAGCAGCATCATCACACGATCAGCAGCATCGTCATCACACGATCAGCATTAGTACAAGTATTCATGCTAATACAAGTGACCATATAAACAGTACGAGTATCCTACTGATACAAGTAGCCACATCATCAATACAAGTATCCATATCGATACAAGTAATCACATCATCAATACAAGTATCCTACCGATACAAGTAACCACATCATCAATGCAAGTATCCTATCGATACAAGTAACCATATCATCAATACAAGTATCCTATCAATACAAGTAACCACATCATCAATACAAGTATCCTACCGATACAAGTAACTACATCATCAATACAAGTATCCTATCAATACAAGTAACCACATCATCAATACAAGTATCCTATCGATACAAGTAACCACATCAAAAATCACTTTCTCGGAGACCATACGTCTACGGATCAATTCAGGGACCGAAGTCCGAGGATGATACAATCCCCACTTCTCGGATACCATACATCTACGGATCAATTCAGGGACCGAAGTCCAGGGATGATACAATCCCCACTTCTCGGAGACCACACGTCTATGGATCTATTCAGGGACCGAAGTCCAGGGATGATACAATCCCCACTTCTCAAAGACCACACGTCTACGGATCAATTCAGGGACCGAAGTCCGGGGATGATACAATCCCCACTTCTCAGAGACCACACGTCTACAGATCAATTCAGGGACCGAAGTCCGGGGATGATACAATCCCCACTTCTCGGAGACCACACGTCTACGGATCAATTCAGGGACCGAAGTCCGGGGATGATACAATCCCCACTTCTCAGAGACCTCACATCTACGGCTCTCTTTAGGACTGAAAGTCCAGGGATGATCCAATCCCCTCAACTGTCCACTAAGGACTTCATTCTCGGAGACCTCACGTCTACGGTTCTCTTTAGGACTGAAAGTCCAGGGATGATCCAATCCCCTCAACTTTCCACTAAGGACTTCATTCTCGGAGACCTCACGTCTACGGCTCTCTTTAGGACTGAAAGTCCAGGGATGATCCAATCCCCTCAACTGTCCACTAAGGACTTCGTTCTCGGAGACCTCACGTCTACGGCTCTCTTTAGGACTGAAAGTCCAGGGATGATCCAATCCCCTCAACTGTCCACTAAGGACTTCATTCTCGGAGACCTCACGTCTACGGCTCTCTTTAGGACTGAAAGTCCAGGGATGATCCAATCCCCTCCTGTATTCTCATCTATACAGGTACAAATATCCAAGAGCATGTATCACATCAAAACATGTATACATCACACCAAAACATGTATACATCTAGCATGTATTCTCACTAATACATCTAATCATCAAAACATGTATACATCACATCAAAACATGTATACATCTAGCATGTATTCTTACTAATACATCTAATCATCAAAACATGTATACATCACATCAAAACATGTATACATCTAGCATGTATTCTTACTAATACATCTAATCATCAAAACATGTATACATCACATCAAAACATGTATACATCTAGCATGTATTCTTACTAATACATCTAATCATCAAAACATGTATACATCATACCAAAACATGTATACATCTAGCATGTATCAAAACATGTATACATCATACCAAAACATGTATACATCTAGCATGTATCAAAACATGTATCCATAAAAATAGAAGATATGTAAGAGTTCTAAATCTAAATAATTGTAAGTAGCTAAGTGCAACAAAACAAAATTGTTATCAAATACTATACTACTCCCCCTTTCGAGGAGGGTCATTCTGGACTATACCAAGCATGTCTCGGAAGTATTCAAACTTTACTCGAGACAGAGGTTTAGTCAGGATATCGGCAATCTGATCCTCAGTGCTTATATACTCGAGCTTGATGGCTCCTCTCTGCACCATGTCTCATATATAGAAGTAGCGGATCTCAATGTGTTTTGACTTATCATGGAACACAGGATTTTCAGTCATCTTAATACAGCTTTGATTATCACACATAATCACAGTGGGATCCATTTCTAAGTCAAAAATTCCAGATAAAAGTTTCCGAAGCCACACTGCTTCACAGCTGGCAGAGCAAGTGGCTATATATTCTGCTTCAGCAGTACTAAGGGCCACACTAGATTGTTTCTTGTTGAACCAGGAGATCATGGCAGATCCAAGACCATAACATCTGCCTGAAGTACTTTTTCTGTCTGAGACACTACCTGCCCAATCAGAATCTGAGTAACCATGTAACTTGAGTTCATTACCTGCAAGATAGTATAGGCCAAAGTCCACTGTACCTTTTAGGTACCTCATTATATGCTTTGCAGCTATAAGGTGAACCTTTCTAGGTTCTACTAGATACTGACTTAGGGTATTTACGGCAAAGCATATATCCGGCCTAGTATTTGTCAAATACATTAATGATCCAATAATTTGTCTATATAAGGTTATGTCCACTAGTTCTGATGAATCATTAACTAATAGTTTCAGGTTGGAGTCCATGGGAGTGG
Source organism: Larix kaempferi (assembly GCA_027924585.1). Classification (NCBI taxonomy): domain Eukaryota; kingdom Viridiplantae; phylum Streptophyta; class Pinopsida; order Pinales; family Pinaceae; genus Larix; species Larix kaempferi. The sequence continues at coordinate 2,230,530 of BSBM01000592.1, read as the reverse complement.
CCATGGCTTTACACTCCAACATATCAAATCTTTTGAGAATCTCCACAGTATACTTACCTTGATTTAGAAAGATTCATTTTGGCTCTTGTCACACTTCTAGGCCTAAGAATTAGTGCATTAATCCGAGATCTTTCATTTCGAACTCTGAAGAAAGCTTCTTCTTGCTTTCAATAATTTGATTCTCATTTCCGGTTAGAAATAGATCATCTACATATAATAGCAATATAACAGGTTCATCATCCATCACTTTAAGATAAAGATTGGGGTCAGCTTTACTTTTGGTAAAGCCCATGCTTGTTAAGAAACTGTCAATCCTTCTGTACCAAGCTCTGGGAGCTTGCTTCAATCCATATAGTGCCTTTTTCAGTTTGCATACATGGGTCCTTCCGTCTTTGACCTCAAAACCTTGAGGTTGTTCTATGTATACTTCTTCTTCAATTACACCATTCAGAAAAGCTGTCTTAACATCCATTTGATGCAATTTCCATTTCATCATGGATGCAAGTGCCATGATAGTTCTGATTGATGTATACCTAGCAACAGGTGCAAAAGTTTCTTCATAGTCAATTCCCTCCTTTTGAGAGAATCCTCTGGCTACAAACCTTGCCTTGTATTTTTCAATGCTACCATCTGCAGCATGTTTTATCTTGAAAATCCATTTGGAAGAAACCACACTTTTATCTCTTGGTTTGGGGACTATATCCCAAACATCATTTTTCATTATCGACTGATATTCTTCTGTCATTGCTTCTACCCATTCTTTGTTTTGAGCTGCCTCTTCATAGCTAGTAGGTAGTTGATCCACAAGATCACACATCAAGGCCATATAGTTGGACACTAGCTTTGGTTTCTTTCTTTCTCTAATGGAGCCTTCAGGAGCACCATATTTTTCAGCCCCTTTGATAATATCTCTAGCCCATGCTGGCCTTCTTTTCTTTGATAAATCTGATATAGGAGGTTCTTGTGGTTCCAGCATGTCATGATCCTCTGGTGGATTGTCTTCAGGGATGTGAATAGCCTCTGAGCTTCTAGAAGAAGGATCTTCTTCATAGATTTCTTCAAGTTGGCATTTTCTTGATTTCTTGAGAGCTGCTTCTTCATCAAAAGTTACATCTCTACTGATTTCTATATGATGAAAGCCTGGTATGTAAATCCTGAAAGCTTTGGATGATTCACAGTAACCAACAAATATTCCTTTCTTACCAGAAGGATCCAACTTGGTTCTCTTTTCTTTTGGAATGTGGATGTACACAGGACACCCAAATATTTTAATATGGCTTACCTCGGGCTTCTTTCCAGTAAACACTTCTTCTGGAGTTTTGAAATCAAGAGCACTATGAGATAATATGTTTTGAATATATACTGCTGTCTTGGCTGCTTCAGCCCATAGATACATGGGAAGATCCTGGTCATGTATCATAGTCTTCACAGCTTCCATGATGGTTCTATTTTTCCTTTCTGCAACCCCATTTTGTTGGGGATTGTAGGGAGTGGTTAGTTCTCTCTTGATTCCAACTTCTTTACAAAATTCTTCAAACTCTTTTGAAGTATACTCTCCACCATTGTCTGTTCTGAGAATCTTGATTTTCTTTTCTAAGAGATTTTCTATTAGAGCCTTGAACTCTTTGAACTTTCCAAAAACTTCATTCTTACCTTTTAGAAAGTATATCCAGGTTTTCCTTGAATGATCATCAATGAATGAGAGATAGTATTCAAATCCACTCAGAGAAGTGGTGGGAATTGGACCACATACATCTGAGTGTATTAACTCCAAGATACCCTTAGTCTTTGTTTCACTCTTTGGAAAGGGGTTCTTGATATTCTTCCCTTTCTTACATCCTTTACATGAGCCATCATGATCAACCTTCAAATCTGGTAGTCCTATGACCACCTTGCTTACATAGGGTAAGGCTTTGTAGTTAATGTGAGCTAGTCTTCTATGCCATAGCTCACTGGGACTAGAGGTTTCATGAACAAAGGCAGCTTCTGGATGACCCTTGAGTTTATACAAACCTCCTTCCTCTTCACCAATAACAATTGCATCCTTAATAGATTTTCCTTTGGACCACATTAACACTTGTCCATCAATGAATGCAACTCTATAGCCTTTCTTGTCTAATGCTGAGATTGAAAGCAAATTCTTCTTCAATCCTGGAACATACAAAACTTCCTTCATCTTCATGGGGGTTCCAGAATCGAGTTTGTAGTTTGCTTCACCAAATCCCTTAATGGGATATTGATAGTCATCTCCTAGAGATACCTTTTGGGGAGAAGAATTTTCTTCAAGATTTGAGAGAGTCCTTTTCTGACCTGTCATGTGCTTTGAAGCACCACTGTCAATAAGCCATGTACCTTCTCCAGGGGTTATAGATCCAGAGAGTGCGGACAAGAGAACATATTCTTCTGCATCTTCTTCTGTATTTCTCCTTGACCTTATTTTGAAGAAGGTCCTTTCTTCTTCTTCCTCTTCATTTCTAGGTCTTTTATTGTGAGACCTTTCTTCCTCTACTTCTTCTTCTTCACTATCATCTTCTGCAAGATGTGCTTGGTGTCTTTTGTAGTGAGTACCCTTTTTCTTCTGTAGAGGGCAATCTCTAGCAATGTGTCCTATTTTGTGACAAGAAAAGCACTGGAAAGAAGAGTAATCTTTTCTTTGAGTAGTTCCTCTTTTCTTCTGAAATCTGTGAGGAGGATGAGACTCCTTGTGACTACCCTTTTTAGAGTAGGATTGATTCCTTCTTCTTTTGGTGTGGGTGGCCAAGGCTTGGTCATCCTCTTTGAGCAAGGCTTCTCGATTTGCAACCCTAGTCTGCTCTTGTACACAATCCTCCCAAACTACATCAAACTTCATACTTTCTTTTCTGGCACACATAGTTTGAATGAATGACTCCCAAGGTCTAGTGAGACCATTTAGAGCTGTCATCACAAGTTCATCTTCATCAAGAGTATCACCAATGGCATCTAGTTTCTCCTTGATTAGAGAGACTCTTGAGAAGTAGTCTTGAATGGATTCTCCTTTGTGCATCTTGGTACTCTTCAACTGAGTCCTTAGATTCATCTTCCTATTGATGTTCTTTCCTTCATACATTCTTCCTAGGGCATCATACATTTCCTTTGGAGTCTTCTTGGAAGCCACTTGGGGAATCAAGTGGTCTTTAATAGAATCAGCTATGATTCTCTTTGCCCTAATCAAATCCTTCCTGTGTTTTTCTTTGGCTTCATCTTCTTCTAGTTCTGCAACTTCCTCCTTGATATAATGAGCAAGATCATTCTCCTCAAGAATGAGACCAATTCTGTATTTCCATGCCCGGAAATTTTCTATACCTTCTAGCTTGTCTTCAAGCTTAGTGTTTGGAGCCATCTTCTCTTGGGGGATTCCAAGAGACAGAGTAGACTTACCTGGAAAGTTACTTTTCACTTTTCCGGAATCTGGAACAGAATTTTATCGCACTTTTGGTAGAATTAGGGTTTGACTTTCCCAGAGTTCTACCGAACCAAAAAGTTCGATCTATAGCTCAAAAGAATGCTCTCGAGAAGGGCTATCCAGCCATGTAATCAGAATTCAAAAATTCCAACTTTTTTCTGAAACCAAATTCTGACGTATCGCACTTTTGGTAGAATTAGGGTTTGGATTTCCCGGAGTTCTACCCAACCAAAAAGTTCTCTCTATAGCTCAAAAGAAAGGTATTGAAAAGAGCTATCCATCCATGCAATCAGAATTCAAAAATTCCAACTTTTTTCTGAAACCAAATTCTGATGTATCGCACTTTTGGTAGAATTAGGGTTTGGATTTCCCGGAGTTTTACCCAACCAAAAAGTTCGATCTATAGCTCAAAAGAAAGGTATTGAAAAGAGATATCCAGCCATTCAACCAAAAAACAATAATACCAACTTTGGGTTGAAACCCTAACTTCACCGGAGAGAGAGAGAGGTATTCTTACCTTGTGAAAGATGTCCTATTCAGTCTAGCTCTGATACCATGTTAAGTTTTAAACCAAATAGACAAGCAAGATCACTGAAAGAAACATAATCACAAGATAGACACAGAATATACCCTGGGAAACCCTCATGGGGTAGAAAACCCAGCAAAGCTTTCCTCAATAAGATGATCAACCAAAATACAAGATGTGCTCCTTCCTTCTTTGTCTCCTTAGCAGATCTCCCAGACAAGTGCGCACTCTTCCACAAGTGAGTGAATGATCTAATGAGGAGTTCACCTCTCTTATTTATACTGACTCCCAACTGACTAAAAGACCTAATGGGGCCGACCTCTCCTGGAGAAGTCTAATAACCCCAAAAATATAGCCACAGGGCCGACCCCCACATGGTGGGTCTAATAACCCTAGTTAATACAAACCCTCGAAGGAATAAACATCTCCGGATACATAATAGGGTTACCTCGGAGGGATGAAACATCTCCGAAATAATAAAGTACAAATATAATATTCTTTGAAGTTACAATATTCAACACTAGGGCCCCTTCTTCTTCCTCCTCAGCTTTGCTCTCTGAGTAAACTTCAATGTAGTGTGATTTTCATTTAGCACATATGTGTCCTGGAACCCATGGTTCCTAACAAGTGAAGCACAACTTCCTTCTTCTCAATTCATCTCGATCTTGTGAATAGTTTTCCTTCTTGAAATTTCCAGAAGGACCTTTCATGGGTGGCCTTTTATTCTTGAATTGAGTAGGACCAACATTTCTAGGATGAAATCTAGTCCTCGGAATAGAGTCTTGCAAGTATCTTGTTCTACTTAGTGCATCTTGAAAGGTAGAGTGTCTATAATCCTTCACCAAACCATTCAAAGGTTATGCTAACCCTTCAATGAACAACAGGACCAATCTAGCTTCTGATATATCAGATACCATCACAGCTAGTTCTCTGAAGGTGATCTCAAGATCTCTTCTTTTGAATCTTTCAGTCGATCTTCTTGTGAACTCTTCATAAGTGGTCAATTGATCATTCCCAAGTGTTTTCAGGCCATGAAACCACCAATCATTATCTTCCCCATCAAAGTACAGAGTAGACAACTTAATGGCATCTCTCTCAGCCATTGGATTTAACTAAAAATAAGTGTCAAGCTTCTGAATCCAAGAGTTAGCAGTGCACTTTTGTGAGCCATCAAAGTAAGGAAAAGTAATCTTACCAATATCATTTCTTAGCTCATAGTTATGATTTGGCATCTGAAAGATTCCTCTCGAATTGGTCTTGTACTGAAGATCACAAAAATATTTGAATGGCAAGGCTCTTCTGCATTTTTCATTTAGTGTGAGTTACTCAACATATTTGTCTTCCCATGATGCAAGACCTTCATTTCGAACCTCAAGTTCCTCTCTTGGTTCTTCAATAAAACTAGGCATAGTAGGCCTGGAATGAGGCTGAGATTCCATATTGAATTCATCAAGGCATTTGTGAGTCCCATTTCTTGAGAAAATAAATCCACCATTGATCTTCCTTTCTCCATGTGGGGTACCATTGCTGCTCCCATCTCCATTTTTACTTCCTAGTTGTTGAGCTAAGAACTCTCTTGTCTCTTTTCTAGATTGAACAATATTGTGGGATATTTCTTGTAATACTTTCGTCATTCTTTGAAAAAAGATCTTGAACTCATCTTTTTATTCATTGTGAGACATATCTAACTCTCCTTGTAGCTTTCCTTCACTAGAATTGATCTCTTCTCCCTCTTCTTCCTCCGACAGAGGATTCTTCTTATTAGAATATGAGTATCTTTTTGGACTCATAGAAAGATTCCAAGAGAAGGTTCATAGGACCATGCTCTGATACCACTGTAATGTACCAACCAGGATTGGTGATACAAAAACTCACTCCCTTGGAATACTCAATGAAAAACAATGGATTCAGTAGGCTAGTTTGACTATAGGTAGGAAAAATCAAGTTCTATGGATAGGAGGAGGATTATGCTATCTGATCATATCTTTTCACAAATCACTGGTACCATTGATGTTTCAAAGTCATCCAGGATGAAATCTACTCCAGTGCTCCTGAGCACCCCAACATATGAAAACTAGTACTTCAAATATACATTGACTGGAAGCTATTGGTGAAGGATTCTGACTCAGGGAGGATAAATAACATCAAATAAAATTCAATAGACAGTTAGGGTTTTCTCCAACAACTTTGAGAAGGTTCTAATAAATTCTCACAAAGATACAAGCAAAATTGCCTTTTAGGATTGCACAACTAGATTGAATTCAGGACTTCCAAAACTGACTGAGAGGCTCATCAATTTATGATATGAGACTTGGAATAATTCATATGACATATCAATTAACATCAGGAACAATAATTACTTCATTTGGATCAATACTCATTCATTTATTGAATACCTTCTGGAAACTAGCTCAAAAACAATGGAAATCTAGAAGGGGTGTGAAAAATCAGAAGAATTCATACTTCTGCATTATAAACGTTTATGACTAATATCACAGTATCAACATAAAAACAATTAAATCATATGGGAGCCAAGTGGATTCTCATAAAAGTACAAATATTTCATCATTTACAATACAATAGACTATCACTGGAAATCAATAGAAAGCTTGAAGATTCAAACCATAGACTTCATGACACTTATTCTGAACTTCAAAATAGACTTGAATCAACTACAGGACCTGCAATAAAATCATTTACAATGTCTGGATTCCATCATCCTCTTACAGGAAGCAGGGGCACATCTCCCATCTTGGACTAGGGGCACATATCCCATCTTGGACTAGGGGCACGTCTCCCAAGTCTCTGAGGCATAATTGCACTCACTCCAATACTCAAACTGACAAAAGATGTGAAGGTGGTGCGCCATCCTTCTTTTATATATGGAGGATTACTTGAGGAGAAATTCATCTAAGCTAATGCGCCCTCATGAGTGGATAAGGAAAGCTTGCTTTCCTCCCTTTTCCTTTTCTGCTTTGCTTTCCTCCTTTTTCCTTTTCTTCTCTGTTTTTTTCTTTTAATTTTTCTACTTTAGCTTTTACTAATTTTTCTGGATTGTATTCCTTATCTTGCTTTTCTGACCTTCCCTGTTTTCTGATTTTATCCTACTTTCTGCTTTTGTGCTGCTTTCTGCTTTATGCTATTTTTCCTAATTTTTTGTTGCTTTTCTGATTTTCATCATCTCTCTTTCATTTTTCCTGATTTTCTAGATTTGGATGCTTTCTCCTAACTTCTTATGCAAGTCATCTCTCAGGTCAACCTTATCCACTAAGGTGCACTTGTGGAGTATTATCCTCTTTTATTTAAGATAAAATTATTTTATAGATGAAAATTAATTATTTTCAAGTGCATAATAAACTTTAGGAAAAAATAATTCACACTCCCTAATTAATTAAATGCCTAAATTTCAAAATTAACCCCGAGTAAATAAAGTTGTCTCCTCAACCCAAAGGATTGGTTGGGTTAGGAACGTGATCCCGTAATCATTTTTGAGGGGACATGACATGTTTTTTTTTCCTTTGTAATTGTGTATTTCCAATGTCACCGGATCTACATTCATATTATGTGTAAACTTTTCATGAAATAACAATAAAGCTTGAGTAGCAAATTCACCTATATTTGTATCAATGATGTAAATGTATGGTTGAATGTTAAAAATGTATCATATATTTCATTGTTGTGACCTCTATTTTAGTTTTAATATGTTCATATAATTGAACAGTAGATGAAAGTTTCTTTTATTGTTGTTTTGTGTATGTCATGTTTCCATTTAACCCATAAAATCTCATGAAACATTTGCAATCTGTAATAAACTGTTGGTTTCTTTTCCATAAAAGCTCAATATTTTTTTTCTTTCCCTTGAGTGTAAGAGATTTTTCTTGTAGGCACCTCTTACATGTCCAATTTGTTCCATGTGCCAAAATTCACCTTCATATTGATTTACAATGTTGAATGCATTCCATAAAATTCCTCTGAAATGGTCTTCTACATCTAAGATAGTCAATAATTGTTTACCTGCAAATATATTCAAGAAAATACAAATTCACATCTCATTCAATACAAGATCTAGCTCTAAATCTAAAAAAATTGAGCCTCATCATGCCCTGGCGTGTACTAAATTCAGCTTAGGACAGCTCGGGGGACAACAAATTGATAATTAAATATTGTGTATGCCAATGTTTGGAAATGTGAAGGATAAACAAATCTATTTATTACATTGCAATGTGTTAAATAATTGCAAAATATATTTTCTTTAAAATGAGTTTAAAGCATGGATGGTATACTGATTAAAGGGAACTTAAACCCCCACCATATTATTTATGTTTAGATTTTTGAGCTGAGAGGTGGCCCAAGTCGGTTTCAATTTTTTTTATAAAACCAAGTACATGTAGGCTCCAAGTTTAATTTTGCTTCATTGTAAAACACATTTACATAAATATATATCAAATTTCAATTTCAAATTCCATTGACCCATCATGAAGCTATTTATAGATTAATAGAGGAACTTTAAATAGTATATAAATATCTTCATAAATAGTTACAAGGCAACTAAATCTTTGTGTATTAGTTAGTCATGCCTTAATAAAGAGACATACATTAGTCCTAAACTTTATGAAAGATTTGTCTATTTGTAGGATTTAATAGTATTGTTAAGATGCATTGATTTTGGTGATTTTACATTTTGTATGATATCATTCAGCTAAATAGTCAAAACCCTAATATGATTCAATTACTGAATCACCATAGTTAAATAGTCAAAACCCTAATCTAATTGAATTACGATATTTAGCCAAGTAGATAGAATCACCATAGTTAAATAGTCAAAACCCGAATCTTGGCATCTAATATTATAATGTGGTAATTTAGTAAAACATGAAATCATTTACTTCAAGTAATTGTGGCTAGTTATATTCTTCGTATACAAATTCAAATAGATTCTAAAGAACTACCTATAATTGTAAATAGGATAATCAGAGTTAAATAGTTGAAACCCTAATCTAATTAGCCAAAATCTAGTAGTTTAGCATTTTGTCTGAAGCCAAAAACCTCATAGTTGATCCATTCATTCTAGAAAAATATTTCCATCCATCTATTCTATCCATTTTGTATGATATCATTCAGTTTTGGCCATTTTATATGATATCATTCATTTAAATAGTCAAAACCCTTATTTGATTCCATAGATAGAATCACCACCATTAAATGGTTGAAATCCTAGTATGACTTAGTTACAGTGAGATACATCTATGATCTATGGATCTCTATCTTTAGATGGAGATTTATGTTATCATCTAACATCCTTCTAATTTGAAATCTTTGCATTAAGAAATACAATATGATATAATAATATCATTAGTATGCATCGATTTCAGTGATATTACATTTTGTATGATATCATTCAATTAAATAGTCAAAATCCTAATCCGATTCAATTATCACATTTAGTTGAGTAGATATAATCATCATAATAAGCTAAGTATAATGGAATCTATGATCTATTCATAAGATCATTGTTGGAGCCAAAACCCCATGGCTAATACATCCATTATGAACATTTTGTATGATATCATTTAGTCAAATAGTCAAAACCCTAATTTAATTTGGTCATCATAATTAGCCAAGTATATAGAATCACCACAATTAAATAGTCGAAACCCTAATATGACTATATATTGGCATCTAATATTTTAATGTTGGAATTTGTTGACCAAGTCGCGACCTCACAGTCGACAAGGGTCCACCAACTATCGACACACACCGCAATCTCCCTAGGCACTGGCCCGGGCAGGTTTGATCCCACCCAGCAACACCTGCAGAGTGAATGAGGTCTCACCCGAGGCATCTAGGAAGAGCAGACGAAACCATGTTTCCGCCGAGGGAGGAGGCACGTTATGGCAGTATGATACCAACAGCAATTCTAAGTATTCATCAGGAAGTTCTAGCATATCACTTTAATCGCAGCATTTAACATTACCATAGACAGAGATCATATATTACTTTAGTCGCAGCATTTCCACATTATAGTAGACAGATAACTATAACACATTATTGCAGCATTACATCATAGAAACATATAACTGCATTAAGAACAGGAAATAACATAGGCATCAAACAACATTACACACAGATTGCACCAAATCATCATCTTTATATTACTGTGGCAAACCAAAAGCAGTACATGAATCTCTGCGCAATTCTCCGCATGATCTTTCTGTCAACCTCCGCATATAACTCTATCTCTCTCTTCTATCCATCGACTCTCTCTCTAACACTTACAATTCTCATCTATTTATAGGCTTCCGCCAATTACAGTACTTGTCCACTTACCTAACCGACACTTGTGGACAATCGACTAACTGACTTGGTCTAATGACCCAAAAACCCACATACCGTAGTACAATTGACTCAATATTACAAAATACATGACCCAAAACCCGCCAACTGCGGTATACTTGACTCAATATTACAAAATACATGGTCCAAGTGACCCAAAACCCACCAAGTGTGATATCCTTTGGCATAAGATACTCCTTTCGCGCCTTCATCCAATGTGTCGCGGCGTCGGAGGTACCGCGACACATCCTCATCAAACCGCCGGCCAACAGGCCCCCAACACAATCTTGTGGCTTGCCCTCGAGCCACATCAATTGCTGAACAGAGTACATGTCACGGTCCTTGCCTTGAAGTCTGCATATGGTTGTTCGACATTCCTCACCAGCTCCTGAGCCTCCTGAGCTGCCTCCTGACTGCTAACCACATCGTCGGTTGATAGGTGATCGACAAGCTTGTCCATGACTTGTTGTCGATACGTTTGTACTGCTAGGAGTGCTTCAGTAGCCTCCAGCATCAGTTTCCCGCCAATGTCCTGGAATTCTTCTAACTAGGCTGCATGCAGCTTCTGGCGTTCATCTGCCTTGGTAACTCGTTGTTGCAAGTTTTTTAGTTCGCGCGACTTAGCGACTTGCTCCATTGGGGGAAAGGTTCTCATTGTAGCCTTCAATGTCGCCACCTGGCCCTTTGCTTCCTGACGTAGCTTAGTGAGTTGTTCGATTTGGTCATCATGAATGATGTGGCCCCAAAACTCTACTGTTTTGGCGATGAGCCTGGTTGCCTTCGTCTCCAGCTCCTCCATCTGGGTGGAAACTTCTTCAATTTCCCTTCGTCATTCATCCACTTTGGCCTGAGGTGTACTTGGTTTCAACTGAGCCGTCAGTCGGTCGTTCTCCTGTTTCAACTAAACAATGGGAGCCCCCAATAACTGCACTTGGTGGAGCATGTCTACCTCATGCATAGGCTCCGAGACATGTTGATAAGCTTCTGCAACCGCTTGGTCAATCCGGGCACTATCATCCCACATGCGAGCCTTTTCCGCAACAAGGAAGTCTTGTTCCTTTTTGAGTTCCTCAATGGTGCGACTGGTATCGGCCCGCTCCTGCTTAAGGCCGGCTTCAAGGGAATCCACTAATTTCCATGCTTTAGCAGCTTTGTTTGTCATCTCCTCTTTCTCAGCGGTCACAATTGCCTCTTGTGCCTGCAATGGTTGAAAACTCTTACTGATTTCATGCATTCTATCCACCATTTCCTGGGAGGCGCACTTCTGCATTGTCATTAGGGCTATTGCCGATAGTGCATTAACATTGACAGTCACCTAGTTAATCGACTTCAGCACATTTTTCAACTCCTCATTGTCGGTCACAATCGCAGTCAGGGGAATGGTGACATTCCTTACCCGGGGCGTGGTGCAGATCGTGATCGTCTCCTGTCTGGATACACTGCCCATTTTCATTTATAATACTGCATTACCCAAAGACTCCATACGGGAAGCGAGCATAGAGAATCCCTCCTTCACTTTGACAAACATTTTATCATCACCCACCGTGGCGGCATTGTTAAGGGCTGTGACTAACCAGCCCAACTGCGCCTCAATTGGTAACGACATCCCAGTGATCGTGGCATGCTCGTGGTGTCGTTTTGTCCGGTTTTCCTCCATAGCACGGTCGCTATCAACCTCAGTTAGTGTTCGCTTTGAGTCTTTCTCGAAACTATGATGACTTTGTTGGTCCTGAGGTGATCTTGGATTCGGAGGGCCCTCCGATGGACCTCCGGCATCAATTTCTGCAGGACTCATGGGTTGTCGCCATGTTTCCGGCCATTCGTTCACAATGGCTTCCAAATCTGCCACTGTCACTCGATACTTCGTCTACAACCTAATCACATTATAGCACGGAATCTTAATACCTGTGAGTACCGCTTGATTATTGCAGCTACTGGTGTGATACCCATGCCCATCCGATTCCAAGCCATACTTTCGTGCTAATTGATGTGCCCACTTCCTCTCACTGGCTTTTCCTTAAAGAAAGTTTGCCGGATCAACACCATTCTTGGGTAAGCCGGTAATCTCAAAAATCAAGTCAACAGTGACTGGGACTTCTCTGTCCAACCATAATGAACCTCCATGGAAGCACGACAAGAGCTTGCTTACACAAGAATTGACTTCCGTCAAGCATCCAAAATGCGGCATGTTAATTAGCCCTAACAGGCAAGCCTGCCTCAATCCACGTTCCCATTCATGTATCACTAGTTTCGGTAAATGGAGCGTCTCTTTGACATATGGTGTGGAAGCAATTGCAGGGTGGGCCACCATGTCATGGTCATCGTAGCGCAGGCGCGTCAACGTCGTCCCAATATCTACCAAGCACTCCAAACCTGCTGGGAGTGCGGGTATTTTCACACTGAATTTTGGCTTCGAGGTGATCTTACGCAGGGTGGCATCCGGCCGAACAGGAGGGATGTACCCAAGAATATTACCAGCGGACTGGCCCAGCCATTGGGCAGATGTAGTCACAGGGCGATTGGACTATCCTACTTGCTTCGTAACTCCGCCAGCCATCGCAGATCGAAATAACGTCTTACTCTTCGAGGATTCAGAAGGTTGACCTCCTCGACGCTTCTTAGCAACAGTTGATGTTCCCGCCGTCATGGTGGCGACCTCAGCTCCAATATCAATAGTGGCCGAAGATGTACCTTCTCGTTCAACAATAGCCAGAATAAATGGAGATTCGACTTCACTACTAATTTCGACGGGCTCGGATTCACCTGGAATCCCTCAATACTCCTTGTTATATACTCAGCAGCAAGTAGCTCATAGCACTACAACACTCCACAACAATAATGCTTGATAATTCCTTCGTTTCTTCCGACCGACGCAATGGCATACTTATAGCATTTCCCTAAATCCACCCTAATCATGAATGAATAGTGCATTAACTCAACCAAATCCTTGTATTAATGAGAGAAATCCGCCGACGATCTTGTCCTCCCCTCGGTCGTATCTTCCTTTAATGCCCATGATCCAAATGCGCCGTTAATTAACTATCTCTACTTTTGGCATTTATTACTAATCTGACTGGACCGCCACGCTGCCATATATTGTTGAATGTTCCAAACTTGCGGTACAAGCCTCCCTACGGTCACATACCGTCTTCTATTGGTGCACCATCTGCCACCAAGCAACCTACAACAAGCATCATTTTCACGCATTCATTTTTTTTTTCCCAATGCGACTTAGACATCGCACTGCTCTAAGCCCATGCAATAGGGCTTCAACCTGTGACCATTTACCAACTTGGGGAGCATCCCCCCATCCAATCGTTGTAACTGAACCGCTCCTCCGGAAGTAATACTATTAATGCAGTAGGGACCCAGCCAATGCATCTGCAACTTGCCTGGACGTTTCATAAACTTACTGTCGTACAATAGCACCAAGTCACCTTGTAGAAACTGTTTGTTTTTTATGTGGCGATCATGCCATGCCTTCTGACGGTCCTTCTCTACCCCTTGGTGAAAGCCATAGAGAAATCGATCCTCTTCTAGCGCCACCAATTTTGCTAGACGCTCATCTAATGCTGCAACATCATCCATACCTATAATAGCCACAATGCATAGACTTGGGACAATATACTCCATCGGCATAATTGCTTCCTTCCCATATACCAGCTTGAAAGGCGTCTGACCAGTGAGTCATTTACATGTAGTGCGATAGGCCCACAATACCGCTGGAACTTTCAAATCCCGGTCATCGCGGATTGCATTGCACACCTTGGTCAACGCATGCTCCAATACCTTGTTAAACGCCTCTACCATCCCATTCGCCTGTGGGTGATAGGGTGTACTCTTCTTGTGCTGAATCTGCAATTCCTCCATCAATGCGCTAATAGTGTGATTAAGAAAGTGGTTACCTTGATCACTCAGCAATATCTTGGGGCAGCCATAACGAGTGATAATGTGATCAAACAAAAATCGAGCGGCTGTTGCGGTGGAGCAATCAACTACAGGCACTGCCTCAGCCCATCGGGTCAAATACTCTGTCGCTGTAATGATGTATTTTGCACCTGTATGTTTCCCTGGTGGATTGATCAGTCCAACAAAATCCATCGCCCATTTCTCGAACGGTTGCAATGTTACCTGAGGTATCAACGGCATCTCGTCTCGTCTGGACAACTTACCAGTTCGTTGACAAACATCGCAAGATCGCACATAGTCTATCGCATCGTTATGTAATGTAGGACACCAAAGACCTGCGCGTAGTATTTTCCTGGCAGTCGCCCGACCTCCATAAAGTCCTCCTGCAGCTCCACCATGTGCCTCAGCCAATATCTGCGCCTGCTCATGCAGAAATACAAATCTGCGCAATATCTCATCGGCAACCAATTTATACAACTCTCCCGCGATCAGTTGAAATTCAGTAGCCTTGACGACCAATTCCTTTTTCTGAGTAGTGGTAAATTCATCGGGCGCGGTGCCGGTCACCAGAAACTAAAGGATGTCATCAAAATAGTGATCACCAATGGCATCGTGAAATAGCTGGGCATCCGACAACCCATCATTGATATTAGTCGGTTCCTCCCCTGTATCAATCCGTGACAAATGATCTGGTCCAACATTCAACCGCCCCGGCTTCACAACAACCTCAAAATCAAACTCCTAAAACAACAGTAGCCACCGACAGGTCTTCCCCCCCAATGCAGGCTTATTGACCAAGTATTTCAAAGCAGAATGATCAGTGAACATTTTAAAATGGCCACCCAACAAATAATTCCTGAATTTCTGCAACGCATAAACCATGGCTAGACCTTCTCGTTCTGTGGTAATGTAATTACGTTCTGCAGAGGACAGCTTCCGACTGGCAAAAGCAATGGGATGATCAATATCTCCTTCTCCTGTTTGAGCCAATACAACCCCTAAAGCAACCGATGAAGCATCAACATGGACATGGAATTCCTTACTCCAGTCCGGAAAGACCAAGATCGGTGCCTATGCCATCTTCGCCTTGAGCGTTTCAAAACTAGCCTGACATTCCGAGTTCCACTAGAATGCCACATCCTTTTTCAACAAATTCTCCATAGGGGCCGTAATCACAGCATATCCCCTAATGAACTTACAATAATATCCTGTATGACCCAAGGTGGCGCACAATTGCTTCATAGTGGTCGGTGGTTGCAACCCCAAAATAAGCGCAATTTTTGCTGGATCGACCAACAATCCCTTCTTACACACAATATGACCCAACAATATCCCAAATGGAGCACAAAAAATACATTTCTTCAAGTTCAGCGATATCTAGTGTTGTTGGCATTGCTCAAGCATCAACCGCAGATTGGCCGAATGATCGCGAATCAACCCATAAATAGTCCAATCATCCATATATACCTGCAGAAACTTTTGAATAAAATATTTGAATGTGGAAACAACGAGTCGGGAAAATATCGCAGGTGCATTCTTCAAACCAAACGGCATGACCGTGTACTGAAAGAAACCCCACTCAGTAAAAAACGTTGTGTTATGGCGGTCTTCCTTGGCAATGCGAATCTGATGGTAGCCAAAGAATCCATCAGTAAAATAGTACATCTATTGGCCACCCACTCCTTCTAGTACTTCATCAGTAAACGGGGTCGGAAAGGTGTCATGCAAGCAGGCATCGTTTAACTTCCGCAAATCAACACAAATATGCACTTCGCCTATTTTCTTGTCCTGCACCACCATAGGACTGATCCATTTTGACTCTTCCACAGGTTCGATAATACCAGCATCTAGCATCCAATCAAGTTCTGCCTTGACCTTTGCTTTATGTCGCGGATTTAGCCGATAAGGTTGCTGTCGGACTGGCTTAGCATCTGGTTTCAATGGAATCCTCATCTCTCCTAAATCACCCAAGATTCCCTTCATTTCGGAAAACTTCATGGGAAACACGTCCTGAAACTCATGCAATAACTCGGTAACCTTACTCATCATCTCGTCATCCCAATAATCCCCAACATTAGCAAACTTGGGAGTAGCCTCAGTGCCGATATTCATTTTGCGAAGTTGCAACGACTGATTGAACGGATTACTTGGCGCAATAGGTGGTACCACATCATGACTTCCTTCAGATTCGGGAATGTTGATATTCCGGGGATCATCATCGTCCTCTGGCCCTCCACTGATATTGAAGCACTCCATGAGAGACTGCATCTGACTGTGGGTGTGCAGGTCAACAGGGAAGGTCACTAGAACAACCTGAAATCTCACATCGCGGATGAGCTGTAGGGTGTTATGGACATCAGCATCAGGGTTGGCATCCACAAATGTGAAGGTATGAGTGAAACAGATCGTCAACTCCCCCCATGTTGTAATGTCACGGCGCAACTCGGCTACAGTATACCACGAGCGCGGTATCTCCTCAAAAGTATGGACAAAAGCATGAACCCACTCATATCTGGGTTGCGTTACCCACAATCGTTGACACTCCATCACATGATCACCAAGATCAGTTCGACCATCATACTTGCCGGTGTGATAAATCTCAGTATTTCCAAATCTAACCGTCATCAACCTGCGACACTGTGACCAATCTTTAATGAATTTCTTATGTGTCGCCCACCAACGTGCTGGAGCAGCCTTCAGTGCTTCCTCCAAGGCCGGCAATCGCTAGGGTTCTGAGACCCGTTCTTCAAATTTTGCCAAAAAGTTAGTGAGGTCAGGAAACCCGTCATAGACAGGCAATGTGACTGTTTTTGTCGCAACCCGACATAAGGATTGCGTAACTAAGCCACATTTTTGGAACGGTGCTTCATGCATCCGGTTCTGCCAATGCTCTAATGCATCATCAGAGTCAGAAGACGTAGAACTCTCGCTGCGCCACTCCAACTCACAGTGGATTGTGGGATGAATGTAGTCCTCAGAAATATTAAATGCATGATCCCAGCTAGTGTGATCGACATCTTTGACAGGATCAACATATCGACATCCTTCAGCCGGATCCAACGGAGCGATGAATGTAGTCCTCAGAAATAGGATCAACATATTAAATGTAGTCCTCAGAAATATTAAATGCATGATCCCAGCTAGTGTGATCGACATCTTTGACAGGATCAACATATCGACGTCCTTCAGCCGGATCCAACGGAGCGATTCTCAAAGTCATCATGCGCTTCTTGAAGTTGATTACATCTCCACTATCGTTATCCCATCCTATCCCCAATAGCGCAGGATAGGAGCTTCCTCCATCAACTACTTCAATGACGTCAAAATCAGCATAAGTCTTCATGCCCTCAATATCAATCGTGAGCCACGAAACCCGCCCAATCAGTGTAACATTCACGTGGTTAGCCAACTGGAACTACACAGGAGACCAGCTCAATGGGGGACTCCCCATCTTCTACCATGCCTTCTTGGTTAATATGTTAACATCCGAACCAAGATCAAGAATAACCGAATCAACATCGTAGTCGTTGATCTGAATGTTCATTCGCATTTCCTTGCCAGTTTTCCATCGTTATAAGGAGTTTACTGCCGAATCCTACCATCCTTTCTAAAATCTCTGTAACAAGCCCTCAATCTCAACTAGAGCAACTAGGTCTTGGGCCAACAAAAAATAGTTCTCAAGAAACTTTTGCAACGTCCCTGGTAGTGGCGGTCGATCCACATCATCAGTAGTATCGAATACAAGTGGCATATCACAAACAACAGCCTTACCGCGGTCTTTCTCCAAGGTACGATGTGCTTCCAGGAACGTCTCCTGCTTCGCATCAATGTCAAAATTTACCGTCTTCTGACCAACCAAGTGAATGAGTGGTCGCGAACCATCTTCCCCAGTCGTCTTGCCTCCACGAGTGACAATAGCCACTGAAGCATCTTGTGGTCGCGGTTCTGCTGAAATAGTCGCAATATTGGCACCCTGTGTTTGGTTCTGCTGCAAATTCCCTGGTTGATTTACGTTAGGATTAGCGTTTTGCGGTAGACGCGGTGGCTAGTTCTATACTGGTTGTTGCACCTGGTTTTGTACCGGTTGTTGTACCGGGTTCGGTAGCTACGAACTGTTCCCAACCTGCCATCTTGCAATCAACTGCGGACAATTCTCGACTGTATGATCATTACAGGAACAAAACATACACTGATTCTGTAGCAGTGGGCAGTCGCACTGATAATGTCCCCATACCGCATAGTGGTAACATTCAACAGGTCCACGACCACCTCGGCCTCCTCCTCCACGACCAAATCCACCACCGCGTCCGCCCCTGTAGCCTCCCCGATAGCCGCCCTGCTGCTGATACTAAGGTTGGTTAAACTACTGCTGCATGGCTGCTGGCGGCATCCCTTGCCCTTGTGGTACATACTGTGGTGGTTGCACGTACTGAGGCTGCAAGGGGTTCACCGGTGTATATTGTGGTACGAACTACTGCAGTTGCTGTTGCTGCGATACAAACTGCATATGTTGCTGTGGTATTGGCTGAGCTACCTGCGGTTGCATCTGTGCTTGTTGCACCATACGCTGATCGTCCTTGACGTAGAATGCATCGCACATCCTTTCTTGTAGCAACCCATATGCACGGCAATCATTGTCGTCATGACCCACCGATTTGCAAAATGTGCAATAGATATTTCGTGGGGTTGTCACCATTTTCTGCATATACAGGAAACTATCATGACCGTGCCCAAATACCGAACAAATGCGACACCACGGCATACTACCTCCATTCAATGGATTGGGCGCATCGGAGACTAAATAATTACAAAAATTCAGGCAGTCATCTTTTGTATGTCCCTCTCGTCGACATCACATACATCATACCTCATCGCGTTGTTCCTTGTTCTTCTTTAAATCCCGGCTGCATTATCTCTAATCGGCGACGCTTCCAATCACATTGCAATCTCTAGAGATTCGCTAGGCATCAATATGTTTTGCTGCATCAGCGGCAATCGAATGTGGGGTAACAATGCCGCAATGAACCATTCTTTATGTTGGACAGCGCTCATATCAAAACTAACCTTTGCATTGAGTGTCTTGAATCGCTAGTTGAAATCCCACACTGTCTCATTGGGATACTACTTAATTTCCTTCAATTCAGTAATATATTGAGCCTCCGACTTAAGCCGTCTAAATTCAACAATCAGCCCATCCCGAATCTCATCCAGGGACTTCTCTGGGGCCCCTGTAGGGACTAAAACGAACTTCATGAACCAATATAAGGCACGACCTCGCAAAGTCGTGGCTAACTATCCTTTCTTAGTATTGTCATCAGTGATCTGTTTCACAGTCCAGACCGCTTCACACAAAAACCAATACTGCTATGGGTTGTCTGTCGCACTGCCATGGAACAACGGTAGCTTAGCATCATCGCCCGCCATCTTGGGCTTCCTTCCTCCTGTCGCTGCACTACTACCAATTAACTTCTGCGGTATTGACGAACTTGGCAGTGTCGAAGTATTATTTCTTGCTGGTTGAGAGTCAGTGAGCACAGGGGGGGGTATGTTTGTGCCAGGGTTTGGTCCTGCCTTTATCATGGGTGTAGCCTAGTTGTCCCTGTCAGGACTATGAGGTCGCCTCATCCCATGTAGCCTCCCTTCACAGTCTTGCAATCCAATCACAGCAGGACCTTCTCCTATCCTCTGCCTCTTTTCCTGTCGGAACCTTGCTCCTCCCCTTGTAAGGCCACTTTCTTCCTCGGCTTCGCTCATAGTCTCCTCATGGTCTGCACCCATCTACCCCTTTACCATTCCTTAGAACGCCCCCCGACAATCGCGATACCCACGGCCTCCACCCACCAAGATGCTTACTAATCAAGGTGCATATTCAATATACCTTTCTCGTAGATTAGCATCTTAATCGACAATTGGAGTGACAGCAAAAACCTTCCCCTCAGTCCGTCAAAGAAGTATCTTTCAGCTTCACTATAGGATTTCTTCGTGTCGACCGCTAATTCAGTAATATATCCTTCCAAGATGATATCAAGCCAAACTTCGACAGCCCACGATGCCTTATTATCGACTTCCTACAACTTCTGGATCAACTCTGGGGTCCAAGTCATCAGTTCACTACCTTGGAAATTTCTCTTCTGGAAGGTCAGCTCTGACAACCACTCATAGAGAACAATCGAAAATTCGGAGAAGAACCACTCGTGCAGACCGTCGTGAATATATCTTCCCAACCAGTGATCTACCGTTAGTCGCGTGTTCTGACTTTCCTTTTTAGCAAATTACTGCCGTCTCTGATCAAACCAGCTCTGTATCTTCGGCTTCGTCGGGTGCCACAACATGGCCTCCACTTACTCTGCACATGGTCCCAACAACGGAACCATTTTTTGACCAAGTCGCGACCTCACAGTCAACATGGGTCCACCAACTATCGACACACACCGCAATCTCCCTGGGCACCAGCCCGGGCAGGTTTGAACCTACCCAGCAACACTCGCAAAGCGGATGAGGTCTCACCCAAGGCATCCAGGAAAAGCAGACAAAACCATGTTTCCACCGAGGGAGGAGGCATGTTGCGGCAGTATGATACCAACAGCAATTCTAAGTATTCATCAGGAAGTTCTAGCATATCACTTTAATCGCAGCATTTAACATTACCATAGACAGAGATCGTATATTACTTTAATCACAGCATTTCCACATTACAGTAGACAGATAACTATAACACATTATTGCGGCATTACATCATAGAAACAGATAACTGCATTAAGAACAGGCAATAACATAGGCATCGAACAACATTACACATAGATTGCACTAAATCATCATCTTTATATTACTATGGCAAACCAAAAGAAGTACATGAATCTCTGCGCAATTCTCCGCATGATCTTTCTGTCAACCTCCACATATAGCTCTATCTCTCTCTTATATCCATCGACTCTCTCTCTAACACTTACAATTCTCATCTATTTATAGGATTCCGCTAATTACAATACTTGTCCACTTACCTAACTGACACTTGTGGACAATCGACTAACTGACTTGGTCTACTGACCCAAAAACCCGCATACCGCGGTACAATTGACTCAATATTACAATATACATGACCCAAAACCCGCCAACTGCGGTATACTTGACTCAATATTACAA
The DNA here is from genome assembly GCA_027924585.1 of Larix kaempferi. Lineage (NCBI taxonomy): Eukaryota > Viridiplantae > Streptophyta > Pinopsida > Pinales > Pinaceae > Larix > Larix kaempferi. The sequence goes on along the minus strand of BSBM01000592.1, from coordinate 2,209,195 downwards.
AATGCATGGTCCAAGTGACCCAAAACCCGCCAAGTGCGGTATCCTTTTGCACAAGATACTCCTTTCGCGCCTTCATCCAATGTGTCACGGCGTCGGCGGTACCGCGACACATCCTCATCAAACCGCTTGCCAACAGAATTTACTAATCAAACTTTGTTGCATTGTTTTAATTTCATGAGTGTTCTTTCTTAGTATTGTTAAAATGCATTACTTACAGTAAGGGACATCTATGATCTATTGATCTATGTCTTTAGATGGATATTTGCATTATGATTTAATAGTATAGTTAAAATGCATTGATTTTACTAATATTACATTTGATTATATCATTCAGTTAAATAAACATGTAATTCATCATTAAACTTCATAGAAGAAAATTTTACAACAATACAGATGAGGAAAATTTCCATTAAAACTTGCTTGAGGATTGACTATCCACAAGTCAAAAGGACTAACATGTGAGAAAGAAACTATAAATATTGGAAATAAAGAGAGAAAAGGTATCACATTTACAACAATATCTCAAATTAAGAATGGATGGTGTTCTAACTCAACCTCCTTTCACGTATTATGTTCGATATGAAAAGATGGAAAAGGGGATATGCAGCTTTAATAAAAGCATAACAAATCATATTGAGATTGATCACTTTGCAATATATATGTAATTCATCATTAAATTTCATTGTATTCTTTCACATTTATTATCACTAAACATGATTATTACTTTATTACAATTCACCATTTTGATCGTATATATATATATATTGGATGATATGATTTCAATATGATAATTTTGATTTTCAACCAACAATGTTTTGATGTGGCCTCTGTGATTGAAACCAACATATATTCATGTTAACTCTAGCTGTAATGAACTTGGCGTAGGAGTGCCTTGGCCACCTCCTCACACATGGGCAAGTTAGTTGGCCTTTCCCAGGCTGCCAAAATAGACTTGGTAGCATTTCTTGATGAGACCTGTGATGACTTGTGGCATGCGAAGACATGGGGTGGGCGCCACACCCGGGAACCTGAGCAAGCAGGTGAACCAATATTGGTTGTGTACTCGGAAAGTTAGCATGATGGGTGCTTGACTGGAGTGCGTTGTCATGGACGTGCACCCAAGTGGTGCAAAAGACCAAGGCTTGGTACACCTTAGCACATCGGCAAGTTTGGGTGCGGTTTCAAGTAACTTGGGTGGAGCACGTTGCATATGGGACATGTTCCCAAGTATCCCGCACACCCAGGAGTCGCGGACGAAAGATGGTGAACACGCGCATTGTCTTGGAAAGGCAGGCGCCCAGCATGGGAATGACACCATTCAACAAAAGAATGATGGGCGTTTGCTTGTGGGCGCATCCATGACTTGTGCAATAAGGAAAGTCATTGAAGGTGTTGGCATGCGGAAAATTACATTGGTGGAATGTGACGAAGGGGCGTGTTCCCATGGCATGAAAGACCAAGGCATGGCAAGCCTTGGCACATGCGTGTCGGCTGACGAAGTGGGCACCTGGAAGACTTGTACTCCACTCCACTTGGCAGGTCGGCTTGGTTGGAGTGCACCCAAAGGCACTCTTAGGTGAACACTGAAGTGTATAAGTAAAGACGCGGAGGCAAGGAAAAGGATCATCATCCAAGTGGTGGTAAAGAACAAGTTTGGATTTTAGGATGAGATTCACACAAGGCACATAAGTGCACTTGGGGGCATGCCCCTCCTCTAGCAGCTTCCAGAGGAGGGCACACTTGATGTAGAAATGTTGCACGAAAATGAATGGAGGGTTCGTTTTAGGCAGTCATGAAAGGCTTGCAATCTAGGAGGAGCATCTGGAAGAAGTAAGGTGGAATCTTGGAGAGCCTCAAGGAGGCATCTCTAGTGAATTCCCATTGCCTGGAAATCACTTGGGCATGCTAACAAAATGTGCACCGCGGAGGGTTGAATGTGTGGGTTGCATAGGCAAGCATGCAGGGGCTTGTGAGAGCTCGGAAGAACGGAAGTTCATTTGGAAGCTCATGCGGAAGAGTCTCAAAAAAGTGGGCACACTGGGGAGGAAGTTTGGGACGGGAACCTCTCTTAACAGTGTTAGATGAGATCGGTTTGGAAGATCCATAGAGGAAACTCGTGATGGAAGCTCCGTTGGTGAACTCGAGTTGGAAGCTCCAATGATGAACTCAGTTTGGAAGCTCATCTGGTGAGCTAGACTCGGAAGCTCGGTTGTAGCTCATTTTGGAAGCTCGGCTGAAGCTCGTGTTGGGAGTTCAGAAACGAACTCACCTAGGAAGCTTTCTAAAGGAGCATGCCCTGGGAGATTTTGCTGGGATCTCACTTGGAAATGTTTCTGTCTTAGAAAGGTAGGAGCCCAGCATGGGAACGACACCATTTAGCAAAAGAATGATGGGCATTGGCTTGTGGGATCATCCATGACTTGTGCAATAAGGCAAGTCGTTGAAGGTTTTGGAGTGCAGAAAAATGACATGGGAGGAACGTGACAAAAGGGCGTATGCCCATGGCATGAAATACCAAGGCATGTAAAGCCTTGGTAAGGGCCTCCTAGTTGACATAGTGGGAACTCGACAGACTTGCACTCCACTCCCTTAGCGGGTTGGCTCGGTTGGAGTGCACCCGAAGGCACTCATAGGCAGATGCTCAAGTGTATATGTAACTTGATGCAAAGGCAAGGAAAAGGATCATCATCCAAGTGGTGGTAAATCACAAGTTCAGTTTTTAGGCTAAGATTCGCACAAGGCACAGAAGTGCACTTGGGGGCATGCCCCTCCTCTTGTAGCTTCCAGAGGAGGGTGCACTTGCTATAGGCATACTACACGAAAATGCTTGGAGGGTTCATCTTAGGCAGGCATGCCAGGCTTGCAATCTAGGAGGAGCATATGGCAGAAGCAAGGTGGAAGCTTGGAGAGCCTCAAGGAGGCACCTCTAGTGAATGCCCAGTGCGTCGAAAGCACTTGGGAATGCTGAGAGAATGTGCACCATGGATGGCTAAATGTGTGGGTTGTGTAGGTAGGCATGAAGGGACTTGTGAGATATTGGCAGAATGGAAGTTCAGTTGGAAGCTAATGCGGAAGAGTCTCAGCATAGTGGGTGCACTGGTGAGGAAGTTCGAGACGAGCACCTCTCTGAATAGTGTTAGCTAAGATTGGCTTGGAAGATTTGCAAAGAACTCGATTTGGAAGCTCCAATATTCACTAGTGAAATCGGTTGGTGAGCTAGACTCAAAAGCTCGGTTGTAGCTCGTTTTGGAATCTCGACCGAAGCTCGCCTTGGAATTTCACATTGGGAGTTCAGAAACGAACTCGCCTAGGAAGCTTGGTAAAGGAGCACGCCTTGGGAGATTTTGTTGGGAGCTCGCTTGGAAATGACTCAGTGCGATGGGCATAGATTGTGATGGCCAACTCTGTGGTGCAGCAGGAAGACAAGACAAAGTTTGGTTGCTTTGAGAGTTTTGATACTCTTTGGTGGGATGGCTTGTTGGGAACCCCTGCATCTTGTAAAATGTAACTTTGCACTGATATAAATGTAAAGGGTGTTAGGCATGTCCCGGTTTGGAGTGCCTCCCGACCGTATCTCTTGTGTGTCTTGTGTTGGCTAAATTGTTAGACTGTTGGATGTGCTAACTTAAGTAAAAATGGATAAGTATAAGATAACTCATGTAATAGAGATAGTGTAATGGAATTCTGCAGGTTAGGCATAGTCTGTCGGAGTGCACCCGAGTTGATCATGCCCTTGGGAGGATTATGAGAAATGCCACTTGGATCAATGGAAAGTGAAAACTTGGGCCATCAACTGAGCCCGTGACACTAGCTCTTTCAAGCATTGAGAGGGATCAAATCCCTTGAGGTGCAAACCTTTCCACAAATTTAGGATTCTAAAAGGGGTTTGTACCTCAAGGTATTTGATGCCTCTCGGTGCTTGATAGAGCTAGAATTGAGATGGATCTATACTAGTAATAACACAAACACACATTATGGAGTTGTCAACATTCTTAAACAAAATTTCAATAAGGAAACAATTTTCATGTCATGTGCATAAAATCAATGTTACATTGTTAAGATTGTTATTTTTTGAATATGTTTATCAACATTGGTTTGGGCATAGTAACAAAAGACATCACCCAAAAGAACAAAAATCATAAGATTATGACCATTATGCATCAATTAATTTTTAATAATTAGAAGGTCGAGGGAAAATTATGAACTTTTTGTATGGACAGGGCACCAAGTAGTAAAGACTATTCTTATAATCATTCATTAATATTTGACAATATAAATAATATTAATAGAATAATGAGCAAGTTCTAACCATAACTCATGAATAGTGTTATTTATGCATAATCTTCATTGATTTGACCAAATTATTTATAAAAAGACACATTCACATTAAGGTATTTCCTTTGTCCTTTCCTTGGAATCTTGGTGGAGAAAATTAGACATAAATTGGATTGAAGTATGTGAAATCCGTATTGTGAAATATGGTTGGACATGTGTAATGTAAAATTTGTATTGTGAAATATTGTTGGACAAGGGTGATATTCATTACCTATTTGGAATAGATTATAAGGTGCTCCCATGATATGGGTAACACTTTTTGGGAAGATGCGACTATGAATTTTCTAAAATGTGAGGTCGATAGAGATTTATTTAAGGTCTTAATTGAGTTTTCAAAAGCCTAATCAAGGGTTTAAATAAGTACTCAATCAAGATTTTCTCAATAGTTATTAGAAAAATAACCGTAATTAGCAAAATAACATTCTTTTACCATAACTTATAATCTTTTATGTTGACAAATTAAAAATAAAAAATAAAAAATATTTTTTTAATATAACTTTTTTATTTTTATGTTGACAAAACCCTTTAAGCTATTATCTATTGAGCTAATAGATCAAAGGTTTAAATAAGTACTCAATCAAGATTTTCTCAATAGTTATTAGAAAATTTATAGTTATTAGAAAATTAATAGTAATTAGCAAAATAACATTCTTTTACCATAACTTATAATCTTTTATGTTGACAAATTAAAAATTAAAAATTAAAAATAATTTTTTAATGTAACTTTTATATTTTTATGTTGACAAAACCCTTCGAGCTATTATCCATTGAGCTAATAGCTTGATCGAAGGTTTTGTCAACATAAAAACATAAAAGTTATATTAAAAAAATTATTTTTTATTTTTTTATTTTTAATTTGTCGACATAAAAGATTATAAGTTATGGCAAAAGAATGTTATTTTTCTAATTACTGTTATTTTTCTAATAGTTATATTTTTATTCTTATTTTATTTACTCTATTAACACCTATTTGGGTGGGGATATTGACCTTTAAATTTTTGGATATAGAAAAAAGTCATAAATAAATTTCATGACATCAAATACCATGGGAAAATTTACCATGGGTTACCAAAACCATGGGTCATTAATCACTAATGGCCCATGGTTTTGGTAAACCATGGCAAATTTTCCCATGGTATTTGATGTCATGTATTATATTTATTATTTTGTTTCTATGTCCAAATTATTATTTTACTACCATGGGAAAATTTCCCTTGGGTTACCAAAACCACAAGTCATTAGTTAATGGCCCTTGGTTTTGCTAACCCATGGCATGCATGTTCAGTTGTACCGGACACCTTAGAAGAGTTTTGGTCCAAGTTATAAAGATTAGCCATGCAAGCTAATTTCCTAGGTTTGTTTTAAGACGTGTTCCATATGTTCAGGCATACATGTTGTGGTGCGGAATCGCATAGTGTTATCCCTCTTATACATAGACCACTTTGAGAGCTACGGGAGTGATTGGTGTACACTCTTAAGCTAGCTTGATGTGATTAAAGGCAAATTTGAGATAGAAGATTCTCAGAGTATGAAGGACCAAGTTATATTTAACAATGATGAACCATGTAGCTGAAAAGTATTCCTACAAAAGTGACGGTTGCATCGGCTGAGCACCCATGTATTCTGGTAGATGGTTTGCTTTTTATATGGACATCAATAATCTATTTTATGCATAGAAAGGTACAAGAGAAGTTCAAAGTGATGAAAGCTTCATGAAGACCAAGTCCATTCTACAAGCAGATTCGAGATAAACATTAAGGGGGTGTGTTAGAGATAATGTTTATCTCTTGATGACGTGTTGGATATGAGAGAGATTCTCTCCCTAGTTTGGTGTGTGGTTGAGATATTATCTCAACCTCTCTTAGCTATATTTAGAATAACTTAGATATAATAAACTCTATATATTAGAGGCATCATGTATTGTAAAGATATTGTATCGTAATAGATTTGATTTTCTTTGTGTTACAATGACTCATCTCTCCATTTGGATCAAGCTATGGAATTAACCACTATGAGAGCTACGGGAATGATTGTGATTAGTGTAGTAGTATGCTAACTTTATGTGATTAAAGGGAAAGTTGAGATGGAAGATTCTAATAGTATGAAGGACCAAGTTATATTTAACATTGATGAACCATGTAGCTGAAAAGTATTCCTACAAAACCGGCGGTTATAGCGGCTGAGCACCCATGTATTCTAGTAGATGGTTTGATTTTTGTATGGACGTCAATAATCTATTTTATGCATAGAAAGGTACATAAGAAGTTCAAAGTGATGAAAGCATCATGAAGACCAAGTCCATTCTAAAAGCAGATTCGAGATCAACATTAAGGGGGTGTGTTAGAGATAATGTTTATCTCTTGATGATGTGTTGGATGTGAGAGAGATTCTCTCCCTAGTTTGGTGTGTGGTTGAGATATTATCTCAACCTCTCTTATCTATCTTTAGAATAGATTAGATCTATAAACTTTATATATTAGAAGCATCATGTATTGTAAAGATATTGTATTGTAATAGATTTTCTTTTATGTGTGTTACAATGACTCCTCTCTCCATTTCTATTTCTTTTTATTTGGAAAAAAAATCAATCTGTAACCTCCACAAAACATTGAATACCCTTATTAAGTAATTCCTTAATAGCTTCTGCAAAAAACTTTACATATTTATACACATGGATTTCAATATACCTATATGTAAATGTATGATAAATTTATAAGCTGCTATTTTAATTTTTTTTCGTAAAGAAACTTTCTTGAATGCCATATCGATAAGACTGAAATTAAAATAATTCTTAGCATTAACACCAAAATCTACTTAATGCCAACAGCAAAATGGAATTGGAAGGCAAAATAACAACAAAATTAGATATGAAAGGCATAATGGAAAATTCTAATCATACGTGAGCACCACTTTACTGTGTTCAATAAGCATCCCACAATTCATTTTTGTTGATTAATTCAATGGTGCACCCTGTAGACAATAAGCATCAGCAATAAGTAAAGCAAAGCAATGAAATATATTGCTATATCACTGGTTTTCAAACATAAAAGGGATGGTGGACCGGCTAATAAGAGTTACTTTTAAGTACATTTATAGACATCTAAACACCCAAAAAAATAAATGGTTATGGAAGAAAGGATGCTCTTTTGTGAAGAACGAACAAAATGGCCAGATTGTCAATGCTGGGACCATCAATTTTTACTAAAGTTAGCTCTGTCTCTTTTTAGCATTGTACAGTATTTAATCTATTTTGATCACTGGTGGTATAGTGTTTTGTAAGCAGTTTTGAGACTAAAATATTTGCAGAATAGCATCTGATAGGTCTGTCTTTACATGAAAACAATGAGAAATAGTGATGTCAAAAACTATGTAAAACTTTGATTCTTTTTTCAGCAAGTAGTATTTTTTTTCCTGTTTCTTAACAGTGGGGATATCAACCCTTGGACCATAGCAATGCATTTATTGCCACTACTTATAGTTAATCCAATGGTTCATATCCCTGTAGGCATTAAGCACTAGCTACAGTGCATTTATTGTTACTATTGAATGGATATTGTTGAAATATCGTAACCTCTAAGGATCTTATATTTTGTATCCTATTATTCTGGAGATGTTACATTCCTCCGACGGGACTTTATCATGTATCCGGAGATGTTTATTCCTCCGATGGATTGTGGTAACTAGGGTTATTAGATCTCCCATGTGGGGTCGGCCCTAAGTTAGTTTATTAGGGGTTATTAGACTCTCTTAGGAGAGGTCGGCCCCATTAGGGTGAAAAGTCAGTTCGGAGATGAGTATAAGTAGAGGAGGCTTGTTCCTCACTTATCTCATTCATTCACTCACTTGTGATTGGAGCATAGGAGAGAGATAGATGTCTGCATAGGAGGAGAAGGAGCTCTTGCTTGAGTCCTACATCTTGTATTGGTTGATTATCTATATAGGTTTTCTACCCCATGAGGGTTTCCCAGGGTAAATCTTTGTCTATCTTGTGATTATGTTTCTTTCAGTGATCTTGCTAGTGAATTTATGTCAAAAATTAACATGGTATCAGAGCTAGCCTGAATAGGACATCTTTCACAAGGTGAAAATACCTCTCTCTCCTCCTCCAGTGAAAATTAGGGTTTCTGCAGAAAGTTGGAATTTTTGAATTATGATTGCATGGTTGGATAGCCCTCCTAAAAATCGAAGTTTTGAGCCCTGGATTGAGATTTTTGGTTGGATATAACTTCGGGAAAGTAAAACCCTAGTTTGACCAAAAGTGCAGAAAACCAAAGAACCAGAGAACCAGAAAAGTTGCGCACCTGTGCACCAGTGAACTAGAAAGGCTACGAACTTGTGCACCAGAAATCTGGAAAAGACAAGACCAGTAAACCAGAAATTCTATTGCAGATTCGGAAGGTGAAAAGTTGAATTTTCCAGAAGCAGAACACACCAGATCTCTCAACTCAATCAAGCACATCTCCTGGTAAGTGTTATTCTATCTCTTGAGAAACTTCAATCTCTATGACCCCCTGAATAAGATGGCTCCAAGCACTAAGCTTGAAGACAAGCTAGAGGGTATAGAGAATTTATGGGAATGGAAATATAGGGTTGGTCTCATTCTTGAAGAGAATGATCTTGCCCAATATATATCAAAGATGAGATTGCAGAACCTGAAGAAGATGAATCCAAAGAGAAGTATTGGAAGGACTTGATTAGGGAAAAGAGAATCATTGTTGATTCTATAAAAGACCACTTGATTCCCCAAGTGGCATCCAAGAAGACTCCAAAGGAAATGTATGATTCCCTTTCCAGAATGTATGAGGGAAAGAACATCAATAGGAAGATGAACCTGAGAGCTCAATTAAAAAGCACCAAGATGAATAAAGGAGAATCTATTCAAGACTATTTCTCAAGGGTTTCCCAGTTCAAGGAACAACTAGATGCTATTGGAGATACCCTTGATAAAGATGAACTAGTCATGACTGCTCTAAATGGTCTCACTAGACCTTGGGAGTCATTCATCCAAACTATGTGTGCCAGAAAAGAAAGTATGAAGTTTGATGTGGTATGGGAGGATTGCATTCAAGAAGAAGCTAGGGTTGCCAATAGAGAATCCCTTCTCAAAGAAGATGACCAAGCCTTGGCCACACACACCAAGAGAAGAAGGAATCAAGGCTACTTCAAGAAGGATAGTCACAAGGAATCTCAATCTCCACAAAGATTTCAAAAGAAAAGAGGAAGAAAACACTCTTCTTTCCAATGTTTCAATTGTCACAAAATAGGACACATTGCTAGACATTGTCCTTCAAAGAAGAAGAAAGATCTTCACCATAAAAGACATCAAGCACATCTTGCAAAAAATGATAGTGAAGAAGAAGAAGAGGAAGAAAGTCCTTACAAGAAAAGATATAGAAGAGAAGAAGAAGAGGAAGAAAGGCCTTACAAGAAAAGATCTCGAAGAGAAGAAGAAGAAGATGCAGAAGAGTATGTTATATTCTCTTCACTCTCTGGATCTATAACACCTAGAGAAGATACATGGTTTATTGATAGTGGTGCCTCAAAGCACATGACTGGACAAAATAAAACCCTTTCAAAATTGGAAGAGAAGACCTCTCCACAGACAGTATCATTAGGAGATGAGTATCAATATCCCATCAAGGGAGTTGGTGAAGCAAACTACAAGCTTGATTCTGGAGCCCCCATGAAGATGAAGGAAGTATTGTATGTACCAAGATTGAAGAAGAACTTGCTTTCCATCTCAGCATTGGATAAGAAAGGTTATAGGGTTGCATTCATTGATGGAAAAGTACTCATGTGGTCCAAAGGTAAATATATTAAGGATGCAATTGTCATTGGTGAAGAGGAAGGAGGTCTATACAAACTGAAGGGTCATTCAAGAAGCTACCCTTATTCATGAAGCCACTAGTCCAAGTGAGCTACGGCATAGAAGGCTTGCTCACATTAATTACAAAGCACTACCTCATGTGAGCAAAGTATTTGTAGGACTACCGGATCTAAAGATTGAACATGAAGGCAATTGAAATTGTTGGGAAAAAGGGAAAAATATCAAGAATCCTTTTCCAAAGAGTGAAACAAAGACTAAAAGTACTTTGGAATTGATCCATTCAGATGTATGTGGTCCCATGCCCACCACATCCTTGAGTGGATATGAATACTACCTAACTTTCATTGATGACTATTCAAGAAAGACTTGGATATATTTCCCGAAAAGAAAAAATGAAGTCTTTGGAAGATTCAAGGAATTCAAAGCCTTGATAGAGAACCTTTTAGAAAAGAAGATTAAAATACTCAGGACTGATAATGGTGGAGAGTATACTTCAAAATATTTTGAAGCCTTTTGCAAAGAAGCTGGAATCAAGAGGGAACTAACCACTCCCTACAATCCTCACCAAAATGGTGTTGCGGAAAGAAAGAATAGGAGCATCATGGAAGCAGTAAAGACAATGTTACATGATCAAGACCTACCTATGTACTTATGGGCTGAAGCATCCAGGACAGCAGTCTATGTGCAAAATAGACTATCTCACAATGCCCTTGAATTCAAGACTCTAGAAGAAGTCTCCACAAGAAAGAATCCTGAGGTAAGTCACCTCAAGATATTTGGGTGTCCTGTGTATATTCACATACCTAAAGAAAAGAGAACTAAGTTGGACCCTTCTGGGAAGAAGGGAATATTTGTTGGGTATTGTGAAACATCCAAAGCATTCAGGATTTACATCCCACGATTCCATCATATGGAAATTAGTAGTGATGTAACATTTGATGAAGAAGCAGCTCTGAAGAAGTCTAGGAAGTGCCAGCATGAAGAAGTATATGAAGAAGACGTACCTCCTAGAATTGCAAAAGTTGTACAATCTCCTGAAGATGAAACACCTGAAGACCATGATATGTTAGAACCATAAGAACCCCTCATTACAAACATTTCAAGAAAAAGAAAGCCAGCATGGGCTAGAGACATTATACTATGATTTGAAAAGTATGGAGCTCCAGAAGGCTCCACTAGAGTGAGCAAGAAACCAAAGCCATTCTCCAACTATGTGGCTTTGATGTGTGATCTTGTAGATCAAGAACCTACTAGTTATGAAGAGGTAGTTCATAAGAAAGAATGGGTAGAATCAATGACGGAGGAGTATCAGTCAATAATGAAGAATGATGTTTGGGATATAGTTCCCAAACCAAAGGACAAGAGTGTGGTATCCTCCAAATGGATATACAAGGTAAAGCATGCTGCGAATGGCAGTATTGAAAAGTATAAGGCAAGGTTTGTAGCTAGAGGATTCTCTCAGAAAGAGGGAATTGACTATGAAGAGACATTTGCACCAGTTTCACGGTACACTTCCATTAGAACCATCATGGCACTTGCATCCATGATGAAGTGGAAATTACACCACATGGATGTGAAGATAGCCTTCCTGAATGGTGTAATTGAAGAAGAAGTGTACATAGAACAACCACAAGGATTTGAGGTGGAAGACAGAAGAACCCATGTATGCAAACTGAAGAAGGCTTTGTATGGTTATGAATGATGAACCAGTCATTTTGTTTCTGTATGTGGATGATCTATTTCTGACTAGAAATGAGAAACAAATTGTCGAATGCAAGAAGAAGCTCTCTTTAGAGTTTGAGATGAAAGATCTCGGATTGATGCACTACTTCCTACGTCTGGAAGTATGGCAAGGCACAGAATGAATCTTTCTCAACCAAGGAAAGTATGCTGTGGAAATCTTGAAAATATTTGATATGTTGGAATGTAAAGCCATGGCCACTCACATGGATTCCAACCTGAAGCTGTTAGCAGATGACTCATCAAAGTTAGTGGATGTAACTATGTACAGACAGATTATTGGGTCACTAATGTATCTGACGAACACTAGGACAGATATCTGCTTTGCTGTGAACACCTTGAGTCAGTATCTAGTAAAACCTAGATGTGTTCACATGATAGCTGCAAAGCATGTGATGAGGTACCTAAAGGGTACAATAGATTTTGGTCTACATTACCTTGGAGATCATGACTTCAGATTGTATGGCTACACAAATGCTGATTGGGCAGGAAGCATATCAGACAGAAAGAGTACATCGGGAGGATGTTATTGTTTGGGATCTGCCATGATCTCGTGGTATAGCAGGAAGAAGTCTAGTGTGGCCCTCACCACAGTTGATTCGAAATATATGGTTGCTTTCTCTGCTAGTTGTGAAGCGGTATGGCTTCGGAAGTTATTATCGAGACTGTTTGACTTAGAGATGGAACCCACTGTGATCCTGTGTGACAACCAAAGTTGTATCAAGATGACATAGAATCCAGTGTTTCATGATAATTCAAAGCACATAAAGATTCGATATTTCTATATACGGGATATGGTGTAGAAAGGAGCTATCAAGATCAAGTATGTGAGCACTGACGAACAAGTTGCTGATGTATTGACCAAACCTTTGTCTCGAGTAAAGTTTGAGTATTTCCGAGACAAGCTTGGTGTAGTTCAGAAGGACCCTCCTCGAAAGAGGGAGTGATATGGTCGATGATGATACTTGGATACTGGTATCAGTGTGGATACCTGTATCAATGATGAGATTGCCCCTATCGACAGTGAGGTTGATAATGAGGATACATGTATTGATGAGGATTTTTTATTGATGATGAGGATACTTGTATTGATGATATGGATACCTGTATCGATAATGAGGTTACCTGTTTCGACGATAAGGTCGATGGTGAGATTACCTATTTCGACAATGAGGTCGATGAATGGTCCCTAGTGGACGAGAGAGGATTGTATCATCCTTGGACTTCAGTCCTAAATAGATCCACAAATAGATGTCTCCAGGAGGTGATCCTTAGACTTTGTCTAAGTTGATGAGAGGATTGTATCATCCCTAGAATTCAGTCCTAAATAGATCCACAGACAGATGTCTCCAAGAGGTGGTCCTCAGACTTTGTCTAAGTTAACAAGAGGATTGTATCATCCTTGGACTTCAGTCCTAAATAGATCTATAGATAGATGTCTCTGAGAGGTGGTCCTTAGAATTTGTCTAAGTTGACGAGAGGCTTGTATCATCCCTGGACTTCAGTCCTAAATAGATCCGTGGACAGATGTCTCCGAGAGGTGGTCCTTAGACTTTGGCTAAGTTGACGAGAGGATTGTATCATCCCTGGACTTCAGTCCTAAATAGATCCACAGACAGATGTCTCCGAGAGGTGGTCCTTAGACTTTGTCTAAGTTAACGAGAGGATTGTATCATCCCTAGACTTCAGTCCTAAATAGATCCGTATATAGATGTCTCCTAGAGGTGGTCCTTAGACTTTGTCTAAGTTAATGAGAGGATTGTATCATCCCTGGACTTCAGTCCTAAATAGATCCGCAGAAAAATGTCTCCGAGAGGTGGTCCTTAGACTTTGTCTAAGTTGACAAGAGGATTGTATCATCCCTGGACTTCAGTCCTAAATAGATCCACAAACTAATATCTCTGAGAGGTGGTCCTTAGACTTTGTCTAAATTGACAAGAGGATTGTATCATCCCTAGACTTCAGTCCTAAACAGATCCGCAGACAGATGCCTCCGAGAGGTGGTCCTTAGACTTTGTCTAAGTTGACGAGTGGACTGCATCGTCCCTAGACATGATATGGTGTCTAAAATAGATCATGTGTGTTGCAGGGTATGCTGCTATTGTGATGTTGATCGAGAGGATCCAGTTGATGATATTGTGTTGTTGATCGAGAGGATCTAGTTGATGACGATGATGCTGATCGTGTGATGACAATGATGCTGATCGTGTGATGACGATGATGCTGATCGTGTGATGACAATGATGTTGATCGTGTGATGACGATGATGTTTATCGTGTGATGACGATGATGTTGATCGTGTGATGATGATGATGTTGATCATGAGATGACGATGTTGCTGATCGTGAGATGACGATGCTCCTAATCATGAGATGACGATGCTGTTGATCGTGATATGATGATGCTATTGATTAGGATGATCCAGATATTGATGATCCAGTAACTGTTTGAGTTACTAATGTTGTACACAGAAAGCTTCCAATGATTTATAGATGAATCATGTACTATGTATTTGATGACTCCTTGCTCCTGCAGATTTTGTTATAATATCCTTCTCGTTAAGGGGGAGTGTTGAAATATTGTAACCTCTAAGAATATTATATTTTGTATCCTATTATTCCAGAGATGTTACATTCCTCCGATGGGACTTTATCATGTATCCGGAGATGTTTATTCCTCCGATGGATTGTGGTAACTAGGGTTATTAGATCTCCCATGTGGGGTCGGCCATGAGTTAGTTTATTAGGGGTTATTAGAATCTCTTAGGAGAGGTTGGCCCCATTAGGGTGAAAAGTCAGTTCAGAGATGAGTATAAGTAGAGGAGGATTGTTCCTCACTTATTTCAGTCATTCACTCACTTGTGATTGGCGCATAGGAGAGAGAGAGGTCTGCATAGGAGGAGAAGGAGCTCTTTCTTGAGTCCTACATATTGTATTGGTTGATTATCTATATTGAGGAAAGCTTTGCTAGGTTTTCTACCCCATGAGGGTTTCCCAGGGTAAATCTTTGTCTATCTTGTGATTTTGTTTCTTTCAGTGATATTGCTAGTGAATTTATGTCAAAACTTAACAGATATCAACCCTTGGATCTGATCCAACCATCAGTCCAACAGAAACACTACCTGCACTTATGGATGCTAGCTATTTTAACAATTTAACAATTTAGCAGAAACACTAAATGTGGGTGCTTATTGCTCACCCAGTTTAACAGGAAATGAAAATTCCATCTATGATTGACAAAGTTCTTTCCTGAAAAAAAAGCGTGTGGAATCCGTTCGACTGCTTGTCGATTTGATTGAAGTCTTGCTCGCCCACTTTGATATAATAATTGAAGATGTGAAGTACTTGCACTATTAATTAGTGCTAGCCCATTCCCATGTGTTTACATTTATAAGATGAGGTGGTCATAGGCGTAGCTTGCTGCGAACTTGACTCGAATGCATTTTTATTATCAGATCAATCATCCATGGTGGCGTTAAAATTTACGTACTGAACTTCTTAACCCTAGTTATTGCACCGGAAAGCAATGATAGTACATTAAATGATAAAACTTGCATCGATTAAAAAAATAACATTAAACACAGACTACCAAAAATACAATGAGCATCTGTGTATATTTGTTTAGCAAGCAATATTTAGAATTAGGGTTTCTTTGCACTCAATCTTTCTTGGATTTGAATAAAAAGACAAAGCAGTGACCGAATAAACATATTGTAATTAGGAACTCTAGTTTAAATTTTAAAGTACTTACAAATGTTCGGTTTTCTCTTAATCTTCTCATTTGATCCCCATTCATATTGAACTCATGGCAGTGTGAACAAGATCCCCATTCCTTTTGAGCTCATGGAAAAATATGAAAAGCAATATTTAGCAGCCATTAAAGCATCATTTAACTTCTACTTGGCATATTGTCCTACAATTTATTCACTTTTTCCATCCTCTCTTTAGTTATTTAACTTAATACTAGTTGTTTCCCTCTTGTTTGCAGCTCATATTCATACTCCATAAAGCGCCCACCACTACCTTTTGCAAACTCTGTTAACCAAAAATGTTGTTTCACTATTGGTGCACGGCTTCGTTAACCTCTTCCCAGTGTTACAAGTTGTTTCTTTCAGCCCAGTCAGCTCTCTAATTCCATATCTCTATAATTTTGTATCTCTATCTCAGATGGGATTCACAAGCACCAAATTTTGCTTCCATCGATATACAACACTGTGGAAGGCAGCCAATTACAAAAAGGGTCCATCATCAAAGTCACCAAATGTGCATGCAACATTCTACACCATGCAAAGTATGCTTCACTTCACTTTCTCCTTCCTTCTTTTCGCCCATTTCCTTTTGCACCCCCACCACTTCTAACATGGTTTATGCTTCTCTTTTCTAACTTCCTTCTTCTTACGAGGACTATTACATTGCTCGCTGCTGAATTCACCACCAAAAACAATTCCTCGATTTCAAAAACATCATTCTTGACACACGCACCCCTTCACTTAGCCTACCTTCCTCACCAAATCCAACCTTAACCCATGTTGTATCTACTATTATAGTCAAATCACTCAACCCTTCCAAGAAAACTTGGTCATTCAAGGTCAAGTTATTGCCAAGACAAACATCCATGAATACACTAATAAAAAATGGTCCGGCAAATTCTTTGGCTTTGACCTTGTTAGTGCTTTAGGAGATGAGGTCCATCTCTCTCCGTTTAATGATTTAGCAACATAATTATACGCCCAAATAGAAACTGGCCAAGTCTACATAGTCTCAAATGGCACAATCAAATTGCCCAACCCAACATATAAACACTTGAAAATCCATATCAAGATTTTCCTAGGATCCTCCTCCACAATCCAACCATGCTTAGAGGAATACCCCTTGATCCCTTTGCATTACTTCCAATTTAAGTCTATCAAGGACAACCAAACTACATCCCTCAATTCCATGGTTGAACTTATTGGACTCGTCATTTATGTTTCCCCTACATCAACTATACGAAAAAGAGATGGCTCAAAAATGGTCCACCGTATAGTTGGTATGAGGGTTGGTATGAGGGACATATCAGGCTATAACATAGACATAATGCTTTGTGGAGATCATTTCCATTTCGAGGGTGCCCAACTTGCTACGCTTCGAGCTTTACAAACTCCCTCGGTCCTTGCAGTTAAAGGTGTTCGCCTTACATAGTTCAATGAGAGGACTATTGGAACTATCTCCAATATCAACTATAACGTCCCCCTCACCCAATCCGACCATCGGGAGGGGACGCTGGGAAAATATGGGCTTTCAATTTTTGCCCCAAGTTCATAATATGTTTTTCAACAATTCAATGTGTGTAGAAATGTAAATAAAACATGCACAGTGGAATTCAAATCTATCCACACACACATCTAATATGCAATTACAAGCATAAACATTACAGTCATCAAATAAAACATTTCCATATTTAAATACATAAAAATACTTATCTTTATCCAATGCAGATCCAAGTAACAGGCTGTGTAAGAGCACTTTTCCACCCAACCATAGGCATTCAGTCCAACATATACTCTTTATGTTGTTGAAGCCACCCCCAAGCTGGGCTATGAGACCACCAGGGCGAAGGAAACACCTATAGGCTTCTATCTCTCAGCCCACAACCAATTCTTCTCTATGTGCTTAGCCAAATGCTCATACTACAGGGGTCTTACTCAACCCTCACAGCCTTGGCTTCCATAATACCTACCCCACACAACACCCTTATAGCTCAGGCATCCCCTTCACCAATCCACGGTTCTCTTGGGCAAGCCATCTTACTGGTGCTGCTAGTGTGTGCATAGAAGAAGTCCAACCTGGTATTGGATGCTATAGAACCTCATGCAGCATCAAACTATGGCTTCCCAAGCACCTACAAGCAACATAACTCAAGGGTAAGGGTTCCTATCTTGCCCAACCATTCTGCTCACCTACAACCATGATCCACTTCCAAATCTGTAACAAGGTCTCCAAATTCGAATTTCTAGGTTCATAATAGAAAGGTAAATTCATGGATAGCAATGGAGAGCTCTGAAACCTCTAAACCTGCATGAGAGAATGAGACAAATGAGGTTTGACTCCAAGAGATATGGGATAATGGTGAAAAGACAACTGACATGACTTCTGGCAGTATAAGAAAGGACTCTTGGCAGCTGTAGACTGACTTCTGTCATGACAGAACTATCACAAAAGTGCAGTCAGTCCCATGCTCAATAAGTACATGAGGTGACTTTTCCCACCAACCCCACACATGCATTAATGATTGGAAAATGGTCAAAAAAAGGAGATATTTGGCTTATTCTCATCACATGACAGAATTTAGGTGAGTTCTAAGGTCGACACATGGCAGCATAGGATTTAGTCACCCATAGACCCCCTTCCTCTTCCCCTTGGTGGAATCATAGCCCCTTTTGGTGCTCTTTACACAACCAATTTTGGACCATTTTATTATTTATGCACATAATATTCCAAATCAGCATAAAAGCCAATTAAATAGTCCAAATGAAATATAAACATCATACATGCCTAAACATTCACTAGTTGGGCCTTGGCCTTGAGCTCCACACTAGGAATTTGCACTAGCATATTTACATAAGTTATATAATTTAGATAAATACATTCCAAGTCAAAACTAGGGGTATTACATCAACCTTCTTATAAACCTAAGTATTGAAGAAATCGTTCTTCTCCAAGCATGGTTTCATGACAATGGATTCTTTTCAACATCTTATACAATTTGTCTCCTTCTAGACCGCTCAAACAAATTACCATCTCTAAAGTGCACTCTCTCCAGCCCTCTGAGAAAGCAAGTTGGTATTCAGTACGTGCTACCATCACAAATATTAACATGGAAGACTTTCATTTCCTTGCATGCCCTCTGTTTGTTGATGGCATTCAAAGCATGAAAAATGTTTCCCGCAAAACTACCACGTGGCATTGCACTAAATGTGATGGCAAATTTGAAGAGTGTGACTACCAATATATGCGTAAACTTGATATGCACAATGCCACTGGGAAACTGTATGGTGTCATAGCTTTTGAACAGGGATAATTTTAAGGACCCGGACTTATTTATAAGTTTAAAAACCTTGGCGAATCTTACCAATTCTTAAAATGTCAACTATAAAATATTTGGCGATATTTTTCTAAAATTATTTCAATTTAAGGATTTTATATAGTTTATATAATAATTTAGCAATTTTTAGAGTGAAAAACGTTTACCCTATCAAAATTGGGCAAAATGGGGATTCAAAAAATGCAAATTGACAAATATTTTTTTGGAAAAAAAACATGGAAAAATAGCGCATGGGCTAAATTTCGCCCCTTAAATTATCCTTGCTTTTGAAGATGTTGCAAGTCAACTCATGGGAGTCTCTGCAAAGGACTTGTGCCTTCTCTTGAATGAACCAACAACTCTCCCAAAAGTACAGTCACTGCTCGACACTTACTTTTCACATTATCTCTCAAGGAAGAGACTTTTAATGCAGTTGATCATTTGAAGGTGTTCATTGTCATGTCAAAGGAAGTTCCAACTACGTCGTCATCAACCCCTCCCCTTTATGAAACCTATGAAGCCGTCCTCAAGAAGAATCGAGTTGCACACATGCTTTGATATCCAACTTCCCCTGCACTTTTGCCTTTTGCTTTGTCATAGTTAACAATTACAAACTTTCAATTAAAATTGTTGACTTAAATACTATTTGTAGCCTACATGGCCACTTTTGAATATGCTCTTCTTTTCTTATTCCATTTTTTTATCAAAATATACCGTGGGAGCTACTTTTTACTACGACAAATTATGTTATTTTTGTACAACTCATTTGTTTCTGACAATATACTTGTATATACTTCTCCAATGATCTAATATACAACATGTTTCCCTTCCACCATTTCCACCTTCAGATTCGTAACAACCTCGCACTTTTATTGTAGGTATGCCCCCTATTAATGACAATGAACAAATTAATGCATGAAGGAGACTTGTATGTGCATGAAACAAAAAGAAAAACAATAAGAAAAAAACATTCTTTATAGAGAAGTTCGTCAACTTGTGCCCACACATACCCCTTCTCCATTCCAAACTATTCCACCTTCCATTACACCCTCTCCTCCATCTACACCTTCAACGAACCTAGGTATACACCCAACCCACAATTCCACTGCAACTTCCCTTGCGCATAATCCATCCACCACCCCCCTCAGTGAAGCACAACAAAATTAATGTTCAAGGCTTGACCACCTCTCTCCCATGAATGTATGCTCGATATCTATGGAATCTTACCTTGGCATGAACAAAAACGACTAGCATGGTGCATATGCATGTTCTGTTGCACTATGGAGAAAAAAGGACATTGCGTTTCCTTTTCAAACAACATGGACCCTAGAATACACCCATATATTCTTGCAAGAATTACTCAAGTTGAAGAAATGCTCATTTCTCATGTCAACCCAATCCTACAAGTCACCCATGCCCATGGCGGACAATATAAATATTATGGTCATACTATTAGCTTCCCCCAAGACATTTGCAGCATTTCCAACTCTCTCCCTCATCTAATTTCAGACATTGACATCCTTCTTGTCCACAAATGAAACCCTACAAACAAGCCATATGAATTATTCGTTAGTCGTTCACGTTTTGTTGCTACTCTTGAATACAAAATTTCAAATGACCCCTACTACAAGGATGTTCGTCTTAACTCAAATGCATTATATTCTTTGCCTTTGGAATCGATAGACATCTCCCACCTCCTTCACCAAGTGATCCCCCACTCTACCCTCTTGCATGAACATAGCTCAATTTCTATTGTTCCATCACCCCACTTCCCTAAACCCCATGAATTACAATCATCGTCCTTCATTTCCACACAACCTAATTTTAGAACCGAGGTTAAGGAAATAAGATGCTTCTTACACACAGGAGAGGGCACACTTCCAACTTCCATTGATTGGCCTCCTATAGGATTTCCCCCTATCAATGAGTACAGCATAGAGGGACTCCTCTTTATGGCCTTCCCATCCATATTTCCAATAGGTGTTTCAATGCTCAAATCCACGCATTCAAGAATTTGGAATGCTTGACTATGCACTACACCTCATTCGATACCATGACAATAGATTCAACTAGTATCTTTGATTCCACTACTACTTATACAACCTCATGATGCACCATTGTAGTTAGGTTACTTCTTCTATGTTAATTGAACTCAACCTTGAAGACACCTTCCCACCAACAATCTTAGAGATTGTACATTAATTACAATACCTACCTGATTCTTGAATCATTGATCAGGTCATGTGATTCGGATCTACACTCTGTGGGACACTCTCCTATTGGAAAAAAAGCAGGGCTCAACTAACTGATATGATCACCCAATAAGGGAAACCAAATTTCTTCTTCACTCTTAGTGCAGCTGACACCAAGTGGCAAGATTTGCATGCACTCATGCCTGGACAACCTCCTCTTAGTTCAAATCAACACCATCAATGGAGGATTCACAACATTATAACCAATACACATGTTGCATCTCAATATATGCACAATAGATTCAAAATATTCCTTGAAGAAGTTCTTCAGAAAGGGCTCGATACAAAAGGCTTCTGGTGCAGTTCTATAACAAACCATGTTCCTTGTCCTGCTTTTCATATTCAACACTTTAACCTTTTTGTACTGATAATTCCTTTTTCCATGTAGATATGAATGAAAACATCGAGGCTCTGTGCATATACATGTTTTCTTATGGTTGGCGGACTCACCCAATATGGATAAGCTAGAATGGGGGAATGTGGCATCGTTCGATGTTGCAAACCATTATTTTGACAAATTTATTACAGCATGGAACCCTCACACCATCCACATACGGACCCTTGGCTTGCACCACTCTACTCTAAATGATCCATGCATCCTTGGATCAACATCCATACTTGCATCAGATAAACTGGTTGACTATGAAGAACTTGTCAATTGCGTCCAATGACACACAAAATGTACAGAGAATTCCTACCTCTGTAAGAAAGGGCCATCCCTTAAATTTCATTATGGGTTTGCATTAGATCTACAACCTACATCTTGTTTGTTCATTGACAAAAATGGACATAAAACATGCAACCGTGCTAGGAACGATACTCTCTTAAACATCCACAACTTTGGCATGCTTTCAATATGGAGAGCTAACATTGAATGCCAACCCGTTCTTTCTAGGCATGTTGTCCTCAAATAGTGTAATGTCCCCTCCCGTGGACCCAATTCGAGGAAGGGAACATGATACCAAAATCTAGGCTTTTACACAAACTCAGCCCATTCATTAGATTCATACACATAAATTCAAAAGTGTACAGATGCAAATTAAGCAAATATGCACAACATAATTAAAACATCATCCCCGCACATTTCACATGCATTCAGCATATCAAAAAAAGTCATCAATTTAAAACATTGCAGAGGCAAAACACATAAATAGAAAAACACTTATCTTTATTGTGAGATGGTCCCAAGCAACTAGCTATATCACTGCAACATTCCACCCAACCATAGGTATCTTCCAAACCTGTATCCTTTCAGCAATCAGAGACCACCCCTGAGTTGGGCGTGATTTCTACAAGGAAAAGGGGACATTCAAGCTCATACACAACCAAATGATCATTTCATCTAAGCCAATCTAGTCCACAATTGGGTTTATCAGGCTAAATCTAAACCCTGGATGCTTGCACTCAAGCTCAAGCCAAAACAACAGATACCCATCTCAACCCCAACATTCTCTTACACACAGCAAACTCAAAACCTGGGCATGGATACACATTTCCAACAATGGGATTTACAAATAGGATGGCCAAGGGTTTTCCCCAAATCGTGGGCACACCAAAACGGACTATGGAAAGGGGAATTCGACCACAGGGATCAAAACCGATTTCTCCCACAGGTTATGAGTATTTCAAATGGCCCATATGGCCCCCATGAAACCCCAATTCGAGCTTCCTTCTTCCCAATAGTTCTTCAACACCAAAAACGCCCTCTTCCCAGCTAAAAACAAGGAAACACAGGAAAAACGTGGAGGAAAAACACCCAGGCAGCTCCAAAAACATGAGAGAGGAAAAACCGGTTGATGGGTAATGGCTTGGGGAGAAATTCATGGCTTTTTTCTTGCCTCGAAGAGCAAAACGCATGATTTTCCATGAAGGGTGGCTTTCCCATACTTGAATTTGGACAGCCATACCTCCCATTCCCCAAGGTATTAACTACCTCAACCAACTCTTGGGAGAAATGAATGATTGGGTACAAAAGTCAACGTGGGTAGTTGAGGGTTTTATGGGTTCTCTCATTGACACTTGACTTGACTTGATTGGTTCAAGGGTTTGAATGTTTTCCCTCCCAATTCCTTGTAAAATCATGCCCCCATCTCTTGTTGCATTGCATAGCTAGTTGTGGGTATTTTATTAAAATGCATATTTACATGATATTTGCAATTCCATTGTGCCTGGATAACGCGTAAACCATATGCATCAATAAATCGATGGCAGGGCCTTGGCCTTGAGCTCCTCACCATGATTTTATAACAATATTACATCATTTACATTTTAATAAAATGGGGTCAAAATTGGGACATTACAAATACATTTCAAAGTATGCATCAAAGAAAGAGACAAAGTCAGAAAGCTACCATGATATGATTTCTCAGCTCGCACATGTAGCACTGTCTAATGAAATTGTCTTGCAACCAATTAGGTGCTTCATGTCAAAAAACATTGCAGATACATACATCAGTGCACAAGAGACATGCCATATGCTCTAAGAACTTCCTCTTCCCTTTATAGTCACTCCTTTGTTTCCTTGAATGTTAGCCGAAGTTTTTTTAATCATGTTTTCAATGACCCACATGACACCCCTCCATCAACCACTTTCATTTCCGCATACATGCAAATACCACCTGCACTCGATAAAATGACCCTACTTGAAGCTGCATGCTCTTGGTCCTTCTTTCCTAATAGAAAGCACTCCCAATGGAAACCAAACAACCCTTCCAAGATTGTTTGCGTCCTGCTCTGATTCACTACCATTCCACTCTTTGGCATATATTCCTTCCTATCATTTTGTTGGAGTGAGATCCTCCTATGAAAATCTTTTTGTGCCCTACCTGATGACATTGGATCCACGGAATTAGAGATAAATTCTCATTGGATTCACATTAAAGATACATACATTGCATGGCATGACGACCACATACAAGAAGACCCCTCTACAAGTCCCTCTAATCACTCCAAATCTGATGCAATTCTATTTCCCTTACCCCTGACATGGTTGAATGGGAACTCCTTTCTCAACTCCACCTTGGCAACAACATCCATGTTGATGAACTTGACATGCTTGGCCATCGTGACTTTGACACGAACCACAATTGGACCCATAACCATATCCCTTCACAGATGCACAAAATAACCATATCAAACATTGACTTCAACCGCCCATCCACTCAAAAACACCAAGACACCTCTTTACCTAACTCCTTGTCTCCCACTCAATGCATGGTCTTTGACCTAGTTCTTTCCCACTTCAGAAACTTTGTAGATCCCACCCCTCTAAAAATGGCCATCCAAGGTACTGCTGGAAAATGAAAGGCTTACCTGATTTCTTGCCTTAAAACTGCACTCTTCACTGCCTTCGATAACAATGTTACCCCATTTCTCCTCTTTGCTCCAACTGGCATTGCATTCTTTAACATACATGCGCTTACAATACATTCTTCCCTTCACATACCCATTTCTTAGATGCACCCTATTGAAGGCCAATCCCTTTCAAGCCACCAAGAACAACTTCGCCATATTCGATACATATTCATTATGAGATGAGCTTCATTGGACCAAAATTATTAACCAATATTGATGCTCACTTATCGGAGGCCTTTCCTTTGCAACGTACAAGCCCCTTCAATGGTCATTCCATCATCCTTCTTAGTGATTTTGGACAATTTCCCTTGTTGAAGGCATCCTAATGTATGCCGACAACTCTCGGGGCAATGATATTTGGCGTACCTTTGACAATTTTTTGACACTTTCAACCATCTTTAGACAATAAGGGAACACCCCTTCTCATATTTCCTTTCGCCAACTCCTCCTCAACCTTCACATTGCAACACCTACTCTTGAAGACTAGACCCTTTTCATGTCAAGGACAACCTCCTCCCTTTCACATGAACAGAATCATGCATTTGAACATTCCACCCACTTGTATGAAACTAATAGCTCTGTTGCATTGCACAACAGTTAAATGTTGAAACAACTCAAAATGCAAGTTGCGCGCTGCTATGCAGAACAAAGGAAGCAACACATGCACAGATTCATATATGATGAACAACTAGACTTCAAGGTTCTACTCTCTCCTGGTCAATAGGCCCATGTTGACAACTAACTTGTGGGTTGGAGCTGGACTTGTTAACAGATCTTTCAGCAAAATTGTTTCCATTGTATAAAACTGGAAACAATCACGAATCTGTAGATGATGAACAACTAGACTTCAAGGTTATACTCTCTGTTGGTCAACTGGTTATGTTGACATCTAACTTGTGGGTTGGATTTGGACTTGTTAACGGATTTCTCAGCAAAGTTATTTCCATTGTCTACAACTCCAACAATCACCCCCTACCTTACCATCCTTGGTTGTTATCGATTTCCTCCATTTCAAAGCTCCCCCACAGGATGCTTCCAATCCAACTTATGTTCCAACCCTCCCATAACAAGGGGCTGACGGAGGAAACTACCACTCTGTATGGCATGGGGTTTAACAATCCATAAAGCACAAGGCAAGACCCTACAAAATGCAACAATTGATATTGGAAACATTGACTGACAAGGCCTTACATTCATTGCAATATCTAGAGATAAATCTTTATCAAACCTACATCTTTCTCATTTTCTAGATATTGTTGAATGTAAGATAATGCCTACATCCAATGTAGAAACCAAGAGGATACCTTGCTTGCTGCAAAGTCTTTGCAACCACGTTTTCCTTAAAACTTGCATTTTCTCACTTTACACCTATACCTGTCATCAATATTACTTTACTCTCTCTTTTACTTGTAATCACTACCACTTGTATAGTTTTTTACGTATCCCTCTTTCTCTTACTTACATGATTGTATATTTTACTAGAAAGAACAAGAAATACAAAGAAACATTGCTTACTTGAAAAACAAAAGACAAACACCATTTCATGGGATGCTCCTCTTTTTTCCATCAAACATAAATGCTTTTTTTTCTAGTCTACATTACTTACTTTCAATGTAATCCATTTATTTTTTCAACAATGTTTCAAACAAGTAGCTTTTGCATATGTTATTTTTCCTTTCTTGTTGATAACATGTAAAGAGTTTTATATTACTTACTTTTAATGTGCTCCATTTATTGTTTCAATAATGTTTCAAACAAGTAGCTTTTACATAATTTTGGTTTTCTTTCTTGCTTATAACATGTAAAGAGTGTAACATTATATACATATTTTTTCCCTACTGCAAAACAGAAATGGATATGGACTACTTAGCTACACTTGCCCATTACTCTCAACAAATAGATGAACATAAGGAAGCATGCTTCCAATTACCATCCATGCTTCCAATTAATCGCATTCGCCCAACTATTCAGTTGCTCTCAAATCTAACAAACCTACTTCAACGTGTTATCCACCTCCATGAAAGAAATGTCATAAGATGTATACGAGAAGACCTGCTACTACGACATGCACATCTTGATCCCTTCATTTCTCATACTCAGTGTTGTCACTACCATGCAACCTCCTGTATATATGACTAACTTATATTGCATACTTACAATTTGGTTTTTTTGACACTTCCCTGTTATATTTCGATGTATTGTTTTCTAAACAAAGTTAAGCTCCTTCTTTGGTCATTAGATTTCATCTCCCTCATGGGGATCCTTGTATGCATGTGTACAACCTTTTATTACTTACCATCTTTATACCATTTTAAATGTGTCAATTGTTTCTACAATCTACATCCATTATCACATGTTTCAACTCTTTATATTATCATAGTATTGAAGACAAATATGTAATGCCATCTTCGGTTTACATACAAAGTTTAGTTTTCAAACTCTTCTCAGTTGTTCACCTATGAATTTGCTTGCTACCAACTATGCAACCGTTAATCCAATTGTATATTATAAGCTGTATGCTCCACTTTCCATTGTGGGACTTTGCTTTATTGCAATTTCACTTGTCTTATCACATAATCTTGTGCAATGAAAAACTTTCCACTTTTAGTGTTAACTCAAGTTCAAAATGGCCATTGTCTTATGGTATCACAATGTGGTTTTCATATCATACTATTATTTAGCTTCACATTTTATCCACAAATATGTCAATAATGAAAGAACTACTAACTCTTAAGGCATTGTGCCCTAAATATGGAATGTGCTTTTGTAACCATTTATTTGCACTACTTTCGGTTATGACTTCTTGCCCCTTTAAATGTGTTATACATGTTAGTATATTTAATTTATGATACAATTCCTCTTTGATTACATGCTACCATCAATAAAGAACCTTGATAAACTGAACTTGTGGCAATACATGCATCACTTGTTGTACTTGGTTCAATTAGATTTTCCATAATTGCATTTGGTTATGTTACTTAGCGTACTTTTCATTTTATGAAGTTATTCAATGCACTATCATCAAATTGAGTAAATTGGTGATGCCTTATTTGTGCTTTGTCAAAGTTAAGTCGATAAAAACCTTGAGGCATCAGGGGTGTAGTACCCTCCACTTGCAAACTGTTGTATAAGAATAACTTCTAATATATTAGATTCTCAAATCAACATGTATAATATAATTTGTAACTAATGTCTAAACTCCATGTGATATTTATGATTATAGCTAGAACTATTGGGATAATTGCAATTGTTTCTTCCTTTGTTTTGGACTCATTAGACTCTTTACAAAATCTATGGTTCAAGTTAAATATGCTTGTTCGAGTCTCATGAAATCATAGGTCAAATTGTTCTATGCAAAAAAAAACTACCTGGCCCTAAGGCAATTGTTGTTATACATATTCAATCAAGAGCACTATCTTGTTTTATGTCTTCTATGTCTTGGAGGTATACTATGTCTCCGTGGAACTAATTCTTTAACATTCTTTTGAAAAAAAAACATATCACTTTGTTCTATTATAGAATTCTCATATGCAATATTGTACTTTGTTCATCTCATTGTTTTAGATCACATGATTAGGTTAGTCTTAAGGAATTGAGAACCGATTGTCATTCTTCCCAGACAACAACATTGGGTTTAAGGTGAGATTAATATGTTTCCTTTCGGTTTTGAAAAGTATTACAAATGAATACTTGGACTTCATCATATTTAGCTCATCAATTGTAAGGTCTTTAGAAATTTATTTTACTCGACAATCTCTATATAACAATTGACCAATAATATGGAATCTTGGTTTATTGTGGCTAAAAGACAAAAGAAAAATTTTAACCTAGCATAACCTATGATTCCATACACTTTTGTTTTAGTTATTATGATATTTTACTAAATGATATTGATAATTTGACATTTCTCCTGATGGCAGTGCCTTCCAATAACAATTCATGCGAGGACTAACAATGAAATGCTGCTAAATGATGAGTTCTACATAGAATTAAGCCACAAGAATGCTACAGGCCAGATTTTTCCATTAACCATGAAATGTTTACATGTTTTAGATTTGTAATTATTTCTATAGGACAATGTTCTCTCAACGACTTTTAATGTTTTTATCTGCTTCACAGAAATATGATGATCTTCTCAAACTGCCAAACTCACATCCAATCGTGTAGTCTGCTACTCAATGTGTTTTTCTAATCATGTTATTTGCTACTACAAACTGGTATGTTGTGTTGATATTACACATTGTTATCCATTTAGAATGATTGTTTAGTTGCATTCCAATGAAACAAAAAAAGAATTAGAACTATTTTAAACCTAATTCAGTGTCATATAAATTTGAGTAAATGTAACTAGTGCCTATACAAATACATTTAAGTGTATTCATCTCAATCACATGTGAATATCATCCTCCTACATGCCCACCGATGTATTCATATGCATTGGTGATGTGATTGACCAAACATTATGATAATATACTTACATGCTTAGTAATTAATGAATGGTTAAAATCCCCACGACAGGTGTCGATCAATGGGGGCCCGCTCCACGTGTGTAATCCTTCCCATGCGGAAGTGGGTGTACCATGCATCCTTCCAGCTGGCTCATGAAGAACTATATTGACACGTGATCATTCCTCTTAACATCATAGGTGCAAGCTAGCTCATCAACGCAGAAGGTGCATGGGTTGCGCTTGTATGAAATCAGGTTTCATCTCTCGTGTGAATACTCATGGTCATTCAAGGGGAGGGGAAAGGGAATGGATTGCGGTACCATCGACCTATTCCTGCCCGTATATATAAAGAGATGGCCGCGACATAAAAGCAGGGACAAATATATCAGGCCAAGCATTTTCCTTTCTCATCTGTGCAACATTCTGGAAAGAGTGTTGATACTCACCTTTTGTAATAATTCTGGTTGGATGCTGCTTGACAGGGTGGTTGCTATGGCCCGAACGAAATTTAGTGCGAGTGGCCCTCGTTGGTCGCATATGCCTCGCGCCTTGGAATAAATGTGGCGAGTGCAAGGATTTTTAGAGCAAGATATTCCATATCCTGCAAGGGCTTGAACAATTCAACTAGAGAACAGGATGAAGAGAAAGCAGGGGCGCCCATCTGCTTAGAAGCTTGTTGCGGAATTGGGGGGATTGATCAAGGACAGGGGTTCTTCCCACACACAAGAAATATAGCATACCAAAACCCTTGGGGTTATCTGGACTACCAAGGCCCTGATGTCTTTAGCCATGGAAGACTGTCTCCAAGGGAAGCTCTGTTCAAACAAGAAATTGCTCCCACTCGTGGATAGAATCTCCAACCTTGAGGCCAACATGCACACTCTCATTCAGAACCAGTGCATGGAGATGGAAAAAATAAATGCTAAACTAGACATGCTTTCCATGAATATCACCGGAAAGATGTTTACTAGACCACCGCTTGACTCTATTACAAACACTTAGTTGGTGCATTGTCGATGCCCTCCAGTTGGAGAAGATAACGAGGACAAACACAAGCCAGGTGTCGGCCCTACCACCATCCCTCTTTCTGATGATGAATAATTGGTTTAAATTTTTTAGTTTCTGTCTTGATATTAGTCCCAATGGAATTCATTTTTTCCTCACTTTGATATATTTGGCCATAACCCCCGGCCTGTGGGGGATTTACAGACACTTTTTCTTTGCACAACTTTTTGCTCTTCTTGTAGTAGATAGCTTAGTCACTTGGTTAAACTTTGAACAAACATCTATCTGGTCTTGGAATTCAAGCATGTTCATACTAAGCTTAAAATTTGGGACATCGTGCTTAAAATTTGGGACATCGTGGTCATGGATATGTACACTTTGTTTTTGCTGAATTAATAGAATTACTGAACTTTACAAACAAAAAAATGGTTAAAATTGGTTTTACTTGCTACATATTTTGTCTTATGTGCTTGAGTTCCTACATCTGATTATCTACATCATGTAGCAGTAGAGCATTGCTATTTCCCTTGGGAATCCTTTTGTTGAACCTTTTTATTCTCCTTTTTCCTTTACGTTCTCTTTCTAGTAAGTGACATTGTTTATTGTAGATTTTCATGCATAGATTTGCATACAATGACAAGGCACTAATTTTTTCTTATGATAGTGTATTAAGTGATATGGTGACTTGTAATGGTTATTTAATGTTGGTACTATAAGATTAAGTTAATCTTGTAGTAAAGAATTTTAGTATTTTTCCAAGTTTTTGTTGTAATTCCCATAGGATTTTTGAAGAACTGTTGACATTATAAGTTTTAATACCTAGAGTCACAGTATGGAGTTGTTCCAACGCTAATGGTATCTATGACTCCATCTACAATACCTTCTAAATTGCAACTTTTCTTTATCAAAATTTTGACCCTTAGTGCACTGAAAGGGTCCAATAAAAACATCACTTCCGTCAATATTTTTAGCACTAATGATCTGCATAATTTTAAACTCGTGAAAACCAAACAAAGCCAAGAAAGTTTCTCCACAATCTTTTTTATCATAGAAACAAAATATTAAAAAATATCAAATAATCATCATATTTCTTAAGATCCTGTTAGACCAAAATTGGTCTTGGTGGGATGATAATCATCATCATCACATCGTAAACTTGTAAATGCTTCTTGGTACAACATTTTTGTACAAAGTATAAATTGCATGTACTTTTGGAGGTGATTAAGCTCATGTTTTTTCTATTTTTTAAATTCAAATGACAGATGGGACATATAGGAGTTGTATTACTTCCAATTTCATAGAGTCGTGATGAAGAGATACACAAGAGTATTGATTATAATAATATAGGACACTCACTATCCTAATTTAATTTATAAAATGTTTTTAGGGTTTCCTTTATAGGCTTTTTCATGGTATGGACATTCTACTTAAGTGTAACCATCTTGTGTAGGTATGTGGCAACAAAGATGTCAAGCGACGTTATCATAAACATGGAAGATGTTAAATTTTATCTACACAAGGTAAGATTAATATTTTCAAACTTTGTGAATGTATTACAAATTGATTAAAATGATATATGGAGTTAGGCACGTGTTTTGTTTCTTTAGAGACATATACCATGCAAATACTTAAAATCTACATATAAACTGTAGGTATACTTTTGAGTAAATCTAGTTGGTATTGCCAATATCCACCTTTCTTATTCATAGTTTAGTGCTTAAATCCAATCAAACTTATTTTTGGGTTTTTTAAAAGAGCCCAGTAACCGTTCTGAAGAAATCATGAGCAAATTTATGTGCATAGATTCACCGTGATTATCTACTAAGGTAGTCTTTTATTTATAATTAACATTTTATTTGAAACTCAGTTTTTCTCTTTGGAGTTGAGCTTTGCTCTGTATTTGAATTTTGTATTGCAATTGCAGCAAATCCTTTTCATATGCAAGTTAATCACATTAGTACATGTTAAGACAGTTTCTTGTTCCTTATTGCTAAGTACTATGTTGATGGATTGCAATCCCTCAATGGCCTCCTAACACTTTTAGTAACTTTAGTTGCACACTTCCATATCTTTTCCATCTTAGTTAATATATGCCTTAGCTCAAAAAGTTGGCATGTCAGTTTTTGTTGTAAAGATAGTCTTAGCCTTAGAAATGTTGAATTTATTCAAGTACTCCTTGTATCACAGACCGTGTGATGTCTGAACTTGAAAAGTTGGGACATAAGTATTGCGTTGCTTTAAGGTAAATCTTAATTTGTTTACATACACATTATCTGCATATTCCCTATTTTAATGTTATTTGTACTTTTCAACCATCCTCTACTTTGCGATCTAGCATGATATTGGCCACTATGAATAGGTTACCTTTCAGATCCTATGCACTTACCTAATTTAGTTAATCTTCTAACAAAATAGCCTTAAATTTATATTTTATATGTTGGATATGCACAAATAAAATATGTACATGCAGATTAGGCAAATAAATTCAAAAGTGAAAAATCTTCTCAACTGTACAAAATATGTACATGCAGATTAGGCAAATAAATTCAAAAGTGAAAAATCTTCTCAACTGTACAGTTTTCCATTGGCTTTTCAATTTGTTTTGTGGTTGTTAACACAAAGGAGACAATTTCAAGATTTTATCCTACATAAGCCCACATACTTAGTTGCTTTCTCAAGTCACTAGCATTTTTTCTCCATATAGTTCATAATTTCCCCAAAAATTTTGTTATATACATCCATTTGCACTTTCCAGTGCCCTTTTGTTTTTTGCAAATAGGACAAAATGATCTCTTAATAAATATAAATATGCAAGCTTCCACTATTTATCTTTAAGCATCAAAATCCATTCCCTCTCCTACAATGAATTTGACCTTGGAAATTTTCTGGTCACATTTCCTTGTCTCATAGGTTCATGATTTGGGAATTATTCTCCTCTTTTTTTGTTAACATGTACGGTTTTTAGATGCTAATCAATTTCTACAATTGATATGGCTAGACTAAAATCTAGATGATTTAAACTAAAAACTTAGTACAACCATGCAACCCCCTCTGGGGACAGGTAAGAAACTTCCCACTAACGTTCTATCAAACCCCTAACTCTATTGTCATTGTAATATGGTAAATTCAATGCAAATTCTGTTAGTTATTAGTCTCTTGATAATTTTATTTCCTTTTGATCTCTACTAGTGACCAATTTTTATGTTTATTTATGAATTTTTCAAGTCCAGTAGTAAAATAGACGATATCTTTGGAAATTAAATTATACTGAATTTTTTCAGCTGTCATCATGAGTTGGAAATAACACGAATTTATGAGATGCTTGGTAATATTGATGCAAACATTGGATATGCCTAGATAGGTAATGGGGCTTATGGTCCTGTGTTGTTTGATTGAATTCTAAAATTCCCACTTTCGAAGAATCGATCCCCTTTCTAATCTAATGTTTTATATTGTGTATGAAGATGTGGGTGATTCCATGAAGATGGGTAACTCTTTTTGGCCAAATGTGGCGATGAAAAATGAAAAATTTACCCATATATTAAATTGAATCCCTTGAAACTCATATTTTCCATATGAATTTTGACATGAGGTTAAAAAACGAAATGTAAAGAAATATGTTGGCTTTCCAATGATATTTTTTTTTAAATATATCAATGTCATTTATCGTGTCAAATTTTCATTTAATGAAACGTGTGTCCTTAAAAACTTGAAGAGAAATTAACAAGTGGCTTGTGTGTGTGCAAAATAATTTAATGTTAAAGTAATATTTTAAAAAACTGAAATATGTGAAGATGATCTAGACATAATGCACTAGTGCGTACATATTTTTCTTTTTATTTTTCTGGAAAAATTATATTTATTATTATTTTTCGAACCTGACCACTGAATATTTCAATCGCATTTTGCACACATGTGCGTGTGTGCGCCAAATCTTTTGATTGTTTGCATAATTTGCAAAAATAAAAATACGATTTTGAAGAGGATGCACTGATGTAGTGCTTGTATATTTTTTCAAATTTTTTGGATGTGTATTTTGAGTGTTGTTGATTTATCTTTGAGCTCATTCGAAGTTGTCGATAGAGTTTTTTAGGGTAAGCTTTAGGATAAATTTAAAAACAAATGACATACGAAGATAAAACTTCGTAAATTACATGTATATGGATAGAGGATTCATTGACGAATCCAACGATATCAAGTCCGCCCATTAATGTGCATTTAATGACATAGTTTAAGTCTCTGAAAGGCAGACCAAATTTTCTTTCTGAAGTGAAAAGGGATTTCGGCCTGTTTTTTAGGCCTTGATCAAGCGATTTGCTCGATCGAGGGATAAATGAGACCTCGATCGAGGGTTTTACACAGACCTCGATCGAGGTATTTTCAAGCCCTCAATTGAGGATTTTGCTCGATCGAGGGTTTGTAAAAAAACCTCGATCGAGGATTTGTTTGTGTAAAAAAACATAAAAAAGAGCCCGGGAAAGGAGTTGGACAATTAATGTTTCCAACCACCATTCCCACGCAAAAACAACAAGCAACCTCTATATAATCACTAAACAATTGTCCAACAACACTTATTTAAATCATTGTTAGTTTACTTTGAATTAGAGCTATGTGAATTTGATGTTGTTCAATTAGAGTTCATTAGACATGTGAGAAGTTATTTGTAGACTTAATTCAAAATTTCATATTAACATATTGTTGTTTGTTACAACAATTTGAATAAATCTTTGTTTGTTTTCATTATAGTTTTATGGGGAGTAAAAGAAAACGACAAAGGAAGCATGCTCGTCAACAAAACGACAATGAAGAGCGTGAAAAGAATAGAGAAAGAATGAGACAACAAAGAACAAGATTGAGAGAAGAAGAAGATGCACCTTTGGTGCAACAAATTCCAATGGAGGACAACCAAGGTAAATTTTTGAATTACATGCTACCTAATTTTTGAATTACATGTTATATACTAACTATTTTTTTTTCATTTTAGCCTTACTATATTTTGTTTATAATAAGATTTTTAACAATTTATTATTTAAACTACAAAATTAGTAACAATTTTCAAAAAAAAAAACTATTTCATAAACCAATTTATTTACTATTTGTTTGTAACGAGATTCTTATTTATTTCATAACTTTGTTATTTATATTTCAAAATTTGTAACAATTTTCATGTTATATGAATAATTTTCAAGAGACTAACAATTTTCAATGTTATTGGAACAATTTTCAAATTAAATGTACTCCTGGACCCTATTTTCAAGTTAAAACGTTCATATTTAACTATTTTCAATTTTCCAAGTTAATAACAATTTCATGTTAAATGTAATTCCAATTCTTGTATTTTTATTTGTTCAAAAAATATTTGTATAGCCTCATGTGAGCCCAAGTCTCAACATTTGTTGATTGAAATAACTAGTAGTGTATAATTTTAACTTACCCTCATTTTATTTGAAATGAACATTGTGATAGTTAAATGTATTAGTTAGAAAATTCAATTTGAAACAAATGAAATGAATATTTTGATAATTTTGTAATAGACGTAAAATTCAATGACAACAAATAAAATGAACATTGTTATAATTATGTAGTAGTTGGAAAATTCAATTATGTTGTTTTTAATGTATTTTCAGTTCATGTACCAATTTTATCTATGCATGAATGTAGGGTTAGTTAAATATTTTTTTCTTATAGTAAGTATATTATTTATATTTCAAAATTTGTAACAATTTTCAAGTTAAATGGGTAGTTATGTATTAGTTGGAAAATTCAATTCACACCCAATTTTCAATTTGTTAATTTCCACATCAAATTTCAAGTTAATATCAATTTTAAAGTTCCATGTACAACTATCAAGTTAAATATGTACTTGATTTCCAAACTTTACTAACAATTTTCAAGCTAAATGTACAATTTCAAGTTACATACATGTTTAGTTATTTTGAATTTAAGTTACAAACAATTTTCTAGTTTTTAATGTATTTTCAATACTTGTACCAACTTTTTCTATGCATAAATATAGGGATAAGTTATATTTTTTTCCTTATAACTTACCATAATAACGAATTACAAAAAATTATTTGCATAGCCTCATGTGAGCTCAAAGTCTCAAGTCACTAACAATTTTCAATTTGTTAATGTACATGTAACAAATTTCAAGTTACTAGTAATTTTAAAGTTAAATGTACAAGTTCTATCAACCTATTAACAATTATCAAGTTAAATATGTATATACTTGATTTTCAAACTTTTCTTAGAACAATTCTCAAGTGTACAACTTCAAGTTAAATGTACATATTTAGTTATTTTGAATTCAACTTACAAACAATTTTCTTGTTTTAAAAGTATTCTCAATTCTTGTACCAACTTTTTATATGCATGAATGCAGAGATACGTTATATTTTTTCCTTATAACTTACCATAATAAGTAATTACAAAAAATTATTTGCATAGACTCATGTGAGCTCCAAGTCTCAAGTCACTAGCAATTTTCAATTTTTTAATTTCCATGTAACAAATTTCAAGTTACTAGCAATTTTAAAGTAAATGTACAAGTTCTATCAACTTATTAACAATTATCAAGTTAAATACATATAATTGATTGTCAAACTTTACTTAGAACAATTCTCAAGCTAAATTTACAACTTCAAGTTAAACGTACATATTTAGTTATTTTGAATTCAAGTTACAAACAATTTTCTTGTTTTAAAAGTATTTTAAATTATTATACCATCTTTTTATATGCATGAATGTAGGGATACGTTATATTTTTTCTCTTATAACTTACTATAATAAGGAATTAAAAAATATTATTTGCATAGCTTCATGTGAGCTCCAAGTTTCAAGTCACTAGCAATTTTCAATTTGTTAATTTCCATATAACAAATTTCAAGTTACTAACCATTTTAAAGTTAAATGTACAAGTTCTATCAACTTATTAACAATTATCAAGTTAAATGCATATACTTGATTTTCAAACTTTACTTAGAACATTTTTCAATCTAAATTTACAACTTCAAGTTAAATGTACATATTTAGTTATTTTTAATTCAAGTTACAAACAATTTTATTGTTTTAAAAGTATTTTCAATTCTTGTACCATCTTTTTATATGCATGAATGTAGGGATACATTATATTTTTTTCCTTATAACTTACCATAATAAGGAATTACAAAAATTTATTTGCATAGCCTCATGTGAGCTCCAAGTCTCAAGTCCCTAGCAATTTTCAATTTTTTAATTTCCAGGTAACAAATTTCAAGTTACTAGCAATTTTAAATTTAAATGTACAAGTTCTAGATCAACTTATTAACAATTATCAAGTTAAATACATATACTTGATTTTCAAACTTTAGGTAGAACAATTCTCAAGCTAAATTTACAACTTTAAGTTAAATGTACATATTTAGTTATTTTTAATTCAAGTTACAAACTATTTTCTTGTTTTAAAAGTATTTTCAATTCTTGTACCAATGCATTTCAAAACACTTCAATTTGGTACTTTAAAATTAACCTATTTGCATAGTGCATTTCTGATTGAAATTCTCTTCACATGAATTTTGATTATGTAGGGATAGGTTGTGGTCAACCCTCACATCATTATGATAAAGAATCACATGACCTTGTTCCCCCTCATGATCCTGATCAGCCATCACAGGACACTTTTCCCTCTCATATTTCAAGTATAATTGGGAGCTGCAGTGGGGTTGGAAGGGGTGGAAATTGCCTAGAGGATTATGTAGTTGTTTCTTCACAAGAAGAGCTCAGGAACCCGATCCCTAGTCGGACAGTTAGAGAGCATGTTAGTAACATAATTAAGTCATATTTTGAACAACATTCAACGATGGCACAAGCTCAAATCCTACATGGATTGATAAAACACAAAAGAATGAAGCGTGCCACAAAGTTGTTGGGTTTTCAAGATGCTAAAACAAAAAATACATGCGAGAATGCAATAGAAAATGTAAGAACTGCATTATCTTCGTTTGGAAAATTAAGAAATAATGATATCTGAGTTGCTCGTAGGGAAATTACAACGACTGTTGTGGCACAAAGCACCTCAAGAAATCGAATGGTATCAACAATGGAATAATTGTTCAAAGTTTCAAAAAGAACATTGTTCAAATATACTAAATTCAGGGTCTGGATAGATGAAAATGATGAAGTTGCTTGGAAATGGGCTCTTATTTGTAGGGAACCCTATCGAGGGAGGATGGCAGAGGGAATTAGAGAGAAGGTGATAGAGTTTTGGGATAGCCATTCTCGTGCTATTCCAGATCGAAAGCATGTCTTGTGACAACATTTATCCAAATGCATTTATCAGGAGCACTGTAAGCATGTGATGGAGATGACGAGAGTTGCACTTTACGAGGAATTCTAAGAAACCAATCTTGGTGTTTAGATATCATTTAGCATGTTCAACAAATTGAAACCGTGGTATATTAGGCTGAATACGATTCGTGACACTTCTTGTTGTCGATACCACGTTGAATTCCAACTATACTATGACACATTTTTGGATTTTTGCAAAAGGAACTGGAACGATGAACTAGCTTCTCACACGGTGCGCGATTTTATTTGTATGATACTATGCAACAGGAATCATGAACAATTGTTTTTCAATAAGAGGTGTGTAGGTGGGAGAAGATGCCCTGAATGCGGTGATTTGATATTGTTCCATAGGAAATTTCCTATCGATCCAACACACCCTCGATTGTCAGATATCACAATCATATGGAAGAGGTACGAGTATGTCTCCATGAATCCATCATGTTCTTCGTATGTTCCATCTAAGAGGATCGACTTGCTCGAGGATGAGATTCATGTTTCAGATTTCATGGAGAAGTTTCAAAGTCAGATTTATAAATAAATAAAGCACTCCCATAGGTCCAAGTGGCAAGCTTCAGAATTCAAACATTCTCGTGAGGTATTTGATCCGGGCACAATCTTATCAGTGGTAGACTTTGCTAAGAACTATACATTTTCTCCTCAAAGAGAGATACAGAGTGAGTATTATCACTCCGACCAGGTGTCTATCTTCGTACATGTATTGTACAGAGATGCTTAGGAAAGCATTGATGGTAGGGATAGCACTCCTTAGTCATGTGAAGTGATCAAGGAGTACCATTTTTATGTCAGTGATGATCGTGAGCATGACACATTGTTCGTTCAACATTGCTTTGGGTTGATTTATTATTCATTCAGGCAGAGAGGTGTATCATTTACCAAATAGTGGATTTGGTCAGATGGGTGTGTAGGGAAATTCAAATCAGCAC
Organism: Larix kaempferi; assembly: GCA_027924585.1. NCBI lineage: Eukaryota > Viridiplantae > Streptophyta > Pinopsida > Pinales > Pinaceae > Larix > Larix kaempferi. The sequence goes on along the minus strand of BSBM01000592.1, from coordinate 2,169,903 downwards.
ACTCTTTTTATTGGTTGAGTCGCCTTCACAAAGAGACAAGAGTCTGACACACTTGGATATTTTTTGAAATAGGGCATGGAAAGGGTGAACATGATGGCATAGGTGCATGTGTGAAATGATCACTTCGGAGGTACGAGATGAGTCATGGTGCAACCCAACTCAAATGCTCCGTGGAAGTAGTTTATTGGTGCACACGTCATTTGGGACATCAAGGTCGTGAACAAGCAAGGCCAGTGTGCAGGTAATAAACTCCAAACTCAATTAATAAGCTAATAACATTCAATATCATCATTTCCAAAAGAACACCTACTCAGTAGGAATTTATATATGACAAATTGAATTCCATGCAGGTTCTTTTGGGATGTTTCCCTTGGTGATGTGAATAGATCCATGCTGTAGTATTGTGATACCATACATGGTACAAGGGAATTACATTCTGTTCGAAGTAAAGACATGGGTGAAATATTTTCCATTGAAACAAGGAAGTATGCTTGTTTTTGTGATTTTTGCATTGATGCAAATGGATGTGAGCTTTATCACTGTGAAAATGATGTATATGTGAAACAATGGAAATATGTGCCTCTTAATCCAAAGGGGCCACATCCAATTCCAACATGGCAAGAGATTCACAATGACGAGGCAATGCTCTCACTAGATCATGATCGAGTTTCTGATGTGGTTAGGGAAGGTACAAGACTTCATTAAGTTAATTAGTTCACTATATATTACACATATACAAATCTTGTAGAAATGTACATAGGACATTTGAATAATATTTGTAATTTATCTTGCAAGTGATGTATTCGTTGTCATTGCACCCCTCCACAATCAAGAAAATGTGGCATATTATTTGATGCGATGCACACAAATTAAAAGCAGGTTGGTGCGACACTGTCAAGATGGAGAGTTCACATACCAAATTGGAGACCTGGTTCTAATGGGACACTTTTTTGAGAGAGTGAAAAAACATGGTGCTTATATTATTTATAGAGATTTTATGCCTGAATATATATCATGCCAATACAGTCATTTGGTGGTGGCAGCTCAAATACATCTAACAGAAATCAAGGTGAAGAGAGGTGATCCAAACAAATGGGAGATGACAGAAGCTGACCATGATCGTATTATGGAGACTTGCATTCCTATAACCCATTGGCCATATGAATGAGTTACATGTATGCCACTTACATCATTGACATAGCTATCATGTTGTCTTGTTGAAGACTTTATTGGATATTTTTGTGGAGGTTGTTTTTTCCTCATTTATACAGGGTTTGTTTTGCAAGGTGACCAATAGTTTTATAAATGTATTTTTTTAGATGATTTAATGCCAAGATTAAAAATACTAGATGGGAGGTTTTTGTGAAAATTGGGTCATAGTGCTCCAATGTGACAAGCACATTGATACTTTGAATACACTTGAATGTATGGTCAGTGCTCCATGAAATTCCTCCATGATAGTTTTATAAATATTTTTTTAGAATCTTTAAAATCAATATTAAATATCTAATAGATAGTTGAATATTATCAATATCTACGATAAACATGTGTTAAAAAGTCATAATCTCTAAAAACCAAGAATTATTATTTAATACAATTCCACCTAACCTTATAAAATGAGTAAATTTTATTTGATTGTAGTTCTAGGAAACAATTTTTTATTTAAAGTTTATGTGGATGGATAGAAACTAAATCCTCCAAGAAAGATCCCTAAGTTGCATGTATCCATTCATAGAATGTTTCATATACACACCACAATATTCTATATTTGATAGAAATGAGGATATGTGACACCTATACAACCTTAATATAATTGTAATTTAAAATACATCTATACAATGTAAAATTGTAATTTAAATTTTAAATTGTAATGTATTATAATTTTAAATTTTGATTTCAAATGCAATTGTAATGTAATTGAAATTGAACTTTTAAATTGTAACTACACATTGAATTTTCAATTGAAATTACACATTAAATTTGAAATTTTAAATTGTACTTGAATTGGAATGTGTAAATTGTAATTGAATTGTAATGCGCAGACAACATAATGTAAGTGTAATTTCAATTTTAAATTGCAATGTACAATTGATTCTAAATTTTGAATTTGCAATTGTGATGTAGTCGAAATTGAACTTTTAAGAAGTAACTACACATTGAATTTTCAATTGAAAGTACACATTAAATTTGAAATTTAAAATTGTAATTGAATTGGAATGTGCAAATTGTAATTGAATTGTAATATGTAGACAACATAATCTAATTGTAATTTCAATTTGATACTGTAATGTACAATTGAATTCTAAATTTTGAATTTGCAATTGTAATGTAGTCGAAATTGAACTTTTAAATTGTAACTACACATCGAATTTTCAATTGAAATTACACATTAATGTAAAATTGTAATTTAAATTTTGAATTTTGAATTTGCAATTATAATGTAATTGAGATTGAACTTTTATATATTGTAATCACTGTGCATTAAATTTGCAATTGAAATGACAAAACATAAATGTAACCGTAATAATTATATCTAAATGTAATATAAAAGATGATCAACTTCAAATCAAGATACAAAATACCAATGAAGAGATCAATATGATAAAATATACAAAATATATAACAAAATATCTGGAAAGGTCAATATCCAAAGTCCATATATGATCAAAATCAATATATATGATAGAATTCCATATCCAAAACATGAAAACGTATACATAGATCATCCAAAACATGAAAATATCCAAAATATGAAAATATCCAAAACATGGAAATGTATACATCATCAACTCATTGGTCGTTACCCCCACGAGGCCCTTGATCAGCCCTGCGACCACCCTCACTTGTAGTAGACCCATGCTGGCCTTGAGGCGGTAAACTATGAAAGAAGGACTTGATCTCAACATATTGTAAAAGTTAAAATTGTGAACTCTGTAAGTTAGTTAGATTTTGACCAATGCATAATATTCAACAAGAAGTGAAAAATTTTAGTGGATGGATGCGAAAATCATGTGAGTTGAGTCAAGGGTGATATCCGACCTCTTGGTCGGAATATGAGTAGATGGGCCCTCATCAATACCACGTGGTCGAGTTGCATCCCAATCATCCGAGAAAGCGATTGCAACATCGACACCCACCTGTAGTGATGCCTGTGTAAGATGCCATTACATGTAATAAGTTAGATTTATTAAAAATTAAAACTAAAACATAAAAGTTATAATTCAAGAATTAAAACATAGAGTATAAAATGAAATTACTAAATGTGAAATGAATTGGAACACAACTTAAAACTCACCTCAGTGTCTAGGCATGGCTAGTCGGGACCTTCGCGGCCCTCATGTGTATCATCTTGAGCAACGACTTTGCCTTTTCCCTGTACAATTTGAAATTCAAAGTTAGGATCTAAAACATAAAATCTCAAATTAAGAATTGAAACATAAATTATTTAAACTAAGATTTATAAACACAAATTAAATTGGAACATAAATTATAACTTACCTCGACTACTGTGTCCGTTCGGTTGGGATGAGAAAATGGACCAATTGATGGCTCACTACGAAAGAGCTCATCCATGATGTGGTCCCCTGCATGGAGAAATAAAATACACCCCTTAAGTATTATTGAGCATTCAATTTACGACATATAATATGATGTAACATGAAAGCATATATACATAATTGTACAAAAATATACCTATCCTGGAGCATCATATCTACGATACATGCAAAAGTATGCATCTCGAGCTAACCGAGCATACCCCCGTATGGCCTGATCATCCAAACAATCGAGTAGGTGATCGTAAACCCACTCTATCTCTGGTTGTGCAGGTGCAGCGGGTGGTCTAGACGTCTCTCCCTACAAAACAACAATAACACTGCCCATGGCAGTGAACATTGAATATGTGATCCCATGTCTAGCCTTTGTAGCAAGGTGGGATGACTGTGTAAAATCCTCTGACCTCATAACCATCCTATCTGGAATGGGTACCAACCTCGGAGGGGGTGGAACGAAAGCAAGGTCTCTGGGAGCTCCAAGATGTTGGTAGGAGCGTCCCCTACCAGCACCAAAGAACTCAAATCTTGTGTTGGTGTAGTACGGGTGCATGTCTAGAACAAACTCTGCATATATATGTTTTTCAAAGTACAACGACACTTGGTCATGGTGGGGGAACATGCCCCATGCTCCGACGACTATCATACACATATGGTGCAACGACCTTGAGCTTAAACTCCATGAGTCTAAGCGGTTGGCCGACAGGGCATTCATGAGGGATGTCGAACAAAGTACCCTTGACGTCACGCCCTCTTGTGGCGCCTTTGACATCCTCCCATTTATGGGGGCCCATGACATCTTGTCTTCTACTCTGGCATGTAAAACACCAGATGTCACTAAGAGGTCCCACTTTCTTGTAGGGGGACAACATATCATCAATTGCTGATAACATCATGAATAGTGAGCGTCTAGTAGGAGAATCCTCCTTGAGTGTGCACATGCACGAATGCACCCATTCTCATTGTGTGGTAATATCAACAAGATTGATGTGTGCAACCTCGTCGTCGTATGATCCACCTTATGCACCTACGATCCAAACCAAAACACAAATGTTAGTGAAAATATATATTATAACTTGTAAGTGAAATTCAATGCATTCTATATTAAAAATTTATTGAAAATGTATCTAACAAAAAATATGCACCTGATGTACTTGTGTCTTGGTGTTAATCCTCCTCGTTGGGATCAAGGTGTACATCGTCGGGATGAACCGACGCACTATCTCTCCTGTTACTGCCACCAGCGACAACTGAACCTGGTGTGGCCTCACTCCTCGGTGAACGAGAGTGTTGCCGATGGTCACCCTATTGGGCGACGTTGGATCCTCTCGTGCTCCGTCGAGCACGAAGCAATGAATCTCTCTCTTGAGAACTCTCTGCATCACATTTCAATTTCTATATCTAATTCTATTTCTATTTCTATTTCAAATTTCACATTTCAAATTCAAATTCAATTTCAATTTCAAATTTCAAATTTCAATTTCAATTTCACATTTCAAATTTCAAATTCAATTCCAAATTCAATTCCAATTCCAATTTCAATTTCAATTTCCAAAATCAAATTTCAATTTCAAATTTATGTTTCAATTTCAATTGTATGTTCAATTTAATTTTCAAATTTCAATTTAATTTCAAATTTGTATTTCAAATTTCAAATTCACATCCAATTTCAATTTCAATTTCATTTTCATCTTCAGTTTTCATCAATAAATTTCAAGTTTCAATTTCAATTTCAATTCTAATTCCATTTCCAATTCTCAATTTCCATTTCCATTTCAATTTCAATTTCAATTTCATTTCAAAATTCAAATTCAATTTCAATTTCATCTTCATTTCCATTTTCAATTTCGAATTTCAATCTCAATTTCATCTTCAATTTTCAATTTCAAATTTCAAGTTTTAATTTCGATTTCATTTTCAAATTCAAATTCAATTTCTATTTCAATTTCCATTTCCAATCTAATTCCAATTCCATTTCCATTTCAATTTCAAATTTTCACTTTCAAATTTGAAATTCCAATTCCAATTCCAAATTCAATTTCCAATTTCCATTTCTATTTCATTTTTCAATTTTCAATTTCAAATTTCTATTACAAATTTCAATTTCAATTCTAATTCCAATTCCAATTTCGAATTCAATTTCAATTATATTTATAATTTTAAATTTTAAATTTCAATTTCAATTTCTATTTCAACTTCTGTTTTCAATCTCAAATTTCAAATCAATTTTAATGTCAATTTCAATTTCGATTTCCAATCCTAATTCCATTTCCAATTCCCAATTTTCAATTCCATTTTAATTTCAATTTCATTTCAAATTTCAATTTCAATATCAATTTCCAATATCAAATTCATTTTCATTTTCATTTTCATTTTCATTTTCATTTTTCAATTTTCAATTTTGAATTTCAATTTCAATTTCATCTTTAGTTTTCAATTTCAATTCAATTTGAAATTTAAATTCAATTCCAATTCCAATTCCAATTCCAATTCCAATTCCATTTCCATTTCAATTTCAATTTTCTATTACAGATTTCAAGTTCAATTCTAATTCCATTTCAATTTCAAATTTAGTTTTCAATCTCAAATTTAAAATCAATTTTAATGTCAATTTCAATTTCAAATTTCGATTTTAGTTTCATATTCCAATTTCGATTTTGATTTCCCATTCTAATTCCATTTCCAATTCTCAATTTTCATTTCCATTTCAATTTCAATTTCATTTCAAATTCCATTTCAATATCGATTTCCAATATTATTTTCATTTTCATTTTCAATTTTCAATTTCGAATTTCAATTTCAATTTCATCTTAGTTTTCAATTTCAAGTTTCAAGTTTCAATTTGAAATTTAAATTCAATTTCTAGTTTTATTTCCTATTCCAATTCCATTTCTCAATTTTCATTTTTATTTCAATTTTCAATCTTCAATTTCAAATTTTTATTTCAATTCCAAATCCAATTCCAATTCCAATTTCCAATTTCATTTTTATTTACAATTTTTAATTTAAATTTAAATTTCAACTTCAGTTTTCAATCTCAAATTTCAAATCAATTTTAATTTCAAATTTGGATTTTGATTTCCAATTCTAATTCCAATTCCAATTCCTAATTTCCATTTTCACTTCAATTTCAATTTTATTTCAAATTCCAAATTCATTTCAAATTTCAATTTCAATTTGGTTTTTATTTTCATTTTCAATTTTGAAATTTCAAATTGCAGTTGTGATCGGTGAACATCGATAAGTCACAAGTTAAATTTCAAATTGCAATTTTTTCAATTTTCAAATTTCAATTTCCACTTCCATTTTCAATTTCAATTCCATTTAAAATACGTCGATCGAGGGCTTTAAAATACCTCGATGAAGGGTTCGCGACAGAAATTTTTGCCACTCCGCTTGCCAAAAATCGTGAACCACCTCCATGGATTGACCCATTCAACCTCTCTAAATTGGGATACTAATCAATTTCTCACAGATATTAGTGAAGCAACTTTGATCATGTTCACTTTTTTCAAGAATGTAAGTCTCTACTTGTTTTCTATATGGAGAAGTATCAACTTGCTTTCATGTTTATGAATGTCATAAAAATTGTAAAATCGTACTTACACAACGTCTTTACCTTTTGTTTAGGGTGGGCTTGTTGCGCTACTTGGAAACAAGAATTGGCCAAACTACCTTGCTTCTCCTCCACTTGTAGTTGCATATCCTGTTGTTGGCACTGTAAGTTTTTCCCACTTATTCTTTTTTGCACTCCTGCTTTTTTGAATTACTATAGGACTTAGAATACATTCTATTTAAACATCACAAAATTATTTATGGATAATGATCTATTGACCCTTGTATGACTATAGACAATTCTTTGCATAATCAACTTCTTGGAAAAAGTACATAGTTGATACATAGGATCATTCCCCACTTGCATGTCTTTTGCACTCTTTGTTGGTGTTCAAATGGATGAGATTCAAAGACCCCATTCAAGGAACTCAACCTTTTTTGAACAAGCCAAAGGCGGCTTTTTTAATAGCTATAAGAATTTTACTATATTTTGACACGTTATACAACTTTATATATTATGATGGAATACGCACTCTTATATTTTTCCTATGGAATGACACGTTTATAAACCATGACATTTCATCCTTTTACTTTCTTCTGTCAAGATTTGTTCAACTTGGTGTACAATACCATATGTAAATGCTATGTATGAGAAGGGTAATTACATGTTTTAGTTCAACACTTGCTTATTTTACATATAGTTGACAACATTTTATCTTTACAATAAAATCATTGTATTGTATTAAAGAAATTATGGGGAAAGGATCTAATAACAAAGCATGGGAAAGGAACTAATAACAAAGCATGGGAAAGGAACTAATAACGCTATGGTGGTTGTTTAAAATTGCAGCAGAAAGAGGTATAACTACTTTTTGGATAATGGGTGATTCTAAGATCACTATATAATTACACATATAGAATTATAGGTTGGAAAACTTATTATTCACTCCTATTATGGACATAATCAATGAGATAAGGATACAATTTGAAAATCCCTATTTCTAGCATGTATACACGAAACTAAATGAAAAAAATGTATATGCTTTCCAAATATTCTTTAGGATCGTAAGAGAGATTATGTAAAGGAGATTTGATTAGTAACATAGTCAAAGATGACTAAGTTTATGATTGAATTGCACTTTAAATCGATTTCAACCTAAAATATTTTAAGCTCATGATGTGGTAGCATCTTTGATGCACTTCACCTAAGGACATATACATGGACAACTTAGTTTGTGTAGGAACGTTGGCAAGCATGGACAACTAAATGAATGATTATGAATGGGAGACCAATAATCGTAATGGCTCGCTATATTATTTTTCTCTTCATCCTCCAATTCTTTTCTCTTCATCTTACAATGAATTCAATTCATTCGAATTCATGGAACTAATGTTAGTGATAAATCGATTGTAGTTGTTAGTTTGTAAAATTTCATATTGTTCATATTATTGTTGTATAAACTTATTTATTAATGAATCTTTAAGTTGACCTTTTATGTTTGAATAAACCTAATACTAAATGTGTAATTGTTGGTATGTGTGTGTGTATTTATGTTAAGTGTACTATAGGATTATGAGAGGTCCCAAATTCTTTGGAGGACAAGGAAGAAGTTATGATCATTGGTTATCAATGACATGTTTATTGTTATATATATCATATGGAATGGCTCAATTTAGAGTTATTGTAGAGATGCACATTTGTGGTTAAATATAAGGTGGAAGAAAGAATAATTATGTTGATGCTTGAAGTAGAAAATTGCTTCTATTAGAAGTGAATACTATAGGTGTGATACCATTGATGTATGGATAGGTCACATGGATATGTAGGTACTCGACATTGTAAGAGATGAAACTACAAAAAGATAATTGTATTATCTAGAATGGTTGTATATTCAAATGATGTGGATTGTGTATGGACCAAAAGAGCAAATTTGACTTGGCAATTGGATAGTGACATTTTAGGAATAAATTTTAGGTGCCACAAGACATGGGAATAAATTTTAAATGCAAAGATATCATTTGCCCAATACAAATAAGGAGGTCAACAGGTTTCTAAAGCGATGTCAGCTTTACTTAATGGAAACATAAGTCAGTCAAAACATATCATTGTACCTATCGTTGTCCATACCAAATATGTATGTAAAGATACTATCATGATCTTTGTTTTCTGCTTTAATTGCTAAGATTAAAACTCATAACTGATTCAATGTTTATTGAGGTTAATAGGTTTCTAAAGATGACACACTTTTTATCTTGTAAAAAGATTGGTGATGTGAACTATTACATTAATTTACTCTTCAAGGAGATCATAAGAATTAATGGATTGTTAAAGAGGATCACTTTAGACATGTAGGAAATCTTTGTAAATTACTACTCCAAAAAGCCTTACCAAACTTGTTATTACTTCTTTACTTCTTTATAATTCCATATTTCATCATGTTGTAAATCAGTATCCTTCCTTGCTCTCTTTTCCATTCTGAGTTCCTTTTGCCCCTCATGGGGAAATTGGTAGTTTAGACATCAATTGAATCCAAGTATGCAAAATTTCTTTTGTGAAATTTGATTGAATATGGGTAAAATATGTTGTATTGTACACTTTAGTTATTAGACTATTTAGAATATAATATAACTATTCACTAATATTTTTTTTTGTAAGTACTTAGTATGGATTTGAAGTTATGACCTTCCATTTACAACTTTTCACCTCAATTACTCATTACCAATTGCTTTACCACATGAGTTATTATTCATTTGATCTTTTTAACAATATAAATAAATTTTAATAAATATGTAATTTATAACCACAACTCATCAATGTGTTATGATTAATTGGACCACACTATTTATACATAAACTTAATTCCTTCAAAAACATTAGGGTCACAACTCATCAAGTTATTTATACATAAACTTGATTCATTGAAGGACATTAGAACATTAGGGTCGTGTGATTGTCTTTACCTTAAATGTGGATGATAAATTTAAACATTAATTAAATTGAAGTATGCAAAGAAAGGTGGATGATAAATTTAGACATCAAAATATATTATAATACACAATTTGGTTTTAGGAAAGTTAATGATAAGAGGATTCCTTCACAAAGAAAACTAAATATCATTCAAAATGATATAGGTGATAATAATCATATTTTTTGGAAAAAAAATCTTCAACCATATCAATTATTTTTATAAAACCATTTCAAATAAAAATATAAAACAATATATGCTATTTAAAATATACATTTTTTTCTCACCATCTTATATTTTTTATAAACAATGTGCATATTAATGAAAACATTGATACCATGTTTTTAAATAAAAATGTTGAACAACATATACTATGGTGATCAAGAAACACTTACTTTTAAGTTTTTTTAGCATGTGAATAAAATATTATAACAAACCAAATAATTCATTCCGTTCTTCTAATATATAAAATAAACCAAAATTGATACATTAATTATCATCACTATTTAAAATAATTTGACATTTTATTTTTCAAATTTTATTTTAAAAAATATAGAACAATATATATACTATTTAACATAATTTGGCTCAACATTTTCTGGTTTATTTTTTTGTTTGTTGTAGCAAATTATTCGTATATTCAAAAAACTATACTCAAAAAGTTTAGAAAAAAGCGTATCCATGTTATTATAGTTTTGACAACTTAAAAGATTAAAAAATTTAATATTATAATAAAGATTAGGAAAATGTTTTGAAATAAAAATATAAAACAACATATACTACAGAAAAGAATTTTTTGACATTTTATTTCTCCAACATCTTACACTTTTAAAAAAACAATCTCCATAATACTAAAATGTCCAATTCAATTTAATTCAAGTGAACTTTAGTAAACTCAAGTCTACTCAACTTGTGTAACGTGCAAGGAAAAAAATATCTTTTCATATCTCTTTCTGTTTTCTGTGTTTTATGACTTAAGTATGACTTGTCAGACATTTTTTTTTATGATTTTAAATGTTTTTATAAAAATAATATCTATTTAAATTACCTTGCAGTTTCAAAATTTATTAATTGTAGAGAGATGAGAAAACACAAACCTAATTCTATCCTTTACCTGGTTAGGATGATTATTTTATCTTTAACACTATCTGACATGCTATTAAACCTCTACAGACAATTAAGGTTTGCTCGATTGAAAGACGTTCTCATCGATGTCTTGCCATTACCTGTGTTAAGCATTTCAAAACTCCAATCGTATCTGAAATCGCCAATGGGAGTATCGGCCAAAACTCCAACCGTATCTGAAATCGCCAATGGAAGATCGCATCAAACTCGTTGATAGCATTTTATTTATGCGAACGACACAAAATGTTGAACAGAAACCGGGCCGCAAAAATACCTTCATATTATCAGGAACGCCATTTTTTTTGGTCATCTCTGGAAGAAAACCAGAGAGCAAAAGGACGTGAAGCAGAAGAAAACTTATTGTCACACTTATTAATTGTCATTGCAAAACCACGTCGAGCCGAGGAAAATGGACAGATATTCAACGACATTTGGTATTTGAGATCGAAATTTTCATTCTCGACTCATTCTCATTCTATTGTTGAAGAACGTCTCAATATTGAAATTATAACATTATTATCAGTTTTGGAATGCTATTTTAACTAGCACAACTAGTTAATTTGGTGGTTGGTGTCATGTAAGAACTAGCACAACTAGTTAATTTGTGGTTGGTGAACACCCATAAACTACAAATTAAGTATCACCATAATTTATTTATTATTAGTTATTTATGCATTCATTTTAATTATCTGCCATGAAACAGTTGGTTATCCATTCATCGGCTACATTCATCTACTACAGGATTATCCATGCATTTCTACCAGTTATCCATTCATCAACTACTACTCTTATAGAATCAATTTGGACAGTACACTTGTCTCATCCTCGTACAATTTTAGAAAAACCTAATCCACCCCAAACACTAGAAATAAAAACATATTATACTTTTTATTTTTATTTTTGGAAGTATACTTTCTATTTCTGAATTTGAGTGCATCTCAGTGTTCCTATTCAAGATCTTATCACTGTTGATGCCATTCAAACAACTGTAAATTCGAAGTATAGATCTGGTTTTTCATTTGATATACATACCATTCAACCAATTTTATCGACAAGAAAAGAAGACATTTAAATTTTGAAGCTAGGCCAAATGAAGATTTGACCAGTGGGTAGTTTTTTTAAATGTAATGGTGGACTTTTTATTTTTAAAAAAATCAATCCTTACATACACAAAACATTGAAGACTCATATAAAGGAATTCCTGGATAAGATCTTTATATATCTAAACACATGGATATCTCTATTTATCTATTTGTAAATGTATGATAAATTTAGTAGCAGATATCTTAATTTTTATTTTTTGTTCATAAAGAAACTTTCTTAAATGCCAATTCGATGTGACTGAAAATTAAAATAATAAATCTGTTTAATGTCAATAGCAAAAATGGAATTTACAGGCATAAAACAGCAAAATGAAATTGAAAGGCATAATGACAAATTCTAAGTGTATTTGAAAGCATCACTTTAACTAGTTTAATCTCACTTAGTTTAAGTATGTTCAATAAGTACTTCACAGCAATGCATTTATTGCTATTATTGTTAATTAATTCAATAGTCCATACTCCTGTAGGTATTAAGTAAGCACAAGTAGCAATGCATTTAGTGTTATTGTTGAAGGGATATGTACTTTTGTACCACAACAATGTATTTATTGCTACTGCTGTCAGTTAATCCAATGGTCCATAACCCTGTAGGTATTAAGCATAAGTAGCAATGCATTTAGTGTTATTGTTGAAGGGATATGTACTTTTGTACCACAACAATGTATTTATTGCTACTGCTGTCAGTTAATCCAATGGTCCATAACCCTGTAGGCATTAAGCACCAGCAATAATGCATTTATGGTTACTACTAAGTGTATATCAACCCTTTGATCTACAGATATATCAACACTTGGATCTGAACCACAATCAATCCAATAGCAACCCTAAATGCAATGCTGGAATGCTGGCCGGTGCTTATTGCTAAGCTAGTTTAACAATTGAGTATCAGCACTAAATGCACTTCTGCTGGGGTGCTTATTTTAACTGTAAATGAAAAGTCCAACTATGATTGACAAAGTTCTTTCCTGAACAGCAATGAGTGTGCTGGTTGTATATTTGATTGAAGTCTCGCTGGCCAACTTTAATATAATAAATGAAGATGTGAAGTACTTGCACTATTAATTAGTGCAAGCCCATTACCATGTGTTAGCATTTATAAGCTGAGGTGGTCACAAGCGCATAGCTTGCTGGTAGACGAGAACTTGACTCGAATGCATTTCACAGCCTTTAATATTATCAGATCAATCATTCATCGTGTCAAAAATGATGTACTGAGCTTCTTAACCCTAGTTATTGCACCAGAAAGCAATGATAGTGCATTAAATGATAAAAATTCCATTGAGTAAAAAAATAACATTAAACAGACTACCAAAATTACAAACAAAAAGAATGCTTGGGCTTCAGAGGAATTTATCAACGAACAGCTGTCTATATTTGTTTATCAAGCAATATTCAGAATTAGGGTTTATTAGCAATATATCTTTCTTGGATCTGCATAAACAGACAAAGCAGTGACCAAATAGACATATTGTAACAAGGAAATCTAGTTTAACTTGTAAAGTACTTACAACTGTTCAGTTTTCTCTGAATCTTCTCTTTGATCCCCATTTCTATTGAACTCATGGCAGTACGAACAAGACCCCCATTCCTTTTGAGCTTATGGCAGAATATGAAAAGAAATATTTAGCAGCCATTAAACCAAACTGTGTTTAACCCTCACTAAGCTCAATGAAATGTCCAGAAAGGTCCAGATCTTTTAACATTGCAGACTTATACCTACAGGCCTAGTCCTGAATTTTCTATTACCATTTACTTGCCACACATAAATCCGGGTTTTTACTCCATCTGCATCTCTATGCCACATGAACTTATCAAAAAACGCCTTTCAGAGCTTGCTTGGCATTTCAGTCCGCCTCCATTAATTTCATATTAACAACAACAAATTAACAGAAAAACTCTGTGATGTAGGAATATATATGGAGGTGGACAGAATGCCAACATGCTCTGAAAGGAGTATTTTGGCAAGGCCATTTGGATTTCTCCATCTTTCCACGAGACAATTGTCATTCTCACCATAAAAACACTACTGCCCTGCAGATCACGACATCAGTATCAATGGCTTTCACCAAACCTGGAGAACCGCCAGATCTGATAACTTCATAGACCAAAAGTTAAATATGAGAACTATACAACCAAAGAACATGGACAAATAGAGAGCAAACATGGAAATAAACCAGCAGAAAGATGGAAATAGATGTGCACCTACAGGACAACATATAGCCTAGCTTGAATGGTACGCTGCACGCATGCTCTTGAGGCATACAAACAACTGTAAAGAGAAGAGCGCAATCAAGACTCAAGTAGACGGCCCAGAATCCTTCCCGGTATTAAATAATGAGCTTCCTCGTTTCTGCTGCTACTTTAGTTTCTGCAATCAGAGCTTCCTTTCTCTCACTCTCGATTGCTGTGCTGCTTAATGGAGGAGGAGCCAAGGGGCAGGACTCAGGAGGCTGACTTGAGAATTGCAACATGGGAAATTGGGATCGGGTGTCCCATCTTTATCATCCAACCCAAACGCAAACCCTAAACACAGCGATGGCTTATTAATTAAAAAAGCTAAACAAGCGCAGCCCTAAACACGCCGACTGCTTATTAAAACTGAACACGGTCTGATTTCAGCTTTCCGTTTTCCTGTCAGTAGAGAAACAAGTAGTTGGCACTCCCCTTTTCATACATCAAATCTTGCCTTCGTATTCACTACGTATGGGCGGACAATTCTCTTCGGCCTTCATTATTTTGACAGAAATAGTTATTGCAGGCCACGGTAGTTGAATAAGTTCTCCGGTGAATTAATATTGTTGGACGGGAAGGTGAGGAGTAATCAGGTGCATGACAGGCATTTAAAAAATCAAGGAAGTAAGAGACACTCATTGATCTAACACTCAATGGACATTTGACCTGTCGATCATGTTACCTTACGAATGGAATAAATTAATTCGGAGGAGGAAGCACAGGAAAACATTGATATTATTACGTTAGGTGAGAGAAGCATGTCCTCATAATTGCAGTGAGATAAAGAAACCATCTTCTAAATTTCATAAGTATTATATTTAGTCTTCATCATGTCATGTGTTTAAATTTTATGGAAAGGGTTTAGGGTGGCAGCTACTTGTGGGGATAATTTCATTTTCTGGAAGAGTGTTCAGGTTAAATTTCTAGTTCAATATCTATTTAGTTTTACTGCTGTTGGAATATCAACCATTAAATCGAACAATAAATATTTCAGCAGCTGCAGCATTAAATGTACTGCTTTACAGAAGGGATACTGGACATCCTAAACCCAGCCTCAGTACAAATCTGATAAAAACATGTTACTTATGTGTAGGTAGTCACTATCCAACATCGAAACTAACCTAAACCTAAAGGCAACTAAAGTTAACTTAACTGAAAAAAATATATATTAATTTCAATAATAAAAATTCCTTTAATATTTGGAAAGATAAGCTTTTGAGTTGACATCTTCCTTTTTGCTATTCTACCATTTGCAATTACATTGACAATTAGTGTTAATTATTTTTATTTATTCAATTTTTAAAATGATGGAGAAGGTGAAATTGTGTACAAATATAGAAATGATGGGGGTGGTGAAACTAAAAGGATGATATCAACTCAAAAATTTGATTTTCAATTATTTTAAATAATTAAATTTCATAATACATTATTATTACATATCTAAAGGAGAGATTCTTTTATTCGAGATTCATGTAATTAAAATAACATATTATTAAAATCACAATGTAGTACCATTAAATCGAACAATAAATATCTCAGCAGCTGCAGCATTAAATGTACTGCTTTACAGAGGGGATACTGGACATCCTAGACCCAGCCTCAGTACAAATCTGATAAAAACATGTTACTTATATGTAAGTAGTCACTATCCAACATTGAAACTAACCTAAACCTAAAGGCAACTAAAGTTAACTTAACTGAAAAATATATATATTAATTTCAATAATAAAAATTCCTTTAATATTTGGAAAGATAAGCTTTTGAGTTGACATCTTCCTTTTTGCTATTCTACCATTTGCAATTACATTAACAATTAGTGTTAATTATTTTTATTTATTCAATTTTTAAAGTGATGGAGAAGGTGAAATTGTGTACAAGTATAGAAATGATGGGGTGGTGAAACGAAAAGGATGATATCAACTCAAAAATTTGATTTTCAATTATTTTAAATAATTAAATTTCATAATACATTATTATTACATATCTAAAGGAGAGATTCTTTTATTAGAGATTCATGTAATTAAAATAACATATTATTAAAATCACAATGTCGTAAAGTAAGTTCTAATATATTATAATTTAATATAATAAATAAATATGTTATTCAATTTCATTTAATAAAATATTATTATAAAAAATAACTTTATTTTTAATGTATAAAATATATAATAAAAATTAATTTAATTATTTTAATATATAAAATATATAATTATAAATTAAAGTAATGATGATAGCTATTAATATTTACTGTAATTCAATTTTTATTTATTTA
Source organism: Larix kaempferi (assembly GCA_027924585.1). NCBI lineage: Eukaryota > Viridiplantae > Streptophyta > Pinopsida > Pinales > Pinaceae > Larix > Larix kaempferi. The sequence continues at coordinate 2,153,100 of BSBM01000592.1, read as the reverse complement.
ATTTTATGTGAGTAATTAGTTTTCTTTAAAATTTTATTTTTATACAATGTTGAATGTTGATTTTAGTGTTATGCTAATTAGAATAAAGTGGTAGTTTTAATTTTTTATAATAAGGTTGATCACCTCCTTATAATATTTAAATTTTCTCATATTTTTTGTTTTTTTAGTAAGATATGAAAGCCTTTAATTACTAATAAAAAAGAGATGTTGGTACCATATCTTCCACATCAAATGTATATCTAATTTCAAATCGTGAGATCAGTTTCAAAAGCTAGTATGGGATAATCTTCAGTGCATTCAAGGATAAATAAAGCATTAACATGAGAAAACGCTCAGTTTTCAAAGTTTTAGAGTGTCAAAGCAAGCACCGCAAAAGTCCACAAGTCTATGTGTCATGGGATAAGTGGCATTATGAGGCTTTATAATCATACATTGTTTATCTGTTATTACAAGCATCAAGGTTCAGTGTTAATTGTTTCTGTTAACAAACACATATGTATCAAGCGATATTGAGGCAAAGAGCACCCAAAGTGGAGTTTCACCGATCAACAACCTCTACGCAATATCAATTTTCGAACACCAAGGGTGCATTTAAAGGAGCCCGAGCCCGAGTGCTAAATGTCAGAGACAGAGTATCCATATAAGATCTTGATCAATTTAATTCTAGAGCACATGGCAGCAATAGATGGAAAATAGGTGTCAAAAAATCTTAGCATTTTCAGGCAGCAATTTCAACAAACCACCAAATCACCAATGGTAGTTATTAAGTTCTCTAGCTTGTCTGGATCATAAGCAAAGGATAATACAGAGCAAATCACAGAATTGAGAGATCACTCCATTTTAGGAAAAATCATCAACATCAGCTGCCAGAAAGTTGCAATTCACCAGATTCGTGGACATTATTTGTGAACAGCACACCAGTCATTCCATTTCAGTCAAGTTTATACAAAGCGATCCTGGGAGAATACTCGGTGAAATATGGCTCGAGATCATCAAATGTTTTAAATTTTCCAGATCAATGGAAGATTTTATCATCTCCTACTACATCATGAGCATATCCCATTTCTTAAGGAAGGAGTTTCAATTGAAACGATTTACCTGATGAGATAACATTGGAACATATTTTTTAAAGAGTAGCCAATCGATTGACAGGAGGAAGGGGTTCTAGCCTGAGAGGCTGTGTGATTGTAAGAGTTGAGTTATCAGTCTAAGTTTCTTTATACCATGTTAGTATATTTTGGAAGTGTACGGAGGATGAGAAATCCTATATGAACCTTTTTTTTATTTCTAATCAATGCAAATGTTGTTCATGTCTTTGACTGTCTGTAATAACTCTTATGAAACACAGTGTTTCTATCCCTAGTTTCTTATTACAGATGCAGATATTTGTGTTCCTTTTTGTAGAATGTTTTTCTGTTTAAAGAGTATTTGTCAGTTTATATAATCAACTGTTTGTGGTTATATGACTTATTTTCAAACTGGTTCATACATTGCTACTGTTTGTAGTCATATGTTTTTTATATCATCCTTGTTTACCATCCCTTGTATATACTTATCAGTTTTTATTTGATTCTTGAGTATTGGTCATTCATCTACCCTTCAATTTTCCTCTTCTGTTATTTCAAACCAAACCCATTCAAATTCAAGCATCCATTTTGCCTTTGAGCATTAAGATGTGTTAAGCTTGGCTCTCTTGCAGTCGAGGGTTAACTTTAGCACTAACATCTTTTGGCGACCATACTAGGGAGCGAAGGAATGAAGTCATCTTCCCTGGGGTGGACATTAGTTTGACTGCAGATTCTTCACCGGGAGGCTCCACGATTAGAAGGCTCCACTGGAGGAAGGAACCCATTTGACAAAAAAGAAATGAAGAAGCCAAATGGAAATACTAGGTATCAGCTTGTTAGTTTCCTCCACGAACTTTTGCTCTTATTTATCAATTCTTTCCTGTTTTTCCCATTACATGTTAAAAGAATCATTCTTTGTTTTTTTTACTCCAATGATCATAAACCGTCATTTATATATCCCTCTTTGGAAGATGACAGTCTACATTCTTCCTATGTTGTAGATGTTGATCCTATCTTTTCAGTTGAAATTCATGATAAAGATGATGTACATACATGTATATCCCCTGAACTTGATCATCCTTGTCATCTTGTAGAGAATAAAGCTAACCATTACTTTCTATCATTATTGTTGAAACTTGCCATCAACCTGTTGAAACTCACTCTCATCCCACTGAATTTCAGTCTGGAATTAGACAGAAGATGTTTAAACCTCTTAGGCTGCCATCTCAATTACATCCTTACCCTCCCAATTTTGTTGAGTATCTTCCTCAGTTTACTGGAGAAGACCATATCACAGCAGAGAATCATTTGGGATCTTTTCATAATTTCATTGATAATTTCGAAATCATGCATGAGGATGTTGTCATGAGGTTGTAAATCTTTGGCTAGAGATGTTGCTTTCTGGTTTAGAAATGTGGAAGCTCATTTCATTGTTCATGGACTAAGTTTTATAATTCTTTTTGAGATACTGGTGAGAGAATAAATCCTTCAATCATTATTTATTTGAGTTCTTTGATTTGAAGAAGAAGAGAGACAAAACTGTCATTGAATTCAATAGAAGATTTCATAATTTTTATTTCAACATGCCAAAGGAGATTAGACCTTTAGAAAAAGTTTCTATGATACATTATGCATCAGCACTTCAACAACCAGATTTGGTCCTTCATCTCAGAGAGAGGAAGTCATCTTCCTTGCATCAAATGTTTTCAAATGCTAGAGAGGTTGAAGACAACATACAAGCTTGTGGAAAGCTTGTAGATCAAAGTAGAAATGAAGATTTGAAACAAGAACAAGTCTATAGACAATAAAAATCATATTTGGGTGCAAAGGAATCTGAGGAAGAAAGAGCAATTGGTCGTCATTGTCTTGTTGTTGGTATTAAAAATTACCTGCCATTTTTAACTTTCAATGATTTTCATGATTTTATCTTCCCAAATTTCAGTCAAGGGTTGTTACAGGCAGAAAATGAAGCTAAGAATGAACAAGTTTATGAGCAACAAAGACCAGACTTGGATGCTAGAGAATTCAAGGAGAATATCCAAGCTTGCAAGAGTATTAAAGGTCAGGCATACTTTGAAAATATGCATGTGCATGAACAACAAAAATACTGTGAGTATGATTTAGATTTGGAACAGAATTCTTCGGAGTTTTCAGATTTTCTATGGATAGGGATGCATGTTATGCTTATGACCAGTTTCCAAATCATTTTGAGCATATGGTAACACATGAATGTATAGATAATTACATATTTTTAGTTGATTATTATTAGTATGCTTTAAATCCTACTGTAATATCCTGTGATCATCCTGAAAATGAAATTGTTACTCTTAATGATCAAGAGTTGCTTACGGAAGGACAAGAAGGACATCTACTTTTAAGCAAGGAGGAATGTTTGCATGGCCAGTTATTTTCTTTGGATCAGTATGTTCCCGATCATGGTTTTGTGGATTCGGTAGCAGCCTTGTTGGATTCATATCATTCGGGCGCTCGCACGAAGTTGGTTCCACTTTTTAGTGCCACTATAGAAATAAAAAATGCACCTCCGAAACGGAAATCCATAACGCATATGCGTTATTGTGGCTAGGTTTGGACAAACCCGAGCGGAAAACCGAGGCTAAGCTTAGTTAGACCATATCGCATATGCGATAAATCGGACATGCGTTTTTTAACAGTTACAAAGCACAAGTGCGATATATCCCACTTGCGTTATATCGCAAGTGCGATATATCCCACTTGCGTTATATCGCAAGTGCGATATATCCCACTTGCGTTATAATGAAACTGCGATTTTGATCATGTGGATCATCTTAAATTTTATTTTCTTTCACAATGATCATCTTAAATTTTATTTTGTAGTGGGCATGGTAATATCAATGCTCTATCTAAACTTAGTAACCCACCTTTCTTCTACATCCATATGGCTCCTCAACTCATCCTACTCTCTGATCACTATAACTAGCCTTTTTGTAAGAGAGTCCCATCATGACAACTTTACATGGTCACCCTATGTTCCTCGATGATATGTGACTATAAAATTGGATTTATTAGTAAAATGTATAAAGTTTTCTCTAGTTAAATTGTCCTTCCCCTCGTACCTCAGGAAAGTCCCTCCGGGTCGTTTATTAATAAAAGGGTTTCGTATAATAAATTAACTCTTTTATAATGCTTAGGAGGGGATTCTCATCGCATGTAAGAAAATGATTCTATTATTACTCAAACTAAGATATGCCAGCTCTAGTCAGTAAGGAGCAGGTTATAAAATATAGAGTTAATTACTTATAAAGCAGGCTCTGTTAGCAAGTATAAGCATTACCAATGCTGAATTCAGGAAGTAGTACTAAGCTGCATGTCATATCAATAAATGGAAAGAGATGAGCGGGAATCATGATCTGTAATGGTATATGTACTCCCAATTCCTCTCATTCCTCTAGAAGGATTGAATCCCTCCATATCTCTTCCATATTTCAAAGTTGTAGTCGAACTAGGGTTCGATTCATATGGTCTTCTTATTTCACCATCATTTGTGTTTATTGTTTTTTTTCTCCGTTTGTTTGAATGATTAGAGTTTCATTTATTGTACTAATTTTTTTTTCTCTATGCATATAATTTTACTTGCAAAGGCGTAGTTCGAGAGATTCAATTGATTTATGAGAGAGGGGACCATATACAAACTTTGTTTGTTCTCTAGATGTGAATACTAGAGATGATTTGAAACATTAATTTTCTTGTCTTATATCCTTTTTTATTTGAGATGTTATCCTTCTGTATAAGGCACCATGGATCTCTTTACAACTAATGTCACATGTACAATTTGTGCACTAAATTGATTTCTTGTTTCGATATCTTCTCCTCTAATTTTTTTTCTTCCTTTGATGTCTTCTATCATACCCTTCTCCATATAACTCGCTCGTTGCTTATCCAACCACACCATGTCACCCATCCATGCACCCACTATATCAACTAAAGTTATTAAAATGGAGGCTAATATCTCTTATTATACATCTAAAAATAAGCAACCCACTTCCTCTCTTCTACCATTACCTTTTCTCCCTTCAAACCTATTTGCCCCTATCCTACAAAGATATAAAATTAGACATTTGAAAAAAACTATTCTCTATCTTTATCTCATTACTCACGTGATCTCTTTATGAAAATATATTTGATGACTACAAATATGGTAATTCAATTACAAATAAACTCCATGGAGATAAAATAACACATTTTGGTAATGATGTTTTATAATCAAGACTTATAATGAACATTACTAATTTATAATACACATCCTAAGGTATTTTGAGTTCTTTTCTTCGATGAAACTTTATTTTGATTAATTATGTATTCTACACAAGCATACGATAATTAACATGAAGGAGAAGAGCATTCCTCGAATTACTCTATATCTAGTATAATTTTATATGAGGATGTTGATTGTTTGGTAAACCATTGGAAGATAAAAGGGGCTCCATAAATTTAGATAATATAAATACCATTAATAGCAAAGGAGAAATTGTGAAACAAAATCCTAGAGGGTTATCTCAAGTGGTTGAGTGTTGTAATCACAAGCAAAGAAATCCCTAGGTGGCTATGCAGGGCCTCACTTGATGTCCAGGCTCAAATGGTGCAAACATGATTATCGCTCCCCTAAGGCAAGACATAGCTCGTGAAAATGTTGTAATTATCACTCCCTAGTAGGCTTGCAAGGAGTGACAAAGTTGTAATTGTCCCTCCCTAGTCAAGGAGAAAGAGGTGAAAATCCTTATACATTGGCAAAAATCAAGGTCCAAATGATGGGATTTCGACATACTAATTAAGGATTTGTAGAATTCAATGTGCCCTTGTCTCCCTCGTCCTTGGTCCAATGAAATCCCCAATCATTTATTCATTCATACATAGAGGATTAATAGTCCAAGGAAATCCCCAATCATTTATTCATTCATATAAAAAGGATTAATAGAGTTAAAAAATGCAACTGCGATATATCTTACTTTCGATATATCACACTTGCGATATATCGCAAGTGCGATTTGTAATGCAAAATATATATATATATATATATATATATATATATAAAATAGAGTGACCGCGGCCTCATTTTCTTTCATATATATCTTAAAGGATCAATAGAGTTACAAAACGCACTTGCGATATATCGCGGGTGCGATTTATAATGCAAAAAAAAACAAAAAAATTTAAAACGGAGTGGTCGTGCGGCCTCATTTTCATTCATATTATATATTTAGGATTAATGGAGTTAAATAACGCACTTGCGATATATCGCAAGTGCGATTTGCAATGCAAAAACAAATAAAAAAATAAAACAGAGTGCTTGTGCCCTCGGTCCCAAATTCATATATATTTAGGATTTAAAAATGCAATTTCATTTATAAAGTTAAAAAACGCACTTGCGATATATCGCATGTGCGATTTGTAATGCAAAATATATATATATATATATATATATGTTGGCTGCTTTTTGGACAGACCCGGGTTTTAATGAAGCGCAGCAACAAAACCCCTTGGCGCATGGCCCTCTCGGCAACGAACTGCGCAGCAGCTCGAGGTCTCACCCGAAGTGGCTATGGGGGGGCTAAGGAATCAAGTTTCCTTAACCTAGGCGGCGCGGAGACTGTGATCTTTCTCTTCCTTGATGATTCCTCAAAGCGGACTGTCTTGCTCTTCCGTAGACCTCTCAGCGCAGCTGCGCTGAGCTCTCGCTTGACATCCTAGCTGCGCGGTATCTCCACTCCTGCAGACGAAGCACTTATCCTCTGCGTCGATATTCTATGTATCGTTTCTGCTTGCGCGCCCAGCGTAGTAACGCATTCCTCTATCGCCGCAGCGACAGCGTTCTTCAGTCCTCTTAGACACTTAAACAATTATAATTACCAAGGAAGCTTTGAGAACTTACTTGACATACTCATAAGGATAACGCAATATTCATGTATACACAGATAGTGAACTAAAACATGCAATCACTCAACACAGCATCATAACAACAAGAATTATGAAGGCCACCTCCACGGGGAAACCACGTCCACGGGAGTCTCTTATATTAACCAGAAAGGGATACAATTACACAACATGCTGCGCACACAGCTGCAGCCTTGGATCTTTCCAGGAAACTCCACGGACACAGCTGGGAGCCCTTCTCTCGATCTAGTCTCTTCCTGTACAGAGATTACAATAGTTCAGACATCGACTCAGACTGTCTGCAACTCAGGGATTAGCTTCACGGCTATCCCGTTCTAACTCTCGTCTTCTAACAACACAGTAGAGGACTTACTAACTAGCTTATCTCAAACGGCTAACCTGCGTTTCAACATCTAATGGCTAGCTAACTAACATCTAACCTTTACAATTACACATATATATAGGTGGCCATGGCGGTCGCACCTTTACAAAGCTGTGGGCCTTTCCCATCAGTAATCCCCAAAAACCCTAACCACGGACATGACTAGGTGTACTGTAGGCGCCGCTTGCAGTCACGTCGCCGCTTCCTGCAGGTTCCGTGACTTCTGGCGCAGATTGCGGGCATGGGCACCGCTTCATCGTTCACTGCTCCTTGTCCTTCATCTTCAATGCTTTGGTCCGTTGCTCTTCCTTGAGCAGAACAACCATAACTTCTGTACTTAGCCTTAAATGAGGGTAGCTGAGCCCTCTACTCCGTTGCTTCATTTATTGTGGTAGCTGAGCTTTCTACTCGGCCACATTCATTCTCCTTTTGACGTGTGCGTGCGAGCTCCGCAATTTTCGGTCCGTAATCTGCGCTAAGCTCATCCATCTGGCACCGTTTACTTCTGCCCAAAAATTGGTGTTTATTCAAAATTAGCACTTTCCCTTCAACACTTGTGCTTTTAACCCAAAATTCGCAGCTTTACCATAGCTGCGGCCTAGGCTCCAACAGGCCCCTAACACTTACTTGTGGCTTGCCCTCGAGCCACTCGCACTAGCGTGTGGTCGCTTTACTTGCGCATCTGCTTTTGCTTGGGTCTCCGCAAATGCTTTCTTCCACTGTGCAATAGCGGAGTCCATTTCATCGACGCACTCCACAGCTGTCTGCACCGTTTCTGCAGTGGCTTCTTCTTTAGTTATGCCATCAATCACCTGTTGAGATTCTGCAATTTCTTTGATCTTTGCCTCGACTTGGGCAGCGAGGTCAGCATACTCATCCATAAATGGCTGAATGTTGTTGGTGAGTTTAGCATCTTCATTTCTGAGCTTGTGCAGTTGCTGTTGGATTCTGCGCACTTCACTCATTTTCCTCATTTTTGCTAAGCCTTCTAAGGCCTTAGCTTCTTCAGTCAGAACAGTTAGGGACTATTCTGCGGCTTGTACCTATTCCAAAAGACCGAATTTGAAAGGGAGCTTCTCAAGCTCCGTCCAAGCGTCCATAGCTTGGGTCATCAGGTTCTCAGCTTCTTCTTCTCTGCTCTTCAGTTGCGCGGAAGTTCTGCGCAACACTTCAAATTGTTCCTGCCTATCATCTGTAGACTGCGCTGCAACACGAGCTTCTAACTCGGCGATTTGCGTTCTATGGTCTTCAGCCATAGCAACTATTTCGTGCTCCAGGGTTTTCACCCTTCCTCCAATAATTTGAACTTTCTCAACCAGAGGAAGGTCTGGTTGAATTTCACAGGTCGACAACTTCTGGGCAATTTCATCAATTACATTCCTTATCCCAGTGTCTTGTACCTCATAAAGTGTGAGCTTTTCAGAGATATTCTTGTAGCCTACCTTCAGTTCTATCTCGTGTGATTGCAGTCTTTGGTTTGCATGGAAGGTGGAGAGCTCTCTAGCTCTCAACTCAACAGAAACTTTCTCGTGCACTAGCTGCAGAGTTTCTATGGGAATCAAAGACAAATTTATTTCAACGGGCCCGACTGCGCTTACCTGGAGTGCGTCCAAGGGATCCGGAAGTGTCATGCTTGTAGTCGAGATGTGCACGACAGTATGCCTTTCTGCAAGTACTTCAACTCGCTCAGTACTTGTGGTTACTTGTGGCGCCTGCGAAGTAGATGCTGGCGCATGGGTCTGCGCAACTCTTCCTGCGAGACCTTTTATCTCTACGAACTGCAGGTCCAGAAAACTTCTGATGTGAGCGTGCGCGGTCCGCAGCTCATGAAATTGCTCCTGTAAATACTGGTCGATCCCCGAGGGAATGGTCTCAGGGGGATGCGGCACCTTTTTCTTTTTGGTTGCTAGTTCTGTCGAACCTTCATCACTTCTTTTCTCAGGGGCTTCCTTGCCCTTATTCTTCTCTTGCGCACGAGGAGGTGGCATCGCGGATGCGATTTCGGCGGCCTCCCTCCATTCATCCGACCAAGACTTGATAGTTTCTTCAACATATTTAGTGGTCATCCTGTAAAGGCCTATGACCCATTCCTCTTGAATACTGCAAGGGCGGAGGTAAAGTTGATGCAAGTCGGCAGAAAAGGCCAACTTTCCTTCATATATTTTTGCTATCTCCTCACTTAGCCTTGGCATTTCCAGAATGGTATCTTTGAGGAGATGGTAGTATTTACAAAATACAACACGGTTCATCTTGCGCTTTGCGGGATTGCTAGAATCCCAGAGATTGACATATCGCATTCCTGCGACTTCTCCTGCGCGACGCGGAAGGAACCGAGTGTTCGGGGGCTCCTTCCACCTGACCAATGCGCATAAAATTAAAAGCCAAGAAAAATGGAACAACTGACCGGGGTTGTCTTGGACGTTCCGGCAGTCTTCCAAAAAAGAATTGAGGAGGAAGAGAGACCAATTGTACTGTTCTCCCTGCGCAGCTGCGATGGCGAGCTCCACGACAGCTCCAGTAACTTCCTTTGGTCTGCACTTTGTGAGAATTCTGCCTGCAAGCAGACTTCCTGTAAATCTAAGTGCTTCATCCTCAATGATCGTGAGGTCATAAGCTCGACCTCCTCTTGTCATTTTGTACTTCTGCACCAACTGTGCAGCTAACTTTCTGTCTTTGTCCTTTCCAATAAGATGAACATTTGGGTCCTTACCAACTTTAGATAGGCCGGTAATACGATGGATTAAGTCGACGTTCAAATCGATTGGCCTCCCTAGCCAAAGGTAACCACCCTGAATGCAGGATAGCAGTGTTTTAACAACTGCATTGACTTCGTTGCTACGCCCGAAGTGCGGTAGCTTCAACAAGTTCAATAGTCCAGACTTCTCTAAATTTGCTGCGAATTCCTTTGGGACGAATTCGTCAACCTTTCTCGTGGTATTGTGAACTACCGTCAGATAACGATCTGGCGCAAACTGAGGATATGTTCTGTAGTCACCCAAGTTAAAATCAGAAAACTTGACTAGGGGAAGGTGTCCAAGCAGGGACCCTTCTTGTCGCACGCCTTCCGGCAATGGAGGCAACAGAATCAGATACTTTGCATTCTTTGGAATATACACCTCTAGTGCATCATCTGCATGCGGCAGAATGTAATTCACCATAGTGGCCAACGACTCAGGAACGGGCTCGTCCGGATGCTGCTGTTGAGATGCCCTCATTCCAGGAGATTGTCTGGGATCAGTCCAACCAGGGTGTACGTAAGTCGAGGCCGTCACGGGAGTATTCATGCCAAAATCTAAGCCTCGGCGCATAAACTGAGGAACAACTTCTTCAGTAGACAGGTTCTCCATCATGAACCGGTATAGACAACAAGAACTTTGAACAGTCGAATGGCGGAACAGCGTAGGATACGAACGCTGAAACAAAGGAAGCACTCTGCACAACTCGGCTCTGAAAACAAATATCTTAGATTCTCAAACAAGACTATGCAACTCGAGAAAAGTAACCCGAAAATATACAAGTGTGGGGTATTTATAGCTAAAGGCGACAGTAAATGCGGGCAAGTGGGGTTACTAGCTGTAGGCGACTCTGCATGAGTTGACAAGACTCCTACCGACGCGCTTCTATGGTGCATTAATTGTGATAGACGGGTTCTGACAGCCTTCCGGGGGAAGCTAAAGCTTTCGGCGCATGGCATAAATGCAAATCTTAGGGAGATCAAACCGACTCTGTCAGAGCAAATACAATTAAATGGCGAACTTATCCTTCATTAATATTCAAAGCAGCTATAGGACTACTGTAATTCAAATTTTTCGGCGGGTCATTTCAACATAGGTAACTGTGCATATAGAGGGGTCCACAACGAGAACTCCTCAAGCGGCACGTTGACACAGGGAACTCCGCAAGAGCGATGGTTCGACGACTCGAAAAAACTTCACAAGAGCGCAAATATAGGCTCGCTCAAAACAAATTTTATTAATATGCGCGGATGCTTCGAGGAACTGCGCGGGAAGCCAGAGATTAAAAGTGTCTCGCGACTTCCGTGTAGACTGATAATGCGATGCCTCTTTCAACTACACTGGACATCTGCATTTCTTTTAGCAGCTCATTACGTCGACAGGGCGGAGTGGCTGTCGCGATAAAGCTTGAGCCGACTCCCGTTAATCGTTGTGGGCAGCAATTCTCCATTAAGCTTTGCAAGCTGAACTGCTCCTCCTTTTGTTATCTTTATGACCCGAAAAGGTCCTAACCAATGTACACGAAACTTGCCTGGAAACTTGATGAATTTACTATCATAGAGGAGTACCAAGTCTCCTTTTTCAAAGTGTTTATTCTTAATGTGCCTGTCATGCCAAGCTTTCTGTCTTGCCTTCTGTACCTGTTGATGGAATCCGGCTAAAAGTCTGTCTTCTTCTAAGGCAAGCAGTTGTGAAAGTCTTTCACTCATAGTATCAGTATCTGCCATTTCTGTGATTTGCGCAATTCTGAGACTGGGAACAATGTATTCCATGGGCATAACTGCTTCTTGTCCATACACCAAACTGAAAGGTGTGTGACCTGTTAATTTCTTGCATGTGGTTCTGTAAGCCCATAATACAGCTGTGACTCTAAGGTCCCAATCATCTCTTTGTTGATTACAGATCTTCGTCAGGGCATTCTCGAGAATCTTATTGAATGCCTCCACCATACCATTAGCTTGAGGGTGGTAGGGTGTGCTCTTATGGTGACTAATTTGGAATTCTTCAGTAAGGGCCTCTATAGTCTCATTGAGGAAATGTGTACCCTGATCACTCATTAGAATTAGTGGGCATCCAAATCTAGTGATAATGTTCTAAAAAATGAACTGCGTGGCAGTGGCAGCGTCGCAGTTCTTAACTGGCTTAGCCTCAGCCCATCTGGTGAGGTATTCAGTAGCTGTAATGATGTATCTTGCGCCGGTTCTTTTTCCTGGTGGGTTGATAGGTCCTACAAAATCAATGGCCCATTTATCAAAAGCACGTAGTGTTATCTGGGGTCTTAGCGGCATTTCATCTCTCCTTGAGGGTTTTCCTGTTCGCTGGCACACATCGCAACATTTGCAGAATTCCTTAGTATCCTTGTGCAATGTCGGCCACCAAAGACCTACGGCTAAGATCTTCTGCGCAGTCGGCTTTCCTGCGAAATTGCCTCCTGTGGCTCATGAGTGCGCTTCTGTGATTATGGAGTTCTTCTCATGCGGTAAGATACATCTGCACAAGACCTCATCAGGACCCAGCTTATAAAGCTATCCGGATATCAAGGTGAAGTCTGCGGCTTTGACAACAAGTTGCTTCTTCTGCTGGATTGTAAACTCAACTAGCGCTTGCCCGGTAGTGAGAAACTCAAGAATATCGGAATAATACTCGTCAGCTGCTTGAACAGAAAACAACTGCGCATCAGGCAGATTGTCCTCCAAATTTGTAGGTTCCTCTCCTGACACTATCCTAGATAAATGGTCAGGTCCTGCATTCAATCTACCTGGCTTCACAATAACCTCAAAATCATACTCCTGGAAGAGTAGTAGCCATCTGCAAATTCTTCCCCCTAACACTGGCTTATTGACCAAGTATTTCAAAGCAGAATGGTCAGTATACATTTTAAAATGTGCGCCCAATAGTTAGTGTCTGAACTTCTGTAGGGCATACACCATAGCTAGTCCTTCTCTTTCTGTAGTGGTGTAGTTCTTTTCAGCTGTAGAAAGTTTTCTGCTAGAGTAAGCAATGGGGTGGTCAATACCTCCTTCTCCTGGTTGTGTCAGCACAACCCCCAATGCGATGGAAGAAGCATCTACATGAACATGAAAGGGTTTTCTCTAGTCCGGGAAAACTAGAATAGGCGCAGTGATCATCTTTTCTTTAAGTGTATCCAAGCTCTGTTGGCATTCTTCTGTCCATTGGAATTTCGAATCCTTTTTCAGCAATCTTTCCATAGGTGCTGTGATCTTTGCATAACCTTTGATAAATTTTTTGTAGTACCCTGTATGTCCCAATGTAGTGCGCAATTGTTTGATTGAGTTGGGCGCAGGTAAATTAGCAATAATGGCAACCTTCGCAGGATCCATCAGGAGTCCTTGTCTGCATACAATATGGCCCAACAGAATACCAAAAGGAGCGCAGAAGATACATTTTTTCAAGTTAAGGGAAATCTGATACTGTCTACATTTTTCTAACATGAGGCGCAGATTCCCTATATGGTTCTTTAGTAAACCAAACACAGTCCAATCATCAAAATAGACTTCTAGAAACTTATGAATGAATTCTTTAAATATAGCAACAACGACTCGAGAGAATATAGCAGGAGCGTTTTTAAGACCAAAGGGCATTACCGTATACTGGAATGAGCCCCATTCAGTCGCAAAAGTCGTCTTATGGCGGTCGTCTGGATGGATTCTGATCTGATGGTATCCTGAAAAGCCATCAGTGAAGGAGTAAGCCTCTTGTCCTCCAACATTATCAAGCACTTCGTCAGTAAAGGGAGTAGGAAATGGATCATGCGCTGATGCATCATTCAGCTTGCGCAAATCCACACAGATTCTTATGTCACCTTTTGTCTTCTTCTCTTGTACAACCATAGGACTAATCCAATCACTTTCCTCTACTGGTTCAATGATACCTGCTGCGAGCATCTTGTCAATTTCTTCTTTAACCTTTTCTTTATATCGCGGATTCAATCTGTATGGGCGCTGTTTTACTGGCTTGGCGTCTGCTTTCAGAGGTATGCGCATCACTCCTTATTCTCCTAGGATGCCTTTCATTTCTGTGAACTTGGTAGGGAAGATATCCTGGTAGTCACGTAATAAATTTGAAATATGGCCAACAGTTTCATCATCCCAATAATCTCCGATAGAAGCAAACTTGGGTTCAGCTTCTGTACCAATGTTAATCTTTTTAAGCTTGATGTATTCTGTAATGGCAGGGATATCAAGCTGAGGACCTTCAACATTGCGCGTCCCTTCTGATTCTGGAATATTGATGTTGCGAGGATCATCTTCCTCTTCTTCAGTAGTGAAATTATAGCATTCCTGGGCATGTTCTATCTGGACAGCCCAATCTGGGTGGGAATATTCTGGTAATGGACATTGTTCAAATACCTTCTTTTTAATACACTTTAAAGCGTGGTCGATGCTCGGATGTTCTGAATCAAAGCTGAAGGTAAGTTGAAAACTTTCCATCATAAGAGGCCAAGTGATAGTGCCTCTGCGCAATTCTGTTTCAGTGTACCAGTTCCTTGGAACTGTATCCAACGTGTGGATGAATAGGTGAACCCACTCATCTTCTGGAATATCTGATCATTGCTAAATACATGCTTCAACATGTGACCTAGGGTCACTTTGTCCATTATACTTGCATAACACTTCTGCTGTAGTGTCCTGAAATTTGCGCAGTATCAATCTTCGACAGTCTTTCCATGTGTGAATATTTTCTTTATGCGCACCCCACCATCTTGCGGGTGTAGCGCGTAGTGCGACATCCAAAGCTTGTATTCGCTGCTCATCTGGAATTTGCTGTTCATATGTATGTATGAATTTAGTTACTTCAATTAAACCATCAAAAATTGGAGTGTCAGTCAATTCTATGCCAATCCATCGAATGGATTTAGTCATCATGGCGCAACGCCTCGCAGAAACCTCATGTAAATGATTCTGCCAGTTTTCCAATCTTGCGTCTGAGTTTGATGTGCACGAGCTATCGCATCGCCAGCTGATATGGCCGTTTGCTGTGGGATTGACATAGTCACTTTGACTAGCTGTCATCTGATACAAACTTTCCATGTGGCGCACTTCTTCTTCTGCGCGAATGGGTTCAATATATCTTGGTCCTTGAATTGGATCAAGCGGTGCAATGATCCTAATCTGGTCATCCTCAAAGGTCATCTGTCTTTTCTTCAAATTAATGACAGCCAAATTATCGAATGCCCAGTCTATACCTAAAAGTGCTGGGTAAGGTCTACTATCATCCAGAATTTTGATTACTTCAAAGTCTGCAGAACTTCTTACTCCCTCGATATCAATAGGTACATTGGGTAATCTGCCCAATGGAAAGACTCATTGCTGATTCGCAAGTCTTAGCTGGATAGGAGATCTTGTAACCTGAGGGCTACCCATCTCTTCCCATGTCTGCATGGTGAGAACATTAACTTCTGAGCCCAAGTCTAAAATGACTTCGTCCATTTCAAATGCGCCAATCTGTGCTGTGAGCCTCATCTCTTTTCCAGTTCTAGTATGACTCCCAATCTGGTGAATAGCACACTGCGGTGTGTTCATCGAAACAGATTGTTGACACTTATCCAATAGGTGTTGAAGTTCCATAGTTGCTTTTTCATTGCGCAACAACTTTAAGCAGTTTCTCAGAAAAGTATGAACACTGCCTAGTGCATCCTCTTCATCAGGCCTTCTGGATGTAGTGGCCTGCTCTTGTACCAGGTTGTCTTGTCTTAGCACTTGCGATCTGATATCATTATGCGGAATTGCGACAGAACTTGAAGCTCTCGGATCTGAGAAGTACTCTTGAGCTTGCTTGAATGCTTCTTTTTGCTTCTGCAGGTTAAGTGGGGCTGGTTTAATATTAGCGCGGTGCACCCATTGCGTCGCTTGCTTTCCAGTTCCCATCTCTGGCGCACCAGTGGTTGCTCCACTGCGTGTCACTATATTAACTGTAGGATCTGTTTCTCTTTTTTCTGTTCCAATCAATTGAATATTCTGGTTGACCTGTGGTGTCTTTGCTTGCATCTTGGCCATCAGCTGAGGGCATTCTTCAATGATATGATCATAAGATTTACAGTATCTGCAAATAGTTGTAGGATTTTGGCAATCCCTTGCAAAGTGACCTTGCGCTCCACAATTATAACAAGTGATCTATCCTCTTCCTCGACCAAAAGTTGTTGCGCGTCCGCGACCCCTATAATTTCCTGCTCTGCCGTCGCGAGTTTGGTCATACTATGGACCTGGTGTGGGTCCTTGTATCTCTGACTATACTCTATAAACATCATGCTTTCTTTCCATCATAAGATCATATGCTCTGCAATTGTTCTCATCATGGCCTACTGATTTGCAGAAATTGCAATATAGATTCTTTGGAGTTTGTACATATTTCTGAAGTAAGTGACATTCTTGTGGTCTATGACCTCTAGTTCTACAGATTTCACACCAAGGCCCTTGAGCCTGTGGTAAAGGATTAGGTGCTCCATTTGCAATATACTCTATGAAAACGGGACAATGGTCCTTTGAATGACCTTGCGCTTTACATTTTGTACACCAAATTTCTTCTTTAACTTCCTTGCCTTTCTTAATATCATGCACTTGCAAGGTTAAGTTTGCTAATTGGTTCTGCAACTGCGCAACATCGTTGCTTGTTCCAGCAATTGGTGAAGCTTCTAATTTCATAGCCATCTCTAGAGCTTGTTCCTGAGTAGTGAGATTCTGTTGCATAAGAGGAAGTCTAATGTGTGGGAGTAGCGCAGCAATGAACCATTCCTTATGCTGCTGCGGTGCAAACTCAAAGCTTACTTGATCTATCAAGGCTTTGAACTTCTGGTCAAAGTCCCATACTGACTCTGTAGGTAATTGTTTTATGTCTTTAAGCTCTGTTATACACTATGTGTAGTGTCCCCTCCTACCCAACCAGTAGGATAGAGAGGACGTGGTGCTCAATCCGGGCAATTAGCCCCAAAACGTTTGAAGAAAAATCATTGATGCAAAGAACTGTATCTGTGCATGCTATGGAAAAACGATGGTAATCAAATAAATGTTGTTGATCTCTAACACACATTCAAGATTTTGTGACAGCCATGAAATAAAGATCTGTGCAGAATTATACAAGATCATATGGAAATGCATAATCATTTTAATACACAGCGGAAGCAAATTTATTAACAGATCCATGATACATTCAAAATATTCATCAAATGGTAATTGCAAATTTAACACAGGAGAACACTTATCTTATGCAAAAGTAGTCCCACGCAACTGGCTATGCAATTGCAATGTTCCACCCAACCATAGGCCAGTGTGCTCCTCAATCTCTCAGCACCACTGCCACCCCCAAGCTGGGCATGATCTCTACAAGGAACCAGGGAACAACAGACTCACACATAGCCAAGCATACACCAAGATGAGCCAAGCCAATCTACAATTGGGTTTATCAGGCTGCTAGGAGATGGAAAGGAAGAATTGCTAAGCTAGTGAGCTCAACTACAGAGCTATGGGGACCTCTCCCAGATCTATTTAGCTTGGCACTCACAATGCCTACACACCCAACACCAGGAAGTATTCTCTTCACTGCCACACAGTCCCTCAAGCCATACCTTCCTTTCTAGTGCTCTCAGGGTGTGCATAGAAAAGTAGCCAGCCCTCTTAATCTTCTTGAGAGGATACTCCCTACACTAGGTTTATCAAGCCAATTCTGTCCACTACCATTCCAGTTTCTTGCTCATGGGTTCCAAACAAAAACAGGGATGCACCTAACAACAACCTACACTTGTTGAGCATGAGAAAACGTTTCCAACAGTGGGATGCATGAGATGGGGTTTCCTGGACTTCAGAAAAACGTGGGTAGACTCAAAAACGTATTGGCACTTTGGAAATTCGACTGGGGAAGCAAAACTCATTCCAGAAAAAATGCCCCAGGGAAAAAACGCCCTCTCCCTCAGTCCCAATTCACGTCCCTCCTTCCCCAGCTGTTGCACAATCCAAAAACGAGTTCCTGGGCATGGAAAAACGCAGGGTTATGGTGAAAAACGTGAGGATAACTTCCTGTGAGCTCAATCTGGGTGAGAGGAAGAACGTAGTGCATGAGGAATGGCCTTGGGTAGCATTTCGTGGGGGTTTTCTTGCCCAGCAAGCCAAAAATACGATTTTCAGGTTGGTAGCTTGCCCATGCACGAAAATCTGACTGCCATACCTCTCCCATCCCAAGACATTAACTGCCTTAACCAATTTCTTGGAAGAATTAAATGATTGGGTGCATGAGACAAAATGGGTAGTTGGTGGTTTTATGGGTTTCCCCATTGACACATGGATTAACACCATTGGCTCAAGGGTTTGAATAATTTCCCTCCCTTTTCCTTGTAGAGTCATGCCCCATCTCTTTTGTTGCATTGCATAGCCGGTTGTAGGTTTTTCATTGAAAATTCATAATTACATGATGTCTTATATACATTGTGCCCATCTTGCACAAGAACCGTAGGCATCTATTTTTACTTGCCGATACATGAAATGCTAAATCAACGGTGGGGCCTTGGCCTTGAGCTCCTCACCATGATTAATTACAATATTTACATCATTTATGATTTAATACAAAGGGGGTCAAAATGGGGACATTACACTATGATTCTGATTTAGGTTTCTTGAATTCTCTAATCATAGCATTTATTACATCAGCAAGCGTCCTATTCTGTGCTGCTGAGTATTTCATGAACCAAGTTAAGGCTCTTTCTCTTAGTGTGGTTGCTAACTGAACCAGTTTAACATCATCATCATTAATTTGCTTAATTGTCCAAATGGCTTCACATAGGAACCAGTGCTGCTCAGGGTCTTCTATCCCTGTTCCTCTAAAAGTTGGTAGCTTCATGTCATCACCCATCCTTCTTGCGCTAGGTTGAGGTGGAGGTGCTGTAGCACTTCCTCCGGGATGGTTAAACAAAGGTGGTACAGAGGTACTAGAAGTACTGTGCGGGCTATTAGAAGGTGTTACTGCGGGGTTATACTGAGCTCCGTCTGGCTTTTGCGGTGTAAAGGGGTGATAAGGGATATGAACACTCCCTTGTCTCTCTATATGGCTTGCTCTAGGAACTTGACTATCTTTTGGGCTAGACTCAAAAGAATGGTGGTCAATGCCTATTTTATACCGTTTTCCACTACGAGTGCAACCAATAAGTTCAGGATCACTATCAGAATCTACGGACATTACTTGTCTATGCTATTCATCGGAAGCTATGCATAGTTTTGCTTTTTCATACAGAAGCATTTTAATCCATAAGTTCAGAGAATTTAAGAACTTACCTCTGTGTGCTTGGAAGAAACTCCTCTCTGCTTCGCTGAAACTCTTTCTTGTATCTACTGCAAACTCAGTGATGAAACCTTCCAGCAGACTATTCAACCAAAAGTCTACTGCGCAGGACACAGAATTATTTACCCGCTTCAAAATACTAACTAGCTCAGGCGTCCAAGTGACGGGTCGATCAACATGCACAGTGGGTCTAGTATCTGCTAGCTTGGCTATCCAAGCATGCAACTCAAGTGCAAATGTGACAAAGAAAATCTCGTGAAGGTCAGTATAGATATACTTCTGCAACCAGTCTTCTGTTTGAATCCTAGAGCTTTTGTTTTCTTGTTCAACGAACTCTCTAGCCTTTAAATCAAATCAGTCTTGAATTTCTTTAGCTGTAGGATTCCAGTAACACATTTGTTAGCTGAGCAAGTCTTAAGGCAACAGAACCATTTGTTGGCTTCAGCAACAATCTCACACGTCGCGGAAATAATAAGTCTCACAGTAACCAGTCGTGAGGCAACGGAACCATTTGTTGGCTGCTTTTTGGACAGACCCGGGTTTTAATGAAGCGCAGCAACAAAACCCCTTGGCGCACTAGCCCTATCGGCAACGAACTGCGCAGCAGCTCGAGGTCTCACCCGAAGTGGCTATGGGGGGGATAAGGAATCAGGTTTCCTTAACCTAGGTGGCGCGAAGACTGCGATCTTTCTCTTCCTTGATGATTCCTCGAAGCAGACTGTCTTGGTCTTCTGCAGACCTCTTAGCGCAGCTGCGCTGAGCTCTCGCTTGACATCCTAGCTGCACGGTATCTCCACTCCTGCGCACGAAGCACTTATCCTCTACGTCAATACTCTATGTATCGTTTCTGCTTGCGCGCCCAGCGTAGTAACGCATTCCTCTATCGCCACAGCGACAGCGTTCTTCAGTCCTCTTCGACACTTAAACGATTATAATTACCAAGGAAGCTTTGAGAACTTACTTGACATACTCATAAGGATAACACAATATTCATGTATACACAGATAGTGAACTAAAACATGCAATCACTCAACACAGCATCATAACAACAAGAATTATGAAGGTCACCTCCACGGGGAAACCACGTCCACGGGAGTCTCTTATATTAACCAGAAAGGGATAGAATTACACAACATGCTGCGCACACAGCTACAGCCTTGGATCTTTCTAGGAAACTCCACGCACACAGCTGGGAGCCCTTCTCTCAATCTAGTCTCTTCCTCTACAGAGATTACAATAGTTCAGACATCGACTCAGACTGTCTGCAACTCAGGGATTAGCTTCATGGCTATCCCGTTCTAACTCTCGTCTTCTAACAACACAGTAGAGGACTTACTAACTAGATTATCTCAAACGGCTAACCTGCGTCTCAACATCTAATGGCTAGCTAACTAACATCTAACCTTTACAATTACACATATATATAGGTGGCCATGGCGGTCGCACCTTTACAAAGCTGTGGGCCTTTCCCATTAGTAATCCCCAAAAACCCTAACCATGGACATGGCTAGGTGTACTGTAGGCGCCTCTTGCAGTCACGTCGCCGCTTCCTGCAGGTTCCGTGACTTCCAGTGCAGATTGCGGGCATGGGCGCCGCTTCATCGTTCACTGCTCCTTGTCCTTCGTCTTCAATGCTTTGGTCTCTTGCTCTTCCTTGAGCAGAACAACCATAACTTCTGTACTTAGCCTTAAATGAGGGTAGCTGAGCCCTCTACTCCGTTGCTTCATTTATTGTGGTAGCTTAGCTTTCTACTCGGCCACATTCATTCTCCTTTTGACGTGTGCGCGCGAGCTCCGCGATTTCTGGTCCGTAATCTGCGCTAAGCTCGTCCATCTGGCACCGTACTGCGCACCGTTTACTTCTGCCCAAAAATTGGTGTTTATTCAAAATTAGCACTTTCCCTTCAACACTTGTGCTTTTACCCCAAAATTTGCAGCTTTACCATAGTTGCGGCCTAGGCTCCAACAATATATAAATCACAGTGCCCGCGGCCTCATTTTCCCAATTTACACAGTGAAGGACCGGCGATATCGGGAAGGAAAAAAAACGCACCTATCGATTTGCATTTGAGAGAAGGAGGAGGCAAGCCATTTCACAATTCGGCAAAAATGGAAGGTGGGTGGCAAGAAATTTACTAGTTTGTTAATTTGTTTTGAATTTTTTGTTATTGTGTTTGTTAATTTAGACTAGTTTTTGTTTTTTTTAAACCAATTTAATAAAATTTGTTACATGTATTAAAAAACAAACAATGAAATTGATTAATTAAATTTTGAAATTGAACAGTTTTGTTCTTAACAGAGAGAAGAAACCCAGACACAAACCCAAACCCAAACCAAAATCAAGACACAAACCCAAACCCAAACCAAAATCCAGACACAAACCCACCAATGGAGGAGGAACACGACCGTAATTCTGATATTTTGGCTCGTTTGGGTTCACTGAGACGCCTTAGCTCACTCTTTAAGGGGGGGGACCACTTAAGACAATCTTTAGTGGAGGCCTTAGACTCCATAACAAATACAATTGCCAATGCCCAAGGAGCACTGTACAACATTAGCTCGTACAGAGATTCCCAGAGGCAATATTATTCCACTGGGTTGAGCTACAAAGATGTCAAAAAATTAAAAATAACCAAAGACCAATTGTTTTCCTTATTCCGGGACCCCAGCACCGGATTGGTTCCACCCACCAGTCGACCTCACATTTCCATACATTAGTGCGTGGAACCAAATATTAAATCCAATTGGATGGATCGCTGGTACATGGTCTTCGATGAAGACCCTCACGGGAATAGAGACATCCCGTTTTATTTCCTTAGGTAGCTGTATGCAGAATTTATCCTAGGGAAACATGTTAACTATTTTGACATTTTAGAGTTCCAGGGTGTGGGTCATGGGATGCTCCAAGATAGGGAAGGGGCTAAGACCAATCCTAACCATGTGCGACGCCCTCCATGCACACCAAACCCCCCTCGGTTATATCCTCCAGCCGGTCCAGTTCTTGATGATACGCAGGAGTCCTTATTAGATTTGGCTGATACATTGCTTTGGCATGGGACTGCCATCCAAGGCAATGTAGGCCAAGAGGTTGGCACTTCTGAGGCTGGCCCATCTGGGGTTGGACCATCTCACAGTCAGGATCCACCTTTTAGGTCCCCAGACCAAACCAGAGCTACACATCGCACCGGTGACGCGGAGTCTTTAGAGCATCGGGTTATTCCACACCCTTGCACATCGTGTCGAAGCATATGCTATGGGGCTGCTTCAGAGTTTCGGGGCGATGGATTACTCCTATATGTAAGTAACATTCATTCTTTACATAGTATATAAATTTTGTTTTATATCACAGTATTCAATTGTTTAGTAATTTATTTCTATTTGAATAATTATCTGACAATTTACGTGAACAAATATACAGCTGGTGTCCAATGACACCCCAGATTCATGTAATCCGGTCGTTGATGCTGATGCCATTGATGCAGCGGTCAATGCTACATATGATTTTGGTGCTTCACCATTAGTTGTAAGAACTTTATTTTTAATTTTTCATCGAGTAATTTACATATTTATAATTTAGAGACTGCAACATTAAATATGTCTTAAACTTGATACAATATGTTTTATGTAGGGTGGGCACGATGAGTTTGTGGAATCCCAGGTCAGTCCCTCCCATGTATGTTTTGTTATGTAGCCTGGTTATGGTCAGGTTTTTTTTTACCATCTAGTAGGGCCAATGTTTAGTATTCCACCCACCGGTGACCCTCTTCCTCCCCCCCAGGTACGTGTACATGTCTCGCTTTCTTTGAAAAAGCCATTTTCCGTCCATGTAGTATATATATGTAGTCTTGTTAGATCTTTGTATTTGCTGACATTGACATATATATGTTACCTTATGCAGGCATCTAGTGATGCAATGGTGCTTGAAGAGCACCAAATCGACGTTGTTGGTGACCCACCTCTCCCCCCCCAGGTACGTGTATGTGGAGCTCTTTCTTTGAAAAGGTCATTGTACGTCCATACATAGTACATATATATATACAGTCTCATTTTCTTTGTATTTGCTGACATTGGTCCATATGTTACTTTATGTAGGCATCTAGTGATGCAGTGGTGCTTGAAGAGCACCAAATCGACGTTGTTGGTGACCCACCTCTCCCACCCCCCAGGTACATGTGTACATGTCTCTCTTTCTTTGAAAAGGTCCTTGTATGTCCATACATATTATATACAGTCTCATTTTCTTTGTATTTGCTGACATTTGTCCATATGTTACTTTATGCAGGCATCTAGTGATGCAATGGTGCCTGAAGAGCACCCAACCGAGGTTGTTGGTGACCCACCTCTACACCCCCCCAGGTATGTGTATGTCTCGCTTTCTTTGAAAGAGTCATTGTCCGTCCATGTAGTATATATGTCTTGTTTTCTTTGTATTTCCTGACATTGACATGTATGTTACTTTATGCAGGCATCTACTGAGCTAGTGGTGCCTGAAGAGCACCCAATTGGGGCCACTGATGACCCTGCACGCCCCCCCACCCAAGTACATCCAGTTTTAGTGCTGAGGACTTACACACGCATGGTAAGTAAAAATGTTATATTTTCTTGGAATTTGAACAAATGTACATCATGTGGTATTTATTTTTATAGCTTGGTAAACTAACTTGTAACAAATTTTGGTTTGTGTGCAGTCTCCGATATTGAGAATGCGTCCTCCTGCGGATCGTTGGGGAACGCCATTGAGTAGCCGCAAAAGAAAGATAGACTTCTCATTAGCCACTGACATTGGCAGTGAAAAGGGGGATAAATAGAAATCATGTATAGGGAGGGTACATATAGAATCCATGTATAGGGGGAATACATGTACATGTACCATTTTGTTTGTATGTACACACAGATGTACAGTATGATCCACAATTTCGTATTATGGCCATGGCATGCCATTTTTGAAAACATTATACATGTACATCTATAATATAAAGCAACTTTCAGATTTACCTATATATGGTTGACTTGATATGGGATGGAGACATGTGTATTATATGCCTTGCAGATATATGCTTGAATATGTTTTTAGGTTTATGGCTTTGTGTTTGTTGGAGAAGAGTTGGCATTGCAAATAATGAATCTAATGTGTTCGGTATAGAAAGGAAGGCTCTAGATGCCTTACCGTATGATGATGTGAATGTTGTTTCTTATAGTGACAAGCCCAATCTAGAAGTTTAATTTCTAATGAACAAACAAGTGACTTTTCATAGCCCCTTCCTCTCCTAAACCTTCTTCACCTCCTAAACTTGTTTATCTTTACAATCATACTACAACTAACCCATCCTTACTATTGATGATACATTCCTAGTCCCACTCAACTCTAGCACTCATTTTTACTCACAACTATTAAATCAAATACCAAGTAGCCACTCTAGTCCTTAGAAATGGAATCCAAAAGAACCTCATCTCTTAGACCTTTTTTAATCATGCTTACAACTTCCTACTACCCCACAGGATTCACCTTATCAACTAGGTTGGGTCCAATAATACAACAATTGTCTTCTAATAAACAAATAAATTATGGCATATCACTTCACATTTTCATTCAATTTTTTATTTGAGGCTTCTTGAGGAAATATTTAGAGCGGTCATCATCATTTGTAAGGGTGTTGTTGTGCCTTGTCCTTTTCGCTCTCATGCTGGGAATATTGCTTCTGTCATAACAGTCATTTTCTAGACCCTAATTTCAGTTCTGATATATGCTATGTACTTGTGCTGTTCTTTTTAATAAAAGATTACAGTCTTCTACTTCATTTCCAGATTCTGATTGTATTGTGAAGAGGCAAGAACGCAATAAAAATACCAGTTTGTCTTTGAGTTTGGTATGGTTGGCTGGAATATGATTTTGTGGCACTATTATAACTAGGATTGATTGTTGTTTCAAGCATATTCTTTTGTTTAATATTGTCTCTCATTAAGTCTTTCAATCTTCAAAGTGTTTTAACTCCATTTAGCCCAAGGATAGGCACTAATCTACTTGAATTCACCACAATAATAACCATTGTACATCATAACCTGTTGGAATGCTAAATCTGTTTGTTGAAGAAGATTATAAGGGTAATTTAGCAATCATGCATAGGGAAATACATAGCTCTTCAATCCTCAAAGTGTTTCGACTCCATTTAGCCCAAGGAGAGGCACTAATCTACTTGAATTCATCACAAATAATATCCATTGTACATCATAACCTGTTGGATTGCTAAATATGTTTGTTGAAGATTATAAATTGGTATGAATGTATGAATGTATTATTTTAAGTTTTTCCCGAATTCCGGAACTTCATTGGTATGAATGTATTAATTATAATTATTTTTAGATTTCACATTACCATTTCTTTTTGAAGATTTGGGAGGAAATCAATATGGCATCATTCCTATAAATGATGCATCATAGAGTATATGCCCCTTTAAATTTTTCAGGCATTGTTGGGTATCCAAATAAGGCCCCTCCAAAATGGACCAAACATGTTCAAAATTTTCATGGGGACATTCATTTTGTGGCACATCATGCTGCATCTTTTAAACATCAAATTTCAAAACTTAAAATAGAACATGAATATGGTATGATGAGATTGCTTTTGCATAGCTTAGAAGGAGATGTAGAGATTGGTTTAGAGATTTTGGTAAAGGAAAAACACCATCTTTTGCATGTTTGGTCCAAGCATTTTGCAAGGAATGGGATCCTAGCTATGAGAAAGAAGAAAGGGTTGAAGATCTAGTTGAAGCTTGCCTAAATAAAGAGAAAATCCTTTGATACCTAATGCTTGAATGTGAGAGAAAATCATTTGATACCTAATGCTTGACCATGCTTATAGTAAAATAATTTTATCCTATGGAATTTGGTTATCATTTTATGCTTAGTAGATAAAAATTGAAATTGGAACATCGTTTGGAAAAAAAACATCTAAAATTATCCCATGGGTTAAACTTCACCCCTAAGGTTTTTCCTAGGGAATATATAGAACAAAAACACATTCCTTGTAGTCATTGTCTTCCCCTTGGACACATTCATTTATACCACGAGGCATGGAATACACATTGGCACTTTATCTAACTTAGCTCCGTAGTGTGTATTATCCCTAGTTCTATGTCTACAACCTCATGTTTCACATTTGGTTTAACCACAGATAATCATGGATGGTCTACATAACCTACATCGTTGGAGGAAAGTGAGGATGTTTTATAGCTAAATTGATAGGAAATGATAAGGACCATGAACATACTCTACAAGCCCATACACACTACCGGTAGCCAACGGCATGCAATCTTGCCGCTCCATTTTTTATTTCGCTCCCGGACAGAAAGTCACCGAGTGTCCCTAAAGGGCATTTTCATGCGACTTGCAACTCAACATAACTCGGCAACCGGAGGTCAGATCGATGAACCGTCAATTCCGTTGCTCTCCTGGCATCCCATTACCTCTAGGTAGCCTCCCCTCCATGTTTCCATGGCCCAGTGACTTCATTGTGCATTCATTTCGTAAACTAGAGTTTTGCTCAGTTTCCATCAATGCAATCTCGCATTGTTGGGTCAACTCCGCAAAACACTCCACTGAGCCAGTGTTGGAAGCGGTCCCACGTCAGCATTTCCCATACACACTACCAAGAGCCAACGGCATGCAATCTTGCCACTCCATTTTTTATTTTGCTCCCGGATAGAAAGTCACCAAGTGTCCCTGAACGACATTTTCATGCGACTTGCAACTCGACATAACTCGGCAACCGGAGGTTGGATCAATGAACTGTCGATTCTGTTGCTCTCTTGGCATGCGATTACCTCTAGGTAGCCTCTCCTCCATGTTTCCATGGCCCAGTGACTTCATTGTGCATTCATTTCGTAAACTAGGGTTTTGCTCAATTTCCATCAATGCAATCTCGCATTGTTGGGTCAACTCCGCAAAACATGTTGCAACATTAAGAAAACACTATGTGTCTAGAGATCACAGTCTATATTATTCTTGTACCAACGTATAATCCAACAAGAATATGCCTAAGCTACACTTACAAATTACCAACCAACTAGGGTTTCATGAACTAGACACTACATAATAAAACTAGGGTTCACAAATTGAGACATGGAACTAAAAAATAGGGTTTTATGAACTCTCACATGCATACATGACTAAGATGTAGAAACACATGTACATGAATTATATGCACATACATGAAACAAAATACCATATACCTAGGCTATGCACATACATGAAACAAAATGCCATATACATGAATTTCACATGCATGCATGACTAAGATGTAGAAACAAAATGAGGTATTGAAAGAAGTTAGAAGAGAACTATCATACTTGTTGATAATTGCTAGTTTTAAGGTTTATTGGTCATATGTAAAAATTGGCATAAATATTCATAAACATGACATACAAGAGAACTTTTGGAATATGAAGATGATGAAGATAAACTTGACTTGAGAGCATGTTATTTTCCGATTTGTATTTGGTGGTGTCTAAAGACACCGGTTGTTCTTGGCGCCTCCAATGTGCCATAAATAGTTTGTATCCTAGGCATAGGAAAGGCTAAACATTAGTAGTCTCATAAGAAAATAAGGAAAATGTGCAAACATTATTTATAGATAACTCACCTGAGGTTGTAGGATCGTGTTTATAACTTGTCCAGTAACACTTGACAATGCACTCACTCGAGTAGGCCATCTGGATCATCTCTGCTGCCGATGGTGTCCATCAATCTCTCATGCTCTAAATGAGGTAGCAAGTATTGTACATGTGACCTTTTTTTCTTTCGAAATTGTGCGCAGCTTGATGTTTATACCAACTACCAGGTTGGTGAAGTGGTATACAATAGCTCCTGGTTTATAATCCTGATAACATACCCACCCTTCCTTTTTTGTTGTGCTGCTAGTGTCAAGTACTCCCCTTTTATAACCATCGAGCCAGTTGGGTATTCAATATTTTCATCATCTGTAACAGGTTCGAGAAGGGTTTGTTTCCCCTCTAAGCAACGTGCCAACCAATAGTCAGAACCCCATTCATTATTTTTTGGGGCAACCACTGCATATATCTAACTTGTGAAAGGAAATCGAAAAAGGTTAAAAATACATAAATATTAAAAAAGGTCTTGCATGTAACATAAATAAAATTTCTTTCAATGTAAGGGCTTGTAGTGATTTAGGTACTACTAATTTACTTTTTTGTACCTGCTTGTATGAGATCCGATATGTGATCATAGTCTGCAGAAATCAGTGCCAAGTGTCACTCGATCCCATGTATCAACTATATTTGTATACTCACAATCATCCCATTCATCTATGCTACAGGAACTGCAAAAGGAAGCCTTCAATCTTGTCCAATTTGTAGGGTCGAGTTGTCTGAGCTTCTAATTGAATGAAAACCTCGAGTTCCATGCACTGTGTTCACCCGATGTGTTTGGGATCGGTCCACATCTGTCACCTCCCAGAATATTCTCCGCACTAGGTGTTTCCTTGTTGCTTGTTCTCCCATCACAGATGCACACCATTCGACTATAGATGAAGCGTCTCGAAGGCGAGCACCTATAAACTTCATATCTTCCCTTCGAAGGGAATTCTTTATGCATGCACCAGCACCATCGTGCTCTCCGTTTACATGACCTGTTTCAAAGTAGTTCCATGTATGTGGCACCTTGTATTTTATGTGCAACAAACACAACCATTGAAATACACGTGCATTCTTGAACTGTCCAGCACAACCATCTGACCAAATCAAATGACGATAAAATGGTATATCCATAGCTATCACATGATCATAGAACAACTGAAAGCAATGTTGCACGTAATGGATGTCATGGGTCCGGTCATCACTGATGTAAAAGTGACTCTCTTTCAATATCACACGTTTCTCTTCATTGCTATCTGGCCCATGTCGATAAGTGATATGGACCATTATGCTCACCTGCTCTGAGTGATAGTATTGACTTTGTATTTCATTTTGTGGTTGTAGGGTGTAATTTTCCGCAAAGTCAACCACTGATAGTATTGTTCCAAGAGGGAAGGTGTCCTGACATATTCTGAATTGCTCATCTTGCCACCGTGCCATATCGACATGCTGAATGTACTGTTGGATCTTTCCACAGAACTCTGGAATAAAATCACATACTTGCACCTGGTGGAAAAAAATAAACAATGTTATAAAACAACATAAAAATATTTACATGAATATTAAAATATACATCAATATTTAAAACAATGTTATAAAAAAACATATAAACAATGTACACTCAGTTAAATGAACATGTTTTGTGTAGATTGTCACCTGTGAAGTCACCAATTTAATCTTCTTGCTTTCTTTCCCATCACATAGCTGATATGTCTCATACTGAAAGTTCTGCTTCTTGAC
This sequence comes from Larix kaempferi, assembly GCA_027924585.1. Classification (NCBI taxonomy): domain Eukaryota; kingdom Viridiplantae; phylum Streptophyta; class Pinopsida; order Pinales; family Pinaceae; genus Larix; species Larix kaempferi. Next base: position 2,123,333 of record BSBM01000592.1, on the reverse strand, counting down.
AATTGCATTACCAAATGCTTAATCTTCACTCTCATGGATGCAATCGGACCATAAAGATAGCCCACCACAATTGTTGCAAGAACCCTCTACAGATTGTTTTAAGTAATGGGTCTGCCCATCTTTCCTCAGACACATTATGCTATGGATGAAATCTCTAGATGACATTGGCGGTACTGTACTTGAGCATTCTTGCACATGGTTAAGGTGCAAAAAACGACGTATATGTGCAAATGTATGATAATATAGGTCAAACTCTATGTGGTATCTACAACAACAAGTGTTCCGGATTCTATTTATTCTAACATACAAAGGCTCAAAAGATCTTTGCCCGAGCCTTAGCTCTATGTGGGCAACTTTAAACATCTCGAACAGTTGAGTTTGTGTCATGTCAAGGTAACGTTTAACATGCCCTTCATTGTTCATGGAAACCCTACAGCATTTTAACACATCCTTTGTGTTAGAAGAAGGCCTAGTGTTATCGTGCCAAAAAGTGTGCACTAGTCCCTTCACTGCTTCGACCAACTTCATGTCTTTGCGGGGCAACCTACTGCTAAATGCCCATAATGTATGCATTTGTCCCTCTACATCAAGTTTGTCTCTTCTTACTGAATATTTTTTAAGAGTCTTTGGATGTAAAGGGACAATTTATGATGTGCATTTAAGTAAACAACATTGTCTTGTGGATCTAGATACAATTGATTCAGCCAATACGCGGTGAGCCACATTACAGTCTTTTGAACAAGTTTTTTTACCAATTGATGTGAATGTAGCAGCAAGAGATTTAACAATGTGATTACTTGATTCAGTATTCTTCAATGTTCTTATGCCTAACATTTTTCTAACATTTGCCATACTTCTAGATTTAATCAAAGCTAAAAACAATTGACATTTACCGGCTTTAGATTTTGGTTCAAAATATTGTTTCATTATTTGAGAACAATGACGAATGATTGTGCATTTAGCCACCTTACCTTCCATGGAAGTCAATTCGCTCTCGTCCACTTGTATGCATTTAGGAGTTCTCTTTCGTTTTGATGTGAGATTTCTTGTCGTTTGAAATGCTGGAGAGACGTTTACATCCACTGCAGGTTGACAACTTCGATTAGGAGATTGAACCACCTGGCATGGTTGTTACAGAGTCTCTTCAAGAACATAATGATTGAGCTCTACAGAGGGTTGTCCGGTTAATAATGGAGCAAAATTTTCATCTTGGTTATAACCAACTTGCATTAAAGTTGCAATATCTTCCTCAGCCTCTTCGCCAGGTATCTGTTCAGCGGGAATGGGAAGTATTTGCTCATCCAATGAATGCTGACGATTTCTTGAATGTTCCCTCTTATTTTCTTTTTTAATTTCAGCTTCTTCGGGTGTAAGCATCTTCCTCGCTGACTTCTAAACTCTATTACGTGGATTCCCCATTGAAATCTACCCAAAATTGTACAAAACCTATGGATCTGTGTAATAAATGATTAAATTGCAGGTTGAACAGTACGCTCTGCGCGGGTTTCAGAAGAATTATGTCTTTTCCTGTACAGTAAAAATGGCCCACGGCATGCAACCCAAGATTATTTATTAAACAAATATCGCATATGCGATATAACGCATCTCCGTTTTAACGCATATGCGATATGAACTATATGCTTTTTACGCTTTGTATGCATTTTATGCTTTTATGAACTATATGCATATATGCTTTGTTAAAAACGTGATCACTAAATCGCATATGCGATTTAGTGCATATCAACTATTGAAACCTCATTTAACCATGAACCATGAAAACATCATTTAATCCCTAGAAGATTGGATTTATCCTTGGACCATGGTACAGTGTCTTCAAAACTATGTTTTGTCTGGAAATATTCGTAATGGTTCCTATATGACCATGGTCAATGCCTCGAGAACAATCTTCAATGCATAAAATAGTCTAATGGCACATATATCCCATATTAAGGCTAAATATCCCCTTTAAAGGGCATGTGTAGTGGTTTAAGACTTGTTTCTGTTACACTTTTGTCCCATTACCATGGTTAAGACCCTGAGACCCATCCTTAGTGCATAAAACCTCATAATGACACCCATATCCCACTAAAGGCCAAATATTCCATCTATAGTGCATGTGTGTTGATTTAGAGACTCATTGGACCATCTTTTCTTCCATGACTATTGTCAATGTCCAGAGACCCATCCCTACCATCCAAAACCCTATAATGTCACCCTATCCCCTTATAATACAATTTAGACTCCAAAGATTCCATCCAGGCGATCTATGGAGTGGCTCATGCCCCAACATTACATTGATTAAAAGCTATAAGAGGTGTGGGGAGAGTCAAAGGAGGGAGACGAAGTTGTAGAGGGAATCATGAGAGAGAGAGAGAGAGAGAGAGAGAGAGAGAGAGAGAGAGAGAATTATGGATGGAGGGATGGTTAGAGGGTGAGAGAGTAGGGATTTAGGGAAATGAAGGATGGTTACATCAAGGGATAGAGATGAGATATTGTGTGTGTGTGTGTGTGTGTGAGAGAGAGAGAGAGAGAGGGAGAGATCATGGATATTAAGGAAAGGAGAGAAAGATGGAGAGATGAAGGAGGGATGAAGGCTTGAAGGTGGAGAGAGGAGGTAGGGGGAGAAAGTGAGGGATGGAGTGAGTGATAGGATGGAACACATGGAGGGAGGGAGGGAGGGAGGGAGGGAGGGAGAAAGAGTTTTGGCGGGAGGGAGGAGCAACAAAGGAATTGTTTTAGAGGGTGTGTGGATGTGTGTGAGAGAGAAGGGGGTGGAGAAAGAGAGAAGGAATTATGGGGGGAGAGAGAAGGGGGTGGAGAGAGGAGGTAGGGGGAGAAAGTGAGGTATGGAGTGAGTGAGAGGATCAATCATCAAGATTTCTAGTTAAATTATTTGTTGAAAAATTTCTTGTTAAATGATTTGTTGTTTTTGAATCAATAGTGTAATGTGATTAAACTATTAAAGATCATATAGAAACAAATCACATTAAAATGTCATGTGTACACCCACATTTCATCCCAAATTCAAAATATTTGTTACAATACCAACCTTCCTAACATTTTAACTCATCAAAACTATGGTGATTTATGAATGTTTCTCTTAAAAGTTTCGAGCACAGAAATATAATTCTAAAGAAAACCAAGTGACTCCTTACCTTTAGAGAGCATTATTAAGTTATATAATAAATTTGTCATTAAATAAAAAACCCTACTTGAAGTCATTTAACTACACTAATATCAAAGAAAGTTTGATTAACAAAATAAGTGCAAAGATATGTTGGTTCTCATCAATAACATCAATCAATAGATGCATAGTGAACTATAGGTCGAAGCCACAAACTTCAACTATCTTAGTGTAGTAAGGTGAAGTTCTATACTAGGAGACTACACAATAGTGAAGATGGAATTCTCGAGATATATTTGAATCGATTTTTCTTCGGTGCATATTAAATCTCATACCTAGGATAGGATACAAGGAAAATTATTAAAACGACGAGGATGAAATCCCTAACCCTTGAAAATGGATTGAAAACCAAATTATACTCTCCACGATATCCCGATTACTTCATCAATAACAATCCACCATTTGGCTTCTTATATGTCCCATTCACTTTGATGTGAGTTTATACTTTATACCATACTACCCCATACTACCTAATATATCAAATATAACTTAGTTGAAAATAGAGATGTATTGTTTCCGAACCCATTTGTCATGTTAAACAATGTTATATTAACCATGATGGGATGCTATCTTACATTTCAAAAGAATAATCTTTATGCCACTCTTTTATCTAATAATCTTTATTCTCTATTTACTCTTTGTACTAAACCAAAACGCATATCCGTTATATCGCATATGCGATATGAATCACATATGTGTTATAACGCATATGCGATTAGAACAAGTCTAAACCGCATATCCGTTATAACGCATATGCATTAATTTAAAATTTAAAAACTGGGCGGGAACAAGGATTCGGATGATGTTCAAAAATAGCTTCGGACTGTCACACCTATTGGCTAGAACAAAAAAACCAGGGCCATTGCCTGTATTTTTGAACTCTATCAATATGCTCAGTTTCAATGGCGTGTTTTGCTATGAAAAACTCAATATTTTTTTATGAAAATATAGAAGATTGTACAGTACAATCTAATGATTCTGAATATGTAATTTTTTCATAAAAATGTATGTTTTATTTATTTATTATTAATTTTCTAAATGACACATGTCAGTTTTCGAAAATACATACATCGATTCATTTTTATATAACTTTTGATTGCCTTCACCATTTCCCAAGAAAACTATATGGTGCACTAGAGGAGACTGAGCTCTACAATCTCAGATATAGAAATCAATGATTTCATTAAATTTTTCCCCTAAAGTGTTGCACCCGCACATAACGTTTTAATTTCAAGGTTTTCTGACTTCAATAATTAATAATAAAAAAATAATTCATGAAATTTTTTGAAACAATAGTGTTGCACTAGACCCATATGTCCTTTATATGTCTGCAAGATTTTATCCAAAATGGACATCGTTTACCTCAATAAGTGCTGCAACCGCACAAACATATATGTTATGATGTGCTGAAAATTTGAAAACCCAATTTAACGGAAACTAATTTTATAATCATTTACACAAATTTTTTATAGATAAATGTTATATATTATGAAAGCTGATTCAATTACCTATCTTTTGTCTTTTTACTTCATCTTCAAATCCGTTACGGAAGTACCCCTAATTGTCACCTAAAGTCAGAGGTTCCAGGTGTTTTTAGTATTATGTGGCATCTAAAGTGTCTTTAAAGGACTCCATGATTGTGCATCAGCCCATTCAGATTTTCTGAAATTTTCAGATTTTATCACTTTACCGACATTTATTAGTAAGTATGATTCTCTGAAGAAGTTTTTATCGCTACTATTGTAAGTCTGTTATTTTCTCTTGATGAGTGGCAGATATCAGATTATTTTAGTCATGAAGTTGCTTGAATGGTTACTGTGTAAGTTCGCATTTACTTGAGTAAATTGGAGAGCTAGTTAGAATAGGGTAGCATAGGAAATAAGCTCGATTCCCGAGTATTTTCTTTCCTTTAGTTTGTGGCAGGTGCATTAGTTAGTTTGCTTAAATAAGTGGCAGTTTTTTAATAAGTTGTAGAGGTTTGGGATGAAGACTCCATCCCAATGAATAGAAGGCACGTAGTCTGCTTGTTCTTGGCAGCTCGCAGGGAGCATGCCATCCCCAGTCAGAGCCAGAGGTTGGTACCATATCTTCCCCATCAAGATTCTCAGATTCTGGTAGCATGCCTGTAAATAGAGACCTCATTATAAGTCATAAGTCAAGCTTTTCATTCCCACATCAAATGTATATCTAATTTCAAATCGTGAGATTAGTTTCAAAAGCTCATTTGGGGTAATCTTCAGTGCATTCAAGGATAAATAAAGCATTAACATGAGAAAACACTCAGTTTTCAAAGTTTTAGAGTGTCAAAGCAAGCACCGCAAAAGTCCACAAGTCTATGTGTCATGGGATAAGTGGCATTATGAGGCTTTATAATCATACATTGTTTATCTGTTATTACAAGCATCAAGGTTCAGTGTTAATTGTTTATGTTAAAAAACACATATGTATCAAGCGATACCGAGGCAAAGAGCACCCAAAGTGGAGTTTCATCGGTCAACAACCTTTGCGCAATATCAATTTTCAAACACCAAGGGTGCATTTAAAGGAGCCCGAGCCCGAGTGCTAAATGTCAGAGACAGAGTATCCATGCAAGATCTTGATCAATTTAATTCCAGAGCACATGGCAACAATAGATGGAAAATAGGTGTAAAAAAATATCAGCATTTTCAAGTAGCAATTTCAACAAACCACCAGATCACCAATGGTAGTTATTAAGTTCTCTAGCTTGTCCAGATCATAAGCAAAGGATAATACAGAGCAAATCATAGAATTGAGAGATCGCTGCATTTTAGGAAAAATCATCGACATCAGTTGCCAGAAAGTTGCAATTCACCAGATTCGTGGACAATATTTGTGAACATGATCACACCAGTCATTCCATTTCTGTCAAGTTTATACAAAGTGATCCTGGTAGAATACTAGGTGAAATATGGCTCGAGATCATCAAATATTTTAAGTTTTCCAGATCGATGGCATATTTTATCATCTCCTACTACATCATGAGCATATCCCATTTCTTAAGGAAGGAGTTTCGATTGAAATGATTTACCTGATGAGATAACATTAGAACACATTATTTAAAGAGCAGCAAATCGATTGACAGGAAGAGGGGGTTCTAGCCTGAGAGGCTATGTGATTGTAAGAATTGAGTTATCAGTCTGAGTTTCTTTTATAGCCTGTTAGTATATTTTGGAAGTGTATGGAGGATGAGAAATCCTTTATGGACCTTTTCTTTTTATTTCTAATCAATGCAAAGGTTGTTCATGTCTTTGACTGTCTATAATAACTCTTATGAAAGATAGTGTTTCTATCCCTAGTTTCTTATTACAGATGCAAATATTTGTGTTCCTTTTTGCAGAATGCTTTTCTGTTTAAAGAGTATTTGTCAGTTTATATAATCAATTGTTTGTGGTTATATGACTTATTTTCAAACTTGTTCATACATTGCTACTGTTTGTAGTCATATTTTTTTGATGTCATTCTTGTTTACCATTCCTTGTATATACTTATCAGTTATTATTTGATTCTTGAGTATTGGTCATTCATCTACCCTTCAATTTTCCTCTTCTGTTATTTCAAACCGAACCCATTCAAATTCAAGCAATCATTTTTCCTTTGAGCATTAAGATTTGTTAATCTTGGCTCTCTTGCAGTCGAGCATTAACTTTAGCACTAACATATTTTGGCGACCATACTGGGGAGCGAAGGAACGAAGTCATCTTTCCCAGGGTTCTGACATTTAGTAGATCCTCTTCTTGATGGTGAACAAGAAGTGTACATTAGTCTAACTCCAAAATATTCACCGGGCGGCTCCACGATTAGAAGGCTCCACTGGAGGAAGGAACCCATTTGAAAAAAAAGAAATGAAGAAGCCAAATGGAAATACCAGGTATCATCTTGTTAGTTTCCTCCATGAACTTTTGCTCTTATTTATCAGTTCTTTCATGTCTTTCCCATTGCATGTTAAAATAATCATTCTTTGTTTTGTTTACTCCGATGATCTTAAACCGTCATTTATATATCCCTCTTTGGAAGACGACAGTCTACATTCTTCCTATGTTGTAGATGTTGATCCTAAGTTTTTAGTTGAAATTCATGATAAAGATGATGTACATACATGTATATCCCCTAAACTTGATCATCCTTGTCATCCTATAGAGAATAAAGTTGATCCATTACTTTATATCATTACTGTTGAAACTTGCCATCAGCCTGTTGAAACTCACTCTCAGCCCACTGAATTTCAGTCTAGAATTAGACAGAAGATGTTTAAACCTCTTAGGCTGCCATCTCAATTACATCCTTACCCTCCCAATTTTGTTGAGTATCTTCCTCGATTTATTGGAAAAGACCATATCACAACAGAGAATCATTTGGGATCTTTTCATAATTTCGTTGATAATTTCGAAATCATGCATGAGGATGTTGTCATGAGGTTGTTTTCCAAATCTTTGGCTGGAGATGTTGCTTTCTGGTTTAGAAATTTGGAAGCTCATTTCATTTGTTCATGGAATGAGTTTTATAATTCTTTTTTGAGATACTGGTGAGAGAATAAATCCTTCGATCAGTATTTATCTGAGTTCTCTGCCTTGAAGAAGAAGAGAGACAAAACTGTCATTGAATTCAACAGAAGATTTCATAATTTGTATTTCAACATGCCAAAGGAGATTAGACCTTTAGAAAAAGTTGCTATGATACATTATGCATCAGCTCTTCAACAACCAGATTTAGTCCTTCATCTCAGAGAGAGGAGGTCATCTTCCTTGCATCAAATCTTTTCAAATGCGAGAGAGGTTGAAGACAACATACGAGCTTGTGGAAAGCTTGTAGATCAAAGTAGAAATGAAGATTTGAAATAAGAACAAGTCTATGGAGAACAAAAATCATATTTGGGTACAAAGGAATCCGAGGAAGAAAGAGCAACTACTCCTCATTGTCTTACTGTTGGTATTAAAAATCAACTGCCATTTTTAACTTTCAATGATTTTCATGATTTTATCTTCTTAAATTTCAGTCAAGGGTTGTTACAGGCAGAAAATGAAGCTAAGAATGAACAAGTTTATGAGCAACAAATACCAGACTTGGATGCTAGAGAATTCAAGGAGAATATCCAAGCTTGCAAGAGTATTCGAGGTCATGCATACTTTGAAAATATGCATGTGCATGAACAAAAAAAAGACTGTGAGTATGATTTAGATTTGGAACAGAATTCTTCTGTGTTTTCAGATTTTTCTATGGACAGGGATGCATGTTATGCTTATGATCAATTTCCAAATCATTTTGAGCATATGGTAACATATGAATGTATAGATAATTACATATTTTTAGCTGATTATTATCAGTATGCTTTAAATCCTACTGTACAATTATCTTGTGATCATCCTGAAAACGAAATTGTTACTCTTAATGATCAAGAGTTGCTTACGGAAGGACAAGAAGGACATCTACTCTTAAGCAAGGAGGAATGTTTGCATGGGAAGTTATTTTCTTTGGATCAATATGTTCCCGATCATGGTTTTGTGGATCCGGTAGCAGCCTTGTTGGATTCATATCATTCAGATTTTCTGAAAATTTCATATTTTATCACTTTACCAGCATTTATTGGTAAGTATGATTCTCTGAAGAAGTTTTTATTGCTACTATTTTATTTCTGTTATTTTATGTTGATTAGTGGCATACATCATATTATTTCAGTCATGAAGTTGCTTGAATGGTTACTGTGGAAGTTTGCATTTAGTTGAGTAAATTGGAGAGCTGGTTAGAATAGGGTAGAATAGGAAATAAGCTCGCTTCCAGAGTATTTTCTTTCCTTCAGTTTGTGGCAGGTGCATCGGTTAGTTTGCTTAAATAAGTGGCATTTTTTGAATAAGTTGCAGAGGTTTGGAATGAAGACTCCAGCCCAATGAATAGAAGGCACGCAGTCTGCTTGGTCTTGGAAGCTCACAGGGAGCATGCCATCCCCAGTCAGAGCTAGATGTTGGTACCATATCTTCCCCATCAAGATTCTCAGATTCTGGCAGCATGCCTGTAAATAGAGACCTCATTATAAGTCATAAGTCAAGCTTTTCATTGCCACATCGAATGTATATCTAATTTCAAATCGTGAGATTAGTTTCAAAAGCTCATATGGGATAATCTTCAGTGCATTCAAGGATAAATAAAGCATTAACATGAGAAAAAGCTCAGTTTTCAAAGTTTTAGAGTGTCAAAGCAAGCACCGCAAAAGTCCACAAGTCTATGTGTCATGGGATAAGTGGCATTATGAGGCTTTATAATCATACATTGTTTATATGTTATTACAAGCATCAAGGTTCAGTGTTAATTGTTTATGTTAACAAACACATATGTATCAAGCGATACTGAGGCAAAGAGCACCCAAAGTGGAGTTTCACCGATCAACAACCTCTGCGCAATATCAATTTTCGAACACCAAGGGTGCATTTAAAGGAGCCCGAGCCTGAGTGCTAAATGTCAGAGACAGAGTATCCATAGAAGATCTTGATCAATTTAATTCTAGAGCACATGGCAACGATAGATGGAAAATAGGTGTAAAAAAATATCACCATTTTCAGGCAACAATTTCAACAAACCACCAGATCACCAATGGTAGTTATTAAGTTCTCTAGCTTGTCCGGATCATAAGCAAAGGATAATACAAAGCAAATCATAGAATTGAGACATTGCTGCATTTTAGGAAAAATCATCGACATCAGCTGCCAGAAAGTTGCAATTCACCATATTCGTGGACAATATTTGTGAACAACACACTAGTCATTCCATTTCTGTCAAGTTTATACAAAGCGATCCTGGCAGAATACTGGGTGAAATATGGCTCGAGATCATCAAATGTTTTAAGTTTTCTAGATCGATGGCATATTTTATCATCTCCTACTACATCATGAGCATATCTCATTTCTTTAGGAACGAGTTTCGATTAAAACGATTTACCTGATGAGATAACATTGGAACATATTATTTAAAGAGCAGCCAATCGATTGACAGGAAGAGGGGTTTCCAGCCTTAGAGGCCGTGTGATTGTAAGAGTTGAGTTATCAGTCTGGGTTTCTTTTATAGCCTGCTAGTATATTTTGGAAGTGTATGGAGGATGAGAAATCCTTTATGAACCTTTTTTTTATATTTCTAATCAATGCAAATGTTGTTCATGTCTTTGACTGTCTGTAATAACTCTTATGAAAGATAGTGTTTCTATCCCTAGTATCTTATTATAGATGCAGATATTTGTGTTCCTTTTTGCAGAATGTTTTTTTGTTTAAAGAGTATTTGTCAGTTTATATAATCAACTGTTTGTGGTTATATGACTTATTTTTAAACTGGTTCATACATTGCTACTATTTCTAGTTATATGTTTTTTATATCATCCTTGTTTACCATCCCTTGTATATACTTATCAGTTTTTATTTGATTCTTGAGTATTGGTCATTCATCTACCCTTCAATTTTCCTCTTCTGTTATTTCAAACCAAACCCATTCAAATTCAAGCAATCAGTTTGCCTTTGAGCATTAAGATGTGTTAAGCTTGGCTCTCTTGCAGTCGAGGGTTAACTTTAGCACTAACAAGAGAACTATACATAATGTTACAAAAATGGTATCTTCAAGAACTAGACCCATTGTCATCCAGAGACCCCCAATTTCTAGTGTTACTTCCAATCTCATTACACATTCTCCTTTCTTCTCTAGAGCGAGGAATCAAAACCTTCCACCTACTCGGTAGTATCCTTCTACACCCATAACCCAACACCAGTGGATCATGGCCATTACCAAAAACTTCCCACACTCGTGGCTCAAGGCCCTTATACAAGAAAACAACAGCGAAAAACATCGCCCATACAGACACATTGTAAACACAAAAAAGAAGCATTACCCTGAGCCTGCAATTGGGGGTGTCCTGTCCTCCTGTGAGTTCTCCACACGAACCAGTATCGACTGAACAGGATTCGTCGGAGGGGAGTTTGCTTGAACCGAATAGCAATTGAAAGGATCCTTTGCAAGGTCCAAAACCCCTTCCATATCAACTAAATTCTTCAGCATATCCTCCGTTAAGTTATTGATAATTTGAGTCCCCAGGTTGCCAAAAATTTCATGTTCCATCATTGTTCTTGCCAACATCTTCCTCATCTCCCATTAAGGGATCAGAAGCGCAGCCGAGCCCTGCTCCTCCATCTTCGACTGCATTTCTTCTTCCTCCATGATTGAGATTGTTTCATTGATGTGGGGGGGAACTCCCTCTATGAACTCTTTCCCCCAATAAATTTCGGCATGACTCCTCTCGCCTCTACCTCTTCCCCCGCGTCGGCTGCACATACGATGGCGAGGAGCCATCACCACCTTACAAATTTCCAATGCTTCAAGACTCCTTCGCACCAGCGGAGTATCAATACGTCTCTGCACCTCGTCCTTCATCTCTGCTCCCATCATTATATCTCCTATAAATACCTTTCTTGAAACTCTCCTGCAAGTACCACCATTAACTGGCTTCATCATGGACCCTAGGCTATCATTAATTGCAAGTTCAATATACTCCTTGGCACAATGTCCTTCCACATCCTTTCCACCTCCGGTTCCCATGCTTTCACGCTACATATTCCTCATCTCCCAAATGCTACTCCTTAACCATAACATTATTCCTCTGCGGCCTTCCCTCAAACTGTCTCATCCACTTAAATGGAATGATCTTCTCCCTTCCTTGTCCTCATAAATCTACCCCCCTCGCATGCTGTGACGTAATTCCCCCTACCCGCCTCCAGATGGATGTGTATCCTCCGACACATCTTCTCCGTCTCCATGTGCCACGTCTTCGATTGCATGTGACCCCCGAACTACTTGTTCACCCGCATCCGGAGCTCATATTCTTTGTTATACCACATCTTCTCCTTAAAGTTAAAAATAACTTTAATTAACTTAATGTATAAAATATATAATAATAAATTAAATTAATATTGTATAAGAGTCCGTTTTCAACATATTAATTATCATTAATATATTTATTTATTTTTAAATTTCAATAAATTTGTAAATTTATTTTGTATTAATTTTATTTAAATTTAATAAATATATAATTAGCATAAATATATATCAATATCTACAAATTAATATAATATAATGAAATTACGTTGTGGTGTCTCATCTCTATATAAAATAGAAAGCATTACATTGATTTAGTCTTTTAAAATTGTTAAATATAAAGATAATTTAAGTAACTAAATATAAAGATAGTTTTTACAAAATGATAATTTTTTTAGTTTGAATATAGATTCAATTGTAAGTAACCTTAATAGCTAGTTTAGTTGGTTGGGCTGCATTTGAGGTTTATTTTAAATTTTTTTATCCTTTGGTTTTTACATATGAATTGCTTTTTATATATGGTTTATAGTCTAATTAAATTAATTATAAATACAATTATATATATTTGTTTCACTATCTTTTTAGTAATTTTAAAAATACATATAATTTAATTAAATCAATTGTATCTTATTTAATTTTAATTTTTTTAAAAGAGATTTATTTTTATTTTTATGGTTGTATATCACTCTTAAATTATAGGTTTTGAAGTATAGAATCAATATTTATTATATTTTGAGTCACGATTTACATATGGTTTAAATTTGGGTTAAGTGATTTATTTGTTTGATTCCTTTTGAATATAAAGTGTTTAAGTTGCCTTACTCACCATTGATAAGTTATGCTTAAATATTTTAATAAGTAAATTGTAAATAATAATAATTTTAATGGTTATATTTTAATTTTAATTTTTTTTATAAAATTCAAAAAAATTATATAATGTTTTTCATCCTTATATAATAAAAACATAATTTTGTGGTGATTACCATATTTAATTTTGTTTGAATTTTGAGGTAAATATGTTAATGGTAGGATTGAATATAAGTGGAATTTAATATCATCTATTTGCCATTATAACTATGATCTTTGCAATCAATATATATATATATATATATATATATATATATATATAATAATGAACATTGAATCTCAAAAATAACAAGAAGATAGATTTTGATTTACTTATGTGTGTAAAGAATATAAATTTTAAATGTTTAATTATTATCTTTAAATGTCCTATAACAACTTTAGAAGTTAAATGTTTTTATAAAAGTTAAACCAAATATTAAAAAATACCTAAAATGAATATCTAAAACAAAAACCAACCATTTAATTAATAACAACTATAACAACTTTAGAAGTTAAATGTTTTTGTAAAAGTTAAACCAAATATTAAAAAATACCTAAATAAACTTAATGGATATCTAAAACAAAAACCAACCATGTAAATTAAATGGTGAGCTATACATTTCTTAAGCCTAAGGAAGTTGTGTAAGTATGCTAGTGAATTTCTTGGTGCATAGTGGTAGATAGAGTATAGGTTAGATGACATGGTAAGCGATGGATGATTGCGGTCTTTTCCCAACGTGCACGTGAAAATTTCTGAGAAAGGTTCAGAGATTATAAGATTATGGTTAAGCACCATTCACTAACCTATGGAGAAAATGGAAATTCCCCACGACGAGTGTATTGGTTATTAATAATCTTAGAGGTAGTTAAACCCTTGTGAAAATAAAAGCGATGCCTTGCAAGGATATAAAGGGGAACGTTAAGAGAGAGTTGAGATTAAGGCCCTAACGTATTTTAAGCAAATAAGGTTTAAATGTAAAATACTGGTAAACAATGGTAGTAGAATGTGTTTAATAGATTTACTCGTAATAAAAGCTTCTAACTCTATGAATAAAATTAGATCTTTTTAATAAATTTTAAGTTTGTTAAAATTGAATATTTATAATGTATTAATTGTTTTTTTTTTTTTATTGTTGTTGTATTTACTGTGATTTGTAAGTCACATTTAAATTTAAATTTAGTGGTGTTTCAAAATCATTGTGTTCTTTTTGAAGTATTGGTGTGTCATCTAAGAGTGGTTGCATGTAGATGTTATGAACCATGAGGACATAATATTTTAGTAATAGACATGATTGCTTTGATGAATTAGGGAAAATAATAATTTTCCGAGAGGAAGAATATTACATTAATATTGCAATGGTGTTTTAGAGAATAAACCCTAGATCAAGACAACTTGAAATTGATACTAATGAGAAGATAGAAATAAATGAAAGATTAGATATTATTAAAATCTTCTAAAAAAATTCTAACAAGAAGTTGACATAAAACATAAGATTTGAGACTCAGGACTTATAAAAATGATAAAAGATGGACTAGATGTTTTAGAAGATAAACATAGAAGAAATCGTATGCATTTGGATTGTGAAAAGTAAGAATAATTAGAAGATGAGTTGATAAATCAAATTTTGTCCCATGATCGTAAGAAGACTAAAGAAGTTAAAAAATATTATGAAAAACACATCATTTATTAAATTTGGAGAGAAATTCTATTAGGACTTTACTAATATCGTTTTTTTTAATCTTTAATATACTTCCTTAAATTTGAAAAAAATAATCCAAATAAATATTTCTTCAACTAGAGTTATTTTTTATTATTCTAAATAAATTTTTTAAATAGTGTTGAAGTTAAGAATGATGATAGAAAAACATATTCATTAAATTTAGAGAAATTATATTATGAGGATTTTGTCAATAATGAATTTTTTAAAAATCTTTATTATATTTTTATTAAATTTGGAAAAAATAATTCAAATAACTATTTTTTCAATTATAATTATTTTTATTACTCCGAGTAAATATTTAGTATTTTAGCATTTAAAGAAATATTATTTCAATTAGAACGACATGGATAGGCCATATGTCATGAAGAGTTTATGAAAATCCCTAATATGTCAAACCTTAAAAATGGCAAGATATTGAGATATATTATGTAGAGATAATCCAATAAACTTATACAAATAATTGCATGTGATACTACAAGAAGTTCTCTATCTATATTTAAATAACACCATGAATAGGTCAAAGGGACTGCACTAGGTATAACACTATTATTACATAGTGAGAGTGTAAAAGCATTACTCCTATAATAAATCGATCTAAGGTAGATAATCTATTATAACATCCAATGGTGAGATATGACTACGTCTTATAGACTAGAGAAGTTTTAATGCCTAATGAATCTCACTCCTAACTATTACATTTAGGGTCCAAATTCGAAGTTTACTTTATTTAAGTTTACTTTATTTAGGTTAAACATTGAATATGAATATGTTTCTCATGAATACACATTGAGAATGTAATTCCAAATCAACATCGATTACTTGTAAAAAAAATTGAAGCTACAATATTTATTGATTGAACAAAAATAATCATTAGCTATCACTTTTTCAATGCCTAGGCAACATCTAATCAACATTTTATTGACTACTTCACAACTAGACAACAAAAACACATCTTCTTTTTTTCTTACATCGCTTAAACAATGTCAAATCGACATTAATGTTATGGTACCAATGTCAAAGTAACATTATATACATCTCTTAAGAAATGTCTTAACAATGCTAATTTTTTGAAGCAATTCTAGCGTGATGTTTATAACATCGCTTAAGCGATGTTTTGTTTGATTAAAAAAAATCTAGCATTTCCTCATGATAAGCATTGCTCCCATAATAAGCATGATAAGCATTGCTCCCTACAACATAATATCAATAATACCCTATAATCATGAGTGCAATGTGAAGGATGATGGTGGCGTTGTGTAGTTACAAGTAGATCAAAGTCACCGTGATAAACATAGGATACTTAAAAAATGTTAAATCAATAAATATTTGTATATCATTTTGAAGGGCATTGCCTTTTGGATCATGAATAAGAAAATTAGAGGTTGGATGGCATGTGTGACATGTGAGATTAATGTGAAAATTGCAACAAACAATGACATTGAAGGCCACTTGTGATATTGTAGCCTTAAAAATTTAATGTATATGTTTTTGAGTTTAAATAGTTTAAAATCATACTTGTATCTCTAAAATGATTATGAACTATGTATAAGCAATGTTGTGAATTAAGGTTTTGTTGTGATTTAACTCTAAGAAGCAATTGTGAGTCAATGTAGAAATTCCAATCAATAAACTATTTTATTTCAAAAAATAATAAAGACTTTGTAAATATAACTTCATGAAAAAAGTAAAGATGGGTTTGTTGGTAAAAATAATGTTCAATAAAAGGCTTTGAAGTTAAAATACATTTTCCAAAAGATTTCTCAACTTTCATATTTTTATACATAATAAAAATTGGACACTAATGACTTTGGGAGAGAAAGTAATTGAATAAGTTTAGAGGAAAATGTTTTATTTGCGAAAAAATTGGCGACATGGAAAATTACATTTACAAAGAAAGAACAAGAATTCAACATAAAGACATTTCAAGTGAAGAAAAATGTGGTGTTTTTGTTTCTCTATATTGCAGAGACTTCCAATGATGTGGTACATGGATTCTAATGCATTTAATAGTATGAGGTACAATAATGTTTTCAAAGTATTGAAGGAATATGTTGCACATAAGAAGGTGGTTCTTGGAAATGGTGTTAACCTTGAAGCCAAAAGAATAAGTGATATGTACATGACACTAGAGTATAGCGCTAAGAAAACTATTTTTGATGTATATTAAGTTCATGTTAAAAGGATTATGATCTCATTTAATCAAATTATTAAGAAGGCTTACAAAATATGTTTGAAAACACAACCACATGAGGCATATAAATAAAATATGCTATATTAAAAATAAAACTAAGTCCAAGTAAGGTAGGGATCTTTTGTTTTATAATAAAAAATGAAATGTGTTTAGTTTCCTTCTAACATTGAACCGGGCATTGACATACAAAATGTGTTCGATGAACAATGTTTTTAGTGAGAATGTGAAGAAACTTATACTTGAGTTTTTGTATGATATCCTTATATCCTCTAAATCAAAAGAAGATGAGGAGCATTATAGTCTAGATCTTGATGAGGAGCATTATTTTCTAGGTATCAAAGTTGAATACTTATTAAAATCCCAACAAGGAAAATAGTTAGAAGAACCTTCACATACTTGTGATGAGATCTTTAATTCCCTTTTTAATTAAATCAAAATAGCAAGCTGTTCATAAATTATAAACCCAGGGCCACAAAGGCTTATGAGCTACCAGACAAAGTATATGCTAGACACTGTAACTTGGATGATCTTAACACAGAGGAGAATAATGAATTACTGAATTGAAATTAAGATGCAACCGTGGTGAATAGACTCCTATGAATTTACCAATTACAGAAAGAATCTTGCAATCAAACCGAAGTACGTAACTCTCAACTTCAAGACATGTTCTGCTATGCTATAACATTCTGCTATGCTACGGAAAGTAAGAAACATCTAACGATACTATGTTATGCTACAGAAAGCAATTAACATCCATATCTAATTTAACAAACTGAGAAATTTATAGGAAAACAATTCGATAAACCACAACTAAATGAAGGAACTGGATAGACTAATTTAACTCTACAATCCGCTTCTACCTTTACGCACTAACAACATAATTCCACAAATGAGCTTAATGCATCCATTCACCACATAAGTAATTTTAATTCAATGTTCGTCATTCATATATTCCCCTGTAAATGATAATAAAAATGACTATGCAATCCAGTCGTATCACTACTTAAGAGTTCACACTCACTTATGCTCAGCACACCAAATATGAATACCAACAATTAAATCAATCAACACTGCATCAAACATTAAATTCATCAACATTAACAATCATGCATAAAAGAAAGAAATCCTACTTATAACAGCACCTGTTACAGAAGGGGGCCCTGCCTCCGGCAACAGGGGTTGAACAGCCACTCACTCACACAAAATTGATCAACACATTCAAATCAGGTAAATCAGAAGTTCTTTTATAAAAAAGTATGATACAATGTTCAATAGATCTTATGCAAATTGTGGCTAACCCTTCTGAAAGAGTCCCATTGTTTTTATACATCAATGCTCATGAAAGATGTATGAAAGATCGTATAGTTACAACAGATTTCCCAATAAGGCCTATCTACGGATCCTCCAAGAGATATTTCAGGAGTCTGTGTCATGGAAAGTGGAGATGATTCCAGAGATATCAGAGTGGTCAACTATGAGTCATCATAGACCCGAAATACTGAGTTAGGTACAAAATCTCCGATCCTTGGATCGATTGCATCATCATCTAAACGCTGGGTAGGTAACCAAGATGATGTAGAGAAATACATCAACTTGTTATCCTTGTGTTCTGGCTCAAGACTGAGATGCATATCATCCAGCTTCCATAATTCCTTCATTCTGCAACCTGAAGGAAAAATGATACTGAACCTGAAACACCACTTCTTTAGTAGGCAATAATGGCAACATAACTCTATCCAAATCATAAGAAATTGACAAATAACAAAGAGAACAAGATCAATTCTTACCAAGGCCAAAATGTGCAAAATGTATGAAAGAGAGCCAATGGTAATACAGGATCAAGTCAAAAAGATTCATAAACAAGGTAAATAAGGGAACAAAAATGGTCATATGCACAGCCCGTCATCTCCCCCCAACCAAAGGGTTTACATGTCCCTATGTAAACTAAGACTGTGATCCACTAACAGGGGTGCTTGGAGAGCTACTTAGGCACTCATCACTCCACTTATAGGAAGAGTGGCCACCTTCTGTTATGCTGTAAAATCCTTCTGTTCACCAACAACCTTGAAAAATTCACTGTCTTCTCCATCCACCACAGGGCACCAAAGTATAGGGAAGTGAAATCGGATCCCGATCCAGTTGGCTCTATGCGTACTCAGGAAGTCGAAGTAGACTTGTATTCTTTCTAGGGCTTGCTCAAATATTCGAATAGAGAAGAGATCTTTCCTTTTCAAATCCAAGCTCAGAGCATTAATCCTTCTTCGTAGACATAGCATCAGCTCCAACCTATGAAAGGGGATCCAATTCCTGCATTCATGAACAAATTTAAGTTGGGCGGTCTCTAGGAGAGTAATGAATGATCGATCTTGCATAACCAGGTTTATGGACGTGAATAACTTTTCAACTGAGGGGGAAGCTCTCACCCAAAGAGCATCTTCCCATTCAATATTTTCTACAGCAGTGGCAGCATTGTTCCATCTCAAATGATTGCTCATGAAGGACATGAATGCCCTCAGTTGTACTTCCCCTACATGAGGGTTTGGGTCCCAATCCTCATAGTTTGTCATAACCAGATTATGCATATATAATTCACATAAAAAAATTTGTTCTTCATCGTTACCCTTGGAAAAGGCAGCAACAAACTGATCTTTTGTCTCAATATGATCATTATATCCCATAGTTACCATTGACAGTATAAAAGATATAAGTTGTTCTTTTAAAAACAAAGAATACAAATTCGAAAGGGGTCATAGATTCCTCATGGAATGAGCCAGATAATTCATATATTCTTTTTCAAATTTCAATTTCTCCACTTCTTGACTAAGTCTTCTCATGGCCATGGCATAATCTTGTCTCTGTAGCTATTCTATAATTATTTCCTGCTCTTTCCCTTTCCTCTGATCATTGGCCAATTTAAGTTGTCTTTCCAGGTCTCTTGCTATCACCTGTAGCTGAGCTATCATTTCTTCCAGGTATTTTATTTGGATATCATCCGAAGGGTTCTCTTCATGCATCTCTTGACCCTCTGGTCCTTCTGCTTCAAAACCCTATGGTCCTTCTGCTTCAAAACCCTCTTTAGGTTCCATACTTTTTGCTTGCATGCTATCCTCTGTTCCTCCATCGCTGAGTGTCTCCTTGCAGTATTCCCTTTATTTTCCTTCCAATGCCATGACCTCCAATAGGGTATCCATATTATATCTCTCCATCCTCTGAATTTGCTCTTGTAGGGCCACCATTTCTTCTGTTTTCTTCTGATAATAACTTTTCAAATCCCAGTAATCTATCTTCAACTTACCATACGCTCTTCGGTATCTGCACAACAGAAAATACTGAAATCTCCTTAGCCTATTACCTCGCGTCCTTTTGAATAAAGTTGTCCATCATTTTTATTTCTTCTGCTGTTCTTCTACATTCTGCAATCCAAATTGGTTCTCCCGGTTTTTACTGGTGCTTTCTGACATGATGAATACTTCCCATTCTTCCTCCAATTCATTGTTCTGGCCAGGCAATTTTTTCTGGTCTTGTCGATCTTCCCAAGCCCTTGATCTTGTCCGGGTATGGGGTCCTTCTATTGAACATGTTGGGGTTTTAGCTTGAAGGCTTCTCTTGCTTCCCGTATGAACTGGTTTCTCCTTTTTGGTTTCTGGGGTAATTTCCAATGTTTTCCTCTTCTTCCTCCCTGTCTGCCTGGTGTTCGAGGGTATGCCCACAAATGATTTCCATGTCTGGTTCTGTTTCTGTAGGGCGTCCTCCACCAATAATCTAATCAACCCATGATATGCTAGACTTGTGTCTGGATTATTACTGCCCTTAACCATTTTGCTCATTAATTCTAAGGATTTCCACAGAAAATATGGCATGTTGATGTATTTCTGGTGCCTTAAGTGGTTCAAAATTTTAAAATGATAAGCAAAAATTAGACTGAATCGACCTTCACTTGTGATGAATTTTCATATGCAGAGCACCACCTCACCCCATGGAACTGGTAATGAAGCTCGTTTTTTCCCTTTTTTTGTTCCTTGTAGCAGTTCACCATGTTTCAAAAACATGTCGATAAGGGGCTTTATTGACACACATCTCTCGAACCATTTTTCGCCTATCTGTGGTAATCTAGAGACCCTTGCAATTGTTAGCTCATCCACTTGAATTTTCAATCCTCATACTTCGGCAACTTCACTGTCATAGGTGAGCGCAAATTCCATTGCAATCGCAGCATCTTCCTTCTTCATTTTGTCGAAATAATCCAACCATCCTGCCTGCTGAAAAAACTGTTTTTACCTCTCTGTTTCCATATACCATATCCGTGTTTTCAGGTTCACTATGCATTTCTCCCTTCATTGCATTTCATTCCTTATTTCTCCCCAGATGCTTACAGTGCTTCAAGTTTCCTATCGGTTTCCCAAATAAAAAAATGGACCTGGGTTATGCGAGGGTGGGTTATCAACATTGATCTAGCTGAGAGCTCATAGGTGGTGGAATTACTATCAGGAAACAATTGGTTTGATAGAATTTAGAGGCAACTCCAATTTCTCCCCCCCTAACCAACGCGGCACGTGATCCCATTTGGCACTAATTGGATTGATAAATCATGATCCGTCCTTTTGTACCCATCAAAAGCGAATGAAGGATGGTTACGCACCTGCCTTACCTGAGAAGAGATGCGTGGAGTTCAATTGCTGGTTGGTTGCGATGATGAGAAGAAGGGTAGAAGGTTCTCCACTTCTTGCACTGATGGTTGTAATGAACTACGATCATTCTCCTTTGTGGCTAACAAGTTGTGGTGATGTTCTGGTATCGAGTCCTGTCAAATGGGATTTGATATGAGTCGGGTTAGCTGCTGAACGGGATCTGTGATGCTGCGGATCAATGCTGAGTGATCCTGTTTCCATTTTCTGGCGACGTCAAATGATGATGGGCCCATACAGGTAAGAAAGATGCTTCCATGTGGATATGACGTGGAAGGTAGCCGAAAATGTGACCGTTAAAGTGATGGAGAAGTCAGAAAAGGAGCCGGTAACATTAAGTAAAAATGATTCCGTGGTGTTGCAGAAATTTATGGGAAATGGATAAGGGTTCTGTAATGGGACAGAAAGGGATTCGGTAATGGAGTGGAAAAGGGTTTCGATAATGGAGCGGAAAGGGGTTCTACAATGGAGTGGAACATGTTCTGTAATGAAATAGAAAGAGGTTCTATAATGGAGCGAAAAGGGGTTATGCAATGGAGTGGAACATGTTCCGTAATGAAACGGAAAGGGGTTCTGCAATGGGGCGGAACATGTTCTGTAATGGAGCGGAAAGGGGTTCTGTAATGGAGCAGAACATGTTCTATAGTGCTGTAGATGAAATAGTGGAAAAACTGTGTAAAAAAATCTGAAGAGTAGTTATCCAAGAGAGCAGGGCCATCCATAGGTGAGTGATATCAGGGGGAAGGATGGGATGAATGGAATAAGAAGGGGAATTATGATAGAATGTCCCCGCAAAGAATCAACATATAGACTTATTAGTATCAAAAAATAATTTTATGGTCACAGACTAATTTTATTTATTTATTATTTTTTTTTATAGGCTGCGTCCAAGGAGGATTTTCACAGTCTATTTTTCTCTTCTTTTTTTTTAGGGTTGCGTTCCAAAAGGATTTTCACAGTCCATTTTTTTTTAATTCTTCAGAGGTTGAGATGGTAATCTTGAAGTCATTGGTACACCAGTAGGAAACAATATTGCGGATGACCGTCTCTTTGGACAATGGTTTCTTATATGGCCTTAGTCTGTGACCATTGGCCATAAGAAGCATTCCCTCACCATCAATGGTTCTGAGTCGTACTGTACCATTATCAAAAACTGTTTCGATCTCATATGGTCCCTGCCAATGAGTGTGAAGTTTCCCTTTGAAATTTTTGAACCTGGAGTCGTAGAGAAGAGCCCAGTCACCCTCTTGAAAATACTTAGCTTTTATGAATTTATCATGCCACTTGGTTCGTTGTTGTTGCACAATGGCTGTACGTTCTATGGCAGTCAACCGCAATTCATCAAGCTCATTAAGCTGCTGCAGGCGAGTATGTTGGGCTTGTGCTAGATCCATGCCTAATTGAAATGTAGTTCTTAATGTTTTAATCTCAATTTCTATTGGTAGGGTGACTTGCTTGCCATAAACTAATTGATAAGGACTCAAAGCTGTTGTACTTCTCCATGCTGTTTTGTAGGCCCATAATGTTGATGTATATGTAACTTCAGAATGTATTTCACATATATGTATATTGTATTCCTATAGAGATGTTATTATTCCTCTATATGGAAGTGGTTTTATTCCTATAGAGATTTTATTATTCCTATATACGGAAGTGTCGTCATTTATATTGTAAGTGTCATAACTTATACTTGATGGGTTATTAGACCACCTTGTTGGGGTTGGCCCTGTATAAGTCATGTGGGTCAAAGGGTTATTAGACCACCCTATTGGGGGTCGGCCATGTGGGTCAAAGGGTTATTAGACCACCCTAGTGGGGGTCGGCCCAGTTAGCATTATGTTAAGTCGTTAAGTTGAGGCCGACCTAGTTGAGTAAAGGTCAAGTCAAGTTAGTGTATAAATAGAGAGTGTGTCTCTCTCATTTTATGCATTCTATTCTCTCACTCACACTTGGGAGAGTGGTGCACTTGTGGAGGAGGAGGCTCTACTGCTAGGAGAAGACTATCTCTTGTATTCTGGTTGTATCATTGCTCTATCTATCTCTGAGGAAGTTATTGGGGTTTTTCACCTTTATAGTTTTCCCCAAGTAAACTCTGTGTCTCTTGTGTGCTTGCATTATTGTGTCCATGATTGATATGTTGTAGATTTGCTGTACATGTTGTTCTCTCAGTTAAGATCCTAGATCATATTGAAGTAAATTCTGAAAATTTAACATGGTATTATAGCTAGCCTGAAAGAAGGCATGATATGGCATGTATGACACTTGTTGCACTTACGATGCTAGGGCTTGATATAGCAAAAACCAGTCATCGTAGAACTTTCACTATAAATCCGTTTTGGTGAAGGTTTCGGATCTGAAACTTTTATAGGTCGAAGATCAGATCCCCATGTACCTTGTGTCCAAAGGAAAACCTTTAATTCGTTGTACTTTGTGATTTATGATCTGTACAATATAGGGTTTCTTCCAGATCTGAGTCAAAATCAGGTGACCTTGGGAAAAAGGTCATAACATGGGCTAGGAAGCTCCAAATGAAACTTCATAAAAAGTGATAGGCAGTATATAGACTGTACTATCTCCTAAAAAGTTTTCAGAGGCCGAAGTTGAACCAATGACACGTGGCACGCCGTACAAGTTCGCTCTCCTATATTATCCGATAAACAGGTTACGTTGCGACACTTGGAATAACTCTCTCTCAGAGAATCCAATGGAGTTCAAACCTGTTCGGATGGAAAGATAATAGGTCGGGCTATCTTAGGAAAACTTTTCAGAGGCCGAAGTTGAAACAGTGACACGTGGCACGCCGTACAAGTTCGCTCTCCGGTATTATCCCGTAAACAGGTCACGTTGCGACACTTGGCATAACTCTCTCTCAGAGAATACAATTGAGGTCAGACCTGTTGGGATGGAAAGATAACAGGTCGGGCTATCTCAGGAAAAATTTTCAGACCTTGTGTAATTAAAAGTTCGGAGTTACACCAGAAACAATCAGGTACATATTTCTGTCAAAACATAATTATTTTTTGAGTACCTTCATTCACGGCTTCCTGAATTTAGGGCTTCAGAGAAAGTTGGAATTTTTGTAATCGGAGACCATGGCTGGATACTACTCATCAAAATCAAAATTTAGAGACCAAGATCAGATTTTTTGGTTGGGCAGAAGGCCGGGCTTGATCAAACCCCAGTTTGGGACTTTGATCGGAAAGATGGAAAATTAGGGCTTCTGCAAAAATTGGAATTTTGGAAATTTGTGACCACGGCTGGAAGCTCCTTAGAAAAATCGAAGCTTAGAGTTTTGAATCAAATATTTTGGTTGGGTGAAGCTCTGGGAAACTCAAACCCTAATTCAGGGTCCTCCCTAGTGAATCTGGAAATCTAAAGGGCAATTTTGAGGGGTGAAACTTTGCAGTTTTCAAATTCTGAATATACCAACTTGATCAGCTCATCAAGGCGCATATTTCTATCCTTTCGAAAGTTTGAATTTTTGGGGTTTCTTTGACAAACCCTAATCCAGCTCCAGGTCCAATTCTTGCAAATCAAGTGGATTGGATTAATCCTAGAAGAAGATGGATTGGTCACCTGCATAACTGAAGAAGTTCCTGTCTCAGAGGAAGATGAGGCTAAGGCCTTCCATAAGAAGATTACAAGCAATCTTGACAGGTATGTTTCATGGTTAATTTTATCATATGTTTGTCTTCATATCATTACAGTACAATCTTGATTAATTATTGGACTTGTCGTATCACCTTAATAGAAGATATTCATTGATTAAGGTTTTTCCACTTATGATTGTACTAATGCATTGTGATGTTGTATGAGGTTTATGTTGTTTGCTAACACAAAAGGTACACCAAGAAAGTCATATCATGTTCTACTTCAAGAACATATGCTCATGGTGACATGAAGACAAAGATTCATCTATTGTCATGGATCACATAGAAGATCTACTTTCGAGGTATGTATAACTTGGTTGTACAATGGTTAACTTATGAGACATGCAGGTTACTAGCACAAGTCACTGAAGAGAACCAAAAGACATTATGCCGGTATGTTAGACATAGCTAGCTGGCATGCTAATCGAGGTATGTTTTTCCTATATCAAGCTAGAATCCTACCTTGTGTTAGGATCTTATACTGTTGTGTTGTTGATAATGATTATTCATGAAGTCATAGGTTTGAATAATCATGGTTGTATGCATATTATGTTTCTTACCATATCTGATGATATGACTAACCAGAAGAATCATGAAGGTATAGGTTTGAATAATCACGGGTTTTATGCATATTATATTTCTTATCTTGATTGATGATTCAACTAACCAGAAGAGTCCTATGATCAAATAAGAATATGTATGAGTAAAAGAAGACTTCCCTGAAACCTTGAATACTAATGTTTATTATCTGTGAATGATCATGAATATACATGTTTAAGATTATTGTGTTTTGATAGTATTAAGATTATACTAATAAATGTGTGATTATGTATGAGACCTCAAGGATAACACAATGATGATACTAATAAGCATGCATAGTGATTAAGGATGGATGTAAGTTCAAGGATAGGTAATCTAGGAAGAAAAGATCAAGAGGGAGCACACTCTAGTTGTTCCTGCAAGAAAGCAAAGGAGCACACTTCAGTAGTTTCTGCAAGGATGCAGATATTCAGAGGGAGTTGACCACTTCTCACAATCCACATAAGAATGGAGTTGCAGAAAAGAAGCAATGACTGAGAGGGAGTCAACCAACAAACAAACAAAGATAAGTATTTAGATTGTCATTACTTGCGTATTTTATTGTTTAAATAATACTGTTCAATAATGTATATACTGATGTTCCTAGAATTAGGTTGTGTATTATGCATATTAGAATAGTTGCATTGATGAAAAGTATACTACTAATATGCATGGGCAAGTGGCCTATGGCACTGTACAACATTCCATTGCTACTTATCTAGAATGAAACCTCTTTGCTGACATGTTGGGAGTTGTGCACACTCTTAACAATGTTCTGGTAGAGATTGGAAGGCATCTAGAAAGTTACGGGATATGGATAAATGTTGTATTGAAGCATTGGCTAATATAATTGCATGACTGTATGACATATTTCTTTATGTGTAAGAATTTGTTCTGAAAACTATGAGATGTTTTCTAATCATGCAATTTAACTTGTTGCATAGGAAAGATCATATACCATCACCTACAAAAGAAGGACTACAACATTTGTTCAAAGCAACAAAATTATCTATTGAAGATATTGAAGATATTGAAGTTCCCAGGATACGGGAAGAATGCCATGATCCATCGATCATGAAGAACGATATTTGGGATGCGGTCCCAAGATCTGAAGGGAAGTTTGTTATGACTTCCATATGGATCTATCAAGATCAAGCATGCTATAGATGGCAGCATACAGAAGTATAAAAGTGATGAAATGGAAGATACACCAGATGGATGTCAAGACTGCTTTCTTGAATGGTGTAGTTGAAGAGGAATTATATGTGGAGTAGCCACTCGGTTTCGAAATACATGACAGGGAGTCATAGGTGTGGTAGACTGCAGGTGGGATCTTCCTTGGTCAAGGGAAGTAGACAGTAGATATCCTGAAGAGATTTGGGATGATGGATTGCAAGGCCATGGCCACACTTATGGCATCAAATCTGAAGCTTCTATGTGATGCTTCATCTATGCCGGTTGATGTCTCTATGTATCATCAGATGATTGGGTCCTTGATGTACCTGACGAACACAAGACCAGATATTTGCTTTGCGGTGAACACATTGAGCCAGTTCCTGACGGATCTGAGGAGTGTTCACCTGGTTGCTATAAAGCATGTTTTGAGGTACCTGAAGGGTACAATGGATTATGGGATCAAGTATGAAGCGAATCAAAATTTTAACCTATAGGGTTATGTTGATTCAGATTGGGCTGGTAATGCTGTAGATAGGAAGAGCACATCTGGATGTTGCTTCAATATGGGATTAGGTGTGATCTCTTGGTTTAGCAGGAAGCAGTCCCACGTAGCACTGAGTACAACTGAGGCAGAGTATGTTGCAGCCTGTTCAACTAGTTGTGAGGTAGTATGGCTTCGGAAGCTACTATCTGAGTTATTTGATCTCCCATTGGATGCTACTGGTATCTTTTGTGATAACCAGAGTTGTGTGAAGCTATCCGAGAACCCAGTGTTTCATGACAGGTCGAAACACATAGAGATCAAATATCACTATATCAGGGATATGGTGCAGAGAAGAGCTATGAAGCTCCTGTACATTGCGACGGACGAGTAGATTGCAGATGTGCTGACGAAGCCACTAGCTAGGGTGAAGTTCGAGTACTTCAGGGAGAGGCTTGGTGTTCTTCATATTGATGACACTTCGAGGAAGAAGTGATGGACACATTTGCAAAAGCCATTCCAAGATGTTGATGTATATGTAACTTCGGAATGTATTTCACATATATGTATATTGTATTCCTATAGAGATGTTATTATTCCTCTATACGAAAGTGTCATCATTTATATTGTAAGTGTCGTAACTTATACTTGATGGGTTATTAGACCACCTTGTTGGGGTCGGCCCTGTATAAGTCATGTGGGTCAAAGGGTTATTAGACCACCCTATTGGGGGTCGGCCATGTGTGTCAAAGGGTTATTAGACCACCCTAGTGGGGTTCGGCCCAGTTAACATTATGTTAAGTGGTTAAGTTGAGGCCGACCTAGTTGAGTAAAGGTCAACTCAAGTTAGTGTATAAATAGAGAGTGCGTCTCTCTCATTTTACACATTCTATTCTCTCACTCACACTTTGGAGAGTGGCGCACTTGTGGAGGAGGAGGATCTGATTCTAGGAGAAGACTATCTCTTTTATTCTGGTTGTATCATTTCTCTATCTATCTCTGAGGAAGTTATTGGGGTTTTTCACCTTTATGGTTTTTCCCAAGTAAACTCTGTGTCTCTTATGTGCTTGCATTATTGTGTCCATGATTGATATGCTGTAGATTTGCTATACATGTTGTTCTCTCAGTTAAGATCCTAGATCAGATTGAATCAAATTTTGAAAATTTAACATGGTATCAGAGCTAGCCTAAAAGAAGGCATGATATGGCATGTATGACACTTGTTGCACTTACGATGCTAGGGCTTGATATAGCAAAAACCAGGCATCGTAGCACTTTCACTATAAATCTGTTTTGGATAAGTTTTCGGATCTAAAACTTTTACAGGTAGACGATTAGATCCCCATGTACCTTGTGTCCAAAGGAAAACCTCTAATTCGTTGTACTTTGTGATTTATGATCTGTACAATATAGGGTTTCTGCCTCTTCCAGATCTGAGTCAAAATCTGGTGACCTTGGGGAAAAGGTCATAACTTGGGCTAGGAAGATCCAAATGAAATTTCGTAAAAAATTTTAGGTATTACACAAACTGTACTATCTCAGGAAAAATTTTCAGAGGCCGAAGTTGAACCAGGGACACGTGGCACTCCGTACAAGTTCGCTCTCCTGTATTATCCCATAAACAGGTCACGTTACGACACTTGGAATAACTCTCTCTCAGAGAATCCAATTGAGGTCAGACCTATCGGGATGGAAAGATAACATGTCGGGCTATCTCAGGAAAATTGTTTAGAGGCCAAAGTTGAACTAGTGACATGAGGCACGCCGTACAAGTTCGCTCTCCTGTATTATCCCATAAACAGGTCACGTTGCGACACTTGGAATAACTCTCTCTTAAAGAATCCAATTGGGGTCAGACCTGTCGGGATGGAAAAACAATAGGTCGGGCTATCTCAGGAAAAATTTTCAGACCCTGTGGATTGAAAAGTTTGGAGTTACACCAGAAACAATCAGGTACATATTTCTGTCAAAACAAAATTATTTTTGAGTACCTTCATTCATGGCTTCCGGAATTTAGGGCTTCGGAGAAAGTTGGAATTTTTGTAATCGGAGACCATGGATGGATGCTACTAATCAAAATTGAGATTTAGAGACCAAGATCAAATTTTTTGGTTGGGAAGAAGGCCGGGCTTGATCAAACCCCAGTTCGGGACTTTGATCGGAAAGATGGAAAATTTGGGCTTTTGCAAAAAATGGAATTTTGGACATCTGTGACCACGACTGGAAGCTCCTAAGAAAAATCGAAGCTTAGAGTTTTGAATCAAATATTTTTGTTGGGTGAAGCTCCGGGAAACTCAAACCCTAATTCAGGGTCCTCCCTAGTGAATCCAGAAATCTAAAAGGCAATTTCGAGGGGTGAAACTTTACAGTTTTCAAATTCTGAATATACCAACTTGATCAGGTCATCAAGGCGCATATTTCTATCCTTTCGTAAGTTTGAAATTCAAAGTTTGAATTTTTGGGGTTTCTTTGACAAACCCTAATCTAGCTCCAGGTCCAGTTCTTGCAAATCAAGTGGATTGGGTTAATCCTAGAAGAAGATGGATTGGTCACCTGCATAAGTGAAGAAGTTCCTGTCTTAGAGGGAGATGAGGCTAAGGCCTTCCATAAGAAGATTACAAGCAATCTTGACAGGTATGGCTTACAGGTATGTTTCATGGTTAAGTTTATCATATGTTTGTCTTCATTTCATTACAGTACAATCTTGATTAATTATTGGACTTGTCGTATCACCTTAATAGAAGATATTCATTGATTAAGGTTTTGACACTTATGATTGTACTAATGCATTGTGATGTTGTATGAGGTTTATATTGTTTGCTAACACAAAAGGTACACCAAGAAAGTCAAATCATGTTCTGCTTCAAGAACATATTCTCATGGTGACATGAAGACAAATATTCATCCATTGTCATGGATCACATAGAAGATCTACTTTCTAGGTATGTATAACTTGGTTCTACAATGGTTAACTTATGAGACATGCAGGTTACTAGCTCAAGTCACTGAAGAGAACTAGAAGACATTATGCGAGTATGTTAGACATAACTAGCTAGCATGCTAATCCAGGTATGTTTTTCCTATATCAAGCTAGAATCCTACCTTGTGTTAGGATCTTATACTGTTGTGTTGTTGATAATGATTATTCATGAAGTCATAGGTTTGAATAATCATGGTTGTATGCATATTATGTTTCTTACCATAATTGATGATATGACTAACCAGAAGAATCATGAAGGTATAGGTTTGAATAATCACGTGTTTTATGCATATTATATCTCTTATCTTGATTGATGATTCAACTAACCAGAAGAGTCCTATGATCAAATAAGAATGTGTATGAGTAAAAGAAGACTTCCCTGAAACCTTGAATACTAATGTTTATTATCTGTGAATGGTCATGAATATACATGTTTAAAATTATTGTGTTTTGAGAGTATTAAGATTATACTAATAAATGTGTGATTATGTATGAGACCTCAAGGATAACACAATGATGATACTAATAAGCATGCATAGTGATTAAGGATGGATGTAAGTTCAAGGACAGGTAATCTAGGAAGAAAAGATCAAGAGGGAGCACACTCTAGTTGTTCCTGCAAGAAAGCAAAGGAGCACACTTCAGTAGTTTCTGCAAGGATGCAAATATTCTTAGGGAGTTGACCACTTCTCACAATCCACATAAGAATGGAGTTGCAGAAAAGAAGCAAAGACTGAGAGGGAGTCAACCCAACAAACAAACAAAGATAAGTATTTAGATTGTCATTACTTGCATATTTTATTGTTTAAATAATACTGTTCAATAATGTATATACTGATGTTCCTAGAATTAGGTTGTGTATTATGCATATTAGAATAGTTGCATTGATGGACAGTATACTACTAATATGCATGGGTAAGTGGCCTATGGCACTGTACAACATTCCATTGCTACTTATCTAGAATGAAACCTCTTTGTTGACATGTTGGGAGTTGTGCACACTCTTAACAATGTTCTGGTAGAGATTGGAAGGCATCTAGAAAGTTACGAGATATGGATAAATGTTGTATTGAAGCATTGGCTAAGATAGTTGCATGACTGTATGACATATTTCTTTATGTGTATGAATTTGTTCTGAAAACTATGAGATGTTTTCTAATCATGCAATTTAACTTGTTGTGTAGGAAAGATCATATGCCATCACCTACAAAAGAAGAATTAGAACATTTGTTCAGCAACAAAATTATCTATTGAAGATATTGAAGTTCCCAGGATATGGGAAGAATGCCATGATCCGTCGATCACGAAGAATGATGTTTGGGATGTAGTCCCAAGACCTGAAGGGAAGTTTGTTATGACTTCCATATGGATCTATCAAGATCAAGCATGCTGTAGATGGCAGCATAGAGAAATATAAAAGTGATGAAATAAAAGATACACCAGATGGATTTCAAGACAACTTTCTTGAATGGTGTAGTTGAAGAAGAAGTGTATGTGGAGCAGCCACTTGGTTCTGAGACACATGACAGGGAGTCATATATGTGCAGAACTTGGGTATGATGCACCACTTTCTAGGTATGGAGGTGTGGCAGAGTGCAGATGGAATCTTCCTTGGACAAGGGAAGCATGCAGTAGAGATCCTGAAGAGGTTCGGGATGATGGAATGCGAGGCTATGGCATCGAACCTGAAGCTTCTCTGTGATGCTTCATCTGAACCAGTTGATGTCACTATGTATCATCAGATGATTGGGTCCTTGATGTACCTGACGAACATGAGACCAGATATTTGCTTTGCGGTGAACACATTGAGCCATTTCCTGACAGATCTGAGGAGTGTTCACCTAGTTGCTGTAAAGCATATTCTGAGGTAACTGAAGGGTATAGTTGATTATGGGCTCAAATATGATGTGAATCAAAAGTTTAACCTGCAGGGTTATGTTGATTCAGATTGGGCTGGCAGTGCTGCAGATAGGAAGAGCACATCTGGATGCTGCTTCAGTATGGGATCAGGTGTGATCTCTTGGTTTAGCAGGAAGCAGTCCTGCGTAGCACTGAGTACAACTGAGGCAGAGTATGTTGCAGCCTGTTCAGCTAGTTGTGAGGCCGTATGGCTACGGAAGCTACTGTCTGAGTTATTTGATCTCCCATTGGATGCTACTGGTATTTTCTGCGATAACCAGAGTTGTGTGAAGCTGTCTGAGAACCTAGTGTTTCATGACAGGTCGAAACACATAGAGATCAAATATCACTATATCAGGGATATGGTGCAGAGAGGAGCTGTGAAGCTCCTGTACGTTGCGATGGACGAGCAGATTGCAGATGTGCTAACGAAGCCACTAGCCAAGGTGAAGTTCGAGTAATTCAGGGAGAGGCTTGGCATTCTTCAGATTGATGACACTTCGAGGAAGAAGTGATGGACACATTTTCTAAAGGCATTCCAAGCATTTTGGAAGGATGATCCTTCACATGGCTGTGGATGTAAGCGCTGGATGATGAGCATCAGGATGATGTTCTGGTTTTTGCTTTGTATGATCAGTTGGATCAGATTGATGACACTTCGAGGAAGAAGTGATGGACACATTTTCTGAAGCCATTCCAAGCATGTTGGAAGGAGGATCCTTCACATGGCTGTGGATGTAAGCGCTGGATGATGAGCATCAGGATGATGTTCTTGTTTCTGCTTTGTATGATCAGTTGGATCATTTATATGTATGTACGCATCATGTTGGATGCTGGATATGATCAGTTGGATCATTTATATGTATGTACGCATCATGTTGGATGCTGGATATGATCAGCTGGATCATTTATATGTATATGTATGTACGCATCATGTTGGATGCTGGATATGATCAGTTGGATCATTTATATGTATGTATGCATCATGTTGGATGTTGGATATGATTGGTTTTATCATTTGCATGTATTTTGTATATGCATCATGCTGGATGCTTGGACCATGTATCTGTATATGTATCAGGTGGATACATTGTATGATCAGGTGGATCATGTATGGTGATATGTATCATGTATATGTATTTGTATTAGGTGGATACATTGTATGATTAGGTGGATCATGTATGATGATATGTATCAAGTAGATACTTGGTATGCATCAGGTAGATGCATTGTATGATCATGGATGACGAGCTTCAGGATGTTGCTCCAGATAACATGCAGCAGGATGTTGCAGTGATGATGATCAGGATGATCATGTGTACATCAGGATGATGTATGGTGAGTATCAGGTTGATACTCTATGGTCGTGGATCAGGTTGTGTAGATGAGAATATAATTTGGCCCTAGGAGATTTGCAGATAGTCTTTCGAGGTTTTTCCTATGGCATGTAATCTGGCCCTGGGATATCTGGAAAATGCTCTTTCGAGGTTTTGCTCTGGGAGGACATATAATTTGGCCCTGGGAGATCTACAGATAGTCTTTCGAGGTTTTTCCTATGGCATATAATATGGCCCTGGGATATCTGGCAGATGCTCTTTCGAGGTTTTGTCCTATGGCATATAATATGTCCCTGTGAGATCCGATAGGTTGGGCTGTGTGCCCGTAATAAGTCCTGGTATGCTCTTGTGAGGTTTTTCCATGACCACATATAATCTGTCCCTGGGAGATCCTATAGGTAGAGCTGTGTGCTCGTAATAGCCTGGGATGCTCTTGCGAGGTTTTGTGGTGACCACATATAAGCTGTCCCTGGGAGATCCTATAGGTAGAGTTGTGTGCTCGTAACAGCCTGGGATTCTCTTGCGAGGTTTTGTGGTGAGGTCACATATAATATGGCCCTGGGAGATCCTATAGGTAGAGCCATGTACTCATAACAGTCTGGGATGCTCTTTCAAGGTTTTATGACGCACGTAATAAGTCCTGAGAATTCCATAGTATGGCCAGTGATGACGAAGACCTGTAGGTGGTAAGCCTACATCCAGTATGAAAAAGGACTGGCTCTGTAGAACTTCCTATGACGAGTAGATTCAGAGATTGATTGAGATAGCAGCAACAGTGACGATGATGATGTCTCGATGACGATTATCCAGTGACGATGATCCAGAGAAGAAGACTTGTGCTAGAAGACCTGTGTCGAGAAATACCTTCCTAGTTAAGAGGGAGTGTTGATGTATATGTAAATTCGGAATGTATTTCACATATATGTATATTGTATTCCTATAGAGATGTTATTATTCCTCTATACGGAAGTGTCATCATTTATATTGTAAGTGTCGTAACTTATACTTGATGGGTTATTAGACCACCTTGTTGGGGCCGGCCCTGTATAATTCATGTGGGTCAAAGGGTTATTAGACCACCCTATTGGGGGTCGGCCATGTGGGTCAAAGGGTTATTAGACCACCCTAGTGGGGGTCGACCCAGTTAGCATTATGTTAAGTGGTTAAGTTGAGGCCGACCTAGTTGAGTAAAGGTCAAGTCAAGTTAGTGTATAAATAGAGAGTGTGTCTCTCTCATTTTACACATTCTATTCTCTCACTCACACTTTGGAGAGTGGCGCACTTGTGGAGGAGGAGGCTCTGTTGCTAGGAGAAGACTATCTCTTGTATTCTGGTTGTATCATTGCTCTATCTATCTCTGAGGAAGTTATTGGGGTTTTTCACCTTTATGGTTTTCCCCAAGTAAACTCTGTGTCTCTTGTGTGTTTGGTGTCCATGATTGATATGCTGTAGATTTGCTGTACATGTTGTTCTCTCAGTTAAGATCCTAGATCAGATTGAAGTAAATTCTAAAAATTTAACACAAGCATGTTGGAAGGAGGATCCTTCACATGGCTGTGGATGTAAGCGCTGGATGATGAGTATCAGGACGATGCTCCAGTTACTTCTCTGTATACGCATCATGTTGGATACTGGATATGATCAGTTGGATCATTTATATGTATATGTATGTACGCATCATGTTGGATGCTGGATATGATCGGTTGGATCATTTGTATGTATTTTGTATATGCATCATGTTGGATGCTTGGACCATGTATCTGTATATGTATCAGGTGGATACATTGTATGATCAGGTGGATCATGTATGGTGATATGTATCATGTATTTGTATTTGTATCAGGTGGATACACTGTATGATCAGGTGGATCATGTATGATGATATGTATCAGGTAGATACTTGGTATGCATCAGGTAGATGCATTGTATGATCAGGTGGATCATGTATGGTGATATGCATCATGTATTTGTATTTGTATTAGGTGGATACACTGTATGATCAGGTGGATCATGTATGATGATATGTATCAGGTAGATACTTGGTATGCATAAGGTAGATGCATTGTATGATCAGGTGGATCATGTATGGTGATATGTATCATGTATTTGTATTTGTATCAGGTGGATACACTGTATGATCAGGTGGATCATGTATGATCATATGTATCAGGTAGATACTTGGTATGCATCAGGTAGATGCATTGTATGATCAGGATGATCATGGATGATGAGCTTCAGGATGTTGCTCCAGATGACATGCAGCAGGATGTTGCAGTGATGATAATCAGGATGATCATGTGTACATCAGGATGATGTATGGTGAGTATCAGGTGGATACTCTATGGCCATGGATCAGTTTGTGCAGATGAGCATATAATTTGGCCCTGGGAGATTTGCAGATAGTCCTTTGAGGTTTTTCCTATGGCATGTAATTTGGCCCTAGGATATCTGGAAAATGCTCTTTCAAGGTTTTGCTATGGGAGGACATATAATTTGGCCCTGGGAGATCTATAGATAGTCTTTCGAGGTTTTTCCTATGGCATATAATCTGGCCCTGGGATATCTGGCAGATGCTCTTTCGAGGTTTTGTCCTATGGCATATAATCTGTCCCTGGGAGATTTGATAGGTTGGGCTGTGTGCCCGTAATAAGTCCTGGGATGCTCTTGCGAGGTTTTTCCATGACCACATATAATCTGTCCCTGGGAGATCCTATAGGTAGAGCTGTGTGCTCGTAACAGCCTGGGATGCTCTTGCGAGGATTTGTGGTGACCACATATAATCTGTCCCTGGGAGATCCTATAGGCAGAGTTGTGTGCTCGTAACAGCCTGGGATGCTCTTGCGAGGTTTTGTGGTGAGGTCACATATAATATGGCCCTGGGAGATCCTATAGGTAGAACTGTGTGCTCGTAACAGCCTGGGATGCTCTTTCAAGGTTTTGTGATGCATGTAATAAGTCCTGAGGATTCCACAATATGGCTAGTGATGACGAAGACCTACAGGTGGTGGGCCTACATCCAGTATGAAAAAGGACTCGCTCTGTAGAACTTCCTATGATGAGTAGATTCAGAGATTGATTGAGATAGAAGCAGTAGTGACGATGATGATGTCTCAATGACGATTATCCAGTGACGATGATCCAGAGAAGAAGACTTGTGCTAGAAGACCTGTGTCGAGAAATACCTTCCTAGTTAAGAGGGAGTGTTGATGTATATGTAACTTCGAAATGTATTTCACATATATATATATTGTATTCCTATAGAGATGTTATTATTCCTCTATACGTAAGTGGTTTTATTCCTATAGAGATGTTATTACTCCTCTATACGGAAGTGTTGTCATTTATATTGTAAGTGTCGTAACTTATACTTGATGGGTTATTAGACCACCTTGTTGGGGTCGGCCCTGTATAAGTCATGTGGGTCAAAGGGTTATTAGACCACCCTATTGGGGGTCGTCCATGTGGGTCAAAGGGATATTAGACCACCCTAGTGGGGGTCGGCCCAGTTAACATTATGTTAAGTCGTTAAGTTGAGGATGACCTAGTTGAGTAAAGGTCAAGTCAAGTTAGTGTATAAATAGAGAGTGTGTCTCTCTCATTTTATACATTCTATTCTCTCACTCACACTTGGGAGAGTGGCACACTTGTGGAGGAGGAGGCTCTGCTGCTAGGAGAAGACTATCTCTTGTATTCTGGTTGTATCATTGCTCTATCTATCTCTGAGGAAGTTATTGGGGTTTTTCACCTTTATGGTTTTCCCCAAGTAAACTCTGTGTCTCTTGTGTGCTTGCATTATTGTGTCCATGATTGATATGCTGTAGATTTGCTGTACATGTTGTTCTCTCAGTTAAGATCCTAGATCAGATTGAAGTAAATTCTGAAAATTTAACAAAAACTGTTTCGATCTCATATGGTCCCTGCCAACGAGTGTGAAGTTTCCCTTTGAACTTTTTGAACCTGGAGTCGTAGAGAAGAGACCAGTCACCCTCTTGAAAATACTTAGTTTGTATGAATTTATCACGCCACTTGGTTCGTTGTTGTTGCATAATGGCTGTACATTCTATGGCAGCCAGCTGCAATTCATCAAGCTCATTAAGCTGCTGCAGGCGAGTATGTTGGGCCTGTGCTAGATCCATGCCTAATTGAAATGTAGTTCTTAATGTTTTAATCTCAATTTCTATTGGTAGGGTGACTTGCTTGCCATAAACTAATTGATAAGGACTCAAAGCTGTTGTACTTCTCCATGTTGTTCTGTAGGCCCATAAGGCTTTAGGCAGCCTATCAACCCATTCCATTTGATGAAGTTGAACAGTCTTTGTGAGCACAGATTCCAGAATTTTGTTTGTACCTTCAACTTTCCCATTGGCCTGAGGGTGATATGGTGAAGTTACCCTATGCTTAATATGGTACTGTGTTGTGAGAGCTTTGATAAGTTTAGATGAGAATTGCGAGCCTCCATCAATAACAATCTCCCTCGGAACTCCAAACCTTGTGAAAATCTCTGCATATAGAAAGTCTGAAACTACCTACTCTATTTCCCTTGGAAGTGCCTTCGCCTCCACCCATTTAGTTACATAATATGTGCATACTAGGATGTATGATTTCTTCCTGGATGGAGGTTTGATAGGGCCATGTTGAGGCCTCATTTGTGCAGGTTAGATGCAAAGGTGCTGGAATGGTTCCAAGGCTCCCAACAGAGAAAGAAAACCTAAGTTGAAAGGATTCAAAAGACCCTGTGCAAGGGCAGTTCTATCCCCAACCTGTTTGGTATGGTGATCCCCCACGGATATTCGGCCTCTGCTGGCACTCTAAGAGTTGGTTATTTGAACAATTAGGTCATTTTTCTAGTCAAGGAAAACAAGGGTGTGAAAATGGTAAAGCTAAGCTAACCTAACCTATTTCAGAAGAGGAAACTAATTTAAGGTAGTCCTATTCTAAAAAGAAAGCTTGATATTGTGCAGATTAACCCTGAGGTGTGATGAATAAGTAGATTACAACCTTTCACATAAATGCTTTTAGTTGTTTCACTTATTAACTTGAATCACTATCCATTAATAAAAATTAAAAGACGATAATTCAATTACTTAAGCCTGTTCAAGATAAATCTGTAACCACTTTGCTAATTGAAACATTAACAATGATTATTGTGCTGTGAATCACTTGCAAAAATCGATAAAGAAAGTATTTAAACTGAATAAACTCAATAAAACACTTTCCAGCATAAATCAATCATACAAGGAAACCAATACAATAGATCCATACATTTAAACATATGCAAAAGATATCATGCACTGTAGATGACAATCTGAAGTATAAAATCAGAAATTCTCAAAGAAACTTGAGGAATATCAGAAGATAGATTGAAAGATAACTTTACTGTATTAAAAGAGGTCTTGTACAGAAATTACAAAAAGCTCTGCTAAACAGAGTATCTCCAGTCCTGTCTCTTGCTGAATTGCAACTCGAAAATTACCAACCCCTAAATACGAGAGGTCCTCCTCTTTAAATATGAAATTACAGCAGAATAGAAAGATAGAGATTTCCCAAAACAGGGATTACAAAATTGGATCAAACTATCGATCCAAGAAATCTTGCCATTTCTCATATATCTCTAACAACTCATCTATATTGGGGAAATTAACAGATTCTAAGGCTAACTGAGCATTGCATGTATTATTTTCCATGTCATGTTTGGCCAACTTGTGCCAAGTGCGAAGGTAAATATGAATCCTGCCTTCCACTATGACCGGTTCTCTCACCAGACGATCCACATCATCGATGCTAACTTGACCGAGATCCTGAATTTTCTGTGCAAACTCTTCACACCTGTGTTCGATATCCTCAAGTTTGCATTTTGGTGGCAAAGCATCCAGAATGGGCTCCATAAATGGCAGTTTCAAAACCTCCATAATATTGTCAACTGCATACCAACGTCTGGTGCAGAGGTCTTTAGACTTATTGATAATTTCCTTAGCTGTTTCATTGAAATCAAGCCAAGCGTTTAGAGTGGATTTCACCT
Organism: Larix kaempferi; assembly: GCA_027924585.1. Taxonomy (NCBI): domain Eukaryota; kingdom Viridiplantae; phylum Streptophyta; class Pinopsida; order Pinales; family Pinaceae; genus Larix; species Larix kaempferi. The sequence goes on along the minus strand of BSBM01000592.1, from coordinate 2,083,723 downwards.
TCTTCATTTGAAAACTGTTGAGGATCGGGATGTCTTCTGGAGCATTATTTATATACAACTTCCATTGACCAATTTATTCCTCAGCTTTAGAAGCTTGAAGTCTCTTAGCCTTTTTTTCTTCTAGAGTAGTATTCATCTCGGAAAAATTAATAAAGTTCTCCCTGATCTCATCGAGAGTGAGGTAAACCTTCTCCAACAAATTGTGATGTTCTTGGTTAACTTTAAGGGCCAGATTCTTAAAATCGCATGAGGAAAACTTGAAAGCACTTGTGTAGCTAGGGTTTTCACCCTAGCTTGTGCAAATGAGCACCTACTAAGGAGAAGGGCCTCCTTAGTAGCAGTTCAATAAACAGTAAATTAAAGCAATGAAACAATATGAAATTTAACCTAGTATGAGCATTGACAGAAATAAAAAGACATGACAATATGATAAAGATTTTCTTTTGTATTAAATTTACCTCAAGTGTTGAGGTTGGTGAAGCTCTTGCAGTAGTCCCGGAGGGCTGCTTCCAAGCTCTAATGGGTTCCTTCTCCTTCTCCAAAGTGTTTTGGATATGGGCCAAAGGGGCACTCAAATGCGAAAGACTAGCTCAAATGGTAAGCTAGGGTTTCAAGAGTGATTTTGGCAGAGTGAGGATAGGGAAGATTGTGGATGTGAAATGGGGATCCTCTATCACCTATTTATAGGATTTTAGTGGTGGAGTATTGACCCATGGTTTTTGGTACCATATGGTTTAGGTCAACTGTATAGGATTTTTGCTTCTTTTTTCCTCTTTTTCCTCTTTTTTATATTTTTTATTTCCTTTTTAGAGAGTTTTTTCTATTTTTGGAGGAAATTTAATTTATTTTTGGGGAAAAAAGGGGGTTTTTGGCCTTTTGGAGGCCTTTTAATGGTTTTGGAGGAAAATATGGTAGGAAATATAGACAAATGAGTCATGTAATGAGGGAGATGAGGTAGTGAGCACTTTTTAGGTGTTAACAGATTGCCCCTTGATGTGTGAGGGCAAGAGCTCATCGTATGGCCAATAGACATCATAGGTCTTTTATGGTTTTCCTGGGATGTGGAGAGGAGAAGAAACGAACTAGAGCCCAGAACAACGGTCCCGAACAAACTGCAAAAACTGAAAATACATGACCTCAATAATGAATGAGGGATAATCTCATTATATGGACAAGGCGGGCATTCCCATGCTCGTATCAAGATCTATAACAATAACAATGAGGTCCAAAAATGGGGACCTAAAAGATACATGACCTCAAATAATGAATGAGAAAGAATCTCAATATATGGACGAGGTAGGCATACCCATGCTCGTATCAAGATATATATAAAAAAATAACAATGAGGCCCAAAAATGGGGACCTGAAAGATACATGGAGAACCACTGTGTACATCATAAGGGTCCAAAAGGGGACACGAATATGGGACATACTACCGGGATGACCATGTATGAGCTGAAGAATTGAAACACTGGAATATCAATAATGGTGCTGAGTATGGTACCAGAGGAGCTGATGAACTGGAAGATCATAATGACGGAGAGTCACACCCTCAATGGTATACTGAACTGGAGTTGAACTGGGTACTCGAAGAAGCATCTGAGTGAGTGGCTTCCGAATACAATCGCCAACGCAACCCAGATATCCATGGGAACATATAACTGGGTGTTCCAAGGTGACTCACCGATATGCTAGAGTCGAGGGAAGTCCAGGGTCTTCGAACAGTAACTGAAGGAATATATACCCTGCACGAATCTCAACGATGTGATCAAGGTGTTGAAGTCGAGCATGTGAGAAAAAACCATTCGGAGAGGCACTGATGACTCCTCTCAAAATGGTCCATAGGCACTCACCACAGATGGTGATGAATCCAAGGCGCAGGGACCTCTGGGTCTATCCTCTGGAATAGATGTGCTGGCATCGACAGAGGGAGACCTGCAACTAGCAAGGCAATGATGTTTCCTTGATAAAAGCATGAGGTGGAGAACCGAAGTGTGAGAGTATTGATGGTAGGACTGACATACTGTGGAGGTGGGGAATAACTAGGCAAATAGAGTGGGTGGACTCAAACTTCCTTTGTTTAGAGTATGATGGCGGGGGTGATCGGGAAACATATGAAACTGAATGGTGGGAAGGGGATCATAGCTTTAATGGATCAGGGAGGGTCACTGGGATGAGTGATATTCAAGTTGGTGTAAGATGGCAGGAGACTGCAGAATACTTTGAACAAAGGTGACCTTATTGGGCGTGCTGCCGAGAGAATTGATCATAGTGCCAAGAGGCACTGGTAGGGGCTTCTTCATGGTTTAAGGAACTAAAAGAAGTGTGCTCAAAATGGTACTGTCGTGTGGATTTATATGAGCCCAAGACAGTTCATGCTCGCGATTGCTTTCAATTTTAAGGAGTCTGAAAGCGATAAGAAGACTCTGACATAATGGAATGGTACCGTCGTGTGGATTTGTACGAGCCCAGGATGGTGCATGCTCGTGGTTGCTTTCAATTTTAGAGAGTCTGAAAGCAATAAGAAGACTCCATGGGGGTTCTTTTTCGTGTGTTAGTCTCCAAGGCCCGAAAAAACATAAAATGATGCAATGAAGAACTCTTCTAGCTGGTGTGACTAGAGTATTCCTTTTTCGTAATTAGTCTACCAGGTCCAGAAAAGGGTTAAACTTATACCAGATAGACGCACTTTCAGGTACTTTAACGAGCATGAAAGGAAGCAAGATTGCTCGGCGATCTTTTCATTCTTTTAGGAGTCAGAAAAGAGCTTAACAGAAACTCCCTAAGTTCCTTTTTCGTAAAGGACTTGTCCGGCCCGAAAAAGGGATAAAATTATACCGAACAAAAGGAATGGCCAAGCAAGGAGGGAGTGTTCAATCAAAGAACATCGATGAGAACCAAGAATGAGGGTGGGGGGGAAAACTGGTGGGCCTCCTTGTGGGATGATGAATGGTGGCAAAATAACGAAATAATTGCAGTATGAATGGAGTGAATGGCTCATGTAAAAATGTGTAACAATTCGATAGCCGCCGATGTGGCATGCAAACCGAGGTAGCAAGGTGTCGGGACACAATGTTGAAACTGTTCCTGGTGAGAGAGAGAAATGATCTCAAGCATCATCACGAGCTTGAAAAACTGAATCCGGCGATATAAAAAGTGTCAAAAATGGATAACGGCCGAGGTGGCACACAAACCGAGATGACTAGGGGCTGGTGAAAAAGTGCCCGAAAAATTTGGGGGTGAAAGCGAGAAATGATCTCAAGCATCATCACGGGCTTGGAAAATTGAATCCGATGATATAAGGAATGATAAAAATGGATAGCAGCCGATGTAATAAGGTGGAGGGTGGTCCATCTATGATCATGCAAAAATAATGAATGTAAGGTTGCGGTAAAGAAGTGAAAAACAAAAAGAAAGCAAACTGTACAATACAGACCAATGGGTCCGCGGGATTGTTAAGGATAAAAGCGTTTAAGATACAACCCATTACGGGGGTTGCGCAAGGGGTGGCCTTCTGATTCAGTTAGAATATATGCCCCATGTCCAAGGCAGGATGCACTATGTATGTGAGTACGAAGCAGACGTAAGAAACCATGAACTGTGGTGGCATAATCAGGAACGAAGCGACGAAGGAAATTAGATTTCCCCTGTAAACTCTGGAGTTGCCGGAGTGTGCGTGGTGCGGGAAGGTCTATGATGGCTTGGACTTTGAGGGGATCAAAAATGATTCCTTTATGGGAAACAATGAAACCCAACAACCGGCCTGCCGGAATGCAAAAGACACACTTGAGTGTGTTCAAGCGGATCTGATACTTTCGACAATGCATAAAGACTTGCCGGAGGTCGTTAAGGTGGTCTGATCGTTTCCTGGAACGTGCTGTGAGGTCGTCAAGATAGACTAGTAGGATATGGACCAAGTCGTGAAAACAATAGGTCATGGCCCGCTGGAAGGTGGCGCCATCATTTTTAAGGCTGAAAGGCATGACACGATAGGAAAAGGTGCCCCATGGGGTGGTGAAGGCAGTCTTGTATTGATCTTCCTTGCGGATCTGAATCTGGTTGTATCTAGAGAAACCATCCATGAAGGAGAGGACTTCATGCCCCGCACACGCATCGATGAGTTGGTCAATAAATGGCGTGGGAAAGTTGTCTTTGGGACATGCTCGGTTTAAATCGCGGAAGTCAGTACATACTCAAATGGTGCCTTGTTTCTTGTTAATAGGGACGGAGTTAGAAACCCAAGTGGTGTACGCAATAGGATAAATGAATCCTGCTGTGCGAAGTTTCTCAATCTCAGCTTTAACGACGGGGAGTTTTGATGGATGAATGGGGCACTTTTTCTGGCGAACGGGGGGTACATCTGGCCACATTTCAATGTGGTGTTCTATGATAGCAGGGTCAAGACCAGGCATTTCGGTGTAAGACCAGGCAAAGACATCACAGAACTCTTGGAAACGTTTCTTGTACTCTCTGATCTCGTACTCAATGCAGGAGGCTCCTAACGTAATGAGTTCAGGATCACCAGCTGGGGAAGAGATATCAATGTGAATTGTGGGTGAGATATTGGCCATGTTACCTTCCTCGAAGGCATTGGGAGCGGGAATGGACTCTTTAAACCAGTCAAATTTGGTGGGGAGGAAATCTTTGGACTCAACCGAAAATTGGGTGGTTGTGGTGGGGGAGGACACTTCCAGGAGGAAATAGGAACGATGATGCATATCTTCCCAGGGGTAATCAGGTGCAGTAAGAGCCTCGAGAATCTCGTCATCATTGTGGAAACTTTGGGTTGTCAAATCGGTTGACGAGGGAGTGCTAGTAGAAGAAATCATATAAATGGTATTAATCTCTCTGGTTGGCGGGGATGCTGGGGGGTGGATCTCTTCAATGGTGGGGGGAGCCATCTCGAGGTCCAAATTATTCATCTCGTAGAGAGCTGCTTTGTAATCTGGGAGATCTGGACAGTGATGTGAGTAATGGCCGTAAATACCGCATATTGCACAAGGGTGGTTGGTACGCAGTGATTTATCACGAGGCTTAGGGGTAGGGTCGAGTTGGAAAACCAGGATGTTGGGGTCGTTGTCAAGCATTTGCATGTGCTCTTGTAATGCGGGTAATTGTGGACATTGATGGGTAGCATGGCCCAACTCATCACACAAAGAGAATTTGGGAGGAGCGCGAAACATGGGGGGATTCTTAACTGGTTTGAGCGGGGGTAGAGCGGTGTATGGTTGTGGGCCTCTGCCCCTAGTGTGCTTGATAAGAGGGGTGGGACTGGTGGATGAGGAAGGAGTAGCGACACCGGGAGGTGGTTGACTTGTAGTGGTGATGGGTTGCACCGATTGTAGGACGACATTTGGTGTCGGAGGGGAAACAGGAGGCATGATGTACCATACAGGTAATCCTAAAGTTAAACTAGGGAGGTTGAGAGTAGCCATAACCGGGGCGCTTACTACTCCCGAAGGGGGGAATAGGAAGGGGATTGTATGGATGGGTGTAACACCAACATGACTAGGTACCAATGGTGGTTGGGGTAGCAAGGGCGGTTGATGGTTGGGTGTTGGTGTATTGTGGGAAAGGGTACATAAGTTAGATATTTCGGTCGCTGGTCACAAGGGTGGAATGAACTTGAATGTTGAGGTCATCGACGTATTTGAGTAAACTCCGGGTCCCACTGAGGAAACCAATGAGGTAGATGCAACACAAATAGGTTGTTCAACCACGAGGATAACATTTTTCAGGTGGAATTGGGGCATTGGGATCGTAATAGGTGAGTTGATCAACCTTGACCACGCGTCCGTCATGGGGGAACATCATGGTATGAAAAACGGATGAGGCAACCGCCCACATGGTGTACATGTAACTGCGGCCAAGTAAGAGGTTATAATCAAGTTGGGCGTTGATGACCTCTATGTCAATAAGCACTGTTTTACCAGCCAATTGGATGGGGAAATTGTCTAAGAGACCTTGGGGTTGATCCAAACGGCTGTCGTAGGCTCGCAGCGCAGTGGTGGACTGCTGGAGAGTAGGGGATCCGAACTTCTGCCAAACGAATGTGGACATAACGCATGTAGAGGCACCCTCATCGATGATGCACCCTCGTGGACCGTACAAACCCCCCTGGTGACCCACCACCCCCTTCGAACCCATAAAAAAGTTAAAGGTATGAGTTTAACGGAATACCTGCAACTCACGGATTTGAAATCGGTCGGTCAGATCATCCAGAAATGCCACCTAAGATCTGGTCCATTATGATCTCCTCTCAAAGTCAACAGTCCAACTGACACTCGTCATGTTGGGTCCACTTACTATTTATAGCCCGTTGAATTTTTCTTATTTCGGTCATTCTGGATCCATACAGAGTCCATTCTCTGAACCGTTTCCACCACTGGACTCAGCACGATGAGACCGTCATGATGGTCAACTCATTTTCTTATTTTTTCTGAACCATTTTTTGAGCATTTTTTCTAGACACCTCTCATTGCCTCGATTTGCATGTCGCATCAGCCGTAGCCCGTTTTTGATATATTTTATGTCGTTAGATTCATTTTTCCACGCTCGTGATGATGCTTGAGATCATTTCTCGCTCTCACCCTCAGATTTTTTGGGTATTTTTTCCAAAATGCCCCCCATCGCCTCGGTTCTCGTGCCACCTAGGCCATCATCCGTTCTAACATTCCTTATATCGCTGGATTCATTTTCCCGTGCTTGTGATGATGCTTGAGATCATTTCTTTCTCTCACCAGAACCTTTATTGACGTTGTGCCATTGCACCTTGTTGCCGCAATTTGCGTACCATAGCGACAGGGGTCGGTTTTTAGACACCCTTTGCATCACAACTTATTCATGAGCCCTTCACTCCATCCACACTGCACTTATAGCGTTGTTTTGCTACCATTCATCATCCTGCAAGGAGGCCCCACTAGTTTTACCCCCCCCCCATTCTTGACTCTCATTTGTGTCCCTTGAATGAGCACTTCCTCCTTGCCTGGCCATTCCTTTTGTTCGGTATAATTTTATCCCTTTTTCGGGCCGGACAAGTCCTTTATGAAAAATGCACTTAGAGAGTTTCTGTTAAGCTCTTTTCTGACTCCTAAAAGAATGAAAAGATCTCCGAGCAATCTTGCTTCCTTTCATGCTCGTTAAAGTACCTGAAAGGGCGTCTATCTCGTATAATTTTAACCCTTTTCCGGACCTGGTAGACTAATTACGAAAAAGGAATACTCTAGTCACACCGACTAGAAGAGTTCTTCATTGCATCCTTTTATGCTTTTTCGGGCCTTGGAGACTAGCACACAAAAAAGAACCCCCCTGGAGTCTTCTTATTTCTTTCAGACTCTCTAAATTTGAAAGCAACCAAGAGCATGCACCGTCCTGGGCTCGTACAAATCCACACGACGGTACCATTCCATTATTTCAGAGTCTTCTTATAGCTTTCAGACTCCTTAAAATTGAAAGCAATCACGAGCATGAACTATCTTGGGCTCGTATAAATCCACACGACAGTACCATTTTGAGCACACTTCTTCCAGCGCCTTAAAAACCATAAAGAAGTCCCCCCATAGTGCCTCTCGACACCATGATCGATCATCTCGGAAGCACCCCCAATAAGGTCGCCTTTGTTCAGAGTATTCTGCAGTCTCTTGCCATGTTACACCAACTTGAGTATCACTCATCCCAGTGACCCTCCCTGATCCATTAAAGCTATGATCCCTTTCCCACCAGTCAATTTCATATGCTACCCGATCATCCCCGCCATCATACTCTGAACAAAGGAAGTTTGAGTCCACCCACTCTACTCGCCCAATTATTCCCCACCCCCACAGTATGTCAGTCCTACCATCAGTACTCTCACACTTCGGTTCTCCACCTCGTGCTCCTATCAAGGAAACATCATTTCCTTGGTAGTTGCAGGTCTCCCTCTATCGACGCCAACCCCTCTATTCCAGAGGATAGACCTAGAGGTCCCTGCGCCTTGGACTCATCACCATCTGTGGTGAGTGCCTATGGACCATTTTACAAGGAGTCATCAGTGCCTCTCTGAATGGTTGTTTCTCACATGCTCGACTTCAACACCTTGATCGCATCATTAAGAATCGTGCAGGGTATATACCCCTTCAGTTATTGGTCAAAGACCCTGGACTTCCCCCGACTCTAGCACATTGGTGAGTCACCTTGGAACACCCAGTTATATGTTCCCATGGATATTCGGGTTGCGTTGGTGATTGTATTCGGAAGCCATCCACTTATATGCTTCCTTGAGTACCCAGTTCAGCTCCAGTCTAGTGTACCATTGAGGGTATGACTCCCCCTTATTATGATCCAGCAGCTCATTAGTTCCTCTGGTACCACACTCAGTAACACTATTGTTATTCCAGTGTATCAGTGCTTCAGCTTAGACATGGTCAGCCCGACAGTATATCCCAGATTTGTGTCCCCTTTGGACCCTTATGATGTACACAGTGGTTCTCCATATATCTTTCAGGTCCCCATTTTTGGGCCTCATTGTTATTTTTTATATATATCTTGGTACGAGCATGGGTATGCCCGCCTCGTCCATATATTGAGATTCTTCCTCATTCATTATTTGAGGTCATGTATCTTTCAGGTCCCCATTTTTGGACCTCATTGTTATTGTTATAGATCTTGATATGAGCATGGGAATGTCTGCCTCATCCATATATTGAGATTATCCCTCATTCATTATTGAGGTCATGTATTTTCAGTTTTTGCAGTTTGTTCGGGACCATTGTCCCGGGCTCTAGTTCGTTTCTTCTCCTCTCCACATCCCAGGAAAACCATAAAAGACCTATGATGTCTATCGGCCATACGATGAGCTCCTGCCCTCACACATCAGGGGGCAATCTTTTAACACCCAAAAAGTGCTCACTACCTCATCTCCCTCATTACATGACTAATTTGTCTATATTTACTATAATATTTTCCTCCAAAACCTTAAAAAACCATTAGAAAGCTTCCAAAAGGCCAAAAAAGCCCATTTTTTTCCCCAAAATAATTTAAATTTCCTCCAAATAGAAAAAACCCTCTAAAAAAAGAATAAAAAATATAAAAAGAGGAAAAAGAGGGAAAAAAGAAGCAAAAACCCTATACAATTGACCTAAACCATATGGTTCCAAAAACCATGGGTCAACACTCCACCACTAAAAACCTATAAATAGGTGATGGAGGCTCCCCATTTCATCATCCACAATCTTCCCTATCCTCATTCTGCCAAAATCACTCCTGAAACCCTAGCTCACCATTTTGAGCTAATTTCACATTTTAGTGCATCTTTGGCCCATATCCAAAACACTTTGGAGAAGGAGAAGGAACCCATTGGAGCTTGGAAGCAGCCCTTCTGGACTACTGCAAGAAAGTTAATACAAAAGAAAATTCTTATCATATTACTGTCTTTTTTATTTCTTGTTGATGCACATGTTAGTTTAAGTTCACTTTGCTTTACTGTCATATTTTACTGTCCAAAACTGTAGCTAGGGTTTCCACCCTAGCTTGTGCAAATGAGCACCTACTAAGGAGAAGGGACTCCTTAGTAGCAGTTCAATAAAACAGTAAAATATGACAGTAAAGCAAAGTGAACTTAAACTAGCATGTGCATCAACAAGAAATAAACAAGACAATAATATGATAAGAATTTTCTTTTGTATTAACTTTAACTCAAATGTTGAGGTTGGTGAAGCTCTTGCAGTAGTCCAGGAGGGCTGCTTCCAAGCTCCAATGGGTTCCTTCTCCTTCTCCAAAGTGTTTTGGATATGGGCCAAAGAGGCACTGAAATGTGAAATTAGCTCAAAATGGTGAACTAGGGTTTCAGGAGTGATTTTGGCAAAATGAAGATAGGGAAGATTGTGGATGATGAAATGGGGAGCCTCCATCACCTATTTATAGGTTTTTAGTGGTGGAGTGTTGACCCATGGTTTTTGGCACCATATGGTTTAGGTTAATTGTATAGGGTTTTTGCTTCTTTTTTCCCTCTTTTTCCTCTTTTTTATATTTTTTATTCCCTTTTTAGGGGGTTTTTTCTATTTTGGAGGAAATTTAAATATTTTGTGGAAAAAATGGGTTTTTTGGCCTTTTGGAAGCTTTCTAATGGTTTTTTAAGGTTTTGGAGGCAAATATGGTAGGAAATATAGACAAATGAGTCATGTAATGAGGGAAATGAGGTAGTGAGCACTTTTTGGGTGTTAACAACTTGGGGAGGTTGCAATTGCAGTTGCATCCTCAACTTGCTTCTCCAAAGAAGCTATCCTTTCTGCATTTGTAGAATGTTGAGATTGCAAAAGATGAAGTTTAGTGAGAAGTGTATCATTCCTTTGCTCCAGGTTTGAATGTTATCTGCCCATGTTTTTATGAGTTTAGCCACATAAGTCACATGCTGTGTCTTGATTTCACCCAACTCTTCTCTTAGGCTTCTAATTTCATTCTCCTTTAGGTCAAATTCTTTTTCCAGAACTTGAACTGAACCCTAATTGCCACTTGCAAAAGCCCCTAAAGCTGTATTAGTTTCTACAGCTTCAAGTCGTGGGTTGTTGGTCCTTGGAGCCCATATCACCTGATCTGGGACAGGTTCTTCTAACCCACCTTGACCTATGATCCTCTTCCTGGTTCTTCTTATCACTGCCTTATCATCATGGCTGTAGAAGTAGTCACCAAGGGGAACTACATCCTGATCTGCATACTCAATCACTTCCCCTACAGAAGTAGAAGAAACACTTACTATTGCAACCAAAGGGGGTGTTTGAATGACTACTGTATTAGGCATAGGAAAAGTGACTTGAGGGATAACCTGAGGTATGGAAGTGACTTCAGTGACTGATAAGACTATGATTGGTGAAGGTACTGAGACAAAAGCCTCAGAAAGTGGAACTTGGCTGTCAACATTGGCTTCAGGAAGTGGCAATTTCTTATCAGTATTGATGGGTGATGATGGAGGGGAAACCTTGGAAGATTCATCGGTAGTAGTTGCAATAAGTTAATTATGGGTGACTCCAGAGGGGCAGCCAAAGATTGGACTTCTGCAACCATGGATGATGAAATAGAAAAAGGGACTAGGTGTTTTGGCAATGAAGTGAAGCTATCAGTGAGAGTGTTAAATACCTGAGACAAGGAAAATGGAAGTGTCACTCCTAAAGGTGCAGTGGAGGTTTGTTGGACAGATGGTAGGACAACTGTTGAAGATGCAATGCCTGGGGTAGCATTAAATTCCAACATTGATTGATCTGGAAAAGAATGATCCATGTCAATACTATCCAGCAAATCAATGACAGTCTTAGAATCTTCAATGAATTCTTCTGTCACTGATACTGGTGGATGAGGCACAACTTCTTCATCACAATCGATTTTGTTGACTGTGGATACCTATGATTTAGAAACCAAAACTTTCTTCCTCTTTACTAGATTAGCTCCAGTCATGACCAGGTCATCATCTTCATGAGTCTCTGTAGCAGGCAGTTGAATTTAGATAGAAGGCCGAGGAGGTTCTAGCAATTGAGTATTAATCACTGATGAAAACTTTGTCATCTCTTGCTTGAAATTCCGAGCTGTCTGTAATAACACTTTAGCTGTTTCAACAATTTTCTCTTGTGCCGGTATCTGTAGGGGAGTTTTTCCTTTATCCCCATCAGGGTATGTTAGCATTAAGGGAGCATTAGATTTCTGGGATTCTTTTTCCTCTCTGTCTTTCCTTGCCTGTTCAATTAAGTTCAATTGCATAGTCCTATATCTCAAAAATCTAACTTTGAGCTTGTTCTGGTATTTCAAAATATCATGCTTTTCCTGTGAGTCTTTGGCTCTGGAAAGGACTTGAGAAAATGTGTCCACCCCTTGGTATATAAAATCATCTGGGCAAACCTCATGTGCATTATCCATTTTTACATGTATATGTTTGAGGTGTGCATCCAGGAATTCTTTGGGGTCGCGTTTCCTCTTCTCAGCAGTGCCCAATTTCAAGGCAGCTATTTGGTCACCGAGAACTGTATCCCAATTTGAGGTAGGGATAACCAACTGGCCAAGGTTGAGAGAAAATTTAGGCCAACCTTTCTTCCTGGGACCTATAAGTTTCCTATACATGCCATCAGTCACTGTCTAGAATGAAACCTCCTGTAGAACTAGCCTGTCTGGGACTATTCTAAGTAGAAGGTGCACTATGTCACTTCCCCAGATTTTGATGTATGAGAAGTACTCGAACACATACCAATCACCTATGGTATTAATGAAAGCTTTGGCATCTTCTGAAAATGCAGGTGCTTCCTGCCTGAAAATCTTAAAATAGATGGTACCCACAAAGCTATCATAGATGCCATACAATAAAGGTGCAAAATTGCCTTCCCACAATGCTGAATGGTAGATGTGTACAGGGGGGTCTGTAGGGGTCCAAATCCAACCTGGGTTAGGATACTGGAACTCTGCATAGAAAACATCAAGGACATATGTAGAGAAGAAGAAATGTGGCTTCTTTTGAGCAGGAGCCTTCTGATAATTCTCTATTGCATTCTTCAATTCTGACGACAGGATGGATGCCCATGGGAAGGACTCACCGGTGGTTAACACATGGTGTGCTATAGGTTCCCATTCAACTTTGAAAAGAGAACAGTTGGGAAGACCAAAAATCTTGCAAAGCATGGCTGCCAGCAGAGAGTAGGGTTCCTTGAAGCAGATAATGGGATAGAGGTTGTCAGCCTTAGGCACAAAAGCATTGGGCTTGACCATCCATGACTTTATCATCTCAGCAAAATTATACCGGGTCTTTGAGGACTGAACAAATTCAGAAGAAAGGGTCTGTTTAGGGGGTTTAAGAGCGAAATCTCGAACGAAGACCTCTGGGCAAAAATGCGTCAATTGAACACCGTTGCTATCATTGAAACCGTGGTCTTTGACACTGGCATTTTCAATAATCCACTTCACTGCATCAGTGTAAGGTAGGACAGTGGGACGTGCAACAATGGCATGAATTTGGGAAGCCCTAATCCTCTCATACATAGGTTTATCGTTAACAATGTGGGAAAGGTCGTCATTGTCAAATATAGCATAAATTTTAGACCAATCCACCAGGTATGATTCAGTGACCTTCTCACTGGTATCCGAGAGGATACTGAAATTAGGGTCCTTGATCAAGAGATCTCTGTGTGCCGTTTTGGATCGTGTGTTTTTTGACATGGTGAAAAGCTTGCAATTTCTGATAAATAAAGAAATAAAATCAAAATTCAATCCAAAATAGCAGAATTGGAAAACCAAAAATAGAAATCTGACAACAAACTTACCCAAAATAACTGAAGAACTAGTAAAAATCGACACCCTAATAGGAATCCGCAGTAAAATCCAAGCAACAGGGCAATTCCAAATAGTAAAAATGACAAAATAAAAATAGAAAAACCCTACTTATCATATTTACCAGATTAAAAGGTGACCGTAGGATCAAGATGAATGGACGACCGAGATGAACCAGAGAGGGATACAGGATCGGGTTCATACTTATTTTGAAATTTCATTTAAGAATCCCGAAAACTGAAACCCGAAAGTGTCGGGTTGCGGGTTTCAGTATTGCAAGAAAAACCAAAAGCGCAAAAGAATTCCCGAAAGCCAAAACCCGAAAGTGTCGGGTTGCGGGTTTCGGGAATGGGAAACAAAATTGCAATCGGAAAACTTTTCCTGAAAGCTGCAACCCGAAAGTGTCGGGTTACGGGTTTCGGGAACACACAACAAAATCAAACTTAGAAAGAATTCCCAAAAGCCGAAAGCCGCAATTGCAGGTTTCAGGATAAGATTTCCCAAAATTATTAACAAAGAAAACCCGCAACCATAAGATTTCGGGTTTTGGGATGACAAAAAACCATAAGTTGCAAAATGAAATCCCGCAACCCGCAACTGTCGGGTTGCGGGTTTCTTAAATCCACAACAAAGAAACAAATCCCGCAACCCTCAACTGTCGGGTTGCGGGTTTTGGGTTCCCCAAATGTCGGGTTTCGGGTTGCTAGAAGTAGATGATAAAATGCTAAAAAATTGAAGCTTCCTGCAAACCCAAAACACTTACAAATTTTTCGATCAAAAAGAAAACAAACAGAACAAAAGTATGGGTAAGGGATCTTCGGGATAAAAATCAAAATCTCATATTTACAAGAAAACTCACCCAATTACCTTTGTGTTTATTAGGAATGGGGCTCCCATACTTCAGCTAAGCATGGGATCTATTGTGGCCACAACAGGCCAACAAAATATAATTCCCACTTCTCAAATGGTTCCACCACGAGCTGAGTTTGAAGTGGCATTTCATCGGACTGTAGTGGTTGTCCCATCTGTTGGAAACTATCACAACTCTGGACATATTCTCAGGCATCTTTAAATATTGTGGGCCAATAATATCCCAATTGTAGAATCTTGTGGGTTGTTCGTTTATTGGAAAATTGTCCTCCACATGGACCATCATGACAGGTTCTTAGAATTGGATAGATTTCATGTTCTCGCACACATCGACGGATTACCAAGTCTGTTCATGTATAAAACAAATAGGCATCAATCCATGAAAATATTCTGCTACGCTGCACAATCCTTTTCTTTTCTTTTGATGTCATATGCCTCAAAAATCTTCCTGCAACCAAATAATTGGCTACATCTGCAAACCAAGGAACATTAGTAGAAATAGAAAACAAATGTTCATTTGGGAAAGCATCATCCTCCAGTTGAGATTCTTCATCAATAGTTAATCTTGAAAGAAAATCAACAACCACATTACTTTTACCAGGCTTGTCCATTATTGAAATGTCAAATTCATGTAGCAACAACAACCACCTAGTGACTCTGCCATTTGTGATGGGTTTATTCATGAGGTATTTGACAGCAGAGTGGTCAGTGTGGACAATCACTGGGTATCTTGTAATGTAATGGTAGAATTTATTAATGGCATAAATGACAGCCATGAATTCTTTTTCGGTTACTGTATAATTAAGTTCGACAGCAGTAATATTTTTACTAATAAAATATATGGCGTAGGGTTTCTGATCTTCCTGCTGGCCTAGGACTCCGCCTATGGTGGTATCAGAGGCATCAGTAGAAATCAGGAAAGGCAAGGACCAATTTGGTCCACGTAGGATAGGTGCTGTAGAGACTTTCTATTTTAAAGTTTCCCAGGCTAGTTGACAATCATTCATCCATTCAAATTGTTTATTTTTTGACATAAGTAGAAATAAGGGGCTAGCAATATTTGAATTTTTTTGAACAAATCTTCTATAATAACCTACATATCCAATAAAACTGCGTACCTCTTTTTGTGTGCATGAGACTGATAAATTATGGATTACCTGAATTTTTGCTGGGTCTACTTTGATACCATCGGGAGATATGAGATGACCCAGAATAATGCCTTGAGTGAGCATCATCCTACATTTCTCAATGCTGAGATAGAGGTTCACTTCCTTGCATCATGTAAGTACTTTGTCCATATTATTCAAGGCTGCTGCAAAATCTTCACCATGAGAGGTAAAATCATCCATAAAAAATTCCATAGTGTCATGAATAAGATAGGAAAAGATACTGAGAACAACTCGTTGAAATGTGGCAGGGGCATTGCATAATCCGAAAGTTAACACACGGTATGCGAAAGTACCCCATGGGCATGTGAATGTCATTTTCTCTTGATCCTCTGGTGTTATCCTGATCTGGTAATATCCACTGAAGCCGTCTATAAAAGAGAAATACTTTTTGCCTGCTAGTGTGTCCAACACTTGATCGATGAAAGGTAATGGAAAATGGTCCTTATGCATAGCTTTGTTTAATTCCCTGTAATAAACACAAATACGCCACTTCCTGTTCTTCTTAGGAACTATGACCAGTGGAGACACCCACTTGCTATCAGAAATGGGATAAATAAAATTTGCAGCCAACAACTTCTCAAGTTCCTCTTTGACCACCTCTCTGAGTGCCGGATTCATCCTGCGTTGGGGTTGTCTGATGGGTCTAGAATCCTCCTTAGTATATATATGGGGTGTGAACAGGTCAAGGTGAAGACCTTTCATTTCACTATAATCCCAAGCGAATGCAGACTTATGTTTCTTCAATACCGAGGTAAGTTGTTCTGTTTGTTGCTTCGACAATGTAGAGCTAATCTTGAGGAGCTTGCCTGGTTCAATTTCCACTTCTCTAATTGCAGACTCACCATCGGGTGTAGAGGTACTATTAGATGTCATAGATGAACTTGGAATGCTGTCAATTTGTTGGGTAGCGCAAACTGAACTAAACAAATCCACAAAATCTCCCGAAGGACTAGAAGAAATAAATTGACTGAGCAGATCATACTCAGTTAATTTTTTTGCTGCCAATGATTGTTCGATCATGTACAGCTGTAGGGTTTCATCTGCTTGCTCAGTTTCCTCTTCATATGGACACGAAGGGAGTTCTTGTTGTATCATTGGCTTCGCAGGAGGATACAAAGTGAGTTCCTTAACAAAATTACCATGAGATATGTGTATGTTTCCTGATCGACAGCCAATATAAGCATCTGTTGTGTCCAACCATGGTCGCCCCAAAATTAGGGGATAGCCTCCCAAGTTTGATTTCGTCTGTAAAACCATAAAATCCACCGGGTATCCCATGAGTTGACTGAAATAACAAGATCTTCTATAATGGCATCTGGTTTTACAGGAGATTGGTCAGCCAACTGTAAGATAGTAGAAGTTTGCTGAAGGTTTGTAATTCCCAATCTATCCATTGTTCATTTAGTCATGACATTAATGGCTGCTCCCAGATCTATCAGTGTATTAGAGAGAGAAATGCCATTGATTTTTACTTTGACAACGAGACAACCAGGGTTAGAGTATTTGGCAGTAAGAGTGTTACCCATCATTAATTCAGCCAGATCTCCTATCACATGGACTGTTGGGGGGTCTTTTCTCTTTCTTCCTGTTTTTTTCAAACATAGCTCTCTGACAACTTTGGAGTAAATGGGAATGTCTTTAATGGCTTGAAATAGTGGAATTTTTATGCAGACATTTCGTAATTCTCCAAGGAGATCAAATTCAGATTGAGGCATAAATTTGTCTATGGTTAAGTGCTCAGGATAGGGTGGAGGTTTCTTTTTATCTGTTTGGGGTGATTTCCTGGGTGGGATGGGTGGGAAATCATCTTTGGATCGCACCGGTATCTCTTAAGATTGGACTGGTAAAATCTCTAGTGTCTCTTCCTCTTCTTCCTCTGTAATTATAGGAGAGGTGGTTTTATTAATTTGTCTGCCAGAGCATAATTGAATGTTGTGGCAGTCCACTGTGGAGATGGAATAGGCTGGATAATTAGGTATTTCAACAGCCATTACAAGTTGTCCAACCTTATTATTAGTGTTAGGAGAGGGTTGTGCAGGAAGGAGTGGTTTTGGAGGTGGATTGTTCAATGGAAAGGTTAACTGAGGCTGTAAAAGAGGTTGCATTAATGGTTGTACTGGTGCAAACGGGAATTGAGGATTCTGTACTTGAGTAGCTAGATGCTGAATTTATTGTTGATTCCCAAAACTTGAATTCCTCCAGTTTGATTGCCAAGGGATATTTTGGGGTTAGGAAGGTGCCCATGTTTGTTGAGGCAAAGGTGGGTACCACGGATGAAAATTCTGTTGGACTTGTGGAGCTTGTGGCTGATGTAATTGAGCATTATTCCAATAAGGATTAAATGGTTGCATGGGATCTAGTACTGTACCTGAAGGTCGGGGTTGTCATGGACGCTCTTGAGATATAAAACAAACGGCTTGTGCATCTGTCCCCGTTTCTTCATATATGGCCTTGAGTCCTGGTAGCGAAGGGTAGTCTTTCGTAGGATGCTCCAGATCGCATAGAAGGTAGATTTCCACTCTGTCTAATGGGAAACTCTTGAGAGGGTGTCTCTTTTTGCATTTAGGATAAAAGATAGCCAAAGCTCAATCTTCCTCCTCTTGCCTTTTCTTTGCTTGAAGTGCATCTAACTGAGAAATCAGGGAACTAAGTATGTCGATCTTGAAACCCTCTAAGAGGTTTCCAATCTCCATCCTTGAAACTCCTTCTCTTGAGGTCTTGGTGGTCCTGTTTACTGTGTCCCTAATCCCTCTTCCCGATCTGGAGGCATTCCTCGAATACATTTTGTAGAGGTCACATATTTCCACATATTTTAGTAGGGATACATCCCCTGCACCCATCAAATTCAGCAGATCAATGCAATAATCTCTGATCCCTCTTAGGAGTATAATTTTCAGTGTATCATCATTTAACCCATTCTGTCTCGATCTTTGCAAATTATATTGGAATCTCTCCACATAGTCTTCTAGGTTCTCGTCCTCCTGCTGGGTCATTTTAAAAATTGCTTCCTTCCGATCCTTGTCCTTGTAATATTATTTATATTTATCCAGGAATACCTTCTTCATTTGAGCCCAAGTCGTTATACTGTCCCCTCCCAGCCCCATGAACCACCTCAAAGCCTGGCTTTTCAATGTGGCTGGAAAAAGTTTGAGCTTTTGGTGATATGTAACATAATCATAGCTCTTGCAGAGGACATCGAATTCAAATAGGAACGTATCTGGGTCTTCACTTGCCATACCATGAAAATTGGGCAATGCCGAATGTGGAATGTTCTTCATCTGGTTTGTAAGTGTAGATCCGAAATTTCGGATTAGAAACTCGAAAGTGACCGTTCCAGTACTTGATTCTCCATTTATATCTCCTCGGTTTGTCTCCTCCCTATGGGGAATGTGTTCTCCTTCGCCATCCATATTCACCATCATATCTTCGAAAGTAGTTGATCTGGCTGACAATGGAGATTCAACAAACAATTGTTCCTCACCTCCTTGATCGTTAACACTGAGTTGCTTAGGAAACCCTCCTTCTTGAACAAACTCTTTTTCTTGAATGAATTCCGTCACTAACAGATTCTCATCAGCATGCGTTGGTAAGACCATTCCGCCGGTGTGCATGGTAGAATGATCAGGCCTTTCAGTCTCTTGCTTAGAACTGCTGATAGAAGGTGACCTTCCTTGAACACATCCTCCTCTTATTGCGCTTCCTGCACGGTTAGTACCTGGGGGGTATCATATGTGTATACAAGTGTACCTATACTATCTCTTACTCTACGCATGAATACTTTGCATGTTCCAAGAACACAGGGACTTGCGGTGGGCAATATTCTAATGAATTTGTCTATGCGTCTTACTCGTCCCTCCTCCGAAATCACACCAGACTATTTTCAGAAAAGAAAAAATGTCACACACAATCCACTCAAGGAAAAGAGAAATCACAACTAGAACCAAAATAATCAATCAAAACTACAATGTCCTTGGTAGCTCCACGGCAACGGCGCCAAAATGACGAGCTCTTTAATTCCCTTTTTAATTAAATTGAAATAGCAAGTTGTTCATAAATTATCAACCCAGGGCCACAAAGGCTTATGATCTACCAGACAAAGTATATGCCAGAGACTGTAACTTGGATGATCTTAACACAGAGGAGATTAATGAATTACTGAATTGAAATTAAGATGCAACTGTGGTGAATAGAATCCTAATAATTTACCAATTACAGAAAGAATCTTGCAATCAAACTGAAGTACATAACTCTCAACTTCGAGACATGTTCTGCTATGCTATAACATTCTGCTATGCTACGGAAAGTAAGAAACATCGAACAATACTCTGTTATGCTACAAAAAGCAATTAACATCCAGAACTAATTTAACAAATTGATAAATTTATAGGAAAACAATTCGATAAACCACAATTGAATGAAGGAACTGGATAGACTAATTTCCGGAACTAATTTAACAAACTGATAAATTTATAGGAAAACAATTCGATAAACCACAATTGAATGAAGGAACTGGATAGACTAATTTAACTCTACAATCTGCTTCTACCTTTACGCACTAACAACAGAATTCCAGAAATGAGCTTAATGCATCCATTCACCATAGAAGTAATTTTAATTCAATCTTCATCATTCATATATTCCCCTGTAAATGATAATAAAAATGATTATGCAATCCAGTCGTATCACTACTTAAGCATTCACACTCACTTACGCTCAGCACACCAAATCTGAATACCAACAATTAAATCAATCAACACTGCATCAAACATTAAATTCATCAACATTAACAATCATGCTTAAAAGAAAGAAATCCTACTTATAATAGCACCTGTTACAGAAGGGGGCCCTGCCTCCGGCAACAGGGGATGAACAACCACTCACTCACACGAAATTGATCAACACATTCGAATCAGGTAAATCATAAGTTCTTTTATAAAAAAATCTAATACAATGTTCAATAGATCTTATGCAAGTTGTGGCTAACCCTTCTGAAAGAGTCCCAATGTTTTTATACATCAATGCTCATGAAAGAAGTATGAAAGATCATATAGTTACAAAATATTTCCCAATAAGGCCTATCTATGGATCCTCCAAGAGATATTTCAAGAGTCTGTATCGTGGAAAGTGGAGATGATTCCAGAGATATCAGAGTGGTCAACTATGAGTCATCATAGACCTGAAATACTGAGTTAGGTATAAAATATCCGATCCTTGGATCGATTGCATCATCATCTAAATGTTGGGTAGGTAACCAAGATGATGTAGAGAAATACATCAACTTGATATCCTTGTGTTCTAGGTCAAGACTGAGATGCATATCATCTAGCTTCCATAATTCCTTCATTCTGCAACCTGTAGGAAAAATGATATTGAACCTGAAACACCACTTCTTTAGTAGGCAATAATGGCAACATAACTCTATCCAAATCATTAGCAATTGACAAATAACAAAGAGAACAAGATCAATTCTTACCAAGGCCAAAATGTGCAAAATGTAAGCAAGAGAGCCAGTGGTAATACATGATCAGGTCAAAAAGATTCATAAACAAGGTAAAATAAGGGAACGAAAAGGGTCATATGCACATCCCGTCAACTTGTCATTACTGAACAAGAACACCCCTCTGTTGGTCATCATAAGGTTCTACTTGAGGTAGACCTACCAAATCCAAGGAAAACAATATCAAGAAACAAATAGAAACAAAACTAAAAGTGCTTATATTTCCTTTAATCTTGCACTAAAATATATATGATAATTATTTTTACTTTGGTGTAGACTAAATGTATCATACATTATAAGTTTGCAATAGTTATAGAAGAAAAGACATTATAAGTCACCATATAATATTACCAAAATACCCATTGGAGGGTTCTTGAAGTTTTATCCAACCAACATGATTTTATCTTCATTTATAATCAATTGTAGAGACTATAGGACACTGATTTCTTTTAATATGGTTCATTTACTTAAGTCACACTACTCAACATATGCAATGGTGTTCACATCACAAGATTCTGGGTGATAGTTAGTCGAATGACCCTTTAGAAAATGAATTCGATTGATTGCTTGAGTTGTGAATGCTTTTTTTATGCTTGCAATGGTGTGCCCTAGCTCTAAGTAGGGATTCCATGATTTGAAAGCTTATACTACCTCACCGCTTAAGTGAATAAGGGTTTTACTCCCATCAAGTTCAAACTGATTGGGTTCCAAGGAAATTATGTTGAGAAACTTTGAATGGGTGTTGCAATGACTAATTGTGAACCCCACTCTTAAATCGGTGCTTGGTATACCAAAGGGTTTCGTATTCCTCTATTTGAATAGAGGTTGATTTATTCAACTAGTCCAACAGTTTGGAAGGGTAATGCATAAGTCTTAGAGCATTTGGAAAATGATCTTCACGCATCAAATTTAGGTCATTGGGTACCGAAAGAACGGATGTCTATTATGAATCATTTGAATATTAATAATATTTTTTCCTCATGAATCAAGCAGTTAGAGGATTTTTAGATGAATGCCCAAGGTGGGTCTCCTTTGAATAAAGCATAGTTATTCTAATCAGGAATGCAAAGTATTTATAATCTTAAGGAATGAATACTCATGCACTTATATTCAAATAAGTAAGACCCTTCCAATCATCGAACATAATTAGTTAGTAACCAATGGATTAAATTCTCCCTTTTAAGACTTTGTTTGAATAGTGCCCCTTTGAGCATTGAAAGTGGGGTTTTGAGACGGTAAATTATGAAATTTCATACTCAAGTTTCAAATGATCCTAAGATTTTGTAACTCATTCAAATATTCTTCTCCAAAGTACGAGTCCAAACTTCAAGACCGTAACAAATTTTACCTTAAGAAGAGGCTAGGTGTTTTTTTATAGAAGTTCCAAGTTGAAAGGTCCAAAAGGAAGGTTTTTTCAGGGTGGCCCCATCTGTAAATATGGGAATTTTGTGTAGGGTCAAAAATCTTGATGCATTTACTAGAATTGTTTTTTACATTTGCCTAAAAATTTAAGAACTCAAGAGAAGCGTATGATGTTTTCTTAAGAAGATATATCCATGATGTCCTAAAACTAAGAGAAGTCATCAGAAAGAAACAAGAAATCCCAGACATTGAAGACTAAAATTGTGATCTTTGGACTACAGATATCATGATGGACTAATTCAATAATTGTCTTTACCCCTCCAATATTTTTCATCTTTGAATGTCGTCCTTGTTATTTTCTTGCCAAGCATGATTTACAAATATCTTCGTCTTGCTCCTAGATCACCATAAATCAAACAACGTTTTACACTTTGATAGTAAGGAAATATTTTGAAAACTTAAATGTCCATAGCCTTGAGGCCAAGGTGAATTTTTGGGTATGAAAGCATCTAATTTAGCTTCCTCATTATCAAATAGATTGTATAGGACTTCCTCATTTATTTTTTATACTATATTTATGTTGCTTTTCTTACTAACCACAAAACACATTTCGCCTTTGAAATTAACATCAACTTTGTATTGTGTTTTATAAACTCATTAACATCCAAGATATTAATCAATTTAAGGATGCATATAAAGTCATAAATATGCAGGTTTTTACTTTCAAGCTGAATTACATGTTTCCTTTCCTTCAACATAGTACCATTTCCAAATATATCTGAATTTGACATGAATTTTTTGTCCACAATAGCAGCAAGCCAATCATAATGGTTAATCATATCTCTAAAGTTTGGATGCATTGCATAAAAAAACCCAAACATCTCACTTGCCTCTCTTCATACATATTTTTGATGTTGCAAAGCAATAAAATTAGGTGGAAAGTGTCCATTAATTGTATATACCAATTTCCCTCATCGAACTCCATACCCTATAATTGTTTGATCATGACACATATTTTGGACGTGGCATTGGCTTCATTAGAATCTTCCATACTTGAATTTATATTTAGCAATTCAAAGACAAATCCATCAATTGAGTGTACAAGATAATCAATCTACAAAATGACCAAATTAAATATTCGCCATCATGAGATATCCATTTTGTTGATAATGTAATGGCCAAATTTATTGGGTTGATTGAATGGGCTTGAGAGAAATTGAGACTCTGACTACACTCTCATATTGAATGTTGTAGCCTTCTTTTTATTCATAGACAGTTGAAACCTAGACCTCCTCTTTTTAATTATTTTATCCATTACTAAAAAACTATGGTATTTTTGTTTTTTAATTTCTGAAATGATCCTTCTTATATTCACATAAATATATTTACATCAACAAAGTAAGAAACATCGGGCGGAAGTGTATATACGATGGAACTTATATGCTCTTGATGTTACTAAAACATAAATAAAGTCTGAATAAGCATCAGGGTTCAACCACGTGGCATCTTTGATAAGAAAGAAACCTTTAGCAAATAATTGCATGTGTACCTCATCCCCCCACATATGGTATAAATAAGACAAAAATCTGACCTTATTCTCAAAAGCACACTTACAATTGAATTTCCAAAGGAAGAAACAATGCATAAATCCGCATGTAGTTCCAAATTCTACTAAAATAAGTGTGAACCAAACATCCTGAGTCACCAAGAAGAACCATGCACTGGTGATGTATTACCTAAATAAGAGTTGAATGCTTCGTCTACACATGTTCCCAACAACACTCGATGAATTGGAATCCCACAATATATGCTTCACCATTTTGCAAGTGTGGTTTTCCTTGTTCTCACGTTTAATGTTGCAAGTGATTTTAAATCCTATGTATCTTGTTAGGGAGTCGGATCTTCAGGAATTTGTGGATTGGCAGTTATATTTTGGTTTTAAAGTATACTGGTAGAATCATATTCAATATTCAAGTTTTATTCCCCCCCTTGGATTTTGATGGAAACATAATATAGGTGGTTAGGAATATGAAGTTGCATGGGATCTGTGATATCCCAAATAATCATGAAATTGAGTCTTTACCATGAGCTTCAATGACTAAAAGTTGGTGTCAATTTACACATAGGTTGCTAAGAACACATCCCAAGAAAAAAAACAAAAAAAGATACTAAAATAAAAGTAAATATTCTCATACCTGTAACTGGGAATGGCAGTGTTATCAAAACCATAGGAAATTGTCAGATCTCTAATGATGCCCCAGGTACTATTCAATGCTTACCTTTTCATGTTGCTTGAGTGAACAAATTCAAACTCTTAGGGTGCTGAAAACACTACCAACATGTTATGAAATTCAACGTATCTACTTGGAACTTTACCATGTATTGGTGCTTAGGCCCCTATATTAGGCTCTCTAAGCAATTTGGCAGCTCCCAACCTTCAATATTATGAGAGGGTATGCTAGGCCTTGTCTACATAATTTTAGTCCAACAATGAATCGCGTTACACACTCATTTCAATCATTTATGCAACAAAAAGGAACCAAATATAATGGAATTAATAGGAATTACAAACCAAATCAGACATCAAAGAAATTTAGCTTGATGAATTGTTTTGCACCTAAACATTTTAAAACTTCAATATGATAGATGAAAAATACACGGACAGTCCTTCTAAAGGACTCTCAAATTTTTGGTGATAGTAAACACTTCAGAAAGAGGCAGTGGACAATATTCATCATGGGTGCCACTCCTGGAGTTACGATTTGGAATGCATCTTTGTACACACTTGACACATTCACACCTAAACTTACGTTCACCCAACTAAATTAGTAGCTGCATAAATGCCCTAGTTGAAGGGAAAAGGCACATTCCATAAAAAAATTCTAAAATTATATGACATGAGAGATATCCATTGAAGGCAAATGACCTTGATAGATGTCCATTTTGGATCTTCCTAGAACTGACATGAACGTGAACAACAAGCTCTAAAATCTTGTGGCCAACAAATGAGGGAATATTAACATGTTCTTACCATGCTAGGGATATGTTTTGAGGAAAGTACGAAGGAAAACACTGGTGTCTTTGACAAGTATGTTTGTTATATTTATTTACTTATAGTTGTACCTGCTTTAATTACAAATGATCTAGGTGATTGGAAGTTTGCAAAATTTATATGTCATGGATGTTCATATCAGGTTGACAAAGAATAAGTAGATATGAAATGGCTAATGTGTTTAGCTAATTAGCTAAAATTAATAGGGAACAAAGGCTTAACTCATGCTCTTTGAATGTGGAATTATGCTTGGACGGAACAACTAGCTCACAGTTTTGGAAGCAATGAACCCATCATTAGTTGGAGCCTCCAAATTCAAGGCTGGTGGAATACATCCTTCTGAATCAGCCCTCAACCACAAGCAAGAAATCTTCCAAAAATATTGTAAGTATTTAATTTATTTTCGTTGTTCTTTCACATATTTATATATTGAAAAATGAAAGAGAAGTTTTATGACTACATTGTTGGAGTGAAAAAAGCTTGAACTTCCCATCTATATCTTATTAAAATAACATACACTGTATATATTGGTAAACTTGTCCATGTGTGTAGTTGCATGTTATATGTTTCTTAGGAGTCTAATCTTTTGTTTTGTTGTTGTTGTAGTGCAATACATGATGTATGGATATGGATACCATAAAAATGTAAGTATTTTTTCCTTCCACCATTTTTTTGGGTTGTTTATTTTATATGTTTAGATGATTTCAAATTTGCCTCTCCTGTAAAACAAGGTGAGCACTTGCATGCATTCTATCAAGCAACAAAAAGTTCAAAACATTTCTATGCCATTTTTTCAGGTGACCATTGCCTTTGCATACACAATTTAGACGAAAACAAATAATCAAATCATCTTTTCTTCTTTTATTGTTTGCATTAATATGATATTCGATGATATGATCATGAAAGTGCATTCTGAGTAGAGATACTCCAACAATGAAAAAGGGTATTGTTTGGAAAATTATAATCCAATATACTTGTTTAAGGACCTCGGTACTGACAAAATGAGCTGAGAAGTGATGCATGTAATTGTCTTACATGCCAAGAAGTAAGGATAATGATAACTACATGCTGGAATGTAGCTAACTTGCAACACTATAAAATGATTTCTATAGCAAAGTAAGAATCCATGAGTGGGGCTATCTATTCCTCCAAATTTGCACTTGCACATGTTTCATGTGTGCTTGCACTAGTGAGATGGCCCATGAGGGGGAAATGTAAAATTTTATGGCATATGAATCACCTCCTTTCCCCCCACTCTCCACTTTACCGACTAACCATGATCATGTTGACATGAAAACTTTTAACCCTCTTATTCTCTCCAATGGAAATTGGCATCATAATAAAATTAACAATAAAAAAATCCATAGTTTCATCTCAAGATTGAGAGTTGCACTTCAATGAATGTTTCAAACACAATAATGTTAATTCCAAATCCATCCAACAATCCAAATGCAATTGGAGTACCTCCCAAAGCAACACACATCATTCTTCAATGGGATTGTAGTATGCATATACCACTCTTACTAATTCCTTATATTGGATCTAGATCAGTTTATAATAGATATATTAGATGGTTAACATGTTTTGGTAAGACAAAAATGTGGCAGTTGTGTTTTCATTCGAGCAAGCTATTCAGACACCTACTCTACATTGTAGTTAGTTTGAGAATATGATTTTGGAGACACATTAGTGTACAAACAATTGGAATGTAGTTAAATAAAATTATGTAATATCCCTGATATGATATTAGATGATATTATCTCAAATAAAACTTTAAAAATCAGAAAATTGCAAACAGTAACAAGTTCTCAAAACTAGTGAAGAAGGAGCTAGACTAGGTCAGTGATTAACCCACCCAAAGCTTGACTGAAGGACACTTTTGGATCGGAAAAATGTAATAGGGAGTTTGAAGTAGCTAGGATAGAACCATAAAGGAAATATTATGAGTTCTAAGCACAATGTACTCGGGCCATTTATGTTTTGAACATCAACCAAGCTGAAGTCTACTCCAAGGCTTCTCGGGCACACCAGCATATGCTTGCTAAACTCTTCCAATTACACTTGAAATAAACCATAGGTGAATGACAGGTAATTAAACCACTAATTTGATGATGGAAAATATTTATTGATGATTTGGGAGGATCTGGCAGTCTTTGGAGGAAAAGGGAGAAATAACGCTATGTAGGATTGCTCCACTAGCTTGTTTCCAGGATCTTCCAAACATACTAAGATGGTCATGAATTATAAATATGATGGTGGTATGATATTTAGAAATTTATCAAGGACTCATCACGACTGACATAACTGAAATTTAGCATACATGTACTTTTTAATTAAACAAACTGCAAAACTAGTCAAATCCAGGTGCCTAATGAGCTAGTCTTGATAATCATGGAAAAAAACCAGCTAGAGAAGGTCATGAATCATTTATTTTTGGATTGGAATGGATTATAAAATAATTTAAAAAACTACATAAAAATTCATAAATTGAAATAGTTACTCCGAGCTCTGTATATTACAAATTCTAGAAAACTAGTTAATTAAAAGATGCTAAAGAGCTAGTCTTGAGAAAAGTCAATCCAAATAGCTTATAAGGATCTCAAATTATCTTTATAAGGACTTATATCATTCATAAATGAATTAAAAATAAATCAGAAAAAGGAACTCAGCTTATTAAGTAAACAATAGAATTCTGATGGCTCAGATTACATTAAAAGTCAAGAATCTTGGATTTTACAATGAATGGAGGAGATTGCTTCAAAGAAAAATGAGAAGTGGAGGCATTACCAATGGATCTGATATGTAGTAAGAACATGGGATGTTGGATTATAATTATAGGCACACCAATAATCAATATATTCTTATGGGTGCATTCACCAAACCATACAGAAAAGCAAGGGCGTGTTCTTCACAGCTGGAACCCCAGATCTAGTAAACTGGCCACAACTTGCTCATCCGAACACCTTTTTTGATGAGATTTTTTTTTTCCTACTGGATACGATGATATGGACGCAATGGAACAATTAAAAACCTCCATAAATTATCATAAAGGTAAAAAAAAGAACCTCCATTTCGGCTCTCCAACACTGTTCCTACTGAATGAAGGAGTTGAACCACACAACAAGAAAACCAACCAATGGATTGGACTTCAGGACCTGCAATAGAATCAGTGATAAAGAATATATTTCATCATCCTTTCAGTAGAATCATGGTGCACATCTCCCAGTTAGGACTAGGGGCACATCTCCCAGATCAAAGAGGAAAATTGCACTCAATTCAAATCACAAATGATCAAAATATGTGAAATGGAGTTGGAATCCTTCTTTTATAGATTTATGTGACTTTTTTATCAAGTAAGATAGGATAAGGCTCCCTCATGGAGTAAATAAGGTTTCTTTTCTTCCTTCTTTAGCTTTTTCCTTGCTTTTCTACTTTGCTTTGTTTTTTTCTTTTTCTTTTGCTTTTGCTTTATCCTGCTTTTTCCTGCTTTTCTACCTTATCCTGCTTTTCTGCTTTGTCCTACTTTTCCCTGGTTTTCTGCATTACCGTGCTTTTCTGCTTTGTCCTGCTTTTTATTTCTTTTATTCTTTATCCTATTTTTCTTCCTTTGTCCTACTTTTCTGCTTTGTCCCACTTTTTTTCTTTGTCATGCTTTTGTGCTTTATTCTTCTTTCTTCTCATTTTCCTACTTTCCTTGCTTTGACTACTTTATCTTTTCTAGTCTTGCAAGTTACCTCTTAGTCAACCTTATCCTCTAAGGAAAACTTGTGGAGCATTATCCACTTTATTCCAAAATAAAAATATCTAGTTAATAAAAATTACTTCTACCAAGTGCATTTCAAACTTAGGATCAAAATAAAAATAAAATTCCTAACTAATTAATGCCTTAAATTCAGAATTAACCCTAAGTGCATAAAATTTCCTCCTCAACCCAAGGGATTGGTTGGGATAGGAAATCCTTCCACTAATCATCAATGAGGTAACATGACAGTCCTCCCCTCCCAAGATTTCTTGTCCTCAAGAAATAATCAAATCCAACCCAACTAAGCATCATGACTCATGAGCCATCATGCTTCTGCTGCACCATTCTGATTATAAACTTCTCATGAACTCTCCCAACAGATTGTTCTATTACCATCCAACCATGCACTTAGTGTGGATACCAATCAAAACTAATACTAGGATTCGAATTGATTCTCAAGAATAGAATGTGCAACATATATTCTCCTATGCAATCCATAAGAATCACATGGAATTCATCATAACACCCTGCAAGAAAAACACAAGTCCATCCATAAATATGTTTCCCATGTAGGAAACCATCACCATCTACTGCCAATATGAACCCATGGGGAAGAGAATAGGCTTTCTTACTTAATCCAACCAACCAAAATGTGCTCCCAATGAGCTACCAATGATCAACAATTCCTAGGTCCCACTGCTTGTGCACCCTCCTAGTGCACAATATCACCAAGAACCAATCGAGAAAGTATGGGATGCCAGGGTCCTAACACTTGTGCACCCCAACAATACATAGTGTGAACACATATAAATCAGAATGTGGGTTTCCCATGTCCCAATGCTTATGCATTTATATCATGCACAAGGTCTCCCAAAACAATACCTCAAAGTAGGAGGTGTACAATATCCTCCAACTTATTTCAACCGAGTGTGAAATGGCAGGATCCCATAACTGGTGCATCCCATCAATGAGAAAAGTAACACAAAATTTTACATCAAGGTGGGGAATGCCAGGATCCCACTCTCTAATGAGAATCCTCCCAAAATTCATAAGTACAAAATATAGATAATCAAAGTACATATAAACATCATACAAATGTACATCAAGAAGGTGCCTCACCAAAGGGTCATGAAAGTGATTGTCCATCCAAGCAAATAGACCACCACTTACCAAGTGCACACAAGCATCAAGTGACCAATCAAATCTTATCCAATGTCATAGGTGAGGACCCCATGTCCTATAATGCTGCTCCAAAAGAATGTAAGAAGCTTCAAAATAATCATCCATGTGTTCTTTCATTCAAGAAGTGAATGAAGAACCTCCACCAAAATTTGAACCAAGTAAGGACCAAATAAAGCAAGGAGACTTCAAGTGGCACAAATAAGTCTCATCAATACATCCATGCATATGTATATCATCAAGAAATAAAAAAGGATGTTGCTACCAATAAGAATTTTCTCCAACCATATATCTCTTCACCCAAGTATTGGATGAAGTTCCTCCAACATCAAATGAACTAAGCAAGGAGCAAGGGAAATTATGAGTCTTCACGTGACTCAAGTGAACATCATAGGTGCATCCATGTATGTGAGAGTCATAAAATGCGAGAAATGGATACTTATGTTGTAAAATATAATCTGGTGTACTCATCATAGAATCATCATGTAGTGTAGGGGTCTCACACTCCTCATATGGCACCAATAAAAAGAAACCTTTCACCCGTACTTCATTAAGATGAATGCTGAAAATGTAGAAGTGTGGGATGTAGGAGAATGAACCAAATCCCCCAAATGATCAAAACGTGCAAAATTTTCATCATGTGAAGGATCCATAGGGGTAGGATCATGCACCTCACTCAAATATGAGAAACTTTCCTCATAGGTTGGTTCCAAGGTAGTGGAATCATGCACTTCTTCAAAAAGTGTGTAACCATCATCAAGAGGAAACCTAAGTTCCTCTTCCAGCATAGCAAGTGGTTGGATCTCATAAATATCATATTCAAACACATAAAGCACATGCAAATTGCCATGTTTCTCATGATCCATCATGTCATGAGAATCCTCCAAGCGATCTACCATATGAAAATATGAAACATAGGAGGAAGAAAAAGTATCTTGCAACCTTTTAAGAAGTTGCTTGTTTTCAATTTTTAGCTTATGAATATCATAATTATTCTTCAAGTATGCCTCATGTAACCATTCATTAAGCTCAACCAAATTGTTTCTATCAAAAATCAAAGACCTGAAATTACCTTCGATGTTGCACATTGTTCTTTGAATCTTCTCCATGTATTCAAGGAAGGATGTATCCTCCAATGAAGAGACTCTCCAACAAGAATTTGATACCAATGCTTGAGTGCCATGGAGTATTCTAAGGGCCTCATAGATATTACTTTCAATAGTCTTCAAATACCCTTCAATAAAGGATGGTTCATGAGAGTGAACCTCCTCTTCTTATTTTTTCTTGGGATCAACTTCACATGGAATCTCAAGTGGTGATTGGGAAGATGATATTGGTTCATATTTTTATGCTACAAGGTCTTTTTCTTTGTGCTCCATGGAGTTGGGACTTGTAACAACCTCATTAAGGCTAATATCCATGTCACCAATATAGATATTATAGTATCCATCAGTAGATGTCTCCTCAAAACTTAGGCACCCATCAGCAGGTACCTCTTCATAGCATCCATTAGTAGATGCTTCTTCATGCTTACAACCCTCCTCAGTAAGGATTGTACCTTCATCTTCTTCCAATGGATGATTTGTACTTTGTTTTTTCTCCTTCAAGTGAATTGATGTAACTTTCTCCTCTATTGTCTTAGAATCAGAATTCTTGGAGCTTTTGTTTGAAGATAATCTGAAAAGTCTCTTCATGCCAAAAACAATGGCATCCAATGAGGCTTCACTTTTGATTTCTCTTTCTTCTTCTTTGATTTGAGTAGTAGAACAACTTAATTTTATAATCTTCAATGATTCCTCATATGAATTATTATGCTCAAATCAAAATTTTCAATAAAAATAATATTTGAAATACATGGATTTACAAATCTCTTCCCCCAAGGAAAGATACTCCTGATATTGGTGGGGCAAGTTCTCACATGCAAATATCACATTTTCCAAATATTGCTTAGGATTATCCATCTGTGGTTCATCCCATTGATATTCACTGTACATTTGATAAAAAATGTAACCATCCTCATCTCTTGGTATGCCTCCATCAATTTAAATGATTTCTTCTTCCTCGTATAACTCAAAGCCTTCATCTTCCATGACTATATCTAGTTTCATAGCTACAACTTGAAGATAGTTCTGAGATATTTCTTCATCTAAGATTTAATTTCCACAGGATGAACCAAAGAAAGTGCTATGATACCACTATAATATCCCTGATCTGATATCATATGATATTATCTCAAATACAACTTTAAAAATCAGAAAATTGAAAACAATAATAAGTTCTCAAAACTAGTGAAGAATGAACTAGACTAGGTCAGTGATTAACCCACCCAGAGATTGACCGAAGGACACTTTTGGATCTGAAAATGTACCGGGGAGTGTGAAGCAGTGAGTAAAAAATCATCAAGGAAAAATTCTGAGTTCTAAGCACAGTGTACTAGGTCCATTTATGTTTCGAACATCAGGCAGGCTGAAGTCTAGTCCAAGGCTTCCCATGCACACCAGCATATGCCTACTAAAGTATCCTACTTACATTTGAAATCAACTAGAGGTGGATGAAAATTAATTAAAACCATAATTTGATTATGGACAATAATTACTGATGATTTGGGAGGTTCTGGAAGTGTTTGGAGACAAAGGGAGAAAGAGCGCTATGTAGGATTGCTCCACTAGCTTGTTTCCAGGATCTTCCAAACAGACTGAGATGGTCATGAATTATCAATATGATGGTGGGATGATATTAAAAAATGTATCAAGTACCCATCACATCTGACAAAAAATAAATTTAGCATACATATACTTTTTAATTAAACAAATTGCAAAACTAGTCAAATTTGGGTGCCCAATGAGCTAGTCTTGATAATCATGGATTCAAATAGCCAGAGAAGGTGATGAATGTATTATTTTTGGATCGTTATGTATTATAAATGTATTTAAAAAAGTACATCAACCTTAATAAAGGAAAATAGTTACTCTGAGCTCTTTATATTGCAAATTTTGGAAAACTAGTCAATTAAAAGATGCTAAAGAGCTAGTCTTGAGAAAAGTCAATCCAAATAGCTTCTAAGCCTCTAAAATTATCCTTATAAGGAATGATATAATTCAGGAATGAATTAAAAATACAACAGAAACAATAATTTATCTTATTAATTAAACAATAGAAGTCACATGGCTTATATTACATAGAAAGTCAAGAATCTTGGATTTTACAATGAATGGAGGACAATGCTTCAGAGAAGAATGAGAAGGGGAGGTATAACCACTGGATCTGATCTATAATATGACCATGGGATGTTTGATTCTCATGATAGGCACACCAATAATCATGATATTCTCATGGGTGCATTCAACAAAACCATACAGAAAAGCAAGGGTCGTTCTCCACAGCTGGAACCCCAGATCTAGTAAAATGGCCATAACTTGCTCATCCAGACACCTTTTTTGATGAGAAAAAAGTGTTTCCTATTGTAAATGATGATATTTATGCAATGGATCAAATATCAACATCTATAAATGATTGTAAAGGTTGAAACCAAAACCTTCTTTTCGGCCCTCCAACACTATTCCTACTGAATGAAGGAGTTGAACCACACAACGAGAACACCAACCAATGGATTGGACTTAAGGAGCTGCAATAGAATCAGTGATGAAAACTGTATGTCATCATCCTTTTAGTAGAATCATGGGTCACATCTCCCAGATAGGAATAGGGGCACATCTCCTAGGTCAAAGAGGCAAAATTGCATTCAATTCAAATCACAAATGATCAAAAGATGTGAAATGATGTTGGAATCCCTTTTTATAGATTGAGGTGACTTCTTGTTGGTGCCCACTTTGTCACTGTTTTTGGTTGATAAATAAGCTCTGAATGACGGCTCTATCATCATTTTTGATATCATAAGTTTCTCTTTTTGCCATTTAGACCGCTGAATGGGACATGTATGCATTTATTTATAAATCCTATGAATGTTGGGAAAGATTCACCATAGTTTGGTTTATTAATGATTATCTGGCTTGTTTAATGATGTTATTCTTATTTTACAGATGATGGTTCTCAGCGGAACCTTCAATTAGGCGCTTATTGGAGTCATAGTCATTCATCCCGCCATTCGGATGTGCATTCAATCCACGGACTCATTGGTTGAGGTATGCTCAGGTTGTTAAAATATGAACCGGCACGTGGATTTTGTTTGGGACGTGGCTCTGGTGGTTTGTGAACTGGAGTTCTAGAATATTCTTCCTCCTATACGTCCAACTTGACACCGCATCCACTTCTACCCACGTCGAAGAGGAATTAAATCTCTAGCTATTGCATGGAAGAATAACGCCGTGGACCCTGGGGGACCTTCCGTGTGCTGTCCTGAGCCATCATGAAGCCGTTCCTTGGCATATGAGTTGTCATGAGATGCTGAGCAGAACCATTTTTGGTTATGTGTTGTCAAGGGATGCTGGACAGAGTTGTTTTCCTATATTAAAGACTGTCTATTATTAGAAGTAGTCAACCACTGAAAGGGTTGACTTGCTCTTCAAATTGTAATCATATATATAGGCGTTCCTACCTCTGAAATTGGTTAAGTCTTGTCAAGTTTTTTTGTGTATTGTTAAGTCTCATTTTCTATTTGACATGATTGACATGGAGTCAGTCTTATTGATCTTTCTCCGACTGCAAATGAACAAAGGGATGCTGTAATGCTCTGTTAATTCAATATATCTATATCTCTGTTCTGGTTTAATGAAGATCTGGCAGCATGTATGGTGATTGATTAATAAAGACTCATCCTCTGCTTGCTGAGACGGGCCCCTCAACGATCAACGGTCTCCAGTCTGTGTGTATAGTTTGTATTCGTTTCTACAGATAACGTGTGTTGTGTATTTCATCTCTGCATCAATCTTATACATGATATCTACATCTTGAAATCTAAATTGTTGTTCTGTTATTTACATGGATGAAATTTCTGTTATGTATTTTACTGTCACTCACGTTTTATTGTTTCTATGAATAAAGAGCTCTATGTTATGTTATACGCCTCTTGTGAAGTGCTTATGTTAACAATGTTTGCAGCATACAAGTAAGTGACCAGTTACGCTTAGGTTCAGCTAAGTTTTCTCCATAGGATAGGTCATATTTATTTCACCTCCTCTACTTAATAGGTTAGGTTGCATTCATCTCTTCCAGCTTGCCTCTGTAGTCTTGCTTAAGGAATTTAGTTTACTTGAGTTCCTTTGGAATCAAGTTAGCTGAGTTTTCTGAGCCTTCCCATAGTTAGCTCCTCTCTTAAACTCTGTAGTTCTTCCTCTGTAGTATCAGAATTCCTCCAATCTCAAACTAAACTTACTTTAGGATGAAGTAGAAATAGCTAGTCTTTCTCTCATATAGATCACTTCTTCCCTCACCCTATCTTCTAAACAATCTACTCATTACTTCCTTTGCATCATAAGGTCATGTGCATTAACCAGCTGGTAACTAAGTCATCCAAAATTCTTCCTTCCTTTAGCTTAAATCTTCTTCCTTCGTTCAGGCTGGCACTCGGACTGTCATTCAGATAGGCATTTGGATTGCCATTCGGATCCTTACACTCTCTATATCGTTTTATCCTCTTTAGAATCTAGTTTCTTCTGTCCATCTGAGTATAATGCTTCTTGCTTCTGATTTAACAGTTTAGACATACTTTAACTTTGTTTTATGTTTATAAGTTCTTAATGAAGTACTTCTTCTTTCTCTTAAACCTTCCTCTAAAGTAAAATTCTTTACATCTGATTTATTAAGTAGTTGTTGTTTCAGCTTTGTTTTAGATAGTTAATATTTTCACCTCTTCTAAGGTTGTTAAAATCTCTTCTATTGTAAGATTGGTATTTCATTCATATGAATATGTTCATGGCATAAAAGTTGGATTATAATCAGATATTCTTTTCAAAGTTTCCTGCTTGCTTTTATACTAATCAAGTTTTTCAGTTGTTATCATATCAGCCTTTTATCAATTATGTATGGATGGAAATAAGTCATGTTATAGTTCTAAGCTTTATCACACCTTCTCTTTTAATTAGAATTCGGTTGTTCTTCCATCACTTAATTCTTACATAGAATAGTGTAACTTGATATTGCTTTAATCTGTTGGTTAGGTTAGCTTAGTAATTGTATTGTTCAGAGTTTAACTCGGTTTTTCATTTTGAAAGATCTTTTGATCTCTTCTTTATTAAATATCTCTGAGGTCTGACAAGCCGAAATCTGAGATCCCTTCTACCTAGGCATATATTTTGTCTCAACTCTAAGTCTACTAATCCTGGTCGATAATTAATATTAGGTGTTTTCTTGAGATAGCTCACACACCCAACATTTTGGCGCCGTTTCCGAGTAGTTGAAGATAGGTAGAATATAATTAAAAAGTAGATAGAATTTTTTTCTCCAAAATTTAGAAATAGGATGGTGGCGGGTAAGAGGTAAGACGAAAGGTAAGAACCTGCACATCTGTTATAACAGGCATCCCCAAAACCCAACAATTGTTATAATAATTTTTCTAGTTATAATTTATGTTTCATGAATAGGTCTAGAGATTTAGAGATAGTAACCAAAAACACCAAAATATTTACTATCATAGGGGGTGCATCCTACCCCAGCTACTAACTTAATAAAAAAGTATCGGAACATAAACAAGGGGAATAGAATTACTAGGGAAATTATTTTAGGAACAAGGAGGAACCATAGGGATTAATTCATAAGGGAACATTATTAAAAGGATCCTCCACATTCCATAAGAAGCAGAAAGGGAGAAACCTAGAGAAAAAAGCCTACATGGATCAGGAATATCATAATGAGATGAGACACAATATAGAAAAAGAAGAAAATAAAAAAAAGGGAACTTTTGGATTCCCCATTTTAGAACCTACACGGGATGTAATCATTCCTCCTTCCCCATTATCTACCTTTTATGGGAAAGATAGTGAGAATCCAGATACCTTTTTGTTCAAATTTGACATCTTGTGTAGAATGTATGACTATCTACAAGAGGGCCAAAAGTTAAAACTTTTTCCAGCCACATTAAAAGACTCCACTCTTTTATGGTTCAAAGGGTTAAGAGAATCTAGTATCAAGACTTGGGGAGACATGGAGACCGCATTTCTTCAAAAATATCAATGTTATCATAGCTTAGAAGGTCACCTTGAGAGATCTCACTATGTCCTGCATAAACCAAGATATAGTGACCCCCAAAAGGATACATTCTTCCCTAAGGAAATTTTGGAAGAATTGTTGAGAACTCTTAACCTTATTTATGACATGAGCGATAGAGGGAAAACTAGGAGGTATTTTCAGGAGGCTTGTATTAGAAATTTGAAAAAACCTGAGAAAGTCACAAGGATAGAATTGGAAACCCTGCTAAAAGACTTTAAAATTGACATTTTAGAAGCTATGGACTCTCAACTAGATGCATCACAAGATAAGAAGAAAGAGCATGCAATAATGAGTGTGTTCTGCCCCAGATGTAGAACCAAGCATCCTCGACAAGAATGTCCGTTGGATAAAATTTCAGTCTGCCACCCTTATAATCCAACCAACAACTCTTCACCATTGCCTGGTTTGCAAGGCATAAGTGAAAACCTTGGAGAAACATCTAGGAGGTCTTGGTAGCCTAGAGATCAGCTAACTTACCAGGATCCGTTATTACAAACCCCACCTTACTACCACCCTTATCAAACTCCTCAACTATGGGATGATTCAAATTGGAAGAAATGGCCACCTCAGAATACTCAGCAACAACAATGGGCACATGGATGGAGAGAACAAGCCTATGCTCCATCTCCCCCTCCCATGCCTAACTACCCTCATCCACCTAATATCCAACCACTTTTACTTGGATTTCCACCCCCTCCATTACTCCCTACCTCAGATCAACCTCCCCATATCCGAGACATGAAGTCTCTAAAACTCCCAATATTGCTTGCACAACCAATACCAATCCTTAACAATAAGCCAACCTAAGCTCTCAACAGCATTGGGTTACAACTCCTCCCATCTTATGTTATGACCACCACACTTGTCCATGATCTTCAATCACGATCTGGAAGAGTTGTGCAAGATCAACCCAAATCATCAGTTGTTATTCAAGAACCACAAGAGGAAATAAAACTAGTTGAAAAGGGACCTTATCCTTCTCCTAGTTCTTGAGATTCAAAAAGGGGTTGTCTTTGTTTGTACATAGGTAGATATGTCTTTCCTTTGGTTTTTAATAAACAGGAGTCATTTTCTGACAGTTGATTATATAATCAATAAAATAAACATTTACCTCCAATCAGCTCAAAAATTACAATAATAAAGAAGAAAAGACTCTTCTCCTCCCTTTAATGTTTTCATATATAGTTTCTATGTACATATAATTTTGCATAAAATTCAATAAATAATTTGCAATCTGGCCATAGGGATCACATCTTTAGCCTAACAAATACATCAGTTGAAAAAGGAAATGCTCTGAAACTCATTTAACAATTCTACTGAAAAGTGAGAATAATCTCATCTCACCTTTAAAACCACTTTTATGATTCCCTTTCTTAAACTTCATAACTTGCATGGTAATTGATTCAAATATACAAATTCAAGATTTTCTATCAGCAGTTGCTTAAGACCTACTATAATGAATATATTTTCCATGAATTTTCTCTCACCTATGGATGATTAGATCACCTTGGACCCATTATTGAAACTTGTCTCTAAAGCACTCTTTAAAAAGTAAGCCGGAGGGTAAGTAATATTTCTACTTGTGGGGAACACTACTGATTTTTTTGGAGAAGATGGATTAAGAAGTCAAAGACAACTTTAGGTTATTCTCTTTTGATATGATCAGTAATATAAGCTTTTCTTACTTATATTCTTGAACTATGCGTTTAGCAATGTTCCATATACTCTTGTGCCAACCAACTTCCATATGCTAACATCATTATACAAAGCAAACCCGCCGGGGTACTGAACAGGCTTGCTGGCAGCGGGTCCATGCTAAGAAAAATATTAAATGAGGAAATTTGGTAAATGCAAGTAAATCCGCTAGGGTACTGAACAGGCTCGCTGGCAGCAGGACTATGCTTGCATGGTACCAAGATAAACCCGTCGGGGTATTGAACAGGCCTGCTGGCAGTGGGGCAATATCAGGAAGAAAGAGGTACAGTTAATACATTGCTATGCACATGGTTCATTACACAAACACAGGTACTGGCTAATTATCTGTAATATCAATTGAGAATGGCTGTAAGATGGACTTGGACCCTGTCATCTAATTCAAATAATATCTAAGAAATTATTATCCTAGAAGTGGGAACTATAATCATAGAGATCCAACAAACTCAAAGGTGAAATTTATCTATATTCTTAATATGACAAGATATCTTTTAGAATGAGTCCTTGATGATGGGTTTTCCTGTGGCATTTTCTTGCATCAATTACATCATCATTATTCACCTAGTCGTAATAAGCACTATTATTTATTTCTAGTAAATTTGCATATATGAATCAGTATTTCAGAGTTATGGCTAAAATTTTTAAGATTGAAAATCATATACTAACTAGTTATGCTCCCTCTCTTTTATGGCCTGAGGACATGCCATATTCTCGGTTTGGGGGAGGATCAGAATATTTTATGGTTTACTTATTTCTGACAATAGTTTGACCATCTTTATGATAGATGTCTTCAAGGAAAATGCAAATAATCAAGAAGGAATGCCCTATGATAAAACATAAATTCTAGAAAAGCAAGGTTGCGATCATCTTTTGTTCACTAATAACTTTAAAACTTCCGGCAAAAGGTAGTCGTAGTCAGCATCAGTAAAACAAGCTTATATACAGACCAAAGTCTGCATGAAGGGTTGAATGACGGTTCGAATGCTGATCCGAATAAGGTGACGAATGAGGCAAATAAATAATGAAGTGAATATTGAAATGACAAACAGAGTAAGTAAATTCCAATCCGAATAGAGTATAGAATAAAACTATAATATGTTAATAGGTATGGCTAGATATGTTTTTGGGGTTTTCATTTATATATATCTAATCCATTATTTATAATCAAAGGTCAATTCAGAATGATATCTTGGTATGTTATTTTGTTTCATTAATAAGGTTAAATCATACACCTTGGATGCTATCACATGATCCCAATTCTTCGTTTATCGTACCATTTAGCATTTATTTTGGAAGACATCACGATTTATATGTAATTATGCCTAATTCATAGCAAACAATTATGTTCAACCTGTCCAAAGTTTTACTTTGGACATGGTTGAACACATTGTAAAGCACACAAATCCATAATTACAAATTTTTAAGTGGAACACGACTCAAGGAAATTCAATTATGAGCATATCACTCATACGTGCTCCACGATCATCCGGCTGTTCAATCAGACCATGATTTAACCCTACCCTTGTGTGAATTCTCACTCATTCCACTCATTTCCTCATTTCGCCCTGACGCTCTATCCTCTGCAACTAATTGCATTCCTTTTGCTTGTTTAACCACATCCGTCAGCTTCCATTCACAATGACTACCCGCCATGAGCCAGGAAGCTATCAAGACCTCTTGCGCATTGCCGAGTTCAAATCCTGTCGAGAGATATTCCTGCATGCTGGCTGGGGCCCATTTCTCCGTCTCTTTAATGACCATGATCATGAGATTTCCTTGTTGTTCGCAAAGGGTTTTGATAGTAAAGAGGCTCAAGTTGGCCACCTTACCTTTTCGGTGACAGAAGAGTTCATATCAGCAGCCACGAAACTGCTGAGAGGAGGTGCCCGTTGGCACAAGCACTTGTTTCTCCCACGCACAACACACAAATTTTCCCCCAAGCCTGAGTATCAGCATGTTGAGGGTGTAAAAGGGGTTCATCGAGAATGGGTTAAGGCCGAGTTCCTTGATCCATTGATTGTCATCATTCACGTAATCACCTGCGAAGGTAAATTCTCGGTCGTTAAATCCTACCATTTTTGGTTGTTAGCCCATTTTGTTGGTAATCAACCCTTGAATTTTCCCTTCTACTTCTTAAAAAGTCTGGAGAAAATGTCTATTCAAGTTCGAAAGAACAATTTCAATCCCTCTGGCAGCCTGTATCACCATTGCCTTATCAAAATTTTAATCACCCATCAGTTACAGGAAGAGGGGAAGACTTGGGACAACTTTGTATTCGATACCTTAAACCCTCACCTAGTTGCAAAACCTATTATCAAACCCTCTTCCTCTCGCAGGCGCCATCGATTTCACTCCCGTCCTGATAAGCCCGTTCAAACCCCCAACCAAACGAAGAATGATTCCAAGTTTGTGCGATTTGAAGAAGGTACCTTGGGAGAAATGCACCATGTTCAAACACCCTCTTTTGAGCTGGTCCAAGAAGACACGACTCCAGAACCCTCCTATTTTTCACGAGTGCCAAAGAAATAGAGAAAGGCCAATCATGCCCTTGATCCATGCTTCACTCAGACACAGGATGTTGACCACTCTGACGAACAGGAAAATATCCCTTCCTTTGGATCACCTCTTTTGGAGTTGGCCAATCTCTCTGCTACCTTGCTTGAAGACCCTGCTCCTACCCCTGCAAAGACTAAAGAAAAGGGTCCCGAAGAATACATTATGCCTTCTAACCCTGAGTCATTCCTGGAGGAATCAAGCCCTCAAAAGAACCCTGCATCTTTGATAGAAGCACCTCCTTCACTCCAGCAGACTGTGGACAGGTTAAATCAAGACTTGGCAGAATTAAGGAGTCAAAATGAAGGGTTTGTTGGGACCATCTCTGAGCTTCATCAAGAGGTCAAGACATTACATAGTCAAGTACAATCTGTTGAGTATTTGAATGAGGCTAAGACAGCTGATAATATGACTTTTTGGTTGAAGTATGATAGCCTACGGGATCAATGTAAGAAGTTCAAGGCTAATGTCAAACCCTCCTCGTCGAAGTTGAAGGCCGCTGCTACCGCAGCTCGGCCTTCTTCCTAAATCTCTTCTATGTTTTGCTAAGTGGGACCTGGCATGTCTTTGGTTTGGGGGAATGTTGGTGCCCACTTTTCACTATTTTTGGTCGATAAATAAACTCTGAATGATAGCTCTATCGTCATTTTTGATATCATAAATTGCTCTTTTTTCCATTTAGACCGCCGAATGGGACAGGTATGCATTTATTTATACATCCTATGAATGTTGGGAAAGATTCGCCATATTTTGGTTTATTAACGATTATTTGGCTTGTTTAATGATGTTATTCTTATTTTACAGATGATGGTTCTCAATGGAACCTTCAATTAGGTGCTTACTGGAGTCATGTTCATTTAGCCTACCGTTCGGATGTGCATTCGATCCACGGAATCATTGGTTGAGGTATGCTCGGGTTGTTAAAAGATGAACCGGCACGTGGATTTTGTTCGGGACGTGGCTCTGGTGGTTTGTGAACTGGATTTATAGAATATTCTTCCTCCTATACGTCCAACTTGACACCGCATCCACTTCTGCCCACGTCGAAGGAGAATTAACTCTCCAACTATTGCGTGGAAGAATGACGTCGTGGACCCTGGGGGACCTTCCGTGTGCTGTCCTAAGTCATCATGAAGTCGTTCCTTGGCATATAAGTTGTCATGAGATGCTGAGCATAACCGTTTTTGGTTATGTGTTGTCAAGGGATGTTGGACAGAGTCATTTCCTATATTAAAGACTGTCTATTATTAGAATCAGTCGACCACTGAAAGGGTCGACTTGCTCTCCAAATTGTAATCATATATATAGGCGTTCCTACCTCTGAAATTGGTTAAGTCTTGTCAAGTTTTGTTGCGTATTGATAAGTCTCGTTTTCTATTTGACATGACTGAGTGGAGTCAATCTTATTGATCTTTCTTCGACTGCAAATGAACACAGGGATGTTGTAATGCTCTGTTAATTCAATATATATATATCTCTGTTCTGGTTTAATGAAGATCTAGCAGCATGTATGGTGATTGATTAATAAAGACTCAGACTCTGCTTGTTGAGACGGGCCCCTCAACGATCAACGGTCTCCAGTCTGTGTGTATAGTTTGTATTCGTTTCTACAGATAACGTGTGTTGTGTATTTCATCTCTGCATCTATCTTATACATGATATCTACATCTTGAAATCTAAATTGCTATTATGTTATTTACATGGATGAAATTTCT
Source organism: Larix kaempferi (assembly GCA_027924585.1). Lineage (NCBI taxonomy): Eukaryota > Viridiplantae > Streptophyta > Pinopsida > Pinales > Pinaceae > Larix > Larix kaempferi. The sequence goes on along the minus strand of BSBM01000592.1, from coordinate 2,040,429 downwards.
GTTATGTATTTTACTGTCACTCGCGTTTTATTGTTTCTATGAATAAAGAGCTCCATGTTATGTTATATGCCTCTTGTGAAGTGCTTATGTTAACAATGTTTGCAGCATACAAGTAAGTGACCGGTTACGCTTAGGTTCAGCGAAGTTTTCTCCATAGGATAGGTCATATTTCTTTCACCTCCTCTGCTTGATATATTAGATTGCATTCATCTCTTCCAGCTTGCCTCTGTAGTCTTGCTTAAGGAATTTAGTTTACTTGAGTTCCTTTGGAATCAAGTTAGCTGAGTTTTCTGAGCCTTCCCCTAGTTAGCTCCTCTCTTAAACTCTGTGGTTCTTCCTCTGTAGTATCATAATTCCTCCAATCTCAAACTAAACTTGTTTTAGGATGAAGTAGAAATAGCTAGTCTTTCTCTCATATAGATCACTTGTTCCCTCACCCTATCTTCTAAACAATCTACTCATTACTTCCTTTGCATCATAAGGTCATGTGCATTAACCAGCTGGTAACTAAGTCATCCAAAATTCTTCCTTCCTTTAGCTTAAATCTTCTTCCTTCATTCAAACTGGCACTCAGACTGTCATTCAGACAGACATTCGGATTTCCATTCGGATCCTTACACTCTCTATATCGTTTTAGCCTCTTTAGAATCTAGTTTCTTCTGTCCATCTGAGTATAATGCTTCTTGCTTCTAATTTAACAGTTTAGACATACTTTAACTTTGTTTTATGTTTATAAGTTCTTAAATGAAGTACTTCTTTTTCTTAAACCTTCCTCTAAAGTAAAATTCTTTACATCTGATTTATTAAGTAGTTGTTGTTTCAGCTTTGTTTTAGATAGTTAATATTTTCACCTCTTCCAAGGTTGTTGAAATCTCTTCTATTGTAAGATTGGTATTTCATTCATATGAATATGTTCATGGCATAAAAGTTGGATTATAATCGGATATTCTTATCAGTTTCCTACTTGCTTTTATACTAATCAAGTTTTTCAGTTGTTATCATATCAGCCTTTTATCATTTATGTATGGATGGAAATAAGTCATGTTATAGTTCTATGCTTTATCACACCTTCTCTTTTAATTAGAATTCGGTTCTTCTTCCATACTTAATTCTTACATAGAATAGTGTAACTTGATATTGCTTTAATCTGTTAGTTAGGTTAGCTTAGTAATTGTATTGTTCAGAGTTTGACTCGGTTTTTCATTTTGAAATATCTTTTGCTCTCTTCTTTATTAAATATCTCTGAGGTCTAACAAGCTGAAATCTAAGATCCCTTTCTACCTAGGAATATATTTTGTCTCAACTCTAAGTCTATTGATCCTATTCGATAATTAATATTAGGTGTTTTCTTGAGATAGCTCACACACCCAAAACTTGCTGAGCAAGTAAGATAGGATAAGGTCCCTTATGGAGTAGATAAGGTTGCTTTGCTTTCTTCTTTTTCTTTTTCTTTTGCTTTTGCTTTATCCTACTTTTTCCTGCTTTTCTACCTTATCCCGCTTTTCTTCTTTGTCCTGCTTTTCCCCTGCTTTTCTGCCTTACCTTTCTTTTTTGCTTTGTCCTACTTTTTCTTGATTTTCTACTTTATCCCGCTTTTCTGCCTTTCTGCTGCTTTTCTGCTTTGTCCTGCTTTTCTGCTTTCTTCTGCTTTCTTCTCGCTTTCTTACTTTCCTGACTTTGACTCCTTTATATATTCTTGTCTTGCAAGTTACCTCTTTTCCAATCTTATCCTCTAAGGCACACTTGTGGAGAATTATCCACTTTATTCCAAAATAAAAATATCTAATTAATAAAAATTACTTCTACCAAGTTCATTTCAAACTTAGGATAAATATAAAATTAAACTTCCTAACTAATTAATGCCTTAACTTAATAATTAACCCCAAGTGCATGAAATTTCCTCCTCAACCCAAGGGATTGGTTGGGCTAGGAACTGTTAGGATATTCCTATACTCCATCCTAGTCCTACTAGATTTTCAGTCATTTTCATTTTTAGTCATGCATGCAAAATTAGGGTTTGCATGCAATTAAGGTTTGCATGCATTCTAGGTCATCAGTCCCAGCACCTAGTCCTCAGCAAACTAGCCCCCGGAGCTTCTTTCAGATCATTTCTAGGCCTCCCAGTGACTAATGCGCCCTCCTTTTCTCCACTGCATGACAAGGACGCCTTCTTCACCTACCAATCCAGTTATATTCAGTTATATTGAGTTATCTTCAGTTATTTCCTTGATTTAAGGATTAACTGACTCTTTACTGAGTTTATCACTCTGTTGGACCTCCAATGAGACTAGATTGACCATTCTGACTCCAGTTAGAACCTATGGCGCCCTCCACTGAGCCTCCTTCACTATATTAGTGCTTCCATGTGCCAGTTACACCAACCACATTCAGTTAGACTCAGTTTGACTCCCGGTTGATCATTACTTGTGCATTGATGACTTCACTGATGAGAAGGTGGATTCCTAGTTAGGCATTGATGACTCTCCACTGATTATGGATCTGTGCATGAAGGCTAATTCAAATTCCTCCTAGTGAATTTGAATCCTCATACTCAGCATTGTATATTTACCAGTTCATTATTCTGTTAATAGTAACATGTGTTATTATTCTACCTCAATCAGAGTTTATTTGGATCTAAGTTCTATTGCTTGTCTCTTCTTCTATTATTCCTAAATTATTTCATTGTGAGGTTTACATCATCTCTTTGGATATTATGTGGGCAATTTCACATGGTATCAGAGCCTTGAGAGTATATTCTACCTCCATTCTTGAGATTTTTTTGCAGGTATTTTTGAAGTTCTAGCAGTTGCAGTAGCAGATTCAACATCCTTCTATTTGCACTTGTTCAAGCAGTCAAGATGAGCAATTTGAATGCTCCTTCTTCTATACTTCTCACTCCTTTCAATTATTTCGAATGGAAGAGGAAGATGATAATACTCTTGCAATCAAGAGGGTTTACTAGAATAGTTGAGGAAAAAGATGCCATACCACATCAAGCTGAAAAGAGAATCAAGCACCTAAACAAAATGGATGAAGCCTTTGGATTCATATGCGTTCATATATCTGATGATCTATTGTTTCATACTGATGGATTGAAGTCTCCATATGATTTATGGATAAAATTGAGGAGTATTTTTGGCAAACAAGACGAACTGAGAGGCTACATTCTTGAGAATGAATTGGTTGCCCTTTAACCTAGCAATTTCGAGAGCATCCAAGATTTCTTCTCCAAATTTCAGAATTTGGTTTTGCATTGCAAGCAATGTGGCATCACTAAAAGTGATGAGCAATTGATACTCTCTATATTGAGCAAACTTGGATCTCAATTTTCTATATTTGTATCTACCTTTCATTCTGTTCGAATGTCCATCCCTGGATGGAAGTTTCCCACCTTAAGTGACTTCATTGAAGCTCTCACTCAAGAAGAGAACAAACTGTTTCAAATGGGTGCCATCCAAAACCTCCAGAGATCTAGCTCTTTTAGCTGGTGAATCAATTGGAGCGAATGCAAAAGGGGGACAAAAAGGAAAAGGAAAGAAACCTTCAAGATCCAAGAATGACAAACAAAAGAGACCAAATTGTACCTACTGCAAGAGAGGAAACCATCTTGAGCATGCTTGCATGCATAAGAAGATTGATCTTGTAACCAAGATTCTTGAACAAAACCAAATTGTTGTTCCAAAAGAAGCAAAGATGTTTGATTCTAGAAGTGGATCTGATGATTGTCATGCATTGATGGCTGGTTTTTCAAAGACAAAAGCTCTCCTCATAGATTCTGGAGCTTCCAACCACATGATGGCACAAGAAGAATGCTTCTCCTCTTTGGATCTCCAAGATGGGCCTACCATTCACATGGGAGACAAATCTCATATTTCTGACAAAGGTTTGGGTACAGTTCATATGGAGCATGGTAAGTTCAAAAATCTCTTATTTGTTCCTTCTCTTATAGCTAATTTGTTGTCAGTATATCAAATGACTCATATAGGATCTCCAAAACAAGTAATTTTTGGTCTAGACATAGTAGAGATTATAGAAATCTCCATTGGAAAGGTTATAGCGAATGGGATTGCAAATCATGCCTCAAAGGCATATGAGTTCTCACACTTCATGCCCTTCTCTCCAATTATTCCTTCAGATTCTGATGAAGATCACAGTGACTTCTCTTCCAGTGACTCCTATTCTAGTGAATAAGAAGATCAAGATTTTGATGTTGAGATCATGGTTCAAGAAGATTCAGAACCAACAACTATTCTCAATCCAGATTCAAGAGAAATATGTTCTCACACAGTCCTTGCTACTACTAAGAACACAATTGATGATTTATTTGCTTACAGAACTACTAGACTTCAGCAGCATGATAACCTTGCATTATGCCATCCATATCTCCATAAGAGATGCAACATGATGATGGGATTCTCTCTTCCATCTTTTGGGAAGACTACTCATGTTCCATTCGCTCTAGGTACAGAAAAAGTTCCTGAAATACTTGCTTCATCCTCCACACAGTGGGAGACCTTCCTACATGGGATCAGCTTGCCAAGTCTTTTACAAAAGTTTTCACTGATGAAAGCTTCTTTCTTTTCTGCATGATGGTTCTTTGAGTTATTTACTGTTCTTTTGAGGGGGGGTATTTTTCCCATGAGGTTTTCCCCCATTTTCTCAGTTTATGGACAGTTATGTATTTTATTATCATTTCATTTATTGTATGGGTGACCTTTGGTCCTAGTTACCAGGGCCCAGGATGGATTAAGGGGGGGTGTTAGGATATTCCTATACTCCATCCTAGTCCTACTAGCTTTCCAGTCATTTTCATTTTCAGTCATGCATGCAAAATTAGGGTTTGCATGCAATTAGGGTTTGCATGCATTCTAGGTCATCAGTCCCAACACCTAGTCCTCAACAAACTAGCCCCCGAAGCTTCTTTCAGATCATTTCTAGGCCTCCCAGTGACTAATGCGCCCTCCTTTGCTCCACTGCATGACAAGGGTGCCTTCTTCACCTACCAGTCCAGTCATATTCAGTTATATTGAGTTATCTTCAGTTATTTCCTTGATTTAAGGATTAACTGACTCTTTACTGAGTTTATCACTCTGTTGGACCTCCAGTGAGACTAGATTGACCATTCTGACTCCAGTTAGAACCTATGGCGCCCTCCACTGAGCCTCCTTCACTATATTCATGCTTCCATGTGCCAATTACACCAACCACATTCAGTTAGACTCAGTTTGACTCCCGGTTGATCATTACTTGTGCATTGATGAATTCATTGATGAGAAGGTGGACTCCTAGTTAGGCATTGATGACTCTCCACTGATTATGGATCTTTGCATGAAGGCCAATTCGAATTCCTCCTAGTGAATTCGAATCCTCATACTCAACATTGTATATTTACCAGTTCATTATTCTGTTAATAGTAACATGTGTAATTATTCTGCCTCAATCAGAGTTTCTTTGGATCTAAGTTCTATTGCTTGTCTCTTCTTCTATTATTCCTAAATTCTTTCATTGTGAGGTTTACATAATCTCTTTGGATCTTATGTGGGAAATTTCACAGGAACTCCTTCCACTAAACATCAATTAGGGAACATGACAAATTAATTAAATTGATAAAGCATAAAACAATGAGAAACAACGAAAATAGTCATATTCTAATGCAATGGAAATTGTCCAGTTTGAAGCTCCAACTACCGCTAGCAGCTAGACATTCTACCTAATATTTGTCATAGTAGGTAATTTTTTTTACCAAACCTCGAATGCTTCTTGATTTTCATAGATTTTCTTTCATAGAAACTTGGAGTGAAAATTTGTCTAGTGTTTGGTGGTAAGATTCCTTGGTTGAGACTTGATTCCACTACCTTACATGACCTCCCTGCATTTCACCTTTGACATGTATGAAATTTGAATGAACGACCATTGAACTTAACAGATATTTGCTTGAATTAAAATCCATGTTTAATTAAGTGAGAAAATTGGCCTTCCATACTAGTATCAGTAGACTTCAATCTGATATTCAAGAAAATTAAGCCTCTCATTTACAAGCTCATCTACATCGGCACTTCCTTCTTGCCTGATGTGGAAGCCTTGATCTAACTAACATTTGTTTTCAGGTTCCTTAATAACTTATATATGTTGACAAATTTATTTAACACCAATAGTCTTATACACAAATTTCACAAACTTTAACATGCTTTTAGAAGTATACAATTAACAACAAAAAATGTATAGATTTATTTAGGGAACACATAATTGTGTATTTATTTTTGGCAAGACCATAGCACTTCATAGAATGTTTTAGTGAGTTTCATATTCTAGAGCAGAATAAGGGTTACTAGGCAATATATCTTATGCTTTTCCGCAATAATGTGCAAGAAAAAACTATTTTCATCCAAGGGAAATTTTATGATTCTTTTGATGGTGTTCATTTATTATTCCCACACAATGTTTGTAGGTTATTTATGTAGCTAGACAATATATTAGTCCTCTTAAGTAGAACTTTCTAAATATTTCACCAATGCCTAGTGCATCCTCTATAATGTGACACCAAACTAACTTCTAGTTCTTTTAACTTATAAACCATTTGTGTAAATATGTTAAAGTTTTGCATGATCTTTTAGTGCAAATAAGTCCACATGCTTTTCACAAGCAAACACAGTTTTACAAAAGCAAGCATTATATTTAACTTATTCAAGTCTAAACACTGGTTATAAATGATCTCACTTAGGGATATTTTTTATGGCAGATAGCTCTATCCATTACACAATTCGTCTTAACTCTTCCTAGGTAGTTCACTTACACGAAAATTTAGTGGTAATTACTTGATTCAAAAGCTTCCATTGTAACACACTGATGTTGACCTCGTTGCATTAAAAATGTAAATGATGTAATATCATTATAAAATCGTGGCGAGGAGCTCAAGGCCAAGGCCCCACCACCGATTCAGCGTTTTATGTATTGAAAATTAAAAATCAATGCATATGGTTTGCGTGCTAGCTAGACACAATAGAAATGGAAAATATCATGTAAATGTGCATTTTAATAAAATACCCACAACTAGCTATGCAATGCAACAAGAGTACGGGGGCATGCTTTTTACAAGGAATTGGGAGAGAAATATTCTAACCTTTGAAGCCAATAATGTCAAGCCAAGTCTCAATCAGAGAACCCATGAACCATCAACTACCAATGTTGAATTTTGTACCCAATCATTTATTTCTCCCGAGAATTGGTTGAAGTAATTATTATTTGGGGAAATGGAGAGGTATGCTTGTCGCATTTTCGTGTATGGGCTAGACACCATTTTTGAAAATTTGTTTTTGGCTTCTTGGGCAAGAAAAGAGCCACTAATTTTCTCCCTAAGCCATTATTCATCAACCAGTTTGGCTCTCTCACTCAGTTCTAGCTAGTGGGGCATTTTCCCTCCATGTTTTTTTGGTTTTTCCTTGACTTCTAGCTGGGAAAAGGGTGTTTTTGGGTGGAAGAACGACTGGGAAGAAAGGGAGTTCGAACTGGGGTTTCATTGAGGTTGTTTTTGGCCATTTGGATGCTCAAATACCCATGGAAAATTCCTTTTTTTTGTCCCTGTGGTTATTTTCCCATCCCAAAATTCTTTTTTGTGGTGCTACAATTTGAGAAAACCCATGGAAAAATCGTTTTTCTCTCCGTGGTCGTTTTCCCCTCCTAAAATCCATTTTTTACTAGCCACGATTAGGGGAAAACCTATGGAAATATTTTTTATGAATCCCATAGTTAAAAAAAATTCCTATGCCCAACATATGTGCTTGTTGTGTGTGGGAGAGAATGTTGTGGTTTGAGTTATGGGTACCCATTGTTTTTCCTTGAGCTTGAGTGTAAGCATCTGGAAATGAAGAGGGTTCAGATCTAGCTTGATAAACCCAACTACAGACTTTACCGACTTAAAGGTGGTGTTCATTTTGCTATGCATAGGTTTGTAGGTTCCCATTCCTTGTGGAAATCATGCCCAGTGCGAGGGTGGCAATTGTGTTGAGAGATTGATGACCACAATTGGCGTATGGCTGGGTGGAACATTGCAACTGCATAGCTAGTTGCTCGGAACAACTTCGCAATCAAGATACATATTCTCTATTGTTATATTTTAAGCATTAATTCAATATGCTATAGGATCTTCACTGAGAGAATAACATGTATAGTATATCAATGCATAACAATCATACCAAGCATGTCAAGCATCACAAGAATCAAAAGCATGAGACAATGGACACATAGATTTTTCCGTGGGGAAAACCCTAAGGTGAAAAACCCCACAACTTCCTCAGAGATAGATAGAGCAATGGCTCAACCAAAGTACAACCAAATACAATAGATAGTCTCCTACTATGTAGCTTGATCCTCCTCCTTCAATGTGCGCCACTTTCCGAGTGAGAGAAGAGTGAGTTTTGAGATGATCAAAATAGAGAATCCTGACTCTCTATTTATACTTGTCCTGACCTGCCTAATTACTTATGGGGCCGACTTGTCTAACTCAGCCTAATAACCCCAGTTACATATATATCGTGCCGACACCAACATCAGGTAGTCTAATAACCCATCGGCAAGTTAATCTACTTGCGACACTTGTCAATACAAATGATGACACTTCCTTATAGAGGAATAACACATCTCTTATAAGGGTACAATAAATATATATATGAAATACATTCCGAAGTTACATATACATCAACATCTATGTGTTTTACTTCTGCATTGTTTTTATCTGAAGTCTGTTATGATTATGCTAATGAATGCAAGTGACATGTGTGTAGATATGGATTTTATTTCCTGTGTGTTCAATTTGAATTATACATCTGCACACATATGTGTTTTATTTGTTTTATGAATTGTTAATGATGAATGGGGCCGAGTTTTTGTAAAAGCCTTGAATTTTAGTCATGTTCCCTTCCTTGCATTGGATCGATGGGAGGGGACATGACATCCATGGTTAAAGTAGTCATAATGAATGATTCAATAGGAAACGTGCACTCATTTGTTCAAAAGAAATACAATAATTGCACTATTTCATCTATACATCGTCACACAATACTCCCAAAATTTTAGAAAACTATTTACTCTTCCATACTTTTGGTTTTCCACGTAGTATCAGAGTGTATTATCCCTCCAAGTCAAGTGTCGATATCAGGAGGACATTCCAACTCTATGTTTTAAAATTTTAAATGTTTTTTAGGTGTTTTTAATCAATTGAATCCCTAACCTCAATATTTTTATTTCCATTCTTGATTTTTTTTTTCTCTTGAATATGTTGAGTTGTATTTTTTCTTATATGTATGTTTTTTTGTATTTTCTTTCTTTTTCAACTCACATGATTATCATCTAGGAATATTCTCCCCTTGGAAGGAGAACTAGTGGAAATTTTAAACTTTCTCTATGAGGAATTCAATGGTTTAGTTTTTTAAGTGATAAGTAAATGGTAGATATATGTGTACTATTTCTAGATGCCATATTTTAATAATAAATCCTATAAATTTGCAGGAAACAACAAGTATGTCATTACCTCCTTTGACAAACTGTAGATATAATTTTTCGTTGCTAGTGGTAGTTGGAGCTTCAAATTGTACAGTTTCCTTTGCATTAGAATATGTATATTTTCTTTGTTTCTCATTGTTTTGTGCTTTTTCAATTGAAGTAATTTTATTTAATTACAAACCCGTTCTTTTTACACTAATGTTTTCCTTTCTTTCTTGAAGCAAAAATATCGAGGACAACTACATGATTTACTCTACAAAGTGAAGCTCAAAGACCTTGATGAACATAATTAATGTAAGTTTATATTCAATCCATCTAGCACTACCAAACTGGTTTTAGTTTACTATCAGTGAATTTAAGAATAACACAACTAGTTGTGGGATTCTCGGTAGCTTAACCTTTTATATATTTTCGTATGAGGTAAGCATGTTGATATCTTGTATTTTTGAGCCATATTTTGATATCCAAACCTTAGCTCTACTTCTTGTATGGAAATTAGCGAACATTTTAGAAGTTATCACTGGGTTGATTCAAAACATTTCTTTATCACAATTTGTTCATATCACTTATCTTTAACATGTTTTAAATGAACTTCGAGTTATATGCAAAGGTTACTCAATTGCAGTTGTATATGTTGTGATGTAGAGTTCAATTGTAGTCTTTGTGAGAAAGTGTTGACTTTTCCACTGTCTACTCCTTGTGGACATAATGTTTGTAAGTTGTGCTTAGATGGTGTTTATGTTGGAAACAAGATGTGTGAGAGCATAGTGGGTGTTGGTTAAATGACAATAAGGGGATCATTGTATTTTTGTGGGAATTGACAAGGTTTCACTTAGTGGCCATTTTAATATTTTGAAAGTCATCGATGTAGATTATTTTCATGTAAAATATGGAGACAATTTTTTTCATGGACCAGTATTAGTCCATTAGCAGATATTTGGTTGAAAACTCATACATATTGTAATATTTTAAATTTCATATAATATAATTTACATTGTTGAAATTATATATGTTTGTATATGATATTATTTAGTTTTTTAATTAACTAATTCAAATTTGCATGATTCACATGTGTATTCATATTAGATGAGCATGAATATTGTATGACATTTTTTTAAATTTAGTCACAATATCATACTAATTAATTTGTATTTATTAAGTATGAACACAAATAAAATGAATAAACAACTAATTAGTTGTTTATATTGATTAATAATGAAAGAAAATGAAATGAATACAAAACTATTAAATTAGTCATTTATATAATGAATATGAAACTATTAAATAGAGATAAATGACTACTACAAATGATAAATTTGTTACTAAAAAAATTACTAAAATTTGTATGAACACGACTATCAATAGCTAATTTCCAGTATCTTATAGTGTGACTAAATTTTAATTGTATTTAGCTTAGTCATTAAGAGGTTGCATTGATTTATCATCTAGTAGTTTATTTAGTCATATATTTGGTCATTAATTGTGGTAATTAATGACTAAATCAATGACCAAATATATGACTAAATAAGGCAACCAATTAATGACTAAGTTAGTCAAGATGTAAGATATTGGAAATTGGCTACTATTAGTTGTCGACTAAAAAATAGTCGTTTAAATGAGAATTTTAGTCATTTTTTAGTCACTAATTTCTCATTTTTTACGAGTGCTCCTTTGGATCGTCTTCTTGATCAATTTCATTCCCTTCTAACTATTGAAATTCTTCCGCCATCTCTTTGTTCCATTAATTTCATGGAGTCGTTCTTCGTTTTCTTGCTCCTCCTGCTCATCAACCTCGTGCTTCCTACTTCCTTCCTCACTTCTCTAGGTTTCATCATTATCATCTTCATGTTCTCCATCTTCCCCATCCGACTGAGACTCATCCTCATCCTCTGGAGTTTCAGACTCATCCTCATCTTCCAGGGATTCATCTTCATCCTCATCCTACAGGGATTCATCTTCGTCCTCATCCTATAGGGATTCATCTTCGTCATCCTCCTCTTGATGATCTTCTTCCGGGAGGTTCAATAATAGGTCCTAGGATAATTGTATGTCCTCCAGAGCATTGAGGATGATCAATTTGACCAGTCCATGGCCTATTAGTGCCACCAAGGGATGTTTTGCACCCCTTGTGGCTTTCACCATTAAATGTAATGAGCCTAGAAGAAAGTAGGGAATATTTAATCGTTCCCCATGCCTAATGTGAGTGAGAAGTTCAAGGTTATAGGAAAAAATTACCTAGAATATTCCTTCATAAGTCAGATATTTCTGGATATACAATGCTACCTCCTTCCATATTATAGGCAGTGACTCTCGCAAATAGCTCTTCCACCGCCGTTGCAATACCTCATCACCTCTGTAGAATTATTTTGTTGTATGCTCCATGGGTGTCTTCCTCCTTTTGAACCAACTTTATCCAACTGGAGGTAGGCTCATGACCCTGGATATTGTCTCCTTAGTGATAGGTACTTCAATCCCTCGCACCACAAAATTGCCCTCCTGCAAATTGTTGGAAAATTCCAACACGATTTCTTTGTTAAACCCTTTTAGTTTTTCAAAATACGCCACCCAACCTTCATCACGAAAAAAATGATAAACATTGCTTCTAAGATGTAACTGTTCAATATTTTCAGGTTCATGGCGTACTACAGTACCCCCATACCTCAATTGTTGGTCTGTTACTATTTTCGGAGTTGCAGTAGCTGTTACATCAAATGGTTTTCTAGTTGCATGCAAGAACAAGAAAAGGTGGTGATGTTTAAATTCCAAATTGGGTAAGTTTATGCTTCCAGAGGGTTTTGAATTTGTTAATTTCCCATGTGAGGTGGTGGTCTAGGGAATGATGCACACCTTCCCACAACTTAGCCATTTGGGCATCCACGTCCAAGCCGTACAAAATTTGCAGCCAATGGTACACCATACTGAATTAAGAAATAAATCAAACAATTAAAGTGTCCCGTACTTGAATTTCTTATCAATCATTGAATGAGGTGGAGCATGCCGAATAATAATGTGCTTTAATGACACAATAGTGGTGGGACCTTGTTGACGAAAGTGATATCCATGAAATTTTGTCGATGTATTAACTTGAAGGTGACAGGATGGATGTGCTTGGCAACAGCTGAGGATAAGTTATTATGTTGTTACTGTTAAAATCAATGGTGCAGCTAAACTTAGAGAATAAGTCCTATATTGCTGGCGGAAGGGTTTAATGATAACATAGCACAACAACTTTTGAATTTTACATAATCTTTGGAAAATGTTGTTACTGCGATCTTACATGAGAATTTAAAAGGATGTTGCTACTGAAATTTTACATGTGCTAAAAGATGTTGTACACACGAATTATTAAAACAAGTAGTCATGTTGTTACTCATTAACTACTATGAAGGAGTAATAGCAAGGTAAGAGTAACAACAAAACATGAGTAAAATAAAAATAAAACAATAGAGTTTCAACGAATATGGCACCAAATATGGTGAGGAGAGGGGCCATATGAGCTTCCAACTTTGCGTGGTTGGCCATGTTCAGTAGAGAATAAATTATTCTCAAAATCAAATGAAGCTCATTCATCTTTATACCAATCATCTTTGGTGGTAGACGACATTTCATCTTGAGATAATGGGTTCGTACTACTCTATATGGAGCAAAAAACTTAGATGAGAGAAAAAACAAAGACAAGAAATAACTAATGAATTTTGTGCAATTTATCATGAAGTACTTTTTAATCGACATTATTGTCCAGATTGCACTAGGTGCAGGAATGTGCGTCTTGAACCAAGGTTAAATTAAATAGCTAAATTAAAGATATTGTTATACTATGAGTAGAAATGGGAAACAGTGACCTTTGAATGGGGTGAATGTTGAAATTTCCTCAAAATATTTTTGTATGCACTAAAATTTGACATGGGTGGACTGTTCGCATGCCTTCACGATATAGGAGGCTTTCCGGACTCAGAGATGAATCACACACCCACTACTAATCTATATCTATGGTCTCATCCTAGTTTCGTTTGAAATTTCATGAAGACAGCGGTAGATGACATTTCATCTTGAGATAATGGGTTTGTACTACTCTATATGGAGCAGAAAACTTAGATGAGAGCAAAAAACAAAGACAAGAAATAACTGATGAAGCTTGTGCAATTTATCATGAAGTACTTTTGTATTGACATTATGATGATGACTATGATGATAATTATGGTGATGATGATGGTGCCTAGTATTATTATTATGTTGATGATGGTGATGATGAAAATGACGATGATGTTGATGATGAGGATGATGATGTTGACGACGATGATGATGATTATGATGATGATGACGATGATGACTATGATGATGATCATGATGACAACGATGATGTTGATGATGATGAGGATGATGAGGATTATGATGATGAGGATGGGGATGACAAAGATGATGACAATGGAGATGGTGATGGTGATGATGATGATGATGATGACGACGACGATTATGGTGTTGATGATGATGATGATGACGACGACGATTATGGTGTTGATGATGATTTCAAAGACAATGATGATGATGGTGATGATGATAATGATGATGATGATAATGATGATGAAGATCATGATCATGACATGGATTATGATCTTGGATGATGATGATGATGGGAGTGGAGATGGTGATGATGAAAATGACATTGACATTGATGATAAAGATGACAATGATGTGGGGTTTTATAAGTGTTGTGGGTTACAAGTCTTAGGTGTTATAAGGGATGATGACGAAGAAAATGATGACAATTATGATGATGATTACGATGATGACGATGCTAATTATGATGAGGATGATGATGATGATGATGATGATGATGATGGGGATAACAAAGATGATGACTATGATGATGATGATGGGGATGATGAAGATGAGACTATGATGATGATTATGGTGATGATGACAATGTCTAATATTATGATGATGTTGGTGACAGTGATGATGAAAATGACGATGACGTTGATGATGATGATGATGATGATGATGATGTTGACGACGATGATGATGATTATGATGATGAAAATGATGATGATGATGATGATGACTATGATGACAATTATGAGGATGATCATGATGACAACGAGGACGTTGATGAGGATGAGGATGATGAGGATGATGAGGATGATGATGATGAGGATGGGGATGACAAAGATGATGATGGTGATGATGATGACAACGATTATGGTGTTGATGATGATTTCAAAGAAAATGATGATGTTGATGACGGTGATGATGGTACTGATGATGGCATTGATGATGAAGATCATGATCATGACATGGACGATGATATTGGATGATGATGGCAGTGGAGATTTTGATGATGACAATGACATTGATGTTGATGATAAATATGACAATGATGTGGGGTTTTATAAGTGTTGTCGGTTACACATTTTAGGTGTTATAGGGGATGATGATGAAGAAAACGATGACAACAATGTTGATGACGATGACGATGATTACGATGATGATGATAACGGTGATAATTATGATGAGGATGAGTATGATGATGATGATTATGGGGATGATGGAGATGTTGACTATGATGATGATGATGATGGTGATGATGCTGGGGATGATGACTATGCTGATGATTATGGTGATGATGACAATGTCTAAGATTATGATGATGGTGATGATGAAAATGATGATGACGTTGATGATGATGGTGATGTTGACAACGATGATGCTGATTATGATTATGAAGATGATGATGATGACGATGATGAATTTCATAAAAATTATGATGACGACTATGATGTTGATGATGCTGAGGATGCTGAGGATGATGATGATGAGGATGGGGATGACAAATATGATGACAATGAAAATGGTGATGATGATGATGATGATGACGACGATGACGACGACGACGATGATGATGATGATGATGACGATGACGATGATTATGGTGTTGATGATGATTTCAAAGACAATGATGATGTTGATGATGGTGATGATGATAACGATGATGGAATTGATGATGAAGATGATCATGATATGGATGATGGTGATGATGTTGATTTGTTTAATTTTTTTCTTGAGTTGTTGGGGGTTACATTTTTTAGGTTCTATAGGGAGTGATGACACTGCCAATGCCAATGATGATGTTGACGATGATGATAATGAGGAAGATGGTGATGATGAAAATGATGATGATTATGGTGATGATGATGAAAATGGTTAGTTTTTTAGGGTTATATGGAATTCAAGAGAACAATAATATGGTTTATAGGGTTTTAATTGTATGCATTATAAAGTTAAACATTAACCATGGTCATAATGGTCATAGTTGTAAAATATTTTAATGTTTTAGGTTACCAGTGGGTTTAGGGTGTTGGGGTTACATAACTTAGGGGATATAATATTTAAAATAAAAAAATAAAAAAATCAAACAAAAAAAAAACAAAATTAAATTAAATTAAAATAAAAAAAATAAAACTAAAAAACAAATTGCAAACATTTTACAAACAAAACTTACCAAAACTTACCAAAACTTACCTTCACACTACAACAATGTTTCCATCATAGTGAGAACCTAGGACCGTTTCCCCTACTTGTAGTGAGAACCTCAACACGTTTCCCCTAGTCGAACAATGTTGCGGTCATGGTGGTGATAACCTATTCAACTCGTTTCCCATTCTCAAACAGTGTTTCCATGGTGGTGAGAACCTTGACCCGTTTCCCCTACTCGAATAGTGTTGCGGTCATGGCCATCATGGTGGTGAGAACCTAGTCAGCTTGTTTCCCTTGCTCGAACGATGTTTCCATCATGGTAAGAACCTAGGCCCATTTCCCCTGCTTGAATAATGTTGCGGTCAAGGCCGTCATGGTGGTGAGAACCTCTATCGTTTCCCATGCTCGAATAGTGCTTCCATTGTGATCAGAACACTATCTCGTTGCTGCTTCCCAAACAGTGTTGCGGTCATTGCCATTATGAAGGAGATACGTGTACCAATTTGTCCTTGCTGCATTGTTGGAGAGGACCAAAAATATCCTCGAGAACATGGTGAGTTTTCAATGTTACTATCTACTGTTTTCATCTGATGTGTAAAAATAATTATTCAAAATGGCTCGTTTTCAGTAGTTTATGGGCATAATTCCTCCACAAAGTTTAGGGCATAATTCCTTGTTGAATTTTAGGGAATAATTCCTCCACGAAATTTAAGGCATAAGCACCAATCACAGTTTCAATTGTAAATCGAGTTCTCTTCATGCCCGCCCTATTCTCTTCATGATTTCCCTATTCTCTTCATGCCTCCCCTATTGAAAGCCTTCTTGTTGAAAGCCTTCCATTGAATCATTAGAGAATGGACCATCGAATACAACATGTACAAACTTCCAAGTATTAATATATATGATCATATATTCTAACTAAAAACTACTCTAATTTGTTTGATGCTTGTGAGCCTCCTTTTGAGACATTGAAGTAGGAGATTATTGAAGTGTTGATTTTGGTCTCTCCTATATGGAACATGCTACAAAATTTCATCAAACATTGTTATTAGCATAGTCTGAGTTCAAGCTTGTGATGACAATATTGACCACCCCATTCAGTTTGTAATCAAGAAGTTGAATGCAATTAAGCCGCTAATTATACAACCATGAAGTATGAAGCTCTCACCATTGTCTAGAGAATCTAGTTGTTTCAACACTTCCTTTTGACGTAGTGTTCCAAATTTTATGTAGATCATCAAGCACTAAAATAAATCATCACCAAAAAATTGTTGACAAGATTGTTATCATAGGAATACGAGTGAACAATCTATTCTAAACTCTATAAAATTCATGTTTCTACATATCACCTATCTTACAACACTTTAGGTGAAAAATAAATGGTTCATGATGAATGTCTAGCTACATAATTATCTTACAAAACTATGCACTATGTTCCATGTTTTTGTAAGATGTTTACTATTTTTTGACAGAAAGATATGAACCCTAGGGATATACTACCAAATTGTGTTGTAAATTATTTTAGATCTAAAATACATCTAATAACAAATGTAAAACACTAATAACTACATAACTAATGAAAAGTGCACAATGTACATAGAATTTGAGCATCATAACATAATGACCTAAGTTTGAGACAATTTAGTTTAAAATAGTAAGTGAACCCTGAATGTCAACCACCTAACATCATTAGGACTACTTAGGATAGATTGTTTAATGACCATTTTTTAACTTGACATGATTTTTTTTTTGTAAGTAATAATATTTTTTATTTTATATATAAAGAGAGTTTATATATGAGAAAAATTGGCCCATAGTAGACTAGCCATATTTCCCTTTGATCCCTCTACCCTCATACCTCTTGAAAGACCAAAAAGAGTCCCATCCCAGATTTGGAATCCCATTGTTTCAATTGCATAATTACGAAAAATTGATATCCCTTACATAAATACCGAGATTACTTGCGATACAAGCCATGATAATAGAACTATCCAAAAATATGGAATTTAATAGTACTACTTCTACGATGTATCCACATAACCTAGTGCGTAAGACATACCTAAATACAACAAAACCCATACCCACTAACCCTTAGAGCAGAATATAAGGTATGTTAGGAAAATTTCCTTATTGACCACCGAAACGATTATCCACCCCTACGGGAGGGATCCCATTGAAGCTGAAGGTGTAGTTGGATGTCGGATGCCAAGCGTGGACATAATTGCATCAATTGTCTAGTTTATCTCCCTGGTTTCGGCATGATTAACTTTCCAGCATTGAACTGTATTTTCCTTTCCTTCCACTTTCTTTATTCTCTCCCACATGAAATGCCCTATTAGGTTCTTAATTACCCAGCAGAGCGCCATTGTCCGCTCGTAGAGGCTTAGTCACACAACATTGTTTCCAAGGTTCATGACCCAGTCCTCCATCTTCTGGCTCTCCTCTTGTAGAGTGTCCATATCCATCTCTCTCCATAACCATCGTTCAAAATCCTATATATCCTACTGGACTATCGACAACAAGCCTAGTTCAAACATGCCCACCTCCCACATTGATTTCTTCTATGCACGAGTGATCCTTCGAATTTTTCCCTGGGGATTTTTCTACACATTCTACCTCATTCTCTGGTGTTTCTCCATACTCTCACCCTCCCCAACTCTCTTGTTGTCCATATTACCCTCCTTGCGAAAAGCACGCTCTCTGTAAAGCAAGATGATGATCTCTAGCTGCATGCAAGATAGAACGTTTCTCTCACGATACTTGTAGTCACCTTTTCACTGGATATAAAGGAGGTTACCATTTTGGGCCATCATTGTCCTGGTACAAAAACTGAAGACCTATCTATGGTTCGTAGTCCTTAGGAGATATGCTTCATGCTGGATGACGTATCCTCTACCCTCAAAACTCATTACATCACCAACTTCCTGACTCCTTGAAATGAATGCAATTAGGACAAATTTATTGGTAGTTGATTCCCTCATTCCTTCCTTCGTTCTTCCCCACCTGTCATATACCCAAGGTAGCTGCATTTCCTATGCTTCATGTGGCCATAAGTTGGCCTGCTTACTGTCCTTGCTACGAGTTGATTATTTCATGAAATGTCAAGTATCATGATAGTCACACACATTTCTTGGGACGTTGTGTCACCTAATTCCTCCCACGCACTTGCATTGACAGAGCGGCGAGTATTGGTTCTGATGTTGGCCACCATGTATGCCAATTTATTGCCATTTATCGTGACATGGTTAAAGGATATCTCCATCATGGAATGCAATAATTATGCCATATTTTCCAGATGGCTTTGTAGTCTCCAGGTAGATACCACCTTGGTGCTAGGGGTCCCATTGTGAATCTGCATGGGCATATCTAAGACAATTTGTGAATCACCTTCAATAATGAGGGGGGTCCAGCTGTTTCTGAGGGCCAACTATATGCCACATATAATTCCTTTGACTTTAGCTGCATTATTTTATTTGACACCAATGAATCCTATACCGTACCCTTGTAATTCACCATTTTGGTTCCTCATAATACTACCGAACCCCATTGGCCCAAGATTCCCTTTAGAATCCCCATCGAAATTTAGTTTCTAAATGAAAAAAGGGGTAGGATACCAATGATCAGGTCTTGAAGCCACCACTGTATCTTGAGAAGGGCAGAAAAAACACTGCAAAGGACCATCAATCACCCAGGCCTTCAGGATGTTGGATTCAGCCTCATTTTCCTCCTAGTTCGTCCTATCCCATGCTTGCATTCTGACGGTTTTCAACATCCTTTTATTTATATCTCTTTAGACTACTTCTTCAGTGCCAGACTTTCCTTGAAACATTCTGGAATTGTGTACACGCCAAATCTCCCTGTTATAAGTCAAATCTGCACTTCTCCGTCTGTGATCACATTAAGCTATCGATCACACAAAAGGACAACATGGATTGAAGAGCAAGATTTCCCTAGATGATGCATGGACTTGGTTTACTCCTCAGCAGCTGACAAAACCCTGTTTTACCCTACCTTTTGACATGTGCGCTACCCTACAGGCATGATAGTAGCGCATTTCTTGGAATGTTCCCTACTCTACAAGCATAATGGTAGCACACACATGCTATTATTCCCTACTTTGCTTAAGCAAACTAGCGCACACCTTAAAAAATATTGCAAACGCTGGTTGTAAAGCAGTGAAGTTGCATATTGTGCGCTACTCTATTGTGAAATACTCGCGCACATCTTAAAAAGTAATAAAAAATATATTAATTTGATGAATTGGGATTAGTTAAAAATGGTTTTGCAACTTCCCCAACTTCCCAATCAAACTACCTCTCGATCCAAACTGCCTACCTTGTCCCATAAATACAAGGGGGAGAGATATGAGGAGGAGAAACTATGCATTAAGGGTTGTTATGCTGGAGGAATTCCAAGTTGGTGTGAAGAACAGTAGCCCAGGATCCAGTTGCACAATCACTCTGAATGATCAGGTATAATTGTACTGATTATTTGCTTTTGATAATAAAGGTTGAAATACCCTTCCCGTCCCAATCAAATGTCTAATGGATTGCATATTTGTTTGGATTAAATGCTCGATTGTATTTGATGTCTAAATTGTATTTCAATTTCATCATTGTTATATCAGTCAAGAAACGTTGAGGAAGGTATCTATTGTATTGCAGGTTCATCGAAT
Organism: Larix kaempferi; assembly: GCA_027924585.1. Taxonomy (NCBI): domain Eukaryota; kingdom Viridiplantae; phylum Streptophyta; class Pinopsida; order Pinales; family Pinaceae; genus Larix; species Larix kaempferi. The sequence continues at coordinate 2,019,782 of BSBM01000592.1, read as the reverse complement.
GGAGGATCAAGTGGAGGATCGATTGAAAGAGCAATCGAAAGCTAGGATCAAACATCGTTAATAAGGTATGCCTTCAAAAACCTTGATCTCTTTCCTTTTGTAGAAGCCCATGTGATATTATTAATGTATTTACCTGTCACCCTAGAAGTTGGTAGTGTCCCTCTCCTCGCTATAGGTTAGAATTCCCGAACAACAGACTGGCGACTGCGCTGGGGACCGGTTGTTTTTTTCTTTAGGAGGCATATTTAGCTTTCCTTCCAGTAATTTTTGATCTTTTTGATGCTCTCAGAGGCCTTGTAGGTCACTTGTACTTGCTTTCCCTTATTTAACTCATCTTAGTTTAAAGTTTTAGAGCCTGTTTCATACCTCCTCTGACATGTGCGCTAGTATACCTTATACACAGTAGCGCATGCCTGATGATGAGCACTACTTTATCTATTGTACAGTAGGGCACATCTCCCAATGTGCGCTAGTTTATGAACTACACCGTAGCGCATACCCCTGTAACTCTCTGTTTGTTGTAGGGTTTTGATTTCCGTTTGGTTTGATGTCCAGTCTCTTGCCTTGCTTTCTTAACTGATCCTTGAGGTCTTTATGACCTTGTTGAGTCTTGATTGCCTCTCCTAAGTCCCTTAGGTCATCTTTTGCTTACTTGAGTACTTTTGAGGTGTCTTTTTGTTTGTGACTCTTTTTGGAGACCGTGCTTTGTTCCTAGTTGGACATAGCCGCATTCCTGTACCGTAGATGCTTGTTGCAGGTATACAAACCTTTGTTTTGTAACATTCATTGTTTGTGGCAACACTAAGCACACTTTGATGGTGTCTTGGCCTTTGATTTAGGGTTTGACCCCAAGTTGGAGTCCTTAGGGTGTTTTTAAAAGCTTTTTGAGTCTAGACACTTCTTGATTGCTTTGTCAGTTTCAGTTTCAAGTAAGTTGAAGTCTTTCAGTTTGCTTCCATTTGAGTCTTTGTGATTGTAAGGTCATCTTTGGTTCACTTGCCTACCTTTTGCTTGTCTTAGTGTTTTCTTAGGGTTTTTTGTGCTTTGGAGCAACCTATGAGGTTTGCCTTTCCGTTACAAGCATCTCTTATCCCTGTTTTATTTTCGCTTTATTTCCAAGCCAAAAGCTTTTTCCTTTGAAAAATTTTGTAGGACAAGTCTTTGTCAAGTCATCGATTTGATTGTTGTGAACCTTAGAGTTGTTTTTCCTTACTCACATTTCTCTTTTAGGTCTTACTTTGTAATGTCCCCATCTTGACCCTATTGCATTAATATTGTAAATGATGTAAATATTGTTATTTATTCATGGTGAGGAGCTCAAGGCCAAGGCCCCACCATTGATTTATCGTTCTATGTATCGACAATTAGAATAGATGCATATGGTTCTTGTGCTAGCCATGCACAAGGTAAATTCGGACATCATGTAAATATGCAATTTTAATGAAAAACCCACAACCAGCTATGCAATGCAACAAAGAGATAGGGCATGTTCTTACAAGGAATAGGGAGGAAAAATAACCAAACCCTTCAGCCAATGGAGTCAGTCCATGTGTCAATGAGAAAACCCATGAAATCCCAACTACCCATCTTGGCTTATACCCCAATCATTAAATTCTTCCAAGATTTGGTTGACGCAATTAATGCCTTGGGAATGATGAGGTATGGCAGCCAATTTCGGGTATGGGCAAGCCATCAATCTGGGAATTCGATTTTTTGCTTGCAAGGTAAGAAATTACCCACATTTTTGCCTTCCCAAGCCATTCTGAACCAGGGTCTTTCCTCTCTCATGCATCCTGGGGCGAACTGGGGTTTTTCCTTCATGTTTTCACCATTTCTCTGCATTCTTCCATGCCTAGGAACTCGTTTTTGGTTAGCACAGTGGCTGGGATAAGAGAACCACGATTTTCTGGGGTTATAGAGGCCGTTTCTGCCCATGAAATGCCCATGGACGTTTTTCTGAAAATGATTATGCTCCTCGAGTTGTTTTCCCATTTTCCAATTTTCATTTTGGGCTTTCCCACATTTTTCTGAACTGGTTGAAATCCCATCATTGGGAATCCTACTGCAAAAACGCCCAGCACTTGCAATTCTGGCTGTTATGTCTCTCCCTGTTTAGTTTGAACCTGTGAGCAGGAGATTCAGGAGTGGAAGAGGACAGATTTGGCTTGATGAGCCCAATGAAGTATCCACAGCTCAATGGTTGAGCCACTATCCTAGTAATTCGCCTCTGTTCATCTCTTAGCAGCCTGAGAAACCCAACTACTGATTGGCTTGGCTCATTCTGGTGTATCTTTGGCTATGTGAGAGCCTGCTTTCCCCTTTTCCTTGTGGATATCATGCCCAACTCGGGGGGTGGCAGTGGTGCTGAGAGATTGAGGATCACATTGGCCTATGGTTGGGTGGAACGTTGCAGAAGCATAGCTGGTTGCTTAGGGACTACAGGGTTTGAGATAAGTATTCTCATTTGCTAATTTGATATTGCTTAATTGATGAATGACATGAAAATCTGGAATGTATGATGGATGTGTAATGGAATCAAATTCTGCTGTGTTTTCAAATGTTTATGCATTTGCATATCTCCATCTACAATTTATATGAATGCTAATTTTGATTAAGTATGGGACTAGATGTCCAGTATTATTGTTAGTGTCCTCTCCGTAGCCTTGTAGGATAGGAGGGACATTACATTTTGGTATCAGAGCTTATGGTTGTAGCATTGGACCTCTATGGGCCAAATCCGACTACAGTCACATGGGAAGGTCCCTTCCTAATCACCACAGGTATCAACATCGGGCCTAAACTGGCTAAGTTGAATAAAATTACAGAGGTAAGATCACCTCCTGCTGACCAACAGTCATCACAGAAAGAAGGAAAGATTTCAAATTTTCCTAAGAGTTTTTGAAAATTTTGTCTAAGTGTTTTTCGGCGTCGAAGGGAAATTTTCGGAAGGACTCAGCGAGTTGGTCTACAAAACAGCGGAAGAACTCGACGAGTTGGCCCGAAACAGCAAAAAATTTCTAAGTGTTCGACGTCGAAAGGAAATTTTCGGAAGGACTCAGCGAGTTGGTCCGCAACCGCGGAAGAACTCGTCGAGTTGGCCCGAAGTTGCGGAAGTGCCTGGGGAAGGGAAGAAAAATTTCAAAATTTTTTCTAAGTGTTTTCGGCGGTCGGACTCGGCGAGTTGGCCCAAAACTGCGGAAGAACTTAGCGAGTTGTTCCGCAACGGTGGAAGAACTCGACGAGTTGGCTCGAAACTGCGGAAGGACTCGGCAAGTCGTTCCGCAACGTGACAAAACAAATCAATAAGTTCGGCGGAAAGATGGACAAATTTTGGCGAAACTCGACGAGTGGAGCCGAAACGGCGGAAGAACTCGGCGAGTGGAGCCTAAACTAGGGAAATAACTGGCGAGTTTGCACCGAAGTTGTCAGAAGGAAAAGCTGAGTTTTCAATTGGAAGGACTCGGCGAGTTGGTCCGAAAAATTTCAAAATTTTCTAAATGTTTACGGCGGAGAAAATTTCGGAAGAACTTAGCGAGTTGCTCCGAAACGGCAAGAGAACTCGGCGAGTTGCTCCGAAACAACAGGAGAACTCAGCGAGTTGCTCCGAAACAGCGGGAGAACTCAGCGAGTTGCTCCGAAACAGCGGGAGAACTCGGCGAGTTCTTCTGAAATAGCAGGAGAACTCGGCGAATTGCTCCGAAACAGCGGGAGAACTCAGCAAGATGGTTCGAAATGGTGGAAGGTTTTTCTAAGTATTTTTCGACGTCCAAGAGAAAATTTCGGACGAACTCGGTGAGTTGGGCCGAAACTGTGGAAGAACTCGCTGAGTTGGCTCGAAATTGTGGAAGAACTCAGCAAGTTGCCCCACAACAGGTCGGAAGAACTCAGCGAGTTGCTCCACAACAGGTCAGAAGAACTCAACGAGTTGCTCCAAAACAAGGAATTTCAGCCATTTTCCAGGGAGAGTTTTCAGGTGCCGAAAGTTGAAAAATGCCATGGAACTTGTGCGCTAGATTGCGCGAAATTGAAGGATTTACAAAAAAAACAAAAAAATGAGGGCGCTGCCCTCGACCCGTCCTACAGTGGCGCAGGGAAGCCACAAGGGGACAAGCCCCTTTGACCCCCGTCGTCCCCCCGAGACAGTCATTGAAAGTGTGAAATGCACTCTTGGGATGAGGAGCACGGTTTGCACAAAGGGTGGTGGAATTCTCAGCAAGAGAAATTGGTTGTGATATCCATTATGGAAGATGAAAGGGGAAATTATTCACCTTAAAACTATCTTTGTTAATAGCATAAGAATGGCATAATGAATGTTATATACGTATGTATACACTGAATTGCTAATTCATGAGAAGATCATAGCTAATGATCGCTTGTATGCTTGGTAGGAAAGCCAAGAAAAGGATCAGCTATGATGTGGAGGAGGAACTCCATGTCATGATGAGGAATTGGAAAGGGAGAATTCCTTAACTCCTCCATTGCTATTATATTTATATTTCCTGAGTTGTCTATACTGAAAATTATGGCATAGGGATGTTGGAAATGAAAAAGGATAGATAGATGAAGTGAATATGTCCTAGATGGCATATTGCACAGTGCATGTGAAAATGTTTTTTGGATACTCAGGATTTTGTAGTGGTGTGCTCTTTGTGCCTCTCGCCTTTAGTTGGCCTTAGATATTTCTGTCCCGTTGAGTCGAAACTATGGATAGCATCCCGGTGAGCACCAATCAAGGGACCCCTATTCAAGGGGATCCTCGTGCTTTTCCATTCATTGGGAACATTGGTACTCCCTTAATGACTACCTTGAATCTTCCAGGATTCACTATAGGGCTACCGGTTTGGTTATTTTCCACTCTGAATGCCTTGCATGCTCTTGATGCTTCTCAAGTAAGCACCTCACATCAAGAGAATCATAAACCTATGCCCGCTTCGGCAGTAACATCTTCTCCTCCTCCTTCTACCTCACGTGGTGAAAGGAATAGATGGATGAAGAATAGGAAGAAGATGCCAAAGCAAGGGGGAAACCACCTAGCCTCTGGAGGTCATGCTGGGGGAACCTATCAAACTACCTCTCGATTCAAACTGGCTACCTTGTCCCATAAATACGAGGGGGATAGATGAGAGAGAGGAGGAGAAACTATGCATTAAGGGTTGTTATGCTGGAAGAATTCCAAGTTGGTGTGAAGAGTAGGATCCCAGGATCCGGTTGCACAAGCACTTTGAATGATCAAGTATAATTGTACTGATTATTTGCTTTTGACAATAAAGGTTGAAATACCCTTCCCGTCCCAATCAAATGTCTAATGGATTGCATATTTGTTTGGATTAAATGCTTGATTGTATTTGATGTCTAAATTGTATTTCAATTTCATCATTGTTAGATCAGTCAAGATACACTGAGGAAGGTATCTATTGTATTGCAGGTTCATCAAACAAAGGATCAAGTAGAGGATCGATTAAAGGAGCAAGCAAAAGCTAGGATCGAACATCGTTAATAAGGTATGCCTTCAAAAACCTTGATCTCTTTCCTTTTGTAGAAGCGTATGTGATATGATTAATGTATTTACCTGTCACCCCAGAAGTTGGTAGTGTCCCTCTCCTCGCTATACAGTAGAATTCCCGAACAACACTCCCATACTTTGAAGTTTGGGAAAATTTGCCAGAGACAATTGATGATGGGGTTCTGGAAAGGGTATTTCATCCATTAGCTAAGTGTCAGGTCTGGACGTCCTCTATGCCTTTCAATTCTCATGAAATCAACGGCACCACGGTCCCATAGATTTGCAGCGAAAGGGAAAGAGCCTTGGAGGTGGCTCATCATTTCTTCATCATTGGTGCACACACAACATCGATAAGGACCCTTCATTCCTCTTTTCATAAGGTTAACACTATTTAGGACTCATCATCTCATTATTAACCAAACAAATGTAGAGATTTTAGGCCATAGTTTAGATTCCCATAAGTTATTCCATTTTTTCTTTGTTTGCTGATTGTTTGAGCCCGTACATATATCATATGCTTCTTTAATGGTAAATGCACCTTTGGGTTTAAACCCATAGTGGGGTTTTTCCTCCCCAACATGGAATATATTTTTCCTACCATGGAGGGATTCCACTAGTGCATTTGTTTCCTCCCTTGTTCCATACTGTTCCCACCAATCCCTTGGAGCCCAAACCCTTTATTCTAAATGGGCGTCTAAATTCTCCCACATGTCTTTCACCCTTGATTTACCTTGGTCTATATAGACTTGCTTAAGCTGTGGGGCCTCCAGAATCTGAGCCAAAGGAGGAATTTGTTTCCAAGAATCCTCTTAGAATAAGGCACGTTCACCATTTCGAACTTCTCGGAAGTTGTTTTCCTAAACCAGGCTTCTCCCTTGGTTGGTAGTTTTCCAAATGTGGGTTCCTTTCTTATATTGTGAAAAATGAATTAGATTACCTTTTCCCCATCCATTAGCGTATTTCATGTGCCATAATCTATCCCAAGGCTCCTGGTTGTGAGTAACCCATCTCCACCAAATATTTTTTCTTCTTACATAATTCACCTATTCTAGGTCACGAAGAACAAGGCCACCATGGATTTTCAGAGAACATATGGTGTCCCAACTAAAAAGTGCCCATTTTTGTTGCTCGCTTGCACTGCTCCAGAGAATTTTTTGTTAGATACTCCTGATCTCTTTCAGAATAGATTTTGGGGTCGCTAGAGCAGATAATAAGTACACTAGCATGGATTGTAGAACCAATTTTACCAGGACAAGTTTGCTAGAAAAAATGAGGGGATGAAACATCCAATTAGATAGTTTCTTCCTCATCTTGTTTATAAGTTTAGACCATGATCCCTTCTGAATAATTGAGTCCTCTAATGGAGCCCCGAGGTATTTGGATGGAAAATATATCTCTTGGAAATTGAGGATTCAACAAATGTTATGCCAAGTAACCCTTGGAGTATGAAAGAAGAATACCTGATATTTTGTTCATTGATCTCTAGGCCCAAATCTTTGCTAAAGTTTTGTAGACACTGCTTAATCACCCAAGTCTCTTGAACCAAGGGGTGTCCCATCAACGTTGTGTCATCCAAGAATTGTCGATGGGTTTATCTTTCCGCCCTTGGGTGGACAAGAATCTCTTTTAGCTCTTAATTTTCCTGCATTGCCTTGATGGACCTTCCCATCCCTTCTTCCGTAATGACAAATAGAAATGGGGATAGAGGGTCCCCTTGTGTGATTCCCCTAGAAGGATTTATTAGACCAGATGGAGCCCCATTGATAAGTATGGAGAAGAATGCAATTGAGATAAGATTCATTATACATTCTTCTCCAAAGCTGAAATCTCTTAAGACTGCGTGGATATACTACCAACTAAGCTTTTCATTATATTTATCAATGTCTAGTTTCAACATCATCCTTGGGATCTTCTCAACTTTGATGGAGTGGAGAACTTCATGGACTAGAATAATGCCATCCATTATCTGGTGACCCTCCACAAACCCAGATTGATTGGTAAAAATTAGGGATAAGAAGATAGGTTTGAGGCGATTATATATCACTTTGGTCAAACTTTTGTAGATAACATTACATAGGGAAATCATCTTGAATTTAACAGCGAGATCCGCCCCTTCATTCTTTGGTAAGAGTGTGATAAAGGTAGCATTAAAGGCTTGAAAATTTTTCTATGTCTGTCTCGTGTCTTCAACGATACTCCACAATTAATTCTTAATGAGGTCCCAGAAATGGTGAAAAAATTGACTGTAAAACCATCCAGTCCTGGAGCTTTCCCTTCATCCATCTAATCCGCCACTTCTTCAACTTCCAGGAGATACACAAGATTCATTAACAGGTCATTTTGATCCTGAGACATCAAAGAGGAGATATGTTGGGTTATCCGCTCGATTTCCCTGCTTCTTTCAGGGTTGGGATCGTGCATTATATCTTGAAAGTAATGGCATGATTCCTCTTCTATTTCCTCCCTCACATCTAGTATTTCCCCATTAGAATTATTGATCATGATAATTCTATTTTGCAAGCGATTTTGGGTGACCGACCAATGAAAAAATTTAGTGTTTCTTTCCCCTTCTTTTAACTAGTCGATTTTATCTTTTTGACACTAGAGTGTTTATTCCCGTCGTTCCCTCTCATGCACATTATTTACTGTACCAAGTTCCTCTTTTCGCATTTTTGAAGAATACCCTTCATTCATTCCTTGTATATGAATCTATTCCAGCCTCTTTTCCAAATATGTTTTGTTCGAGAAAATGTTCTTTAATTCCTCTTTATTCCACTTCTTGATCTTATCCTTTAAAGATTTGAGGTTTTGTTGAAATTTGTACATGCTCTATCCCTCTCCTCTGTTTAGTTCATACCACCATTGGTTGACCTTTTCTTTGAAGTTTGGGTGACCTAACCAGAACTTATCAAGGAGGAAAGGTTTTTTAAACTGAGATCCCATACTGCTCCACCATAATTCCATTGGCCAATGGTATGACCCTTCCAAAGGTAGAACCGTGGTTGATATGTCACTCCCAAGCTCCATTATATATTCATAAACAAGGAATCTATCGAGGTGATATTCTATATGATGGTATCCCCCCCATTTTTTGTTCCATGTAAAAAGACCCTATCCCAGGATGACATTCACTAGCCTGAGATCCTCAATAGTGTCTCTGAATGTAATGCATTCCTCCTCTAATATCTGGCTACCTCTTCTCTTTTCCTCCAAGGAAGTAATAATATTGAAATATCCCCCTAGGATACAGTGCTTCTCCTTAGTCCACTTGTGGATGTTCTTCAAGGACTCAATATAATATAGATGTTCCTGCGGTAAGTGAGGACCATAAACATTAGTTAAGATCCCACTAACTGGAAAAACGATCACATCAGATTATGCAGAGATGGATCGAAGGTTTCCAATGAAACTTGATAGAAATACCTTGTTAGGGTCCCACATAATTCGAAGCCCTCCCGTTGTTCCATGGGAATCAATTCCCATCCCTTCACTCCCTTTCCAAGATTTTCTTCCTACCACCAATAGTAGTCTGCCAAACATTTAGTTTCTTGTAAGAACACTATTATCGGATTTTCTTTCTGAATTTTCTTCCCTAGAATCTTTATTTTTTGAGGAATCTTTAGACCTCTTATGTTCCAAGTTACAATTTTCATTGGATAAATTTAAGAGATTATAAACCTAGAGTAGCCCTGATGGTAGGGTACTGACGTGGTTCTACTAACTTTAGTCCTGCTTCCACTATGCATTTCCTATTAGATTTCCTACTTGGTTTCTTGGACATCTCCTCATGATTTTGTTTATAGTCCTTATGGGATCCCTGGATGATCCCTAGGTGGTTCGATGATATTTCTTTGATGATTGTCTCTTTCAGAAGGATGACTTGTTCCTGGGAAAGATATCCTTTTTCAGTATCTTCACAAGCATGTTCTATACCATCCAGATCTAGATCTTCGATGTCCATATCTTCTACTTCTTCCTAACACTTTGAAGGAAACAAAGCAAGGATTTCCTAACACTTCGAAGGAAACAAAGCAAGGATTTCCAAACATGGGCATCACATGATAGGACATGGTAGTTACTTGAAGTTAAAGTCACGAATTGTAATTACTCAAATACCTTAACAATATTATTTGTATCACCTTCCAAATTTTAGGTAATTGCAACCAATAACATCAAAAATACATACTCTTATGCAATGTAGGACGATGACTTCGAAACCGCAACCATGGAGGAAGACCTCAAGCTTGGTTACAGTTCCGGCTATCAAGATCTCGTTGAATGATGGAAAAGCTTGGGGAAGATCCCAAGATTCAGTGTGTAGGATAAGGTAAATAAAAATCAATCCACATTAACCTTTCATCACTTATAAAAATTCATTCATGTTTTATAATGTCTATAAATTTAATGTGTTACATCGTTGTTTTAATCAGGGAGCAGCACTATCAATGAGCCCATAAGTATTGGAGAGAAGTGCATTGATAGTGGAGTGCCACCACAATATGGTGCTCTCGTGCAGCCCCACATCGATGGTTCTACGATTGAGGTCCATAAAGGTAATATGGATGGATATTAATATATCATATACTTAATAATTTTGTAGTTATATATTTTTTACATTTTTTTTTTTACTTATACATGTAGGGTTGTGTCCATATAAATTTAGTGGTTTCAATGGCAGAGAATGTTGTACTTGAGGGTCCTACACCTAAAGAGGGGCATAGCACAACGATTCCAAGGATGCCGACCAGTGCACCAGGTAAATAATTACATTGCAAAGGTTTTTTTTAACATTACTGAACTGCTTCAATAATATTTAAAAACTAACCATATAAATTTAATATTGTATGTTTTTCTAGGCGATCCCCCGCCAGAACAGCCTCCACACTGCAAGTACCAAACTAGGCATACTTTGCGTTAGAGGCATAGAAAATATAGAGAGCCTAGAAAATGAAGACGACATTGATGAAGATGAATTACTAAAGAACTTTAGGAAGAGGGATAAAAATAAATGATGATGTATAAATTGTTTTTTTTGACAAATGTCTAGCTTCGAATGAGTTCTTGCATACTTTTTGGTGCATTGCCTCTGATTGATTTATTGCATACTTTTTTTTACTCACAATAGTAAAATATAAAATATCGATGGTTAGTACTTAATTTATCTCAAATTTGTACTTATTTGATCTAAAATTTCTTTCTTAGCTTTACAATCACATTTTATCAATTATGTAGCTTTTTAATGCACACTTTCTAGTAGAATATAGATTGGGCATTGGGGAATTGAGAGTGATGTGAGGGGGGGAGGGGCCATAAGAGCTTCCAATACATAATAATTTATTGGATTTGTTTAATCTTGGATAAATCCTCCCTCGATCCAACCAAGTAGCAACAAAGTCAAAGTTGACTTCGTTGTTGCTCTAGATCGAGGGAGGTTTGCTCCAATTTTAGACAGCTCCAATAAATTATTCTCGAAACCAAGAGGAACTTATTCACGAGTGTTATTTATTTATCAGGTTTGTAGTTTGGTATCATCAAGTAAATTCTTGTTTGAATCTAGGATGATGAGGGGCTTGTCCAAAAAGCAGGCCTAGAAGGTGCTTCAAAGCATTGTAAAGGTATGTTCTGACATTTTCATAAAAAATGCAACTTAGACTAGTAAATAATGGTACACATATGACTTTTATTGATTTTGTATATATTTATGGAGGTTGAATGATTTGACACCATAGGTACTCGACAAGCATAATGATGGATGAGCTGTGATCAGGGGAGGTATATTATCCAAATAATTTTAATTACTATTTAATTTGAAACTGTCTTTTTTTATATCAATTTAGAGTGACTATTTAATTGCTTGTGGTTATCTCATGTATTTGAATTCATTTTGGTGTTTAAAACCCTGCTATGAGATGATTTAAGTTGTATATGTTTTTAAATCATGTTGTCTATGATAAATAATGAAAAAATGTGGTTGTGAATTTCTCCCATTTTAATTTTAATTGTAGCTGTGTACTAAGTATGTGTTTCTACTACATGACTTTGAATTACAATCCATAGGATATATGCCCTCTACCTATTTCAACAAATAAATTTCTAATTGGTCTCTTTCATCCAGTAAGCCTATGTGGTTGATGAGGGTATTTTTTTTTCATCAACACCAACCCCTATGGCACAAGGTCCATTGAAGGGTTATGCATAGTCCTTGTAGGAGTAATTGCTAGCATTTAATTGATACCCTAAAGACTTTGTGCTCTCCTAAAATAATTTGACATGGAAATACATTAGATTTTTAAATCTAACAATAGTGAGGTCATCAATATGGTGTAAGATCAAAGTATATATCTATAGGTTAATATGCATGTTGATAGTTGTATCATACTACTAATGGCACTTACCTCCCTAATTGTACAATTTCCAAATAGAATAATGCCATCACTAAAAAGTCAGTGGTGTTGTCTTCTTAGGACACTTTGACTCCCAACACCATTATGGGTTTCCAATTTTAGGAGTAGTTTTAGGGTGAGAAGTTATACATAGTTGTTTGATCCTTGACCTAAATTGGATTTAAATCTAATGTAGTGAATCATTTAGAAAGATAACACCTCCCACTCCTTTTTTTAGGGTACATTGACTAGATCCATCATAGTACATGTGCATCCTAGGGTTCATGTCCTCAAACCATAGGTCTTCAAATAATGAATTGAATAAGGACCCTGTTTCCTTGTTGTTGGTCGGTTTGTTTATTGCTTATTTATCATTGTGTCTATTGCAACCATGCTATTACACATAGTTCCGTTTGAGCATGCCGAAACTCCTGTACATATGGTATTTGACTTGCTAAAACACATGTTGAAACTCCTGTACATATGGTATTCGACAAGTGTCACATTTTTCCCATTCTCCAATGGCTAATACAATCACCTAGATCAGATGCCACACTGGCATTATGCATTTTAAATGTTACAACCACGTTTTGGGTAGAGTACCAATGGCCAGAAGACGAAGCATCATACAACAACAATGAGGAGATGGGTGAACAACCGTTGAGGAAGGTGAACGATTTTGAAAATTGTTCAATCTTGGAAGAGGAAGTGAAATCGATTCAGGGAAAGATCGTAGAGTTTAAAGAGAGAGGGATTTTTTGTGAGGAAAAGTGTTGCTATGGCTGGGGTGAGGCCACCAATATACTAGGGTCGACATACAAACATCTAATGTTATGCAAATACAACAATTGAGAAAAAGGTTTTAGGGTTTGAGAGAGTGTGTACCTTACAACAGAAGGTTGATCCAAGTCTGAGTCCTCCTCTTGTTTTCCGACAAAGGAACCTACAAAACAAAAAAAAATACCTTTCTCAAACCGATTTGACTACAGAAATTAGTTTGATATTTAAGAGAAAATGAAATAATGATCTAATAAACATAAAAAAGTAATAAAAATTGAGATATAAATGCACATAGTGATTTGGAAAGGGAAGAAACTCTAATATTTTATTAATGAATGAAGCAAGTGCATAATACCTTCCTTCAATCAATGCCCCTCATGAAACCTTCAATTCTGAATCTCCTGCTTCTCTCCTATAATAATCCTAACCTCCAAGCAATGCATTAGGGTTATATGGCAACTAGGGCATAAGTGAGGGGGATGAGAGCCCAAATTTATTGAACATAACATCACAATGGGATAATTGTCCTTTTCATGGTTTGTAATGCCCCCATTTTGACCCTTCGGAAATATTTGGATTTCAATGTAAATATTGTATACATGCGATGTATGTTTTCCTAGCGTGTAGCTCAAGGCAAAGGCCCCGCTAGTGGATGATAGGTTTTTATGTAAAGGAAAGTAGTTTATATTCTGTTATCTATGTGATATTAAGCCATGGAACATTGTAAATGATGTAAATATTATTACTGCAATAAAAATACCAAGAAAAATGGCTATGGAGGCAACTATTAAGAGAGGGCCATGTGTATCCACTAGGGAGAGGTGAGGGGTGTTGATGTATTTGTAACTTCGGAATGTATTTCATATTTTAATATTGTATTCCTATAGATATGTTATTATTCCTCTATACGGAAGTGTTTGTATTCCTATAGAGATGTTATTATTCCTCTATACGGAAGTGTTTGTATTCCTATAGAGATGTTATTATTCCTCTATACGGAAGTGTCGTCATTTATATTGTAAGTGTTGTAACTTATACTTGATGGGTTATTAGACCACCTTGGTGGGGTCAGCCCTGTATAAGTCATGTTGGTCAAAGGGTTATTAGACCACTGTATTGGGGGTCGGCCCTGTCAGCATTATGTTATGTGGTTAAGTTAAGGCTGACCTAGTAAAGGTTATTAGGCAAGTCAAGTCAAGTATAAATAGAGTGCGGGAGGCACTCTATTTGATCATTCACTTTCTCACTCATACTATCATTGGAGAGTGGCACACTAGTGGAGGAGGAGAAGCTGATGCTAGGAGGACTATATCTTGTACTTGGGTTGTATCATTTCTCTATCTATCTCTGAGGAAGCTGCGGGGTTTTTCACCTTCTTAGTTTTTCCCGGTGAAACTCTATGTCTCTTGTGTGCTTGCATTATTGTGTCCATGTTTGATATGCTGTAGATATGCTGTACATGTTATTCTCTCAGTTAAGATCCTAGATCAAATTCAAATTCTGAAAAACTAACATGGTATCAGAGCTAGCCTGAAAGAAGGCATGAGATGGCATTTATGACACTTGTTGCACTTGCGAAGCTAGGGCTTGATATAGAAAAAACCAGTCATTGTAGCACTTTCGCTATAAATACATTTCAGCGAGGTTTCAGGATCTGAAAATATTACAGGTCGAAGATAAGATCCCCATGTACGTTGTTTCCAAAGGAAAACCTCTAATTCGTTGTACTTTGTGATTTATGATTAGTACAAGTTAGGGTTTTTGCCTCTTCCAGATCTTAATCATAAGCAGGTGACCTAGGAAAAAAGGTCATAACTTGGGCTACGAAGCTCCAAATGAAATTTAGTAAAAAGTGACAGGTAGGGAACGAAATGTACTTTCTCAGGTAATTTTTTCAGAGTCTGAAACTGAACCAGTGACACGTGGCACGTCGTACAAGTTCGCTCTCCTGTTTTATCCCATCAACAGGTCACGTTGCGACACTTGGAATAGTTCTCTCTCAGAGAATCCATTTGAGTTCAAAACTGTGGGGTTGGAAATATAATAGGTCAGGCTACCACGAGAAGAATTTTCAGACCCTGTAGATCTGAAATTTTGGAGTTACACCAGAAACAATCAGGTGCATATTTCTGTCAAAACAGAATTGGATTTTGAGCACCTTCATTCATGGATCTGGGAATTTAGGGTTTCAGAGAATGCTGGAATTTTTGTATCGGAGACCATGGCTGGATGATCCTCATAAAAATCAAAATTTAGAGACCAAGATCAAATTTTTTGGTTGGGAAGAAGGTTGGGCTTGATCAAACCCTAGTTCGGGACTTTGATCGAAAAAGTGGAAAATTAGGGCTTCTGCAAAAATGGAAATTTTTTAAATATGTGACCATAGCCGGAAGCCCCTTGGAAAAATTGAAGTTTAGAGATTTGGATCAAACCATTTGGTTGGGTGAAGCTCTAGGAAACTCAAACTTTTATTCAGGGTCCTCCCTAGTGAATCCAAAAGATTGAAAATAAAATTTGAGGGATGAAACTTTGTAGTTTTCAAATTCTGATTATACCAGGTTGATCAACTCATCAAGGTGCATCTTTCTATCCTATCAGAAGTTTGAAATTCAAAGTTTGAATTTTTAGGGTTTCCCTAACAAACCCTAATTTAGCTCCAGATCTAGTTTTTGCAAATCAAGTGGATTGGGTTAATCCTAGAAGAGAATGGATTGGTCACCTGCATAAGTGAAGAAGTTCTAGTTTCAGAGGGAGATGAGGCTAAAGAAGATTCCAAGCAAACTCGACAGGTATGACTTACGAGTATGTTTCGAAATTTGTTCATGATTAAGTTTATGATATGTTTGTCTTCATTAAGATTAGTACAATCTTGATTAGTTTTAAACTTGTCGTATCACCTTAATAAAAATATGAATGCATGATAGAAGATATTCATTGATTAGGGTTTTTGACACTTATGATTGTACTAATGCATTGTGGTGTTGTATGAGGTTGATGTTGTCCGCTAACACGAAAGGTACATCAAGAAAGACAAATCATGTTCTAGTTCAAGAACATATGACCATGGTGACATGAAGACAAAGATTCATCCATTGTCATGGATCACATAAAATATCTACTTACGAGGTATGTATAACTTGGTTCTATAATGGTTAACCTATGAGATATGCAGGTTACTAGCATAAGTCATTGAAGAGAACAAGAAGATATTATGCAGGTATGTTAGACATAACTAGCTAGCATGCTAATCCAGGTATGTTTTTCCTATATCAAGTCAGAATCCTACCTTGTGTTAGGATCTCTTATATAAGTATACATGGCATGATTGATAATGATTATTCATTAAATTTAGTAATCATGGGTTTAGGCATATTATGCTTCTTACTTTGATTGATGATATGACTAACCAGAAAAGTCCTATGGTCAAATAGGAATATGCATGAGTAAAAGAATTGTGATAAATTATCTGTGTATGAAATGATCTTGACCATACATGTTTAAGATTACTTAGAATAATAATGTTTTTTATAAGTATTAAGATTATACTAATGAATGTATGTATGGGACGTTGAGGATAACACAATGATGATACTAGTAAGTATGCATAGTGATCAAGGATGGATATAAGTTCAAAGACAGGCAATATAGGAAGCAAAGATCAAGAGGGAGCACATTCCAGTAGTTCCTACAAGGAAGCAAATATTGAGAGGGAGTCCACCCTACAACCAAACAAAGATAAGTATTTGAATTGTCATTTCTTGCATATTTGTTTGTTTAAATAATATTGTTCAATGATGCATATGCTTATGTTCCTAGACTTAGGGTGTGTATTATGCATATTAGAATAATTGCATTAATAAACTGTATACTACTAATATGCATGTGATGGGTAAGTGGCCTATGGCACTGTACAACATTCTATTTCTACTTATCTAGAATGAAACCTCTTTGTTGACATGTTGGGAGTTGTGCACACTCTTAACAATGTTCTGGTAGAGATTGGAAGGCATCTAGAAAGTTACGGGATATGGATAAATGTTGTATTGAAAGCATTGGCTAAAATAATTGCATGATTGTATGACATATTTCTTTGTGTAAGAATTTGTTCTGAAAACTATGAGATGTTTCTAATCATGCAATTTAACTTGCTTTGTAGGAAAGACCATATACCATCAACCACAAAAGAAGGACTACAACATTTGTTCAACAACAAAGTTATCTATTGAAGATATTGAAGTTCCCAGGATTCGGGAAGAATGCCATGATCGAGGAGTACCAGTCGATCATGAAGAATGATTTTTGGGATGCAGTCCCAAGACCTGAAGGGAAGTCTGTTGTGACTTCCAAATGGATCTATAAGATCAAGCATGCTGCAGATGGTAGCATGGAGAAATACAAAGCGAGGTTTGTAGCTCGTGGCTTCTCCCAGAAAGAGGGATTGACTATGAAGAGACTTTTGCAGCTATAGCCAGGTACACTTCCATCAGATCAATACTTTCTCTGGCTGCAGTGATGAAATGGAAGGTACATCAGATGGATGTCAAGACAGCTTTCTTGAATGGTGTAGCCGAAGAGGAAGTGTATGTGGAGGAGCCACTCGGGTTTGAGACACATGACCGAGGGTCACATGTGTGCAAACTGAAGAAAGCCTTGTATGGATTGAAGCAAGCTCCTAGGACTTGGTATGGTGTAGGATAGACAGCTTTCTATCCAGTTTGGGCTTTACCAAGAGTAAAGCGGAGTCCAACCTTTACTACAAGGTTGAGGAAGGAAATCCAGTGATACTACTTCTGTATGTGGATGACCTGTTTGTTACAAGTGAGGATAGATTGATTGCCGATACAAAGAGGAAGCTTCCTGCTGAGTTTGAGATGAAGTACTTGGGTATGATGCACTACTTTCTTGGTATGGAGGTGTGGCAGAGTGCAGATGGAATCTTCCTTGGAAAAGGGAAGTATGCAGTAGATATCCTGAAGAGGTTCAGGATGATGGAATGCAAGGCCATGGCCACACCTATGGCATCAAACCTGAAACTTCTGTGTGATGCTTCATCTGAGCCGGTTGATGCTACAATGTATCATCAGATGATTGGATCCTTGATGTACCTGACGAATACGAGACTAGACATCTGCTTTGCGGTGAACATCTTGAGCCAGTATCTAACAGATTCGAGACATGTTCACTTGATAGCTACAAAGCATATTCTGAGGTACCTGAAGGGTATAGTTGACTATGGGATCATGTATGAGGCAAATCAAAAGTTTAACCTGGAGGGTTATGTTGATTCGGATTGGGCAGGAAGTGCCATTGATCGGAAAGAACTTCGGGGTGCTACTTCAGTATGGGGTCCGGTATGATCTCTTGGTTTAGCAGGAAGCAGTCCTGTGTGGCACTGAGTACAGCCAAGCAGAGTATGTTGCAGCTTGTTCGGCTATTTGTGAGGTAGTATGGATTAGGAAGCTACTGTCTAATTTGTTTGATCTCCAGCTGAGTGCTACTTGTATATATTGTGACAACTAGAATTGTGTGAAGTTGTCGGAGAACCCAATGTTCCATGAAAAGTCGAAGCACATTGAGATCAAGTTCCACTATATCAGGGATATGGTGCATAGAGGAGCAGTGAAGCTCCTGTATGTTACGACGGACAAGTAGATAGCCGATGTGTTGACCAAGCCATTGGCCAGAGTGAAGTTTGAATACTTCAGAGGGAGACTTGGTGTACTTCAGATCGAGATGCCTTCCAAGGGGAAGTGATGAGTCCAAAGACACAGATGCACACGAGCCATTCTCACATAGTTGTAGGTACGTCCTCTTATGGTGCAGATGTAAGGGCTGGGGCCATTCTCGCATAGTGGTAGGTAGGTCCTCCTATGGTGAGATGTAAGGGTTGTTGGGCTTTTCCGACATGATGGTAGGTAGTTCCTCTCATGGTCGTTGATGTAATTGCCGGGCTATTTCGACATGATGGTAGGTAGGTCCTCCCATGGTGACATGGTGGTAGGTAAGTCCTCTCATGGTCGTTGATGTAATTGTCGTGCCTTTTCGACATGATGGTAGGTAGGTCCTCCCATGGTGACATGGTGGTAGGTAAGTCCTCTCATGGTCATGATGTAAGTGTTGTTCCTTTTCGACATGGTGGTAGGTAGTTCCTTCCATGGTGACATGGCGATAGGAGAGTCCTCCCATGGTCATGATGTAAGTGCTGAGCCATTCGCATATGGTGGTAGGTAGGTCCTCCCATGCCGGTGTATATAAGTGTTGCATGTGTACATCTGGGTTGTGCTCTGTGGATGTGGATGATGATGGTGATCTGAAGATGATGATGTGACAGTATGGTACACAGGTTTTGCAGAGGCATATGATCAGTCCTGAGATGCTCTTGGAGGTTTTGTAGAGGCAGTGTATTTAGTCCTAGGAGATCTTATAGGTTTTGCAGAGGCAGTGTAATAAGTCCTGTGGTGTACCTACTTGATGGCTTGCTCACTGAGATGACATGATCAGTATGATCATGAGTATCAGGATGATACTCTGTGGCTGTGGATAGGTTGTGCAGTTGCATGTAAAAGATCCTAGGAGATCCGATAGGCTGAGTAGTATGCTCGTAATCAGTCCTGGGATGCTCTTTCGAGGTTTTGGCTTAACGCACGTAATCAATCCTGAGGATTCCACAGTACGGCCAATGATGATGAAGACCTACAGGTGGTGGGCCTACATCTAGTATGAAAAAGGACTGGCTCTGTAGAAATTCCTATGATGAGTAGATCGGAGATTGATTGAGATAGCAACAATAGTGACGATGACGATGATTCGATGATGATGATTCCATGACGATGATCCAGTCATTATGATCCAGAGAAGAAGACTTGTGCTAGAAGACCTGTGTTGAGAAATACCTTCCTAGTTAAGAGGGATTGTTGATGTATTTGTAACTTCGGAATGTATTTCATATATGTATATTGTATTCCTATAGAGATGTTATTATTCCTCTATACGGAAGTGTTTGTATTCCTATAGAGATGTTATTATTCCTATATACGGAAGTGTCGTCATTTATATTGTAAGTGTCGTAACTTATACTTGATGGGTTATTAGACCACCTTGGTGGGGTCGGCCCTATATAAGTCATGTGGGTCAAAGGATTATTAGACCACCCTATTGGGGGTCGGCCCTGTTAGCATTATGTTATGTGGCTAAGTTAAGCCCGACCTAGTAAAGGTTATTAGGCAAGTCAAGTCAAGTATAAATAGAGTGCAGGAGGCACTCTATTTGATCATTCACTTTCTCACTCATACTCTCATTGGAGAGTGGCGCACTAGTGGAGGAGGAGAAGATGCTACTAGGAGGACTATCTCTTGTACTTGGGTTGTATCATTGCTCTATCTATCTCGGAGGAAGTTGCGGGGTTTTTCACCTTCTTAGTTTTCCCCAGTGAAACTCTATGTCTCTTGTGTGCTTGCATTATTGTGTCCATGTTTGATATGCTGTAGATATGATGTACATGTTATTCTCTTAGTTAAGATCCTAGATCAGATTGAAATTCTGAAAAACTAACAAGGGGGTTGTGGGATTGGACCATAGATTTCCAAATGTAATCCTTAGAACCCATTTGACCTTCCTTGCTGAAATTTAATTATTATACAGAAGGTGGCTGAGGAAACTGTTCATGAATTCGATGGATTATGGGAAATCCTAAAATTTTGGATGGTAGGGTATGGGGCTCTGTTTTCCTTGACCCGCACGTCACTCTAACCCTGTGAATTCATATTCCTTGATCTCCATTCCATTGGGCAGAAGGAACCAGATTTTGAATGAAGAACAGAGAGCCGAGTAGTGAAGAAAGGAGGAAAATCACTATTCTTTGAAAATTCTTGATTTAGAATGTCGAACCTGCCCAAAAATTTGCGTGGGAAGCTTAATCCTGCAGGGGAACCGTCAGTCTGAACCCTAGAGAAATTTTTTAGTGTGTGAAATGCTTAGAAAACCTTAAAGAAAACCTTTTGTTGATGGCCGAGAACCTAGCTGTGAGATAGAGTTGTTTTGTCAATAGAGGTTGAGAAAACCCAAGTCGAATTGACAAAAAGAATAGGACATAAGGTAGGGTTGCTTGATAAACACAGTGAAGGCTAGAGTCTCAAGATACCAGCAACTTGGAACTTTCTATTCCCACCCTAAAGAGCACTGAAGGGAAGGTATGGCCTGGGCGACTGTGTATAAGTGAAGGGAATACTTCCTTGTGTTGGGTGTGGTAGGTATTGTGGGTGCTAAGGATGTATGAGTGTGAATTGAGAGGCCTGTAGCTTTGTGGTTGAGCTCACTGGCATAGCATACTCCTCTACTGCTCCTTGAATGCTTGATAAACCCAACTGTGTGTTGGATTAGCATGTGTGTTTGTGAGAAATCATGGTTGTGAGTGAGCCTATTTATCCCTCCTTAGTGGATACACAACCTAGCTCAGGGGTGGTCTCTCAGCTGAAAGAATATAGGATAGACAGAGACCTATGGTTTGGTGGAACGTTGCTCTCACTTAGCCAGTTGCTTGGATACTTTCACCTTACAAGATAAGTGTTCTTATGGTCTCAAAATGATACTAATTCCTATGTTTTGAGCCCTTTTTATTTCAAGTTAATTGAATGAAATGATCATAGGAAAGTAATTAGTAGGAAGTCTGTGTATCATCCTAACCATGAGGAGGATTCATTTGTTGTTTCATTATCATTTTGCTTGTGTTAATATGATGTAGTCTTACATGTTGTAGATGCATTGACCAAGATTTAATTCCACCATGTTTGTTTCTATGCATTGCAAACATCCTTAGAGGGATTGTACTTCATCTCATGAGATTGGTGGATGAGTTAGACACCCCCTAATGTGTTCATGCCCCCTCTATGGTCATATGAAGGGAGAAGCCTTGGAAGGGTGATTCCAGGGCTTATGATGGTGGGGTAAAGAGGTTTTGATGGAATTCGGGGTAGATTTTTGGTTGGAAAAGAGGGAAGTTCAGAGTCCTCGGGTGTGGCAGGGGTCCACACCATTGCATAGAGCTCACCGAGATATTTCCAATGGTACCTAGTTTTTCCAAAATGGACTTGGGATGAGAAAGTTATGAGCCAGAGAATTTGTGAAGTTGGACTTCCGACTTCCCGAACCTGCAATGTGGATTACAGATTGTGGAAGCCGGAAGGGTGATTCCATGGAGTTATGCATGGTGAAGTTCCAAATTTTGAATCCCACAATGCAGATTGCAGATTGCAGAAGTCAGAAGAGTAAATTTTTCGTAGTTGTGAAATGGTGGTTCCGACATCCGATTTCCGCAAGGCAGATTATGGATTGCGGATGTCAGAAAGATAATTTTTTTGGATTGGTGAATTTGGTGTTCCACCTTTTGAGTTCCGCATTGCGGATGTCGGAGGAGTAACTCGTCGAAGTTGAGAATTTGGGGCTTTTGACTTCCGAGTTATGCATTGTGGATTGTGGATGTCGGAGGCGTGATTCGACGAGTTGGAATATTTGGTGTTTTGACTTTCGATTTCTGCACTGCGGATTGTGGATTGCGGAAGTCAGAGGCTCATCTCTTCACAGTCATGCATTGGGGGGTTTTGAATTCCGAATCACACATTGTGAATTGTGGATTGCGGAGGTCGGAGTGGAAATTTCTCCGAGACAGAGATTGGAGTTCCGACTTCCGTATCCCGCATTGCAGATTGCGGATTGTGGAAGTCGGACATGAAGTTTTCTTGAGTGTCAGACTTTGATGTCCCGACTTCTGAGTTCTGCATTGCGGAAGTCGGAGGCATGTTTCATCCAAGTTGGAATTGGGGTTTTTGACTTCCAAATCCTGCAAGGGGGATTGCAGATTGCAGAAGTCGGAGGGATGTTTCTAAGAAACTACGAAATTGTGGTTCCATCGTTCCGAATTGTGCATTGCGGTTGTGTAAAAGATTAAAGTTAAGAATAAATTTTGGAAAAAAAATATTATGAGGCTTGGTCCCCTATCACTCAAAGGGCATTGAGGGGATCGGGTTTGTGACATAATGGTATCAAAGCCCAAGGTTGCAGCATTGGGCTGCTTGGGCCAAAGTAGAAGGCACAATAGATTTATAAATTACTCCATGAATTTATTTCTATTAAATGGATGTTATATGTTTTATATGTGTTTTTATGATGTATAATAAACGCCTCTATGATGTACAGTGCTTGCAGCTGATAACATTTGAAGAGTGTAGCAAATAGAAACAAGCGGGGGAAAGAAATCTCCAAAGGAAATGGTAACCATGAATGATGCCCATGATCCTTACGAGCATGATGAAGACGTGCTAGATGAAAATGTGCAAGAATATCATGCTAAGACTTAATCCAATGGAAGAAGGGAGAAAATAAATCCCCATAACTTGGTTGAAACCATGATAAGCTTCAATGAAAGGTTGATGAAGGCTCATGAAGAACATAATCAACTCAATGTTGCTATTTTGCAGAGCCTCACTGATATGCAGTAGAGGGTAAACCTTGGGTCCAACCCAAGCAACGTAGGTAAAGAAGGAAGGGGTGTTGAAAGTATCTCTAGAGGTCGTTCTAATAAGAGGACCCCAAGCCCAAGGAAGATTTATGTGAGGAAAAAGTGCAGTACGCCCTCTTCAATATCTTCTTCCATCTGGTCATGTGACTCAAGAGGCCCCCTTAGAATCTGTGGCATACTTCTAGCAGGTTTGATATAAGAAATAGATCCAAATGGATGACACAGGGAGAATTTAAGAAGGGAAGGCATCCCACATTTTATGGATAAAGTAAGTCTAGCTAAGAGGCAGAGGCATGGCTTCTTGGGATGAATAAATATTTTAGAATTCATGACTACTCAAGAAATGAAAAGGCCATAATTTCCATTTACAATCTAAATGGAAGAGCGTCAATTTGGTGAGAGCACCTCATGCAAGTGAAAGAGATCAGTGAAAGAAGGATCATCTGGGAGAGATTTAATAGGTATTTCAAGGAAAAATACCTATCAACTAGGTATTATGATAGAAATAGGAAAGAGTTCAATGAATTCAGGTTGGGGTATAAATATATGGATTAGCATGTCCATAATTTTTTGGAATTGTTGAGGTATGTGGACTATATCATGGATGAGAGGTTTAAGGTCCAATGTTTCCTTGGGAGCCTAACTCATAATTTCAGAGATAGGATTGAGTTTGTTAATCCTCCAAGTCTTGATGAATCCATTAGGATGGTGGTGCATTTCTATGAGCAGAGAAAAGGAAAATTAGAGGTCCACCCAGCATGGAAAGGAAATCCAAGTGGGAGGTTTGAACAAAGGAAAAGTGGATTCAAGCAACCATTCAAAAGTAAACCCAATAATTTTCCATAGGGTCAACAAGTAAGAAGTGGAAACAAACCAGCAGTAGCAGCAGAAAGAGCACCAAAATGGCCACTTTAGTATTGGGGATGTGGAGGAAACCACGTGCTTAGAGAATATACACATCTGAGGGAGAATACTAGAAGTTTGCACAACTTAAAGGGAGAATCTATAGTAGAGTATATGGCAAGGGAAATGCCTAGAATCTATGCAGCATTGGATTTAATCTTCAGGAATACCATCAATCAGTAGTGGTGGAAGTTGAAGGTAAGATTGAAAATCACTCCATTTATGTTTTGATTGACCCAGGATCTACTCATAGTTATGTTTCTCCAAAAGTGGTTGAGGGTTCTTATCTTAGAAAAATGAATCACATTGAGTCTTGGCTAGTTCAGTTAGCCACAAGGACCAAGATAAAAGTAAGTGAAGTGGTGATGGAGTGCCCCATGGAGTTGAATGGACTCCTCACGCAAGTAAATTTGAATGTCCTACCATTAGGATCCTATGATGCCCTAATTGGTATGGATTGGTTGGAAAGGCATAGATTCAAGGTAGATTTATATGAAAAAGTACTTGAATGCATTGCTGAAGAAGGTAGACCCAAATTGGTAAGGGGAATTCCCAAACAAGTTTCAGTAAGATATATTTTGGCCCTGCAATTGAAAAAGTTTTATAAGAAGGGTTTCTAATTATATGCAGTGCATATATCAGATTCATCAGAAGATAAAGGACCAAGGATAGACGACTTCTAGTTGTTGCAAGAGTTCCAAGATGTGTTTCCAGATGAAGTGCTCGGGCTGCCACCAAAGAGAGATATTGATTTTACCATTGATCGTGTTCTAGGGGCAACACCAATTTCCAAAGATCCTTATAGAATGAGTACACCAGAATTGGTAGAGTTGAAGATGAAACTACAAGAATTAATTGACAATAAATATATCAGACCGAGTGTATCTCCTTGGGGAGAACCAGTGTTATTTTCCAAGAAAAAGGATGGGACTTTAAGGCTGTGTATTGATTACAGGCAGCTCAATAAGGTAACAATCAAGAATAAGTATACATTGCCAAGAATTGATGATTTTTTTATCAAATGAAGGAAGATAAATTGTTTTCCAAGATTTACTTAAGGTCTAGATATCATCAAGTGAGGATAAAAGAAAAAGGAATTCACAAGACAGCTTCCAGGATAGGATATGGTCATTATCAGTTCACAGTGGTGCCATTTGGTCTTACCAATGCACCTGCTACATTCATGTGTCTCATGAATAGTGTCTTCAACAAGTATTTGGATAAGTTTGTGATAGTGTTCTTGGATGAAATTATTGTGTATTCAAGGAATGAAGATGAGCATGATGAACATCTAAGAATGGTGTTGCAAGTTATTAGAGAACACCAACTATATGCAAATATGAGCAAGTGTGATTTCTATCAAAGAAAGGTATAGTATTTGGGTCATGTCATCTTAGAAGAAGGAATTGCGGTGGATCCAGAAAAGATTGAAGCCATAATGGATTGGCCTACTCCAAAGAATATTTCAGATGTTAGATATTTTATGGGTATTGTAGGCTATTATAGAAGGTTCATTGAAGGATTCTCCAAGATAGCTCATCCAAATACATCATTGCAGAGGAAAAATATTAAGTTTGTATGGTCTGAAAAATGTAAGAGAAGATTTCAACAATTAAAGAAGTTGCTTACCAGCACTCCCATTTTGAATATTGCAGATCCAAGGAAGGATTTTGTAGTGTGCACATATGTTTCATTGAATGGATAGGTAAAGTTCTCATGCAAGAAGAATATGTGATTTTCTATGAGTCAAGGAAATTAAAAGAGCATGAAAATAATTATGCCATACATGATTTAGAACTAGCAGCCATGGTACATGCTCTCAACAAAGTGGAGACATTATTTGTTGGGAATAATTTTTGAGCTTAGGACAGACCACATGAGCTTGAAGTATTTGTTTGACCAGCCAAACTTGAATGTTAGGAAAGCAAGGTGGATAGAATTTCTATGCGAATTTGATTTTGAAATTAAGCATGTGAAAGGGAAAGAGAATAAGGTTGCAGATGCTCTCAGCAGAAAGTTTCATGTTGCAGCAGTAAGTATGTGCAAATCAGATTTAAAGGCAAGAATTCTAGAAGCCCAAACTAGTGATGGAACTTACCTTCAGGTTAAAGAGAAATTGCAGCAGGGAAATATAGATGAAAAGTGTGTAGGATATAATCTTGGTGAAGATGGTATTCTCCTGTATCAAGGTACTAGACGGTATATTTCAGATTGTGCAGAATTGAAGAAGCTAGTGATGGATGAAATAAATCAAATGCCATACTCTGGACATCCGGGATATCAAAAGACAATAAAAACAAAAGGAAATCAATACTTTTGGAATGGGATGAAGAAGGATATAGCAGAATATATTTCTAGGTGTAAAAAATGCCAACAAGTCAAGGAAGAACATCAACATCCAGTAGGATTATCACAGCCTTTGCCCATTCTGGAATGGAAGTGGGAAGTGATTTCTATGGATTTTATAACAGGTTTTCCAATGAATTTAAGGAAGCATGATTCAATTATGGTGGTGGTGTACAAGCTATCAAAGGTATCTCACTTTATTGCAGTCAAGTCCACTCATAAGGCAAGTGACATAGCCAATATTTTCATGAAGGGGATATTCAGATTGCATGGATTTCCCAAAGCAATAATTTCAGATCAGGATGCAAAGTTCACATCCAATTTTTGGAAGGGACTATTTTAGGAAGTGGGAACTCAGCTGAACTTTAGTACAACATGTCATCCTCAAACATATGGTCAAACTAAGAGGGTGAATTGGGTTCTTGAAGACATGCTGAGAATGTATGTGATGGAAACACCATCCAAGTGGAGCACTACCTACACTTAGTAGAATTTGCATACAATAATGGTGTTATAGGTCAAATCTGCACTTCTCCGTTCATGATCACATTGCTCTGTCGATCACACAAAAGGACACCATGGATTGAAGAGCTAGATTGACTTAGATGAGTTATGGTTGGAACTACTCTTTACAGCTGAGAAATTTACTATTTCTCCTGATTTCACTACATGTGCGCTACTACTGCTCTAGAAAACCAATGCACACCTCAAAAGATGCGCTGCTTTTCTCAAGGACAACCAGTGCACACTTTCCAAAAAGTTGCAAACGCTTGTTGCAAAGCATGAAAGTTGCTGTCTGTGCACTACTCTTGTTGTATGAAACTCGTGCACATCTTAAGATGAAATCAAAAAATATATTAAGATTATGAGTTGGGATTAGTTGAAGTTGGTTCTGCAACTTCCCCAAACTCCCAATTCAACCATCTCTCAAATCCAACTGCCTACCTTGTCCCATAAATACAAGGAGGATCCACGAGAGAGGGACCTAGAAAGAAGGCATTAAGTGCTGTTACACTGGAGGAATTCCCAAGTCATTATGAAGAGCAGGAGCCCAAGACTCGGTTGCAGAAGCATCTTGAATGATCAGGTATATTTATATTGATTCATGTTTCTTTGACAATAAAAAGTTGGAAATACCCTTCTTGTCCCAAATCGAATATCTATTAGAATGTATGTTCATTTGGTTTAGTATCTGATTGTTGTTGATGCTTGATTTATTTCAATATTCATCATATTTATTATAGTCAAGATACATTGAGGAAGGTTTCCTCTGTGTTGCAGGTTCATCATAGCGAAGGATCAAGCAGAAGACCAAGCGAAAGCTAGGACCAGTCGTCGATTAAAGGTACATCTTTTGATATCTTGATCTCTTTCATTTGTAGGAACTAAATGCAATATAATGAATGTATTTACCTGTCAACCCCGCCCAAGTTGGTAGTGTCTCTCCTCACTATAAGGTTTAAATCCTGAACAATAGACTGGGAACTTCGTTGGGGAATAACCATGTGTTTTTTCTACTCTAGGAGGCCTAGTTAGGTTTTTATTCCAGACTTTTTCAGTTTATTTGTTCTTTGAGAGGTCTTATAGGTCTTTGTTACCTGTTCTTTATTGCTTGATTCATCTCAGTTTGCTGTTGCAAAGACTGTTTCTGTCCTTCTGAGACATGTGCGCTCGTTTACCCTACTTACAGTAGCGCATCTTTCCCGATGAGCGTTGGTTTGTGCACTGAACAATAACACATCTTTTCTAGTGTGTGCTGGTTTCTACACTGCAAAATAGTGCATTTTCCTGTGTCTTCTAGTTTTTTATTAGGGTTTGATTTCTAGTGGTTTGGTTCCACTTCCAGCTGGTTGCTTTGCTTCCTTGGTTGACCCCTGAGACTTCTATGTTTATTTTGAGTCTTACTTACCTCTCTGAGTCCTTTAATTTGTCTTTGCTTGCTTGAGTATTTGTTTAAAGTGTCTTCACTGTTGTCTAGCCCTTTTTGAAGTTTGTGCACTACTCTCTTGTAGACATAACTACACACTTCTGCCCTAGTTGCTTGTTGCAGTCATACAAAGCTGAGTCCTTAACGTTTGTTGTTTGTGGCAGCAATAGCACACTCTCATGGTGTCGTATACTCTCCATTAGAGTTTGAACCCAAGTTTGAGTCCTTAGGGTACTTTTGAAAGGTTGCTTGGTTTAGATACTTTCTATTTGTCTTTGCAGTTCAATCCAATTGAGTCAAAGCCTTCTACTTTTGCTTTTCTTTTGAGTTCGTGTGTTAGTAGGGTCACTTTTTGGTTCACTAACCTACTCCTTTGCTTGGCTTAGTGTTTTCTTAGGGTTTTGGTGCTTAGGAGCAGCCTCTTTATAAGTTTTCCTTTCCGTTACAAGAATCTCTTTTTCCTTGTTTATTTTACACTTTGTTTCCAAGCCCAAATTTGTTTCTTTTGAAACAACTTGGTAGGTTGAGTCTTCCTCAAGTCTTTCAATTTGTTTGTTTGAGCCATTTAGGTGTTTGTTGTACTCACACTTTACATTTAGGTCTTACTTGCTCTTTTACAAGTTCTTTTTCTTTTACAATTATCAGAAAAGACGAAAAGTGTTTTAAGTAGTTTAGTAGTAAGGTCTATCTTTGTTTTGAAGTAGCATAATTTGCTTTGCTTTGAAATTTAAAAGAAAAATACAAAAATAATTTTGATTTAGGATTGCCTAGTTTCGATTTTCAAAAGAATATAAACGAAAAGAAAAATTGTGTTTTGTGAATTTGAAAGCTTTACTTTACATGCACTTTACTTTCCTATCGAAACCATTGCACACACCGCACTACAACCCTTGAGTAAAAGTAGCCCTTAAAAAGAAATATTAATAAAATTTACTAGTAACATTTTTATTTTCAGGTATACACATCATCAACTAGCTTAGGCTAGAGTTTCGGACTTAAATCACCTTAAACTATCCGAAATTGGCTTAATTACTCAACAATCGTAGTACGACTATCTATTAAGTAAATCCATCTCTATCAAATAGTCCTGGGATGCTCTACTCAAACCAGAGTTAAGCATGAGGCCGTGGGCGATTGGAATTTTTGAGGATACCCCCTCACTTTCCCATCAACCATAAACAGAGTTGACTCGCGTACGGGGGTCCACTAGTGCTTTTTAAAGTGCTTATGGATTTTGGGCTTTGCTACCTTGCCCATGCGTTTTGACTAGGCTGATGACTACCCCCCCAGGTTATTTCGTATTGGTGGTAACCTTAGTATCCAGACTCTAGGGCTCTACACAGGTGACGACAGAAGGTTATTTCTATTGTACCTAGGACAGACGTGGGAGGAAACCCTCTACAGAAATTTGGGAAGGTGGTTTGGTGATTCAAACACTTGCACCCATAGGACCTGTATGTTGACCCCAGGTAACTATTCTTCATCCTTTGTTGGTTAGTTCCAGGCCCTAATCATCCCAGACTTCCCTCCGGAAGGCATCTATTTTTCTGGTTTGGATTACCTTGGACCTTTCTACTGGTGTGCTCTTTGTGATGCTTGTTTTTAGTTGGCCTTAGACATTTTTGGCCCATTGAGTCGGAAATGATGGATAGCATCCCGGTGAGCACCAATCAAGGGACCCCTATTCAAGGGGATCCTTGTTCTTTTCCATTCATTGGGAACATTGGTACTCCCTTAATGGCTACCTTGAATCTTCCAGGATTCACTATAGGGATACCGGTTTGGTTGTTTTCCACTCTGAATTCCTTGCATGCTCCTGATGCTTCTCAAGTAAGTACCTCACATCAAGAGCATCAGAACCCTATGCCTTCTTCACCAGTAACATTTTCTCCTCCTCCTTCTACCTCATGTGGTGAAAGTAGTAATACTAGTAACCAATAGTATAAAAGGAATAGACAGAAGAAGAATAGGAAGAAGGTGCCAAAGCAAGGGGGCATCCACCCAGCCTCTGGAAGGCATGCTGGGGGCACCCACCCAACCTCTAGAGGTCATGTTGGGGGAAAAATTTCAGTCACTATAAATTATATTGAACCTATGCAACCAGTCTTTGGAGGTCATGCTGGGGGCACCTACCCAACCTTTGGAGGTCATGTTTGGAGAATTCACTCAGTCACTATAAATAATATTGAACCCACCCACCCATCCTCTAGAATTCATGCTGGGGGTAGCCACCTAGCCTCTGGAAGTCATGTTGGGGGAACCTACCCGGCCTCTAGAGGTCATGCTAGGAGCAAACTTTCGGTCACTGCAAATCATACTGAAATCATGTCTTCAACCACTGTTGCTCATGTTGAAGACATGTCATTGATCACTGCTGGTCATATTAATGACAAGTTTCCACTTACTGTGAGTCATACTGGAGACACTGAATCAACCACTGCAAGTCATGTTGAGAAAGTTGACATTATCGACAAACCTAATAAACAGAAGCTTAAGTTCCTTTGTAAGTTTTGCGAGGGAGACCACCTGACCTATTTGTGCCCTATACTTCCAGAAGTGCAAAAAGTGTGGTCCGTAGTTCAAAAGTCTTTTGATTCTAAGCAACTAGCCACTGTGAGTCATGCTGGGGGCAAGCTATCAGCCAATGCTAGTCATGCTGAGAGTACTATTGTTGTAAAGGAGTCTAAGCTTATAGGACGCAAGCCAAAGTTCCCTTGTAAACTTTGTAAGGGAGATCACCTTACTCACCTGTGCCCTGCTATTCCAGAGGTGCAGAGAGTGTGGTCCATGTCTGAAGGATCCTCTGCTCTTGAATTGTCTATAGAGTCCCAATAGCCTGATCAACCTTTGGTTGATGAAGTGGTTGAACTAATGCAATCTTTGGTCAACCCCACTCTTCCTTCGGAGAGTGACGTGATCGAATCGATGCAATCTTCAACCGATCTCATCAGTCATTCAGAGAGTGATGCACTTGTCCCTGAAGTCTTCTACATTACCAATTCAAATGTTTCTGAAATTGGGGGCACTTCATCTGTGCCAAGTGAACCCCTACTAAGATTTGGGATCATTTCCTTTGATTGGAATAGTCTAACTGGGCCTCGCCTTCCTTCTGCTACACCTTTCCAGATAAAGGCTGATATCAGCAACCATGCGGTTCATCGATGTATTGTAGATGAAGGAGCCTCTGTTAGTATCTTATCCCCTTATGCTTGGAGAGATTTAGGTTTTCCTAACCTTGTTCCAGTTGTTAATTGGCCGTTGAATTTTGATAAAAGGCCTAGTGAACCATTGGGATTCCTCCCTCAAGTACCCGTTACTTTGGGTGGAAAAACAATCTTAGTTGATTTTATGGTTTTAAAGGACCCTATGGACTTTGATATGATCCTAGGGTGTGATTACGTATATGCTATGCAGGCTGTGGTGTCTGTGCTCTTTTGTGTGATTCATTTTCCTCACAATGAAAGCATTGTCACTATCAATTAGCATACATTTGTTGATCCCTCTTATTACCCAACTATAGACCAAGTAAATCCCCCGTCAGTAGGCACTACCATGTCACAATCAAATTATGTGGCATATTGTTCCTTGAGTACAATTGCTACTGAGAAGAAGCCTCTGAATTCATGCTTACCTTCTAGGGACCGGGTCTTGGCAATTGACTAGGTGAAACTCCATCTGAATGTTTAGATAGGTGTTCCATCTGGGATAGTATACTTCTCTCTGATGAAGTTTTCCTAGAGTCTGTAATGTAGTCTACCATTCATTTGGACATTGATCCACTTACGAGCATTCTTCCACCTTTTATTCGAGCTCATTAAAAACAGTAAGGAGGCTACGAGAATTCTTCCACCTTCACTTCGAGCTCGTTAAAAACAGTAAGGAGGCCATGAGTTTACTTTTTCGGGCTCGTTAAAACTTTACGAAAAGATCTTTATAGAGTTCTTTCACACTCTTTTTTTACTCTTTAAATATGACAAGATTGCTGCGTATAGTTGTCATTTCAGACTCGTTAAAGGATTTGAAGCGACATCCGCTTAAGTATAAGTTTAACCCTTTTCCGGAATTTTGTGGATTACTTACGAAAAAGGAATATTGTAGTCATATGTGGCTAGAAGAGTTCTTCTCTCATCGTTTTATACTTTTTCGGGGGAGGAGACTAACTGTACGAAAAAGGACTTTTGGAGTTTTCTTTAGGATTTTCAGACTCTCGAAATATGAAAATACCAAGCAAGCATTCACCTACTCGGGCTCGATGTGAAATCCACGAGAGGGTATATAGTGGATTGTTTAAGTTTTTCAGAGTCTATAAACAGGAAAACATCGGCGAGCATATACCAACCCAGGATCGATATTAAAATCCACGGGTAGGTGTATGGAGTTATTGTTTAAGTTTTTCAGACTCCTTAAAATTGAAAATACCGGCGAGCAAGAATAGATCTCGGCTCGATATTAAAATCCATAGATCAGTATTATAGAGTATTCTTCTATCTCTTCTTCGAACTCTGTAAACAATGAAGAAGGTCCTGAGTCTTCCTCCCATGGGCTTGTTAAACTTTTACATGGTTGGACTTATTGAGTTTTCTTTCTTGAACTCGTTAAAACAACAAGAAGGACTTTCTTTTACCAAAACGAATAAGGGATAAGAAGGGTATATCGTATCTTTTTAGTTTCAAAGGTAGTTAAGTCAGTCATGTATTTGAACACCTACTTGAGTCTATCATTTTAGTTGGGATTTAGTTTTTGACCTTAGGGTGAACCTGATCTCTGAGTTTTTACTCCCCTGATTGGTTATTCTTCCATTCATATGGAGGGTCTATCAATGTCTCCTACATTACAGGCTTATATCATTTCCCCTTCATGTTGAAAACTACCTAGGTTACTTTGTGTCGTGCTCATTGTTCAAGGATACAACCTGTGTGGGCCATTCTGTAGTTTACCTTGAATTCATGTGTTGGCCATCCTGGTGTTAGTATGTTTCATCTCGTTACTTGTCCTACTTCACATCAACTCATACCTTTTGAGTGTTCCTAGAGTTGGATGATGGAGGATGCATTAAGGCCTCCCTTCCAACGGACTTGTTCCCATCGAATTCAACTCATTATGCTCTAGGAATGAAGTTTAGAGTTTCGGGTAGTACCTTGGGGATTGCAGTTATCAGTGGCAGTTTCCCTCACTGTTGAATAATGAGAATACATCCCTGTCTCTTATTCGACAGGTTCCTCAAGTGTTCGACTACAAGTCCACTTATTCAAACTTGTTGGAATGTACTAGGTACCTTGGACCCCATTATCATTATCGATGGAAGTCCTCTCATTTGTTAATGGTATACATCAATGACCGGTTATGAAACGATACCCCCCATGTTCAACCTCAGCTCATTTATTCACATGGTTAGGGTTTGTACCTTGCATTGTTTGGATGAAGACCTTGGGACTCTGATAGCATCACCATATTTATGTTATCACCCAAGCTGCGCAAGACTGAGCCTCACTCATTTTTGGCTCTACATGAGACATAGATCCAGTTTTTTGTTATGGCTATGATCTCTCATTTTGACATGGATCCACGCTTGTATTTCAGGGGCCATTCTATATATACATCTCCTAGTTATGTATTGGAGATCATGTTGTATCCTGTTACACATCTATATGATGTCAAGATTATAATTGCTCGCTGACCTTTGATCGTTGTTTCAGCTACTTTTGTGACTTGGTTCTGCGGTTTCTTCTTCCTCCTCTGACTTGGAATTATAATGTATTTCAGCCATCGTTTCCCTCTGACCTCACACATTAGGGGGAATCTGTTATAGGTCAAATTTTCACTTCTCCGTCAGTGATCACATTGCTCTGTCGATCACACAAAAGGACACCATGGATTCAAGAGCTAGATTGAATTAGATGCGTTATGGTTGGAACTACTCTTTACAGCTGAGAAATTTACTGTTTCTCCTGATTTCACTACATGCGCACTACTATTTCTCTAGCAAACTAGTGCACACCTCAAAAGATGTGTTTCTTTCCTTAAGGACAACCAGCGTACACTTTCCAAAAAGTTGCAAACACTTGTTGCAAAGCATGAAAGTTGCTCTCTGTGCACTACTCTTGTTGTATGAAACTTGCGCACATATTAAGATGAAATAAAAAAACTATTAATATTATGAGTTGGGATTAGTTGAATTTGGTTCTACAACTTCCCCAACCTCCCAATTCAACCACCTCTCGAGTCCAACTTCCTACCTTGTCCCATAAATACAAGGAGGATCCAAGAGAGAGGGACCTAGAAAGAAGGCATTAAGTGCTGTTATGCTGGAGGAATTCCCAAGTCATTGTGAAGAGTAGGATTCTAGGACTCAGTTGCAAAAGCATCTTGACCGATCAGGTATATTTGTATTGATTCATGTTTCTTTGACAATAAAAAGGTGGAAATACCCTTCATATCCCAAATCGAATATCTATTAGATTGTATGTTCATTTGGTTTAGTATTTGATTGTCTTTGATGCTTGATTGCTTTCAATATTCATCATATTTATTATAGTCAAGATACATTGAGGAAGGTTTCCTTTGTGTTGCAGGTTCATCATAGCGAAGGATCAAGCTGAATACCAAGCAAAATCTAGGACCAACCGTCGATTAAAGGTACATCTTTCGATATCTTGATCTCTTTCATTTGTAGGAACTAAATGCAATATAATGAATGTATTTACTTGTCAACCCCACCCAAGTTGGTAGTGTCTCTCCTCACTATAAGGTTTAAATCCTGAACAACAAATGGACATCAAGCATCAGTGGGGATGAGTCATTTTGAGGTATTGTATGGAAAATGATGCATGACTCTAGTGAATTGGGATAGACTAGTGAACATGGTAGTACTTGGGCTAGAGATGATCAAGGAAATGGAACATGAAGTTGTTAAAATCAGGTAGAATTTAAAGCCATCTCAGGACAAGCAGAAGAGTTATGCAGATTTGAGAAGAGTGCATAAGGAATTTAAGATTGGGGATCATGTCTATTTGAGGGTGAAACCAAGGAAAAGTTCCCTAAGGTTGGGGATTTGTGCCAAGTTGGCAGCAAGATATTATGGGCCATTTGAAGTCCTTGATAGGATAGGACCAATTGCATATAGGATTGCATTTCCTGCTAACATGAGAGATCATAATGTTTTCCATGTTTCTTTGCTTAAGAAATATGTACATGATCCTAATAACATAATTGATTGGAATGTGATACAGGTGGAACTCGAGGGAGAGTTCCAAGTGGATCCTATGTGCATCCTCGACAAGAAGGTCACATTGCTTCGGAACCAAGATATCAAACAGGTAAAGGTGCAATGGAAGCACCTTAGTCCCTATGAGGCTAAATGGGAGCTAGAGGATGCCATGAGAGAGGAATTCCCATTTTTGTTCAGTTTTGAGAACACCGAGGACGGTGATATTCTAAGGGGGAGGGAATTGTAATGTCCCCAGTTTGACCCTTAGGACATATTTGTCTTTTAATGTAAATATTGTATACATGGGATGTATGTTTTCCTATCATGGAGCTCAAGGACAAGGCCCCGCTAGTGGATGGTAGGTTTTTATGTAAAGGAAAGTAGTTTATATTCTATTATCCATGTGCTATTAAGACATGGAAAATTGTAAATAATGTAAATATTATTATTGCAATAAAAATACCAAGAAAACAGGATATGGAGGAAAATATTAAGAGAGGGCCATGTGTATCCAATAGGGAGAGGTGATGGGGTTCTGGGATTGGACCATAAAAATTGTAAATGATGTAAATATTATTATTGCAATAAAAATACCAAGAAAACAGGATATGGAGGAAAATATTAAGAGAGGGCCATGTGTATCCAATAGGGAGAGGTGATGGGGTTCTGGGATTGGACCATAGACTTCCAAATGTCATCCTTACAACCCATTTGACCTTCCTTGCTGACATTTAATTCTGATGTAGAAGGTGGTTGAGGAATTTGTTCATGAAGTCGATGGAGTGTGGGAAATACCGAAATTTTAGATGGAAGGGTATGGGGCTATGTTTTCCTTTCCCACACATCATTATAACCTTGGGAATTCATATTCCTTGATCCCAATTCCATTAGGCAGAAGGAACCAGAGTTTGAACAAAGAAAAGAGAGCCGATCAATGAAGAAAGGAGGAAAAACACGATTCTGTGAAAAACCCTAAATTATAGTGTCGAACCATCCCAAAAACTCGCGTGGTAATCTTAATCAAGCAGGGGATCTGTCGGTATAAACCCTATAGAACATTTACTGCATGTGAAATCCTCAGAAAACCATGAAGAAAACCCTATGTTGATGGCTGAGAACCCAGCTGTGGGATAGAGGTTTTTTGGACATAAAGGTTGAGAAAACCCAAGTGGAATTGAGATAAATGATAGGACAGAAGGCATAGTTGATTGATAAACCCAATGAAGGCTAGAGTTTTAAGATACCAGCAGCTTGGACCTTTCTATGCCCACCATGAAGAGAACTGGAGGGAAGGTATGGCTTGAGGGACTGTGTAGCAGTGAAGGGAATACTTCCTTGTGTTAGGTGTGGTAGGTATTATGGGTGCCAAGGATTTCTAAGAGTGAATTGAGAGGCTTGTAGCTCTATGGTTGAGATCACTAGATTAGAATCCTCCTCTACTGCTCCTTGAATGCTTGATAAACCCAACTGTGTGTTAGCTTAGCATGTGTGTTTGTGAGAAGCCATGGATGTGAGTGAGCCTGTTTATCCCTCCTTAGTGGGTACATAGCCCAAATCAAGGGTGGTCTCTTAGCTAAAATAATATAGGATGGATAGAGACCTATGGTTTGGTGGAACTTTGCTCTCACTTAGCTAGTTGCTTGGACAGTTTCACCTTACAAGATAAGTGTTCTTGTGGTCTCAAATGATACTAATTCCTATGTTGTGATCCCTTGTTATTTCAAGTTAATTGAATGAAATGATCATAGGAAAGTAATCAGTAGGAATTCTGTGTATGAGCCTAACCATGAGGATGAGTCATTTGTTGTTGCATTATCATTTTACTTGTGTTAATATGCTTTAGTCTTACATGTTGTAGATGCATTGACCAATATTTAATTCCACTATGTTTGTTGCTATCCATTGCACACCTCCTTAGAGGGTTTGTACTTCATCTCATGAGCTTGTGGGATGCGTTAGACACCCCCTGATGTGTTCATTCCCCCTCTGTGATCAAATGAAGGGAGAGGCCTTGGCAGGGTGATTCTAGGGATTATGAAAGTGGGGTAAAGAGGTTTTGATGGAATTCGGGGCATATTTTTGGTTGGAAGAGGTAAGGTCAGATTCCTTACATGTGGCATGGGTCCACACCATTGCATAGAGCTCTATTTTTCCCAGATTAGACTTGGGATGAGAAAGTTATGAGCCATAGAAGTTGTGGAGTTGGACTTCTGACTTCTTGAACCCATAATACAGATTACAGATTGCGGAGGCTGAAAGGGTGATTCCATCGAGTTATGCATGGTGGTTTCAACTTTCGACTCCCGCAATGCAGATTGTGGATTAAGGAAGTCAAAAGAGTAAATTTTCGTGAGTTTTGAAATGGTGTTTTCGACTTCCAACTTCCGCAAGGCAGATTGTGGATTGCGGAAGTCAAAGAGGTAATTTTTCCAGATTGGTGAATTTGGTGTTCCGACTTTCGAGTTCTACATTGCGGATTGCAGATTGTGGATGTCGGAGGATTAACTCGTCGAAGTAGAGAATTTGGGGCTTCCGACTTCTAAGTTCCGCATTGCGGATTATAGATTGTGGATGTCGAAGGAGTGATTCGATGAGTTGGAACATTTCATGTTCCGACTTCCGATTTCTGCATTGCGGATTGCGGATTGTGCAAGTTGTAGGTGCATCTCTTCGACGTTGTGCATTTGGAGGTTTCGACTTCTGAATCCTGCATTGCGGATTGCAGATTGCAGAGGTCAGAGAGGAAATTTATTTAGGATAGAGATTGGAGTTCTGACTTCCAAATCCCGCATTGCTGATTGTGAGGGTCATAGGTGAATTTTTCCGAAGTGGCAGAGTTTGACATCTCGAATTCCGAGTTCCGTATTACAAATTGGGGATTGCGGAAGTCAAAGGCGTGTTTCATCGAAGTTGGAATTGGGGTTTCCGACTTTTGAATCTTGTAAGGTAGATTTCAGATTACAAAAGTCAAATGCATGTTTCTAAGAAACTACAAAATTGTGGTTCCACCATTCCGAATTCTGCATTGTGGCTTGCAGA
The DNA here is from genome assembly GCA_027924585.1 of Larix kaempferi. Taxonomy (NCBI): domain Eukaryota; kingdom Viridiplantae; phylum Streptophyta; class Pinopsida; order Pinales; family Pinaceae; genus Larix; species Larix kaempferi. The sequence continues at coordinate 1,981,181 of BSBM01000592.1, read as the reverse complement.
TTGCAGATTGCGGACCAAAGACAATTGCAGTTTTGTAAAAGATTAAAGTTGCGAATAAGTTTTGGAAAAAAAAATTATCAGGCTTTTTCCTCCATCACTGAAAGGGAACTGAGGGGATCGGGGACGTTGCATGGTTCCTCTCCCTCTCTTATATAGAAAACGAAGAATATAAGGTCGAGGAGGAAGTAGTTACAACCAAGGAGATGGTTCCAAAAGCACCCAAACCACCCTTTTTTGAGAATTATTATATTTTTTGGTATATTTTTGTATTTTTTGAGGTACACATTGGTGAACAAGGGAGAAAGGGAATTTAACATGCAGTTTAACCATGTGCCACCAGCGTGTGGGTGGAAAAATGGTGCAAAACTCTTCTTTTAAAGGTTATTCAGGAGAAGGTTTGGTCTCCAAATTTGTTCATAATATCCCTAAATATAAAATGAACCATGAATGAGGTAAGGACATCCTACTGAGGTCCCAAATATGTCTCTTCCATGCATAGTGTCCTTTTTTGCTTCCCACAACAGTCTCATGAAGTGTTGTCATGAGAGCAAAAAATGAAAGTGTCGTCACGGATGGAGAATCACCAAATTTGGTTATAAAAGATGCCCCCCTAATCTATGAGATCAAAGGGGAAAACGATGGCTGAAATACAATATAAACAATAAATATTTGGGTAATGGATTTGAAGAAACCGGAGAAACCAAGAATCAGATGCTTAAACGAAGTACCTGAAAGATAGGAGAATGTCAAACAATCTCATCCCTAGGATAAATTTCCATGTTCAAATGGTGAAACATGACCTCTAGGAGGATACAGTGATGTAACGTCCCCATCCCTCAATCCGATCAGCAGGAGGGAACATTAACTGAACCAGGGCCTCAAAATTCTGCCCCATAGCCATAATTATGAATTCATACAACTAAATGCATGTACATACATAAAATAAAAACACAAATCGGAAATAAAATTGATCCACACACACATAACATGAAATTCCAAGCATAATTGTCATAGGCATATAAATTAAAATCATTGCACATCAGATACATAAGAATACTTATCTTTAAACAAAGAAGATACAAGCAACAGGTTGTGTAAGAGTGATTTTCCACCTACCCATTGTTAAGATTTAATATGCTAAGACAGAAAATAGCAGCATTACATTCCATTTTTCACAATAATAGCATATACAGGATCACTGAAGAAACAACAATCATAGCATAAACACAAGAGACACAGATTTATCCTGGGAAACCCTCATGGGGTAGAAAACCCAGTAAAGCTTCCTCAATATAGATGACCAGCAATATACAAAGATGCAAACCAAAGACATGATCTCCTCCTCCACCATAGCAGACCTCTCCTCCACAAGTGCGCCTCTCTCAAGTGAGTGAGTGTGTCAAATGAGGAACATACCTCCTCTATTTATACACTACACTGACATGTATTTTACACAAGTACATGTAGGCTCGTATTTAACCATTAGATTAAATACCCTATTATAACTGACTGGGCCGACCCCCACATGGTGGGTCTAATAACCCTAGTTACCACAACCAATTCGAAGGAATAAACATCTCTGGATTCATAGTATAATCACATCGGAGGTATGGAACATCTCCGGAATAAATAATATACAAATATAATATTCTTAGAAGTTACAATATTCAACACTCCCCCTTAACGAGAAGGATATTATAACAACATCCGCAGGAGCAACGAGTCATACATCATACATGATACATCTATAAATCATTGGAAGCTTTCTCCACATCATCAGTAACTCAACTAGTTACTGGAACATCAACATCTTCAGTACTGAGTCTTTATCTTCTACAGCACTCGAACAACTATAGCAACATCAATGTCTAGATCCTCACGATCATCAACATCGTCATCTAGACCATCACAATCAGCAGCATCTTCATCATATGATCATCAGCATCGTCATCACACGATCATCAACATCGTCATCTCACGATCATCAACATCATCATCGCACGATCAACATCGTCATCACACGATCATCAACATCGTCATCATACGATCATATTACAGGATGATCAATCCTGCTCTCTTTAGGACATAGGTCCATGGATGATGCAATCCAGATCAAGTTCCAGGATGACCAATCCTTATCTCTTTAAGACAAGTCTCATGTATAGGGATGATCCAATCCCAACCATAGTGCCAGTCCTTTTTCATACTGGATGTGACCTAGATCAGATCTAGGATTTATCGCCACAGAGCCAGTCCTTTTTCATACTGGATGTGTCACATCTACAGAGCCAGCCCTGTTTCATGCTGGATGTATCACATCTACAGAGCCAGCCCTGTTTCATGCTGGATGTATCAAACTATAGAGCCAGCCTTGTTTCATGTTGGATGTATCACAACTACAGAGCCAGCCCTGTTTCATGCTGGATGTATCACAACTACAGAGCCAGCCTTGTTTCATGCTGGATGTATCACAACTACAGAGCCAGCCCTGTTTCATGCTGGATGTATCACATCTATAGAGCCAGCCCTGTTTCATGCTGGATGTATCAAAACTACAGAGCCAGCCCTGTTTCATGCTGGATGTATCACAACTACAGAGCCAGCCCTGTTTCATGCTGGATGTATCACATCTACAGAGCCAGCCCTGTTTCATGCTGGATGTATCACAACTACAGAGCCAGCCCTGTTTCATGCTGGATGTAACCTAGAGCAATTCTAGGATTTGTCACGTAAATTTTGAACCGAGGTCCAGGGATGATCCAGTCCTATCGTTCAGTTATCGGAGACCTCATGTCTACGGCTCTTCTTTAGGACTGAAGTCCGGGAATGATCCAATCCCCTCACATGTTCACTAAGAACTTCATTTTCGAAGACATACGTCTACGGCTCTTCTTTCGGACTGAAGTCCAGGAATGATCCAATCCCTTCACATGTTCACCAAGAACTTCATTTTCGAAGACATACGTCTACGGCTCTTCTTTCGGACTGAAGTCCATGAATGATCCAATCCCTTCACATGTTCACCAAGAAATTCATTTTCGAAGACATACGTCTACGACTCTTCTTTCGGATTGAAGTCCAGGAATGATCCAATCCTTTCACATGTTCACCAAGAACTTCATTTTCGAAGACATACGTCTACGGCTCTTCTTTCGGACTGAAGTCCAGGAATGATCCAATCCCTTCACATGTTCACCAAGAACTTCATTTTCGAAGACATACGTCTACGGCTCTTCTTTCGGACTGAAGTCCAAGAATGATCCAATCCCTTCACATGTTCACTAAGAACTTCATTTTCGAAGACATACGTCTACGGCTCTTCTTTCGGACTGAAGTCCATGAATGATCCAATCCCTTCACATGTTCACCAAAACATGTATCATCATCATCAAAACATGTATCATCATCATCAAAACATGTATCATCAAAACATGTATCATCATCATCAAAACATGTATCATCAAAGCATGTATCATCATCATCGAAACATGTATCATCAAAACATGTATCATCATCATCGAAACATGTATCATCAAAACATGTATCATCAAAGCATGTATACATCTATCATCTATCATCAAAAACTAACATCAAAAAACATGTATACATCTATCATCAAAAGAAAGAATATAAGAGTCCTAAATCTAAATAATTCTAAGTAACTAGGTGTAGTAAAAGGTGACCTCATATTTGATGAGACAAACTTGTTATCAGATAATATGCTAATCCCCCTTTCGAGGAGGGTCCTTCTGGACTATACCAAGCTTGTCTCGGAAGTATTCAAACTTTACTCGAGACAGAGGTTTAGTAAAGATATTAGCAATCTGATCCTCAGTGCTTATATACTCGATCTTGATAGCTCCTCTCTGCACCATATCTCGTATATAGAAGTATCGGATCTCTATGTGTTTTTGACTTATCGTGGAATACAAGATTTTCTATCTTGATGCAGTTTTGAATGTCACACATAATCATAGTGGAATTCATTTCTAAGTCAAACACTCCATATAATAGCTTCTGAAGCCACACTGCTTCAAGGCTGGCAGAGCAGACATCTATATGTATATACTGCTTCAGCAGTACTGAGAGCCACACTAGATTGTTCCTTGCTGAACCATGAGATCATGGCAGATTCAAGACTATAACATCCACCCGATGTACTCTTTCTGTCTGAGGCACTTCCTGCCCAATCAGAATCTGAGTAACCATGTAAACGGAGTTCATGACCTCCAAGATAATATAGACCAAAATCTATTGTACCTTTTAGGTACCTCACTACATGCTTTGTAGTTATTAAGTGAACCTTTCTAGGTTCTACTAGATACTGACTTAGGGTATTTGCAGCAAAGCATATATCTGGCCTAGTATACATCAATGACCCAAGGATTTGTCTATATAGGGTTAGGTCCACTAAATACGATGAGTCATTAACTAACAACTTCAAGTTGGAGTCCATGGGAGTGGCCATGGCTTTATACTCCAACATATCAAATCTTTTTAGAAACTTCACAGCATACTTACCTTGAATTAAAAGATTCCTTTTTGGATATTGCCATACTTCTAGAAGTAGTGCATTAATCCGAGATCTTTCATTTTCATTTCTGCAGCCATTTTCATGACCTTTTTCTCATTCCTTGTCAGAAAGAGATCATCGTCATACAATAATGGTATGAAAGATTCATCATCCACAACCTTAAGGTAAAGGTTAGGAACAGCTTTACTTCTGGTAAATCCCAAGCTTTGTCATGAAGCTGTCAATTGTCCATTATTCACACTCATCATTGAATGATCTTCTGCATATCTAGCTGTGCCATCTCTCATCAGATGGGTCTACTAATATGAGCTTCAAAAATCATTCGAACTCTGTGGTGAGTTCCTTCTTGCATCCATGTCATATGTGTATAGAACCCATATTCAACCTTGTAGCAAAGGTTGAGATCCACATCACCCATGATGATCATTAAGCTCATCAATTGACTACCGATCCTGGGAACCCATACAAAACCTGATTACATTATTACGAGAATGGTCTTATCTAGTCCCTTGGAGCAAAACATCTCATCATGATTCTCTTCCTCTTTCTAAGAGAATCTCTTAACCACAAGCTTTATATAGTGTGTTTGATTTGTAAATCTTTTGTTGAACATCCATCGCTTGTTCAGAGTTCATCATTCATCATGATCTTTCCTACAAATCAAAATTAAGTACATGATTAGTAATACTTCATAATCATCAAATCATATTTGATATGATAACCTATTATGCATACAGATATCATTTACATAGTTATGCAACTATTTTGACCAATACTTTGGCACAACACTTTCCCATATCCTGTATGCATACAGTGGCTATCTAGATGCCTTCCATCTCTACCAGAACATACTATCGAGAGTGTGCACAGCTCTCAGCATGTCAGCAAAGAGGTTTCATTCTAGACAAGCAACAATGGAATGTTTGTCCAACTTACCAATCATATGCATATTAGTAGTATGCTGTTCAATGCTTTATGAATGTTTACACTTAGCATGATATATTCTAGAAATATATAAATATGCATACAAGCAATATCATTTACTATTTCTAATAACAACTCAAATACTTATCTTTTATGTTTGTGTGGTTGCCTCCCGCTTGATCTTTTGTATGTCTTCTGAACTTCTATTCATTCTGTACCACTGTGCATGCTCAAGTGTACACTAGTGTCATCCTCATGATTTCATACACAAACATACATTCATTAGTATATTCTCAATATTATCAAAACATTCTAATTCTAAATAATCTTGAATATGTACAGTCATGATCATTAGTATTCAGGGTTTCAAGGAAGTTTTCTTTTACTCATGCATATTCTTGTTTGATCTAGTTAGTTAAATCATCAACCAAGATAAGAGACATAATATGCATAAACCCTTGATTACTAACCAATCATACCAAGTATACTTACACAAGGTAAGATTCTAACATGATATAGGAAAAACATACCTGGATTAGTATACCTGCTTAGTTATGTACAACATACCTAAACAATCTCTTCAATGATTTAGAGATCCTGAGCTAGAACCTGCATGTCTCGTAGGTTAAACATAATATAACAAAGTCATACATACCTCGTGAGTCTTTGTCTTCATGTTGTCATGTTCATGGAACTTAATTTGTCTTTTGTAATGTACCTGTGTCTTGTTAGCAAACAACATCAACCTCACACAACACCATAATGCATAAGTACAATCATATAGCCCTAATCAATGAATGTCTTTAATCATTCACATGCATTCATATTGTTACTAGGGTGATAAGACAATTAATAACATTAATCAAGATTGTACTAATAAATAGCATGAAGACAAACACATTATGAACTTAATTAAGAATCAGATTTGAAGGCATACCTGAACCTCCTTAAGTCATACCTGTTGAGACTTTTTGTAGTCTTCTTATGTAAGGCCTTAGCCTCAACTCCCCCTGAAACTTGATCTGGAGCTTGATTAGGGTTTGCTAGAGAAACCCTAAAAATTCAATCTTTGACTTTCACACTTCTGAATGGATGAAAGAATATGTCTTGCTGAGCTGATCAAACTGGCATACTTCAATTTTGGAATCTCCAAAAATTTGACACCTCAAAATTGCCTTTGAAACTTCTGGATCTTCTGGACAGGACCCCGAACTAGGGTTTGATGAAGCCCACCCTTCTGTCCAATCAAAAGGTTCGATCCAAGGCTCTAAACTCTTATTTTTCTGAGGAGCTTCCAGCCGTGGTTACAAACTTCAAGAATTCCAACTTTTGCTGAAGCCCTAATTTTCCATTTTTCTGATCAAAATCCCGAACTAGGGTTTGATCAAGCCCGGTCTTCTACCCAACCAAAAAATTTGATCTTGGTCTCTAAATTTATATTTTCCTGATTAGCATTCAGCCGTGGACTCCTATTCCAAAAATTCTAACTTTCTCCGAAACCCTAAATTCCGGAAGCCATGAATAAAGGTGCTCCAAAAATAGTTCTGTTTTGACAGAAATATGCACCTGATTATTTCTGCTATAACTGAAATTTTTGCTCCACAGGGTCTGAAACCTTTTTTCTATAGTATCCTGTCCTGTCATCTTTCCATCCTGATAGGTCTGACCTCAATTGGGTTTTCTGAGAGAGAGTTATGCCAAGTGTCGCAACGTGACCTGTTTATGGGATAAAACAGGAGAGCGAACTTGTACGGCATGCCACGTGTCACTGTTTGAACTTCAGCCTTTGAAAACGTTTTCTGAGATAGCTCGACCTATTATATTTCCATCCTGATAGGTCTGACCTCAATTGGACTCTCTGAGAGAGAGTTATGCCAAGTGTCGCAACGTGACCTGTTTATGGGATAAAACAGGAGAGCACACTTGTACGGCGTGACACGTGTCACTGTTTCACCTTCGGCCTATGTAAAAGTTTCTTGAGATAGTGCAGTCTGTGTAATACCTGTCACTTTTTACGAAATTTCATTTGGATCTTCCTATCCCAAGTTATGACCTTTTTTCCAAGGTCACCTGATTTTGACTGAGATCTGGAAGAGGCAGAAACCCTAACTTGTACTGATCATAACTTACAAAGTACAACGAATATGAGGATTCCATTTGGACACAAGGTACCTAGGGATGTTATCTTCTACCTGTAAACGTTTCAGACCCTGAACCTTCACCAAAATGGAGTTATAGCGAAAGTTCCACGATGACTGGTTTTTGCTATGTAAAACCCTAACCTTCAAATTGTCGTAAGTAAAGCAAGTGTCGTAAGTGCCATACCTTGTCTTCCTTCAGGTTAGCTCTGATACCATGTTAAGATTTAATATGCTAAGACAGAAAATAGCAGCATTACATTCCATTTTTCACAATAATAGCATATACAAGATCACTGAAGAAACAACAAGCATAGCATAAACACAAGAGACACAGATTTATCCTGGGAAACCCTCATGGGGTAGAAAACCCAGTAAAGCTTCCTCAATATAGATGACCAGCAATATACAAAGATGCAAACCAAAGACATGATCTCCTCCTCCACCATAGCAGACCTCTCCTCCACAAGTGCGCCTCTCTCAAGTGAGTGAGTGTGTCAAATGAGGAACATACCTCCTCTATTTATACACTACACTGACATGTATTTTACACAAGTACATGTAGGCTCGTATTTAACCATTAGATTAAATACCCTATTATAACTGACTGGGCCGACCCCCACATGGTGGGTCTAATAACCCTAGTTACCACAATCAATTCGGAGGAATAAACATCTCTGGATTCATAGTATAATCACATCGGAGGTATGGAACATCTCCGGAATAAATAATATACAAATATAATATTCTTAGAAGTTACAATATTCAACAGCCATAGGCACTATGTCCAGCATATACTCTTTCTGCTAAGAGGCCACCCCTAATCTAGGCTATGATGCCACCAAGGTGAAAGGAAACACCTACATGCTTCTATCTCTCATCCCACAACCCATTTTGCTCATTATGCTTAGCCAAAATCTCAACTAGAGATCTACATGGGTCTCACTAAGCCATCACAGCCATGGAAATCCTTCCAACTGCCCCACACAACACAATGAAGGAATTTACCTTCACTGATCCACAACTCCCCTAGGAAATCCAACACTTACAGTGCTTACCAATGTGTGCAGTAAGAGTCCAACCTGTTGTATGCTAATGGAGAACCACCTGCTACATTAATCCATGGCTTCTCAAGCACCCAAAAGTAGCAAGACTCAATGGGTAAGGGTTCATGGCTTTCCAAACCTCCATGCTCACCTACAACCATGTATTTTCCCTTCCAAAAATGTAGCTCTATCTAAAAATTCGAATTTATGAGTTAAACACAGTCTGGTAATGGTCATGAACAACAATGGAAAATTCTACGTAGTGTAGCTGCATGCATGAGAGAATGAGAATTAGAGAGAATGATGAAAGAGTGTTGACTCAAAGGATATGAGGTAAGGGTGAAAAGAAAACTGACATAGATTCTTACCATAGAAGAAATAGGACAACTGGCATCTGACATAACTATCACAACCCCCATGCTTCAATAACTACATGAAGTGACTTTTCCCACCAACCTCACACATGCATTCAATGATTGGATTTAATAGTCAAGAGAAGGTAATTGTCTCATTTAAGGCACATGGCATATTTTGAATGAGTTCTAAGGTTTACACGTGGCATCATAGGATTTGGTTTCCCCATAGGCCCCCTTCCTCTTCCTCTTTGGTGGAATCATAGCTCCTCTAGTGCTCTTTACACAACCATCTTAGACCATTTTATTAATTTTCAACATAATATTGACATATATTTCGAATTAGCATGACAATCTAATCATGTGGTCCAAATAGAAATATACACATAATACATGCCTAGCCATTCACTAGTTGGACCTTGGCCTTGAGCTCCACACTAGGAATCCATACTAGCATATTTACATCATTTACATAATTTTGATTAAATAAAATCCAAGTCAAAACTGGGGGCATTACAATCCCCTCCCCCTTGGAATAACATCATCCTTGGTGTTTTCTCAAAATCAAAACAAAAATGGATATGCCTCTCTCATGGCATCCTCCAACTCGCACGTAGCCTCATCAGAACCGAAGTGCTTCCATTGCACCTTTACCTGTCTGATGGCTCGGTTCCAGAGAAATGTTACCTTCCTATATAGGATGCATATTTGCTCTATTTGGAGCTCTCCCCCAGGATCCACCTGGATCACAAACCAATCAATCACATGGTTAGGATCATGTACATATTTCTTAAGCAAAGAAACATGAAAAACATTATGAGCTCTAGTGTTAGTAGGCAATGCAATTCTATATGAAACTAGTCCTATTCTTTCAAGCACTTCAAATGGCCCACAATATCTTGGAGATATCTTAGCACAACTTCCAATATTTAAGTAACTCTTCCTTGGTCTCACTCTAAGGTAAACATGATCCCCAACACAGAATTGTCTATGCATTCTATTCTTATCCACATAGCTTTTCTGCCTATCTTGGGATGCTTTTAGATTCTGCCTAATTTTTGCAACCTCTTGTTCCATTTCCTTAAGCAATTCTAGCCCAATTACAATTATGTTCACTGGATCATGCCAAGTCACTGGTGTCCTACATTTTTTTCCATATAAAAATTCAAACGATCTCATGCCCAACGAAGCTCATTGTCCATTGTTATATCAAAACCTTACCAAGTGTAGATGCTCTTCCCGCTTGGATGGTTTTTCCATCACATACATACAAAGCATGTCTTCAAGAACTCGATTTACTCTTTATTGTTAATTTTGAGCATTAATTCAACATACTCTAGGATCTTTACTGAGAGAATAACATGTACAGCATATCAAGCACAACAATGCATATCAATCACACCAAGCAATCACATGAGACAATAGAGACACAAAGTTTCACTGGGGAAAACCATAAAGGTGAAAAACCCCACAACTTCCTCAGAGATAGAAAGAGCAATGATACAAACCAAGTACACAGAGATAGTCCTTTTAGCAGCTGAACCTCCTCCTCCACTAGTGTGCCACTTTCTAGTGAGTGTAGAAGTGAATAATGAGATGATCAAATAGAGTGCCTCCTGCACTCTATTTATACATGACTTGAACTGCCTAATAAACTAGCAGGGCCGACTTGTCTAACTCAGTCTAATAACCCATGGTAATACTAATAAGGACCAAACCCACACTTGGTGGTTTAATAACCCATCACTTGCAAGTTATGAGACTTGCGACACTTGTCAATACAGATGAAGACACTTCCGTATAGAGGAATAACAACATCTCTATAGGAGTACAATATACATAGGTGAAATACATTCCAAAGTTACAATTACATCAACACTCCCTCTTAACTAGGAAGGTAAAACTCGACACAGATCTGCTAGCACAAGTCTTCTTCTCTAGATCATCATCATCGAATCATCGTCATCGTCACTGCTGCTACTGTCTCAATCAATCTCAAATCTACTAGTCATAGGAAGTTCTATAGAGCCAACCGTTTCTCATGCTGGATGTAGGCCCACTGCCTGCAGGTCTTCATCATCACTGGCCATACTGTGGAATCCTCAGGACTTATTACGTGCGTCACAATGCCTCGAAAGAGTGTCCCAGGATCCTTTATGTTCCGAAGCACGACCGATAAGATCTCCCATGTCCACTTACATGTGACTGTCACAAAACCTTAAAAGAGTGTCTTGACTAGCAAGAACTCTAAAGAGCATACGAGGCCTTTTACATGACTAGCACAACCTGTCCGGATCTCTAGGACGTATTACATGTGACCCCCCATGACAAAAACTTAAAAGAGTGTCTTGACTAATAAGAAATCTAAAGAGCATCCGAGGCCTTTTACGTGACTAGCACAACCTGTTTGGATCTCCAGTACGTATTACATGTGGTCATGGAAAATCCTCGAAAGAGCATCCCAGGACTGATTATGAGCATACTGCTCAACCTATTGGATCTCCCAGGTCTAGTTACATGCCATAGAACAAAGCCTCAAAAGAGAATCCCAGGACTGATTATGAGTCTACTGCTCAACCTATCGGATCTCCCAGGTCTAGTTACATGTCCTCCCAGAGCAATGCCTCAAAAGAGTATCGCAAGACTGATTACGAGTATACTGCTCAACCTATCGGATCTCCGAGGTCTAGTTACATGCTCATCTGCAGAACCTATCCATGGCCATAGAGTATCATTTTGATACTCACCACACATCATCCTGATGTACATGATCATCCTGATCATCATCATAGCATTGTCCTAATGCATATCATCCTAATACACATGATCATCCTGATCATCATGACTACATCGTCCTGATGCATGTCATCCATAGTATCATCCTGATACACATGATCATCTTGATCATCATCACTGCATCGTCTGAATGCATGTCATCCAGAGTATCATCCTAATACACATGATCATCCTGATCATCATCACTGCATCGTCCTGATGCATGTCATCCAGAGCATCATCTTGATACTCATCATTTGAAGCAACATCCGAAAGCTCATCATCCATGATTATGCTGATCATACAATGCATCCACCTAATGCATACCAAGTATCTACCTGATACATATACAAATACATGATCCACTAGATCATACAATGTATCCACTTGATACATATACAAATACATGATCCAACTGATCATAACAAGCATCCAACATGATGCATATACATATACATGATCCAACTGATCATAACAAGTATCCAACATGATGCATATACAGAGAAGTAGCTGGAGCATCGTCCTGATGCTCATCATCTAGTGCTTACATCCACAGCCATGGGAAGGATCCTCCTCTCACCATGCTTGGAATGGCTCCTGCAAATGTGTCCATCACTTCTTCCTAGAAGTGTCGTCAATCTAAAGAACACCAAGCCTCTCTCTAAAGTATTCAAACTTCACTCTGGCTAGTGGTTTCGTCAACACATCATCCGTCGCAACATACAGGAGCTTCACTGCTCCTCTCTGCACCATATCCCTTATATAGTGATATTTGATCTCAATGTGTTTCGACCTGTCATGGAACACTGGGTTCTTAGACAGCTTCACACAACTCTGGTTGTCACTTAAGATACTAGTAGCCTCCAATGGTAGATCAAATAAATCAGACAGTAGCTTCTGGAGCCATACTGCCTCACAACTAGCCGAACAAGCTGCAACATATTCTGCTTTAGCTGTACTTAGTGCTACGCAGGATTGGTTCCTTTTAAACCAAGAGATCACACCTGATCCCATACTAAAGCAGCACCCAAAAGTGCTCTTCCTATCTACAGCACTGCCTTCCCAGTCCGAATCAACATAACCCTGCAGGTTAAACTTTTGATTCGCATCATACTTGAGCCCATAGTCAACTGTACCCTTCAGGTACCTCAGAATATGCTTTACAGCAACCAGGTGAACACCTCTCGGATCCGTCAGGAACTGGGTCAATGTGTTCACCACAAAGCAAATATCTGGTCTCGTATTTGTCAGGTACATCAAGGACCCAATCATCTAACGATACATTGTGACATCAACCGGATCAGATGAAGCATCACACAAAAGCTTCAGGTTCGATGCCATAGGTGTGGCCATGGCCTTGCAGTCCATCATCCCGAACCTCTTTAGGATCTCTACTACATACTTCCCTTGTCCAAGGAAGATCCCATCTGCACTCTGCTACACCTCCATGCCTAGAAAATAGTGCATCATCCCCAAGTCCTTCATCTCAAACTCGGCAGCAAGCTTCCTCTTGGTATCGGCAATCAATCCATCCTCACCTATAACAAATAGGTCATCCACATATAGAAGTAGTATCACAGGATTTCCTTCCTCAACCTTGTAGTAAAGGTTGGAATTTGCTTTACTCTTAGCAAAGCCCAAACTGGATAGAAAGCTATCTATCCTACCATACCAAGTCCTAGGAGCTTGCTTCAAGCCATACAAGGCTTTCTTCAACTTGCAAACATATGACTCCCTGTCATGTGTCTCAAAACCAAGTGGCTGCTCCACATAGACTTCCTCTTCGACTACACCATTCAAGAAAGTTGTCTTGACATCCATCTAGTGTATCTTCCATTTCATCATTGCAACCAGGGCATGCACTGATCTGATGGAAGTTTACCTGGCTACAGGAGCAAAAGTCTCTTCATAGTCTATCCCCTCTTTCTGGGAGAAGCCACGAGCTACAAATCTTGCTTTGTATTTCTCTATGCTGCCATCTGCAGCATGCTTGATCTTGTAGATCCACTTGGAAGTCACAACAGACTCCCCTTTAGGTATTGGGACCACATCCCAAACATCATTCTTCATGATTGATTGGTATTCCTCAACCATGGCATCCTTCCATTCTTTCTTTTCCGATGCTTCTTCATAATTGGAAGGTTCTTTGTTCATAATGTCACAGAGTAAGGCAACATAACTGGTATGTGATCTAGTCATCTTCCTTTCTCTGTGTTCTTCTTCTGGAATGCCATATCTTTCTGCATCTTGAATGAGCTCTCTAGCCCATGCAGGTTTCTTCTTGTGAGAGTTCTTCTCACAGGGTGGATCTACAGGTTCTTGCGGATCTTCCATTTCACGATCTACATCTGGAATTGCTTTAGTCATAGTGGTGTCTTGAAATTTGGTTTCCTTTAGTTCTTCATGATCTTCAACAGGTGCCTTCTTTGATTTTAAATAAGCTGAGTCTTCATTAAATGTTACATCCCTGCTGACATCAATCTTCTTGAACCCTGGAAAGTAAATTCTGTAAGCCTTCGAGCTTTCACTGTACCCGACAAAGATGCCCTTCTTTCCTGAAGGATCTAGCTTTGTCATATTTTCCTTTGGAACATGCGTATATACTGGACAACCAAATATTCTGAGATGACTAACTTCAAATTTCTTACAAGAGAAGACCTGTTCTGGTGTCTTGTTGTCCAATATCTTGTGAGGTGTTCTATTCTGCACATATACAGCTATCCTAGCTGCTTCTTCCCATAGATGCATAGGTAGATCCTAATGATGCAACATTGCCCGTGCTGCTTCCATGATTGTTCTATTCTTCCTTTCTGCAACTCCATTATGTTGTGGATTGTAGGGAGCATTCAACTCCCTCTTAATCCCTGAATCATTGCATAGCTTCTTGAAGTCACCTGAGGTGAATTCTCCACCATTGTCAGATCTGAATGTCTTGATCTTCTTATCAATTTGATTTTCCATCAAGGCTTTGAATTCCTTGAACTTATCAAACACTTCATCATTGTTCGTCAAGAAGTAAACCCAATTCTTCCTAGAGAAATCATCAATGAAGGAGACATAGTATACATACCCACTCAGAGAACCGGATGACATCGGACCGCATACATCGGAGTGGATAATTTCCAAGATCCCTTTTGCTTTTCTTTCACTGCTTGGAAATTCCTTCTTAATGTTCTTTCCTTTTGCACATCCTTTGCAGACACCTTCATGCTTTGTCTTGATTTCAAGAAGACCCTCTACAACTTTACTTGCAATTGGAAGTGTCCTATAGTGAACATGTGCAAGTCTTCTATGCCAAAGTTCACTTGGCTCCATGGATTCATGTACCATGGCATGTTCATGTTGTCCCTTCAATTTGTATAATCCTCCCTCTTGTTCTCCAATCACTACTGCATCATCTATAGTTTTACCCTTTGGCCACATTAGGACTTGGCCATCTGCAAATGCAACCCTCATACCTTTTGCATCCAATGCAGGTATGGAGAGTAGGTTCTTCTTGAGCCCAGGTACATATAGAACAACTTTCATCTTCAAAGACTTCCCAGAGTCTAGGTTGTAGGAGGCTTAACCACTTCCTTTGATAGGATATTGATAGTCATCCCCAAGTTTCAATTTATGGGGTGACTCATGTTCAGATAGATTTGCAAAATATTCTTTAAACCCAGTCATGTGTTTGGAAGCCCCACTATCAATAATCCAATCATTACATCCATGAGAGATAGTACCTGTGAGAGCAGAGATTAGAACATATTCATCTTCACTTGATGAGTCATCACTTTCTGCTCTAGCCTTCTTCTTGGGAGGTTCATCATCCTCACCAGCATGAGCATGATATCTTCTTTTGTTGTTCTTCTTCTTGTTGTTGAAGTTGTAGTTGTTGTCTTTCTTCTTCTTGTTCTTAGGACAATCTGAAGCAAAGTGTCCCTTCTCATTACATGTGAAGCATATGAGATCTTTCTTATCTCTATGATGGTGTGAAGATTTCTTGGAATGAGAATGCTCCCCCTTGGACCTTCCTTTTTTGGTGTGAGCTGTGAAAGTTTGATCTTCATTCCCCATCTTTTCTTCTGGGATACAAGTCTAGCCTCTTCTTGTGAGCATTCCTCCCACAATCTACTGAAGGAGATCAATTTTCTTCTTGCACAGATTCCTTGGAGAAAGGAATCCCATGACCTAGGTAGGCCATTCAAAGTGGTCATAACAATTTCACCATTCTCCACCACTTCATCCACAGCTTCAAGTTGTTCCTTGATCTGAGAGACCTTAGAGAAATAGGATTGAATGGTCTCTCCATTCTGAAGCTTTATCCCTTTCAATTGATTCAGCAGAGTCATCTTCCGATTTCTATTCTTCCCTCCAAATAGCTTGGTCAGGGAATCAAACATCTCCTTGGGTGTATTAAGAGATGACACATGTGGTATGAGATGGTCTTTGATAGAATCAACAATGATCCTCTTTTCCTTGACCAAGTTATTCTTATGCAAGGCCTTAGCCTCTTCTTCCTCTGTGACAGGGACCTTAGAACTTATGTAAGTATCCAATTCATTTTCTTCCAGGATTTACCCAATCCTATACTTCCATGCTCAGAAGTTATCAGCCCCTTCAAGCTTATCCTCAAGCTTAGTGTGGTGAGAAATCTTAAAGAGTACTTCAAATGGAAATAGAGAAGATTTAGGTATTACCACTTGATTTGCAAAAATCTGGATCTGGTGCTGGATTAGGGTTTGTTAGAGAAACCCTAAAAATTCAAAATGTGAATTTCAACTTTCTGAAAGGACAGAAAGATGCGCCTTGATGAGCTGATCAGCCTGGTATATTGCAAATTTGAAATCTGCAAAGTTTCACCCTTCAGAAATGCCTTTTAGTCTTCCTGGATTCACTAGGGAGGACCCTGAATTAGAGTTTGAGTTTCCTGGAGCTTCACCCAACCAAAAAGTTTGATCCAAAGCTCTAAAATTTGATTTTTCCAAGGAGCTTCCAACTATGTCAGATTTTAGAAATTCCTATTTTTGTGGAAACCCTAATGTTTAGGGAAAAAAATGAAAGTACCCAGAATTGAATTCTAATTGGACAGAAAGATGCACCTTGATGAGGAGAGTCAAAATACCCTACTGCCTTTCAAGATCTGTGGAGAGAAACCCAATAAACAGGAAACCCTTGTTTCCGCAATTGCACAGTGTCTTCTTCTCAGGTTAGCTCTGATACCATGTTAATTTTGAGCATTAATTCAACATACTCTAGGATATTTACTGAGATAATAACATGTACAACATATCAAGCACAACAATGCATATCAATCACACTAAGCAATCACATGAGACAATAGACACACAGAATTTCACTGGGGAAAACCATAAAGGTGAAAAACCCCACAACTTCCTCAGAGATAGAAAGAGCAATGATACAACCCAAGTACACAGAGATAGTCCTTTTAGCAGCTGAACCTCCTCCTCCACTAGTGCGCCACTTTCTAGTGAGTGTAGAAGTGAATAATGAGATGATCAAATAGAGTGCCTCCCGCACTCTATTTATACATGACTTGAACTACCTAATAAACTAGCAGGGCCGACTTGTCTAACTCAGTCTAATAACCCATGGTAATACTAATCAGGGCTAACCCCACACTTGGTGGTCTAATAACCCATCACTTGCAAGTTACGACACTTGTGACACTTGTCAATACAGATGACAACACTTCCGTATAAAGGATTAACAACATCTCTATAGGAGTACAATATACATAGGTGAAATACATTCCAAAGTTACAATTACATCAACATTTATGTTTTCCCATCTGTTTGTGGATAGTAGGAAGTGCTAAAATTCAGCTGTGTACCCAAGTATTCAAAAAGACTTTTCCAAAATTTGAAGGAGAATGAATCATGAAACTCACCTCGAATTCGCTAGTTGTCCTAGCTCCATCTTCACACTTGATCTCCAAGAAGTGAACCTGTTTAATCAAGACAAGAAACAAAACCTCCAAGTACTATATGCAATGGTTAAGATCTAATTTATATAGAAAAGATATCATGTATCTAACTAGAGAAAGAAACACAATATGGGAGAATAAGCCAAGTTTATATTAATAAAATCTAAGAATACTTCTACAAAGTTACCCTTGATGTCCAAGCAACAACTTCCACTTCCAAGCCTTTCCTCTTGCTACCTCTGTAAATTCGTTAAGACCATAGGTTTGATTCCTCCAAAAATTCTCCCTTAGCTCATGGATGGCCTCCTTCTTATAGGATTTGGGAGACCAACCACTACGAGTGAATAATGGATCTAAGTGAGTGGAAGGTGGATCAAAGAGGTGAGTCATCCCAATGAAGGTGAGATTCAAGAGGAACCTCCATCCCCAAAATATCTCGTTCGAATCAAATATCCAAGGTTCAATGGGTAAGGTGGTTAAGGGAATTTCCGCACCCTCAACACTGAGTATAGCGATAAAAAGTTTTAATTTTCGTGCCCCTGCAGGCATGCAGAGTACGAAAATGTTGTAATTTTTCACCTTGCACCTCTAGCAGGGCACGAAAATATGGGAAAAGTGGATCTTGCAAGGTGGCATTTGACTATGGGAAGTTGGATTTGCCTCCAAGGAAGTGTAATATCTCAATTTTGACCCCATTGCATTAAAATATAAATGATGTAATATTGTTATAAAAGCATGGTGAGGAGCTCAAGGCCAAGGCCCCAACATCGATTTAGTGATGCATATGGTTTGCATTCTAGCCAGGCACAATGGAATTGCAAATATCATGTAAATATGCATTTCAATAAAATACCCACAACTAGCTATGCAATGCAATGCAACAAGAGTATGGGGGCATGATCTTGACAAAGAATTGGGAGGGAAATATTCAAACCCTTGGAGTAAATCAATTCAAGCCAAGTTTCAATGAGAAAACCTATGAACCTTCAACTACCCATGTTTACTTTTGTACCCAATCATTTAATTCTTCCAAGAGTTGGTTGAGGTAGTTAATGCCTTGGGAAATGGGGAGATATGGCTGTCCAAATTCGAGTATGGGCAAGCCACCATTTTGGAAAAATGTGTTTTGCTTCCTTGGAAAGAAAAGAGCCATGAATTTTCTCCCCAATCCATTATTCACCAACCATATTTTCTCTCTCACAAGTTCTAAGATTGTTGGGTGTTTTTCCTCCACCATTTTATGGTTTTTCCTTGTTTTCTAGCTGGGAAGAGGGCATTTTGGTGTTGTAGAGTTGCTGGGAGGAAGGGAGCTTGTTTTGGGGTTTCAATGAGGATGTTTTCGCCATTTGGAATTCTCATAACCTATGAGAGAAATCGGTTTCGATCCCTGTGGTCGAATTCCCCTTTCCAAATTTCGTTTTGGGTGAGCCACGAATTGGGAGAGCCAATGGGAACCTTGTTTTGAAAATCCCTTTTGTAACTCATTTACCCATGCCCAACCACTGTTTTTGATGTGTGTAGAAATTGTATGTTGGGGTATGGTGTATGGGTATCCATTCCTTTGGCTTGAGCTTGAGTGAAAGCATCCAAAAGTAGAGGGTTCATACTGACTTAATAAACCCAGCTATAGGCTGGATTAGCTTAGATTTGATGAGCATCTTGTTGTACATGAGCTTGAGTGTTCCCTTTCCTTGTAGAAATAATTCCCAGCTCATGGGTGGCATTTGTGTTGAGAGATTGATGAACACAACTGGCCTATGTCTAGGTGGAACGTTGCGGCAACATAGCTAGTTTCTTGGGACAACTTCATTATCAAGATAAGTATTCTCTATGTGTATTTACTTCTACAATGTTTTAATTTGATGATTGTTATTGATATGCTGAATGCCATGAAATGTGTGTGGATGATGTTTTATTCCTTTGTGCATTTTTTCTTTCATTTGCATCTGCACACATATCCATTTTATTTGTAATTCCATGACTTTGTTCATGATGAATGGGGCTGAGTTTTGAGTAAAAATCTCAAGATCTGTAGTCATGTTCCCTTCCTTGCATTGGATCGATGGAAGGGGATGTGATAGGAAGGATAGGGAGGGGACCAACAAGGTGGAAATGAGTCGCAACACTTGCTAGGAGGTACGACAATTAGGTTCCGCATAGTGATATGACATGAAGAAATAGAATGGTGTTCAAAGTGGGACATTGAGGTATAAAATATGCCCCCTAAAGTGTGAGGTTAGAAGAAACTAATGGCCAAAACAATTTACCAATAAGTCTGGCAAAGATAGTAGAAAGTAGATTGGAGAGAAGCTGCAAGGAACAAGCAAACATCAACCAGATATCAAATAATTCTGAGGAGGGCATACCCATGCTCAGAACAACTAACTCAAAGCATGGTTTCTGACCAATACATCGCAGATCCATGGTAGTACTGACTCAAAAATGACTAAATACAAATCATGGCTACTAAGTACACGTGTAGATCCATGATAAGACAATGAGATAGCCACAACCAATACAAGAGTGGATCTGTGTGACAATACATCAATGAGGTTACCAACATAATGTCTATGTGGGAACCCACTCAACAATCACCATCGCATCCTGGACAGGAAATAAACATCAGAACCATCCAGGGCCTTGTAATCGATCCCAAAGCAATACGAATCTAACCATGTTATTACAAGGTGTTGAATTCGAACATGGAAGAGACTACTTGATTACCGGCCAATGATGTGAACCATTAACAAGTACGAGGGTAAGCACCAATGATGACAATGATCCCCAAGGTATCTCTAGTACATCCCAATGAATGTGAATAAATATTTTTTGAGGTCAAACATTTGAGGGATTATCTGATAAGTGGTCAATAATGAAAACCTACTGTCGAATACGAGGAAACCTGGCATTGAGGCATGTAGGTACCAAGGTACTATGGGTTGTTCCTAATCCCAATTCTTGGATAATGAGTTGAATTTGACAGGAACATACTCTTCAAAGGAGGGCCATAACAAATCCCACATCATCGACACGAAACAAGTATAGGAAAGTGCAATGAAGTAATGAACTAGATGAGTATGGACTGACACAAAAGATGAAGGTCGAAAACATTGTAGAAGGTTGACTTAATTTAAGAATGATCCTTTGAACATATAACGACATGAGGCACAACTTGGAAGCAGGGGTTTTAACAGATGCAAAAACCGAAAGTAGAGATCACTCAAGGTGGGAGACTCATTTAGATGATACTCTCATGAAAGGTGACTCACGATTACAGTTAGGACCTGGATGTAATTGAATACCAAAATAAGAAGACAAGGTATGAATGCATACCATTTTCAAAGGTAAAAAATCGTAAGCTATTAGAAACAGTAGAATCGGCGTATTCCCCCATTTCCCCCCATCATGAATGATCGAATCGGGACCAGAAAGCATGAGGGGGACAACAGTTCGATTGAATGAGTCGGCTCTGTTATGACAGAAGCATAAGAAATAGAATAACCAAGCAAGATTACACTACGTAGATAAACACAAATACACATAGACAATATGTAGGAATGCAAACTGATATTCTCTATTACTGGATGCAAAGATCCAGGATGATAAGATGTATATTCCAATAGTTTACATGCTTAGATAAACAGTGCTGAGATGCTTGGGTGCCTTCCCATTACGTTCAGTTACAAAGAAGTTATAACAATTCAGTAGTTCAACCGTTGCAATTGACTGGAAGACAGAGAGACAGTCTGTCAAAGTTCGACAGTCGCAAATCGCAAGGTGATGTTGCATAAGTCGCAGGTTGACGCTACATGTCGACGTCGCGAAACTATGAGGTCGCTGATCATGTCGAAGGTGCAAATTTGTTGAAGTCGTGTTGAAGTTGTATCAACGATGATGAATTGTCATGGTAGATGTCGGCATTCAACAACATTGCCAACTGCAATATGGATCATACCTCCTTCCTTAAGAAATAATGGTCGCCATTGTTCACTCGCGAAGGTGAGAAAATGTGTTGGTAAGTTCAATAGCATAGTACCATTTTCCTTGTGTTGGGATATGTCCTTCTTTAGCAACCTGAAACAAGGGAATTGTGTTTGTCCTTGTATGGAGTACGCGTCATCCCATAATGGTGTCACAAGGAAGAGGCTCCTGAACATCTGGATGGATGTCGTTGGGTTCTGTTGTCAGCAATTCGTTCTGTTCCAATAGTGGTGCATGGTATGGTTGAAGTAGATCCACATTGAATAATGGATGTAGACCCAAGCATGCAGGAATGTCAAGATGGAAAACATTTTCACCAATCTGCTGAACAATACTGTATGGACCATATTGCAAAGGTTTCAACTTCTTGAATGTGACAATGAAGAGATCCTTCTTAAGATGTAACCAGACCTTATCCCCAATTTGGAATGAATGATAAATTCGATGCTTAACGTGTCGGGCCTTAGCTTTCTCATTTGCTCGTTGCAACATGTCCTAGGCTTGTCATTGGATGTCGCAAATATATTCTTGAAACTTCAATTCTTCGTCAACTTCTTGCTGGTTGTGGTCGGTGTCATTCGACTATGTTAAGGAGATGATCAGGTCGATAGGAGCTGAGGGTTGAAATATGTAACATATCTTAAATGGAATCTTTCCCGTAGAGCTTTGCTGAGCACGATTGTACCTGTACTATATGTATGGAAGACTGCCATCCCATGTTCGGCAATGCTTGTGGTTCTACATGTGAAGCAATTGTACGACCAAGCGATTAACAACTTTCGTCTGTCCATCAGTCTGTTTATGGAAAGTTGTCGACAATGAGAGTTGTGTGTCTAGCTATTTCCAAAGGGTCTTCAAAAATATGATGATGAATCTGGCATCTCGGTCAGAAATGATGGTTGTCAGTAAACCAAAGTGTTTCCAAACATGTGTGAAGAAGAGTTGAGCAGTCTGCTGTGCTGTCGTGATCTTCTTGCATGGTATGAGTGTTGATGTAATTGTAACTTCGGAATGTATTTTACCCATGTATATTGTATTCCTATAGAGATGTTATTATTCCACTATATGGAAGTGTCGTCATTTATATTGTAAGTGTCGTAACTTATACTTGATGGGTTATTAGACCACCCTATTGGGGGTCGGCCCTGTCAGCATTATGTTATGTGGTTAAGTTAAGGCCGACCTAGTAAAGGTTATTAGGCAAGTCAAGTCAAGTATAAATAGAGTGTGGGAGGCACTCTATTTGATCATTCACTTTCTCACTCATACTCTCATTGGAAAGTGGCGCACTTGTGGAGGAGGATAAGCTGCTGCTAAGAGGACTATCTCTTGTACTTGGGTTGTATCATTGCTCTATCTATCTGTGAGGAAGTTGTGGGGTTTTTCACCTTTATGGTTTTCTCCAGTGAAACTCTGTGTGTCTATTGTCTCTTGTGTGATTGCATTATTATGTCCATGTTTGTTATGCTCTAGATATGCTGTACATGTTGTTATCTTAGTTAAGATCCTAGATCATATTGAAGTAAATTTTGAAAAACTAACATGGTATCAGAGCTATCCTGAAATAAGGCATGGTATGGCATTTATGACACTTGTTGCACTTGCGAAGCTAGGGCTTGATATAGCAAAAACCAGTCATCGCAGAACTTTCGCTATAAATACATTTCAGTGAGGTTTCAGGATATGAAAATATTATAGGTCGAAGATAAGATCCCGATGTACCTTGTGTCCAAAGGAAAGCCTCTAATTCGTTTTACTTCGTGATTTATGATCAGTACAAGTTAGGGTTTCTCCCTCTTCTAGATCTCACTCATAAACATGTGACCTACGAAAAAAGCTCACAACTTGGGCTAGGAAGCTCCAAATGAAATTTCATAAAATGTGGCAGGTAGGGCACGGACTTTACTTTAACAGGTACAATTTTCAGAGGCCTAAATTGAACCAGTGACACGTGGCACTTCGTACAAGTTCACTCTCCTCTTTTATCCCATAAACAGGTCACATTGCGACACTTGGCATAACTCTCTCAGAGAATCCATTTGAGGTTAGACCTATGGGGTTGGAAAGAGAATAGGTCAGGCTACCACAAGAAGAATTTTCAAACCATGTAGATCTGAAATTTCGGAGTTACACTAGAAACAATCAGGTGCATATTTTTGTCAAAACATAATTAGATTTTGAGCACCTTCATTCATGGCTTCGGGAATTTAGGGTTTCGGAGAATGTTGTAATTTTTGTATCAAAGACCACGGCTGAATGATCCTCTTAAAAATCGAAATTTAGATACCAAGATCAATTTTTTGGTTGGGCAGAAGGCCAGGCTTGAACAAACCCTAGTTCGGGACTTTGATCGGAAAAGTGGAAAATTAGGGCTTCTGCAAAAATGGGAATTTTTGAAATCTGTGACCATAGCTGGAAGCTCCTTAGAAAATTTGAACTTTAGAGCTTTGGATCAAACTATTTGGTTGGGTGAATCTCCAGGAAACTCAAACCCTAATTCAGGGTCCTCCCTAGTGAATCCAGAAGATTGAAAAGCAAATTTGAGGGGTGAAACTTTGCCATTTTCAAATTCTTAGTATACCAGGCTGATCAACTCAGAAAGGCGCATCTTTCTATCCTTTCAGAAGTTTGGAATTCAAAGTTTGAATTTTTAGAGTTTTCCTAACAAACCCTAATCTAGCTCCATATCCAGTTTCTGCAAATCAAGTGGATTGGGTTAATCCTAGAAGAGAATGGATTGGTCACCTGCATAAGTGAAGATGTTCCAGTTTCAGAGGGAGATGAGGCTAAGACCTTACATAAGAATATTGCAAGCAAACTCGATAGGTATGACTTACGGGTATGTTTCGAAATCTGTTCATGATTAAGTTTACGATATGTTGGTCTTCATTAAGATTAGTACAATCTTGATTAATTTTAGACTTGTCGTATCACCTTAATAAAAATATGAATGCATGATAAAAGATATTCATTGATTAGGGTTTTGACACTTATGATTGTACTAATGCATTGTGGTGTTGTATGAGGTTGATGTTGTCCACTAACATGAAAGGTACATCAAGAAAGACAAATCATGTTCTAGTTCAAGAACATTTGACCATGGTGACATGAAGACAAAGATTCATCCATTGTCATGGATCACATAAAAGATCTACTTATGAGGTATGTATAATTTGGTTCTACAATGCTTGACCTATGAGATATGCAAGTTACTAGCACAAGTCAGTGAAGAGAACAAAAAGACATTGCTAGACATAACTAGAAAATATGATAACCAGGTATGTTTTTCTTATATCCAGTTAGAATCCTACCTTGTGTTAGGATCTTGTACTGTTGTATGGTTGATAATGATTATTCATGAAGTTAGAAATGTAAGTAATCAAGGGTTTATGCATATTATGTCTCTTACCTTGATTGATGATATGACTAACCAGAAAATTCCTTTGGTCAAATAAAGAATATGCATGATTAAAAGAAGTATTCCCTGAAACCTTGAATACTAAAGTTTATTATCTGTGTTTGAAATGATCATGAATATACATGTTTAAGATTATTGTGCTTTGATAGTATTGAGATTATACTAGTGAATGTATGTATGAGAGCTCGAGGATAACACAATGATGATACTAGTAAGTATGCATAAGTGATCGATGATGGATATAAGTTCAAGGACAGGTAATCCAGGAAGCAAAGATCAAGAGGGAGCACACTCCAGTAGTTCCTGCAAGGAAGCAAATATTGAAAGGGAGTCCACCCTACAAACCAAACAAAGATAAGTATTTGAATTGTCATTTCTTGCATACTTGTTTGTTTAAATAATATTGTTCAATGATGTATATGCTTATGTTCCTAGACTTAGGGTGTGTATTATGCATATTAGAATAATTGCATTAATGAACAGTATACTACTAATATGCATGTTGTCATGTACCCATCTGCTGACCCAATGCAAGGCAGGAAACATGATGCCAAACTCAGGACTTTTACATGATCTCAGCCCAATACTAGATTCACATAACTAATAAATGGGTGTGCAGATGTAAACAATCAATTATGCACAGCGGAGACAACATCCACACAATCTTCATATGCATTCAACATGTCAATTTCAGTCATTAATAAAAACATTTCAGAAATAAATACATAGATAGAAATACTTATCTTCATTTCAATTGTCCCAAACAACTAGCTATGTCGCTGCAACGTTCCACCCAGCCATAGGCTCTTCGACAGCTTATACTGAGTCCGTCCGAAGGCCACCCCCGAGCTGGGCATGATTCTCACAAGGACAAAGGGGACATTCACGCTCACATTCAGTCCATTAACCATTTCATTTTAGCCAAGCCAGCCTAACTGGGTTTATCAAGCTACACTTGCACAATGGATTCTCACTCTCAAGCTCAAGCCAAAACAAGGGATTTACCCATCACCCATACCCATCCTACTCTTCTTCCTCACAGCAAAACGATTATTGACAGGGTTACACATTTACAACAGAGGTGTTCACAAAACAGGGTCCACATTGGTTCTCCCAACTCGTGGTTCACCCAAACGAACTGTGGAATTCCGATTTCAACCCCAGGGAGCAAAACCGATTTCTCTCCACTGGTTAGGATCATTTCCAATGGCCTAAACGACCTCCAAGAAGACCCAAAACATTCTTCTCTCTTTCCCCACTGGTAACCCACACAAAAACGCCCCTTCCCAACTAAAAGATGAAGGGAAACACAGAAAAATGAGGGAGGAAAACGCCCAGGCAGCTAGAGCTGCGTGAGAGAGAAAGGCCATGGTGAATAATGCCTAGGGAGCAATTTCATGGCTCTATTTCTACCCAAGGAGACCCACACATTTTTCCATGAAGGGTGGCTTGCCCATACCCGATTTTGGACAGCCATACCTCTCCATTCCCAAGGCATTAACTCCCTCAACCCACTCTTGGGAGAAATCAATGGTTGGGCACAAAAGTCAACATGGGCAGTTGAGGGTTTGATGGGTTCTCTCATTGACACTTGGATTGACTCTATTGGCTCAAGGGTTTGAATGTTTTCCCTCCCAATTCCTTGTGAAATCATGCCCCCATCTCTTTGTTGCATTGCATAGCTAGTTGTGGGTATTTTTATTAAAATGCATATTACATGATATTTGAATCTCCATTGTGCATTACTAGCATGCAAACCATATGCATCACGAAATCGATGGCGGGGCCTTGGCCTTGAGCTCCTCACCATGATTTCATAACAATATTACATCATTTATAATGTTAATGCCATGGGTTCAAACTGGGGACATTACATTCCCCTCCCCTTGGAATAACACCGTCCTCGGTGTTTCAACACTTCGGACTATATACCCACTTTACACATGATTCATAATTCACAGATGGCGGTAGGTCTGTCCTGCAATTCGTCTCCTTACTTTGACCTTTCACGATCAAGTCCTTTGGCTTCCACAAGCTGCTCCTGCTAGCTTTGGTCTTCCAACTCCACGAGTGGGCATTGCTCCAGAGCAATCCTTTCCATTTATTTATCTTCCAGCTGATCTACAAGTCTGGAATTTCATGGATGTCATCTTTCTGGTTGTCCCAGCAACTATCTGAAGAAGACTTCCAACCAAAACAAATAGCTTTTGGTCTGCTGCCACGAACATGGTGCACGAATGGCTCTCTCTTTTCTCACCAGCAACACTTGGCTAGTAATAGCTGTAATCAATGGCTTTCGCCGTCTCTCCTATGAGACTTATCATAGCAATTCCTGTTAGGACAAGCATAACATAATAATAGGATTGGTCAATTATCTTCCTAATTGACTTGGAACATCCCTGCTTTACTCATGAGACTTCCACACATTTCATGCTTTCCCACACACACATGAACTGATTCATGTTCATCCTTTCACAAGAAAATAACTATTTCAGCATTCACAATTCATTTCATGCAATGAAACACAATTTGTTTTCATTTATGACATGCACTCAACAATCATTTGTTTCTAAGATGCATCAGTCAAAGAAAGAGAAGAGTAAGAGTTTTCCCCCTCTTAGTCTTGTTCCAATCCGGAGCCACACCATTACTAGTGGTTCTATGCTCCTTGGCCTCTTTCACTTCAATGTGAATGCTTGACTTTCCTTTCTTGGCTATGTCACTTAGTGTCTAAGGTCTACATATGGATTTTGGGCTAGGGCACCCTTCCCATTATTGTCTATAGAACCTTGGGTTGCTAGGATCCACTTGTATCCACTAGCACCATTTTTCATTACTGCTCATACGGAGCTCCTTAGGACAGTCACATGTCCACATGCATCTCTAGGATGCCTTCATAATCCTGGCTTCCAGCAATACCTACACTCAAACATTGAATTAATTCACATGTTTAGTTCATTTGCATAGGGTTTTTCTCTAAACAAGAATTTTAGGAAATCATAACCAAATCATATACACACGTATATTCATGAGCAAGAAGCTGCAAGGTAACTGAATACTTATCTGTATTGGATGTCGGCACTTTACTCCACAAGATCCTTCTTCGCTTTCCAAGCATTGGATTTCCCATGGGTGCAACAACGAATGTTGGGCCAGCACGCAGGCTACTCCACAACCATTCAAATAGGCAACGCCATGCCAGTACGTTGACTGGTTTTATCAATTGTTTTAAGGGGTGTTGGGCCAGCGTACACGCTACTTTACCATATCAAGTGGTTAATGCCCAACTAGTCACTCTTTGGACTTATCAAGAACTTTTATAGCGTTCAACCAGCTACTCCCTGGATTTCTTAATAATTTATATCGCCCACTCATTTACTCTCTGAATTTACCAGCAATTTATATCGCCCACTCATTTACTCTTTGGATTTACCAGCAATTTATAGTATTTCAGAGTCTTTCCTTCCTGCAACGACCAAGGTTTCCAACAAAGAAACAATAGTGTATCAGCTTAGCTGTTAAAAGATTTATACCTGTAATCTTCATTATTCCAAACAAGACATAAATGAAACGAATACTTATCTGTATTGTGCGTTTCCCCTATGGTCCAAAGGATCCTGCTTCGCTTTGCAAGCCTTGGGATCGCCTATGGACTTGGATATAGTTAATGCTTAACCAGTACACCTCCCCATCGGCTGGATTTACCAAGCATTTGGTGGTGCCCAACCAGTCCCATACCTGGTTGGCCCTCTCCAGTGCCGAGCCAGCACATTCATCTGGGTCATCGACCAATGGAAGGAAACTGCGCCACCGACCATCATAGGTCAAGGCTCTACTATGGAGCCATATGTATATCAGGGTTTCCAGTCAGTCATCGGTGCCCACCCTCCCACTGCTGTCCCAATAGAGATTTCAGGGCTTTCAGTCAGTCATCGGTGCCCGCCCTCCCACTGCTGACCCAATAGAGATTTCAGGGCTTTCAGTCAGTCATCGGCACCCGCCCTCCCACTGCTGAACTAATAGAGATTTCAGGGCTTTCAGTCAGTCATCGGCGCCCGCCCTCCCACTGCTGACCCAATAGGCATCTCAGGGTTTTCAGTCATTCATTGGCGCACGCCCTCCCACTGCTGACCCAATAGAGATTTCATGCCTTTACCAATGCCACCACACCTTCTTGCACCATAACCCTTCACACACATCAGCTCTTCATTTATACAAGGACGCCACTCCTTCTTTTGTGCAATTCGGTGGTTCCTTTTTGGAA
This sequence comes from Larix kaempferi, assembly GCA_027924585.1. NCBI lineage: Eukaryota > Viridiplantae > Streptophyta > Pinopsida > Pinales > Pinaceae > Larix > Larix kaempferi. The sequence goes on along the minus strand of BSBM01000592.1, from coordinate 1,951,819 downwards.
CTTTATAGGTGAATTTCTTGACTGCAGGTTAACATGAACCCTACTCACACAAGGATGATACCTTCTCTTATTACACAGCTCTTCGGGCATGTCCATCCCTTCTGGTAATATTTCACGTGAGCATAGATAGGTTGCTAATTCCCATACAGTCTCTTTGCGTACCATTCTCCACTCTGCCCGTTAATGTGCAGTATCAATCTGCATCTGTGTAGGATGACAACACAAGAAGGATAAGCAAGCTCATCAGTATTGCTGTTCAATTCTTAACCACATTCCATATCATTCACTACCAAGTATTGAAACACCAGGAATGCGTCCATTCCCTTAGGGTGTAGTCAATATTGAAAACCTTATCATGACCCAGCACTAGAAAAGGTGTGCACCCCCTTTCCGATGTGCGCCATGTAGGCCCTAATCATACTCAAGCAATCTGCAAAGATAAAAATAGATAGAGCATGTTCTGCATATTAACCCTACTAGTTTAAACATGAATGTTCTTGTCTAGGGTCACAGAATACTCATTCAGTTTGCAGATGTATCTCACATGCCTTCCAGGCATAGCTTTACCATCATGCAGTTCGGCTGAGGCATTATCAATATTTACAATGGCGTTTCACCCGAAACCCATTTCCAAAGCGTGGGATCCTTCCCACCTAGTTTGGCTTCTGCAGGCCATCACACATGGTCTTCCTGCAATGTGTCATCCTGACACACTTTATCAAATAGCCAAACAGTCAGCAACATTTAGCAATAAACTTCAAATATGATTGTTTCATAACCAATCAGTAACATTAATAATTAAATTCAACATGAATTTTACAATTCTGTCTCCTACAGAAATTGATTTGCTTAGCAATGAGGCTCTCCTCATATTGTTTGGCTCTTGTAAGTGGTATCACTCTGCCCATTATGGTTTCACCCTTGCTACCATACCTGAACAGCCACATACAACATGTCCTCCTGACACAATTCTATATAAGCCAAACAATCAGCAACATTCATAAGCAAATTCTCAAATCTGAAATTTGAAATTCTGTTTTCCTACAGAAATTAGATTTGCAATTATGAGACTATTCTCATAAACTTAAACCAGACAATCTTCAGACTCGTTTCTTGCGTAAATTTACAACCATGAGAGTCTTCTCATAACCTTTGGCTTTTGCACATGGTAGATCCCGGTCTTTACTATGGGCTTACCCTCATTGCCATACGCAAGACTTTTCTACCTGAAACTGAAACTGAAACTTCAATCAGCCAAACACGTCGTGAGCATTTACGCACATAATCATTCATTTCCGTAACAGTCACTGAGGTGATATTGGAATACTCAATAATTCAAACACCTTCAGCTGTTGAACATTTGAAATGCAATGAAATATATATACATTTCTATATATGCATCATCCCTATGCATTCATACAATGCATCACAAGATTTATAAAATCTCTTAATGCTCATCTACTCAATGCTACCTTGCATTGTTTCATGAGTACTATGCATTCCAACATATTATGATCGAAACATGACTACCTCATATAACTTGCATTATCATAATCAGGACCACTAGTCCTCACTTGCTTTGGTTATTAAGTACATAACCAACATACACATGACATGATATAAATTCATATGAATGCATTGAGATTTCTAAACAGTCATAGGATGTAAGGATCATTTTCTTCGCTTACCGACACCTCACCAAGCTGGGTAGGTTAACAGTCCCAATCGGTATTCAATATCACATGCAACTATCTCAACATAGCTCAAACATAGTTGAAGAGATCTTACCGAATCCTCTTCAACATTCATGCAATTTGGCACTGATAATCATTACCTACATGGTTACCATTAACATCGCCTGATGTTACCCGATCAGTTAGCCTCTTACCAAGGCTGCTCAGTCCTTTTGCCAACTTTTGATCATAGATTTGTTGCACCATCCTTTCTGCATAAGGTCGTTGGCTTCATGCAACAACATCCTCAGCACATTTAGCCATGCTCTTTGTTATCTTTGGTCCTACAACCAATACCAACATCAATAGTGATCATCAATCACAATATCCTCCATTAGTGGTTTATTGCATATGCAGACTTCATTATCCTACCAATATGCAATGTCCCATTTAGGCACAAGCATTTCCATATGCACTATGCAATGTTTGTTAAGATGCCATCTAGTGCATATACATCTATGTAATCTCTTACATTTTTAACATATTTATGCCATATGATGGTTTCATAATTATAGGTGTTATCACTCCAGGAAACTACCTAGGGTTATAAACTAGGTATGCCTGGTAACTTCAGAAAATATGTTTTTGTGTCTTTTAAACAAAGGTGGATCAATGGGATGACTAAATCAAAGTGCAGTATTTAGACATTCAACATGTAAAAAGATGAAACAGTTCCCTCAAGAAACGATTGATCAGCAAATGTATAATATCAAAGGTGGATGAAGAAAACATGTAACCCAACCAATACGAAGTAAGGTTTGAGATACATTCGAAGAACTGAAATCAAGTTGTGAGCTAAACAATGTAAAGAAACATTCACATTCAAAGCTAGACAAACTGATATAGTGAAATAGAAGATGACAACTGATATTGAAACTGAGGGAAACCTGTGATCTATATTAGCATGAAAAAAACTGAATAAAGTAGCTAATTATTCCATCCAAAATCGAACCCTTTAACAGTCTTGGCTCTGTGGCTTTATAGCCTTTACAAAAATGTGAACAGATCCTAAAAACATGGATCTGTTTTAATGAACTAAAGTACTAACTGAAAGTTAAAACAAAAAGATAGGGACTAATCCCTAAAATCATGGACATTCAGATATGGAGATCTTCTTCAACGACTCGATGGTTGGTGAAGTGAAGCAGCCTTCCAAGGCTCGGTGAACTGGGTTGGGTGCGCTACAGATTTGATTTTCATGATATGGTAGTCGACCTTTGCAAAAACAGGCTTTCGGCAGCTACCTATCCTGCTGATTTCGTGCCTTAGCTGCCGGAAGTCGGACCTTTCGGAAGCTAATGAGATTTGGGGGGCTCGCCTAAGCTGCCGAAAGTCGTAACTGTTTCACAAAATCACACCCAAACGCTGCTTAATTGATTTTGTGCCTTGACCGCCGGAAGTCAGATTCTTCGGTAGCTAATGAGCTCTGCGGGGCTCGCCTAAGCTGCCGAAAGCTATTTCACAAAACACTGCTTAACTGATTATGCCTTAGCCGCCGGAAATCAGATTCTTCGGCAGCTAATGAGCTCTGTGGGGCTCGCCTAAGCTGCCGAAAACCGTTTCACAAAATTAAAACCAAACACTGCTTAATTGATTATATACCTTAGCCGCCGGAAGTCAGATTCTTCGGCAGCTAATGAGCTTTGTGGGCTCGCCTAAGCTGCCGAAAACTGTTTCACAAAATTAAGACCCCAAAACGCTGCTTTCCTGCATGTTCGTGACCAATCACTAGGACTTCTTTGAAACTGCTCTTTTCCCTCTGGTCACTCGTTTGGTCTGTCTTTGCTGAACCTTCTCATGCTGTTCTTGCTGAGCCTCCTCAGGCTGTTCTTTCTGAGCTTCCACAGGCTGTTCTTTCTGAGCTTTCCCGGGTGTTACTTCCTGAGCTTCCACAGGTGCTACTTCCTCAGGGATCGTGGCCACCTCAGCCAACGTGTTTAGACCAGATGGTTGTGCTCCTGTTACCGCTGGTTGGACTTTTGTCCCCGACGATTCCTTCATCTTTAACCTGAGCATCCTGAGGTTACGGTAAAGTTTGATATTGTCTTTTATCAGCAATGCGTTCCTCTCGGTTGTTTTCTGGAGTTTTTCGAAGAGTTCCTTGCTCCGATCATGCATTGCCATATTCTTTTCAATTAACTTTGCGTTGTGCAACTTAACCTGTTCCTCATTATGTCTTGCCTGGGAAAGTTCCTGTAGCAGCTCATTGACCTTGTTGGTCTCTGGTGTGGAAGGTTTGGGACCTGGTGCATCAGTCAAGGGAGGGTCTTTACCTTTCTCACTCTCCATGGGCTGCTCTACTCCTTGTTTTTCTTCGTCTTCAGATTCAGATCCTGAGTAGGGGAGATTTAGTGGGTTTTTTCCTTGAGGAATTCCTTCAGCTTGTTCAAACACCAATCTTTTCTTTGACCTTCTCCTTTTGCTGGATGAGGAAGGGGATTCCATTTGGGCTTGAGGAGATATGGCTCTCCTCCTTCTCTTGCCGATTTTGGGAGTGCTGCTCTTCTCGCCCTTGCCCTTCTTAACTGCCTCTTCATTTACAAGCTCTGTGGGAAACTCGTGCCAGAATAAAAAGTAATTCCAGTTCATACCTCTCTTCTTCAGAAGCTCCTTGATTATCAACGTTATGAGACCCTGGTGAGAGATCCTGCCTGCAATCTTGCTCGGCTTAGCCTGGACTTGCTTTGCCATTTTAGTGAGGGTCTTATGGAAGAAGTATGGCAGATTTATCTTTTCTCTCCCTGTGAAATGATTTAACAATTTGAAATGGTAGTGCAGCACCCTGTGATAACGGCCTTCACAAGTTATGTAAACGATGATGGCCTTTACAAGAGCCTGCCATTGAGGTTCGAGAAAGGTGATGGGAATATCCTTTCTCCATCTGATTTCCTTATGAGCTGGTAGGAGATATGACCTGAATTCAATGTCCGAAACCTTAGTGGTCTTAAACCAACTCTGTCCTGTTCTGGGAAGACCCGTACATTCGGCTATGGCTGCCTCATCCACATGAAATTCTTCTCTGCCAAACTTCACTGTTCTCCCGTCGTAGCTCAGAGCAAACGCCTCAGCAAGTGGCTGGATGAAACTAGTGAGTCTCTCACAGTAGTCAAAAACTTCTGCAGACTTGAAAAACTCGGCCACTTGTGGGTGGGACTCGAGATACCAGACCCCGTCTAGTTCTGTCCTGAGTGGCAGATTTGTTTTTGCCATGAGTCGAGCCCTTCGTTTTCTGCAGCAGAAGATTAAAAAGACCCTGTGCTAGAGTCTCGTCCTGATGGGGGCGTCCCTGGATAAATGATCGGCTCTGATAAAAACTGTCTGAACGAAAAAACTTCAACTGAGTGATACAATGGAAAACCCCATGACCATGGCCCTGCTTACAGCGTTTTGGGAAAAAGATGCCCTCCATCTGAGCCGAGCGAGTGATCACTTATGATATCGTTTAGATCGTGTGAAATTATGAAGCGATCAGCTGCGAATGATCCTCAGATATGCATTAAGAGTTCTTGTCTTACCCTGCGCAATCAATGATGTGGGTGTTTAATGACTCGCCTTCGGCAGCTTACCGCCATTAAACCTCATGATGGTCATGTGAGATGCGTTCTGATCTTCCCTTCGGCGGCAAAACATACAGACTCTCTTGATGTGAAGTCCTGTGTTACCCTGCGTAATCAATGATGTGGGGGTTTAATGACTCGCCTTCGGCAGCTTACCGCCATTGAACCTCATTATGGTCATATGAGATGCATTCCGCTCTTCCTTTTCGGCGGCCAAACACACAGGCTCTCTTGATGTGAAGTTGAGTACGGACACGTACTCTCCCTTTTTTAATTTTCTGATAAGATCATTTTCGGCAGCTAACACGACTTAGTAATTTCAGTTAATCCTTCAGCTGCCGAAAGTGAGCCTTTTCGACAGTTAACTGGCCTCTGCAAAACAGAGTTAGCTACCGAAACTTGTCTTTCCAAAATTTGAAACCAAGACCCAAATAAATCGGAATTTTGACTCAGTAATAAGAATGAGGACCTCCTTATGGACTCTAAAAAATAAATTTTTTTGGATTCAAACCTATCACCTAAAATAATGAAAAACTGACTGGATATTTTAGGAGATAACATTGGCTCCTACTCGGGGATGGAATCCTCCCAGTGAGGTTCCAAAGAATCCCAGAACCAAATGCCTTTCCTGGAAATAAAACTGACACCTAGTCTAGTGCTCTCATTGGGCATGGAGTTTATTTGACATTCATGGAAATAAAAATGACACCTAGTCTAGTACTCCCATTGGGCATGGAGTTTATTTGACACACTGACTCTAAATAGAAAGAAAAAAAAAAGAATATTTTACAATGAGAAAGACCCACGGTCTTTAAGAGAGGTAGATTTTCAAAAATCGCCCATTGAATGGGCCACCTGCTAGAATTTCTCCATCCAGATGATGAAGAACAAAAGTATTGTTGTGGTAAGCCTCTGTTATAATGTATGGACCAGTCCATAATGAATCGAACTTCCCATGCTGTCCTTTATTTTGCCTAGCTGCATCCCATTTCAAAACAAAATCACCTATTTTGAACACCTCCTTTTTTGTTTTTCTGTCAAAAGTGTTTTTTACCTTCATTTGATGATTTTCAGACTTTTCTATCAGATGCTCTCTCTCTTGCTGTAACTCCACCAATTGGAAAACTCTTCTAGTGTGATCATCAAGTTCAGAGCCGGCCTCTTGAAGGAAATTAGTCACTGGTAACACAAGTTGGACTGGGAATATGGCTTCAGTGCCATAGACTAACTTAAATGGGGATGTACCAATGGATTTTTTGATAGTGACTCTGTCGGCCCACAAAGCGAATTTTAACTTGCTGTCCCAACTTTTCTTATTTTCTTCCAGCAATTTCTTGATGATACGAGACAAACTTTTATTTGAAGACTCAGCTAGTCCGTTGCCCTGTGGGTAATATGACGTGGAATGAGCTAGTTTCACTCCCATCTCTTCACATAAGCTCACCAAATGTCGGTCATTAAAGGCAGGAGCATTGTCTGTAATCAGCTTCATGGGACAACCAAACCTTGAAAAGATATTACTAAACAGAAAGTCAATAATCACCTTATGAGTAGCATTCCTCATGGGAATGGATTCGATCCATTTCGTGAAATAATCTGTGGCAACCAATATCCATTTGTGCTGATTGCTTGATGAAGGATGGATCTCTCCGATGAAGTCCAAGCCCCATTGCTGGAATGGACCAACAGCTGTGATGGGCTTCAATGGTAAAGATTTCAACTGTCCCTTTCCTTGGAACCTTTGACATTTGTCGCATGCTTTCACAAAGGCAAATACATCAGAAAATATACAGGGCCAGTAATAACCCGCCCTCAGTATCTTGTGGACGGTTGTCTTCCAGTAGTGATGTCCGCCACAGATACTGTCATGAAATTCAGTCATTACCTTGACAGCCTCCTCCTTTGTCACACATCTCAGGAGTACCACTAAAGGGTCTTTCCAAAACAGCAAGTTATCTTTGATGCAGAAGCTCGTAGATTTAAGCTTAAGAGCTCTTCCCTGTGTTCTTGTGAGTCCCTCTGGCAAAGCAAAAGTTTGCAAAAAGAAAACAATATCCTTGTACCATTCACACTCTGAGATATAAGAGGTTACCTGTAAATCTGAACTCGTTTGGTTCGCTGAAATTTCAAATTGGAAATCTGCTGTACCTTTCTCCTCTTCATAGATCTTCAATGCCTTGCAATTTTCTTCAGTCAATAACCGAGCGAGTCCCTGTCCTCGAACCAGCTTGACAGGTTTGATTTCTATGTCAAACTCAATCAGCTTTGCCACCCACTTACTCCTTTTTCCATCGATGTCAGGCTGTACTAAAACATCTTTGACTGAACTAGAGGGGACATAGGCAATTACCTTGGACTGGAGAATGTAAATTCTGAATGCCTTCAGGGCCTTGATCAATGCATACGCTTGCTTCTCCAAAGGTTCATACTTAAGCTCAGCATCCCGGAGTACTCGACTGAAAAAAGCCACAGGCTGCTCCTGTTCATTATCGTTTTTTTGTAAGAGGACAGCCGCAATAGTGTCATGCGAAGCAAATGAAAAGACGAAGAATTCTCTGTCAAAATGTGGACTGATGAGAACCGGGGCTGAAGTGATTGCTTTCTTGATATCCTGGAATGAATCCTTTGCCTGTTTAGTCCACCTAATTTCTGAATCTTTCTTTAGCATGCTGGTAATGTGTTTAGTCAGTTCAGCAAAATTTGAAATAAATCTGCGGATGAAGTTGATAGTGCCAAGAAAAGATTGGACATCTTTCTTGGATCTAGGTAATGACAAATCTAGGATTGCCTCCACCCTCTTTGGGTCAATTTTAACTCCTTCTGCTGAAACAATGTGACCGAGCAGCTTACCTTCTTTGAGTGCAAAAAATGACTTTTTAGGATTCAACGAGATACCATACTTCCTGCATTTCTCGAAAGCTTTTCTCAAATGTAGCAGATGATCTGAATGGCTGTGAGAGAACACCGTAATGTCATCGAGGTAAATGAGGACAAACTTATCCCTTTCTCCAACAAAGGCAATATCCATTGCCCGCTGGAAGGTAGCCCCAGCATTCATGAGACCGAAAGGCATTTTTTGGTACATGAACGTACCCCAAGGAGTTGTGAAGGCTGTATTTTCTCTGTCCTCAGGATGGACAGCAATCTGGTTGTACCCCGAGAATCTGTCGATAAAGGACATGACACTTGCCCCAGAAACTATCTGCAAAATATGTTCCATCTTGGGTACCGGGTAATTGTCTTTCCGAGAACACTTATTCAAGTTCCTGAAATCGACACAGAGTCTGATTTCACCGTTCTTCTTCCTCACAGGGACAAGATTGGCAATCCAATCGGAATATCTCAGCGGGACAATGATCTGGGCCTCAAGTAATTTTTTGATTTCCTTCTCCATTGTGGGCAGCAGCATTGGATTGAATGATCTGAGTTTCTGTCGAAAAGGAGTAGTATCTTTGTTCAGTGGGATCCTATGTTGAATGATATCCGTGTCATAAGTTTTCAGATCTGAATACTTCCAGGCAAATATGTCGGAGAACTCCTTTAAGAGGCCAGCGTACTCAGATTTCTGTGGTTCTGTCAACTGGGAAGCCAAATTCACATATTTCGGATCTGATTCGTTTGCTAGGTTCAAAGGACAGCTATCAGACTCGTCCTCTTTCTTCTCAAGCTTAACAGCAACATCATTGCTATCAAACAGTCTCTCCAAAGGTATCAGCCCTTTCGGGATTCTGTTGGAAGAAAGATGAACTATTTTGTGTGTCCCGATTTTGTCTTCAAACCTGGTTTTTCCTTTTGCAGCCTGCTCATTCTGATTGTCTTCATCAATTTCTAAGTCAGCAAATTCATCTATAACATTTAAAAACCTGGTCAGCTCTGCATCGTCTTCAAACACCTTCCAAAATTCTACATTATCAGGCAGTGAAGGCCGATATTTTACTTGAATCTCGTATGATGGTTTAGGAGGCAGAGGGGGAATGAAATTACAAGCTGAAACAGCTAAAGAATCAGCCATTTCGTTCATCAATCTAGGTACATGTGCTATTTTGAATTCAGAGAAAGAAGGGATAACATTGAGTACCTCGTCCCTGTAAGCTTTGAGCCTCACATGCTTTGCCTGAAAAGATTTGTTGACCTGCTGAATAATCAGATCAGCGTCCCCAAAGACATGTAGTTGTTTGATTTGCATTTGTTTGGCTGAATTCAGTCCCAACAGCAAAGCTTCGTATTCGGCAACATTGTTTGTCACTTGGAAATTTAGCTTAAATGACAGCTGTGTCTTTTCCTGTGAGGGAGAAATGAACACAACCCCTGCTCCAGCAGATTCTTTGGTACAAGCCCCATCAAAGAACATCGTCCATAATCCATTCTCATTCTCACTGTTGATAGGCTGGACCACAGGCTTTTTTAGTGGCAAATATTCCGGCAAAGAGTCATCAACCTGTAAGATACATGATCCCATTTCCGTGTCTACTGAATAAATGCGATGGTTAGCGGGATTCTTTTCATCACTGATGATGAAAGAAAGCTGAGACTCACGGTATAACCTTCTGCTCTCTCCGGAAAAAACTGGGATAGTGGCATAAGATAGGTCCATTTGCAAGGTTCCACCTAGTCTCTTCATCCATGATCTGGACAGCAAACAACCAAACTTGGGCGGGATATCAGCCACAACAACATCCATAATCATGGTTTTCATCGGGGCAGAAGATAGGGAAACTGCAAGGTCCTTTATCAACCCGAGGCATTTCACCTTCCTGGAGTCGAAGGAGAATAAATCATGGTAAGAGCGGGTGATTTCTAAGCCTAGTCCATGCATGACTGTTTTTGACATCAGGTTATGGGAAGCACCTGAATCGAGGAGGCAATTGTGCAAGGTTTTGTCATGGATATTCAAAGAGACATAAAAAGGGGGACAGCTTTCACCTCGTTCTTCAATCATAGGGCCTAGCACAATGCTGGGGTTATCATCAGATAAGTTTATGGTGTCAGAGGAAAAAGAGACAGATTTGTGATCAAGGCTTTTACAAATGTCCTTTCGGAAGGCTTCGTTCTTCATGAGTTCAATAAGAGGTACAGGGATCTTCAGTTTCTGAATTTCTGTTTGTAAATTGAAAGAAGAAGAAGCAAATTTTTCAGATTCGGAGAGATTTGCTCTTACCATGGGCTGCGGCTGAGTTGTTTTCTGAACATCCTTGGCTGGCTGCTTTGTAGGGGCAGCAGTCTTTTTCGGAGGCACTGGAGAGTTTTGTTTTCTAGCATTCCTTTTGGATCTCAGATCGTATCCTGCCCGTCCATCAGTTTGCAGCATGGCCTGATCTTCATAAAGCTGGTTCAGTCCCTGATCAAACAATGACCCCTCATAGTCAGCTTCAGTCAAGTAAATCTCTTCGTACTCAGCTTCGACACAGTGAATGTCCTCTTCGAGTTCTTGAACATCCTCCTCATCTCCTTCGTCAAACACCACATTATGGAAAGGAGCCCTGATTTTCTGATCGTCAACTGGATTTCTCTCCCTCTGTAAAAGTTGGACCTGCTGTTGGTTCCTCCTCCAATTTTGATTTCTGTTTGGGTAATCAGCTTGGTTCTGATTCCTATTCGGAGGCTCAAATTTACTTTGATTTCTCCCTTTGTCAGGAGATCTGCTGCTGGTCTTAAACTTCTCCATTTCAGAGGTCATATTTTCCACCATTTTTGCCAACTTGTCAACCTTTTGATTTGAATTTGAGGAGGAGGGGGCTTCCTCACTCCTTCTCCCTCTCTCGGAACCCGTTTTCAGTTTCTCAGAAGATGACAAGTTCGATTCAACCTTAAGGGCAGCTTCTTGCATGGCTACGAGGGTTTCAGAATCCCTTTCTTTGAGCATCAAGCAGAATTTGTAATCGAAAGCTCCGGAATATGTGATCATAGCAGATGTTTTGGAAGGTTTGACTACCTCAGGGATCTTTTCATACATCTTATTGAACCTCTTGGTGAAATCAGATACAGACTCACCCGCTTTCCGTTTGAGATTTCCAAACTCAGTAATATAATGCAGGTAATCTTTTCTGTCTCCCCAATTTTTTAAGAAGGCATCATCAAGAGCAGTGATGTCTCCTATGGAAGCAGCTGGCAGTGTTTTGAACCATTTCCGGGCCTCTCCATCTAAGCTCTGGACAAAAATTCTCATCCAAACATCTTCAGCTTCGATGTTGGTATTTTCTGCATAAGCGTAGAAAGCTTCAAGGTGTTCTTCTGCTGTGTAGTTGCCTGGCCCAAAGAATTTAGGCATGTATTTTTGATAATCCCCTACGGGCATTTGAGACAGTGGAAGTACTAGTACCAATGGAGCATATCTGTTAGCTAGTATTTGTTCCATCTTAGTCATATTTACTCCCCCAGCCATGATGACTGTGGTATGTGATGCAGCAGAAAAATTAACAGCAGATGAACTTACAGTGGTGACTTTTGGAACAGCTTGACCTTTGGTCTTCTTCGCCTCCCTCAAGATTCGATCTGGATTTGGTACTGGAGACACCAGGGGTCCTTGGGGATTCGCTCTGGTGCTGGCCCTTTTTGGAGCCAGAATGATGTTGTGGAGTCGCCAGATAGAAGATATATAACCGATGAAGTGTCTAGTCCTTGTCTATCATCAAGGACCAGATCTGTGTCGTTCTCCCAGGAAGATCAGCTTCTCACTCCTCTCCCCGGCAACGGCGCCAATTTGTTATCACTCCAGGAAACTACCTAGGGTTATAAACTAGGTATGCCTGGTAACTTCAGAAAATATGTTTTTGTGTCTTTTAAACAAAGGTGGATCAATGGGATGACTAAATCAAAGTGCAGTATTTAGACATTCAACATGTAAACAGATGAAACAGTGCCCTCAAGAAACGATTGATCAGCAAATGTATAATATCAAAGGTGGATGAAGAAAACATGTAACCCAACCAATACGAAGTAAGGTTTGAGATACATTCGAAGAACTGAAATCAAGCTGTGAGCTAAACAATGTAAAGAAACATTCACATTCAAAGCTAGACAAACTGATACAGTGAAATAGAAGATGACAACTGATATTGAAACTGAGGGAAACCTGTGATCTATATTAGCATGAAAAAAACTGAATAAAGTAGCTAATTATTCCATCCAAAATCGAACCCTTTAACAGTCTTGGCTCTGTGGCTTTATAGCCTTTACAAAAATGTGAACAGATCCTAAAAACATGGATCTGTTTTAATGAACTAAAGTACTAACTGAAAGTTAAAACAAAAAGATAGGGACTAATCCCTAAAATCATGGACATTCAGATATGGAGATCTTCTTCAACGACTCGATGGTTGGTGAAGTGAAGCAGCCTTCCAAGGCTCGGTGAACTGGGTTGGGTGCGCTACAGATTTGATTTTCATGATATGGTAGTCGACCTTTGCAAAAACAGGCTTTCGGCAGCTACCTATCCTGCTGATTTCGTGCCTTAGCTGCCGGAAGTCGGACCTTTCGGCAGCTAATGAGCTTTGGGGGGCTCGCCTAAGCTGCCGAAAGTCGTAACTGTTTCACAAAATCACACCCAAACGCTGCTTAATTGATTTTGTGCCTTGACCGCCGGAAGTCAGATTCTTCGGTAGCTAATGAGCTCTGCGGGGCTCGCCTAAGCTGCCGAAAGCTATTTCACAAAACACTGCTTAACTGATTATGCCTTAGCCACCGGAAATCAGATTCTTCGGCAGCTAATGAGCTCTGTGGGGCTCGCCTAAGCTGCCGAAAACCGTTTCACAAAATTAAAACCAAACACTGCTTAATTGATTATATACCTTAGCCGCCGGAAGTCAGATTCTTCGGCAGCTAATGAGCTCTGTGGGCTCGCCTAAGCTGCCGAAAACTGTTTCACAAAATTAAGACCCCAAAACGCTGCTTTCCTGCATGTTCGTGACCAATCACTAGGACTTCTTTGAAACTGCTCTTTTCCCTCTGGTCACTCGTTTGGTCTGTCTTTGCTGAACCTTCTCATGCTGTTCTTGCTGAGCCTCCTCAGGCTGTTCTTTCTGAGCTTCCACAGGCTGTTCTTTCTGAGCTTTCCCGGGTGTTACTTCCTGAGCTTCCACAGGTGCTACTTCCTCAGGGATCGTGGCCACCTCAGCCAACGTGTTTAGACCAGATGGTTGTGCTCCTGTTACCGCTGGTTGGACTTTTGTCCCCGACGATTCCTTCATCTTTAACCTGAGCATCCTGAGGTTACGGTAAAGTTTGATATTGTCTTTTATCAGCAATGCGTTCCTCTCGGTTGTTTTCTGGAGTTTTTCGAAGAGTTCCTTGCTCCGATCATGCATTGCCATATTCTTTTCAATTAACTTTGCGTTGTGCAACTTAACCTGTTCCTCATTATGTCTTGCCTGGGAAAGTTCCTGTAGCAGCTCATTGACCTTGTTGGTCTCTGGTGTGGAAGGTTTGGGACCTGGTGCATCAGTCAAGGGAGGGTCTTTACCTTTCTCACTCTCCATGGGCTGCTCTGCTCCTTGTTTTTCTTCGTCTTCAGATTCAGATCCTGAGTAGGGGAGATTTAGTGGGTTTTTTCCTTGAGGAATTCCTTCAGCTTGTTCAAACACCAATCTTTTCTTTGACCTTCTCCTTTTGCTGGATGAGGAAGGGGATTCCATTTGGGCTTGAGGAGAGATGGCTCTCCTCCTTCTCTTGCCGATTTTGGGAGTGCTGCTCTTCTCGCCCTTGCCCTGCTTAACTGCCTCTTCATTTACAAGCTCTGTGGGAAACTCGTGCCAGAATAAAAAGTAATTCCAGTTCATACCTCTCTTCTTCAGAAGCTCCTTGATTATCAACGTTATGAGACCCTGGTGAGAGATCCTGCCTGCAATCTTGCTCGGCTTAGCCTGGACTTGCTTTGCCATTTTAGTGAGGGTCTTATGGAAGAAGTATGGCAGATTTATCTTTTCTCTCCCTGTGAAATGATTTAACAATTTGAAATGGTAGTGCAGCACCCTGTGATAACGGCCTTCACAAGTTATGTAAACGATGATGGCCTTTACAAGAGCCTGCCATTGAGGTTCGAGAAAGGTGATGGGAATATCCTTTCTCCATCTGATTTCCTTATGAGCTGGTAGGAGATATGACCTGAATTCAATGTCCGAAACCTTGGTGGTCTTAAACCAACTCTGTCCTGTTCTGGGAAGACCCGTACATTCGGCTATGGCTGCCTCATCCACATGAAATTCTTCTCTGCCAAACTTCACTGTTCTCCCGTCGTAGCTCAGAGCAAACGCCTCAGCAAGTGGCTGGATGAAACTAGTGAGTCTCTCACAGTGGTCAAAAACTTCTGCAGACTTGAAAAACTCGGCCACTTGTGGGTGGGACTCGAGATACCAGACCCCGTCTAGTTCTGTCCTGAGTGGCAGATTTGTTTTTGCCATGAGTCGAGCCCTTCGTTTTCTGCAGCAGAAGATTAAAAAGACCCTGTGCTAGAGTCTCGTCCTGATGGGGGCGTCCCTGGATAAATGATCGGCTCTGATAAAAACTGTCTGAACGAAAAAACTTCAACTGAGTGATACAATGGAAAACCCCATGACCATGGCCCTGCTTACAGCGTTTTGGGAAAAAGATGCCCTCCATCTGAGCCGAGCGAGTGATCACTTATGATATCGTTTAGATCGTGTGAAATTATGAAGCGATCAGCTGCGAATGATCCTCAGATATGCATTAAGAGTTCTTGTCTTACCCTGCGCAATCAATGATGTGGGTGTTTAATGACTCGCCTTCGGCAGCTTACCGCCATTAAACCTCATGATGGTCATGTGAGATGCGTTCTGATCTTCCCTTCGGCGGCAAAACATACAGACTCTCTTGATGTGAAGTCCTGTGTTACCCTGCGTAATCAATGATGTGGGGGTTTAATGACTCGCCTTCGGCAGCTTACCGCCATTGAACCTCATGATGGTCATATGAGATGCATTCCGCTCTTCCTTTTCGGCGGCCAAACACACAGGCTCTCTTGATGTGAAGTTGAGTACGGACACGTACTCTCCCTTTTTTAATTTTCTGATAAGATCATTTTCGGCAACTAACACGACTTAGTAATTTCAGTTAATCCTTCAGCTGCCGAAAGTGAGCCTTTTCGACAGTTAACTGGCCTCTACAAAACAGAGTTAGCTACCGAAACTTGTCTTTCCAAAATTTGAAACCAAGACCCAAATAAATCGGAATTTTGACTCAGTAATAAGAATGAGGACCTCCTTATGGACTCTAAAAAATAATTTTTTTTGGATTCAAACCTATCACCTAAAATAATGAAAAACTGACTGGTTATTTTAGGAGATAACAATAGGTATGATAACAAATAGGGGTTTAAGAAATTCTTCCCTTTTCGGTCCCTTATCATAACATGGAATTCCTCTTCCATATCATGCAATTGTAGAAATTGCCCATATTGACAACAAAATTTGTTTCTCAAGACAGCCGCTGGCACTCTTCTGCACTAAATATCCATGATAGATGTAGACCTTATTCAAACCCTGGTCATGTATCATTGTTCCCTGCTGGAAAAGCTTTCCAATGCCTGTTTTCATGCTTCATTCCGACATCAGGTGTAGAAACTGCATCTTTTCAAAAATGACAACTTTCACTCTACTTCTGCACATTTTACACAGTTGCATTTTGGTCAAGAATGCCAACTTTAGCCACCTGTGGAATAAAATCTATGAGGAATCACAAAAACTTTTATATCGGGCGGAGTCAGTCCATATAACAAGGAGCACTCAGCAATTCATGGATTTCAATTCCGATGCACCGTTCATCTTCTATGAATTTCTGGGTTTTACTACTTCTCACTTTTCGCATTTTTCCAAAATTCCAAATTTTGGGCCAAAAATGGCTATCTCCCAAATGGTGCATTTCTGGGAAATATTCATCTAATGGAAACTGTCCGTCTTAATGAGAATATGAAATGTCTAGTTCAGTAAAAATTTTGAATCCCACATCTAGGGTCACTTTTACTGCCCGCAAGCTTTTCAAAATCCCGAAAAAGTGGCCCGGAACAGTGCTTTTTGGCCTTCTTGCTCACCCCGACTCCGCATCCTTTGGAGTTTGGCTCCGAGATTCTAAACTTAACATTGTGTCTGCTTCATGACCGCGCCTGATAAATTTCATATCAAACCGACCTTCCATCAAGCCTCGGGACTCCGTCCTTCAAAAGTCACTATTTTCCAATTTATGTCAAATCGGAGTGTAATGGGCTCGGGGTCTTCACTGGTTCTTTCATGGCCTCCGTCAATGGCCTCCGAGCCCCACAGGAATCATCCCATTCTAAGCCCGGGTGCTCCTGCCATCCAAAAATCAAGTTTTGGTCACTTTACTCTTTTTTTTTTTTTTTTTTTACCGGAAATCTCTCCGCAACTGCGGGCCGGTTTAGCGAACGCTCCCGCAATTGCGGAGCAATTCGCCGAACGCTTCCGCAATTGCGGAGCAGTTCGACGAACGCTTCCGTAATGGCGGGGCGATTCGGTGAATGCTCCCGCAATTGCGGAGCCATTCGGCGAATGCTCCCGCAACTCCGGAGCCGTTCGCGGAATGCTTCCGCCGTTGCGCGGAATGCTTCCCCGGTTTCGGGCGGTTTTGCGGAAAGCTTCCGAAATTGCAGACCGATTCGCCGAGGTCTTCCGTAGTTGCGGAACGATTCACCGAAGTCTTCCGAAATTTCGGAACGACTCGCCGAACTCTTCCGCGTTGCGGAACGATTTGCGGAGTCCTTCCGCAATTTTGGAAGGGAATTCCTTCCGAAATTTTCCTTCGAAAACACTTAGAAAATTTTCTGCTTTTCGGAGCATTTCGCCGAATTTTTTCGCGTTGTGGGACAACTCGCGGAATCTTTCCGCAAATTTTGGAAGGGAATTCCTTCCGCAAATTTCGGAAGAGAATTCCTTCCGCAAATTCCGGGCGATTTCCCAAACTCCTCCGCGTTGCGGAAAAACTCGCGGAATGCTTCCGCAGTTTCGGAGCAATTCGTCGAATGCTTCCACAGTTGCGAAAGACATTCGGGAATTCCTCCCGAAACAGTTTTAAACGAATTTTCAAAGACACTTAGGAAAATATGCAAACTTTCTTTCATCTCACATTCAACAATCCAACCAATGGATTTACAATTAATCTATGTACACACAAAATATAAAAATACAAAATGCATGTACACCCAAAATGCATTTTAGTTCCATTTAATGCATTTATACAATGATTTTTATATCTCTGTGAAGGCCCAACAGCCGTAGTGTTGAACCTAGGGCTCTGATACCAAATGTCATGTACCCACCTGCTGACCCAATGCAAGGCAGGAAACATGATGCCAAACTCAGGACTTTTACATGATCTCAGCCCAATACTAGATTCACATAACTAATAAATGGGTGTGCAGATGTAAACAATCAACTATGCACAGCGGAGACAACATCCACACAATCTTCATATGCGTTCAACATGTCAATTTCGGTCATTAATAAAAACATTTCAGAAATAAATACATAGACAGAAATACTTATTTTCATTTCAATTGTCCCAAACAACTAGCTATGTCGCTGCAACGTTCCACCCAGCCATAGGCTCTTCGACAGCTTATACTGAGTCCGTCCGAAGGCCACCCCCGAGCTAGGCATGATTCTCACAAGGACAAAGGGGACATTCACGCTCACATTCAGTCCATTAACCATTTCATTTTAGCCAAGCCAGCCTAACTGGGTTTATCAAGCTACACTTGCACAATGGATGCTCACTCTCAAGCTCAAGCCAGAACAAGGGATTTACCCATCACCCATACCCATCCTACTCTTCTTCCTCACAGCAAAACGATTATTGACAGGGTTACACATTTACAACAGAGGTGTTCACAAAATAGGGTCCACATTGGTTCTCCCAACTCGTGGTTCACCCAAACGAACCGTGGAATTCCGATTTCAACCCCAGGGAGAAAAACCGATTTCTCTCCACTGGTTAGGATCATTTCCAATGGCCTAAACGACCTCCAAGAAGACCCAAAACGTTCTGCTCTCTTTCCCCACTAGTAACCCACACAAAAACGCCCCTTCCCAGCTAAAAGATGAAGGGAAACACATAAAAACGAGGGAGGAAAACGCCCAGGCAGCTAGAGCTGCGTGAGAGAGCAAGGCCATGGTGAATAATGCCTAGGGAGCAATTTCGTGGCTCTATTTCTGCCCAAGGAGACCCACACGTTTTTCCATGAAGGGTGGCTTGCCCATACCCGATTTTGGACAACCATACCTCTCCATTCCCAAGGCATTAACTCCCTCAACCCACTCTTGGGAGAAATCAATGGTTGGGCACAAAAGTCAACATGGGCAGTTGAGGGTTTGATGGGTTCTCTCATTGACACTTGGCTTGACTCTATTGGCTCAAGGGTTTGAATGTTTTCCCTCCCAATTCCTTGTGAAATCATGCCCCCATCTCTTTGTTGCATTGCATAGCTAGTTGTGGGTATTTTTATTAAAATGCATATTACATGATATTTGAATCTCCATTGTGCATTGCTAGCACGCAAACCATATGCATCACGAAATCGATGGCGGGGCCTTGGCCTTGAGCTCCTCACCATGATTTCATAACAATATTACATCATTTATAATGTTAATGCCATGGGTTCAAACTGGGGACATTACACATGTGATGGGTAAGTGGCCTATGGCACTGTACAAAATTCCATTGCTACTTATCTAGAATGAAACCTCTTTGCTGACATGTTGGGAGTTGTGCACACTCTTAACAATGTTCTGGTAGAGATTGGAAGGCATCTAGAAAGTTATGGGATATGGATAAATGTTGTATTGAAGCATTGGCTAAGATAATTGCATGACTGTATGACATATTTATTTATGTGTGAGAATTTGTTCTGAAAACTATGAGATGTTTCTAATCATGCAATTTAACTTGTTTTGTAGGAAAGATCATATACCATCACCTACAAAAGAAGGAATACAACATTTGTTCAGCAACAAAGTTATCTATTGAAGATATTGAAGTTCCCAGGATTCGGGAAGAATGCCATGATAGAGGAGTACCAGTCGATCATGAAGAATGATGTTTGGGATGCAGTCCCAATACCTGAAGGGAAGTCTGTTGTGACTTTTAAAGATCAAGCATGCTGCAGATGGTAACATAGAGAAATACAAAGCGAGATTTGTAGCTTGTGGCTTCTCTCAGAAAGAGGGAATAGACAATGAAGAGACTTTTTCTACTGTAGCTAGATACACTTCCATCATATCAGTACTTTCTCTGGCTGCAATGATGAAATGGAAGATACACCAAATAAATGTCAAGAGAGCTTTCTTGAATGGTGTAGTCGAAGAGGAAGTGTATGTGGAGCAACCACTCGGTTTTGAGTTACATGACAGGGAGTCATATGTGTGCAGGTTGAAGAAATCCTTGTAGGGATTGAAGCAAGTTCCTATGACTTGGTATGGTGGGATAGACATCTTTCTATCTAGTTAGGGCTTTACTGAGAGTAAAGCAGATTCCAACCTTTACTACAAGGTTGAGTAAGGCAATCCAGTGATACTACTTTTATATGTGGATGACCTGTTTGTAACAGGTGAGGATGGGTTGATTGTTGATACCAAGAGGAAGCTTGTTGCCGAGTTTGAGATGAAGGACTTGGGGATGATGCACTCTTTTTTAGGCATGGAGGTGTGGCAGAGTGCAGATGGAATCTTCCTTGCACAAAGGAAGTATTCAGTAGAGATCCTGAAGAGGTTCGGGATGATGGACCGCAAGGCCATGGCCACACCTATGGCATCGAACCTGAAGCTTTTGTGTGATGCTTCATCTGATCCGGTTGATGTCATTGTGTATCTTCAGATGATTGGGTCCTTGATGTACCTGACAAACATGAGACCATACATTTTCTTTGCGATGAACACATTGAGCCAACTCCTAACAGATCCCATAGGTGTTCACTTGGTTGCTGTAAAGCATATTCTGAGGTACCTGAAGGGTACAATTGACTATGGGCTCAAGTATGATGCGAATCAAAAGTTTAACCTACAGGGTTATGTTGATTTGGACTGGGTAGGAAGTACTGTAGAAAGGAAGAGCACTTCTAGGTGTTGCTTCAGTATGGGATCAGGTGTGATCTCTTGCTTTAGTAGGAAGCAGTTCTACGTAGCACTGAGTACAACCAAGGCAGAGTATGTTGCAGCTTGTTCGGCTAGTTGTGAGGAAGTATGGCTTTTGAAGCTACTATCTGAGTTATTTGATCTACCACTGGAGGCTACTGGTATCTTTTATGACAACCAGAGTTCTGTGAAGCTGTCTGAGAACCCCGTGTTCCACGACAGGTCGAAGCACATTGAGATCAAATATCACTATATCAGGGATATGGTGCAGAGAGGAGCAGTGAAGCTCCTGTATGTTGCGACAGATGAGCATGTTGCATATGTGTTGATGAAACCACTAGCCATAGTGAAGTTTGAGTACTTCAGAGAGAGGTTTGGTGTTCTTTAGATTGATGACACTTCAAGGAAGAAGTGATGGACACATTTGCTGAAGCCATTCCAAGCATGGTGAGAGGAGGATCCTTTCCATGGATGTGGATGTAAGCACTAGATGATGAGCATCAGGACGATGCTCCAGTTACTGCTCTATATATACAACATGTTGTATGCTTGTTATGATTAGTTGGATCATGTATATGTATATGCATCATGTTGGATGCTTGTTATGATCAGTTGGATCATGTATATGTATATGCATCATGTTGGATGCTTGTTATGATCAGTTGGATCTTGTATATGTATATGCATCATGTTAGATGCTTTTTATGATCAATTGGATCATGTATATGTATATGCATCATGTTGGATGCTGGATATGATCAGGTAGATCATGTATGATGATATGTATAAGGTGGATACATTGTATGATCAGGATGATCATGGATGATGAGCTTCAGGATGTTGCTCCAGATGACATGCATCAGGACGATGAAGTGATGATGATCAGGATCATCATTTGTGATGAGTATCAGGATGATGCTCTAGATGACATGCATTAGGACGATGCAGTGATGGTGATCAGGATGATCATGTGTATTAGGATGATACTCTGGATGATATGCATCAGGACGATGCTATGATGATGATTAGGATGATCATGTACATCTAGACGATGTATGGTGAGTATCAGGTTGATGCTCTGTGGCTGTGGACAGGTTGTGTAGATGAGCACATAAGTATACCTAGAAGATCTGATAGGTTGGGATGTGTGCCCGTAATAAGTCCTGGGATTCTCTTTCGAGGCATTGCTATGGGAGGACATATAAGTAGACTTGGGAGATCCGATAGGTTGGGCTGTGTGCCCGTAATAAGTCTTGGGATGCTCTTTCGAGGAATTGTCCTATGGCATATAAGTAGACCTGGGAGATCCGATAGGTTGGGCTGTGTGCCCGTAATAAGTCCTGGGATTCTCTTTCGAGGTATTTCCATGCCCACATGTAAGTAGACCTGGGAGATCCGGTAGGTTGGGATGTGTGCCCGTAATAAGTCCTGGGATGATCTTTCGAGGCATTGTTGTGGGGGTCACATGTAATACGTCCTGGAGATTCGGACAGGTTGTGCTAGTCACATAAAATGCCTCAGATGCTATTTAGAGTTCTTACTAGTCAAGGCACTCTTTTAAGGTTTTGTGACAGTCACATGTAAGTGGACCTGGGAGATCTTGTCGGTCGTGCTTCAGCACATAAATGGTCCTGGGATATTCTTTCGAGGCATTGTGATGCACGTAATAATTCTTGAGGATTCCACAGTATGGCCAGTGATGATGAATACTTGCAGGTGGTGGGCCTACATCCAGTATGAAAAAGGACTAGCTTTATAGAACTTCCTATGACGAGTAGTTCAAAGATTGTTTGAGATAGCAGCAGCAGTGACGATGACGATGATTCAATGTCAATGATCCAGTGATGATGATCAAGAGAAGAAGACTTGTGCTAGAAGACCTGTGTCAAGAAATACCTTCCTAGTTAAGAGGGAGTGTTGATGTAATTATAACTTCGGAATGTATTTTACCCATGTATATTGTATTCCTATAGAGATGTTATTATTCCTCTATGAGGAAGTGTCGTCATTTATATTGTAAGTGTCGTAACTTATACTTGATGGGTTATTAGACCACCTTGATGGGGTCAGCCCTGTATGAGTCATGTGGGTAAAAGGGTTATTAGACCAACCTATTGGGGGTTGGCCCTGTCAGCATTATGTTATGTGGCTAAGTTAAGGCCGACCTAGTAAAGGTTATTAGGAAAGTCAAGTCAAGTATAAATAGAGTGCGGGAGGCACTCTATTTGATCATTCACTTTCTCACTCATACTCTCATTGGAGAGTGGCGCACTTGTGGAGGAGGAGAAGCTGCTGCTAGGAGGACTATCTCTTGTACTTGGGTTGTATCATTGCTCTATCTATCTCCGAGGAAGTTGTGGGGTTTTTCACCTTTATGGTTTTCCCAGTGAAACTCTGTGTGTCTATTATCTCTTGTGTTCTTGCATTATTATGTCCATATTTGTTATTTTGTAGATATGATGTACATGTTGTTCTCTTAGTTAAGATCCTAGATCAGATTGAAGTAAATTATGAAAAACTAACAATGAGAATGACCATCTTGGAAAATATGTCGACTAATACTAAGATCGCGTCATGCTGATGTTTGGTAGTAGGATATCTTGTCAAGTAGTCCATAGAAATAGATTCCCATGGTTGACTAGGAACTAGAAAAGGTGTGTACAATCCTTGTCGTTGATTAGGCGGCTTAGCAATGGCACAAACCACGCATGATCGAATAAAATTGTTGACGTCATTTTTAAGTTTAGTCCAAAATAAATTCTTCTGTAGAATAACAAGTGTCTTTGCTACTCCAAAGTGTCCTGCAGTTTTGCTGTAGTGCGCGTCCCGAATGAGTTGTTGTCGATGCTCACCGGTCGGTACACAAAGTTGTCTGAGCTTGTATAGCAAGGTATCTTTCAGAAAGTAGTTGGCGGTCGATGACTTGTCAATCTGAAACTGTCGGTAGACTGGTGATAATATGATGTCTTTCTGATACAACTGAGGCCAAGTAGTGGTGTCATATCCCTGCATACTCATCACTGTCAAAAGGAGAGTAATGGGTGGTCTGCTTAGAGAATCAACGGCGGCATTAGCTTTACCTTTCTCATACTTAATTACCAATGAGAATTGTTGTAGGTAATTAATCCACTTAATTTGTTGATTTGTTTATAGTTTCGATTGTGTCAGAGCAAAATATAGAGGCTTATGGTTAGTGAGGATGACCGTTTCCTTGCCAAGGATGTAATGCCTCCATTGCTTGAGAGCTTGTACAATGGCGTACAGTTCTCTTTCGTATTTTGAATACCTTCTAACAGTGTTGTCAAAATTTTTGGAATGAAAAGCAAATGGGTGACCAGACTGAGTGATCATTGCGCCCAAGGCATAGTCTGATGCGTCCGTCTCAATCTCAAAGGGCTGATGCAAATCAGGTAACACAAGTACTGGTGCAGTGCAGAGCTTGTGTTTGAGCTGTTCAAAAGTTGCTTGTTATGTCGGTGTCCATTTAAAGATAGTTTTCCCACTTCCTTTCATCAACTGATTCAAAGGCCAGGCTATGTGACTGAAGCCGAGTATGAATCATCGATAGAAATTCACCAAACCAAGAAAAATTCTTAGTTCTTGAATGCTATGAGGAATGGGACAACCTTTGAGAATTTTTACTTTATCTGGGTTGACCTATATGCCTACAGAGTCAATTACAAACCCCAAATATTTGATGATGTTCATCGCAAAGGAAAATTTGTCCATGTTCAAGTAGAGTCGATGTTGCTGGAGAGTGTCAAGGACTTGCTGAAGTTGCCTAACATGTTCTTCCCATGATTGAATGAAAATCAATATGTTGTCAAGATAGAAAATTACCCATTTGTCGATGAAAGGTTGAAGAATGTTATCCATGTATCGCGTGAAAGTCGAAGGTGCATTGGTTAATCCAAAAGGCATGACTAACCATTCAAACAATCCTTCCTTGGTTTCGAAAGTAGTTTTCCATACATATGAGGGATCGATTGAAATATGATGATATCTCGACTTGAGGTCGAGCTTAGTAAATAATTTATCACCTTTCAGATAGTCGATGAGCTCGTCTATCCACGACGGAGGCTACCAATTCTTCACCTATATTTTGTTGAGTTCCCTATAGTCGATGCACATGCACCAAGTCTTGTCTTTCTTCAAAACGAGGATGACTGAACTTCCACAAGGGGAGGAGCTGGGTTGGATATGGAATTTGTCAATCAAATCTCTTCATTTTCAAGAATGGGTCTTCTGTAGACAGATGTGTTAGGCAAAGAAGAACCAAGAGCAAGTTCAATAGAGTGTTTTACCTGGAAATGTAGAGGTACTCCGTCTGGAACTTGGAATAGGTTCTGGTACTCATCAAGAATATTGTCGATCTGCTGCTTTTGTTGGGAGCTGCACTGGTCAGTGACTCGACTAGTTGCTGCAGTATTCCTAGAATGTTGTAGCTTTATCATAATCAATGCGAACTTCTGAGCATGATTGAAGAGATTCTTTGTCTGTTTAGTAGATTGTGTTATGTTGTACCATTGATTCTGGATTTTGATAATCACCTTTTGCGGTCATGACTGGTCAATTCCATGGCGATCCCATAGGTAAGGCTTCCCAAACAGGGCGTTGGCTATGGAGAGTGGTGCCATGTCGCAAAGTACTTCATCTTCAAAATGCTTTATGAAATATGTGAGCTTGCATTGTCGGGTGATCCTTAGCTCTTTTCCATCCTTCATCCAACCGATGTTGTAAGGCTGAGGATGCAGAGTGGTCACAAGACCTAGTTTGTTCACAAGTTCTTTAGAAACAAAGTTCTTCTGGCTCTCATTGTCCATAATCAGATGCAATAGATTATTCTGAACCCATATCTGTGTATGGAACAGGCATTCTTGTTCCTCCTCGTCGACGATGGTCGAGGCTGCTAGAGTTGTCAATGTCAAAAGATTCATTGCTTCTGGGTTAGATTCTACCATAGTCCTGTCAAATGTGTCAAATGTCGACACTTTTGAAAAAAAGGTCTTCTGAGATTTTCATTCAGACATATCATGCCAAGATGAGTGATGGTAGTCGCACCATTTTCTGGTCGATTGCTTGCTACGTTCATTTTTTTGAAAAGGCTTCTTACCGTGATCTGGATTTGGAGGAGTCTGTAAATATTTTGACTTGTCGAAGTCGGTTGGTGCCTTCTTGTCAGGTGGTCGTCCTGATGTCAGCTTTGTCACGAAGCGCGATTTTCCCTTATGCTTGGTTTCAAGTTTGCTGGCATAGTGGAATGCATCTGCAAGCATATTGATAGTTAGAAACTCCATCTCTTGTTGAATGTACTGGGATAATCCTCTAACGTACTTCAAAACAAGCAATTTTTCTTCTTCTTGGACGCCAAGTCTAGCCATGAGTCGATAAAACTCGTCGGTGTAGCTTTGTATGGACTGGTCTTTATTGGTTGTGGAGCTTGATCTCCAGATTCAAAGATATTATTATTCAACCGTGTTCGTACCCCAGGTTTGGTTATGATCCCGGAACGATCCCCAGGGGGTCCGTGGGGCACAGGGGTAACGCTCTCGAGAAAATGGGGGTTCAAGGGCGAAGCCCTCGAGAAAAAAATTTAGGGTTGTTTTCGCTAACTGTTTTCGGGCCCATGGTTTTGGGTAACCCATGGTATTTTCCCATTGTATTTCCCTTATAAAAGAAATACATTGTAACACGGATAGGGTTGATGTATTAGGTTTTATGCATTGTAAAGATCTCTGAGATCAAAAGAGAGACTATGAGACAATGAATAGGAAGTGTAGCGGCTGTGCTGCAGGTTGTATCCGTTCACTTTGCTGGACGGTATAATAATAAGGATTGGCAACTTCAGTGTGGACATAGCCCATCTTGGGTGAACCAAGATATATCTGTGTCTCTCTTGTAATGTGTATGTGTGATTATATTTGCATTTTTTTTTATTGTTATTGCTCCGCGATCCTGTTTTTCTAACAATTGGTATCAGAGCCAAAGGTCTATTTGGCAGATAAACCCGTAGGAAGCTAGGGTTTCTGGTTTGAGTGGGAGCAATGGCGGAAGAAGGAAATTTTAAGGTCGAGAAGTTTAATGGCCAAAACTTCCAGTTATGGAAGATGCAAATGGAGGACTATCTGTACGAGAATGATCTATTCCTACCATTGGGAGGAAGAGCAAAGGAGTTGGCCGCTATGAAGGATGAAGAATGGGAGGTTCTTGACAGAAAGGCTCTGGGAACAATACGGCTGACCCTGGCTTCATTTTTGGCTTTAAATATATCCAAAGAAATGACAACGGAGGGGTTGATGAGTGCATTGGGTAATCTATATGAAAAAACCTCGGCCTCCAACAAGGTATTTCTAATGAAGCGTTTATTTAATATGAAGATGTTTGAAGGTGGATCTGTTACTGATCATTTCAATGAGTTTAATACAGTTACAAATCAACTAAGTTATGTAAGTGTGAACTTTGATGATGAGGTTAGGGCTCTTCTAATCTTGTGTTCATTTCTAGAAAGCTGGAATAGCTTGGTCATTGCTGTAAGTAACTCTGTCTCTGGTTCAAACACCTTGAAATTTGATGATGTTATTGGTGTTATTCTTAGCGAGAAAATGCGAAGAAAAAGCATAGGTGAGACATCAGGTAATGCATTGACCATGGAGAGAAGGGGAAGACAAAAGGAGAGAGGAAAGAGCCAAGGTAATCGTTCCAAGTCTAAAACGGGAAGATCCAAGTCCATACTGGGAAAGATAGAGTGTTGGAATTGTGAAAAGAAAGGACATCTGAAGAAAGACTGCAGATCTCTAAAGAAGAAAGGAGATGCACAGCAGGAAACTACCCAAGAAGCAAATGTAGCAGGTGATGTGTTACAAGATGCTTTGATTCTTGCATTAGATAATACTAGTGATTATTGAGTAGTATATTCAGGGGCTTCATGTCATGCTACACCCCATAAAAAATATTTTCATGATTATGTTCCAGGCGATTTTGAACATGTTTTATTGGGTGATGATGAGTCATGTAAAATTGTTGGAATGGGTAAGGTATAGATAAAATTTAAGAATGGAACTGATTGGCTGCTAAAAGATGTTAGGCATATTCCTGCTATGAAAAGAAATTTGATCTCAACAGGGCAGGTGGGAGATGGAGGCTATCTATCTACATTTGGAGAAAAGTGGTGGAAGATCACTAAAGGATCAATGGTGATAGCAAAAGGAGACAGAGTAGGTACGTTCTATTTATGTCCTCATAATACTGACCATTCTATCTCTTTAGCTTCCACATGAACATATACAACATTGTGGCATCATAGGCTTGGCCACATGAGTGAGAAGGGGATGCAGATTCTCCACTCAAGGAAGTTGCTACCAGATTTGAAGTAGGTAAGTTTGGAATTTTGTGAGAACTATGTTTATGGAAAACAAAAAAGAGCCAGATTTCTCAGGGTTGGGAAACATAAGAAGAATGAAAAGTTAGAGCTTGTGCATACGGATGTATGGAGACCGTCTCAAGTACAATGTCTTGGTGGCTCTCATTATTATCTTACATTTATTGATGATGCAACTAGGAAAAATTGGGTTTATTGCATTAGATAGAAATCTGACGTGTTTGCTACTTTTAAGAAGTGGAAATCTTTAGTTGAGAATGAGACAGAAAAAAGGTTGAAGTGTCTCAGATCTGATAACAGAGGTGAGTATTGCAGCAATGAGTTTGATCGTTACTGTTCGTACCATGGGATTCGTAGAGAGAAGACAATACCAAGGACACCATAAGAAAATGGTGTGTCAGAAAGGATGAATAGAACGATCATGGAGTGTGCAAGGTGTATGAGATTGCATGTAGGGTTGCCCTTACAGTTTTGGGAAGATGTTGTAAATACTGTTGTTTATTTAATAAACAGAGGGCCTTCAAGTGCTTTGGATGGTGGTATTGCAGAGAAAGCATAGACAGATAAAAATGTAAACTACTCATTTTTGAGAACGTTTGGTTGTGAGGCATTTGTCGATATTGATAAAGAAAATAGAACAAAGCTTGAAGCTAAATCCAAGAAATGTACCTTTATTGGATATGGGGTTGATGATTTTGGTTATCGTTTATGGGATTATGAAAATAACAAAATCATTGGGAGTAGAGATGTGATATTCAATGAAACTGTCATGTATAAAGATCAACTATAGGGAAAGAAACATGAAAAGGAAAACACAGAGTACATAGTACTTGATGAAATTGAAGAAAATGAAGTTCCAAAGGTTCCAGAAAATCAAGAACAGCATGTCACGTCCCCTTCCATCAATCCGGTGCGAGGGAGGGAAACATGATTGACATACCGGGATTAATTGGTAAACTCAGCCCCATACATTACTAAGAAATTCATAATAAATAAAAACTTGTGTGTGTAGGATCATACTTCAAATAAACACAATGGAATTAAAACTCGTATTAACACACACAAACTGAAATGCATCAGCATATTTATGTCAAGCAATTGATGAATCAACATGCAAATAATCCATCCCATTCTCATGCTATGCACAGGATTCATATCAACTCAATTAACATGAATAATTATCATTCAAAATTAATACATTGAAAAACACAGAATACATATAATTTTAAACATAGAGAACACTTATCTTTGAGCTAAAGCTGTCCAAACAACTGGATATGTGAGAGCAATGTTCCACCCAACCATAGATCTCTGTCCAGCCTATATTCTTTCAGCTGAGAGATCACCCCCGATCTGGGTTGTGTATGCACTAAGGAGGAACTAGTTGGGCTCACTCAGAGCCATGGTTTCACTCAACACCTATGTTAAGCCAACACACAGTTGGGTTTATCACGCATACAAATGACAAATGAGGAGGATGCTAAGCCAATGAGCTCATCCACAGAGCTACAGACATCTCAAGTTAATTCAACAGTCAAGGCACCCACATTACCTACCCATCCAACACAAGGAAGGTCCCCTTCTCTTTTGCACAGTCCCTTAGGCGTCCCTTCCCTCTAGTGCTCTTCAGGATGGGCATAGAAAGGTCCAACTGCTAATTCCTTGAGATTCTAGCCTTCACTGGGTTTATCAAGCAAACCCAACCTCTACTCAGTCATTCACTCTTGGATTTCTCACAATTTTGTCATTCAATAACTCAATCCCGTCACTTGATTTCTGGGTTGTAAAAACTAGGTTTTCCAATGGATTTTGAGGTATCTAATACTTTCAAATTCACCCCAAGGTTCATATCTATGGATCCCCCATTGGATTTCACTATCAAATACCAATTTTGGGTGTTTATGGCTCTTCCAAACGTGGGTTCTTGTAAAGTTGCGATTTTTGGTTTTGCTCACTGCTGGAAATTCGTTTTTGGATGGAAAAATGTTGTTGGGTTCTTCCACACTGGAATGGGAATGAGAAAGAAGCAACAACCATGAGGTGGGGTGACTTGTGGTACAAGAAAACAGAGCCCATACTCCGCCATATGAATTTTTGGGCTGCTCATGCTCCATTGAAGCCATGGACTGAATTCTTCAACAACTTCCTTATAAAAAAAATAAATGTTAGCAAGGAAAGTCAAATGGGTTATCACAATGACATTTGGAAGCATATGGTTCATCCCCACAGCCCCCTCACCACTCCCTAGTGGATACACATGGCCCCTTCTCATTCGTTGCTTCCATAGCCAGTTTTGGTATTTTATTGCAATATCAAATATTTACATCAATTACAATATTCCATGGCTTAATAGTACATGGGGATCAAAATATCGACTACTTGTTCATTTAAATAAAATATGAGCATACACTAGCGGGGCCTTGGTCTTGAGCTCCATGCTAGGGAAACATACATCACATGTATACAATATTACATTAAAAGCCAATATTTGACAAGGGTCAAAATTGGGGTATTACATTCCGCTCTCCCTTAGAACAACACCATCCTGAGTGTTCTCAAAACTGAACAAAAATGGGAATGCCTCTCTCATGGCATCCTCCAACTCCCGTGTAGCCTCATCGGGACTAAGGTGCTCCCATTGGACCGTTACCTACCTGATGGCTCTGTTCTGGAGCAAAGTGACCTTCTTGTCGAGGATGCGCATAGGCTCTACTTGAAACTCTCCCTCGGGTTCCACCTGTATCACATTCCAATCAATCATATGATTAGGATCATGTACATACTTCTTAAGCAAAGATACATGGAAAACATTATGAGCTCTTATGTTTGTTCATGTATATGTAACTTCGGAATGTATTTCATATATATTTATTGTAGCCTTATAAGAGATGTGTTATTCCTCTATAAGGAAGTGTCGTCATGTGTATTGACAAGTGTCGCAAGTGTGTGTAATTGTCGATGGGTTATTAGACCACCATGTGTGGGTTCGGCCCTAAAATATATATTATATGGTTGATGTACCTAGCTAGACAAGTCGGCCCCATAAGGTCACTGGGAAAACAGACAAGTATAAATAGAGATCGGGAGATCTCTATTTGGATCATTTGGAAACTCATTCTTCCTTCACTCAGAAAGTGGCACACTAGTGAGGAGGAGGATCATCTGCTACTAGAAGATTATCTCTATGTATTTTGGTTGTACTTTGGTTGAGCCATTGCTCTCTCTATCTCTGAGGAAGTTGTTGGGTTTTTCACCTTAGGGTTTTCCCCACGGAAACTCTGTGTCTCTTGTCTCTCATGCTTTTGCTTCTTGTGATGATTGACATGCTTGATATGATTGATATGCATTGATATACTGTACATGTTATTCTCTCAGTAAAGATTCTAGAGTATTGTGAATTAATGCTCAAAATTTAGCATAGTATCAGAGCTAACCTGAGAAGAAGACAGTGTGCAGTGACAGAAACCAAGGGTTTCTTGTTTATTGGGTTTCTCTCCATAGATTTTGGAAAAGCAATCTAGTAGATTGACTCTACTCATCAAGGAGAATCTATCTGTCCAATCAGAATTCAATTCTGAGCATTTTCAGATTTGGCCCTAAAAATTAGTGTTTCCACAAAAATAGGAATTTTTGGAATCTGAAGACATAGTTGGAAGCTCCTTGCAAAAATTGAAGTTAGAGCTTTGGATCGAGATTTTTGGCTGGGTATATCTCCAGGAAACTCAAACCCTAATTCAAGGTCCTCCTTAGTGAACCCGGGAAGACAAAAAGGCATTTCTGAAGGGTGTAGCTTTGTAGATCTCAAATTCTGAATACACCAGACTGATCAGCTCATCAAGGTGCATCTTTCTATCCTTTCAGAAAGTTGAAATTCACATTTTGAATTTTTAGGGTTTTTCTTACAAACCCTAATCCGAGACCAGATCCAGTTTTCAGCAAAACAAGTGTAAGACCTAAATCTCTTCTATTTCCATTTGAAGTACTCTTTAAGATGTCTCACCACACCAAGCTTGAGGATAAGCTTGAAGGGGCTGATAACTTCTGAGCCTGGAAGTATAGGATTGGGTTAATCCTGAAAGAAAATGAATTGGACTCCTACATCACCTCTGAGGTCCCTATCCCAGAGGATGAAGAGGCTAAGGTATTGCATAAGAAGAACTTGGTCAAGGAAAAAAGAATCATTTCTGATTCTATCAAATACCATCTCATACCACATGTGTCATCTCTAAAGACACCCAAGGATATGTTTGACTCCCTAACCAAGTTATTTGAAGGGAAGAACATAAATCGGAAGATGACTCTGCGGAATCAATTGAAAGGGGTTAAGATGTTGAATGGAGAGACCATTCAATCTTACTTCTCCAAGGTCTCTCAGATCAAGGAACAACTTGAAGCTGTGGATGAAGTAGTGGACAATGGTGAAGTTGTTATAACCACTCTGAATGGCCTACCTAGGTCATGGGACTCCTTTATTCAAGGAATCTGTGCAAGAAAGAAATTGATCTCTTTCAGTAGGCTGTGGGAGGAATGCTCTCAAGAAGAATCTAGGCTTGTGGCCGGAGAAGAAAAGATGGGAAACGAAGATCAAGCACTCACAACACATGCCAGGAAAGGCAAGTCCAAGAAGGAGTCATCTCATAACAGGAAATTCTCTCACCACCATTCTCATAAAGATAAGAAAGATTTCAAATGCTTCAATTGAAATGAGAAGGGACACTTTGCTTCAGACTGTCCCAAGAAGAAGAAAGACAACAACAACAACTTCAACAACAAGAAGAAGAACAACAAAAGAAGATAGCATGCTCATACTGCTGAGGATGATGAACCTCCAAAGAAGAAGGCTAGAGCAGAAAGTAATGATGATGACTCATCAAGTGAAGAAGAGTATGTTCTAATCTCTTCTCTCACAGGTGCTATCTCTCATGGTTGTAATGATTGGTTAATTGACAATGGGGCTTCCAAACACATGATTGGGTTTAAAGAATCTTTTGTAAATCTATTTGAACATGAATCACCTCATAAAGTGAAACTTGGGAATGACTATCAATACCCTATCAAAGGAAGTGGTGAAGCCTCCTACAACCTAGATTCTGGAAAGTCATTGAAGATGAAAGATGTTTTGTATGTACCTGGGCTCAAGAAGAACCTACTCTCCATATCTGCATTGGATGAAAAAGGTATGAGGGTTGCATTTGTAAATGGTCAAGTTCTAATGTGGCCAAAGGGAAAGACCATAGATGATGCAGTAGTGATTGGAGAGCAAGAGGGAGGATTGTACAAATTAAAGGGACAACCTGAACATGCTATGAAGACAAAGATTCATCCATAGTCATGGATCACATAGAGGTATGTATAATTTTTTGTTGCAAAGGTTAACTAATGAGTTATGCAGGTCATTGAAGAGAACAAGAACACATTGTTAGACATAACTAGCAAATATGATGACTAGGTATGTTTTTGTTATATATATCGTATGATTAATAATGATTACTCTTGAAGTTACAAGGTTGAGTAATCTAGGGCTTATGCATATTATGTTTCTTACCTTAATTGATGATATGAATAACCAGAAGACTCATAGGTTTGAGTAATCATGGGTTTAGGTATATTATGTTTATGACTAACCATAAGAATGCTTATTATTTCTATTTGAAATGATCCTGACTATACATGCTTGAGATTATTGTGTTTTGATAATATTAAGATTATACTAATGAATGTTTGATTATGTATGAGACCTCGAGGATAACACAATGATGATACTAATAAGCATGAACAGGGATTGAGAATGAATATAAGTTCAAGAATAGGTAATCCAGGAAGCAAAGATCAAGAGGGAGCACACTCCAGTGGTTTCTGCAAGGATGCGGATATTCAGAGGGAGTTGACCATCTCTCTACATTCCACAACAGAAAGGTGTAGAAGAAGCTACTTCAGATTAGGACTTCAGCAGCTCCTGCAAGGAAGTAAAGACTCAGAGGGAGTCCACCCAACAAACAAACAAAGATAAGTATTTTAAATTGTCATTTCTTGCATATTTGTTTGGTTAAATAATATTGTTCAATGATGTATATGCTTATGTTCCTAGATATGCATATTAGAATGATTGCATTAATGAACAGCTTACTACTAATATGCATTTGATGGGTAAGTAGGCCTATGGCACTATACAACATTCCATTGCTACTTATCTAGAATGAAACCTCTTTGCTGACATGTTGGGAGCCATGCAAACTCTTAACAATGTTCTGGTAGAGACTGGAAGGCATCTAGAAAGTTATGGAACATGGATAAATGTTGTATTGAAGCATTGGCTAAGATAATTGCATGACTGTATGACATATTTCTTTATGTGTAAAGAATTTGTTCTGAAAATTATGAGATGTTTCTAATCATGCAATTTAACTTGTTTTGTAGGAAAGACCGTATACCTTCACCTACAAAAGAAGGACTACAACATTTGTTCCAGCAACAAAGATATCTATTGAAGATATTGAAGTTCCCAGGATCTAGGAAGAATGCCATGATCGAGGAGTACCAGTCGATCATGAAAATGTTTGGGATGCAGTCCCAAGACCTGAAGGGGAGTCTGTAGTGACTTCCAAGAGGATCTACAAGATCAAGTATGCTGCAGGTGGTAGCATAGAGACTTTTGCTCCTGTAGCTAGATACACCTCCATTAGATCTGTACTTGCTCTGGCTGCAATGATGAAATGGAAGATACACCAGATGGATTTCAAGACAGCTTTCTTGAATGGTGAATTGAAGAAGAAGTGTATGTGGAGCAGCCACTTGGTTCTGAGACACATGACAGGGAGTCATATATGTGCAGAACTTGGTATGATAGGATAGATAGCTTTCTATCCAGTTTGGGATTTACCAAGAGTAAAGCGGATTCCAACCTTTACTACAAGGTTGAGGAAGGAAATCCAGTGATACTACTTTTGTATATGGATGACTTATTTATTACAAGTGAAGATAGATTGATTGCTGACACGCAGCAGAAGCTTGCTTCCAAGTTCGAGATGAAGAACTTGGAGATGATGCACTATTCTCTAGGCATGGAGGTGTGGCAGAGTACAGATGGGATCTTCCTTGGACAAGGGAAGTACACTGTAGATATCCTAAAGAGATTCGGGATGATGGATTGCAAGGCCATGGCCACACCTATGGCATCGAATATGAAGCTTCTATGAGATGCTTCATCTGAGCCGGTTGATGTCTCCATGTATCATCAGATGATTGGGTCCTTGATGTACCTGATGAACATGAGACCAGATATTTGCTTTGCGGTGAACACATTGAGACAGTTCCTGACAGATCCGAGGAGTTTTCACCTGGTTGCTGTAAAGCATATTCTGAGGTACCTGAAGGGTATAGTTAATTATGGGCTCAAGTATGAAGCAAATCAAAAGTTTAACCTGCAAGGTTATGTTGATTCAGATTGGGCAGGAAGTGCTGCAGATAGGAAGAGCACATCTGGGTGCTGCTTCAGTATGGGATCAGGTGTGATCTCTTGGTTTAGAAAGAAGCAGTCCTGCGTAGCACTGAGCACAGCTAAGGCAGAGTATGTTGCATCCTGTTCAGCTAGTTGTGAGGAAGTATGGATTTGGAAGCTACTGTTTGAGTTATTTGATCTCCCGTTGGATGCTACCGGTATCTTCTGTGATAACCAGAGTTGTGTGAAGCTGTCTGAGAACCTAGTGTTTCACAACAGGTTGAAACATATAGAGATCAAATATCACTATATCAGGGATATGGTGCAGAGAGGAGCAGTGAAGCTCCTGTATGTTGCGACGGATGAGCAGATTGCAGATGTACTGACAAAGCCACTAGCCAGGGTGAAGTTCGAGTACTTCAGGGAGAGGCTTGGTGTTCTTTAGATCGACGACACTTCGAGGAACAAGTGATGGACACATTTGCTAAAGCGATTCCAAGCATGTTGGAAGGAGGATTCTTCACATGGCTGTGGATGTAAGCTCTGGATGATGAGCATCAGGACGATGCTCCAGTTACTGCTCTGTATATGCATCAGGATGATGCTGGATATGATCAGTTGGATCATCTATATGTATGTACGCATCATGTTGGATGTTGGATATGATAGGTTGGATCATTTGTATGTATTTTGTATATGCATCATGTTGGATCCTGGATATGATCAGTTGGATCATTTATATGTATGTACGCATCATGTTGGATGTTGGATATGATAGGTTGGATCATTTGTATGTATTTTGTATATGCATCATGTTGGATGCTTGGACCATGTATCTGTATATGTATCAGGTGGATACATTGTATGATCAGGTGGATCATGTATTTGTATTTGTATCAGGTGGATCATGTATGATGACATGTATCAGATAGATACTTGGTATGCATCAGGTAGATGCATGATATGATCAGGATGATCATGGATGACGAGCTTCAGGATGTTGCTCCAGATGACTTGCAGCAGAATGTTGCAGTGATGATGATTAGGATGATCATGTGTACATTAGGATCATGTATAGTGAGTATCAGGTTGATACTCTGTGGCCGTGGAACAGGTTGTGCAGATAAGCATGTAATTTGTGCCCTGGGAGATTGGGATATAGTCTTTCGAGGTTTTTCTTATGGCATGTAATTTGTAACCTGGGATATCTGGAAAATGCTCTTTCAAGGTTTTGCTTGGGAGGACATATAATTTGTGCCCTGGGAGATTTGCAGATAGTCTTTCGAGGTTTTTTCTATGGCATGTAATTTGTACCCTGGGATATCTGGCAAATGCTCTTTTGAGGTTTTGTCCTATGGCATGTAATCTGTTCCCTAGGAGATTTGATAGTTTGATTCGTGTGCTCGTAATCAGTCCTGGGATGCT
The DNA here is from genome assembly GCA_027924585.1 of Larix kaempferi. Taxonomy (NCBI): domain Eukaryota; kingdom Viridiplantae; phylum Streptophyta; class Pinopsida; order Pinales; family Pinaceae; genus Larix; species Larix kaempferi. The sequence goes on along the minus strand of BSBM01000592.1, from coordinate 1,915,196 downwards.
CCTTCGAGGTTTTGCCATGACCACATGTAATTTGTGCCCTGGGAGATCCGATAGGTTGAGCCTTGTGCTTGTAATCGGTCCTAGGATGCTCTTTCGAGGTTTTGTGGTGACCACATGTAATTTTTGCCCTGGGAGATCCGATAGGTTGAGTCTTGTGCTCGTAATCAATCCTGGGATTCTCTTTCGAGGTTTTGTGGTGGGGTCACATGTAATAAGTCCTGGAGATCTGGACAAGATGGAAAAGGCCTCAGATGCTCTTTAGGGTTCTTTCTAGTCAAGAGATTCTTTTAAGGTTTTGTGACGCACGTAATAAGTCCTAAGATTTCCACAGTATGGCCAATGATGACGAAGACCTGCAGGTGGTGGGCTTACATCCAGTATGAAAAAGGACTGGCTCTGTAGAAATTCCTATGACGAGTAGATTCAGATATTGGTTGAGATAGCAGCAGCAGTGATGATGATGATGATGATGATGATGATGATCCCTAGAAGAATACTTGTCTAGCATATCTGTGTCGAGAAATACCTTGCTATTTAAGAGGGAGTGTTGATGTATATGTAACTTCGGAATGTATTTCATCTATGTATTTCATATATATTTATTATACCCTTATAAGAGATGTGTTATTCCTCTATAAGGAAGTGTCATCATGTGTATTGACAAGTGTCGCAAGTGTGTGTACTTGTCGATGGGTTATTAGACCACCATGTGTGGGGTCGGCCCTGAAATATATATTATATGGTTGATGTACCTAGCTAGACAAGTTGGCCCCATAAGGTCACTGGGCAAACAGACATGTATAAATAGAGATTGGGAGATATCTATTTGGATCATTCGGAAACTCATTCTTCCTTCACTCAGAAAGTGGCGCACTAGTGACGAGGAGGATCATCTGCTACTAGGAGACTATCTCTATGTATTTTGGTTGTACTTTGGTTGAGCCATTGCTCTCTCTATCTCTGAGGAAGTTGTGGGGTTTTTCACCTTAGGGTTTTCCCCATGGAAACTCTGTGTCTCTTTTCTCTCATGCTTTTGCTTCTTGTGATGATTGACATGCTTGATATGATTGATATGCATTGATATACTGTACATGTTATTCTCTCAGTAAAGATCCTATAGTATTGTGATATAATGCTCAAAATTTAACAATGTTAGCAGGTTATGCAACTCTATATGCAACCAGCCCTATCCTATATAGGAATTCAAATGGCCCACAATATCTTGGTGCCAACTTGGCACAACTCCCCAACTTGAGAGAACTTTTCCTTGGTTTCACTCTCAAATACACATGATCCCCAATCTGAAATTCCTTATGTACTCTTTTCAAATCTGCATAACTCTTTTTCCTGTCCTGAGCTGCCTTTAAATTCTGCCCGATCTTAGCAACATCCTATTCCATTTCCTTGATCATCTCTGGTCCATGTACTACCTTGTTCACCGGGCTATCCCAATTCACTAGAGTCCTGCATCATTTGCCATACAATGCCTCAAATGGACTCATCCCCAATGATGCATGATGTCCATTATTGTATGCAAATTCTAATAAGTGTAGGTAATATTCCCACTTGGATAGTTTATCCATCACATACATTCTCAGCATGTCTTCAAGAACCTGATTCACCCTCTTGGTTTGGCCATCTGTTTGAGGATGATATGCTGTACTGAAATTCAATTTAGTTCCCAATTCCTGGAATAATCCTTTTTAGAAATTGGAAGTGAACTTTGTATCACGATCATAAATTATTGCCTTAGGCAATCCATGCAATCTGAATATGTCTCTCATGAATATATTTGCAATGTCATTAGCCTTGTGAGTGGACTTGACTGGAATAAAGTGAGCTACCTTTGATAGCTTGTACACCATAACCATGATTGAATCATGCTTCTTCACTGTCATGGGCAGACCTGTTATAAAATCCATAGAGATCACTTCCCACTTCCATTCTAGAATGGGTAAGGGTTGCAACAATCCTGCTAGATGTTGGTGCTCTACCTTGACTTGTTAGCACTTTTGACACCTAGCAATGTACTCAGCTATGTCCTTCTTCATGCCATGCCAAAAGTATTGCGTTCTTGCTGCTTTTATAGACTTTTGATATCCTAGGTGTCCAAAGTATGGCATTTGATGTATTTCATCCATCACTAGCTTCTTCAAATCTGCACTATTTGGAATGTACAGTCTATCTTTGTAGATGAGGATATCGTCTTCACAAAGCTGATATCCCGCATACTTTTCATCCACATTACCCTGCTGCAACTTCTTTTTAATTTGAAGGAAACTTTCATCACTGTTTTGGGCTTCAATAACTCTTGTCTTCAAATCTGATTTACACACACTTAATGCTGCAACATGAAATTTTCTACTAAGAGCATCTGCAACCTTATTCTCTTTCTCTTTTACATGCTTAATTTCAAAATCAAATTCACAAAGAAATTTCATCTATCTAGCTTGCCTAGCATTCAAGTTTGGCTGATCAAACAAATACTTCAAGCTCATGTGGTCTGTTCTAAGCTCGAATCTTCTTCCCATCAAATAATGTCTCCACATCTTGAGAGCATGTACTATGGCTGCTAATTCTAAATCATGTGGCATAATTCTTTTCATGTTCTTTTAATTTTCTTGACTCATAGCAAATCACAAATCCCTCTTGCATGAACACTCCACCTATCCCTTCAATGCAAGCATCTGTTCACACTACAAAATCCTTCTTTGGATCTGCTATCTTCAAAACAGGAGCGCTGGTAAGTAACTCCTTTAACTGCTGAAAACTTTTCTCGCATTTTTCAGACCATACAAACTTGATATTCTTCCTTTGCAATGAAGTGATTGGATGAGCTATCTTGGAGAAGCCTTCAATAAACCTTCTGTAGTAACTAGCAAGACCCATAAAAGATCTAACATCTGAAACATTCTTTGGAGTAGACCAACCCATGATGGCATTAATCTTCTCTGGATCAACTGCAATTCCTTCTTCAGAAATATTATGACCCAAATATTGTACCTTATTTTGGTAAAACTCACACTTCCTTAACTTGGAATATAGCTGAAGTACTCTAAGGACTTGCAACACCATCCTTAGATGTTCCTCATGTTCTTCTTCATTCCTTGAATAGACAAGAATGTCATCCAAGAACACAATCACAAATTTATCCAAATATTTGTTGAATACACTATTCATGAGACACATGAATGTGGCAGGTGCATTGGTAATACCAAATGGCATCACAGTGAACTCATAATGACCATATCTAGTTCTAAAAGATGTCTTGTGAATGTCTTCCTCCTTAATCCTCACTTGATGGTAGCCAGACCTCAAGTCAATCTTTGAAAACACCTTAGCTTCCTTCATTTGATCAAATAAGTCATTAATTATTGGCAATGGATACTTGTTCTTGACTGTCACTTTATTGAGTTTCCTGTAATCAATACACGACCTTAAAGTCCCATCCTTCTTCTTGAAAAATAACACCGGTGCTCCCCAAGGAAACACACTAGGCCTGATATACCTCTTGTCCATTAACTCTTGCAGCTGCATCTTCAACTCTACCAATTCCGGTGTACTCATTCTATAAGGAGCTTTGAAATTTGGTGATGCCCCTGGGACAAGATCGATGGTAAAATTGATATCTCTCTTTGGTGTTAGTCTCGGTACTTCATCCAGAAACACATCTTGGAACTCTTGCAACAATGAGAAATCTTCTATCCTTGGTCCCTTGTCCTCTGACAACTCTGACATATGAACTGCATATAATTGGAAACCCTTCTTATAAAAAAATTTCAACTATAAGGCTGAAATCTGTCTTACTGAAACTTGCTTGGGAATTTCTCTTACCAATATCGGTCTTCCCTCTTCAGCCATACATTCAAGTGCTTTCTCATAACAGTCCAACTTGGCTCTATGCTTTTCCAACCAATCCATGCCAATCAAGGCATCATAAGATCCTAATGGTAGTACATTCAAATCAGCATGTGTGCGGAGTCCATTCAATTCTATGGAGCATTCCACCACTACTTCACTTACTTTTCTCTTGGTCCCTGTGGCTAATTGAACTAGCCAAGACTTATTATGCTTCATCTTTCTAAAAGAACAACCTTCAACCACTTTTGGAGAAACATAACTATGAGTAGATCCTGGATCAATCAAAACATAAATAGATTGCGTAGCAATCTTACCTTAAATTTCCACCATTGATTATTGATGATCTGCCTGATGATTATCCAACGCTGCATAAATTCTAGGCGTTGCCCTTGCCATGTCCTCCACTATAGCTGCTCTCTTTAAGTTGTGCAAGTTTCGAGGATTCTCCCTCCGATGTGGACAATCCTTAAGCATATGATTTTCTCCACATCCCCAACACTCAAGTGGTCCTTTGGATGCTTTGTCTGCTACTACTGCTAGCTTGAATCCACTCCTTGCTTGCTGCCCTTGTGGGAAGGTCCTGGGTTGACTCTTGAATGGTGGCTTGAAGCCACTTTTCTTTTGATCAAAACTCACTCTTGGCCTTCCTTTCCATGCTGGGTTAACCTCTGATTTTCCTTTATTCTGCTCATAGCAATGCATTGCCAAATTAATGGCTTCATCAAGACTTGGTGGATTAACAAACTCAATTCTATCCTTGAAACTTTGAGGTAGACTCCCAATGAAGCATTGGATTTTTATCCTCTCATCCTTAATATAGTCCACATACCTCAACAATTCCAAAAACTTATGAACATGCTTTTCCATAGATTTTTGTCCCAACCTGAGTTCATTGAACTCTTTTCTCTTGCTGTCATAATACCTAGTAGAAAGGTATTTCTCCTTGAAGTACTTTTTAAACCTTTCCCAGCTGATCTTCCTTTCATTGATACCTTTGACTTCCAAGAGGTTATTCCACCAAATTGAAGCTCTACCATTTAGATTGTAAATGGAAATTCTAACCTTTTCATTCCCTGAGTAATCATGAATTCTAAAATGTTTTTTCATCCCAAGAAACCATGCCTCTGCCTCTTGGCCAGTCTTATCATTTCCATCAAATGTGGGAGTTCTTGCCTTCCTGAATTCTCCCTGTGGGATTCCTTTGAATTTCTTCCTTTCCCCAAATCTGCTAGAAGTATGCCTTGGATTTCTTTAAGAACCTCTAGAGTCACATGACTTGCTAAAAGAAGATCTTGAGGAAGGTGTTCCATGCTTCTTGCTCACCGAACTCTTCCTTGATCTAGAGTGACTCACTGCATCTCTTACTTCCTCACCTACATTGCTTGGGTCAGAACCAAGGTTTATCCTCTGGTCCAATCAGTGAGGCTCTGCAAAAGAGCAGCATTGAGCTGGCTTTGTTCTTCTTGAGCCTTCATCAATATTTCATTGAAGTTTACCATGGTCTCAACCAAATTTTGAGGAGTTATTTGCTTTCTTCTTCCATTGGATTCGGTCTCAGCATTCCCTTCCTGCACATTCTCTCATAGTACATCCTCTTCTTGCTCATAAGGATCCTGCGCATCATTTATGGTCACCATTTTCCTTGTATGCTGCTTCTGCTACATCTATTTAAATCTTATGAGCTGCAAGCACTGTGCATTATGAGAACATTTATTAGACATCTTAGGAATGCATATAGAAACATACAACATAAATATTTAACATAATTAATTCATGGAATAATTCTCAATTCTGTTATGTCTTCATTCATGCAATTCTGGAAATTGCTCAAATTGACAACAATTTGTCAAAACAGTCACTGACACTTTTTTTCCCTTCATATCTATGATGTATGATAACCCCAACCAATTTTTGTTTATGCATCATTATTCCCTGCTGGATAAGCTTTCCAATGCCTATCCCCGTGATCCATTCCTACTTCGGGTGTGGAAGTTACATTACTTCAAAAATGACAATTTTTACCAAAATTCTGCACTTTTACACACAGTGGTATTTTGGTCTGGAATGCCAACTTCAGCCACTTGGGGAAGAAAATCTATGGAGAATCACGAAAATTTTTCTACTAGGAAAATTTAGTCCATACAGCAAGGAACACTCAAAAAATCGCAGATCTCTGTTCCGATGCTCCATTCATCTTTTATGAATTTTTGGGTTTGACTACTTTTCCTTTTTAACTCCCTTTGCAACCTGTGCAATCTGTGCACAACTTGTGTGCCACCTGCACAACCTATGCACAACCTGTGCGCCACCTGTGCGCCACCTGTGCACCACCTATGCAACCTGTGCACAACCTGTACGAAATCTACACGCAACCTGTGCACAACCTACGTGCAATCTGTGTGCAATCTGCATGCAATCTGTGCGCAATATGAGCGCAATCTGCACCCAACCTATGCGCAATCTGTACAATTACAGGGCTCATATATCCCTCGTCCCTTAATCAAATAAGACAAGTTTGGTACCGTTAGAAAGATCTTGGAGAGATCTATGCAATGGTGTGATCCTCTGCCACATATGAGAAATCTGATCCTACCATTTTCTCCAATCAAAATGCCACCCAAACTTCATCAATACTATGTTAAAAACACTCTGATATCTGCTTGCAAATTCAGAGTTTGGCCCAAGCATCCCCAATGCTGCAACATGATCTTTGATACCACTCTGTGATGTCCCCTTCCACCAATCCGGTGCGAGGGAGGGAAACATGACTGACATACCAGGCTTAATTGGTAAACTCAGCCCCATACATTACTAAGAAATTCATAATAAATAAAAACTTGTGTGTGTAGGCTCATACTTCAAATAAACACAACGGAATTAAAACTCGTATTAACACACACAAACTGAAATGCATCAGCATATTTATCTCAAGCAATTGATGAATCAACATGCGGAGAATCCATCCCATTCTCATGCTATGCACAGGCTTCACATCAATTCAATTAACATGAATAATTATCATTCAAAATTAATACATTTCAAAACATACAATACATATAATTTTAAACACAGAGAACACTTATCTTTGAGCTGAAGCTATCCAAACGACTGGCTATATGAGAGAAATGTTCCACCCAACCATAGATCTCTGTCCAGCCTATATTCTTTCAGTTGAGAGATCACCCTTGAGCTGGGTTGTGTATCCACTAAGGAGGAACTAATTGGGCTCACTCATAGCCATGGTTTCACTCAACAACTATGCTAAGCCAACACACAATTGGTTTTATCAAGCATACAAATGACAAATGAGGAGGATGTTAAGCTAGTGAACTCATCCACAGAGCTACAGACATCTCAAGTTAATTCAACAGTCAAGGCACCCACATTACCTACTCATCCAACACAAGGAAGGTCCCCTTCTCTGCTGCACAGTCCCTTAGGAATCCCTTCCCTCTAGTGCTCTTCAGGATGGGCATAGAAAGGTCCAACTACTAATTCCTTGAGATTCTAGCCTTCACTGGGTTTATCAAGCAAACCTAACCTCTGCTCAGTCATTCACACTTGGATTTCTCACAATTCTGTCATTCAATAACTCAATCCCGTCACTTGATTTCTGGGCTGTAAAAACTGGGTTTTCCAATGGATTTCGGGGTATCTAATACTCTCAAATTCTCTCCAAGGTTCATATCTATGGATCCTCCATTGGATTTCACTGTCAAATACCAATTTTGGGTGTTTATGGCTCTTCCAAACATGGGTTCTTGCAAAGTTGCGATTTCTGGTTTTGCTCACTGCTGGCAATTCGTTATTGGATGGAAAAATGATGCTGGGTTCTTCCACACTAGAATGGGAATGAGAAAGAAGTAACAACCATGAGGTAGGGTGACTTGTGGTACAAGAAACCAGAGTCCATACTCTGCCATACGAATTGTTGGGCTTCCCATGCTCCATTGAATCCATGGACTGAATTCTTCAACAACTTCCTTACAACAAAATTAAATGTCAGCAAGGAAAGTCAAATGGGTTCTCACAATGACATTTGGCAGCATATGGTTCATCCCCACAGCCCCCTCACTACTCCCTAGTGGATACACATGGCCCCTTCTCATTCGTTGCTTCCATAGCCAGTTTTGATATTTTATTGCAATATCAAATATTTACATCAATTACAATATTCCATGGCTTAATAGCACATGGGTATCAAACTATCAACTACTTGTCCATTTAAATAAAATCCGATCATAAACTAGCGGGGCCTTGGCCTTGAGCTCCATGCTAGGGAAACATACATCGCATGTATACAATATTTACATTAAAAGCCAATATTTCACAAGGGTCAAAATTGGGGTATTACACAGCAGCAAGTACCTGAAACTCCTGCAACTACAAGAAGATCTACTAGGTTAAGTAGACTCCCTGAACGATACTCTCCTTTAATGTACTATTTATTGATGATTGATGCTGGTGAACCAGAATGGTTTGAAGAAGCAATGCAGGTGGAAACTATAAAGAAGTGAGAGCAAGGCATGAATGAGGAGATGGACTCATTGGTAGGAACCAGACTTGGGATCTGGTTCACTTGCCTGCTGGTAAAAGAGAATTGCAAAACAAATGGATTTATAGGTTGAAGGAAGAAGAAGGAGGTAAGAAGCGGTACAAGGCCAGACTTGTTGTAAAGGGGTTTGCACAGAAGAAAGGTATATATTTTGATGAAATATTTTCTCCTGTTGTTAAGATGACTTCAATTAGGACTATTTTAAGTCTAGTGGAGGTAGAAGATTTGCATCTTGAACAGTTAGATATAAAAACAACCTTTCTCCATGGGGATTTGGAGGAAGAGATATATATGCAGCAGCCACAAGGGTATGAGGTCAAAGGTAAGGAGAACTTGGTATGCAGATTGAAAAAGAGCTTGTATGGCTTGAAGCAAGCTCCAAGGCAGTGGTATTTAAAATTTGACAGGTTTATGATAGAACAAGGTTATAGTAGATGTCATTCTGACCACTGTGTTTATTTCAAGAGGCTAGATAATAGAAGTTATATTATCTTGTTATTGTATGTGGATGACATGCTTGTTGCAGGGTCTAACATGCAGGATATAAATGTGCTCAAAAGGAAGTTAGCTAATTCATTTGCGATGAAGGATTTGGGTGCTGCAAAGAAAATCCTTGGTATGAGAATAATAAGAGACGGGAAAAATTGCAAATTGACATTGTCTCAGGGTGGGTACATACAAAAGGTGTTGGAGAGCTTTAGAATGTAGAATGCAAAACTAGTTAGTACACCTTTGGCCAGCCATTTCAATCTAAGTAAGGAAATGTGTCCCAAGACATGGGAAGAGACAGATTACATGTCCAAGATTCCCTATCAATCAGCAGTTGGCAGCTTGATGTATGCCATGGTGTGCACAAGACCAGATATTGCACATGCAGTGGGAGTTGTGAGCATATATATGAGCAATCCAAGTAAAGAACATTGGAAAGCAGTACAGTGGATTCTCAGGTATTTGAGAGGTACTACCACTCAGGCATTATGTTTTGGAGGTTCAGACACTGTTCTACAGGGATATGTTGATGCAGATATGGAAGGTAATAAGGATAGCAGGAGGAGCACCACATGGTATGTGTTTACTGTAGGTGGAACAACAGTAAGCTGAATTTCGAAACTGCAAAAGGTTGTTTCACTTTCAACAACAGAAGCAGAGTATGTTGTTGTTACAAAGGCTAGTAAAAAGATGATTTGGTTGCAGAGGTTTATGGAGGAAGTGGGTAAGAAGCAGAAGGATAGTAGTTTGTATAGTGACATCCAGAGTGCCATTCATCTTGTAAAGAACTCATCATTCCATTCCAGGACTAAACATATACAGCTCAAGTACCATTTCATACGCTCTGTTCTGGAAGATGAACTGTTGAAGCTGGAAAAGATACATACTAGCCAGAATCCTACAGACATGTTCACAAAGGTAGTGACCAGAGAGAAACTGAGTTTCTGCTCGGTTTTAGTTGGCCTTCTAGCATGAAGGTGAAGATGAGAAATTTTCCAAGTCCAAGGTCCAGCAAGTGCAGCAGCGGTGGAGTTGTTGTGATCAGTCTCCAAGTGGGAGATTGTTGGTTGTGGAGCCTGATATCCAGATTCAGAGATATTATTATTCAGTTGTCCATACCCCAGGTTTGGTTATGATCCCGACATGATCCCCAGGGGGTCCGGGGGAAGCACCCCCAAGAAAGGGGGTTTGGGGGTGAAGCCCCTGAGAAAATATTTTGGGGCTGTTTTCGCCAACAGTTTTCGAACCCATGGTTTTGGGTAACCCGTGGTATTTTCCCATTGTATTTCCCTTATAAAAGAAAGACATTGTAACATGGATAGGGTTGATGTATTAGGTTTTATGCATTGTAAAGATCTCTGAGATTAGAAGAGAGACTATGATACAGTGAAGAGGAAGTGTAATGGCTGTGCTACAGGTTGTATCCCTTCACTTTGTTGGATGGTATAATAATAAGGACCGGCAACTTCAGTGTGGGCGGAGCCCATCTTGGGTGAACCACGATATATCTATGTCTCTCTTGTAATGTGCATGTGCGATTATATTTTCATTTATGTTTATTGTTATTGCTCTGTGATCCTGTTTTTCTAACAGTCTTTCCATTGCCTCAGCTGCTTCCACTTCTTATAATGCTGATCAAGGTACTTCAACGGGTAAAAATCCTTTCGAATGTGTTCGAAAAAATTCTCCCATGTGTCAATGGGGTCTTCTCTTTTCTCCATCTTTGTCGAAATATTCTCCCACTAGCAGTGCAAAGATGTTGACATCTTTAAGGATGCAATGGTGATCTTGTCAGTTTCTGAGAGTTGATTCACAGAGTAATAGGAATCCAATTGTTGAACCCAATTATTGACGGATTCCGCATCAATCTTGCCTTCTAGATTCAGTATGTCCAAATTCATTTGCACTTTTAAGGTGCTGATTTTGTTGGAGTTTGTTCTTGTCGGAAATGCTACTGAATTCGAATCAAATTGTGTGAGAATATTGTTGAACTGGGCGAACATCTTAGTTTGTTGTCGAGCCAACGCTTTCTCTATGAGATGTTGTGTCTCATTGATTGCATGTCTTTTTCCTATTTCTTCAGCCATCTTTGGAGGTAGTGTCTGCTTGGATTGTTGAGTCTGCGAGCGTGTTTGAACCGACATAAGTCAGGTAACTTTGCTAGAAGTGTCTATGCAAAACTTAAGCACGAACAAAGCTGATGCGCTCTAACGAGGCTCTGAATAAGCTCTGAGTCTGGTCTAATACCAATGATCCACTCGGGGCTAGGAAGCACGAGGGGGACAACAGTTCGACTGAATGAGTCAGATCTGTTATGACAGAAGCATAAGAAATAGAATAAGCAAGCAGGATTACACTACGCAGATAAACACAAATACACACACACAATATGCAGGAATGCAAACTGATCTTATCTATTACTATATGTAAAGATACAGACTGATAATATGTTAATTACAATAGTTTACATGCTTATATAAAGAGTGCTAAGATGCTTGGGTTCCTTCCCATTACGTTCAGTTACAAATAAGTTATAACGATTCGGCAGTTCAGCCGTTACAGTCGACTGGAAGATAGAGAAATAGTCTGTCGAAGTTCGACAGTCACAAGTCGCAAGGTGATGTTGCGCAAGTCGCAGGTCGACACTGCATGTTGATGTCGCGAAACTGTGAGGTCGTTGAACATGTCGAAGGTGCGAAGTTGTCAAAGTCATGTCGAAGTGGAAGCTTGTCGAAGTTGTATCGACGGAAATGACTTGTCGCAGTAGATGTCGTCATTTGAGAACAATTCCAACTACGATATGGATCAATGAATGATGAGTACCTCTTTTTTTCTTTACGAGCTCAAGGAAGATAAAAAATGCTTGATATAGCTCACCTTTGGGTGAGTCCAACCTCGTACATTTCATGAACACAAAGAAGGAGAGGTTCGGTTACATAAACATCCTACGATGTTTAATTTCACGAGTCCAAGGAAGGAAAACTCAGTGATTTTTCATGTTAAGGGAGTCTGAAATAATCTAAAGAGGACTCCAAAATTTGAATTTTTCGTAAAAGTTAGTCCCCGGACCTTAAAAAGTAAAAAATAATATTTTAAAGAACTCTCTTAGTCAAATTATGACTAAGGTATACCTTTCTCATAAATAGTCTTAACGGTCCAAAAAAGTGATAACCTATCACCGAATAGACGACCTTTCAAATACTGTTACAAGTCTGAAAGAGACAAGTGCACTTGAAAATATTTTCTTGATCGGGGAGTTTGAAAAGAGATTAAAGAAAAATCCCACGGTTCGGTTTTCTTGAGTTAATCATCTTTGTCCAAAAAAGGGATAAAATAACATTAAGTTGATACTTTCCTTTTTGTTTTACGAGCATGAATAAATCAGACTAAGATTGACACTGTTTTACTTGGGTTTAACAAGGATGAATCAAGCGTGAAAAAGTGCTTGGAATATCTTTCATGGTTCATATCCAGAGAACGAAAGAGAGAAATTAAGCTCGAAGAAGGTCAAAAAAAAAAATCCACCAGTGTGAACACTTTGAATGAACCTGTCAAAAAGTGGTCAAAACCCTAGAAAAAGGTATTAGGACATAATAAGTGTGAAGAATAGACCCTAAACAAAGGTTATTAATGTAAAAATAGGAAAAAATGACTAAGTGTAATGTATAAAAGAGGGTAAAATGAGGAATTACCCATTGTTATTTGGTCATTTTCACTCCAAAGAGAATTTTTACCTTGGTTGGGAGCCAAAATTCATCTGACAATATTGGGAGATCCAGGGAACCATTTAAACCACTGTCTGAAGAAGGTAAGTCCTCTCATCCTCCTCTTTCATTCCATTCATTGATTTTTTTATTTCAGGAAAGATTGGGGTTTTTCAAGGGACTTAGGGAAATAAAACTTGTGCCGAGGAATTTTCGCGCCCTCCCTATGATGAGGGATGCGAAAATTCTGATAATTTCGCACTATGGGCAGTAGCGGGGGCACGAAAATTATCAGTTTTCGTGCTCCCTACAATACCTAGGGCGCGAAAATCCACAGTTTTGAAAAAAGAAAAACTTGCCCCCATCTCATGCAATAAAAATTGGTTTCAATCTCTTAACTAGAGGTTCCCCTGATAATTTATAGGGGATTCCAAGTAAGAAAATAAAGAATGGTTGACTGGAAAGAAACACAACATGAAGGAGAGGATAGAGATTCCCTAAACGATGATAACACTCTATCTGCACTGAGAGAGTGTGGTTTATTGAAGTTTTCAAAACAAGAGGCATCAGGAAGAAAGGGAGGTTTTTTAAATCACATCATACAAATGTGGGATGGTGACATACAAGCTTTCCGCATAGGAGAGCATATCCTTGAAATAGAACTCAAGGACATTTACTTTTTGACCGATCTCTCCAAAAGAGAGAAACAATTTAATTTGACAGGAAACCGTGTCGCTGAAGAAACTACAGAGACCTACATTCCTCAATACTATAGACAAGGATCTTGCAAGAAAAGAGGGAAAGTGCTCATTGCTGACATTGTGATAGATCTTCCATTGAGGACAATCTTATACACTATTGCTTGAGTAGCGGGGAGTCTAGGGGATCACCACATGACCAAGGATCATATGACATACGACCTGGAATGCCTTGAACCCAAATTATTTAGGTAGTGTGAAGGAGTCTTGGTCAACATCAAGGATCAAGTAATTAAATGTAGCAACGAGAGAGTCATCCAGTTTGGATATGGGAGTATCTTGGTCACCTTATTTTTAGAGAGGGTGCCTCTATTGCATCCACAGATAGAGAGGCCTCACCGTCCCCCATCCGAGCCACAGATGGGGAGATGGAGTGATTATGTCGGGAGGTTTGGTGGGACACAGGTCTTAGCATTTGGCAAGGACTTCTTCTCTTGGCTCGAGGAGCAGATTGTGATGATAGAATATTATCCCTGTGCTGGTGTATACTTCTGTGGTGATATTGAATTGGCATTACCAAAGGATGATGACTAGGAGGAGTCAGGTATATGACCTTCCAACATTTTTTTGAATTTTTTAAGTTTATGTTACTTTTTGTTTTGTTTTGATCATGCGTAGAATATCTAATATATATGTCTGTAATGTTGTAGATAGAGGATCAATGAGACCAGCAGGATCCTCACCACTGAGGCGGCGAGGAGAAGAGTATCAGGATGAGGCAGGAGGATTCCATGATGTGGAGCAGAACCTAGAAGGACTGACCGTGGGTATTCCTACGATAGGGATGCTTGAGGTTCCTTATCATCTCCAGAGGCATATTGTGGGTGTGTTGGAGTGGATTGGCAGGTTGCTCTGTCATGTTGATAGGGAATTGGTGTGCTACCATGAGCACCGTGCACCTTGCGACTATATTTTAGTAGTAGTTTTGTTAGCGGCATTTACACAATATATAGGCTAGAGTGCCAATTTTTGCATGGGTTATGATCCCAATTTTTGTCTTTTGACGCATTACAATATTATATGTGACACGATAATTTTTTTTACATGATATACATATGGATCTATGAGTCTACTGTTTACCTATGATGACTTGTATGTTACATTTTTTACATGTTTTCTTATGATGTACTGATTATGTGTGGGATAGATGCCAATCCAACATATAGTTAGCTAATGAATCAGCCACTGTGTTGAATTGCCTTGGTACATGTTGATATAAAATATAATCAAATATTCATTCAAGGAGGCGTACCCTTCTGTATAAACGAAGTAATGTGGGATCATGGACAGTATAGATGCGGTTCAGTTGATACCACAAGCTAAGATTCTAGGTAGACTATAAAATGATGGATTCCAAGAGAAGAAACTTCAGTTAGAATTCCAATAACTACTTGATAATCTGCAATGTTATTTGTTGCAGGGCCTAAGTAGATGCCTCCCAAGTATATCAACTCGCCAGTAGGGGAATACCATACCCATGCTGCAGAAGCAAGGTTTTGGGTATGTTGACTGGCACCATCCATGAATCCAAAGTACGCCAACATCTGCGCATAAAAGTACAAGTCGAAATAAATGGTTGTGTACGAGATATGATCCTAACGCGCAAAAATTGAATCAAAATCACACTATAGATACACTGTGCTTCATGTAGGATGAACCTACTCATAAAATCTCTTCAGGTAAGCTCGTTATGAGGCTCTCCCAAAGGTGTACCATTGCAGTCCACAAGCTCGTAAGCTCCCTTCTTTAACACTCGTTCGATGACGTAGGAACCGTACCACGTGGATTCTAATTTTTCTTTACCTAATTTGTCATGCATTTGGTCATAGGTAAGACTAGGTAACCTTCATTGAAAATGCGAGGTTGAACAGATTTATCATATTGATCCTTAATGCGCTTTTTATGAGCCTCATTGGAGAGGGCAGCATCGCAGTGAGTTTCATCAAGCTTATCTAGGTACATAAACCATTCTTCTTCATTAGTCGTGTTAGGTAAGAGTTCAACGGCTAATTTGAGAGATGGTATTTCACATTCAATCAGAAGGATTGCTTCCAGGCCATAGACCAATTGGAATGGTGTAACTCGGTCGCATTTTTGACTGAAGTCTTGTAGTCCCAAAGGGATGAAAATAGAGCTAAGTTCCATTTTGATTTTTGGGTTCCCACCATGCGTTGGATCATTCTTTTCAAGACTTTATTAATTTCCTCTACTTGTTTGTTTTCATGGGGGTAATAAGGATTTGAGTTTTTGTGATGAAAACATAGTTTGGAACTTAGTTCATCCTTCATATGATTCCTAAAATAAGAACCATGGTTAGTTACGATGGCTTGCAGGACTCCAAATATGGAAATGATATGATTGAATATGAAAAGTGCCATTGTTTTTCCGTCTTTCGCATATGTAGTCATGGTTTCAGCCCATTTGGTAAAATAGTCAATAGCGACGATGGAATAACTATGACCCTTGGCTGAAGTAGGATTAAAGTGCATGAAATCAATACCCCATTTTGTAAAGAGGTCGATGAAAATAATAGGATGAAGTGGACCTCGGTGAGAACTCTTCTTAGAATGGAAGAATTGGCATGGAGGGCAATTCTTAACCGCTTCAACACAATCTTTGAAGATGGAAAACAGAAGTAGCCTAAACGCAAAATTTTATGGGTTGTATCCATCTTAGAAAGATGACCACCACAAGCTCCAGAGTGGAATTCATTAAGGACGTGTTCAACTTCATCAAGATTTAGCCAACGATGCAAAACATAATCAATACCACAACAATACAAAGTATTGATAATGATAAGATAGTATTTGGCGTGGTGTCTTATGTGACGATGTTCATCACGATTGATATCGTGCTGAAAACGTTGGGTTTGGAGATATAAGAGAATGTCTCAATACCAGGGATGAGTCGTTCCAATGAGGAACAAAGACTCGTCTAGATGAGAGTCAATGGGATCATATTGTTCATTGACATGGGGCAATGCACAAATAAGATCAGCAAATACCAAGGATTTTTTTGGATTTCCCTTTGGAAAACTCCAAATTGAATTCTTCGAGAACTACAATCCAACGGGAGTATTTCCCCCCTAGCACTTGATGTGTTAGGATATAATACATTGGATTGAATTTGGCAATAATGGTGGTTTTTTGGAGTAGAATGTAGTGTTGAAACCTCTGGACCGCAAAAACGGTTTCCAGAGCCAGTTTCTCCACATGTAAGTAACATGTTTTAAAGTCAATGTGACTCTTACTGAGATAATAAACTATATGTTCTTGACCACTATTGTTCTCTTGTTCGAGCACCATGTCGATGGTGGTAGTAGAAGCAGTGAGATGTAAAATGTAATCCCGTGTATAATTGGGGGGTTGTAATATGAGAGCATTGGTTAGGGCCTCTTTCAAATTTTCAAAAGATTGTTGGGATTCATCATCCCAACTGAAAGGAACGTCTTTCTTAAGAAGCCTCATGTATCCCCTAGTGATCATGGAAAAACTGTAGACAAAGCAGCGTAAAAAGTTTGCATGCCCTTGCAAAATTTGGAGTTCTGGAATGTTGGTTGGGGAAGGTAAAGCTAAAATAGCCTCCACCTTCAATGGATCAAGGTGAATGCCATACTTGGAGATTATGAATCCTAACAATCTACCGGATTCAACACAAAATACACATTTTTGAGGATTCAAGAGAATGTGTAGTGGCAGCACCGTAAGAATATGGAGCTCAAATGATTTGGATGGTCTTCTCATGCAGAAGAGTGAGCGGGTAAGTCATCCAGGTAAGCTTCCACAAAATGCTTGATATCGTGAAATGAGTACGACATGGCCCGTTGAAAAGTGGCCCCAACGTTCTTGAGACCAAAAGGTAATTTGCGATATACAAAGGTCCCCCATGGGTAGATAAAAGAAGTCTTGTGTTGGTCTAATGGGAGTATCTCAATCTAATTATAGCCAGAGAAGCCATCCATAAATGAAAAGATGACACTCGCGGCACAATTATCGATCATTTGGTCAATAAAGGGAATTGGATAGTTGTCTTTAGTACAAGCTTTATTCAAATACCTATAATCAACACAAATCCTAATCATACCTTTTTTCTTAGCTACAGGAACAATATCGTACACCCTGTCTGTCAATGGGACAGGATAAATGAAACCAGCTCGAAGAAGTTTTTCGACTTTTGCTTTAATAGATGCATTTTTGTGGGGATGAAAGGGTTGGATTTTCTGTCGAACAGGTTAGGCATCGAGATAAAATTAATATTCATGGACCACGATGGAGGGGTCAATCCCTGGCATTTCTTCATAACTGCAGGAAAAAACATCGCGGAACTCCTTAAATAAGGCAGTATAAAATTCCACCTCAATAGGTGTACAGGTTTTGCCTAAATGGATATGTTCCATGATACCAGGTTTCATGGAGAGGTCGATTGGAATGATTTCCATGATGTTCGCTAGATTTCCCTCGGAAAACACATCATGTGTAAGGATGGGAATCTAAGATGTTTGGACAATATCTGGTGGAAACGATGGATTTTGTGTTGGGTTCTACTGCATGGATCATAGGAAAGGATGACCTATGATGATGATATTTCCATGGTGGTTCATCAATGCTCATGATCTCCATAATAGACTCGTCAGAAGGAAAAATCTGTGATAGGGAGTCAATAGAGGGTAAGGATGAATTGATCTGAGATGGGAGACGTTCCACCATATTGTGGTCGATAGTATCAATCCAATCAGAAGTAGATTAAATCATGTGGTATGTTGCTTGATTGAGGTTCAGAGGGATGCAACCACCAATGGTTTCGCACTCATCGAGACTCGGTATAACCCAAGAATCATTAGGTTCGTGGGGTTGAGCAGTAATCGACAAGATCATGTTGATCGAAAATATTGGGGTGGTAGCTCCGAGAATACTCCAATGATGGAGGAATCCTTCAGAAGACCAACACCAATGTCTTCATAGTGATGCTAAGCTTGTGTCAACATCGGGACATTATTGGTAGTGTTGGAATGGATATCCGTAGTGCAAAAATCTAATTGACCAATGGTGACAATTTTCCCTTGATGAGGAAATTGTACCAAACGGAAAATTGAGTATGCTACAATGGTCATGGCATAAAACCAATTACGGCCAAGTAGGATGTTGTGATCCAATAGATCATCTACGAATTCGACATGGATAGATACGGTTTTCCCCCCCAATTCTACAGCGAGTGATGGGATGAGTCCGTAAGGTTGGAAACCATGGCCATCAAAAGATTTAAAAGTAGTGGCATACTGAGTTACCTCCAGAGAGCCGATATCTCTCCAGCAAGACTAAGACATGATAGAAGTGGAAGCACCTTCATCCAAAACGGTACGATGGATGTTGTTTCCACAAATATTAGTATGAATCTGAAAATCCAATTGATGAGAGAGTCTCAGCTTAAAGTTTTCCAAATTGAACGTAATAATGTTGGAAGAGTCTAGGTCAACAACTCCTAGTGATGATAATAAGGTTCTACGCTGAGTAGGGAAATGTTGTAGAACTTCGATGGTGTACATTGCACAAGGTGCTTGAGCTAAATCCTCAACAATGTTGTAATTTTGGGCAGCTCATGCGCTTGGATTGAATGTCACTTTTTGAATGGTGGCCATTGGTGGGGGCAACATAGTGTCAGTAATAGGCCTTTCGATATGAGAGAGCCAGTAGAGGGACGAGCAGAAGGAGGATATTCCATGGGAGATTTATCTTTTGAATTCCCATTCTTGTTTGAATTCAGAATAGAATCATACGTCTTTCATCGAGTGGATATATGGACAGTCTCATTACTCATCATGAGGATATTGTGATTCGATGATGTCTCTAGTTGCATGGGATCATTTTGGTTTACCCATTGCTCTGGGGTATGTGTGACCATTTTCTATTGTTGGTGTGGGAAATGGTTAGTTAATATTTCCAATAGGGAAGAACCTTTAACAAATTTTTTAACTTCCTCTTTATAAGGACAATATTTTGTATAGTGGTCTTCCTAGAAAATAAGGTAGCAAAACTTAGCTTTCTGTTTGGATTTGTTATCAGCATTGGATTATTGTGGTTTGGGATTTTCCTGTTAAGGAGAAGGATTTTTGGATTTCCCTTTATTATTCTTCTTTTTTCCTCTGGATTATTGTTATGAGGATTGAACCATGTTCACCTCGTAGGTCTGAGTAGGAGAAGTAGTGTTTTTGGATGCATCCTGGTATGGAAGTGGGGCAGAATTTTTTTGTTGTCCACTATATTTGGTTGTAGGCTGGGCCTTCACTGAACCAACTACACCATCAATAGGTGGTTCGGTAGCGGGCCTAGATGGATCACCAGTGGGGTGAGGGGCATGAGGAATTAGTTCATATAGAGTTTTGGCTTAGGAGTAAACCAAGTCGAAATACTTAGCATGACTGATCTCCTTCTCTTCCGTGACAGCCCCGCCCATTGTAGCATCCCTAACAATAGGTGGAAGTAATGACGTTGTGAACCAATTGGCTAATAATTGGTCGGGAATAGGATCCTTAATTAACCTTCGCTGTCTCCTCCACTCATGAATATGATCAGAGATGTGTGTGGAAGTATATTTTTGCAACAAAGTTAAAAGGTCCATGCCAGTTTCATATCGAATAGAAAGTTGTAAATGTGTCAAAAAATGCATTGCAAGAGAGTTGAAATCTCTGAAAGAGTGTTGTGGCAGCTCAATATACCATTTAGATGTTGTCCCAGTGAATATTCGTTGGAAGAGTCATAATCGTACATCGAGTAATCCATCAATGAGTTCGAAGAATACCAAAGATGAAAGGTCATCATGTGATTTTTTGGGTCTTCCCCGAGTTTGGCATTGAATTTTGTGATATTTGATGGTAGTTTGGTAGGGATAGGTGGCCAATGTGGTTCATCGGGAAGGTCCAATGTTTCTAGGAAGGGTAGTTGTCTATTAGCTTGCGGGTATGAATAATATTGATGGGCTATTGGGACTCTTGTCGGGCCCTGCACTGCAAATTGTTGCATATTATACCCATACATGCTACCCGCGAGGTACTGTTGGAAGTTATGTGAGTTTGAGACCATAGGGTTAACCAATTGTTGGTTGGGAATCATAGGATTTACCAATTGATTTAGAATCGAATTGTAGACCGATTGTTGAAAATTGTGTTGGGTGGGATTGAATGGCGTAGATACCTGGGGTGGTGGGAGCCATGTAGGGTTCCCAAATACTTGTTTGGGTGGATTAACCATGCCTTGATTAGGGGGGAATCTGGCAATGTGGAGCCCATGGATTGTTCGTTCTGCCTTGATTGAGAGACAAGGTTTGGGGAGGTGGGATCCATTGATTGTTTGAGACACTAGGATAAGGTAACCCAAGATTCATATTAGGGTTAGGGGGATAAAAATATTGATGTTGATTTGTGTGTCCCCCAGCAGGATTTTGGTTGCCAAATGTATGTTTCCCCCCATTAGGTGGGATTTGTGGTCCCCATGAATGAAGTGGGCCTAACAGAGGAGGTTGGTTATTGGTCCCGCTTGGGGTACCAACCAAAGTTTGTCCTCCAATAGGTGGGGTTTGTGGTCCCCATGGAGCATATGGTCCTGGCGGAGGAGGTTGGTTGTTGGTTCTGCTGGGGCACCAATAAATGGTTGTCCTCCATAGATAGTGTAGATTGTGTATGAAGATTGACTTCCAGTCACAACAGGTGTCTAACAATAGCAAGAGACGACCTTCCAATGGAAACATTGGAAGAGATTGACTGTGCAGGTTGGTTGGTTGCATGGTTAGTACCGATTTGTGAATATGAGTGTGCACGAATTCCATATGATACGGGTAACGGTGGGAAAGTATAGTTTTTCCCCTCACTAGGAATGTTCCCTGAAGAAGAACCAAATATTTCATTTGGTAGAACATGGGGGGAAGGTTGAAGGGGAGTTTCCAACGTTAATTGCATAGGTGCTGGAAAAGTGTGGAAATAATTGAGGGCTTGGCCCAAAGTCATGTTCCATAATGATGAAAATGGATAAAAAATGTTTCCTGTCCTTGGATCCTTGGGTAAAGGTTCAAAATAGATCCAATATGTGGGTCCAGATCGACCTACGAATGAAGTGCCATAGGTAGTATCGTAGGAGGTGGATTGGAGGGATCTGGAATCACGAGGATTTACCACTTCAGATGTGGATGCTGGTGGGAATTTTGAGCTCAAAGCCATTATTTGTGCATCTTCACATCTAAATTTTTCCATCGCCACATGTTCGTGGGATAAACTAACAAGTTTTGCTTGTATGGATGCCATGATTTCATGGCCCGTAGGAATCTCAAGAGAAGGCATTCCAAATGATCTATTAACAAAAGATCCAAATTCGTAGTTGGGCATGACTGAAGTAGTATGTATGAAAAGTGGGGTCACCAACTATACTAAAGGTTGGTTAAAGTTTGCATCGAACTGGATCGTTGTAGAAGGGAAAGGATCAAATTCCTTGATAACCTCAATATATCCTTTGGGGATATAATTTTGTGATGGCATTACCAAGGCGAAGCTAGTTTCCAGAGTAATAATAACTTCCGACACAACGTCAGCTTGTGGTGGGAAACTAACCTTAGGTTCTATAGTGGTTTCCAATGTCATACTAACTTCTGGTACTACACTATTCTCTGGTACTACACTATTCTCTGGTACTGCACTAGTTTCTGGTACTGTGCTAGGAGTTTGGGGTACCATATCAACTAGTGGTGTCGTACTGGTTGATTCTGGGACAATCCCCCAACCTGATGATCGGGTAGTGGGGGGAGTGGGTATGCGTGAAGGTGGCATGTGACTAGTTCTAAGCACAAGTTATTGACTCTTTCCTTGTTGTATTCACGATTTCCTTTAGTCCTCCATGGAACAAAATTAATTGATCTGGGGGATTTCTCACTAAAAATAACTCAAAGAACCTCAAGAAATCGAGTGTGCAAAAGGGGAGCCATAAAAAAGAGGTGCACAGGCCAAAAAATAAAGTTCGAAAAACTATACTACAACCGATTTCACAGCAAGTGAGCAATAAAAAAGAGGCCAGAAAGCCAACAAGCAACACTAATAAAATAGAAAAGACCCTCTACAAGGTATAAGAGCAAGCAATTATCCTATCTAAGGTCCAAAGACCTTAGCAGATCGTATCCTTCGCAAGGTGATGAAATCCAAGTCGGAAAATACGAAGTGAGAGGCCAATATAGATGAAGAGATATCCCTCTACCGAAGGGGATCCCGGGTAAAAGAGCCCTAGAAGAATGGTCACTAGGATTCCTCGTTCATGACATGTATGGGAAGGTTTACTAGAGTTTCTGCTTTTTGGCCCTTTTACAACCAGTATGGAAGCCGAAAAATATAATGAAGACAATGGATTGATGTCCTTAGGTGCTAAGTGGAGTGCGGTATTCCACAAAGTCCGTCTAGAACTAGTCCTCACTACTTAACCCCGTGGAACGGGAGGCCCCCCAACAATTGGTTTATAATCGTGTCAAAAAAGACAAGAGGATTTGAGCACCCTAAGAGAAAAAAACTATGTCTCAAATGTATAACGACAGGGGGGAATTATTTGGATTCCTATCCCTGATGTCCTACCTAACTACACAATTATTTTATGTCCTCAAATGAGGTTAATATGTGTTTAGTTAGGTAATTAATTTTAAGGGCTTGTTGTTTTACTCAAAAGTTAGTGGAAGTGCAACTTGATGGTGTTAAGACCTGACTCAAAGCATGCATATATGGATGAATCTATGCAAATATTCATTTTTCAATGAATTTCTATCTATAGAAAGGAGAGAGTTCTTTCATTCCCAAAAATGTAAAAAGCATAAACACAACTTCTCAAAAAGAGAAAAACCACTCACTTTTATTTTTCCTTTTATATTCCAAACCGAAATATGAAATACTCTTTCACACTGAATCTATCCAAAAACAAATCGAAAAACAAGCTCGTTTGTTTTCTTTTCTACTTCAAATGAGTGTTAAAATGACAAGTAAATGAAAAAATGTTCTATGGTTGCAAAAATATTCCAATCATTAAGTAAGAAGGGGAAAGAGATTTTGAAAAGTTTCCAAGCAAATTTGAAGAATTCAAAGTATGCAAATATCCTTTACAAAATAAAAATATTCAATAATCTCTCCCAAGGATGCAATTGAATGTGCAACCAATTTCTTTTCTTCGAACAAAATGACCAATTTTGTAACATAAAACAAATAAGTTTAAATCAAAGATCTCTTACTTTGTCACTTCAATCTCAAAAAATCCAAACCATGAACAAATAGTCAAGCAAACCAAGCCAAACTTCTTAGATTTGCAGATCAAGAATAGAGTGAGTTATTAGACCAAATAGAGAGGTTAAACAAGGTTGTGAGAATGGTATAAATGACTATAACAGTCTTCTAGTTTCCAATTCGCTAACAACTTCCACAACTTCACTCTATAATTGAAGTAAGGGTCCAAAAGAAAATCCAAACATGTAAGAATCAAACTAAGATCACACAGGTCTGATCTGGATAAGAGTGCTAAGAACAAGCCACAAACAAAAAGCAAAGAGAAACCGAGCAAAAACTAAGTTTCAGTGTGCAACACACAAAATTTTCGCTCCCAGTAAGACCACCCAGGCACGAAATTAGGATATTTTCGCGCTCTAGAACACTGAGGGGGCACATAAATTATTGAATTTTTTCTCAGTGGTGTATAGGAGGGGTGTGAAATTTCATTGTAGGGAGATAGGGGTGAAGGTCTGAGAAGAAAATTATGAATTTCTTGAGTTTCCAGACCCATAGAACTTAATAATGAGGATCAAAATGGTAAATAAAGGTCCAAAACTAGTAAATAATAGAGATCAGAGATCAAATCTTGAAGATTTGATGGAAAAATGAAACCCGGTATGTCCCTAGAGGAGTCACCAATTTATGTTCTATTAAATTTGTCCTACGAATAGTTAAACCTACTCAAAGATTAAACTATGTTCAAACAAGCTTAATCTAAGACAGAAGTGAAACAAGTGGCTATTTACTCTCCTAGATATAACATAATACATAGGATTCAAATACTAAGACTCCGAGAATGAATAATTAAAGTCACCTTGAATTCGTCGGTTGTCCTAGCTCCAGCTTTACACTTGATCTCCAAGAAGTGAACCTGTTTAATCAAGACAAGAAACAAAACCTCCAAGTACTATATGAAATGGTTAAGATCTAATTTACATAGAAAACATATCATGTATCTAACTAGATCAACAAACACAATATGGGAGAATAAGACAAGTTTATATTAATGAAAGCTAAGAAGGCTTTTACAAAGCTACCCTTGATGTCCAAGCAACAACTTCCACTTCCAATCCTTTCCTCTTGCTACCTATGCAAATCCCTTAAGACCATAGGTTTGATGCCTCCAAAAATTATCCCTTAGCTCATGGATGGCTTCCTTCTTATAGGATTTGGGATACCAACCACTAGGAGTGAATAATGGATCTAAGTGAGGTGAAGGTGGATCAAATAGGTGATTCATCCCAAGGAAGGTGAGATTCGAGAGGAACCTCCATCCCAAAAATATCTCCTTCGAATCCAAGATCCAAGGTTCAAGGGATAAGGTGGTTAAGGGAATTTTTGCACCCTCAACACTGAGCATAGTGTGAAAAAATTGTAATTTTCACGCCCCTGCAGGCATGCAGAGCACGAAAATGTTGTAATTATGCACCTTGCACCACTAGCAAGGTGCAAAAATATGGGAAACGTGGATCTTGCAATGTGGCATTCGACCATGAGAAGTTGGATTTGCCTCCAAGAAAGGCTAGGGAGGGGACCAACTAGGTTGAAATGAGTCTCAACACTTGCTAGGAGGTACGACCATTAGGTTCTACATGGTGATATGACATGAAGACCCAGAATGGTGTTCAAAGTTGGACTTTGAGGTATAACACTTGTTTACATGCATATGTACACACCACAAGTTCTTTTTCTGGGTCTGCAATTTTAAGAATTTGAGCACTTGTGAGAAGCTTCTTCAATAGCTAGAATATTTCCTCACATTTTTGGGTTCATTCAAATTTCATTCCCTTCTTTTGCAAGGAAGTGATTGGGTGTGCAAAATTGGGAGAATTCTTAAATGAATATTCTATAGTAACCAGCAAAACCCATAAAATATCTCACATCTGTCACATTCTTTGGAGTTGGCCAATTCATAATGGCTTGAATCTTTTCTGGATCCACTGAGATTCCTTCCTCTGAAATAATGTGACGCAAATAATGAATTTTATTTTTGTAAAATTCACATTTGCTCAGCTTTGCATACAAATTATTCTCCTTTAACAATTTTAAATCCATTCTCAAATGTTCTTCATGCTCTTCTTCATTCTTAGAGTAAATGCGAATGTCATCTATAAAAACAAGAACAACTTGTCCAAATATTTGTGGAAAATGCTATTTATGATACACATGAAGGTAGCTGGTGCAAGAGTGAGACCAAATGGCACCACTACAAATTCATAGTGTCCATACCTTGTTCTAAAGGTTTTCTTGTGAATATCTTTTTCCTTAATCCTTACTTGATGGTAACCAGAACTCAAGTCAATCTTTGAAAATAATTTCTTCCCTCTCATTTGATAAAAAATATCATCAATTCAAGGAAATGGATACTTTTTCTTCATTGTCACTTTATTCAGATGCATGTAATCAATACATAATATGAGTGTACAATATTTCTATTTCAAAAATAATAGAGGTGCTCCCCATGGAGACACACTTGGCCTTATGTACTTATTTTGCAATAGTTCTTGCAATTGCATTTTCAACTCTAATAATTTTGGTGTGCTCATTATGTAAGGTGTCTTAGACACTATTGCAGCTCCTGAAAAAAGATCAATTGCGAAATCAATGTCTATCTTGGGAGGTATTCTTGGCACTTCCTCAGGAAACCCATCCTTAAACTCTTGTAGCACATGATAATCCTCTAATTTTGGAATTTCATTTTCTGATTTGTCCAAAATATGGGCTGCATACAATTGACAAACTTTCCTACAAAATTTCTTCATCTGCATGGATGAAACATACGCAACATAAATTTTCTTTGGAATTCCTTTCACACCCCTTAGGTTTCCTTCATCACCAATGCACTCAAAACTCTTATTGTAGCCATCAAGTTTAACTCTATGTGCTTCCAACCAGTCCATTCCAATGAGAATGTCGTATGAACCAAGTGGTAAAATATTCAGATTTGCACAAGTAGACAGTCCACCCATATCTAATGAACATTTCTCCACCATTTCACTAACTTTTCTCTTGGTTCTTATGGCTAGTTGAACCAACCATGACTTAGTATGTTTGTCTTAAAAGCACCAATCTCAAAAATTTTAGGACTGATATAACTGTGAGTAGATCCAAGGTCACTCAAAATAGAAATAGATTTCTTAGCAATATTGCCTTCAACCTCAACCACAGTTGATTGATGATCTGCTTGGCAGTCCTCTAGTGCAGCATAACTCCTAGGAACATTCCTTTCCACTTGACCCACAGTTTCAACTTCATGAATGTTGTGAACTTGCTCTGCACTCCCATTTCTATGTGGACAATTTCTAAGCAAATGGTCCTCTCCACATCCCCAACATTGAAGTGGCTCTATTGGCTTGTCTCCCATCATCTTAGTTGGCTTTGTCACAACTTGTTCAAGAAACAGTTGTGTGTCATTATTCAAGTCAGCCAAAGGTATATTAATTGTGAATTTTGGTTTTCATTTGTGTATTTTTACCATATGAGGTTTCATTTAATGTTCAAGGGCCAACCACTAGATATGCCCTATTATCTATTGAATAGCCTCAAGAAGATGGTCGTCGTCATTCTCAAAACCCTAGGTGATGCTGATAGGAGCATTTTCCACTCTAGTTTGGTTAAAATACTAGTTTAGCATAGGTTGGTTGAATTAAATGATAGTTGGGAAGCCTTCCTGTCTCATAACCAAATTGGGGAAAATCAATGGTGGCTGAAATATAAACCAAAGACTAGGAAGAAGAAACGAGTTCCTATCCTAACAAATGTTCATGATGAAAAATCAGTTCCTAGCATGCCAAATATATAAGGTTCCAATCATGGAAACAAATCTCATCCTAATTCTTATAAACCCTAGTTTGATTCTCCATTTCCTCCAGAAAAGGGTAAAGAATTGTTAGATAAAATGCCCAAAATAAAGATAGAACGTTATGATGAAACAAGTAAGCCACCAATCATTTTTGCCAATCGAAGCTTTACAAGGAGTATGGTTGGCTCCCTTCCTCTCAAGAGAGACCTGCAAGATGCAAAACCACAGGTTATTGACCTTAGTTTCTCAGATGAAGATCCATTGAACAGTCATGAAAGTGTTGAATCTACCGATCAAAACGGCCCCAAATACACTTACGATTCAACCTCTTCTACATACAATAGGATTGTTGGTGGTGGTCACCATTCATAAAAATCATATCACGAGGTCAATCAAATTGAAAATTATTGTTGTGAAGATGTATTTGCTCAAGATGTCAATCCCTCTCCACCTTTGTATGATCAAATGTTGAAGGATCTAATTTCCTGGTTAGAAAACAGAAGTGAAAGAGTTAGAATTGATAAATGGTTATCTCAAGGATGAAAACATAAACCTAAAAGTTAGTATATCTCAACTCGTTGAAGAGAGAGATAAACTGAAGACTAAGAAGGTTCAGTACAAATCTAAGAAGGATATCATAACCCATAAGGGAAAAAAATGGTATGTGTAGAATAATTCTAACAAGGTGAAAATTAATAATCTCAAGGAAAAATTGAAAGAAGCAAGGAGAATTTCTCATGTATAAGTGTCTATCGATGCTGCACACAGAGCTTAGAATTGGTTTTGCTTATCCTACAATTTTGTTATGCTTGATACTTCTCTGTTATTATAATTTTGATTATCATTTCATGCTCATGGATACAATGCATAAACTATAACTCAGGTCTCTTCAATTTTTGTCCCATTTATGAGATGGCCCATGCATTCCATATCAACCTAGGTAGTTCCTATAATTGTGCTCCGAGTTATGAAGACCCAAGATAGCATTAAAGACATATTCTACAGCTAGCATCATAATGATTCGACGGAGTAAGCGCAAGATTATTCATTTAGTTATTTACAATGAACTCTCTCTCGTACCTATGAACCATGTGGCTTTACCGAGTCAATATATTAGCATTTAGATGATGACGTTTGTAAGTGTCATCATCCAACATGTAATGGGAATTCATGAGTTAGTCTATTTTGGGAAATTCAGTTGTACTAGTTTGATGAGTCGACCCATAAGTCTTGGGATGTTAATCGTAATCTTGTGTTATATACACAAGTCCATTTGAGTATCAAGGGGATTTCAAGGAGTACCAGGAAGAAAGCTATTAGGAGTTTCATGTAGCATTTATTCATGTTTCAATTGTTTTGAACTTATTCTAAGACAAGTTGATTATGAGACAGCTTCGCTATCTTGGTACTATTGTGAATTTTACTTCATTACTAAAAAAAACTCCTTTCTATTTCTTCTATGCTTATATATAGTGTTGGTATAATCCTTTTGTGATCTATTACCATAGATGTTCATATACTCTTCATATACTCTTCAGATGCCTGTAATTACAATATGTTTTAATAACTATATTTTCATGAAATGATAAATGTTTTATTATGATGGTGATGTATATAGTTACCTTTTAAATATGTTATAATTATCATTCAACTTTGTTTTGGATCTAATCATGTCACTGTTAATCTCTTATTCAGCCTTACATAACAGTTTTTGGTCATCATTTTCTCTCATGTGGGATGGGGTATACTTTAGTTAGTTAAACTAGATTAGTTACAATTTTTAGTAGCTAAGAGAAATTTCTTTCTTCAAATATTGAAACACATAATCAATTTAATTTTTGTTGGTAATTAGGTTGCATTTTATATATGAGTTAATTGCATCTTAGTGGAGGTAATCAGATTTCCAAACCTTAAGTCTCTTAACCTTTAGAGAGCGAAAATTTGTATATGCAACAAGTCCTTTATTCCTGTGAAACATAGCTATTCCAAACAAATGGAGAATTGTTTTAAGGAATATTTTTGACATTTTTTTTCTTGTCGATGAGTGAAAAAAATTGCCTGTCAATAGGCCCAAGATGCAAAATCCCTCATTTTCTATACGTTGAATGAAATGCTACCAGCTGTTAATTCTTGGCTTGGACCTGCCACTTAAAGTTGTGTGAGGATATTGCAGGCAGCCCACAATCACTTTTTTTTCCACTCTCTATGCCAAATCATAGTTTGGTAGGGTGGGTTAAGTCATGTGTGTTATTTTTTGTTCAGATTCCCTCAAATCGATGCATAAGCCTCCATGTGGCTTGGACATTTTGCATTTCTCAGCATAACCAAAAAATATATTTTCCACCCTCCAGGTCTGAACTACATTGAAATAATTTCCTTCCATTCAACATATTTGTTATATTAAACATATTTGTTATATTAGATAAAATGGCCCTTAGCTACCTCCCATGTAAGTGTGTCCTCCAGTGCTTTGTTTGCATTCCTCATGAAGTTGAATAGGATGGGATTTCTTGATGGATAAGGCACACCATTGTCGATTACCATGATGAGGATTGCATTGTCACATATTCCCTGTCGATAACCCTTTGTAATGAGTGATGAAGGTTCTTCCCAAAAATATCTTTTGATTGTTTCATTTGGAGTGATGGGTGGCATTTTATTGCATATACTTCAAGTTGTGAATGCTAGAATAAGCCCTATCTTTTTTATAGGGCATATGTCTATTTGGTACCGGTCGTTAGCCTCTAGGATATATTTAATCAAAAGTTTAACAAATTATATGTCAAGGGGAATGATTGAAAGAAGCAAGCCCATCCTTTTGAGATTCAAAGTGGGAATTTTTTGACAATTGGCGTTTCCCTACACTGCAACAGTCCACAATTTGATTCCTTTTTAATATGCTTTCCATATAGGACCTCAACCATAGCTCCTTATATCCAGGCCATACAATGTGTATGAGCCCCTCTTATTGGTGTCAATATGATGATTGTGAGAAATGAGTAAGATGGATCCCAATTTTTACTAATCGGATATTTTCAAGTGTTTGAAAATATGGGGCATTGTATTATTTATCTATTTTATTAACGGAGACAATGAAATATTGGAAAAGAATGGCATGGAGTATAACGTTTGAGTCCATGACTTGAATATGTGAGAGCTTTTCCTTTCCCCCTCTTTTTTAAAATCATAATGATATCTAACCAATGAGGGTTAAAGGACGAAGGAGGGGGGTTGTTTAGGGAATAATTTTAAGGTGCTTAGCCTTGTAAACGGGATTTTTTTATATTAATGGTAATTGTAAGGAAAGGGTTTAACAAAGTGAGGGTTAGTGAAAAAAGGGAGGGGCCTTTTATTTACCTTGGGTGTTTTTTTGTATTTCATTCAGGAGATGGTAATAATGATAAAATAAGAACATGAATTTTAAAAAATATTTTTTTTTCAAAAAATTCATTAAAAAGGCGTATAAGTGTGAACAATGGAGGGGGGAGATTTTTACTTTTTGGAATGCAGGGTAATGATGGCTAGTAAATTTATTAATAGAACACTCGACTAAAATTGATTTTTGAAAATAAACTAACTAGAATTAATGACCTTAACTTGACACAAGTTTTAAAGCATGACATGGGGGTCAAATGGTGACATGTTTGGTGAAATGAAATATGGGCATGATGAGGTACTCTTCACCCTTGAATTGATGATACAGAGGGAATAGCATGATGACACAAATGATAAGAACCAATGAATTGTAAAACTTGACTTACTTTTATGAACAAAGTGCACATGAAAAAACTTCCAACAAGATGTGTTAAGGACAATTGACGATGTATATGGTGGAATTACATATGGACGAGAAGAGGACATTGTGTGTGACTTCATGGTTTAGATGAAATGAGATAATGAAATCATTAAGTATGATCACCGTCGACATTATGTTCCAACACTTTGGAATCATGATGATGTTGATACATCAACGTATATCCAACCAAACAACCAATAGAAGTGTTGGTGCCCAAGTTTTGGTTAGTTGTTGTGCGCCAAGCCAATAAAAGTTAGAATTAGGTGCACCAAACATAAAATAGTTAACAGCTGCGCACCAGCAACAACTTCTAGTTTTGATTACTCCACCCTAAATAAGGCATATATTTCGAAAGTTTTTTTTTATTGGTTGGTCCAATTTCACAGAGTTAGAATTGTCATTATGCTATTAATAGTATTGTTTTGAATATTCATATAGCTCTCTAATGCCATCTTTCTGAGATTTAATAGTTTCTTTGATGTTGCTGGTAGTACAACCTTGCTCTGATAAGGAAGACTCAGTTGAATGTAACTATGTGTTCATAATGAATATGAGAGGTGTGATGTATTGGAATATCTAAGCTATTGAGATGATTATCTGTTAGTTAGAGTAATATCTTCTTGTTGCCAAATTAATAGAATGAAGTTAGTGTTTTTGTATGTTTTCCTACACACTGTCTCCATCAATGTATGATTATGAGTTGTGTATTTGCTAAATGTTTTTGAATTATGGATCTGATGTATGTGTTGAAATGAGTTGTTAGAATGTTAAGTAGAAAAAACTTATTCCCTCCTACGCAACCCTGATTTAGGTCTCCATGTAAGTTTTGTGTGCATCTCAGGTGATATTGTACTATGTTCACAGAGTATTGAAATTCGCTCATGCTTATGGGGTTTTTGTTGGTCACATAAGTTGAACCCTGGGTCTGAAAAACTGCTACCAATAATGGTTCTGTTGTTGGGACCTGACAGGGATGGTGTTGGGATGATGAAGTAATGAGGTGGAAACCTACCAAATATGAGATTGAGAAATGGCTGGAGAGCAAGGAGGGTGAATTCATGTAGAAAGAGATTAAAGATCCACAAATTTTGGCCCAAGATTGGAAGGAAAGGTACATTTTCTCTAATATGCATAAAGGTTTCTTTTGCGAGTTTCCTATTTTGTTGTATGAATGGGTACATAGGTAGTATGAGATAAATACTACCTGGAGCGCACCTTGGATAGTAATTTGGACTAAAGAAAATATTAAAGAATCGAAAGATATGAAAAATGCATGGTCTAGAGCTATGGATTTCTAGTTCTTGTGCATAATAGAAGGTTATATCATAGAATTTTCTATAGAATCTAGTGAATCATATAATCACCACAAAAGAAATACTTGAAGAAGGTCCAAGAAAAAGGTTCTTGAAGCTAGTTCCACTATGGATAAAGATATTGTTCGTGGAGATGGGGCTGATGACACTAAACCTTGATAATATGGTAGCGTAAGCACTGCACTGCAGGGGGGGGCATGAGGGAGTGAGAGAAATGGTAGGAAAACCATGGATCCAAAAGAGAAAAGACTCTAGAGGGATAAAATACAATAAATACAAGCCAAAATAAGACTAGTTGTTAGAAGAAATAAGTAAGAAAAGTAGATCAACGGAGAAGATAAGTCATATCAAAGAGGAAAACATAATGGCACATATGGGACTGCATAAAGAGAATGTGCAAAAGGTTCCTCTATACCAGAAGGGTGCACAGAGTCAGGGAAATAAGAGTGCTAAGAGGAGGAGAGACCTCCCAAGAGGCATGGAATGGAAGAAAGTGAGAGCTCCAATTAGAACAATGATGTCAAACCCCTAAGGCTAGAAGGAAGGAAGAATTAAGAAGATATGCAAGAAAAAAGAGGATGGATGAATGGATCTTCTTGCATAATTAGAAAAGAGACTGCATAGCTAGATTCGAACTTCCCTGGATATAGTAATGTCATAAGACGTGCTCCATAAGGTGATATTCCCTTTGGCCTAAGCCCCCAATGTTCTTTATCAAATCAAGAAAAATAGTTACTAATTGAGTTTGTGCAAGAAGAATGACCAGGAGATGAACTAGATCCAAGAGAAGTGCAAGTTAGTCCTACATAGAGGATTAACCCAGATATACAAAGTTCAAGAAGCATTAGTATTATTCCAAATCCACTGATCGCAAGTGGATGTACGAATCCATGTATACCTACAAGGATGGAGATGATGTCAGATTCTACCTTGCGATTGCCCTAATTTCATGGAACAAGAAAAAATGATGCACAACAACATTGGTTTACTTGTGAGGCAATTTGGGATGTAAAGAATGTTATGAATGAAGATGTTAAGAATGCACAGTTGAAGACCACGTTCAAGAACAAATATTTGATGTGGTACATGAATTATAAAACCACACCCATCGCAGGTCAGCCCCACTCGTTGGATACCATTAAAAATTACCTTTTGAAGTAATTTCAAAAGCAAAAGTCTGAGTCACAATGTATCAATGAGATTATGGAAATCAAGCAGAGAGTGAGCCAAACTCTTTGGGACTATGATCAAAGGTTTAAGATTTTGTTGGACCGACTGAGCTTTCAGATCATGGACGTACAACACCATGAATGGTTTATCATGGGGTTGCTACCACATATTAAATTTCATCTGATAGAGAAAAAGGATAACACTCAGTCGGATTCCCTAGAGATTTCCATCAAGTTGGAAGTGACTCCTAGAGGGGAGGCATCGCTAGGAATGGTACAGGTTCGAACATAATTTGCTGCACTAAATGAATGCTTATGACATTTGTCTATGAGTAAGATAGCCAGAGAAAGAAAATGGTGTAGATTCTATAGAAAAGAAGGGCATCACAAGAATGAATTCTGAACAGTAAAAAATTATCTAGGTACCAATGTGCCTAGTCCTTTTCCAACAGTACCTAAGTATGAATGGTGCGAGATTTGTAGAGATTGGAGCCATGTGACTCCTAATTGTCCTACATTGAAAAAGTAGTAGAGCTATGTGCATGCACCATTTTGTGAGTTCTGCAAGTCCATTGTCTATGATGTGAACAATTGCCGCACTTTATAACTAATGAAAGTTAATACAGTAGATTCCTACTAGGTGTAAGGTACTGAAGAAATTAGACAACATGACCTGAGAAGACAATAGGGAGTAGCGCACAGTGGGTTTTGTGTTCATGGAAGAGGATATGGTGGTGGAAGGCAGGTAATTTGATTCAATTGTGGATAACTAGGCCA
The DNA here is from genome assembly GCA_027924585.1 of Larix kaempferi. Taxonomy (NCBI): domain Eukaryota; kingdom Viridiplantae; phylum Streptophyta; class Pinopsida; order Pinales; family Pinaceae; genus Larix; species Larix kaempferi. The sequence continues at coordinate 1,880,696 of BSBM01000592.1, read as the reverse complement.
CTTGGAAAGATATTGTACTAATCCATGGTCTTTGTGTGCATATTTCCATTATATGGAACATGCAATAGAGGAATGCCTAGACCTAGTCAAGAAATCAGAAGAGAAGAAAGGTTGTTGTAATTTGGTCACAATGGAACGAAGGAATGATAATAAGGAAAAGGATCCAATTCACATAAACATTGTTACCATAGGAGGTGCTCGGATGGGTGAAAACCTTATTGGAGACTGCATCATAGGAGTACTGATGGAGCAAAAAGTTAGAAAAGTTGCACACCCTCTGTCGAAATTTCAAGCAAAGGACTAGTTATAGATCCTATGAGAGGTGTAGAGATTAGTTAAGGAAGCTTTGCAACAAGAAGATAAAATACGTTGCTTGTGTGAAGAAGAAGAAAATTACAGAAGAAGACATCGAGAAGAAGAAATACTACGTAGCATGTGCAATGAGGAAATAAAGTAAACCATGCAACATGAATCAATACAGTGCAAAGAAAAACAACCTGGAGAATTATACAAAAGCTGCCAAGAATATATAGTAAGTAATTTGATATGAAGTTGTATACATATATTAAAAGATCCTCATGCTACTCATAAAATAACCAGTATTCTTTCCAAGTTGCTAATAATATCCGATGAAGCTGAAGAGCCTATTTCTGTGCCACTTCCTAAGAGGAATGCATGCAGAATGTAACAAAGAAAGAATCGGGAAGGAATTCATGCTATCCCTTGAATTAGATGGATTTCATATGATTGATGTTATGATTGACTTGGGGGCATATGTCAACATTTTTCCTAAAAAGACTTGGCATTTGATGGGAAAGCCAAATTGGTGTGGTCTCCCATCCAACTTAGATTAGAAAACTAGTACAAAGTGTTTCCCATGGGTAGGATGACTGATGTGGAAGTTATTCGGATATCCACATCATCATTTTCAGGACCTTGCATGCAATTAGGGTTTGCATGCAAATTCTAGGGTTTGCATGCATTTTGCATGCATCCCAGTCACCAGGTTGATGCCTCTAGCACCTTATCCACTTCATTCTAGCACCCGGGAGCTTCTTACATCAGAATTTTATCCCTCCTAGTCATGAAGGCGCCCACTTCTCACCTACTACCAGAGAAGGGCACACTTCTTCACCTACCACCTCAGTTTACACTCAGTTAGCTCCGATTCTCCCTGATTTGAGGCTAGTTTCACTCCTGACTGACTGTTTCACTCCGTTTGACCTCCAGATTGACTACATGACTTGTTCTGACTTCAGTTAAGCTACCCATGCACCCTCCACTGAGTCTCCTTCCCTATATCAGTGCTACACACTTCAGTTACACTAGTTACACTAAGTTAGACTCAGATTGACACCTGGATGACTGGTTCTTGTGCATTGATGACCACCACTGATTGATGATGAGGACTCCTAGTTGGAGCCAAGCTACACCATTCAGTAATTCGAATGACCTTCTTAGTCAATTTGAATTGCTCACTCATTGTTAGATGATTGTATTGTAATTATTCACCCTTATTGTGATATTGAGCACTGATGCATGTTTTGCACAGTTTTACACCATATTTTCTATGTTCATCTGTTGTGATTGATTTACTTGTTCATTAGATCTGCTGTGACTAATTTTACATGGTATCGGAGCCATTGCAGGGACAAGATCTCTTTTCTACAGGTGTTCTGCATGATGATTTGAGTGAAATTGCTCAAAATTGCAAAAAGTTTGGCATGAAAGATCTTAAGAGCATTCGCTCCTGCGCATGCAAAGCTTAAAAATACTTCCAATACCACTCCAGAAGCTTGAGTTTCCACATAAATCTTGGATTTGATACATTGGACCCATTCAACATTGCTTGATCTCTAATCCCAGGTGTGATGCAACTCTAAAAGGGTGGATTGTTCGACCTCACTGTTCTTGTATTGAGTGTGATTTGTAGGTTATTGTCTCCTTCAATTACATTCTCTACCTTGCTTTGGCAAGTCCTTCTACATCAAAGTGCACTCGCTCCTAGAAGTGGAATACTCTTCTTCAAAGCCTATCCTCACTCCCTTCAACTATTTTGATTGGAAAGAAGATATGGAGATCATGTTACATTCAAAAGGATACTATAGAGTCACAATTGGCCTCGAATTGGAGCTAAGCACATTGCCAGAAAGAACAAAACACTACAATAAGCTTGATGAAGCTTATGGTCTTCTTTGCCTCTCTATTTCCAAAGATCTTCACTTCCATCTCAGTGGATTGAAGACTCTAAAAGCAATATGGGAGCAACTTGAAACACTTTTTGGCAAGTAGGACGAGCTTAGGATTTTCAATTAGAGAATGAATTGATTGCGCTTAGTCCTGAGAATTTTGAGACCATCAATGAGTTTTTCACAAAATTCAAGCACTTGACATTGCAGTTGAAGAACAGTGGAGTTATCAAAGAGGATAAGCAATTGATCCTTGTTAGGATATTCCTATACTCCATCCTAGTCCCACCACTATTTTGATCATTTACATTTTCATTCATGCATGCACCTTTAGGGTTTGCATGCATCCCAGTCATTAGTCTAGCACTTAGTCCTTAGTTAGCCAGCCCCCAGGAGCTTCTCACTATTCAGTTTTAACCCTCCAGTTGCTTAATGCGCCCTTCTTCCTTGATTTTAGGGAGAAACTCGCCCTTCTTCACCTACCAGTCTAGTTGTCACTCAGTTACACTCAGTTACAGACAGTTACACTCAATTACACTGAGTTACACTCAGTTACATTGAGTTACACTCAGTTACACCTACCAGAGTTAGTTTGACTGATGGTTGACAGTTACTTGAGCATTGATGACTTCACTAATGAGACTTCCAGTTGTGCTCCGATGATCATGAAGACACCTAGTTGTGCTCCGATGGCACTCTATTGATCTTATGATCACTCTCAGAGGATAATTCGAATTGCCACCTTGGGCATTCAAATCCTCTCTACCATTGTACTATTTATTTGTCCATCTTGTGATTAATTAACTAGTGTGTGTGAAGTATTATTGCTTCTATCAGAGTTCTACTGTACCATATTATTCTGTTGCTCATTATACTGTATTGTTCACTCTTCTTCTATTTTCCTGCTTAATCATAATTACTCTTGTGAGGTATACATCATCTCTTAGATCTGCTGTGAGGATTTTCACATGGTATCAGAGCATGTTGAGAGTATTGTTTATCTCCATTCTTGAGATTTTTTTGCAGGTTATTACCAAGATTTCGAGTGCAGTAGTTGCAGCAGTTTCTGCATTTTTGCAGCAGTAGCAGTTGCAGTTATTCTATATTGTTTTTGCAGGTCCTCTATAGCTTCAATGTATTCATCAAGAATTACTCCTCTTGATCCACTCAACTATGATGCATGGAAACCAAGAATGATAGCAGACTTGAAGATCCATGATCTTTTTTATTGTTATTTTGAAAGAGAGTTCGAATCCCCTGAAGAGAAGATTGACTGGTTAAATAAAAGTGACATGCACTTTGCAGCAATAATGTTTTCTTTTTTTGCACGCCAGAGATTCCAATTCAAATACCGTAATAGTGTTGAAACTCCAAAGGAGTTATGGACTCCAAAAGAGATATGGGCTCACCTAGATGAAAAATTTGGCAGAAAGAATGAAGGACTTGGTCCTAACCCATTCGAAAGCAAGCAAAGTGATGCATTCACTCCTCTTGATGGTCTCTCAGATCATGAACCAGTATCATCTCATATTGAAGTTGTTGACAAAGAACTTGCAGATTCTCCACTCATGCTAAAACTTTCTTCTCTTTCTGTGCCAACTCACAATCTAGATATTGCAGAAGGTCCTAAATCCTCTCTTGCACTAGAGTCTGTTGGTTTGCATCATGATCACATGATTATTTTAGAGGTCAAAACAGCTACTGAAGGTAATGCATTCGCTCCTCTCTAGCTATCTCCTATTTTATACTACTATATGATTATAAATTCATGCTTTCAGAAGGTTATTGAAGATTATGGCCATTGCCATTCGCTTGGGATAAATTCTCATGCAATTACTGGTTTTGATCTCACCTCTCATGGTTCAAAGGAGATCTCAAGAAACCATGATTCAAGTCTTGGATCTAATTTGGATTCTAAGCAATTACTGCTTGGGATAATTTCTCATGCATATGATAGTTTTGATCTCACCCTTTCTAGTTCAAAGGAGATCTCAAGAAACTGTTTTTTAAGTCTTAAATCTGATTTTGATTTCAAGCAAACATGTAATAGTTATTTTTGGCATAATCTCACCCATGGTGGTTTGAAGGAGAAGACAAAAGACTATATGCACTTTCACAGATTTGATCCTACCTTAGCTAATTCGAATCACAGGTTCAAGGATCATTCTCATACTATTGAATTTGTTCTCATCACATTCGATTTGAAGAGCAAGTACAATCACATGCCTTTTGAGTATGATCCACTTCTTCCCAAGAAGAAGATACCTCCAGACATATGACCAAGCATCACACATGCTTGAGTTTGGAGCATTTATTTTTATGTGTGCCTTACAGTCTATTTTTTGAGGAGGGGGGTATGTTTCCCATGAAATTTTCCCATTTCCTTGGTTTATTGATTGTTATTATTCATTGTATTGGGTGACCTTTGGTCTTAGTTACCAGGGCCCAGGATGGATTAAGGGGGGGTGTTAGGATATTCCTATACTCCATCCTAGTCCCACCAGTATTTTGATCATTTACATTTTCATTCATGCATGCACCTTTAGGGCTTGCATGCATTCTATGGTCTGCATGCATCCCAGTCATCAGTCCAGCACCTAGCCCTCAGTTAGCCAACCCCCAGGAGCTTCTCACTATTCAGTTTTAGCCCTCCAATTGCTTAATGCGCCCTTCTTCCTTGATTTTAGGGAGCAACTCGCCCTTCTTAACCTACCAGTCTAGTTGTCACTCAGTTACACCGAGTTACACTCAGTTACACCTACCATAGTTAGTTTGAATGATGGTTGACAGTTACTTGAGCATTGATGACTCCAATGATGATGATGAAGACTTCCAGTTGTGCTCTGATGATCATGAGGACACCTAGTTGTGCTCCGATGACACTCTATTGATCTTATGATCACTCTCAGAGGCTAATTCGAATTGCCACCTTGGTCATTCGAATCCTCTCTACCATTGTACTATTTATTTGTCCATATTGTGATTAATTAACTAGTGTGTGTGAAGTATTATTGCTTCTATTAGAGTTCTACTGTACCATATTATTATGTTGCTCATTATACTATATTGTTCACTCTTCTTCTATTTTACTGCTTAATCATAATTACTCTTGTGAGGTATACATCATCTCTTAGATCTGCTGTGAGGATTTTCACAATCCTCTCCATTCTCACCAAGCTTGGTAAAGACTATTTGGTATTTGTGTCTACTTTCAATTTCGATCGGCTAACCACCCCGAATTGGAAGATGCCTACCTTGAATGCCTTCATTGAGTCCGTCACAAAAGAGCATGATAAGTTGATTCAAATGGTCCATAAACTCCAAATATTCAGCCCTATTTGTTCAAGGACCCAAGAATTTGAATGGTAAAGGAAAGCAAAAGAAAGAGAAGCCCAAATTCGAACCTCACAAGCAAAGAGAGAAAGGCAAGCAAATGGATGCACCATCCAGTTCGAAGTTCAAGCAAAAGGGAAAAGAGGGTAAGGAAAAATCTAAATGTACTTATTGCAACCATGGCTTTCATCTTGAAATTTCATGCATGAAGAAGACTATAGATCAAATGGCCCTCCTTTTGGAAAAGAATAACATAACTCTTCCTGACAGTGCAAGGAAGAAGGATAGGAATGATGATCATGAAAGAGGACAAGCACTCATGGCAACTGTTTTGAAGCCCACTACTCTTTTGATAGATTTGGGTGCATCGAATCATATGGCTACAAATATTGGTTCTTTTTCTTCATTCGATCCAAACAACTCCATCCCCATCCATTTGGGAGATGACTCAAACATTTCTTCAGAGGGTAAAGGTACAATCCATGTAGATCATGGAAGCTTTCAAAATGTTCTTTATGTGCCTTCCTTAGCTTCAAATCTTCTTTCTGTGTATCAAATGACACACACTGGTGAACTGAAGCAAGTTACATTCAGCTCTAATACAGTTGAAATTTTTGATATAAAAAGTGGAAGACTCATTGCAGTCGGAAAAGCGAACCACACTGCAAAATGCTATGAGTTTTCACACTTTATTCCGCTTGCAAAGCCCACTGCTCTTCGCACACATGGTAATGAGGTTAGTAGGCTTTGGCATGAAATATTTGGACATCTTAATTATAAGTATTTGCTTCTGTTATCAAACAAATCCATGGTAGATGGTCTTCCACAACTCCGTTCCTCGAAGGGAATATGCACTGGTTGCATTATTGGGAAGCACCCCGAGCACAGGTTCGACCGCGGCAAAGCTAGTAGAGATTCTACATTTTTGGGTCTGATACATTCTGATATCAATGGTATGCTGCTCAATATGTCATTAAATGGATCAAGGTATGTTTTGACATTTATTGATTATTTTTCCCGCTTTACATGGGTATTTTTTCTCAAAAACGAGTCAGAAGTGCTTGGAGAATTCAAGGATTTTAAGGCTTCTATTGAGACTGCCACTGAGAGCAAGATTGAATCTCTTAGATCTGATAATGGTGGAGAATATATCAAGGCCGAGTTGCTGCAACTTTGTGCTGAAAGCAGAATTTAGATCCAACATACAGTTCCCTACACACCCCGGCAGAACAGTGTAGCGGAAAGGAAAATCGATCACTGAAAGAGATGGCTACTTGCATGATTGAATCAAAAGGTTTGGCTGCAAATATTTGGGCTGAAGCAATTAATGTTGCTGCATACATTCAAAACCAAGTTCCACATTCATCCGTGAAAGGTATGACTCCTTTCGAAGCATTCTTTGGTCACAAACCGGATGTGTCAAATTTGAGAGTTTTTGGCTCTACTGCATGGGCTAGAATTCTTGCCAAGAAGAGATGAGATTTGGATCCACAAAGTATTGAGTGCATACTGATAGGATATGGGGAAGAATCAAAGGCATATAAACTCATGGATATCAGATCCAAAAAGATATTCATAGAGTGCAGTGTGCAATTTGAAGAACCACTTCAAGAATTGCAACTAGTCAAGGAAGAAACTGTCATTTCACCGCCTTCACCAGAAGAAGATCCGAGCAGCGATAATGAAGGTATTAGTTCTGATATTTATGATATTTTAGTAGCACATGATGATCATGACATATCAGGTTTGGAATCTGACCATTATTATCCTCCTCAGTTACCAAAGTGGGCCCAAAACACTCTTCAATCTGCTGGTTCGAACATTGGAAATCTTGCTGATCCAAGACGAACAAGAGCAGACTTTCAAAGAGCAGGTATGGCTCTTTCTATTTCTGGTCCATTACTTCCTGAGATTTGTTATTTGATTACTGGTTCAGATCCCACAACATACTATCATGCCTGCTGAGATCCGAGATGGCAAAGTTCCATGGATGAAGAGTACAGTTCTCTTCAAAAGAACTATACATGGGAGCTAGTTTCTCTTCCACCTGGAAGAAAATTAGTCAAATATAAATGGGTCTACCACATGAAATTTTCTGATGATGGCTCTATCAGAAAATACAAAGCAAGGTTGGTGGAAAAAGGTTTCTCCCAAGTCCAAGGAGTGGACTACACTGAGACTTTTGCACCGGTTGCAAAGATGGATTCCATTCGCCTTGTTTTGGCAATTTCCGCATCCAAGCACTGGGAAGTGCACCACATGGATGTAAAGAGTGCTTTTCTACATGGAGATATTGATGAAGAGGTATATATGCAGCAGCCAGAAGGCTACACATCAGATCCATCATTAGTTTGCAGATTGAAGAAATCTTTGTATGGGTTAAAACAGGCCCCAAGAGCTTGGTATGCAAAGATGAACTCCTTCCTTCTTTCTCAGAATTTCAAAAGATGCAAATCTGATCCGAATGTGTACCTACAGAAATTTAAAGGTAATTTGTTGGTTATCGTTCTTTATTTTGATGATCTTCTCATTACTGGTAGCACTCTTACTTCAATAAACAAGCTAAAAATTGCCTTAAATCTAGCTTTTGACATGAGCGATTTGGGCTTGCTGAGTCACTTTTTGGGCTTGGAGATAGCTCAAAATTTTGATGGGATCACTATATCTCAGCAAACATATGCTTCTAACCTGTTATTGAAGTTTAATATGGCTGAATTTAAGGCATCCCCATTCCCATTCCTCTCAGGAATTAGTCTTGAGGAGGAAAATTCCACACCGCTTGCAGATTTCACTATGTATCGACAATTGATTGGTTCACTACTATACTTGACACACTCTAGGCCTGATATATATTATGCCATGAGTGCCATATAAAGGTATATGCAGCAGCCCCATGAGCTTAATTAGCGGGAATCCATGCGGATCTTGCAGTATGTGCAAGGTACGAAACATTTTAGCATACATTATGCTGTAAATTCTGAACTAGATTTCATTGGTTTTACTGATTCAGATTGGGCAGGTGATAGCATAGATCGGAATTCCACTTCCGGATATGTTTTCATCATTGTACATGGGCCTATTTGCTGGTCAATCAAAAAGCAGGCAGCCATTGCACTTTCTTCAACAAAGGAAGAGTATCGAGGGGCAGTCAATGCCTGCATTCAGGCAGTTTGGTTGCATGGTATTCTTTCCGAGTTTGGTTTTGGTGGCACTACTTCGACTATCCTCTTTTGTGAAAATCAAAGTGCTATCAAGATCTCCACAGATCCAGTTCAGCGAAAAAGGACCAAACACATCGAGATTCATATGCACTACATTCGAGAGTTGGTGCATGATCGCACCATCATTCTGCAATATTGCCCTACCGATGAGCAAATTGCAGACATCTTCACCAAGAGCTTCACTGAGAAGAATTTATCTTGCCTCTGTTCACTGTTGGGGGTGAGTTCCATCATGGTGGAGACATATTGATCCATTATTATGTTTTAGCTTGAGGGGGGGCTTTCTTCCCACTGGGTTTTCCCTCTTTCCTCACTTAATTTATTTTCAACATTTTTGGGATTATTGTATTGGGGTGACCTTTGGTCTTAGTAACCAGGGCCCCACAATATTTTTTTTGCACATCATAGTCGAGCTTGAGGGGGGGTGTTCGGATATCCACATCATCATTTTCAGGACCTTGCATGCAATTAGGGTTTGCATGCAAATTCTAGGGTTTGCATGCATCCCAGTTACCAAGTTGATGCCTCCAACACCTTATCCACTTCATTCTAGCACCCGAGAGCTTCTTACATCAGACTTTTAGCCCTCCTAGTCATGAAGGCGCCCAATTCTCACCTACTGCCATAGAAGGGCGCACTTCTTCACCTACCACCTCAGTTTACACTCAGTTGGCTCTGATTCTCCCTGATTTGAGGCTAGTTTCACTCCCGACTGACTGTTTCACTCCATTGGACCTCCATATTGACTAGATGACTTGTTTTGACTTCAGTTAAGCCTCCCATGCGCCCTCCATTGAGTCTCCTTCCCTATATCAGTGCTACACACTTCAGTTACACTAGTTACACTCAGTTAGACTCAGATTGACACCTGGATGACTAGTTCTTGTGCATTAATGACCACCACTGATTGATGATGAGGACTCCTAGTTGGAGCCAAGCTACACCATTCAGTAATTCGAATGACCTTCTTAGTCAATTCGAATTGCTCACTCATTGTCAGATGATTGTATTGTAATTATTCACCCTTATTGGGATATTGAGCACTGATGCATGTTTTGCACAGTTTTACACCATATTTTCTATGTTCATCTGTTGTGATTGATTTACTTGTTCATTACATCTGATGTGACTAATTTTACAGAAGTAAATATTGATGGAGTAAAAAAAATAGCAGAGTTTGAAGTGATTGAGAAATTGGAGGATATTGATCCCTATACATCATTGTTGGGGATAGATTGAGAATTAGATAACAATGTGATTTTGAGCTTGAAGCAAAGACGCATGTCCTTTGAATCTGAGTAACTATGCACGGTATCCCCATTAGATGCTATAGAAGGAGAAAGGTATATGGATCCAGTTCAGGATGACATTGATAGTGTGGATATAGAAAACATATACAATGTGACTGCCAGAAAGGAGGACTATATAAACCCCACAACGGATGTATAGATCACTTGCACTAGATTCTGATCATTTGAAACATATACACAAGATGCAATGGACTGATGGAAGAACCAACTGTATGAGGTGTCCACATGGAGATGTGCATGCATTACAAATTTGGTGCATTGGATTGGATCAAAGTTGCATGATCCACCTGTGTTCGATGGAATAGAGAAGGTATATGATTTCCTCAAACAAATTCAAGCCTAATTTCTAGAGGATCAATGAGTATATGCAATAGATGTTGTCACCCGAGGAACACCTACGCAATGGTAGAAAATGCACAAGGAACAGTTGAACAGATGGGAAGTAGTGTAGACATGTCTAAAAGAGAGACTCTAGATTATTTTTGATCTGTAACTTTTGAACATATTCAAGGGAATTGAGAATCCCATCGAACACCTTGAATTGTCTTAGTAAATATGGGAGATGAAGGATGTACCATGCTGTCAGTGGGTACATAGATTTTATCATACATTGGATATTATATCTCAAAGTTGGTATGTTCAGCAAGAGAGAAGAAGGTAGATAAAATATTTGGATAAACTTTCTACCGAATTTACAACCACATTTTGATTCAGTACTAGAGATATGTACATGGAAAGAGTTCTCCATAGAATTAAACATGCTATCTTTGTAGAAAGAGCACATCGGGATCTGATGCAAAGGGTTGTCTATGCCTATCATCAGGACTTGGAAAGGCTGAAAAAATCTATATATTACTGGAAATTGGATAGTAAAGAACCCTATGAAGAAGAGGACCCGTGAAGTATATATATTAGGGAAACTGTGGGAGAACACACTATGCAGGATGAGCCATCTTCCATCATTACACCAGAATTTTGGGAGCCTCTCAAGACGTAGCACTAAGCAGGAGCCCAAGATGGTCATAATAGGAGATTACTGAGATCAAGAAACAATCACCCAGATAGTGGACATGCTGAAAGAATACAAAGAACTTTTTCCGTGTAGCTTCTTTGAGATGAAAGGGATTGCAAGAGTGCTCAGAGAAATCAAGATTCAATTGAAAGAAGGGTCTAAACTAGTTAAGAAAAGGCCATTAATATTGAACCCCAAGTATAAAGAGAAAGTGTTCAAAGAGCTAGATCACATGTTGGATGCAAGGATTATCTTCCCAGTGGAGGAGTCAGAGTGGATTGGTCTAATGGTGGTCTAGGACAAGAAGATAGGATAAATCCACATTTGTATGGATCTACGCAACCTTAATGCATCATGTATACATGACCAGTTCCCTATACCTTTCACAGACAAGGTGTTAGAGAATGTAAGGGGTCACAAATCCTATTCGTTCACTGATGGATTTTATGGTTACCATCAGGTGCATATCACTGAGGAGGATCACACAAAATAGCTTTTGCGACTGAGTGAGGCTCTTTTTCCTACATTGTTATTCCATTTGGATCAAAGAATTCACCAATTGTGTTGTCCATAATAGTAATGTCCACATTCAAAGAGTTCAAGCATAAGGTTTTGGAAGTTTATCTTGATGATTGGAAAATGTTAAGTTTGTTAAAGGATCACCTATAAGTCTTGCAACTCATGCTAGATCGCTGCAAGCAAATGCAAATTTCCTTAAATATGAAGAAGTGCATTTTCTACACCTCATTTGGAATACTATTGGGGCATGTTGTGTGCAAGGAATTTATATTAGTTGACCAGACGAAGATTGCATTCATAATCAATCTGCCGGCCCCAACACATGTAAAAGGATTGCATGCAACATTAGGACATACAGGCTATTATAGAAATTTCATCATAAACTATGGTAGCATAAAACCCCCATTGGAGGATCCATTGAGAAAAGAAGTCAAGTACAACTAGATGCAAAAATGTTAGTAGGCGTTGGACACTTTGAAGGAGAAATTGGTGACTGTGTCAATCCTCAACTTTCTTGATTGGACTTACATATTCCATGTACATGTAGATGCATCATCAATTGCACTGGGAGTAATTTGATCTCAGATCAGGGAAGGAGACATTGATCACCCTATATCCTTTGCAATTAGGAAGTTGTCCAAAGCCAAGAAGAATTATACCACAACTGAGAGAGAAGTCTTGGTGATGGTATACACACTACAGAAGTTTCAACACTACTTTTTGGGGAGTGCCTTCAAGTTTTTCAGAGATCACTCTACTTTGAGGTACTTAGTAAAAAAATTAGTGTTTAGGGGTCGCATCTATCGATGACAGCGCCTATTTCAAGAATTTGAATTTGAGGTTGTTTTCAAGCCAAGTAAGCATAATGTTGGTCCAAATCACCTGTTAAGACTTGAATCGGTTGAGGCAGGAGGTAGCTTGGATGACGAATTAAACCACACTAGTTCAATTATATTACAACATACTTGGATTTTGGTCATGCGCCACTAAATTATACAATCGCATAGCGTGGACACCTGGCAACGTGCAGCGCATATTTTCAGTTGATTGCAAGACATCTCTTCAATATAGGAGATGATGGTATAATACATAGATGTGTTTTGGAGCATGAAATACCGCTTCTTCTTAGAGAAACACATGAAGGCATAGTGGGAGGACACTATGCAGGGAAGGATACTTTACCTAAAGTACTACGCGTAGAGCTATGGCGGCCTTCATTGTTCCAACAAGTTTGTGCAGGGATATGGTGGCCTTCGTTGTTCCAAGAAGCTAAGATGTATTTCAAACAATGTGATGTTTTCCAATGAGTGGGTAAGCCATCGCGCAGGGATGAGATGCCTCTCTTCCCTATCACTACACTTGAGCCATTCAAGAAAAGGGATATTTATTTTGTGGGTTCGATCAACCCACCAACATGAAGAACTAGTACTAGATATATCATCATTGCGACAAAGTACCTAGCAAGATGGTCAAAGGATGCGCTAGTGAAGGACCATACTGCAAAGACAGCTACGGGGTTCATATTTGAGCACATTATTACCATATTTGGGCTCCCAAGGTGATGATGAGTGATCAAGCTACAAATTTCTTGAAACAAACTATATGATCATTAACAGAAGAGTTCATGATACACCATCAGAAAATTCACCATATCATCCAAAGGCTAATGGTACGGTGGAAGTATTCAATAAGATTCTAGAACAAGTGCTTACAAAGGTCTATAATGTCCAGTGCAACGATTGCGACCAACATATTTCAACAATGTTAACGGCATATAGGATAACATCTAACAAGTTCACAAAGTAGACCCTATTCAAATTGGTGTATGGGAAGGAAGCAATCATGCTGTTGGAGTTCGTGGTACTGAGTTTGCGCATAGCTCTTGCCACAAAGATCATTGATGATGAATCACTTGCATGTATATTGGAAGATATTATGGTACTAAAAGAAGATAGGTTCATTCCAAGGTTTAATCAGGTCATTAATAAATAGTTCCATAAATCATGGCATGACAAGTTCATCAAGAGTAAGACCCTAGAACTTGGCACATTGGTATTGATGTATGACAGTAAATTTTTAAAGAAGCTAGGAAATTTGCACATGAGATGGATAGGTCCATTTAGGATCTTGCTTATCATTGAAGTAGGCACATCAAAGCTTTCCACCCTAGAAGGAGAGCCAATGAAGGGACTTATTAATGGAATTTTCCTCAAGTCCTACTATGCCATGCAAGGGAAAGAACACCTGTAAAACCAGTGCAGTATGCTGATGAAAGGAAAAAAAGTAATTTTTTTCCCATTACCTATGTTAGTCATAAGGCAATAGGGTGAGTCACAAACTTGTTAGTTTGAAATTTAATAAAAACCGTCAAGTGTCATGTGTCAAAATCCACATCATGAGTTAATGTCCACATTGAATGAGAGTTATTGAGTAAAGGCCCATCAACAATCAAGTCATTAGGGGAGATGGAAAGCGTATATTTATAGTGCATCCCAAGTCAACCATTCACCACTCCCCCACACCAATCATTAATGAAGAGTCATCACCACACATTATTCGTTTATCAAATCATCATGCCTTATTCATTATTTATCACAAGGGTAGCACTATCCCACCTGTTAGTCAGAGTTTGTGCCAGTTGCAACATTTTTTTCCCGATATGGAAAGATTGGCAAAGGACGTTGTCATAAAGAGAAGGTACTATAGTTAAGAATCACTCAAAAAGGTAACAACATCTAGCACAGTGAAGAGTCACTATCAAGACAATTCATATGGATTGCATAGAAAGAGAGGCATCTCACATGAATGAAGAAGAAGATAGATAGGAACATAGAGAACCCGTGTCGAGTTGGCCATCATGTCCAACATTCATTGTGAGGGGCACTCCAATATTAGGAATATTTCAGTACAAATTCCATCCCATCCAGCAGTTAAGAAGAGAGATGCATGGGAAGGAAAGAAGTTAAGAAGGTAGATGAAGTTGAGTTGGTAGAGTTGGCTATAAGAGATGTTGAGAAGTAAGATAGGTGCAACAGTGTTCTAAAGATTGAGCTAAGTGAACAGTCTAGAGCGAATTTGTGCCAAGATATTTGAGTTGTGCTGGTTGATAAGGGAAATGCACAGAGATGGGTACTACCCTAGTGACAAAGAAGGGTTACACAAAGGTTTCCACCCCTAAATAATATCCAATTCCAAAGGCACCACTCCACATAGAGGTTGCAGTCAAAGGAGAAGTGTTGGGAAGGGTACCATTCTTGAAGTAGAAGGATTTCAACATCATGATGAGTCGTAGTTCCCAGAGGAAAAGATGATCGAGTACATAGAGGTAAAGATCAACCTTGATGAAATAGAGAGCATGGTGCCTCAATCATGGGCACGTCAACTTCACCAGTCAGGGATAGTGTCCATGATGGATGTACAACATTTCAGTAGAGGGACACATATTGGTTCTTCCACTTTGTTCCTCCTAAGCCGCTTGCAAGGAGGGTATCTATGGCTAGACAAGAAGTACACGATCATGACTAAGGTGATCCTCTTGGGCTCTGGTCTCCCAAGAAGAGGTGAGGATCCAATTGATGTGATGGACCACACATTTGTAGAGGAGATGTACATGAAATATAAGACTCGATGATGGGGGATAGGTTGCATCATTTCAACAATATTAGAGTGCCTCAACTAGTTTGCAATATATATTCCGACATGCAAACTATTGTGGAAGTGTCGCGGGGACAAGTGTCTAGTAGGCATGGTTGCAGCAGCGGAATAATGCACCATGGGAAAGATATTGGCATGGGAACCATACATGTGCCTAGAATTTTTCTAGGACCGCTTAGATGTGTGGGACAAGGGAAACCCATTCCATTACAGTTGATTGCTACTCCTAATTACGATGGTGGAAACACAAGATGACTTTGTTGCAGTGAAGTTCTAGGTGTTCCAATGACAGCCAAACAAGGAGTATCAAGTTGATGTGGAGACCACATTCCAAATATGGTACATAAAAATGCTCAATGCCATGGATGAATAATTCTAAGTGTTGCAGTAGATTGTGGATAGATTCAATGAGAGAGTCATATTTCAGGTCTACTCCCACAATGTCCCAATTTTACTGCATAGTGAATCAAAGGTAGAGTATTTGATTCCCTTCTGTATTACCATTGATGATTTCAAAGATGTAATGGCATAATGGATGCCACACCTACAATTTATTTCGTAATCTGATCTTGAGATCCCTAAGGAAGCTGACATAAAAAAAGGTCTAGAAGGGAGAAGCAAGTAGTTCTAACCCACCCAAACAATATCCATGCTTGTTAGGGAAGCGCAAGAGAGAGACTCAACAATCTGATTAGGATGAGGACATGTAGAAGAGAAAGTGTACTTCCCCTTCCCCATCGCTTGAGCATGGGCCTAAGGAAGAGGGAGACTTCAAGTAAATCCCACCTTTTGGATAGTTATTGGGAACCAGAAAAATTGGGTTTTCCCATTCGAACATTTTCCAGCAATTCGAGGACCTACCAGAGATTCCATCTGAACAAGCAAGTGAGCAGGTGCAAGAGGAGTTGCAAGAGCAAGCGAAAAGGAAACAACAAGAGAAACTGCCCCAACAAGAGAAAGCACCAAAATATATGATAGTGTCAGAGCATCAACAAACCAAACATCAAGGCTTAGGATATTCATAGATGACACAGTAGCCGACAGTAGAACCCATGAGTACTAGCACACATAAGGAGAATACTAAACAGACAGTCCTCGAGCTCATACAACACCTCAAGTCCAACCTGGAGGTCACAAAAGTATTTTAAAAG
Organism: Larix kaempferi; assembly: GCA_027924585.1. Classification (NCBI taxonomy): domain Eukaryota; kingdom Viridiplantae; phylum Streptophyta; class Pinopsida; order Pinales; family Pinaceae; genus Larix; species Larix kaempferi. The sequence goes on along the minus strand of BSBM01000592.1, from coordinate 1,864,307 downwards.
GATAGAAATGACCACCTATAGAAGCTACAAATGGTCCTTCACATGACACCAGGGACAACAATGGCGCTTGGATTCTAACATTACCGACCTGAGCCACACCAAGAACTTGTAGAAAAAGATCGAATAGGTGTTTTAGCGAAGACTAAAATTGAACCCACTAGCGATGATGACAATTGAACTACTAATTACTTCGGACACCTAGACGCCCCCTTATAATGAGTTGAACCTAAGCTTGGTGCCTACCCTAGAGTTGTAACACTATGTCTCAAAAATATTTGCAGAGTTGGGAAATTGCCATGCACAACTAAGCCAATCCTATGCCGAGCTGAAGCAAGTTCATCGAGAAGATATTCGAGCATGGAATTGTTGGAATATTCTCCCCATAATTTTTTGTAATTTGCATGCTGCATGCAAATCTGCATGCTGCATGCATTTGCATGCCACTGCATGCATCCAGTCATCATCATGGTGGACCTCCCAGCTCCTAGATCTTGGTTCTAGCTCTTCACAGCCTGTCTACAGCCCCTAACAGGCCTCCCACCTACCAAATGTGCCCTTCTCCATGACAAGTGCGCCCTTCTCACCTACCACAGCCAATTAGGTGCCTTTTCTCACCTACCACTCAGTTCACTTCAGTTAGTTGCTTGTCTTTCCTTGAATTAAGGCTAGATTGACTCCTAACTGATTATTTCACTCCGATGGACCTCCAGTGAGACTAGTCTGTCCATTCTGACTCTAGTTAGCTCCTCATGTGCCCTCCATTAAGATTTCCTTCATTCAGTTAGTGCCTACTTCACTCAGTTAGAATCAATTGACTGACTATTACCACTGATGACTGATACATTGACTGGATGATGACTCCACTATCATCCAATCCACACTCTGAGTTAGGAATTCGAATGCCCTATGGCCTATTCGAATCCTATATTATGCACCTTATTGTTCTATTGTACTCATTCACTTACATTCTTATTCATTGTATAATACTGATCTATTGTTCTATTTTACTGTGTTTATGAGTGATCATTGAGTGTCTCCTTCTCTTCTTCTTTTCAACATATTTGTGAGTTTGATTATGAGTTGCTATAGCTACCAGATCCCTTGCATATTTCTACATGGTATCAGAGCAGGAAGCAGCTATTCGAATTGTAACAGTTGCAGCAGCAACGGTTGCAGCATTTCTTTGAGCAGCTATCTTTCACTTGTGCACTAGAAGCCTCTGAGTTTCCATAGCAAATCTTGGTGCTATTACATGATTTCATTGGAGAAATCTAGTGAGGTCTAGCCAGGTGTGAAGGACTTAGTCCATGTGCCAAGTGTCCTTAAGGTAGTGTTCAGTCGAAGTGTAGCATTCTCCATTAGCACATCTTTTATTGTTTTGCAGGTTTATTCACTCGTTCGCGATCTTCTTCAACTATTCGACTTTCTCTGTTCAGATGGATCTAAAGATTACATCGTCCAACTATGTTGAGTGGAAAGCCAAGATGGCTCTCTTCATGAGATCCAAGAGCTTCTCTAGAATACTCAATGGAACGATGGTAGAACCAACTAGTGCAGTTGAAAAGTCCAAGTACTTGGATCGGCTTGATGAAGCAATTGGTCTCCTCATTCTCTCAACTTTTGATGAACTACACTTTCATGTCATCGATCTTACATCTTCGAAAGAGGTGTGGGACAAGCTCGAATCTCTCTTTGGGCCAAAGGATGATATGGTAGCACACAAATTGGAGAATGAGCTCATATGTCTGAGTCCTAACAGCTTCGATTCTGTCAATGGCTTTCTCACCAAGTTCAAAAGCTTAATATCACAGTTGAAAATATATGAGATAGTGAAGGAAGATAAGTAGCTTATACTTGCCATTCTCTTAAATTTTGGGGCAAATTTCTCAGTTTTTGTCTCTACTTTCCAGTCGGCTAGGTTTTCCATTCCAAGATGGAAGTTTCCCTCATTTGATGATTTCACACAATCTCTTACCCAAGAGGAAGAGAAGTTGATTTCAATGGGAATGATCATACCCAAATTGGATTCATCCCTTACAGCTGCAGAGAGAGCGAATGATATAGGAAAGCTAGAGATTCCTAGTGATACAAGGCCTACACACCAGTCAGCTAGAGCTTCGTACTCTAAGAAGGCCAAACATTCTCACAAGAGAAAACCAAATTGCAACTATTGTCTTAAAAAAATTCATCCTGAGAGTGCTTGTATGAAGAAGGCCATAGATTTGATGGCTAAATTACTCGAGAAGAACAATCTTCCTATTCATGCATGTACAAGGAAGAAAGATCCTGATCTTGAATCTTCTATATCCGAAGGTAAAGAAAGATGTCATGCTCTTATGGCTCCTTCATTATAGATTCAGGAGCCATAAGACACATGTGTTCCTCCAAAGGTCTCTTCTCCAAGTTCGAGAGCTCAAAAGGCCCTTCCATCAGATTGGGAAATAATTCAGAAATCCCTTCTCAAGGTATAGGAAGAATTGATCTTGACTCTGGATATTTTTCTAATGTGCTTTATGTTCCTTCTCTTGCAACAAATTTACTCTCTATATATCAAATGAATCATCTTGGAAATCCCAAGAGAGTAATATTCTCTCCAAATGAAGTCGAAGTACAGGACATGGTCTCAGGGAAATCATTTCAAAAGGTATTGCAAATCATGAGTCCAAGCTCTATGAATTCTCACACTTCTTACCTCTCTCAAAGGAATCTACTCTTCGCTCTCACACTCATGAAGATAGCAAGATCAACAAGATTGCTCATGGCACATGCAAAGGTTGCTTGAAAGGCAAAAATAGATCCGAGAAGACTGAGAAAAAGAGGACTCTTAAAAAAGTATGAATGCAAGATCTAGATCCACAAGAACCTGAATATCTGGCACCTATTGATTCAAAATCCATGGAAAAAGGGGCCATCAGCACTACATTCACTAGTGATCTTCCATCTTTGTCTGTTTCTAATTCTTTTGGAAAAGATCTCACCAGTAACTGCTCAAGGGAGATATCAGATATCTAAATGCTTCTTCAAAAGCAGGTTCATGATTGTTACATGTCTGATTATGTTTCCACTTCTTCAGACTCAGAGGTTGGGAACGATGATGAGTCTGTTTCATCTACTTCTTCACATGAGCCTTTGGATTTAGAGGATGAGAATGGTGATGAGTTTTGAGAGAAAAAATCTCCATCATATGGCAGTTCAGATTCTGAGTATGAGACATCAGCTTCACATGTTTCTCTTCATGAAAATTCAAACTCAGAGTTTGTGTGTGATGTTGAGCAGGTTTTGCTTGCTTCTCCTCATGAGGTTTCAGATTGAGAGCTTGAAAGTGTTGGTGATTTTAAAGAGAGCGAATCCTCAACATATAGCAGATCAGATTCAGAAGAAGATAGTGATGAAGAGAAAATGTTGGATCCAGACCCACAAGAACCTGAAGATCTAACAAATGCTAAAGATGAAGAAATGGAAGTTTCAATTCCTTATGATCTCTCAACTGACTTTCCTCCTCTTCCAAGAAGGGAAGCCACTACTTTCACATCTTCTAGTGATCCAGCTGATCGATGGAGAACCAGTTCATATTTTCATGATGAAGGGACTCATCCTTCTCACATTTTTTGTTCATCTTGGATCGATCAACCCTTCCTATAGAAGGTCACTTGCCTCCTTCAAGGGTAAGTCATGATGCTACTTTAGTACCTTTCAGTCTATTTTGAGGGAGGGCTTTATTCCCACTAGGTTTTCCCTCTTTTCTCATTTAGTTTATTTAGATTGATTGTACGGGGTGACCTTGGTCTCAGTAACTAGGGCCCTATCTTACTGTTTTACAGGGTGACTTTTGGTCTCAGTAACCAGGGCCCTATTCTTCAGTTATTTCCTCATAGTATAGCTTGCAGGGGGTGTTGGAATGTTCTCCCCATCATTTTTTGTATTTTGCATGATGCATGCATTTTCATGCCACTGCATGTTGCATGCGTTTGCATGCCAATGCATGCATCCAGTCATCATCATGGTGGACCTCCCAGCTCCTAGAGCTTGGTTCTAGCTCTTCACAACCTGTCTACAATCCCCAGGGGGCCTCCCACCTAGAAAATGCACCCTTATCCATGACAAATGTGCCCTTCTCACCTACCACAACCAGTTAGGCACTTGTTGAGCCCAGAATTGGCCCCTTTTTAATCATCCTCGATCACCTTTTCTTCCCCTGTCCTACACCATTTAGCATGCTAATCAGACCTGTTGTCCTCACTTTATTCCCCCAAGCTGCCAAGGTATGACTGATCATTGCTTTATCTTATTAATGCTTATGGTTGTGATAATTAAGGCTGTGTATCTCTCAATTGTGCTAACATGTTATGATTTATGAAGGTAGTTTGAGATAAGTGGACTGCAGGAAGGTGGGGCTGAACAAGTCTTGAAAGGAGGGATATTCGCTGCTTAAAAGGATCCTCAGGGCTTCGATCATCAATTAAGGCACGTGGTTCTAATGTAACATTCTAGACAGAGCTGTGACAGGGCAGCTGTAACAGAATGCGCTATAATTGGAGATCTTTAGTTATTGCTGCTCGGATATAATCGTGATATGGAAAGATCGCAACTCCTGGGCCAATCAACAGCTTTCTCATGTTTCTCTATGTCTTTACTATGCCATGTTTGTAACAACTTGTATTATTTAGGGCACCTGAAGATCAGATATCTTCATGGATGCCCGTTAATAGGATCGGATGTTATGATCTACACATATAAATATGGGGAGCTGTCTCGACCCAGGGGGTTGAACAATGGAGAATTCATTCATTGTATTAGCAGTGAAAGCAAACTGTGTAATCATTCTTCTGTTAATATAAAGAGTTACCTCTGAGTTAAAGGAACTTTACGTTGTTTAGCCAGCATCTCTGTGTGAAGGCTGGGCCCGTCTTCCACAGAGATTGCTGAGTTAAAATAGGATTTCTCGAATTTATTGTTGTGTGATGTTTTGATTCCTTTGTACGCAGCAGTAGTGAGTGTGGATTGCAGTATAATTAGGTTTGCATTTCTTGGAGATTGGTAAGTGATACAGAGTGACAGTCGACTGAGTAGGAAACTTTCTTTATGCAATTCGTGTGGTAGCTGTACACAGCTCTGTTCATCCTGCAGTTTAAATTGTTATCCCATGGACCCTTGCAATTTATCTTTCCTGTTATGATTGTTGATTTTCATTTCTGTGATTCAATCTTTTAGAACAGCTGAACTCAATCCTTTGCAATTGAATTTCTAGATTAATATTTAGTCTATGCTTATGGTTTTCAAGAGTGATCAGATTGAAGAAGTGAGTTACTTGTTCTATGATGTGAATAGGATTTCTTTTTATCTGCAATTGTCTTTGAATCCTATATCATTTCTTGAATTGATGCATGGTAGAAAGGAATTGAAATCGTAGCATTTAGAAGGCAATTGGGATTACACATATTCTTGGGATGGACATAGTTGTTAGAAGATAAAAGTGTTCAATTATAGTGATTTGGTGTTTAAGCATAGACTGTGCATTTATTCTTTGAAATAAAAGACTTTCTCGGGTTGACAATAAATCTCGTATTCTCTGTATTTTGGAATAATCTATCTGCATATTGGGTGCTTGACATCACCTTTGCTCACCTACCACTCAGTTCACTTCAGTTAGTTGCTTGTATTTCCTTGATTAAGGCTAGATTGACTCCTAACTAATTGTTTCACTCCGATGGACCTCTAGTGAGACTAGTCTGTCCATTCTGACTCCCGTTAGCTCCTCATGCGCCCTCCACTGAGCCTCCTTCATTCTGTTCATGACTACCTCACTAAGTTTGACTCCTCATGTGCCCTCCACTGAGCCTCCTTCATTCAGTTAGTGCCTACTTCACTCAATTAGACTCAGTTGACTGATTGTTACCACTGATGACTGATACATTGATTGGATGATGACTCCACTATCATCCAACCCACACTCTGAGTTAGGAATTCGAATGCCCTACTTGGCCTATTCGAATCCTATATTATACACCTTACTATTCTATTGTACTCATTCACTTACATTCTTATTCATTGTATAATACTGATATATTGTTGTATTTTACTGTGTTTATGAGTGATCATTGAGTGTCTCCTTCTCTTCTTCTTTGCAACATATTTGTGAGTTTGATTGTGAGTTGCTACAGCTGCCATATCCCTTGCATATTCCTACAATAATTAGCTAGAAGTTGAGGTAGATAGATATTATAAGGTACTCCCAGGCCCTAGCCATCCAACTCCTGATTCTCCCCATCCTAAGGATAAAATTACCTATATCATAGATACAGTGGCTTCCCTCTAGCAAGAAGCAAAAGGAACTCCAGGCACAGATAAAGCTAGAAATATATCTGGAGGAGATGGAGCTTTCCCAGAAGATAGATGATGTAGCGCAAGCCTTAGATCATACCAAGAAAACAATATAAACCTTGGATGGGTTAATTAACTACAATTTCAATATTTGGAACCATCTGTAGGATGTACCAAAGTTGCAGCAAGTAGACCAACACATTAGAAGATGGGATTCCTTAGTAAGTTGGAAGAAAAAGAGTATGGCACAGCTGCCAATGTCTGCAAAGAAAGAGGCAATGTCATAGATTAGCACATTGAACAATAATATTTCAGCCAGTTGAAGCATAAGAGAAAACATAGAGACACTTTGATAGTCTAACCGAGCTCCAGGTGATGGCTGCTCTATTCCTTCCTGTATTAGATTAAGAAAAACAAGAAATTAGACCAAGTAAGGATGATGATGTTGATGCATTCATTGTGTGAATCAAAGACATGATAGGTGAGATCGAGCCAATTCAAAAGAGCTTCCAAGACTTTGTAAGTGACATGCGTACATGCCTACCATCAATAACATAGTTGGATACATGAGTTGCGTGGCTTAGTATGAGCAACATATTAGCGTTGGGGGTGTTTTGGTCAGTTGCTACATGTCGATCCAATCAAAGTTAGAATCCGTTGTGCCAAATAGAAAACAGTTAGCAGCTGCACACCAACAACAACTTCCATTTTGGTTACTCCATCCTAATGAAGGCCTATATTTTTAAAGGGTTTTTTTGGTTGGTTGGTCTAATTCCACAGAGTTAGAATTTTCATTCTACTGTTAGTAGTATTGTTTTGAACAATCATATAGATTTGTAATTCCATCTTGCTGACATGTAATAGTTTCTTTGATGTTTCTAGTAGTACATCCTTGAGCTGATAAGGAAAAGTTGGTCAAATGTAACTATGTGTTCGTAATGAATCTGAGAGGTGTGATGCATAGGAATATCTAAGATGTTGAGATGATTATTTGTTATTCAAAGTAAGACCTTAATGTTTCCAAATTAATAGAATGAACTATGTGTTTCTGTATATTTTCCTGCGCATTGTCTCCACAAATGTATGATTATGAGTTGTGTATTTTTGGAATGTATGTGAATTATGGATCTGATGTATGTGTTGAAATGATGTGTTAGAAGGTTGAGTAGAAATAAATTAGTCCCTCCTATATATCCCTGATTCAAGTTTCTCTGCAATTCCTATGCACATCTCGGGTGGGACTATACTATGTTCATAGAGTATTGAAATATTTTGATGCTTATGGGGTTTTTGTTGGTCACATAAGTTGAACCCTGTGCCCGATAGACTATACGAAACAAGAAGGAACATGACAACATATGGGGACTCTATAATGACTGACCGACATGATGTGTAGATGACAATGTAAACATGAAGTAGGTACATGTACTCATATTCATCCCTGAAAAATACATGGAATGAAAATAGTAAAGCTAGCATTCCACAATGGGAGAAGTAGAGGGACAACAAGAAGTGATCGGAAAACCAAAACAAAAACAAAATAACAATTCAACATAATTCCAAGTTGATCACTAGGAACTACTTGACATCTCTACTTTCTCTATGTTGTTTCCTCTCTTGTATATCCTGAGTAAATGTCCATGTCAAATATTAACATATATACAATTTGGAGAAATAACATATTGGTGTATAGTATCAAAATACATAAAACTCCTAAAGAAACTTTTTAGGAAACTACATTAATTAAATGACTAAAAGAATATAGATAAGCAAAAAAAGAACCTTAAATTACAAAAATAAAAACTCCTAAATTGAATGAGATGAAATGAAAACTAAATGAAGAAAAGGAAGCAAAATGACCTATGACTAAAAATGCAATCCTAAACCCTACTTCTGCAAAAGGTGAAAATCCAATCATGGAAGTTGTCATTTATTATAGAGGAAGGCATAAAACATGTTATGAAGATTGTGATTCAAATCATGATGACTGTAGGAAAGTTTGCATTCAGTGCCTCAAATCAAGTTGATTTCAAAATGTTGAAAAGGAATTTTAGACATGATTAAGAAGGGGTAAAAGGAATTGAAACTCGACAGTTTAGTATTAGTGAGAACAACAAGGATTTTGACCCATGATTCCCAAATGAAATCTTTGAAAACTGATATGGGAGTTTCCATGTCCCACTCGTTATTTATCATTGATTTATTAAGGAAGGGGATGATACCTCCTTCATAATTTGCAATGATCATGGTCAAGTGGATTCTTTCACATTATTTGATTTCCTCATCAACATAGTGATCAGGGATAGACTTAGGATACTCATCATAGATAGGATGCAAGTGGACCTGGGATGAGGGTTTGATTTCATCAATTATAGGTTCATGCTCATATGGGACCTTCATGACCTCAAGCTCTTCATAAAAAATGACAAATACTTATGGGAGAGACCTGGGATGATTTTCATAAATATGACATGAGCTATCTTAGAATAAGGGATCACTCTTAGAATGATATGATTGTTGAAATTTGGAACCTCTGTGATCTTGGATTCTTCGTCAAGCTGGAAATAATTGCCAATAAAATAAATATGGTAGTTTTAATAGATGGGTTGAGCACTTCCCTCAAAAGTATGAGATTTTCACTTGAGCAGAGACTAATGAAACATAGGGACCTCATCCCCAATCCAAAAGGAGTGAGCATATTTGTTATTTAGGTCATGTGTTGATGGGACAATGAGGGTATCATCAAAATTATAAACCACAATTTCATTCAAGATTAAACATGGTCAAAAGGATCATGGTAAACATTCTCAAGAAAATTTTCAACCATATCCTCCAAAGGGCCAATCTCTCCCCTTCGATAATCATTCACAAATAAATTTTATAAAGGTATATCATCATTGAATAAGATATTATATTGAATATTAGAGGCCACATCATCAATTAATACCTCATTATGTGGATTAGGGGAACATAGAATGTTAATACGAGGAAGAATGACATCTTCTCAAGGAGTGGGAATGTGACAGTCTTGCTTGAAATTGGTAGGAAGATATCATCGTCAAAAAAGACAACATTGTGAATATATTGCATAGTAATGGGATTAGATTTAGGGACATCAATGGCATTCTTAATCATATCAAGAAGGGAGATCGAGAGTTGAGGATAATCATTAGGAGAGAATGTACTAATCATATCCTCCCACTACTTCCGATATTTGACCTCCAAAAGTTTCTTGTAGGTGTTAAGATCATGATGATCATCACAGAAGTCACACCATGAAAAGTTTTGGTTTATCTATACTTCAACCCAATTCCACTAAACTACTCACCAAAAAAATCCAAGATATCATCCCTTTTGGCATCACATGCGAGCATGTGACGTCTCACCTGAGGTACCTATGGGAACTGCAGGGACCGGGTTTCTGTAGTAGTGAAGGGGAGTGACTTAAATATACTAGATTCAACATATTAGAGCTTTGAAAAGTCAATCAATGTCCCATAGATTCCATATAATGCAAACATTTCAAAATCATCACATACATTCATTAGCTATGAAATAGACTTAACTAATCATCATGTATTAGCATATCATCACAATTCAACCATTATAGTGCATAGAAACATTGAATGAAATGATACATACCAACTATGTACACACACATAGAAAACTAGAGATTACGTGGAAGCCCAAGACGGGAAAAACCATAGAAGCGTTATTCTTATTCGCGAGTCCTAGAAAATTTAGCACTTCAGCTCTACGCACACAACCTACAGTATTCCTCTTCTCATAAAAACATATTTGCACACTAAGCTTGCAGAACGCTCCAATATCTTACGAATCACTGATGCAAAAACATTACAACAATGTCTTTTCATACCCAAAACAAACTTTCTCTAGTATTTATACCCAAAAACTAGATATTCTACCAAAACATAACCAACCCAAAACTTCCCAACCCATTAAAATATATAGGACTTATACATATCCATCCCACTCCCACTACTTGGATTCATTAATGTAAGTGGAAAAAAAATTGTAACTGCTCCCAATTAACTCCTCTATTGTTGAATTCAAACGTGTGAAATTCTAGATAACAGTAGATCATAGAGCTGATAATACCTCACAGTGAAAGAACCAGCAGAAAAGATGAATGACAGTGAAAATTGCAGTGAAAAGAGCAGTAAAATTAATCATGCATTGGAACTTAGATAGAAACAGAAATGTGTTTTATGATCCATTAAGCAGTATAGTCAATGGATATGTTACAATGTAGAGAATTTGATTATCCTAGGAGAATTTGAATCCCTATCAGTCTAGCATATGAATCGTCAACATTGGAGAGCACTGGAAGACCCAAACTCAACTCAACTGAATGAAAACTCAATTACTTGAAGTTCTTGTCATTTAAATGACTAAGGAGGATGCATGTAACATCCCGAATTTTCATAAAAATTTAAAACTTTTGAAAATAACATTAAGTACAATAATTATAATTGCGGAAATAATAATTTTTTATTACGACAGCATTAAATGAATAGTTGTTAGTACTAAAAATAATTTAAATTCTGTATTAGCAGCATTATGATAATGACGACTTTAACACACATTTGTGAATCTGATTAATGTAATTAAATGTACGGACATGTCAGAATTATGATATGAAATTTGTTAAAATTTAATATGCTAAGACATAAAATAGCAACATTACATTCCATTTCACAATAATAGCATATACAGGATCACTGAAGAAACAACAAGCATAACATAAACACAAGAGACACAGATTTATCCTGGGAAACCCTCATGGGGTAGAAAACCCAGTAAAGCTTCCTCAATATAGATGACCAACAATATACAAAGATGCAAACCAAAGACATGATCTCCTTCTCCACCATAGCAGACCTCTCCTCCACAAGTGCGCCTCTCTCAAGTGTGTGTATGTGTCAAATGAGGAACATACCTCCTCTATTTATACACTACACTGACATGTATTTTACACAAGTACATGTAGGCTCGTATTTAACCATTAGGTTAAATACCCTATTATAACTGACTGGGCCGACCCCCACATGGTGGGTCTAATAACCCTAGTTGCCACAACCAATTCGGAGGAATAAACATCTCCGGATTCATAGTATAATCACATCAGAGGTATGGAACATCTCTAGAATACAAATATAATATTCTTAGAAGTTACAATATTCAACACTTCCCCTTAACGAGAAGGATATTATAACAACATATGCAGGAGCAACGAGTCATACATCATACATGATACATCTATAAATCATTGGAAGCTTTCTTAACATCATCAGTAACTCAACCAGTTACTGGAACATCAACATCTTCAGTACTGAGTCTTTATCTTCTGCAGCACTCGAACAACTATAGCAACATCAACGTCTGGATCCTCACGATCATCAACATCGTCATCTAGACCATCACGATCAGCATCATCGTCATCATACGATCATCAACATCGTCATCACACGATCATCAACATTGTCATCACACGATTATCCGCATCGTCATCTCACGATCATCAGCATCGTCATCACATGATCATCAGCATCATCATATCACGATCAGCAGCATCGTCATATCACGATTAGCAGCATCGTCATCACACGATCAGCAGCATCGTCATCACACGATCATCAGCATCATCATCACACGATCATCAGCATCGTCATCTCACGATCATCAGCATCATCATCACACGATCATCAGCATCGTCATCACACGATCAACAGCATCGTCATCACACGATCATCAGCATCGTCATCTATATACATGATCCTTCCTTTCAGAATTACTGGATCAATCTCATCACAATCATATTTAAGACTATCCTTCCTTTCGGAATTACTGGATTTACTATCTAAGGATGATTAGTCCAACCACAATCATATTTAAGACTATCCTTCCTTTCGGAATTACTGGATTTACTGTCTAAGGATGATTAATCCAACCACAATCGCATTTAAGACTATCCTTCCTTTCGAAATTACTGGATTTACTGTCTAAGGATGATTAGTCCAACCACAATCATATTTAAGACTATCCTTCCTTTCGGAATTACTGGATTTACTGTCTAAGGATGATTAATCCAACCACAATCGCATTTAAGACTATCCTTCCTTTCGGAATTACTGGATTTACTGTGTAAGGATGATTAATCCAACCACAATCGTATTTAAGACTATCCTTCCTTTCGGAATTACTGGATTTACTGTCTAAGGATGATTAATCCAACGACAATCGCATTTAAGACTATCCTTCCTTTCGGAATTACTGGATTTACTGTCTAAGGATGATTAATCCAATCACGTGCATTTTGAACCAAGGTCCAGGGACGATGCAGTCCTATCGTCTATTATCGGAGACACCTGTCTACAGCTCACTTTAGAACTTGAGTTGAAGGATGATCCAATCCTCATTTGTCCACCAAGGACTTTATTCTCGGAGACCTCACGTCTACGGCTCTCTTTAGGATTGAAAGTCCAGGGATGATCCAATCCCCTCAAGTCTACCAAGGACTTCATTCTCAGAGACCTCACGTCTACGGCTCTCTTTAGGACTGAAAGTCCAGGGATGATCCAATCCCCTCAAGTCTACCAAGGACTTCATTCTCGGAGACCTCACGTCTACGGCTCTCTTTAGGACTGAAAGTCCAGGGATGATCCAATCCCCTCAAGTCCACCAAGGACTTCATTCTCGGAGACCTCACGTCTACGGCTCTCTTTAGGACTGAAAGTCCAGGGATGATCCAATCCCCTCAAGTCCACTAAGGACTTCATTCTCGGAGACCTCACGTCTACGGCTCTCTTTAGGACTGAAAGTCCAGGGATGATCCAATCCCCTCAAGTCCACCAAGGACTTCATTCTCGGAGACCTCACGTCTACGGCTCTCTTTAGGACTGAAAGTCCAGGGATGATCCAATCCCCTCAAGTCCACCAAGGACTTCATTCTCGGAGACCTCACGTCTACGGCTCTCTTTAGGACTGAAATTCCAGGGATGATCCAATCCCCTCAAGTCCACCAAGGACTTCATTCTTGGAGACCTCACGTCTACGGCTCTCTTTAGGACTGAAAGTCTAGGGATGATCCAATCCCCTCAACTGTCCACTAAGGACTTCATTTTCGGAGACCTCACGTCTACGGCTCACTTTAGAACTTAAGTTCAAGGATGATCCAATCCTCATCTGTATTCACATCTATACAGGTACAAATGTCCAAGAGCATGTATCACATCAAAACATGTATACATTACTAATCAAAACATGTATACATCTAGCATGTATTCTTACTAATACATCTAACATCAAAACATGTATACATCACATCAAAACATGTATACATCTAGCATGTATTCTCACCAATACATCTAACATCAAAGCATGTATACATCACATCAAAACATGTATACATCTAGCATGTATTCTCACTAATACATCTAACATCAAAGCATGTATACATCACCTCAAAACATGTATACATCTAGCATGTATTCTCACTAATAAATCTAACATCAAAGCATGTATACATCACCTCAAAACATGTATACATCTAGCATGTATTCTCACTAATACATCTAACATCAAAACATGTATACATCACATCAAAACATGTATACATCTAAAATAAAAGATATATAAGAGTTCTAAATCTAAATAATTGTAAGTAGCTAAGTACAACAAAATAAAATTTAAGGGACGGAATTGTTATCAAATACTATACTACTCCCCCTTTCGAGGAGGGTCCTTCTGGACTATACCAAGCTTGTCTCGGAAGTATTCAAACTTTACTCAAGACAAAGGTTTAGTCAGGATATCGGCAATCTGATCCTCAGTGCTTATATACTCGAGCTTGATAGCTCCTCTCTGCACCATGTCTCGTATATAGAAGTAACGGATCTCAATGTGTTTTGACTTATCATGGAACACAGGATTTTTAGTCATCTTAATGCAGCTTTGATTATCACACATAATCACAGTGGGATCCATTTCTAAGTCAAACACTCCATATAAAAACTTCTGAAGCCATACTGCTTCACAGCTGGCAGAGCAGACAGCCATATATTCTACTTCAGCAGTACTGAGAGCCACTCTAGAATGTTTCTTGCTGAACCATGAGATCATGGCAGATTCAAGACTATAACATCCACCTGATGTACTCTTTCTGTCTGAGACACTTCCTGCCCAACCAGAATCTGAGTAACCATGTAAACGGAGTTCATGACCTCCAAGATAATATAGATCAAAAATCTAATGTACCTTTTAGGTACCTTACTACATGCTTTGTAGCTATTAAGTGAACCTTTCTAGGTTCTACTAGATACTGACTTAGGGTATTTACAGCAAAGCATATATCTGGCCTAGTATTTGTTAAATACATCAATGACCCAATGATTTGTCTATATAGGGTTAGGTCCACTAAATACGATGAGTCATTAACTAACAACTTCAAGTTGGAGTCCATGGGAGTGGCCATGGCTTTATACTCAAACATATCAAATCTTTTTAGAAACTTCACAACATACTTACCTTGATTTAAAAGATTCCTTTTGGATCTTGCCATACTTCTAGACCTAAGAAGTAGTGCATTAATCCGAGATCTTTCATTTTCATTTTTGTAGCCATTTTCATGACCTGTTTCTCATTCCTTGTCAGAAAGAGATCATCGTCATACAATAATGGTATGATAGGTTCATCATCCACAACCTTAAGGTAAAGGTTAGGAATATTTTTACTTCTGGTAAAGCCCAAGCTTTGTCATGAAGCTGTCAATTGTCCATTATTCACACTCAGCATTGAGTGATCTTCTGCATATCTATCTGTGCCATCTCTCATCAGATGGGTCTACTAAAATGAGCCTCAAAATCATTCGAAGTCTGTGGTGAGTTCCTTCTTGCATCCATGTCATATGTGTATAGAACCCATATTCAACCTTGTAGAAAAGGTTGAGATCCACATCACCTATGATGATCATTAAGCTCATCAATTGACTACTGATCCTGGGAACCCATACAGAACCTGATTACATTATTAAGAGAATGGTCTTATCTAGTCCCTTGGAGCAAAACATCTCATCATGATTCTCTTCCTCTTTCTAAGAGAATCTCTTAACCACAAGCTTTCTATAGTGTGTTTGATTTGTAAATCTTTTGTTGAACATCCATCGCTTGTTCAGAGTTCATCATTCATCATGATCTTTCCTACAAATCAAAATTAAGTACATGATTAGTAATACTTCATAATCATCAAATCATATTGACATGATAACCTATTATGCATACAGATATCATTTACATAGTTATGCAACTATTTTGACCAATACTTTGGCACAACACTTTCCCATATCCTGTATGCATACAGTGGCTATCTAGATTCCTTCCATCTCTACCAGAACATACTATTGAGAGTGTGCACAGCTCTCAGTATGTCAGCAAAGAGGTTTCATTCTAGACAAGCAACAATGGAATGTTTGTCCAATTTACCAATCATATGCATATTAGTAGTATATTGTTCAATGCTTTATGAATGTTTACACTCAGCATGATATATCCTAGGAATACAAATATGCATACAAGCGATATCATTTACTATTTCTAATAACAACTCAAATACTTATCTTTTATGTTTGTGTGGTTGTCTCCCGCTTGATCTTCTGTATGTCTTCTGAACTTCTATTCATTTTGTACCACTGTGCATGCTCAAGTGTACACTAGTGTCATCCTCATGATCTCATACACAAACATATATTCATTAGTATATTCTCAATATTATCAAAACATTCTAATTCTAAATAATCTTGAATATGTACAGTCATGATCATTAGTATTCAGGGTTTCAAGGAAGTCTTCTTTTACTCATGCATATTCTTGTTTGATCTAGTATGCATAAACCCTTGATTACTAATCAATCATACCAAGTATACTTACACAAGGTAAGATTCTAACATGACATAGGAAAACATACCTGGATTAGTATACCTTGTTAGTTATGTACAACATACCTAAACAATCTCTTCAATGATTTAGAGATCCTGAGCTACAACCTGCATGTCTCGTAGGTTAAACATAATATAACAAAGTCATACATACCTCGTGAGTCTTTGTCTTCATGTTGTCATGGTCATGGAACTTGATTTTTCTTTTGTGATGTACCTGTGTCTTGTTAGCAGACAACATCAACCTTACACAACACCATAATGCATAAGTACAATCATATAGCCCTAATCAATGAATGTCTTCGATCATTCACATGCATTCATATTGTTACTAGGGTGATAAGACAATTAATAACATTAATCAAGATTGTACTAATAAATAGCATGAAGACAAACACATTATGAACTTAATCAAGAATCAGATTTTAAGACATACCTGAACCTCCTTAAGTCATACCTGTCGAGACCTTTTGTAGTCTTCTTATGTAAGGCCTTAGCCTCAACTCCCCCTGAAACTTGATCTGGAGCTTGATTAGGGTTTGCTAGAGAAACCCTAAAAATTCAATCTTTGACTTTCACACTTCTGAATGGATGGAAGAATGTGTCTTGTTGAGCTGATCAACCTAGCATTCTTCAATTTTGAAATCTCCAAAATTTGACCCCTCAAAATTGCCTTCGAAACTTCTGGATCTTCTGGACAGGAACCCGAACTAGGGTTTGATGAAGCCCGGTATTCTACCCAACCAAAAATTTGATCTTCGTCTCTAAATTTCAATTTTCCTGAGTAGCATTCAGCCGTGGACTCCGATTCCAAAAATTCTAACTTTCTCCGAAACCCTAAATTCCGGAAGCCATGAATAAAGGTGCTCCAAAAATAATTCTATTTTGATAGAAATATGCACCTGATTGTTTCTGCTATAACTCTGAAATTTCTTCTCCACAGGGTCTGAAAACTTTTTTTGCAATAGCCAGACCTGTCATCTTTCCATCCTGACAGGTCTGACCTCAATTGGATTTTCTGAGAGAGAGTTATGCCAAGTGTCGCAACGTGACCTGTTTATGGGATAAAACAGGAGAGCGAACTTGTACGGAGTGCCACGTGTCACTGTTTGAACTTCGGCCTCTGAAAAATTTTCCTAAGATATCTCGCCCTGTTATCTTTCCATCTTGGTAGGTCTGACCTCAATTGGACTCTCTGAGAGAGAGTTATGCCAAGTGTCGTAACGTGACCTGTTTATGGGATAAAACAGGAGAGCGAACTTGTACGGCATGCCACGTGTCACTGGTTCACCTTCGGCCTCTGAACAAGTTCCCTAAGATAGTACAGTCTATTTAATACCTGTCACTTTTTACGAAATTTCATTTGGAGCTTCCTATCCCAAGTTATGACCTTTTTTCCAAGGTGACCTGATTTTGACTGAGATCTGGAAGAGGCAGAAACCCTAACTTGTACTGATCACAACTTATAAAGTACAACGAATATGAGGGTTCCCTTTGGACACAAGGTACCTGGGGATGTTATATTCGACCTGTAAAATTTTCAGACCCTGAACCTTCGCAGAAATAGATTTATAGCGAAAGTTCCACGATGACTGGTTTTTTCTATGTAAAACCCTAACCTTCAAATTGTCGTAAGTAAAGCAAGTGTCGTAAGTGCCATACCTTGTCTTCCTTCAGGTTAGCTCTGATACCATGTTAAAATTTAATATGCTAAGACATAAAATAGCAGCATTACATTCCATTTCACAATAATAGCATATACAGGATCACTGAAGAAACAACAAGCATAGCATAAACACAAGAGACACAGATTTATCCTGGGAAACCCTCATGGGGTAGAAAACCCAGTAAAGCTTCCTCAATATAGATGACCAGCAATATACAAAGATGCAAACCAAAGACATGATCTCCTTCTCCACCATAGCAGACCTCTCCTCCACAAGTGCGCCTCTCTCAAGTGTGTGTATGTGTCAAATGAGGAACATACCTCCTCTATTTATACACTACACTGACATGTATTTTACACAAGTACATGTACGCTCGTATTTAACCATTAGGTTAAATACCCTATTATAACTGACTGGGCCGAACCCCACATGGTGGGTCTAATAACCCTAGTTGCCACAACCAATTCGGAGGAATAAACATCTCCGGATTCACAGTATAATCACATCGGAGGTATGGAACATCTCCGAAATACAAATATAATATTCTTAGAAGTTACAATATTCAACAAAATTTGTAATATTGACAAGACACTGATAGTTTGACTTTTGATGAAAAGGGTGTCCTACGAGGGACCCTGGAGCTTACTTAGCTGCAATGCTAAAACAAAATCAATGTTCTATGTGCAGACGACAAGTAAGAAGTTTTCATGGCTACGTAAAATCAAAGTACGTGTATAGTTCAGTTTCAATGTCGTAGATAAATATATTGTTAGAATGCTATTGCGACTTACCATAAGTATGCAGGTATGAATTTCATAGCTATAAATACTATTTTCAGATATTGTCTTACAACTCCACAATGTTTAGAACAAAGTCATCTAGAAACGTCATTCTACTGAAATTTTGTCACTGTAATCCTTGTCGTTGTTATAGTTGGCCTTGTCATCGTCTTAAGATATTTATTTATCTTCACAATATTGATGTAATAGATGTATAGCAAAATCATTAAATGTGTGTGAAATGAGGAAATACGGTAAGAACACATAACATTTATTTAGTTTTCATGTTGATCAGTTATCAATGGGTTCATTGAAACATCTACCATATAGACTATCTATTTTTATAATTGCAATAAAAGAATTTATATGAATGCAGTCAATGATTACAAAGATAGTGTTAAAGTCTCTCATGTATGGACTACACTAATCGTAGTCCTACAATATTGAACTAGATGTGATACTTATAAGCTTTTAAGGCTTATGTAAAGTATCGTTTAATGTATGAATCTTATGTAAATGAAATCTATGTCGACTTTGTGACCATGGTCATCTAGCAACTAATACATAAACCAACTATTACTTAAACCATATATTTGATATTCAAAAACTACAAAGCTTACCTTTGGAAATATATAAAATGGAAATTTTATTCTATATAATAACATAAATCTAGAATGTGACCTAGACTTGGAACTATATGAACATATGTATCGTCGTTGGTCAATATAACACCAATGTGTGTGGTGGAACCTAACTTAGAACCCATACGAACTTTGAATTCGAATTAACATAACATATCATGTTATAAAGTTATATATCAAACATTTGAAATCATAACGTTGGAAAAAGAGTACTGACATACAAATAAATCGATTGACAGGTTGATGGTTTACAAACGATACGAATCAGCGTTGGTGATTGTGATACAAGCCTGCATTAATGGCCATCAATAATGTACTGTGTGACGAGGTCTTACAGGCTTCCACATGAATGTAAACGAGTGCATATGGTGACTGTGAACGTTTCCATGTAAAAATTCTTATTGATAGTCCTCCGAGCTGGCTATTTAGCTATCCATCATGTGCAAGAGTTGGCATTGTCGTGCTATGGCAATAAATGGGAAATTAATCTGATTGTTGTTTGCTCCAATGCAAAAAGCATTGTCATGTTCACAATCATTGATCAACTTTGATCCCAATCGTTGGATCCAACCCTAATTTTGCGTCGAGTGTTGGGTTGATAGAAGTTATTGTGTTCTATGCTTTTGCTATTGTTTCGGTCTGTTAGGGCCGACAGGCCACTAGTTTGTAGAGCTAGAAGATGATGTAAAGGGTTCGACCCTGCGACCTGTAAGTTGTGTTTAAAGTAGTGCAGGTTTCGTCTTTTGTAATGGCGTGAACATTGTTGAGTCTTGGGTTCACAACGCTATTGAGTTCACAAGTTAGCTGTATCGTTCTCTGAGATTTTTAGTGGAAGATATCTTTCTGCAACCTAAATTGAATAGTATTTTGCTTTCGTCCGAGGAAGAGAGTTCGTCGTGTGCAGGCGTATGTACAAGCTTCGACCTTCAATTTGTAAAGGTAATCGATTTCCCAACTCAGAATTCAAATAACGTTTTAATCAAAGTTTTAATAGGTATAATGTGTAACGTTTGAATGTTTGTTTTGGCAAGCGTCAGTTTCGAAAAGGGGAACACACACCAGGGTTTGGAAAAAGGATGGCCATGTGTCCATTCATGGTAAGCTCTGGGTCTTCCAAAACCCTCGTAGGTGCTCCTTCGGTCTTGATTGATGTGGTTTCATGAGGACGAATAACTAGTCCTTCACCAAGCTTCGGCAATGTCTGTCAGATAAAAACAAATATGGAAGATCCTTCTGTTTATTCAAACATTTGTTTGTACAGGGTTGTTCCCTTCGTTTGTTTGTATGATACTTGGTCTTGAACCTTGATGTCTATCTCGTCAAGCTGGGAGTTTTGTTACTCGTCGATACTGATGGTTTTTGGACTTTTTTGAAATGTTTAAAGTTTGGGAAATAACCCTATGCGATTTCGTTTGGAAACATAATGTAATGTTTTATTTCTAGGAACACTAGTTTAAACTTTGAGTTGAGATTTGTAATGGTTCAATCCTTGAGCACGACCTGTTGTTTTATAATATGAGAAAAGAGATAAGGGAAAAGAGCCGAGTCTCATCTAACTGTAGATACCATGTTTTCTTTTCGGCAATGAAATATATATTTTCTATTTCGTTTTGTGCTAAATGTCGGTGTTATACAACTTAATGTTGTAGGTTGATATCGTGATTTTTTGAGCTAGGGTTTATGTACTCTATCGTAGATGATAACTTTGTAAAGTGTAATCCTGAAATGGTTTGTCACTTTGTTTCTATAATGGAAAAAGACCGAGGCTATACCCTAGTTTGAGTTTTGTTTGAATAGAAATGAAATGTTTGAAAATGAGCTTCTAAAGAGAGCTTTGGTGTCAGAACTAGAATTCGATCCGTAGCCTGTGTAGTTTGTAAATATTTATGTTTGCAAAAACAATGATAATGGAAATCGAATTCTAACTAGGGTTTGATAAGAACCCAGTTTTGGAAATCGAATTCTAACTAGGGTTTGATAAGAACCCAGTTTTGGAAATCAAATTTTTGCAGTTTATAATATATAGATATAGTTTATAATATATGCAAATAAAATGAAGGATATCGAAACAAGGTTTATCATGTTTTTAATATTTGATAGGATAATAATCAATGCAATGTTACAATAGGGAAATGAAAACAACGTGTGTGTAAAATGTTAAGGTGTGAAGACCTTATAAAAAGACTGTTATTTACAGTTTTGATATCATGAATACATTTATTTATTTACAACTATTTTATTTATGTTGCAATCATAATATAATGTATAGGAATATGAATTCTATCTATTTCCTATGGACAAAACTTTAAAATGCATTGATTTTCTATATAAATCTTAGGGATAGGAAAAACACAATGAATTTTTACAGTAAAAAATCTATATTTATTTTCCATGAAAACAATGGAGTATCCTACACTGTAATAAATACTATATAGTAATTACTACTGTTAATTACAGGGCAGAAACTGATAAACGTACTGATTACTATTTATCTATCGAATCAATGGCAAATTTCCCATCTTCTCATCTATTCTTAATTTGCGTATCTATACTAGAGTACGATGCATAAAACATCATGTGGAAAAATGTAGATACTGGTTTATCAATTTAAAATCATCATTAAACATTAACATTCAGACTTTAAAAAAATTCATAAATGATTCTTCTTCCAAACAGAAAACATAGATTATTAACTTTACTAAAAAGAACTATTAGCTGAGATAAAGTAGAAAATTTATAAAACCTGGATTAATCTGTAGGGAAACAAATAGCCCAAGAAGACTGTTCCACCCAACCAATTCCTGAAGACAGTCAAGTACTTTCCTTAGGACCCCCGAGCCTGTTCACTGAACCACCAGGAGGAAGAAACTTAGGAATTTAGGATCTCTTCTTGCATTAGCAAATAAATTCTGAATCTTCAATAGCTAGCAGTCCAAAGGACCTGCTCCAGCACCTCTGGTTCTTCTTAGAAAAATAAAGAATTATGATTTCACTCACAGCTAGCCTCCCTATTCGAATCTATCAGTGATCACCTGATGCACATGAGGAAATATTCTACAGAAATATTGTGTAAGAGCTTCCTGCTCAATTCGAATTTGCCTTATGTAGGCTACCTAGGCCTTTTTTAGATGTTATTGGGTCATTAAATGAGCTGCCTGCTCACTCCCTCCACCTAGGGGATAATGCCACATTTTTAGGGGTAGTTTTCCCATAACCAACAACTAGTGGTCTGATGCAATTGCTGCCATATGTCCCATACCTTCCAACAACTTCCATTCCTCCTAGTGGGTCAGTGAACACTCATTTAACAGTCCCCTTGGGTTTTTGTCTCCTAATTAATTAATTTAAATAATAATAATCAGTAATTACATTCATCCTTGATCATAATTGATCATAATTACAAAACTTAGTAATTAAATTTAACATAAAATATTTTGCAATTAAATAATAATTTTCATAAATTTGGGTAGGTGACATACACCCCCCCTTAAGTGTCAACATCGTCCTCGTTGTTGGTTAATCACTCCTTGAGTGTTCCTGAAACGGAGTTGGGTATGTTGCCTGCATACTACTCTCCAACTCCCAGGTTGCCTCTTATGGGCTAAGGTGCTTCCATTGCACCTTCACTTGCCCAATGCTGCGATTCCGGAGAATAGTTTCCCTCCTTCCGAGGATACAGTCCAATTCCACTAGAAAATATCCGTCTTATCCCACCTGTACATCATTCCAGTTTACAACATGAGTAGTATCGTGTACGTATTTTTTTTAAAATGATATATGAAAAACATTATGTATTTTTAAGTTTGGTGGAAAAGTCAGTTGGTATGCCACTGCTCCAACCTTAGACAATATTTCAAAAGGACCACAATACCTGGGTGCCAACTTGGTACAGCTCCCCAATTTCAGTGAACTCTTTTTTGGTCTTACCTTGAGGAATACATGTTCACCAACCTGGAACTCTTTATGAGTTCTTTTTGAATCTGCTTGACTATTTTTCCTATCTTGGGAAGCTTTTAAATGTCCTTGCACCTATTTCACAATTAGTTCTAACTCCTGCAATAATTCAAGTCCTAAAACAACTCTATTTACTGGATCATTCCACGAAACAGGTGTATCACATTTCCTACCATAAAGAATTTCAAAAGGACTAAGTCTAGCCGATGCATGATAATGATTATTATAAGCAAATTCTGCTAAGTGCAAGTAGTCTTCCCACTTACCAGGCTGATCCTTAACATACATTCTTAATAAATCTTCTAAAACTTAATTTACCCTTTCTGTTTGTCCATCCGTTTGTGGATGAAATGCTGTAATGAAATTTAAGGTTGTATTCAACCCCTTAAACAGTGACCTCCAGAAGTTTCCGGTAAACTTAGAGTCACGATCTGAAATTATTACTTTCGGTATCCCATGTAGTCGAAAAATCTGTTTCATAAAGATATCTGCAATGTCTGGAGCTTTATGAGTAGTCTTCATAGGTATGAAATGTGCTGCCTTGTTGAGTTTGTCCACTACCACCATGATAGAATCATGTTGTTTCTAATTTTTAGGTAATCCAGTAATAAAGTCTATGCTGACAACTTCCCATTTCCAACTTGGTATCGGTAATGGTTGCAACAATCTAGCAGGATGTTTGTGTTCAACCTTCACTTTTTGACAATACAAACATTTAGCTATGTACTCTGCTACTTCATCCTTCATTCTAGGCCAATAGTATTATTTTCTCAACATAGTAATGGTCTTTTGATAACCTGGATGACCAGAATAATGACTTTTATGCATCTCATTTAATATCAGAAATTTTATTTCTAGTATGTCTGGTACATACAATCTGTTTTTATATAGTAATAATCCATTATCCTTCATGCTGTAATCTGCCATAAAATTTTCAGAACTGTTGTTTGCTGTCTTTTCCTTCATTTTTTCTGTATTCTTCATTTGTTTCACTCTTTTCAAGAATCTGATTTTCCAAATCAGTTGAATAAGTACTAATGGCCGAAATAAAATTTAGTTTTGCCTTACGACTTAAGGCATCTGCAACCTTGTTCTCCTTTCCTTTAATATGCTGAATTTCAAAATCATACTTACTTAAGAACGTCAACCATCTAGCTTGTCTAGCGTTCAGGTTTGTCTGATCTAATAAATATTTCAAACCCATGTTATCTGTCAATAATGTAAATTTTCTGCCAATAAGGTGGTGACGCCACATTTTTAAAGCATGAACAACTGCTAATAACTCTAAATCATAGGTAGAGTAATTCTTTTCATGTACTTTCATCTTTCTAGATTCATATGCCACTGCATGCCCTTCTTGTGTCAGGACTCCACCGAGTCTGTCATTGCATGCGTCTATACAAACTACAAAATCCTTGTTGGGGTCTGATATCCTCAAGATAGGTGCCGTCGTCAATAATTCCTTTAATTTCTTAAAACTGTCAGAACATTTTTGATCCCACACAAATTTCTTCCCTTTCTTTTGCAAGGAAGTTATGGGGTTGGCAATTTTTGAAAATTTCTCTATAAACTTTCTGTAATACCTAGTAATGCCCATAAATGATCTTACATCCAACACATCCTTAGGAACTGGCCAGTCATTAATGGCCCTTATCTTGTCGGGGTCAATCAAGATTCCTTCTTTCGAAATTATGTGTCCTAGATACTGAATTTTGTCTTTGTGAAAGTCGCACTTACTAAACTTAGCGTAGAGTTGATGATCTCTCAGAACTTGTAAGATAATCTGTAAATGTTCATCATGCTCTTCTTTACTTTTTGAATACACTAAAATGTCATCTATGAACACAACAACAAACTTGTCTAAGTATTTATGCAGAATATTATTCATCAAACACATAAATACAGTTGGGGCATTAGTCAAGCCAAATGGCATGACTACGAACTCGTAATGTCCATACCAAATCTGAAAGTTGTCTTGAAAATATCTTCATTATCCTTCTCTTGCTCCTCAGTTGGGCACTGTTCAAACAACACTTGGTTTAATTGTTCTTGTGCTTGCAAAATTCTTTCATTGTCTTGTTTCACATATCTGATTTCTGCTTTTAATTCATGAAAAGCATGTAATAGTTCTGACGAACTGTTATTTAGTTCACCGTGACCTTATTCTACATAGTGCTATTCTGAGCTATGACTGTTTGGCTTAAATCTGTCGTCTAATTGTTCAGTTGAGTTCTCCATACCTGTAACTGAAAATAATTTCTGGATAACATAATAATTAAAATTTCAAATTAGTACAATTTTCTGCTGTATAAAATTTTCTGCTGCGTGTTTTTGGACCTCTTTCAGGCCTAGAGTTCGAACGTGAGCTCTGATACCACATGTAACATCCCGAATTTTCATAAAAATTTAAAACTTTTAAAAATAACATTAAGTACAATAATTATAATTGCGGAAATAATAATTTTTGATTACAACAACATTAAATGAATAGTTGTTAGTACTAAACATAATTTAATTTATGTATTAGTAGCATTATGATAATGATGACTTTAACACACATTTGTGAATCTGATTAATGTAATTAAATGTATGGACAGGTCAGAATTATGATATGAAAGTTGTAATATTGACAAGACACTGACAGTTTGACTTTTGATGAAAAGGGTGTCCTACGAGGGACCCTGGAGCTTACTTAGCTGCAATGCTAAAGCAAAATCAATGTTCTATGTGCAGACGATCGGTAAGAAGTTTTCATGGTTGCGTAAAATCAAAGTACGTGTATAGTTCAGTTTCAACGTCGTAGATAAATATATTGTTAGAATTCTATTGCGACTTACCATAAGTATGCAGGTATGAATTTCATAGCTATAAATACTATTTTCAGATATTGTCTTACAACTCCACAATGTTTAAAACAGAGTCATCTAGGAACGTCATTCTACTGAAAGTTTGTCATTGTAATCCTTGTCGTTGTTATAGCTGGCCTTGTCATCGTCTTAAGATATTTATTTATCTTCACAATACTGATGTAACAGATGTATTGCAAAATCATTAAATGTGTGTGAAATGAGGAAATACAGTAAGAACACATAACATTTATTTAGTTTTCATGTTGATCAGTTATCAATGGGTTCATTGAAACATCTACCATATAGACTATCTATTTTTATAATTGCAATAAAAGAATTTATATGAATGCAGTCAATGATTACAAAGATAGTGTTAAAGTCTCTCATGTATGGACTACACTAATCGTAGTCCTACAATATTGAACTAGATGTGATACTTATAAGATTTTAAGGCTTATGTAAAGTATCGTTTAATGTATGAATCTTATGTAAATGAAATCTATGTCGACTTTGTGACCATGGTCATCTAGCAACTAATACATAAACCAACTATTTCTTAAACCATATATTTGATATTCAAAAACTACAAAGCTTACCTTTGGAAATATATAAAATGGAAATGTTATTCTATATAATAACATAAATCTAGAATGCGACCTAGACTTGGAACTATATGAACATATGTATCATCGTTGGTCAATATAACACCAATGTGTGTGGTGGAACCTAACTTAGAACCCATACGAACTTTGAATTCGAATTAACATAACATATCATGTTATAAATTTATATATCAAACATTTGAAATCATAACGTTGGAAAAAGAGTACTGACATACAAATAAATCGATTGACAGCTTGATGGTTTACAAATGATACGAATCAGCGTTGGTGATTGTGATACAAGCCTACATTAATGGCCGTCAATAATGTACTGTGTGACGAGGTCTTACAGGCTTCCACGTGAATGTAAATGAGTGCATATGGTGACTATGAACGTTGCCATGTAACACTTCTTATTGATAGTCCTCCGAGTTGGTTGTTTAGCTATCCACCGTGTGCAAGAGTTGGCATGGTCGTGCTACGGCAATAAATGGGCAATTAATGTAATTGTTGTTCTCTCCAATGCAAAAAGCGTTGTCATGTTCACGATCGTTGATCAACTTTGATCTCGATCGTTGGATCCAACCCTAACTTTGCGTCGAGTGTTGGGTTGATGGAAGTTATTGTGTTCTATGATTTTTCTATTGTTTCGGTCTGTTAGGGCCAATAGGCTGCTGGTTTGTAGAGCTAGAAGATGATGTAAAGGGTTCGACCCTGCGACCTGTAAGTTGTGTTTAAAGTAGTGTAGGTTTCGTCTTTTGTAATGGCGTGAACATTGTTGAGTCTTGGGTTCACAACGCTGTTGAGTTGACAAGTTAGTTGTATCGTTCTCTGATATTTTTAGTGGAAGATATCTTTCTGCAACCTAAATTGAATAGTAGTCTACTTTCGTACGAGGAAGAGAGTTCATCGTGTGCAAGCGTATGCACAAGCTTCAGCCTTCAATTTGTAAAGGTAATCGATTTCCCAACTCATAATTCAAATAACGTTTTAATCAAAGTTTTAATAGGTATAATGTGTAATGTTTGAATGTTTGTTTTGGCAGGCGCCGGTTTCGAAAAGGGGAACACGCACCAGGGTTTGGAAAAAGGATGGCCACGTTCCATTCCTGGTAAGTTCCGAGTCTTCCAAAACCCTCATAGGTGCTCCTTCGGTATTGAATGATGTGGTTGATGTGGTTTCATGAGGACGAATAACCAGTCCTTCACCAAGCTTTGGCAGTGTCTGTCAGATAAAAACAAATATGGAAGATCATTATGTTTATTCAAACGTTTGTTTGTACAGGGTTGTGCCCTTCGTTTTTTGTATGATACTCGGTCTTGAACCTTGATGTCTATCTCGTCAAACTGGGAGTTTTGTTACTCGTCAATACTGAGGGTTTTTGGACTTGTTTGAAATGTTTAAAGTTTGGGAAATAACCCTGTGCGATTTCATTTGGAAACATAATGTAATGTTTTTATTTCTGGGAACACTAGTTTAAACTTTGAGTTGAGATTTGTAATGGTTCAATCCTTGATCACAACCTGCTATTTTAAGATATGAGAAAAGAGATAAGGGAAAAGAGCCGAGGCTCGTCTAACTGTAGATACCATGTTTTATTTTCGGCAATGAAATATATATTTTCTATTTCGTTCTGTGCTAAATGTCGGTGTTATACAACTTAATGATGTAGGTTGATATCGTGATTTTTCGAGCTAGGGTTTATGTACTCTGTCATAGATGATAACTTTGTAAAGTGTAATCCTGAAATGGTTTGTCTCTTCATTTGTATAATGGAAAAAGACCGGGGCTATACCCTAGTTTGAGTTTTGTTTGAATAGAAATGAAATGTTTGAAAATGAGCTTCTAAAGAGAGCTTTGGTGTCAGAACTAGGATTCGATTTGTGGCCTGTGTAGTTTGTAAAGATTTATGTTTGCAAAAATAATGATAATGGAAATCGAATTCTAACTAGGGTTTGATAAGAACCCAGTTTTGGAAATCAATTTTTTGTAGTTTATAATATATAGATATAGTTTATAATATATGTGAATAAGATGAAGGATATCGAAACAAGGTTTATCATGTTTTTAATATTTGATAGGATAATAATCAATGCAATGTTACAATAGGGAAATGAAAACAATGTGTGTGTAAAATGTTAAGGTGTGAAGACTTTATAAAAAGACTGTTATTTACATCTTTGATATAATGAATTCATTTATTTATTTACAACTATTTTATTTATGTTGCAGTCATAATATAATGTATAGGAATATGAATTCTATCTATTTCCTATGTACAGAACTTTAAAATGCATTGATTTTCTATATAAATCTTAGGGATAGGAAAAACACAATGAATTTTTACAATAATAAATCTATATTTATTTTCCATGAAAACAATGGAGTATCCTACACTGTGATAAATACTATATAGTAATTACTATTGTTAATTATAGAGTAGAAACTGATAAACATACAGATTACTATTTATCTATCGAATCAATGAAAAATTGCCCATCTTCTCATCTATTCTTAATTTGCGTATCTATACTAGAGTACGATGCATAAAACAACATGTGGAAAAATGTAGATACTGGTTTATCAATTTAAAATCATCATTAAACATTAACATTCAGACTTTAAACAAATTCAGAAATTATTCTTCTTCCAAACAGAAAACAAGGATTAT
This sequence comes from Larix kaempferi, assembly GCA_027924585.1. Taxonomy (NCBI): domain Eukaryota; kingdom Viridiplantae; phylum Streptophyta; class Pinopsida; order Pinales; family Pinaceae; genus Larix; species Larix kaempferi. Next base: position 1,834,871 of record BSBM01000592.1, on the reverse strand, counting down.
TAACTTTACTGAAAAGAACTATTAGCTGAGATAAAGTAGAAAATTTATAAAACCTGGACTAATCTGTAGGGAAACAAACAACCCAAGAAGACTGTTCCACCCAACCAATTCTTGAAGACAGTTAAGTACTTTCCTTAGGACCCCCGAGCCTGTTCACTGAACCACCAAGAGGAAGAAACTTAGGAATTTAGGATCTCTTCTTGCAGTAGCAAATAACTTATGAATCTTCAATATCTAACAGTCCAAAGGACCTTCTCCACCACCTCTGGTTCTTCTTAGCAAAATACAGACTTATGATTGCACTCACGGCTAGCCTCCCTATTCGAATCTCTCAGTGATCACCTGATGCACATGAGGAAATATTCTGCAGAAATATTGTGTAAGAGCTGCCTGCTCAATTCGAATTTTCCTTATGTAGGATGCCTAGGCCTTTTTTAGATGTTACTGGGTCATTAAATGAGCTTCCTTCTCACTCCCTCCACCTGGGTGATAATGCCACATTTTTAGGGGTAGTTGTCCCATAACCAATAGCTAGTGGTGTGATGCAATTGCTGCCATCTGTCCCATACCTTCCAACAGCTTCCATTCCTCCTAGTGGGTCAGTGAACACTCATTTAACAGTCCCCTTGGGTGTTTGTCTTCTAATTAATTAATTTAAATAATAATAATTAGTAATTACATTCATCCTTGATCAGAATTGATCATAATTACAAAACTTTGTAATTAAATTTAACATAAAGTATTTTGCAATTAAATAATAATTTTCAGAAATTTGGGTAGGTGACAATGCATTAGTGATTTTTGCATGCAAAGTAGGTGAAAAGGGGCATAGTAGATCACAAGCAGTGGTGATCGGAGCTAAAACCCCTAGTAGCATTCAGGGACTTAGGTGGACTGAACTAGAACACAGATTTACCTCCTAAAATGTAGGGAACTGACTCTGGTGGGCCTAAAATCATGCATGTAGGGATAATTGGGTGTCTAATGGCTCCTAGATGACATATGCACACTAATAGGGGGGAAATAACATCATCCACTACTAGGAAAAGGTAAATAATGATAAGTAGGACAAGGATGGAGTATTAATTATCCTAACAAACCCCCTTAATCCAAAATTGGACATCCTTGGCCCTTTTTATTGAGACCAAAGGTCACCCATACAATCAAATAAATGATAAAAAAAAATTGTTCATGAAACTAAGGAAATGGGAAAAACCTCATGGGAAAAATACCCCCCCACAAAAATGAATAGCAGGGAACTCAAGCAACCTTCACACTAAGCAGAGAAGGAAAAAATTTGTAAAAATGTAGGCAATATGCTCCTATGTAGGATAGTAATGCAAATGTTGGATCTGGATCTACGACTGGATCTTCTCCTATGATGTACCTCCCATTGTGTCGAAGTTGTATTTTCCAGAAAAAGTCTTTCATAAACCATATTTTCTACTGGAGTGAATGGCTCAATGTAGTTTAAATCATGAACCTTTGAGTACCCTTTTTCAACGAACTGAGCTTTGTACTTGGTTGTAGATACTTCATGGAAATTCTCTTTGAAGGATTGTGGATTAGACCCCACCATCATGTAACACCTCTTTGAGAGAAGTGGATATGTATGACATAGTGCAAGGTTTGCATCTCGATACTGATTGTTGGTTCTTCTATGGTAAGATGGATCCCCAGCTATGTTCCCAGTAGCTTCAAGGAATTTGTGATCCCATATTGGCCTTGGCCATGGATTGGGAACAGCTGCTAGATCTGGATCTGGATATGCTTGAACTTCATACTCAACATCAAGATCTTGATCCTAATATTCGGAATCTGAAACTGGATCATCAGAAGAGACATCATTTTGATCTTCATTAGATGCAAATGGAGTAGGCAGGGAGTATGGAAAAAAGTGAGAGAATTCATATGCCTTGGAGGCATGGTTTGCAACCCATTTCCCAAATTAGATATCTGCAATATCAATTGTCAAGGGAGATTGGATACCTGTGTATAGTTTAAGTTCTCGACGCGTTTCGGACTGCATAGTTGAGTCCATCTTCAGGAGAAAACATATCTCAATTAAAAGCTGCACGAATTTTTATATTATTTATATTGTTGTGTTATGATCTTCATTTTAAATTTTAAGAGCCGACTTTAATTCATTAATGTGTCAATGTACAAATACAATTTATTAATTAAATGTAACGAAGTAAATACTCAATGATAACTAATGTATATATGTAAATTATATTTATAATTTTTATTTAATTTTTAACCCTAATTTTAAATTTGTGATCCCATATTGGCCTTGGCCATGGATTGGGAACAGCTGCTAGATCTGGATCTGGATATGCTTGAACTTCATACTCAACATCAAGATCTTGATCCTAATATTCGGAATCTGAAACTGGATCATCAGAAGAGACATCATTTTGATCTTCATTAGATGCAAATGGAGTAGGCAGGGAGTATGGAAAAAAGTGAGAGAATTCATATGCCTTGGAGGCATGGTTTGCAACCCATTTCCCAAATTAGATATCTGCAATATCAATTGTCAAGGGAGATTGGATACCTGTGTATAGTTTAAGTTCTCGACGCGTTTCGGACTGCATAGTTGAGTCCATCTTCAGGAGAAAACATATCTCAATTAAAAGCTGCACGAATTTTTATATTATTTATATTGTTGTGTTATGATCTTCATTTTAAATTTTAAGAGCCGACTTTAATTCATTAATGTGTCAATGTACAAATACAATTTATTAATTAAATGTAACGAAGTAAATACTCAATGATAACTAATGTATATATGTAAATTATATTTATAATTTTTATTTAATTTTTAACCCTAATTTTAAATTAAATGTTACATTTTGTTTTGTTGTGTTGTAAAATGATAATTTAATTATGTTCTTAATATTAAACTATACTTAATAAATAATTAAAAGTTTGTTAATATTAATTTTAAAAATGTTACCCTATATCTTATACTTCAGTTATGCTATTAGAATATTTATAGTTTAATAGTTAAAAGTTGTATTATTGACCATAAGATATCTTTTATGAAATAATATTTATTTTGATTTTAATTTTTCTACAAACTTATAGTATTAAGTTTTAAAGTAAAGAAATTTTGAAGAAAATTTTTGTGAAAATTTTTAATTTTTTAAATTTTATAAATTTTTTATTTAAGGATTTCTTAAACTTAAAATAAATTTATAAACTAAATTTTTAAAAACTTTTTAATTTTCTAATTTTTAAAATTAAAAATTAAAAATTAGAAAATTAAAAAGTTTTTAAAAATTTAGTTTATAAATTTATTTTAAGTTTAAGAAATCTTTAAAAATTTAATTTTAAGTTTAAGAAATCCTTAAATAAAAAATTTATAAAATTTAAAAAATTAAAAATTTTCACAAAAATTTTCTTCAAAATTTCTTTACTTTAAAACTTAATACTATAAGTTTGTAGAAAAATTAAAATCAAAATAAATATTATTTCATAAAAGATATCTTATGGTCAATAATACAACTTTTAACTATTAAACTATAAATATTCTAATAGCATAACTGAAGTATAAGATATAGGGTAACATTTTTAAAATTAATATTAACAAACTTTTAATTATTTATTAAGTATAGTTTAATATTAAGAACATAATTAAATTATCATTTTACAACACAACAAAACAAAATGTAACATTTAATTTAAAATTAGGGTTAAAAATTAAATAAAAATTATAAATATAATTTACATATATACATTAGTTATCATTGAGTATTTACTTCGTTACATTTAATTAATAAATTGTATTTGTACATTGACACATTAATGAATTAAAGTCGGCTCTTAAAATTTAAAATGAAGATCATAACACAACAATATAAATAATATAAAAATTCGTGCAGCTTTTAATTGAGATATGTTTTCTCCTGAAGATGGACTCAACTATGCAGTCCGAAACGCGTCGAGAACTTAAACTATACACAGGTATCCAATCTCCCTTGATAACTGCAACCTGTGAAAGCCTTAATGAAATATCAATTGTGTCAGGTCCAAAAATAACTTTCTTTAGTGAACCTTTGTGTGTCATCTGGTAAATAGACAACAAGTTTGTTTTCAAATAAGGCACAAATAGAACATTTTTTAACTTTCCATGCTTCAGTTGTATTGTGCCCTTCCCTTTAGTAGAGATCTGAGAATTATATCCCATGTGAATACTTGGACCATCATTGAGATCTAGAGAATAAAATGATTATCTAGAGGCAACCATGTGGTTGGAGGCTCCAAAATCTATGAGGAAGGATTGTGATTGTGAGAATCCAGCCTTCGGTGCATGGAATCTATCATGATCATCTGTATCACTTCTAGAATAACTCTCCCTTGCGCCTTATAGGAGGGCAATGTTGTGATGTTCAATAATTTTGGTCATTTGATCTATCGTCTTCTTCATGCAAGAGCTCTCTGGGTGGTTTCCTTTCTTGCAATAGGTACATTTGGTCTTCTCAAACCCATTTTGCTTATCCCTCTTGGATATGGAGGCTCCTTCTGATGGATTAGGTTTATCATATGGTTTGGATTCAACTTGCTTCTTTTCCCTTCCTTTCTACTTCCCTTTATCATTCACACTTTTTGAATCCCCATCCATAAGAGATTGATTTTTGGAGGCCTTCAAGGCGCCCATCTGAATCAATTTGTCTTGTTCTTGGATAAGAGATTCGATGAATGCATATAAAGAAGCCATTTTCTAGTTAGGGATTGAAAATATCCCTGAATGGAAGGTAGAAAACAATATAGAAAATTCTGGACCAAGCTTGCTTAGGATGGATAGCACCACCTACTCATCCTTCTTCTCAATGCCACACTATTTGCACTGCATGACCAAGGATTTGAATTTAGAGAACTGTTGTATGGTTTTGAAACTACTGGGTTGAAGAGAAATTATCTCATTAACCAAAATATGGCCTCTTAGCTCATCTTGCTTGCCAAAGAAGGTCTCAAGATTCAACAAAACCTCTCTTAGAGTCTTCAATCCATCAAGGTGGAAGAGAAAATATCTGGAAACATGGATACACATGAAACCAAACGATTCATCTAATCTATTCAGGTACTTGGAATTCTCAACAGCTTCCTGAGGTTCAGCCTCCTTTCCCATTATTACCCTATACAAAATCTTGTTGTGCAACACCATCTGCATATCAACCCTCCAATCCAGATAATTTAATGGTGTCAGGATCCTTGGAGACAAAGGAACATTCAAATTCTCCATGTGAAACTGTTGGAGCGAATACAAACTGAAAATGATGCTATTGCTGCACTTAAAAATATTCAAAATCGTACAAAAAAACTGTCAATTTTGGAGATAAAATTCTATTGAGCACTGCTTTAAGACAATAGGCACTTTTATTTGGATCTTTCACACCTGGCTAGACCTCAAAGGATTTCTCCAATGAATTCAGCGCAATGGCACTAGGATTTGTTGTGGAAATCTAGAGGCTCCGGGTGCACTACTAAAAGCATCTTCTCAACCTACGCTCTCTGAGTTCTTATACCATGTGAAATTCTAGATCACAGTAGATCATAGAGCTGAGAATACCTCACACTGAAAGAATGAGCAGAAAAGATGAATTACAGTGAAAATTGCAGTAAAATTAATCATGCATTGGAACTTAGATAGAAACATAAATGTGGGTTAGGATACATTAATCAATATAGTCAACATATATGTTACAATGGAAAGGATTTGATTATCATAGGAGAATTCGAATCCCTGCCAGTCTAGCATAGGAATTGTCACCACTAGAGTGCTCCGGAAGACCCAAACTCAACTCAATTGAACCAAAACTCAGTTAACTGAAGCTACTATCAGTTAAATGAATAAGGAGGGAACATTAGTAAGTTCTTCATGCAACTTAGGTGAAAAAGGGTGCATTAGATCACAATCAATGGTGACCAGAGCTAAAACCCCCAGTAGAGTCCAGGGACTTAGGTGGACTGAACTAGAACACAGAGTTAGCTCCTAAAATGTAGGGAACTGACTCTAGTGGGACTAAAATCATGCATGCAGGGCGCATTAGGTGGCTAATGGGCCCTAGATGAAATATACACACCACTAGGGGTAAAATAACATCATCAAGTACTAGGAAAATGTAAATAATGCTAAGTAGGACAAGGATGGAGTATTAATTATCCTAACAAAACACCACTTTTTCCACATTTCTCGACCGCTACGTTGGAGTCAATCCTATTTCCATGGGACACTTCTCCATTAACCCTTATTCCAAAACTTATCTATTATGCCAAAAATTTCTAGGCCCAACAAAAAGGGAGAATTTGAATTGTTGAACTCAATCTTAAAGATGTTGAAGAATTTCTCCCAACCCTAGATAGAATAGTTAGGTAAAGAACTAAACCACTTGTAAGGTTTGCGATGAAGTGTATGAGGAAAAAGAATAAATATTGTTCATTGGAATGAAAATATTCTACAAAACATTGGATATGATCATTAGTATTCTCGTCAGGTAATCTTGTGAATTGGGGAATATTGGTGTCCAAATACCAGTTTCCTAGACTATAATCTAGAACACCTGGAGTATCGATGATAATAACAATAGGAAACTAGAATTTGGTCATGATTAGAAGATATAAAACATAAAATTTGATGAAACTAACCTCAAAGGGGTTGTATTGGGAACAATTCAAATTAATATATTAATGAACTTCATCCCCAATATGGTCGCCATTTTATGTTGATGCTCAATATGACATTAGGAAAGAACATTGAGAACCACTCTTGGAGGGATAGTCCAGAGGAAGATTGGGATGGAAACCTGGGTGATTCTTAAATCCATCAGATGAATGGGATCCATAAGGTTGGTTGATGAAACCAAATGCAGAGGGAGGACTATTCATATAAATCAACAAATTAAAAACATAACCTAAAATTTGAAAAAATGCTACTAATTATTAGTAAAACATGGCTACCAAACCTTGTAAAATAACTCGAGGTTAAACTTCATCATGTCAACCTTTTTACTCACTTAAGAATATGGTTGTTTGTTAAGATCCTAGTGGGCGACCTTCACTAACATCTTGAGGTTTTGGTGTAACGGTTCGTATCATTTGGTATCAGATCCTCCACCCAGGTCCGAGTCACAGAGTGGGTGGCAACGTCGACATTGCAGTGTTCGTCCGAGGCTTGTACGGCTCAAAGGGGACACCACCGTACGGGCACACATCCAGCCCAGAGTTTGGACTGCGGAGTGTGGTGGGATGTTAAGATCCTAGTGGGAGACCTTCACTAACATCTCGAGGTTTTGGTGTAACGGTTCGTATCATTGTTCTGTATTTATTTAAGAAAAAAGGTAATGAAACTCCTTTACATCGTTATTGTCCTAATGATGAGCATTAGAAATGACTTGAAACGTCAACCGTAATTCAACATTGACCACATAATCTCCACAAGATTCCAAGAAACTAAATGCATTCATGAATTACCAAAATAAATATTATATTAACATGATCAAATATGTTATCAAAAAAGTTGGAAGCATTAGTCATGAGAAATATGTATAGAACTAACAAAGCAAAGTTTAAAATAATTTAAAAAATTAGATTAACTAATTAAAAAACTATATTTGTGAAATATATACAAAAATAACATAAGCAAAATCATGAAATAATTAAAAAACAAATCATTTATTAATGAAATCAAATTGAATGCATTAGCAAATGAAAATGAAATTATTAAAATATTTGTGACATATACATTAAATTATTTAGCTTCTTTAAGTATATATGCTAAAAGAATACATCAGTTAAACTCAAAATCGGATTTGCAGAATGTAACAATTGCATTAAGTATTGTGCATCAAATAAATCATTTATGTGAGGTATTATCTTTTTGTTGTGAGTGATATTGTAAAATAAAATTATTTAATTTGGTCTTCTATGTTAGAAAACGGCACATTAGAAAGATAAACATCTATAAAGTGAAAATTCATCATATATATAAGTTAGGAAAAAAGAAATAAAACAAGAGAAACCTGCGTTGCAGCATATCCCTGTCAAAAGGCCTTTGACAAAGCAAGTCATTTAGACTTAAGGGATAGCCACCCTCCAAGATTTTCTCTTTCATATATGTATAAGAGATTGGTACTGGGTGCAAGTCCTAAGTCATTTTGACAAAAGAGTAACCCTGACCACAAAAAGCTTAGCTAACCAAGGTTAACTAGTAGTTCGTCAAACCATCTCACCCATGAAAGGAGGCTTCTTGTGATACTTATGGATTTCAAAGGAAGCAATTTCAAAAGAGAGATCAAATAGTTTAGTAGAGCATCACCATGATTGTAAACTTTCTCTTCACGTTCATTGTTTCCCATGCATTTTTTGCCATGCTCTACCACATGAAGTACATGTTGTTTAGAGCATCACCATGATTGTAAAATTTCTCTTCATGTTCATTGTTTCCCATGCATTTTTCGCCATGCTCTGCCACATGAAGTACATGTTGTTTCTCTTCTTTGAAGGCATAGTGGTGGTGATGATCGCTTTCATTTATTGGATGCTCCTTGAGATAAAATAAAAATGCTAATTGAGGAGATGGGGATTCTGTGGAAGGAACATTGGTATTGGAAGATATTCCAAGAAGAAGACAACACAGCCACAAAAATACCATTGGTTGACAAATTGCAAAAGATACATTTTGATTTGAAATCTTGGCACAAAACTCCACGTAATGTAGAGAATTGACCAAGTGTGGTCAAGTGGTTTTGAATAACTAATTGGGATGACATTGGGTGATCAACATTGATCACATCAAAATACTTATTTTATGAAATATTGGTGATGCACTCAACTAACCTAGAAACATAATCCAACATATGAATCACCCACCTCCTCAACATCCCATTGAATCACCTCCTTAACATCCCAGTGAATTCAGCAAGCCAAGCCACTTCACAACAAGAATAATGGCAGCTCCATCCTTTAGGTGATTACTAGACTTTCCTTAACCGGGTTGTGTGAAACAAAACCTAACTCCTCTAACTCAAGTGTTTAAGTCCAGCTCCCTATTTCACAAACCCATGTATTAAGAAAACTACCCTCATAAGCAAGATCAAATTGAATTGGAGGGAATGCAAGTGGTTTGATGTTGCTACAAATAAAGGGTCTACAAATTAATTTCCATTAAAAGAGTTCAAGTCCCCAACTAGCCAATTAGTGATGCACACAAGCACATGTTTTTGGGTTGGCAATCAATATGGCATTCACTTGAATTATGATAGTGGAGTAGATTCAAGAAATTAGTTTTATGTTTATTATATATTTGTAACAAAAAACCAAAAGAAAAAAGAGGTTATAGTTTTGCACAATTTCCTTCAAAGCCATGGAAGAACATGCCAAACTGTAAGAAAAAACATGAGTGAGAGAGTGTCACATGTCTCAAATGTTTACAATGATTATAGTACCATTTTAGGATATTTGTTAAATAATTTGTGGAACTGTAGACTCCAACTACTTAGTATTCTAAACTTAGTGACCACGTGTACATTTGTATTAAAGTAAGAATTATTTTCATGCAAAATGGTTAGCAATAAGAAAAATTAGCAAGAATGGAATTGAATATAGGTTTAACAACAAAAATTATTTAGATTTAAAATTGCTTTCATTATTTGTATTTTAATTTTTGTTATAATTTTTAAAATATTGAAATGAACTGTATATAGTATTCCCTTACTCGTGACGTGTTACTTTATGGACTCTAATTAATCAATACTTGAGGTACGTATTATCTCGAGAACATGCTCTTTTAACATGGATGTGCCACTTTATCGTAAGCAACTTAGATAAAATGTCATGAATTAATGCCTTAGGATTTATATTTCCTTACTTTATATATATACTTAATTACGACCCTAATATTTAATAGTTATAAGCTTAATCACATCAGGTCGTAGAGATTTGAACTATCAGTAGGGATTTATGGCATATCATAACCTGTCCTCACTAGTCATTACTTACCACTGAGCTAGTAGTACAAGATAAAACATGTAATAGCTTAATAAGTTCTGTATAACATATGACTAGAATTCTCATGATACGGGCATTGCTTTATATTATGAATACCACTCATGGAATATAAGTTAAATAGTACCTGGAAAAGACATATAGGAAACAAAATCTTCTTATAAAATTAATTTTAATGTACTTTTTATATAAGTACCATTTATATATTCTAGTTTAATAATATTTAAATATATATATATATATATTCTTAAAATTTTAAATTATATCAAAATAATGATGTCAAAATTTTAGCACTATATAATAATAATAATGGTGTCATTACCAAAGTTCTCCAGCAACCATTTTAGCATCTGTACAAACCTAAATAGTGATGTCAAAATTTCAAAATTAACACCAAATTTCAAGATTACATTTTTGTTAGCATTACCTGGAAAAACTCTGTCAGACCTTCATTGCCATCCTTTATATGCTTCTCCTACACAAAGGCGGATGGTTATACTGTAAATGGAATATTGTGGTAGTAATAAGAAAAAAATATGATACTAACCTGCATTATCGATTGTTACAAAATAATTGGATAATTGAGCATCTGACAGGTAAGGAGAACCAAAGATGCAGCTATGGTGGACCGCCAAAAGCGCATCAACTGGCGATCTACCAATGACAAGCATGCCAAATATTTGGCCATCTTCTCAACCTCTGGTCTCTTCCTACATCCTTCAAGTAATACCTGGAAATAGAACATTGTATGAGCTGTTAAAGACTAATGTTCTATTTAAAAATTTTGAGATGTGAATATATTGTGCAAGAATTACCAGAGAAAGGTAGCGGTAGTAGGTGAGGAGCATCGATAATCCAAAACTTTAAGGATAGTCCACTCCATTGCAACAACTTCTTGTTGCTTAAATACGTTATTTGCCACTATAAAATATGTTTCCTGCCTAATACTAGAAACAAAATGCTTGAATTAATATATGTTTCATTTTCTAAAAATTTTGACGGGATTACATGTGAATATACTGTGCAAGAATTACCAGAGAAAGGTAGCGGTAGTAGGTGAGGAGCATCGATAATCCAAAACTTTAAGGACAGTCCATTCCATTGCAACAAATTCTTGTTGCTTAAATACGTTATTTGCGACTATATATGTTTCCTACCTGATACTGGAAACAAAATGCTCGAATTAATATATTTTTCATTTTCTAAAACTTTTGACACGATTACAAATTTAAAAAGCATTTTAATACTGTAATGATCTAAATGCATTTTAATACCATAAATAAAACTACACAACAGCTAACCTACACTGACACCTTATACTTTTACACCGACATTCCTTCTCTTTCTACAACAGGGAACACCCCATACATCATCGAAGCCATTGATGACCACATACATCTTATAGCAGGGGACAACCATAATCAGAATATTACACTCAACTATAGATTTTTACGAGCAACGACATTCCTTAACTCATACCGACGGGACCAGAGGAGCCAATGAACTAGTCAAAACTTACAGGGAGGGTTATTTTAAACATGTGAAAACCAGCTCATACCCACCTCTTATATTTTACTGATCGGTAGAAAACCAGGGAGGGACTGAACCATTCCTCATTAAATAAAACAGCTAGCTAACTACAAGACCAATCACAACAGTGATACAATAGGAGGAAAGAAATAATCTTTTGAATTTTATAAAAGATTGATTCTATACAATTCTGAGTGCAAGTGTCATGCAGGCGATACCTAGGACCTGTATATGAGTATCATTTGTAAAATTCCTTTAGACAAGAATCTGTCTAGTAAATTCGTGCTTAAGAAGAGTGTTTTCCACTAAAGTTGATACGAGGTTGTGTACTGCGCCACAACACAACATCAGAAGTTACGAATTAATTATTGAAACATCCACGGACTTTTTCAAAATTCGAGTTCAATTTAAATTGTGCAAAATTCTTGCATCCATAATCTAGTTAACCATCAGAAGACTTTGTTTTCCTATGGCGTTGGTCAATTGAGTATCAATATAGTACAACATATGACTTCGCAACAGATGTTTCTTACGCTCTCTTGCTTTAAATTCATGAAATGTATCCTCGTCTTCATCCTCAATGCACATATAGTCCTGTAGATTAGTAGAAGAAACAAAAGCATTAAAAATTGAAATTTCAAACCGCTAATAATAAGCACCAGTCAAAATGTCTCTCAAATTTTAATATGATTATGTTTTTTAGGATGAAAATTAACAACTTTTCATATAGTAAACAAATATAAAATTATATAAAATTCCAATTACTTAACCTATCACATTCACATCAACATGAACATATATAAAATATTCAAAATCCCATCCCACTGCCCATCGTTTCCATAAGATGGCAATCTTTTAATTCCACCAAGACTTCACAGAAATTATTCAAAGTCGTCGAGGGATACTTTTTAATTCGATGACGACTTCAAATTCGTCGAGAGATACTTAAAAAATTAAGTCAATAAAGATGGTTGAATTGTAATCATATCTGGAGATGATTTTGACATGTGATGACATCAACAAGTTTAGAATATTGAAAGCTGGGCTAAAACATAGAAACTTTGTCTATTAATTATTGATTAACCATAAGAGATCTCTCATGAATAGAAGAGTTTGAGGGGTAGTCGATTAGATCCATTGGCCATGACAATCCCCACGAATTATACCAATTTCCAAGGAAGAGTTTCTTGCTCCCTGGTCTGGATGGATCAAACTATGAAGCCATTCTACAGAATTACAGTTCTCTTGATGATCATTACTCTTCATTCACAGATTTGCAAGGCACAACTGTATACGTGCCACCACAATGCTAATTATACAAAAGGAAACAATTTTGAGAGCAACCTAAATACAATCATGAATAGGCTTGTTCAAAACGCGTCCCAAACAGGGTTTAATACTTCTGAGTATGGACAAAGTCCTGACCAAATATATGGCCTCCTCCAATGTTGGGGAGACAGAACTGTCGACCAGTGCTACAACTGTTCACTACAAGCGAACACTACCCTTTGAAAAAACTATTCGAATGCCGCCAACGTTTTAATTTGGTTTGATGACTGCTTCTTACGCTATGAAAACTATAGCTTTTTCGGACAATTGGATGCTGAAGGATGGTTTCTTGCGAATACAGAGAATGTCTCTATCGCTAATTCCTTTCATCTGACTCTTGAGAACCTATTCACCAATTTGACAGCGGAAGCAGCATCTGGATCTTCCAAGAATCGATATGCTTCCGATATAGCTATAGACTCCTTTTTTTGAAAGATTTACGCTCTGGTTCAATGCACCACATATCTATCCCATGAGAACTGTAACACATGTCTATCAAACATGATCACTAGTATTTTCCAATCTTATCTTGCGAGACGAGGAGCTCAGGGTTTGATGGGAAGCTGCATAGTTCATTATTAAATGTATAATTTTTTCAGCACTATCATTCTTCCACCATCACCTGCGCCAGTGCCAGTGCCTCCTAATAGGTTGGTGGTTGATATAGGGGAGAGTTGTCTATTCTTGAACAGGGACCAGTAGTTGACATAGTACTGGTCCCACATAACCACCATATATTGACACAAATAAACTCATAAATTAAACATACACATTCCATATTAAGTGTAGAAAATATTTAAATTATGTCCAAAAATTGCCCATTAACTGACTGGGCCAATAGGTGTCAATAAATAGTCTTTATATGACAAACTGTACAAAACATCTTGTCCCAACAAAGTACAGATCTGCTCAAATATCCAGAAGTACATAAACAGCTAAATAACCCAACTCGTTTTTGCCACCTACTGCAAGGTACCTATCAAAGGAGGACCCACGAATATCTAATGGAGCCTAAATATCCCAGCATTCATTGAAACCTGTTCAAACATTCATTGATACCCGTTCAAGCATCAGAAAAGATAGTGTCAGCCATAACTGCAAGATTGTTCAACATTCCAACCCACTGTATTCAATAAATGACACCTACCCATTAAACAGATGGAAGCACACAGATCATGAAACAGATGAAGGCACAGGGATCCACAATGACAAGCTCCCAACCATTGGATCACTTTCGAATCAATCCACAACACACATTGAAATTTGAGAGATTGCAATCCATGTGCAACCTTCTTACCAACCCAATTCAATAGAAAACAACTATAAATGAACCACAACCCTTATGAAGATGCATTTCATAAATTCGACCTGCAGAGTGTGTGCACAGTTGCATTTCAGAAATTTGAACAACAGAGTGTGTGCACAGTGGAGGCATACCATCAGAAGTGTGTGCACAGTGGAGGCATACCAGCAGAACTGTGTGCATAGTAGATTCAGGTTACTGTTACTGTGATTTATGTTTCTGTTTATGTTATTTCCAGTTATGTTATTTATGTTTCTGTTATTCATATTATTTATGTTATTTATGTTTCCAGTTATGTTATTTATGTTATTTATGTTTCTATTTCTGTTATTTACATTTCTGTTATAATCAACTTCCAGTTTCTTCTACATAACCAGCCTCCCTTCTAAATGTGCAGGTTGTTGTAGGCATGGAAAGAGTCAGCAATGCAAGGAGAACAAGTCGTCGACTGAGTAGGGGTGCCCAGCTACGCTGCACCTCATCGGATGAGGATAGGCCCAATCATTCAAATGCCAACAATGCTCCCAACAATGTTGTTGAGAATGACAATGTGGTGGAAGAGGACATTGTTGTCCCACCACCAACCACACAGTCACTTCCAACCACAGTTCAAGGAACAAGTTCAGTCACCAAAATCAGTGCAATAAGAGGTTGGAAAAAAGAAGACATGCTAGCTGCTATTGATGATATAGAGTTCAATGGATATTCCATTCGTGCTGCTGCTAAAAAACATGGAGTTGCTACCTCTTCAGTACATTATTGGATAAATGGACTCACACATACAAAGTGCAGAGGGCCTGTTACAGTTATGAGTGAAGAGGAGGAGGCCGATGTGGTTCAGTGGTGTAAGGAGATGGCTGAAATGGGACATGGGCTAGAGCTGATACAGCTAAAATCCACAGTAGCTCAAATCTGTCAAGGGAGGCCAAACCCCTTCAAAGATGGGTTTCCTGGTAAGTCATGGTGGTTTGGGTTTAAAAAAAGGCATCCAGACCTTGTGTTGCGTACAGCTGAGGGCCTAGATAGAGACAGGGCTCTAAATCTACGGCCTGCAATTCTGACTAAGTTCTATGCCACCCTTTCTAGTGCATATGAGAACCATGTGTATGCTCCAGACCATATATGGAACTGTGATGAAACAGGTTTACAGGAAGGAAGGAACTGTGGCATGCGTGTAATTGCCAAGAGAGGGAGTCGTAATGTGCCAAAGATTTTTCCTAGGAGCAGGGAGTGGATCACTATTCTATGTTGTGTCAATGCAATTGGTGCTTCAATCCCAGGATTTTATCTATTTAAAGGTAAAACTCAACTCAAAAACTATATACAGAATTGTGAACCAGGTGCATGCATGGCTGCACATCCCCATGCTTGGATGACCAAAGAACTCTTTTTGAATTGGCTTACTCACTTTGCTGCATCTATACCAGGCGGTATCTCACCTGTAAATAGAAACCTGCTGGTTTTAGATGGTCATGGAATCCACATTGCTATGCAAACAATCGAGGAGGCTAACAATTTGGGCATCGACCTGTTGACACTGCCTGCTCATACCACTCACAGATTGCAACCCCTAGATGTCAGTGTGTTCGGGCCTTTCAAGAACTATTTCAGGGGTGAGCAAGCTTCGTGGATGGCACAGAATCCAGGGGTGGAGGTAAAAAGGTTTGAGCTAGCCAAGCTTGCAAGTAAAGCCTTTAAAAGGGCTCTCACACCTTCGAATATCAAGGCTGGGTTTAGGAGGACTGGAATATGACCACTAAATTCTGAGGCTCTCATGCATGATACTAGTTGTAGCCTGGGATTTGATCTGAATGGTCAGGAAGAAGGGGATGTCCAAGCACATGTTGCTAGCCAAGAAGATGTGGAGGTAGAGGAAGACGTTGTTGCTGATGATCATATGATATCCCTCTCTCAAGGAGGACCATACTATGGCGATGAAGAAGAACCGGTAAGTGAAACACAGTATAACAATGAACCAATTGACAGTAACATGGAGGTACATACACCAACTGAGACAGCTGCAAATTCTGCTTCTAATATTCTTAATGTCTCTATGCAAGAAATAGTTGCAACTTCTGCTTCTGTTCATGTCAATGAAAACGTTGACCATGCACAAGAAGCAGCAATGGAGAATTGACTTTGCCAAGCCAGGTTACCCCACCATCATGGCTGGTAGAAGCCATGATGAATTTGGACAAAAATATTGTGTCAAGGACAAATGAATAAAGCATGAACATGCCTTCACAGCCCAGAGAATTGGAAGAAGAAATTGTACATTATTTTGTGGACAATGGAAACCTGGAAGAAGATAGTGTCCACAACGAGGTTCCAGCTAAAGAGGACAATATGGTTCAGATAGAGCAGGAGAACATTGACCCAAATATTGAGAGGCAAGTGTCAAGCAAGGAGTAGCAAGTGTCAAAGAAGAGCCAGTTGCTTGGTCGGTTTCTAAAGCTACCGGTAGAGAGAGTGTCAGCAAAAAGAAGGCAATTTACAGCAGACAATCTTCATCTATGCCGAAGTTCACAGTTACTCACCTCAGATGACTATATAAAACTATTGGTTGAGTCTGAGCATAGGAAACTTGAACTCCAGGATTTAAAGCAGAAAAAGAGGGACTTAGCTAAAGAAAAGAAGGCTGCAAGGATTGCTGCAGCAGAAATTCGAGCATAGGAGAGGCTTGACAGAGAGAAAGAAAGACAAGAAAAGGCTCATCAAAAACAAATGGCAAGGTATGAAAAGGAATTGAGAAAGGCTCAACAATTGCTTCAAAAAGAACAAGGGGTGGAAAAAAGTTCTTCCATTGATGCAAACATAGTGGAGGGGAGTAGGATGATGCCAAACACATTGGAACATCTTGCAGATAATACTCCATGTTTCCAAGACCTCCTAAACATCCAAGTCCCCCGCTATCAACAAGTGCGCATGCCCACTTTATTCCCTCCTACCAGTGCAGGTGTCAGACATATGTATGATTATCGGGGGGCTCAACCCAATGCAGGGGTTAGTAGCACAAGTGTACACTGTGGCTACTCAATTCCTCCATGGCTACAAGAAGCAAATTGGATATCATACGGAGGCAACCAGCCACAACCTAATTAGCCATTGTTAGGTATGCCAACCAATCTGGCTCAAGCAGGAAACTCAACAATATTGGGAAGTGAAGATCTTGGACGACATCAAGCATAGGAGTGTCATATAGGGATGCCAAATTTTTTGTTGTGACCACATTGCATTGTGGATTTTGTAATCACTGGGTCTAACTACTGCAACATGGCCATTTTGTATACAATCCTATACATTTTTGGGTACAATCCTAGGTCATATCATTCCCTGATGTTTGCAGCATTGTAATCAGGGGTTTATCATAAGGTTTAATATACAATTTCATCATTTCAAGAGCAAGATGTAATGTACTCTGATTAAACATTTCATTAACATTTTTTAGGGATTATGAATTTAGTTTGTTGTTGGTTTATGTTGCAATTTATGTTTGGGATGAATTATTGAAGGTTCTAGGGTTTATGCACCTACAACCCAAAAAACTTATTGTCATCACTACCATTATGAAAGACCAACACATACACACCAAAATGATTAATCATCATTATTGATGGAATCAAAATATCTTCTACAACCAAACAAACATTGTTGTATTTCTATATAAGGGAGGGATGCCAGTTGTTGGACACCCCATGTGGCTCCCTCCCCCATGCCACGCTGTCGAGTCGACACGAACGCAGCCTAGGCCCAGATGGCACCGCCACCTATCGTGGTGGGTGGGCGCCATAAAGCGGCCTCTATGGCACGCTTTTTCCCGCTTTTTCGGCGCTTTTCCCGTGACCTCTCCTTCCTCCCATGTATTGTTGCTCGGGCCCTGTCTGTGAACGCTCCGCCACCCAGAGGGTATATGGCTTATGTTGCAGTAGTATGGGATGAATTATTGAAGGTTCTAGGGTTTATGCTGTAGCAGGGTCCATGGCTTATGTTGCAGTAGTATGGGATTACAACCATATGCCCAACCATTGCAATCATAGTTTGTTGCTAGTTTATGTTGCAATCATAGTTTGGCCTGAATTATCTATCTTCTATGGTTTATGTTGCAGTCGGGTTTGTAATTTTTTTAGGGTTTATGAATTTAGTTTGTTGTTTGTTAATGTTGCAATCATAGTTTCGGCCGAATTCTTGAAGGCTCTATGGTTAATGTTGCAACAGTGTTTATAATTTTATTGGGGTTTCTGAATTTATGAATTCTATGAATTATTGAAGGCTCTATGGTTAATGTTTATGAATTCTAGGGTTTATGCTACAGCAGGGTCCATGGTTTATGTTGCAGTCATTTCGGCTGAATTACAACCACATGGGATTACAACCATATGCCCAAAATTCAAAGGGAGATAGAAGAATCCCAAGACCACTATAATAGCTTCATCCTAGATGATATCGTGGGCTATGGTTTATGTTGCAGCAGGGTCTAAGGTTTATTGAAGTTTCATAGTTTGGGCTGAATTATTGAAGGTTCTATGGTTTATGGTGCAGTTGGTTCTATGGTTTACAACTCTTGACCCCTATATTTTACTTAAACTAGCAGTTAGGAATGGGGTTGAACCATTGCATGGGTGTGATACCCATCCATTCGATGCTAACTGTACTGCAACATGGTCCATATTTCTCTCCTATTATTAATAATGCTTCTATAAGGAATGTTCCATGGAGGGCTCTCATGAATGACTTATTACAACTTAATACAGTATCATACTAATCAACATAACAGGCCTAAATTAGATCCAGTGTATGTACATTCCTATAAACAAATTCAATATCCTTTTGAAGGCTAGAACAACAGACAACAATAATCAAGCACACAAACTGTTTAATAAAACTATGTCTATATAAATGCCCATAATGCAACAACTAATTTACCTTCTTCTATTTTGTCCATAATGCAACAACTAGTTTAACTTCTTCTATTTTGCCCAATATTTCAAGTTAATAGGTAAAAGTAAAAACTGCATCATACAACAGCAGATAAGATGCAACAGATCACTTCATGTTAATAGGTAAAAGTAAAAACTGCATCATACACTTATAATTTAACAATAGCATGCAACTTGTAAACTGCATCAACAACAGCAGATCATAAGGTGGAGCAGATCGCTTGTAAAATGCATCAACAATAGCCAATTTGGCAAACTTGCTGATATCAACAACTAAATTATGGGTATTCTTCCAATTAGGTGAGACAATGGAAAAGTCATTGTTGTCAACTGCCATCCATCCCCTGTATGATGCAGTTTTTCCTTTTAACTATTACCATTCCACTGCGACAAAAACCAACAACATAAACCAACAAAAAACTAAATTCATAAACCAGATAAAATTTAGGGACACTGCTGCAACATAAACCGGCAACAAACTAAAATCATAAACCATAGAACCTTCAATAATTCATCCCAAACTATGATTGCAACATAAACCAGCAACAAACGAAATTCATAAACCCCAATAAAATTATAAACACTGTTGCAACATTAACCATAGAGCCTTCAATAATTCGGCCGAAACTATATTGCAACATTAACAGACAACAAACTAAATTCATAAACACTAAAAAAATTACAAACCCGGCTGCAACATAAACCATAGAAGATAGATAATTCAGGCCAAACTATGATTGCAACATAAACCAGCAACAAACTAAAATCATAAACCCCCCAAAAATTACAAACCCTGCTACAACATAAGGCAACATAGACCATAGAACCTTCAATATTTCAGCCCAAACTATGATTGCAACATAAACCAGCAACAAACGAAATTCAGAAACCCCAATAAAATTATAAACACTGCTGCAACATTAACCATAGAGCCTTCAATAATTCAGCTGAAACTATGATTGCAACATTAACAACACAACAAACTCAATTCATAAACCCTAAAACAATTACAAACCCGGCTGCAACATAAACCATAGAAGATAGAAAATTCAGGCCAAACTATGATTGCAACATAAACCAGCAACAAATTAAAATCATAAACCCCAAAAAAATTACAAACCCTGCTACAACATAAGGCAACATAAACCAGCAACAAACGAAATTCATAAACCCAAATAAAATTATAAACACTGCTGCAACATTAACCATACAGCCTTCAATAATTCAGCCGAAACAAATACATAAACCCTAAAAAATTTGCAAACCCTGCTGCAACACAGACCATAGAACCTGCTGTAACACAAACCATAGAACCTGCAATAATTCTGCCCAAACTATGATTGCAACATAAACCCTAAAAAAAAATTAAATGCAGCTGCAACAAAACCCTAATTCATACACCCTAAAAAAAATTTAAACGCAGCTTCAACATTAACCACAGAACCTTAATTACAAAACCCTAATTCATACACACTAAAAAAAATTAAACGCAGCTTCAACATTAACCACAAAACCTTAATTAAAAGTGCAACGTAAACCATAGAACCTTCAATAATTCAGCCGAAACAAATTCACCTCCAACCTAATAAATGAATAAACACTAAAACATTCATAAACCCTACTGCATTCATAAACCCTACTGCATCATAAACCATTCATAAACCCTACTGCATTATAAACCATTCCTAAACCTTGCTGCAGCATAAACGAAATGCATTTCACCATTGCCACAAACGCAACGTAAACCCACCATACACAATTCAAAGTGCAAGCAGGAGGGCACCAAACCAATTCACCAACAGAAATGCACAAATTCACAACCCAGAAATGCACAAATTCACAACCCAGAAAACCAGAATTCAACCTTTAAAAGCAGCAGAAATGGTCCACGAAATCCCCAGAAGGTTGAGAGTGTTGACAAACACTGATGCAGGGAATGGCTGGTAGGAAACCTACCACCGAAACCGAAGAAGCGTGAAGGGACGAGCCACCGCCGTGAGCAGGAACAGCCAACGCCACCGCCTTGAGCAGGAACAGCCAATGCCACCGCCGTGAGCAGGAACAGCCTGATGGAAGCCACCATCGCCACCAGCGAAACCAACCGAGCGGCAACCCAACAACACCACCACCGAACCAATGAAAACCTCCAACGGGGTCCGCCGCAGACAACTTCGAGGGCCTGTGGTGCGCTATGGGCATGGAGCGAGTGTTAACGTCGGGAGAGCTAGCGGACAGAACATACAGCAGCGGCGAACACCATCTGTCGGGGGGTAAGGCAACAAGCATCCTCCATATAATAGTAGCACAGCAGGATACCGGCAGAACAAGAGCGCCCATGGTGCAGAACCAGAGCGGGGGTGGTGGAGAACTAGAGCGCGCGTGAATAGGAAGTGGGGTGGTGGAGCGTTCACAGACAGGGCCTGAGCAACAATACACGGGAGGAAGGAGAGGTCGCGGGAAAAGCACCGAAAAAGAAGGAAAAAGCGTGCCATAAAGGACGCTTTAATACGCCCACCCACCACGACAGGTGGCGGTGCCATCTGGGCCCGGGCTGCATTCGTGTCGACTCGACAGCATGGCATGGGGGAGGGAGCCACGTGGGGTGTCCAACAACTGGCATCCCTCCCCTAGGACGGAATCAGACTAGTATGTAGAAAAACAAGTCTTCAGATGCCGTACGGAATGACATGGAATGAATTGACCAGACAGGACCACATCGTGGACCCCATAGGACAAGTGTCATTTTGTTGGTTTTTTATTTTAAAAATTATTTATATTTATTTTTAAATTATAAAAATAAAAATGACTACTCTAGGGATTTATGTCCCATGGGAGTTGTACTTATTGAATCAAAAATCAAAATTTCATATTTTAAAAATTATTAAAATTATTTTTATTTTCACAATATTATGTTTAATATTCAAAATATTCAAAACATTACAAAACTATTAACAAATTTTGTTTCAAAATAAACACTAATACAAGTCAAAAAGTTTTGACTTCTTAATGAAAAGTATATACCTGCCTTGGTAGGGATAATAATATATATAGTCTTGAATATTGTAATTCATCATATATACAAGTTAGGAAAAAAGAAATAAAATAATATATAGTCTTGAATATTTACAATTTGTACAAAAAAAGGAGTAAAATGATATAAGAATAGGAACAAGGATGCATGTATGCCAAAAAAAGGTTTTTTTTATTCAATAAATATAGTTTGACAATTGTCAGTACAAACGACTATTGTAACACATCCAACGTTACACTAGACTTAAAACATACTAATAATAAATTTTTTTTTTTTCCTAGAATGTTACATGCATAAAGGTTATAAAAATTCCATTAATAAATGCATAAAAAAATAAACATTTTAGCAGAAGCATAATAGATCAATGTATATTATGCTAGACCAAACCATACTTTGGTCTAGCATAATAGATCAATGTATAATATGCTAAGATAGATAATATCAGTATTACATTCAATTTCAGAACAATAGCATATATAGGATCACTGAAAGAACAACAAGCACTAAATAAACACAAGAGACACAAATCATCCTAGGAAATCCTCATGGGGTAGAAAACCCAGCAAAGCTTCCTCAATATAGATGACCAGAAAATACAAAGATGTAATCCCCAAACATGAGCCCCTTCTCCTCCTTTGTAGATCTCTCCTTCTCCTATGCAAGTTTCAGAAGTGAGTGTGTGTGTTAAATGAGGAGCACACCTCCTCTATTTATACACTACTTCACTTGTCTTTTAACCTTAACTAGGTTGTCCCCAACTTAACCACTCAACATAATGCTAACTGGGCTGACCCCACTAGGGGACTTAAACACCCCATTAAACTGACTCTGGGCCGACCCCACTAGGGAAGTCTAATAACCCAAGTTACCACATTCCGACAGAGGAATAAACATCTCTGGATATACAATAAGATCTCTACGGAGGAATGAAACATCTTCGAAATAATAAAGTACAAATATAATATTCTTAGAAGTTACAATATCTCAACACTCCCCCTTAACGAGAAGGATATTATAACAACATCTACAGGATCAAGGAGTCATCAACTACATGATACATGATACGTCTATAAATCATTGGAAGCTTTCTTCATACATCATCAGTAACTCAAACAGTTACTGGAACATCTTCAAGATATTCAATATTGGAACATCAACATCTTCAGTACTGAGTCTTCATCTTCTGCAACACTCGAACAGCTACAGCAACATCATCATCTGGATCTCTCGATCAACAACATCATCTAGATCTCTCGATCAACAACATCATCATCTGGATCTTCCGATCAACAACATCATCATCTGGATCTCCCGATCAACAACATCATCATCTGGATCTCTTGATCAAAAACATCATCATTTGAATTTCCCGATCAATAGCATCATCATCTAGATCTCCCGATCAACAACATCATCATCTAGATCTCCCGGTCAACAACATCATCATCTGCATCTCCCAATCAACAGCATCATCATCTGGATCTCCTGATCAACAACCTCATTGTCTAGATCTCCCGATCAATAGCATCATAGCAGCATACTCTGCAACAAACATTATCCAATTATGGGGTGATAAATCCCTTTCACTTGAGGACATAGGTCCAAGGATGATACAATCCTGATCCACTTACGGGATGATCAATCCCTCTCAATTTAAGACACCTCTCATGTCTATGGATGATGCAATCCACATCTATTTACAGGATGATCAATCCTTCTCACTAAGAAGTGATGATCATTAAATTAAGGAACTAAAAATGATTAACCTCTATGATCTAGGGGAGAGGCTCCTATTGTTGTGCAGGAACCAGTAGTGGTCATGGTTCCCGTCACATCAAACACCCCATTCTTGCACATTTCTAGATTAATTAAAAATCATTAAACAACATATTTATGCATAAATAGAGTTTATATTAAGTACAAAATACATTTAATAACTGATTAGAACCCTAGCTTACAGTATTTGGTCCATTTAATGCAAAGTTTAGAAACCATCAAGTCCAATTGAGATTCCACTCTGTCTTGCCATTAATGACAAATCTAACAACAAAAAAGCCTATCATACTCCATCTACTGAGTACACCCTGGGCAACACAACAACCATCATGAACCACAACTAGAGAAGTAGCGTTCCATCATCCATAGCCACCTGCACACTGCAAGTGACATGGGGGTCAGGATCTGGTCTAGTATGATTCAACAACTCACACATGCAACCTCAATAAATGACACCCACCCACTGAAAAAATCAAATCACCCATTAAAATTTCTGAAATCAAAAGGAGCAGGAAAACTCTATGAATCCCCAAAATCAACAATCCATTAAACTCTTAAATAAAAAAATAAAATCATCCATTACACCCTTAACTCAACAAACAGAATTATTCGCTGCCCAAGATCAAATCAAGTACCTAAACTCAACCAAAGCTGCTCTTAAATCAGAAAATCAAATCACCCATTAAACCTTATACTCAGCAAACAGAATTCGCTTCCCAAGATCACATCAAGCATTAAACTCAACCAAAGCAGTTGTCCAACAACAAATCATCCATTAAACACACTAAGAGCACATGGATCATGCAATAAAGAATTATCCAGCCATTGGATTGGTCCCAAATAAATCCCAACCTCTCATTCCCAAAATTAACCTTCCAATCCATGTCAATTCCCCTAAGAACTCATTTTCAACATAAAAAAACTATAAAGAAACATATTTGCACATAATTGAACACATTTTCATTCCTTCGATTCATCTATCATTCAAGCAAGCAGTGTGTGCATAGTGTCAACCATTCATCAACAGCCCAGCAGAACCATTCATCAACAGCCAAACGGTGTGTGCACAGTGTTCCAGGTATTTTCAGTCACCTATTTCCTGTATCCATTTAATTAACCATCTAAGTTTTCCAGTAACCATTAACATGTATCCATCAACTATTTTTTTTTAAATTCAATCAGCCATCTGATTTTTTTAAATTCAATCAACCATCAGATTAATTGTCTGTTTGGAAACAGTAGAGGCTTCAATAGATTTTCATTATTAGCTTAAACTGGTTCTCCAAAATTCAAGTTAAAGTTGGTTGCATCTCGTGAGGTTTTAATGGTTCAAATCATCTTTAGAATGATCACCATATTATATTTGATGTCGTTACCGAATTTTTGACGTCATTTCAGATTACCATCTTCAGATTACCAGTAATAATGTTAGAAATAATGTGCACACACTGATGGGATGAAACACTGTGCACACACTTATCATTTGTATCAAAAAACTATTCCTGATCAACTAGGACTCAACCAGTTCATCAACAGCCCCCAAGTTTATGCACAGTGTGTGAGGTATTGACAATCCATTCTATTAACTAGTGTGTGAGGTATTGACAGTCCAGTCCATTCTACATAATACCCTATTAAATGTTACATACATGGATTGTGCAGCTTCTTGTAGCCATGCCAAGAGTCAATATTGCACATCGCACAAGGATCACAACGAAGCAGGGTACCCAGCTACAATGCACATCATTGGATGAGGAAAGGGCTTGTGTTTCAAATGACAACATTGCTACAGCAAATTCTGAGAATGGTCCTGTGGAAGAGGTAGATGGTGTGGTTCCACCATCAATGACAGAGCCATCACCACCCACAGTTCCAGCATCGCCCATATGGCCACCATCTTCCATAGTGCAAGGTGCCATTTCAACGAAGAAAGTCAGTGCAATTAGAGGATGGACAAAAGAAGACATGTTGGATGCAATTGACGATGTTGAATTCAAGGGGTTTTTAGTTAGAGCAACGGCCAAAAAATATGGGATTGCACCCATGTCAATCCATTATTGGATAAATGGCCTGACCCATAGCAAGAGGAGAGGTCCTCTTACAGTCATGACTGAATAGGAGGAGGAGGAGGTGGTGGTGTGGTGTAAGGAGATGGCCGAATTGGGACATGGGCTAGAGTTAATATAGCTGAAATCAACTGTTGCTCAAATCCGTTAGGGGAGGCCAAACCCATTCAAAGATGGGTTTCCAGGTAATTCATGGTGGGCTGGTTTTAAGAAAAGGCATCTAGAGCTAGTGCTACAAACTACAAAGGGCCTGGATAGAGACAGGGCATTGAATCTACGCCCCACAATTGTGTCCAAGTTCTATGACACTCTTTCTTCTGCATATGAGAAGCACTCTTACGCTCCAGACCATATTTGGAACTGCAACGAGACAGGGTTACATGCAGGAAGGAATTGTGGCATGTGTGTCATTGCAAAGAGAGGGAGCAGGAATGTGCCAAAGATTCTTCCCAAGAGCAGGGAGTGGATTACCATCCTATCATGTGTGAATGCAATTGGTATGGCAATCCCGGGGTTTTATTTGTCCAAGGGAAAAACTTGGCTGCAAAACTATATCCAAAACTGTGAACCTGGGGCATGCATGGCTGCACATCCCCGTGCATGAATGACTAAAGAACTTTTCCTCAATTGGATTTTCCAATTTGCAACATCTGTACCAGGTGGTGTCTCCCCTGAGAACAGACACTTGTTGGTTTTAGATGGCCATGGCAGCCACATTGTTGTGCAAACCATTGAGGAGGCAAACAAGTTGGGCATTGACTTGTTAACACTTCCTGCTCACACCACTCACAGGTTGCAGCCCCTGGATGTGAGTGTGTTTGGGCCTTTCAAGGCTTATTTCAGGTCAGAACATGCTACATGGATGGCGAAGAACCCAGGGGTAGAGGTAAAGAGGTTTGAGTTAGCTGAGCTTGCAAGCAAGGATTTCCAAAGGGCTCTCACATCCTCCAATATCAAGGCTGGATTTAGGTGAACAGGTATCTGGCCATTGAATTATGATGCTCTTATGCATGACACCAGGTGTAGCCAAGAACAACTACAAATTCCAACTCATTCAAGGAGGCTTATAAGGTGAAGGGAAAACCATAAAATTTGAACCTATGTGTTAAAGTTGCAGGTTTTATTCATTTATGTTTTTTTTCCATTCTGTGAATGTTGCCTACATAACAATGCAGGTTTTGGTTCCATTCTATGAAAAGCATTCCTTCCTGCCTACAGTACACAATTGGTGCTGAATCCATCTAATTTTTTGTTTCCACACTCATGGAAACACTCCTTTTCGGAATCTCATTCAAGGAGGCTTATAAGGTGAAGGGAAAACCATGAAATTTGAACCTATGTTAAAGGTGCAATTAAGTTGATTATTGTACCTAATCACTTGCATTTTTAGTTTGTTGCATTGTGTTAGTCTTGCAATCACCTAAGATTTATGTTTCAAGTCACAATTCGCTTGCTGCAAAAAGTTCACTACAGAAGTTCTTATCCACATCCTTTTCTTTTGTTGCAACATTGACACTAATATAAATTTGAATATGAAGTTCCAACACCTACTGCTGCATATTTAGAATTCACAACCAAATTACCAAAATCACAACCAAATTCCAATTACCAAAATCAGTTCCAAATTCCAATTACCAGAATCACAACCAAATTCTTATTACAGTATTGCATATCCAGCGTAATCTACAGTAAGCATATCCAGAATTCAACCAGCATTCAACCAACAAACATTCACACTAAAATTCATATCCACAAAATTTTCATATACACGAGGGGCCATGCCAAATTCTAAATTCAAGACACCGGAATTAAGTTGTATTGTAACCGTATTCTTGGGATATATGCATCATCCTCCAAATTACACATATCATAAATTTATGACCCAACCTAGGTCAAGACTGCCATGTAAATACATATACAACTTAATTCCAATATTCAAAATTCTAAAACCTACTGCTACAATACAACTTAATTCTGGTATTCAAAATTCTAAAACCTACTGCTACAATACAACTTAATTCTGGTATTCAAAATTCTAAAACCTACTGCTATTCAAAAATACCAATATTGCTCCCAATGAGCCAAGCTGCAATAATCTAGGCTAGGTTTACCAATATTGCTCCCAATTACCAATTAAACTAATATAAAGATGAATATCAAAATTCTAAAACCTACTGCTGCTCAAAAATACCAATATTGCTCCCAATTACCAATTATCCACTGTGACCATATCTACAATTCAACCGACATTCAACCACCAAACATTCACAATAAATTTCATATCCATTTTCATTTGCAAATTTCATATCAACATCATTCAGAAACCATTGCTGCAAATGACCGAAATCGAAAATCAATTTTATATACTGTTGCAAAGATGAATATCAAGTTCTAAACCCTGCTGCTGCAAATGACCAAAATCACCAAAATGAATTACATTTACACTGAAAGCAAACAACATTCATTCATCGACCCAATATCGGATTAATGCCAAAATCATAAACCCCATTTCCACCACATTTGCAAACTAATGACCGCACATGCCCCAAAAAAACCAAATATAATTTGTAGAACAACATACAATCCCATACGAAACCCTCCATTGCAAACCCTAAACAAAGGTGTTAAAAATTGTATAATTCATACAAACGGGTGGAAGCCAACCCAAAGACAAACAGGTGGAATCCATAATAGTAACTTCACCTTTGATTCACGTTTTTCGGACCCTGTCCCAAGTTACAATCACTGACGCAGAGCCAGAACCGTCACAAAGTAAGGCATAAACACGACCCTTAAAACTAGAGACACCCAAGGGGTGTTAACAAGCCGACTGTCCACACATATAATTGATACACTGTCGTTGAAAACCTTTAACCAGATAGGGTCTGAAAGCATGAATCAAAACGAAATTATCACAGAGAAGCCGAGACAACTCTAACAGAGCCAAAGAGTTAATGAAAATATCCATGGGGATATGTAAAGCGTTAAAAAACGTTGTGGAATTGCTGGCTGGAAACCCCCCCATAAAATTGCATGATGCAGAGCCGAGGCCACCAATGACCGAGCCAGATATGTAAAGTGTTAAAAAATGCTGTGGATATGCTGGTAGGAAACCCCTCCCATTGCAGGATGTAGAGTCGAGGCCACCGACGAGCGAGCCACCAACGACTGAGTAGGGACAGAGCCGCTAATGATTGCCAACAAGGAGAAAAACACAAATACATTTACAATGCAGCAAGAAAAACAGAAGCAACGAAACAGAAACTGAAGAGGAGGAGTGGAGTGTTAAAAAACACTTTGCAAATGCTAGTAGGAAACCCTACCGGTTACAGGATGCAGAGCTGAGGCCACCAACGACCGAACCACCAACGAAAATCAACTGGGAGTTCACTGCAACAAACCAAGCCACCAACGAACACCAACAAGGAGACACCAGTACTAAACCAATCCACCAATGAATGCCTACAGGGAGACCCCAGCACCAACGAAACGTAGAGCCGAGCAAAGGTCCAACCGGAACAATTCTTCATGCCAGGAATGCCGCACAGAACAATGGCGACATGCACGCATTATGGGGTGCAGAGGAAGCTCCGTCAATGGGTATGCGGCCTACCACCAGGCGCGCATGTAGGAGCTATCAATGGAGCAAGGGCGAACCACTTCCGGGGTGCCAGAGCGGCCACACACCGGGCCCGAACAAGATTGCACAGGAGGAGTTACAAGGCCTGGAAAAATGGGATTTTCACCATGCAAAACCCCACCAAAACCCTAGCCATAAAGAGCGCCACGTTCCTAACACACGACAATATCTACTCGGCGGTGGTCGTACCAAAAAAGGGCCCCGCCACTTGTCCTCCGAGGTGTCACAGTGGGCCCCACTCCACTATTGGCGTCCCTCCCCTAAGTCTGATAAAAGAAATATGCATGAGCTTTCTGGATCTGAATCATTGCCTTAGAACCAATATGAAAATATATGAAAAAAAATGTCAAAATGTGCATGTGTAGAATGCAGCTACAGAACTACAGAATGTGTCCTACCGAACTACAGAATGAGCATTGATTAACTATAGAAAATATGCTGAACAAAAATAATCTTTTAATTGCAATTAAACCATTCTATTCAAATGCCATCAAGGTATCTTCATACACGATAAGAAGTAAATCAATTCACAACATAAATGGAAAATACTTGAAAACAAAGTAAAGCTCCTGACCTATGTGTTGGAGGGGCCCTCTCAAACCCGTACTCAGGAGTATAGAAAACTTATAAACACAGGTTGAAAAGTAACATCAGTCTTCTCATTAAAATAGTAACTTCATGGTTCAGAAATAGTTTGTAACACAAATTGTCTTTTGTAGTAAAATGTAAAAAACGTAATTCCACAAAATAGCAACAGGACCCCCTCACTACCCAAGAGGTCCATATATATATGCCTCAAATTCTAACCTAACTACTTGCTTTAATCGCCAATCCTGTTAAACAGGATTTCTTCTCTATAAGTCAGGGAAAAAGAGCGCTCAGCCAAAAGTGGTCTTCCAGTCCTCGAGCTAGATTTGTGCGTTACTTCTTAGTGTATCTGCGCCTGGTCATTCATACTCGTTTTCATGTAATTAGTTTATAAAAGATGCCATTTAAGCATAAAAAGAATAATCTAAAAACATATTCATTAAATAATCAAAGTAAATCATTAACCCATAAAACAAGTGTATTTCCTTCATCATATCCTCTGTTTTACTGTGGCAAAAAGGCTATAGGATACCTATAATTTGGGTTCATCATCTCCCCCATGCTTGAAGGATTCACCCATCCTTTGGTGACACACTCGGATCTTCTATAGCTTCTCTAATGTCCCATGCGACCATTCTTGGAGTTCCTGCTTGCCTATAGTAACCCATGCTCTGATCATCCTTGACCCATGCTCTTTTCTCTTCTTCCTCATTAATATGCTCTTTAATAATCAGAGGAAGGAAAAATGGAGGATTTAGCTTCATTCCAATCCATCTAAGTTGATTCTTGATGAAGGATTCTATGTATAGCTTAGCTTTGACGAGAGAAGCTTCTAGTCTGAGAGTAGAATGAGGCTCCTTCTTTCTCAAATCATCTCTAATCCTTGCCCACCTATCACTGATGGACTCATGTACCTCTTTGTATGAGCATTGCAGGGTGAGGTCAAAATGTGTGAGTGCCTCCTTTTGTTAATCAAGCACGATAGGAATGATCTCTTCATCAATGGTGATAGTTTGGTGGGCTTGAAGTACCCTTTCAGGGTGAGATGCCTCTGCCCTGATCCATAATTGATTTTGCCACATCTCTGCGAGGTATATATGATCATCCTATGCCCTTTCCACCTCGTGGTTCATCTAGGAGCATAATGCTCTCAGCTGGAAGTCGCCTACATATGGATTAGGTGACCAGTTAGGTGTGCTTGGCACCACGAAGTTGTGCAAGAGGAATTCGCACAGTTGATCCTTTTTCAACTTTGTGCAGTCCAGAGACAGGCCTTGTAGTGTTCAGTTCCAGAGACAGGCCTTGTTTTAGCCTTTGCAGCTGGAACCTTCCCCACTTTTCCTTTAAGTAGAGCGTATAGAATCTGGATGGGGGCCTGAGTTGCAGTATTTCATCATAGATTCTCATAGTGGTTGCCAGGGTGTCCTCCAGCTGGAGAATTTTCAGATCTTTTTGGGCTAACTCCTCTTGTGCTTGGGCCAATTTCTCCCTTAATGCTAAATTTTACTGCTCTACCATTTTTAACTCTCCCGCATGTTGTATTTTCAAAATTTGTGTCTTTTCATGCACAAAGAGTGAGGTTGCTGGTGGAGTTGGCTGGTTTCTTTGTGTTCTTGCCTCAATCTTTAGTGCTGCCAACTCCTCCTTGACCTTTTCCAATTCTATCAGTGCCTCGGCTAGTTGGTCAGTGGCTTTAGGGGCTATGTCTTGGTCGGCAGGGTTCAACCAGCAGAGTTCCATTGATCATCATCATGTTCCTCAGGTGTGGTTGGGTCATCTTGGTCTACCCATTCGTCATCACCGTCAGATACGTATTGAATTATTTTCCTGGGTTCCATTTCTACCTCCTTTTCATTCTTTATTTTGGGTGGCTGTGTGAATCTCTTGCTTCACCACTTTGGCCCTTGCTCGCTGGTGAAAACCCCCGATTCCTTTTGGAGAGAGCTATCTCTTGAATGCTTAATTTTTATCAAGGTATCATCCACACTGTCCAGGTTGATTTTTCTTTTAGCTCCTAATGTAGAAGCGGTCTTGTCTTTTTGCCCAAAAGCTAGGGGTATGCTGACAGCAGGTGTACCCTTCATCCTTTGTACATCCTCAATTGAGATTACCATAAATTCCTCCCACGAAATTTCTAGGACTTGTACTGTTAACTCTTCATGAATTATCAACTTAATTAGCCCATGGTGGGATAACGTATCCTCTTTTCCTTCAATGAATTTCTTGCTCATTTCTCCCAACGATAGGAGAAGATAATAAGGAATTCTTATTTTGTTGTTAGGCGTGATGTGGCTCCTGTGCCTCAGAAGATCTAGAATTCGAAAATGGAAGAGAGGGACGTAGCTCATCCTCCTTGTACACGTTACATAATTCTGAACGACAACAGCTACTTCATCCCAAGGTTCTGGCATAGTGACCCTCTTGACCCCGTTTTTGTCTTCTTCATAAGCCTCTTCAGGTCTAAAGAAAACTGTCTTTGCACTCTGGTTGGCTTCCCTGTCTTCCTTGGCCCAATGTAGACCCATTGGTAGCCCTATGTATTTTGCAATGGCTTCCTCATCCATCCTGATACGAGTTCCTCTGACCCAGGTGATGAACTGCTCTTCCTTGATATGCTTTAAGTTTCTTGCGAATTATAGAGAGACCTCTGTAATAGATCCTCTCAACCCAAAGATGAAAGGCATCCATCCTGCATTACGGAGGATAGATAAAAACCTTGGTTTTTCATAAATGGCTCTGTGATCTTCTGGTTCACTCTTTTTGAACCCCTTTGTCATCCTTGGATTTTCTACTATAATCAACAAAACGAAAAGCTTTGAGTGATGCTGACCTACCTCGACTGGACCGATTCATAGGTTCAAAGGCAGCTTGTAGGCAGAGTTACAACGCAAATTTTTAGTTTTCCCACTTCTGGAAAGCTTGTATTTGCAAAATTGGGTCTTTCTGTAGATTATGCCACCTTATTTAACTGTTTTACTCCACTTCTCCCAATCATTCTGGCATGTACCTGCCACCTTATGCATTCTTTACCATAATCAAGGCCTGCATTTCATTTCATCATTATATATTTCCCCTTTTGCTCTTATCATTGGGGAATACGGTAGCCAAATTTGAGTTTATCATTTGCTGACATGACTCAGGTAGTAATCATGATTCATTGAGGTCATTCTAAACCGTGCCGCCGAATGAACATGTAAGTTGTCCTCAGCTTCAGAAATAACTGTTTTGTGGGATGATGATTTGACCTAAAAAATAAAACAAAGAGATTTAGAGATTAGCTTGGTATGCTTAGCATACCTGAGTGCTTGATGTGGCCTGATTTCGTGTGCGTTGGATTCTGTAGTATATATTCGCCATGTCTGTATTTATTTTCGACATGTCTATAGTTACACGTGTTTGCTTTTTCTCTTTTCGTTCCTTTGAAAATGTTGCATCTGGCTAGTTTTGATTTTTGTGCCCATTTCTGATTTGACTTTGTCTTGATGCACTGCATAGATTTTCTAATTGTTTTTTGTAGTGAGGGTTCTCTTGAATATATGGCAAGATCGTGTGAATAGATTGTTTGCTTTGATTGAATTCTGCAATGCTTGATATTTTTGTTGGCTCGCTTGAATACATGTTTGGCTTGCTTGAATATTGATACCTGGCTCTCTTGATTGGATGGTTGGCTTGCTTGATTATTGATTTTTTTGCAGGAGGCTCTCTGGTTCTTTATTGGAATTATGATTTTGTGTAATTTTAGTTATGGTCACCTTGAGTGGATCATTTTCTGATTTGGTCTTTAATTCTTTTATTTTTATTTTTTCTCTTATTTTTTCATCATTTCTTATTTTTTCTTTTTTTTTGTTTTTATATTTTTTCGATGTTTTTTTTTCTATTTTTTTCTTTCTTTTTTTCTTTTTTTTTTTCTTTTTTTTTTCTATTTTTTTCTTTTTTGTTCATTCATTTCTTCGGAACTAGATTTTAATGATTTTCCATGTTCTCTATCAGCATCAGTTGTTGTTGATGGAGTATCTGTGTGAACTCTTCTCTTGACTGTGGGTTTTTGTAAAGTTTGAGTCGATGTCCATTCACTATCATGGGGAACTCTTCTTCATCAATTGTAATAATCTTCACAGCTCCATTCTCATAGATTGTTTCAATAATGTAAGGCCCAAGCCATCTAGTTGTTAGTTTTCCTTTGAAAGTGTGAAACCTGGAATCATAGAGTAGTGCCCAGTCACCTTCCTTGAACTTTTTCTGCTTTATGTGTGCGTCATGCCACTTCTTTCTTTGTTGTTGGATGATTTCAGTATGGGAAAGTGCTTGATGGCATTGCTCATCCAGTTGGTTTAATTGTAGCATGCATTCCTATTGTATTTTTGAAAGTTTCATATTTAACTGTGCTGCAATTCTTAATCTCTTTATTTCAAATTCAATTGGTAGCATAACTTTCTTTCCATAAACCAGTTCATAAGGTGTGAAGCCTGTTGTTATCTTCCATGTAGTATTATAATCCCAAACTGCCTCACTTAGTCTATCTGCCCAGTCTCTTTTGTGGATTTGGACTGTCTCTGTCAAAATCATCTCTAATTCTCTGTTGGTTGCCTCAGCTTGACCATTAGCTTGAGGGTGATAGGAGGAAGACTTCTTGTGCTTAACATTGTTTTTTCAAAGTAAGTATTCTATTAGATTTGATGTAAACTATGGGCCTTGATCGTAAACTAGTTCTCTTGGGACTCCAAACTTGTGGAAGATTTGCTCAGTGAAAAAAATTTCCCCATTGGTTGCATTTGTTGCAGCAAGTGCTGCTACTTCAGTCCACTTTGTAAGGTAGTCAGTGCATACCATGATGTAGATTTTCTGATTTGACTGTGGGTTGATTGGATCAACGAAATCAAATCCCCATTTTTCGAATGCCTCCAAGGAGATTTGTGGATGGAGATGCATTTCTTCTTTTTGTGTTGGTTTCCCCATTCTTTAGCAGTCATCACAGTGTGAAACATATTCATAAGCATCCTTGTGGAGTGTTGGCCAATAATATCCTGCTTGCAAAATTTTATAGGTTGTCCTCTTTGCAGCATAGTGTCCTCCAAATGGTTCATTGTGAGTGGCATTCATTATGTCATGCACTTCATCTTCTCTAATGCATCTTTTGAGTATTTGATCTGATCCTTTTTTGAAGAGCATTCCCTATATCCAGGTGTAAGTGGCACTTTGTCTTATGACCTTATTCTTCTCTTTGTAGCTATAATGTGCTAGGAATTTTCCAATTACTAAATAGTTTGCTATGTTAGCAAACCATGGGCTCCTTGTGGAGATTGTGAAAAGATGCTCATCTAGAAAACTGTCATTCACCACTTCACTGTCTAGTCCATGGGTGAGCCTAGATAGAAAGTCAGCCACTAGATTATGTTTTCCTGGCTTATCCAAAATTGTGATGTCAAACTCTTGCAGGAGGAGTAGCCACCTAATGATTCGAGCACTTGTATTAGGTTTGTTCGTGAGATACCTTACTGCTGAATGGTCTATATGGAAACAAAATTGGTAACTAGTTATGTAGTGCCTGAACTTGTTAATGGCATGTATGACAGCCAAAACTTCCTTCTCTGTGACAGTATAGTTTACTTCTACTCCTGCTAAATTTTTACTGATATAATATATAGCATAGGGCTTCTTCTCTCTTTCTTGTCCAAGGATAGATCCAATGGACTTATCTGATGCATCTGAGTGGATGTGGAATGGAAGTTTCCAATCTGGTCCTTGTAGTATTGGAGATGTAATTGTTTTCTCCTTAAGGTTATCAAATGTTGTCATGCAATATTTTGTCCAAATGAACTCGGTGTCCTTTGTGAGAAGGGAAAACATTGGTGCAACAATCCTGCTGTAATTTTCAATAAATCTCCTGTAGTATCATGTTTTCCCAAGGAAACTTCTCACATATCTTTGTTTAACAGGTGGTGGCAGCGTTCTGATTACTGAAACTTTTGCTTGATCAACCTCAATTCCCCTCTGTGATATATTGTTAACAATCAAATTAACACCCTAGTCATGTGACAGAAGAAGCACATTTTTACCATGCGCCTACAACATGAAGACATAAACATAAGTACATTCAGAAACAAGTCCTCTCTGATCTAATCACTTCTCCTATAAATGGAAGGATTAGGTGAAGACAATAAGAACCTAAGAAGACCAAGTCCAGTGAATGAACCACTCATAAAAGGTCTAAAACTAAGCTGCACCAATCAATAAGTGAAGATGAATGCATTAAAGTGCATTAATTGTACTTAAAGTATGTTAAAGTTGTGCAAAAAGCCTAAAAACTATGGAAAAGTGGGTTTTGAGCTAAAATAATAAAACAAAGATGAAAAGGGATAATCCCACATTGAAAAGAGAAACATGAGGGCTCATTTCCCAATGCTATATAAGAAAGGCATGGGAGGAATTGTAGAGGCAGAAAAGGAGGAGCAAAGGCATGCTGAAGAGATTATGAAGGAGGAGAAAGAGCTCAAATTCTTCAAAAGCAAGGGTGAAGGAAGGGAAGCTCATGACAATGGAAGAGGGATTCACACCGAGATCATTGGTAAGTATGTACTTCTTCTTAGTTTTAATATGAATGGATTCAAGTTTCTACCATCTAAGAGTTTGAATTTGGCTTATCATGCATGAATTTAATTCTTAAATGAATCTAGATCTTAATGAGTTTTGATTAATGAATATAGATCTTTGTAAACTTGTGATAATCTTTTCATGTTGCTGACATAGGAACTCACCATTTCTTAGTAAGATAGATTGATATGTTGCAGATCTAACTCCCTACATGCAACCATCATAATCTATTATCATATATGGTATCCAAGAACGATTCCTTCTTCCATTAACATTATGCATTTGTCATTGCTCAGACATAAGCTCATCTCAATAAAAAATTTCAAGACTAATTCAAGGTGGTTCAGTGCCTGATCAAATTTTTGGCCATAGAGTGTGAAGTCATCCATGAAGACTTCCATTTGATCATTTATAAAATAGAGAATATACTTAATATGGCCCTTTGAAATGTTGTTGGAGCATTACATAACCCAAAGGGTAGTACTCTATATGCATAAGTGCCCCATGGCCATGTAAACGTTGTCTTATCTTGATCAAATGGGTGTATTAGAATTCGGTTATACCCACTGAACCCATCCAAAAATGAGAAAAATTTATTACCTGCTAGAGTATCTAGTACTTGGTCTATGAATGGTAGTGGGAAATGATCCTTCTTAGTGGCCTTATTGAGTTCTCTATAGTCCATTTTCCTCCTGTTTTAGGGACTATAACCAGTGGTGATACCCATTCACTATCAGAGATGGGATAGATGAACCCTGCATCTAATAACTTTTGGAGTTCTACTTTGACTATGTCCTTCAATGCTGGGTTCAGCCTCCTTTGTGGTTTTCTGATAGGAATAGAACCTTCCTTGATGTAAATGTAATGCTTACAAATATCAATATGGATTCCCTTCATGTCAACATATGTCCATGCAAAAGCTTTATTTTGTTCTGAGAGTACCTTCATTAACTGGTTTTCTTGCTCTGGCTTCATATTGGAATTAATGTTGACTGTCTTTCCAGGCATAATTTCCATTGTTTTTGCTTTTTCTGATTGTTCTTCCAGAGATAGCACTTCTGCCCACATTTTATTTAAGTTTTGGTTTGAAATTTCACATTCTTGTTCCAAGTCTATGTCAAAAAATTCTTCAAGAACATCATTGTTAGAAGATGCATTTTGGATAAACCTATCTAAATGACTATCTTCGTCTATGGATTTTAGTGATAGTGTAGCATTAATTGTAAGGACAGGTTGTATGTTTTGATTTGATGTGTCATTATAATCATTAGTCCAGTTTTGATATTCTAGGTTTGAAGATTTCCTTACTGGTGGGTAAATCATGATTTTCTTCCTAGCTTGTCCACTCGTGATTATCATGTTACCTGATCTGCATCCTATGTAAGCATCTACAGTTTCCAGCCAAGGTCTTCCTAGTATGATTGGGTAACCCCTAATTTTAATCTTTACTTTGATGACTTTGAAATCAACTAGGTATTCCTAGGATTCTATATTGATTATTATGTCTTCGAGCATTCCTTCAGGTCTCACTATGGATGTTGTTAACACCCAAAAAGTGCTCACTAGCTCATTTCCTTATTCACATGACCCATTTGTCCACTTTTCCACCATTTGAGCCTCTAAAGCCACCAAAAGGTCACCAAAAGACCTTAATACACCCCTTTTCCACTTAAAATGATTATTTTTCCTCAAAAAACATAAAAAACCCTAAAAAAGGGTCCAAAATTCCCAAAAATATTAAAAAAGGGAATAAAAATATTCAAAATATTCAAAAAAGGAAAAAGAAGGGAAAAGGTACCTAAACCATGTTGGTCAATACCATTGGTTTCCTCAAAACCACAAATGGTATTCCCCACCACCAAAAACTATAAAAAGGTGGTAGGGGCTGATCACTTTCCATCCATTCATCTTCCTATCCTCATGCTGCCGAAATCTCCCTTGAGCTTTTGGCCATTATAGCTACCTTGGAGAAAGGACCCTTTGGAGTTTGGAGCTGCTCACCCTTGGAGCTTCTCAACTATCTTCATTACTTGGACGTATTATTATTGCAAGCACTTGCTTGCCCCCATTTTCAATACAAAGTTATTTTTTTTCTATTCCTTGTTCTTGTTTTTTAATTCAAAAGTTTATATGCACATGCTAGTGTAGTTTTAGATTTAGTTTATTGTTTTTGCTTAATATTGAAACTGCTGCTACTAGTTAGCAGGTGCCCATAGCACTAAGCTTGGTTGCAAAACCAAGCCAACAGATGTGTCAGCTAGCTGGAGTACTGTAGTTGTTGGTTTGACCATTGATTGGAGTACTAGGTGTATCATAGTATCCTTGGTCATCACATTGATAGCAGCTCCTAAATCAATGAGGCTTCTATTTACATGTCTGTTATTGATGATTATGTTGACTACTGGGCTTCCTGGATCAATATATTTGGGATTAATAATGATACTGAGCATTAGATCTGCTAACTGGCCCACTACATTTATCATTGGTGGGTCATGTTTCCTTCTACCAGGTTTCTTTAGACAATTATCTTTTATAAACTTGTTACAGATAGGCACATCCCTTATGGCTTGTAAAATCAGAATTTGGATGTTTAAGTGCTTTAATTCGTTTAAAATTGCATTTTCTTCTTCTTCTTTTGTACTTCGTATGAGTTTTTCTGGAAATGGAGGGTTTTTGTTTCGTGTGAGTGGTCAAATTTCTTCCTCCTGAGGGTTTAGTTCATCCAGCTGCTGAATATGAGGTTGTGTAGTTTGTTCGTGAGCCTCATCTTCTTGATTATTCTATGTGCGTGTGTTTTGCAATGTTTTCCCAGACCTTAGATTAATTTTTTTTATCTCCAACCTATCCACAACATAGGTTGGAAATTGTACCATTTCAGTATTGTAGGCCTGTTGTTGTTAGGGTTTGGAATTGGCTGGGAAAGAATTGGTGGAGGTATGGGGGGTGGTTTATTTGGTGGTGGAGGCATGATGAGCAACTGTTGTTGCTGCAATGGAGCTCTCCAATTCGATGAATAAGGGTATGGATTGCCATAATTCGTAGCTGGCTGAGCAAAAGGTGGGGGGTACGGAGAGTAAGATTGTGGGTAATAAGCCTGCTAATATGGTTGGTTTTGCTGCCACTAATTTGGACTTTGCTGATATGGCCATGGGGCTGGTACAGAGTTCCAATTATACTAGCTATTTCCCTTATTATAGTAAGGTTGGTTGTTGGGTTGGTAAGGCCTAGAAAAATTATTCCTCCTTTGATTCACAAAACAGAGTTGTTCTATTGCACCTTCAGTTGTGGGATCTTGAATAGCAGCTTTACATGAGGGAAACAGAGGACATTTATTAGTGGAGTGATCGTCAGTGCAGAGAACATATTTCTATGGTGTTCAGTGTGCACTTCCCTTTCTCATGTTTTTTTTTGCAGTGTGGACAAAACACTGCTAAGGCTTGGTTGATTTCGTCCTATTTCTTCTTGATTTGAAGTGCATCAAGTTGCATGACCAGAGATTGTAAGATGTCGATCTTCATGTTATCTAATAGGTTTCCTAAATCAGATTTTGTAAGGTTTGGTTTTGAAGATGCTGATCCCCCAGTAAATGTGTGTGTATCCCTGGTCCCATTTTTACTTTTGCTAGATCTAGAGTAGGTTTTGAAGATTTGTAGGATTTGGTCATAAGTCTTCAGGAATATATCTCCATCCCCCTGAAGGTTTAAGACTTCAATTTTTTTTTCTTTTACACCTCTAAGAAGGACAAGTTTTAATGATTGAGGATCTAGGGTGCAATGACTAGCTCGTTTGTAGCTAAGTTGAAATCTTTGGGCATAATCTTCTAATGATTCTCTTTCTCCTTGTTGCATCCGAAAGATTTCATCTCTTGTATCCTTTTCTTTGTAGTAGTCCCTATATTTTTCTAGAAATGCCTGTTTCATTTTGTCCCAGCTGAAAATACTATTTCCTTCAAGGCTCATGAACCACCTAAGTTATAGATCTTTTAGTGTGGAAGGAAAAAGTCTTAGCTTTTGTGCATTAGTAGTGTAATCAAAGGATATACAAACTACCTCAAACTCAAATAGGAATGTGTCAGGGTCTTCTGAAGTCAAACCATGGAAGTTTGGTAGATTGTTAGGGTTGATGTTTTTCATCCTGGCATCTCCAAGAGGTATACTGATGGGAAAGATGAATAGTTCCCTAGGTTCTTCATCTTCTTCTGCCATAGTAGTGTTGGAGCTAGAGCCAGCAGAGAAGTTATCTAGGGTTGGGTCGCAGCTAGAATCAGTTTCTTCTTCTGAGTTAAGGAATTCAAATTGAGAGTTATCAAAATTGTTGTTGCTCATAGGACGGGTAGGTAGGAAGCGTCCAAATCTATCTCTCTGTCGTCTAGGCATTCATGGTAAAAAAATTATGTTTCCTGGTTGTTTTTGTTTTTTTTCAAAGATGTCTCCTAAAGATTAAGCACCTCCTCAGCAATGACACCAAAAAGTGGTGAGCTCTTATAATGGATGCCTAATGAGGGAAGCTACACCAAAATCCTACTTTAATTATCAACCCGGGGGACGTACAAACTTAAGAGGTGCTAACACTATATGTCCTCTAGAGGATAGTCTTCGTTGTGTTTGAGGTGTTGGTATAGATATTAAATTTTTATCTAATCAAGAAGAAGGTGAGCTGAAAAGATTGTAAATCTATGAATGACAAGTCCCTATGTTAAGAAGTTTAAAATACTAAAAGCAATAAATCTACACTAAGAATTAAATTGTTGAAAACAGTAAATATATACTATGAATTAAATTGTTGAAACTTGGCAAAATTATTATAGAAACAAAAGATTGAAAGCTGGATTCTAATATAGGAATCAAATACTATAAATCAAGTGCATAATACTAGAAGTCTGATCTAAAAT
Organism: Larix kaempferi; assembly: GCA_027924585.1. NCBI lineage: Eukaryota > Viridiplantae > Streptophyta > Pinopsida > Pinales > Pinaceae > Larix > Larix kaempferi. The sequence goes on along the minus strand of BSBM01000592.1, from coordinate 1,793,181 downwards.
ATTCGAATGCTAAAAACTAAATTCAGAATGCAAATATCTAATGCTACGAATTAACCAATCTTTATTTATTTGGATTAAACACTAAGAAGTGATGATCATTAAATTAAGGAACTAAAAATGATTAACCTCTATTATCTAAGTATGATAAAAGAAATATTCATGAGCTTTCTGGATCTGAATCATTGCCTTAGAACTGATATGAAAATATATAAAAACAGATGCCAAAATATGCGTGCGCAGAATGCAGCTACAGGACTACAAAATGCGTCCTACCGAACTATAGAATGAGCATTGATCAACTATAGGAAATATGCTGAACGAAAATAATCTGTTAACTGAAATAAAACCATACTATTCAAATGCCATCAAGGTATCTTCATACATGATAAGAAGTAAATCAATTCACATCATAAATGGAAAATACCTGAAAATTAGTAAAGCTCCGGAACTACGTGTTGGAGGGGCCCTCTCCAACCTGTATTCAGGAGTAGAGAAAACTTATAAACGCAGGTTGAAAAGTAACATCAGTCTTCTCATTAAAATAGTAACTTCATGGTTCATAAATAGTCTGTAACACAAATTGTCTTCTGTAGTAAAATGTAAAAAACGTAATTCCACAAAATAGCAACAGGACCCCCTCGCTACCCGAGAGGTCCATATATATATGCCTCAAATTCTAACCCAACTACTTGCTTTAATCGCTAATCCTGTTAAACAGGATTTCTTCTCTATAAGTCAGGGAAAAAGAGCACTGAGCCAAAAATGGTCTTCCAATCCTCGAGCTAGATTTGCATGTTGCTTCTTAGTGTACCTGCACCTGCTCATTCATACTCATTTTCATGTAATTAGTTTATATAAGATGCCCTTTAAGCATAAAAAGAATAATCTAAAAACATCTTCATTAAATAATCAAATTAAATCATTAACCCACAAATCAAGTGTATTTCCTTCATCATATCCTATGTTTTGCCATGGAAAAAAGGCTATAGGATACCTATAATTTGGGTTCATCAACAGGTATCCTCATCATCGACCTTACCATCAATATAGGTAATCCCATCATCGATATAGGTATCCACATTGATACCAATATCCAAATATAATCATCGACCATATCACTCCCCCTTTCGAGGAGGGTCCTTCTGAACTACACCAAGCTTGTCTCGGAAGTACTCAAAATTTACTCGAGACAGAGGTTTGGTCAATACATCAACAACTTGTTCTTTAGTGCTCACATACTCAAGCTTGATAGCTCCTTTATGCACCATATCCCGTATATAAAAATATCAGATCTCTATGTGCTTTGACTTATCATGGAACATTGGATTCTCTGCCATCTTGATACAACTCTGGTTGTCAAACAGGATCACAGTGGGGTCCATCTCTAAGTTAAATAATCTTGAGAAAAACTTCCAAAGACATATCGCTTCACAACTAGCAGAGCAAGCAGCAATATATTCTGCTTTAGCTATGTTGAGAGCCACAATAGACTGCTTCCTGCTAAACCACGAAATCATGGCAGATCCCAGACAATAACATCCGCCCAATGTGCTCTTCCTGTCTGATACACTTCCTGCCTAATTAGCATCTGTGTAGCCATACAATCTGAAGTCATGATCTCCAAGATAACATAGACCAAATTCTATCGTATCCTTTAGGTACCTCATCACATGCTTTGCAGCTATCAGGTGAACATGACTAGGTTCCACTAGATATTGACTCAAGGTGTTCACTGCAAAGCAGATATCTAGCCTGGTGTTCATCAGATACATCAATGACCTAATATTCTGTTTGTACTAAGTTACATCAACCAATTCTGACAATTCATCAGCCAACAACTTCAAGTTGGAATCCATGGGAGTGGTCATGTCCTTACATTCCAACATATCAAATATTCTCAATATTTCCATAGCATACTTCTCTGGTTGAGAAAGATTCCTTCTGGGCCTTGCCATACTTCCAGGCCTAGGAAGTAATCCATCAATCCGAGATCTTTCATCTCAAATTCTGTAGCTAGTTTCTTCGTGCTTTCCATGATTTGTTTCTCATTCCCTGTCAAAAAGAGATCATCCACATACAATAATAATATAACAGGTTCATCATCCATAACCTTAAAGTAAAGGTTAGGATCAGCTTTACTTTTGGTAAATCCCAAGCTTGTCAAGAAGCCATCAATTCTGTGACTGAACATAATTCACACTCTGCATTGAGTGATCTTCTACATATCTATCTGTGCCATCTCCCGTCAAATGGGTCTACTCATATGAGCCTCAATATCATTCAAACTCTATGGTGAGTTCCTTCTTGCATCCATTTAAGAGAAGAATGTCATCTGTATATATAAACCATCTTCAACCTTGTAGCAAAGGTTGAAATCCGCATCACCCATTGTGATCATTAAGCTCATTAAATGACTATTGATCTTGGCTACCCATACAGATCTTTCTTCAATTGAATCCTGGGACTTTTCTCGATTCGCATTTATTCTTCAATTACACCATTAAGAGAATGGTCTTGTCTAGCCACTTGGAGAAAACATCTAGTCATGATCCACTTCCTCTTTCTAAGAGAATCTTCTAGCCACGAGCCTTCTATAGTATGTTTGATTTGTAAGTCTTCTTGTTGAACATCCATCACTTGTTCGGTGTTCATCATTATTCATGATTTTTCCTACAAATCAAAGTTAATTACATGATTATTAATACTTCATAATCATCAAATCATTTTGACATGATAACCTATTATGCATACTGATATGATTCACATAGTTATGCAACTATCTTGACCAATATTTTGGCACAACACTTTTCCATATCCTGTATGCATACAGTGGCTATCTAGATTCCTTCCATCTCTACCAGAACATACTATCAAGAGAATGCACAACTCTCAGCATGTCAGCAAAGAGGTCTCATGCTAGAAAAGAAACAATGGAATGTTTGTCCAACTTACCCATCATATGCATATTAGCAGTATAATGTTCAATGCTATATGAATGCTTACACTATGCATGATATATTCTAGGAATACAAATATGCATGCAACTATTACGAGCAATATCATTAACTATTCAGAGATTCAAATAACAACTCAAATACTTATATTTTATGTTTGTGTGGTTGCCTTCCACTTGATCTCCATTTTCCCTCTATGATAGCATCATTATATGTCTTTGAACTTCTATCCATTATGTACCACTATGCATGCTTAAGTGTGTACTAGTTTCATCATTTTGTCTTTCCTCGAGATCTCATACATAATCATACATTCATTAATATAATCTTAATACTATCAAAACATTATGATTCTAAATAATCTTAAGTATGTATGGTCATGATCCTTTCATACACAGGTATACTTCCCTAAGATCCTAACACAAATTAGGATTCTAACATGATATAGGAAAACATACCTGGATTATCATGCTTGGTTATGTCTAACATACCCAAACAATATCTTCTTTGTTCTCTTCAATGATTTAGAGACCTTGTGCTAGTAACCTACATATCTCACAAGTTAAGTATAGTAGAACAAAATCGTACATACCTCGTAAGTAGAGCTTCTATGTGATCAAAGACTATGGATGAGTCTTTGTCTTCATGTCATCATGGTCATAGAACTTGATTTGTCTTTCTTGGTGTACCTTTCATGTTAGCAGACAACATCATCCTCATACAACACCACAGGTGTATTAGTACACTCATAAGTGTCATAACCCTAATCCATGAATGTCTTCTATCACTCACATGCATTCATTATCAAACAATCATAATTGTACTAACCTCAATAACATGAAGACAAACATATTATGAACTTAATCATGAATCAAAAAACATACCCCAGTCTTCTCAAGTCATACCTGACGAGTAGTCTTCTCTATAGGGGTAAAACCATAACCATACAAGGTAGATAAATTGTAAAACATCTTGAATAGGTTCATGGTGCTAGGATGATAAATATCAGTGCCATTTAAACTTCCTTTGTTGCTTCCCAACTTTGCTAGGGTTTCTTCTTACCTGAAAACCCTAATTTTCAATCTCTTTCTTCCCACAACATTTTGATGGAGGATCAATATCTATGATGAATGGATTCCAAATCCATTATAAAAAATTCCAATGTTGTATTAAGTGTCTCCAAAATTGTATCAGGTCCTTCCAGACCTAAAAACTGAAAACCCTAAGTGAGAGCTTCTTCCTCCTCTTCTTAGATTTCCTTCGATGAGCCATTTCAGATGTGTCGTATTGTTTCTGGTACATCTATGAAAATTCGGATCTGCAGGGTCTGAAACTTTGGTTTGTGGTTGTTGAATATTGTAACTTCTAAGAATATTATATTTGTATATTATTTATTCCGGAGATGTTCCATACCTCCGATGTGATTATACTATGAATCCGGAGAGTTTATTCCTCCGAGAAGTTGTGGTAACTAGGGTTATTAGACCCACCATGTGGGGGTCGGCCCAGTCAGTTATAATGGGGTATTTAACCTAATGGTTAAATACGAGCCTACATGTACTTGTGTAAAATACATATCAGAGTAGTGTATAAATAGAGGAGGTGTGTTCCTCATTAGACTCACTCACTCACTTGTAAAAGATAGCGCACTTGTCTAGGAGATCTGTTAAGGAGACAAAGAAGGAGGGAGCACATCTTGTATTTTGGTTGATCATCTTATTGAGGAAAGCTTTGCTGGGTTTTCTACCCCATGAGGGTTTCCCAGGGTATATTCTGTGTCTATCTTGTGATTGTGTTTCTTTCAGTGATCTTGCTAGTCCGTTTGGTTTAAACTTAACATGGTATCAGAGCTAGACTGAATAGGACATCTTTCACAAGGTAAGAATCTCTCTCTCTCTCTCTCCGGTGAAGATTTTGGTTTCAGAAGAAAGTTGGTATTATTGAAATCTGTTTGCATGGCTGGATAGCCCTTCTCAAGACCTTTCTTTTGAACCCTAGATCGAACCTTTTGGTTGGGTAGAACTCCGGGAAAGTGAAACCCTAATTCTACCAAAAATGCGATAAGTGAGAAATTGGTTTCAGCAGCAAGTTGGTATTTTTTAAATCGGATTACATGGCTGGATAGTCCTTCTCAATACCATTCTTTTGAGCCCTATATCGAACTTTTTGGTTGGGTAGAACTCCGGGAAAGTGAAACCCTAATTCTACCAAAAGTGCGATAAGTGAGAAATTGGTTTCAGCAAAAAGTTGGTATTTTTGAAATCTGATTACATGGCTGGATAGTCCTTCTCAAGACCATTCTTTTGAGCCCTAGATCGAACTTTTTGGTTGGATAGAACTCCGGAAAAGTCAAACCCTAATTCTATCAAAAGTGCGATAAAATCAGAAATTCTGTCCCAGGATCCGGAAAAGCAAAAAGGTAATATTTCCAGGTAAGTACTACTCTGTCTCTTGGACTCCCCCAAGATAAGATGGCTCCAAATACTAAGCTTGAAGACAAGCTAGAAGGTATAGAGAATTTCCGAGCATGGAAGTACAGAATTGGTCTCATACTTGAAGAGAATGATCTTGCTCATTATATCAAGGATGAAGTTGCAGAACCAGAAGGAGATGAAGCCAAAGAGAAGCATAAGAAGGATTTGATTAGGGCAAAGAGAATCATAGCTTATTCTATTAAATACCACTTGATTCCCCAAGTGGCCTCCAAGAAGACTCCAAAGGAAATGTATGATGCTCTGGGAAGGATGTATGAAGGAAAGAACATCAATAAAAAGATGAATCTAAGGACTTAGTTGAAGAGTACCAAAATGCACAAAGGAGAATCCATTCAAGATTACTTCTCAAGAGTCTCTCTAATCAAGGAGCAATTAGATGCCATTGGTGATACTCTTGATGAAGATGAACTTGTGATGACAGCCCTAAATGGTCTCACTAGACCTTGGGAATCTTTCATACAAACCATGTGTGCCAGAAAAGAAAGCATGAAGTGTGATGTAGTATGGGAGGACTGTGTTCAAGAAGAGGCTAGGGTAGCCAACATAGAAGCTCTTCTCAAGGAGGATGACTAAGCTTTGGCCACCCACACCAAAAGAGGAAAGAGAGGCCACTTCAAGAAAGTGAACTACAAAAGGTCTCAACCCTCTCATAGATTCAAAAGGAAAGGAGGAAAAAACTCAGAAAGAGACCTCTCCACGGTCCAATGTTATAATTGTTTTAAACTAAGACACTATGCTAAAGGCTGTACTCTTCCAGGAAAGAAGAAGAAGAAGTTTGTTCACAAAAGACATCATGCACATATGGCAGAAAATGATAGTGAAGAAGAAGAAGAAGAGGAGGAGGAAAGGCCTCAAAGGAAAAGATCTAAAGTAAAGAAAGAAGATCCAGAAGAATATGTCCTATTTTCTGCACTCTCTGGATCTGTGTCTCCTAGTGAAGATACATGGCTCATTGACAGTGGTGCTTCAAAGCACATGACAGGTCAAAAGAAAACCTTCTCAAGAATTGAAGAAAAGTCCTCGCCCCAAAAGGTATCTCTAGGAGATGATTATCAATATCCCATCAAGGGAATTGGTGAAGCAAGCTACAAGCTTGATTCTGGAACTCCCTTGAAGATGAAAGAAGTCTTATATGTACCAGGTTTAAAGAAGAATCTTCTCTCTATCTCAGCACTAGATAAGAAAGGCTTTAGGGTGGCTTTCATAGATGGACAAGTACTCATGTGGTCCAAAGGAAAGACAATTAAAGATGCAGTTGTTATTGGTGAAGAAGAAGGAGGTCTCTATAAGCTCAAGGGTCATCCAGAAGCTGCCCTTGCTCATGAGATCTCTAACCCCAGTGAGCTATGGCATAGAAGATTAGCTCATATCAACTATAAATCCTTACCCTATGTAAGCAAGGTAGTCATAGGATTACCAGATTTGAAAGGTGATCATGATGGCTCATGTAAAGGATGTAAGAAAGGGAAAAATATCAAGAACCCCTTTCCAAAGAGTGAAACAAAGACTAAGAACATTTTGGAGCTAATACACTCAGATGTATGTGGACCAATGCCCACTACTTCTCTAAGTGGGTTTGAATACTACCTTTCATTCATTGATGATCATTCAAGGAAAACTTGGATATACTTCCTGAAAGGTAAGAATGAAGTATTTGGAAAATTCAAAGAGTTCAAGGCTCTAATAGAAAATCTATCAGAAAAGAGAATCAAAATTCTCAGAAGAGATAATGGCGGAGAATTTACCTCTAAGGAACTTGAGGACTTCTGTAAAGAAGCTGGAATTAAGAGGGAACTAACTACTCCATATAATCCCCAACAAAATGGGGTGGCTGAAAGGAAAAATAAGACAATCATGGAAGCTGTGAAGACTATGATACATGACTATGGGCTGAAGCAGCCAAGACAGCAGTATATGTGCAAAATAGATTATCTCATAGTGCTCTTGATTTCAAAACTCCAGAAGAAGTGTTTACAGGTAAGAATTCTGAGATAAGTCACCTTAAAATATTTGGGTGTCCTGTGTACATCCACATTCCAAAAGAAAAGAGAACCAAGTTGGACCCTTCTGGTAAGAAGGGAATATTTGTTGGTTATTGTGAATCATCCAAAGCCTTCAGAATTTACATTCCAGGCTTTCATCACATAGAAATAAGTAGAGATGTAACATTTGATGAAGAAGCAGCTCTCAAGAAATCCAAGAAGTGCAAACTTGAAGAAATCTACGAAGAAGATACTTCTCCCAGGATCACAAAGGCTGTGCCCATTCCTGAAGATGATTCTCCAGAGGATCATGACATGCTGGAACCACAAGAGCCTCCTATTACAGACTTTTCTAAGAAAAGAAGGCCAGCATGGGCTAGAGACATTATTCAAGGGGCTGAAAGATATGGAGCTCCTGAAGGCTCCACTAGAGAAAGAAAGAAACCAAAGCTAGTGTCCAACTACATGGCCTTGATGTGTGATCTTGTGGATCAACTACCTACCAGCTATGAAGAGGCAGCTCAGAAGAAAGAATGGATAGAAGCAATGACAGAAGAATATCATTCAATAATGAAAAATGATGTTTGGGATATAGTCCCCAAACCAAAAGATAAAAGTGTGGTTTCTTCCAAATGGATCTTCAAAATAAAACATGCTGCAGATGGTAGCATTGAAAAATACAAGGCAAGATTTGTAGCCAGAGGATTCTCTCAGAAGGAGGGAATTGACCATGAAGAAACATTTGCACCAGTTACTAGGTATACTTCAATTAGAAATATCATGGCTCTTGCATCCATGATGAAGTGGAAATTACACCAAATGGATGTTAAGACAGCTTTTCTGAATGGTGTAATTGAAGAAGAAGTATACATAGAACAACCACAAGGGTTTGAGGTTAAAGATGGAAGGACTCATGTATGCAAACTGAAAAAGGCATTATATGGATTGAAGCAAGCCCCCAAGGCTTGGTACGGAATGATTGACAATTTCTTAACAAGCATGGGCTTTACCAAAAGTAAAGCTGACCCCAATCTCTATCTCAAAGTGATGGATGATGAACCAGTTATATTGTTGTTATATGTAGATGATCTATTTCTAACTGGAAATGAGAAACAAATTATTGAAAGCAAGAGGAAGCTTTCTTCAGAATTCGAGATGAAAGATCTCGGATTAATGCACTACTTCTTAGGCTTAGAAGTATGGCAAGAACCAAAAGGAATATTTCTAAATCAAGGTAAGTATACTGTGGAGATTCTCAAAAGATTTGATATGTTGGAGTGTAAAGCCATGGCCACTCCCATGGACTCCAACTTGAAGTTATTGGTCAATGACTCATCAGATTTAGTGGACATAACTCTATATAGACAAATCATTGGATCATTGATGTATTTAACAAATACTAGGCCTGATATATGCTTTGCTGTAAATACCCTAAGTCTATATTTAGTAGAACCTAGAAAGGTTCACCTAATAGCTGCAAAGCATGTAATGAGGTACCTAAAAGGTACTTTATATTTTGGCCTATATTATCTCAGAGGTCATGAACTCAGGTTACATGGTTACTCAGACTCTGACTGGGCAGGAAGTGTCTCAGACAGAAAAAGTACTTCAGGTGGATGTTATGGTCTTGGATCTGCTATGGTTTCATGGTTTAGCAAGAAACAATCTAGTGTGGCCCTCAGTACTGCTGAAGCAGAATATATAGCAGCCTGCTCTGCCAGCTGTGAAGCAGTATGGCTTCGAAAACTATTATCTGGAGTGTTCGACTTAGAAATGGATCCTACTGTGATTATGTGTGACAATCAAAGCTGCATTAAGATGACTGAAAATCCTGTGTTCCACGATAAGTCAAAACACATAGAGATACGATACTTCTATATACGAGATATGGTGCAGAGAGGAACTATCAAGCTCGAATATATAAGCACTGAGGATCAGATTGCTGATATCTTGACTAAACCTCTGTCTCAAGTAAAATTTGAACACTTCCGAGACAAGCTTGGTGTAATTCAAAAGGACCCTTCTCGAAAGGGGGAGTAGCATAGTCACTAATGATGAGATTGCCTCATCAAACACAAATTGTTGATGAGGTTACCTGTTCACCACACCTAGATACTTAGAAATATTTAGATTTAGGATTCTTATGCTTAAAACACTTAGTCATTACTTATACATGCTTTTGATGATAGATGTATACATGCTTTTGATGATAGATGTATTAGTGAGAATACATGCTTTTGATGTTAGATGTATACATGCTTCTGATGATAAGATGTATTAGTAAGAATACATGCTTTTGATGATAGATGTATACATGCTTTTTATGATAGATGTATACATGCTTTTGATGATAGATGTATTAGTGAGAATACATGCTTTTGATGTTAGATGTATACATGCTTCTGATGATAAGATGTATTAGTAAGAATACATGCTTTTGATGATAGATGTATACATGCTTTTTATGATAGATGTATTAGTGAGAATGCATGCTTTTGATGTTATATGTATACATGTTGTTAATGATAAGATGTATTAGTGAGAATACATGCTTTTGATGATAGATGTATTAGTGAGAATGCATGCTTTTGATGTTAGATGTATACATGCTTTTAATGATAAGATGTATTAGTGAGAATACATGCTTTTGATGATAGATGTATACATGCTTTTGATGATAGATGTATTAGTGAGAATACATGCTTTTGATGTTATATGTATACACGATGCATGTATACATGCTTTTGATGTATTAGTGAGAACACATGCTTTTGATATTAAATGTATTAGTAAGAATACATATGTTTTATGATACATGTATTGATGTACTTGTATGGATGAGGATACTTGCACCTGTATTGATGAGAATACATGTGAGGATTGCATCATCCTGAAGAGAGCCGTAGACATGATGTCTCCGAGAATGAAGTCCTTGGTGGACATGATAGGATTGTATCATCCTTGAACTTCATTTCTAAAGTGAACCGTAGACAGATGTCTCTGAGAAAGAAAAAGGATTGGATCATCCCTGGACTTCAGTCCTAAAGTGAGCCGTAGACAGATGTCTCCGAGAATGAAGTCCTTGGTGGACATGATAGGATTGTATCATCCTTGAACTTTAGTTCTAAAGTGAGCCGTAGACAGATGTCTCCGAGAAATAAAAAGGATTGGATCATCCCTGGAATTCAGTCCTAAAGTGAGCCGTAGACAGATGTCTCCGAGAATGGAAGATAGGACTGCATCGTCCCTGGACCTCGGTTCAAAATGTACATGATCGGGATTGCATCATCCCTAGACATGAGATTTGTCTTAAATGGATAAGGACTGATCATCCTGGAACTGGATCGGGATTGCATTGTCCCTAGACATGAGATTTGTCTTAAATGGATAAGGACTGATCATCCTGGAACTGGATCGGGATTGCATCGTCCCTAGACATGAGATTTGTCTTAAATGGAAAAGGACTGATCATCCTGGAACTGGATCGGGATTGCATCGTCCCTAGACATGAGATTTGTCTTAAATGGATAAGGACTGATCATCCTGGAACTGGATCGGGATTGCATCATCCCTAGACATGAGATTTGTCTTAAATGGATAAGGATTGATCATCCTGGAACTGGATCGGGATTGCATCGTCCCTAGACATGAGATTTGTCTTAAATGGATAAGGACTGATCATCCTAGAACTGGATCGGGATTGCATCATCCCTAGACATGAGATTTGTCTTAAATGGATAAGGACTGATCATCCTGGAACTTGATCTGGATTGTATCATCCATGGACTTATGTCCTAAAGAGAATGATGATGATGATTGTGCTGATGACGATGCTGATGATTGTGTGATGACGATGCTAATGATCGTGTGATGACGATGCTGATGACGATGCTGATAATCGCGTGATGACGATGCTGATGATCGTGTGATGACGATGCTGATGACGATGCTGATAATCGTGTGATGACGATGCTGATGATCGTGTGATGACGATGCTAATGATCGTGTGATGACGATGCTGATAATCGTGTGATGACGATGCTGATGACAATGCTGATGATTGCGTGATGTCGATGTTCCAGTAACTAGTTGAGTTACTGATGATGATGAACTGAAGAAAGCTTCCGATGATATATAGATGTATCATGTATGATGTATGACTCATTTCTACTGCAGATGTTGTTATAATATCCTTCTCGTTAAGGGGGAGTGTTGAATATTGTAACTTCTAAGAATATTATATTTGTATATTATTTATTCCAGAGATGTTCCATACCTCCGATGTGATTATACTATGAATCCGGAGATGTTTATTCCTCCGAGAAGTTGTGGTAACTAGGTTTATTAGACCCACCATGTGGGGGTCGGCCCAGTCAGTTATAATGGGGTATTTAACCTAATGGTTAAATACGAGCCTACATGTACTTGTGTAAAATACATATCAGAGTAGTGTATAAATAGAGGAGGTGTGTTCCTCATTAGACTCACTCACTCACTTGTAAAAGATAGCGCACTTATCTGGGAGATCTGTTAAGGAGACAAAGAAGGAGGGAGCACATCTTTTATTTTGGTTGATCATCTTATTGAGGAAAGCTTTGCTGGGCTTTCTACCCCATGAGGGTTTCCGAGGGTATATTCTGTGTCTATCTTGTGATTGTGTTTCTTTCAGTGATCTTGCTAGTCTATTTGGTTTAAAATTAACAGTGGTACCCTGACCTGTCATATTTCCAACCCCATAGGTATGATATTTAATGGATTCTCTGAGAGATATTTATGCCAAGTGTCGCAACATGACCTGTTTATGGGATGAAACAACTTAGCAAAATTGTACGGAGTGCCACGTGTCATTGTTTCAACTTAGGCCTCTAAAAAGTGGACTTGTCAAACTGCAATCCATTCCCTAAATGCCACTTTTTACAGAATTTCATTTGGAGCTTCCTATCCCTAGATATGACATTTTTCCCCAGGTCACCTGTTTAGGACTGCATTCTGGAAGAGGCAGAAACCCTAACTTGTACGGATCATAAATCAAAAAGTACAACGAATATGAGGTTGAGATTCAGACACAACGTATAGGGGGATGTTATATTCATCCTGTAAAAGTTTCAAATCCTGAACCTTCGCCAAAATGGATTTATTGCGAAAGTTCCACGATGACTAGGTTTTTCTAAACAAAACCCTAACTTTCAAATTGTCGCAAGTGAGACAAGTGTCGTAAGTGCCATACATTTCCTTCCTTCATGCTAGCTCTGATACCATTTTAAGATTCAATATGATAAGATAGATAACATCAGTATTACATTCAATTTCACAACAATATCATATACAGGATCACTGAAAGAACAACAAGCACAGCATAAACATAAGGGACACAAATTATCCTGGGAAACCCTCATGGGGTAGAAAACCTAGCAAAGCTTCCTCAATATAGATGACCATAAAATAAAAAGATGTAATCCCGAAACATGATCTCCTTATCCTCCTTTGCAGATATCTCCCTCCTATGCAAGTTTCACAAGTGAGTGTGTGTGTTAAATGAGGAACACGCCTCCTCTATTTATACACTACTTCACATGCCTTTTAACCTTAACTAGGTCGGCCCCAACTTAACCACTCAACATAATGCTATCTGGGACGACCCCACTAGGGGACTTAAACACCCCATTCAGTTGAATCTAGGATGACCCCACTAGGGAAGTCTAATAACCCAAGTTACCACATTCCGATGGAGGAATAAACATCTCCGGATATACAATAAGATCTCTACGAGGAATGAAACATCTCCGGAATAATAAAGTACAAATATAATATTCTTAGAAGTTACAATATCTCAACATACTTCACAACACAATTTGATCCAACATAGCTTTAAACATAATAAAGTACTTCGTAACTGTGACAAAAAGTAGCTATGACCTACATAACCTGTGACACAAGAGATGTGACATAAATCAGTTGTAACCGAAGAACTGTGACACAAGAGCTATGACAGAAGCACTGTGACACCATCAATGTTTATAATAACTATGACACAGATCAACTATGACACAAGACCTGTGACACAAGCACTATTATAATAAGTGTGACACAAGCATTGTTATAATAATAGTGACAAAAGACCCGTGACACAAGCATTGTTATAATAATTGTGACATGAGATCTGCGACACAAGCATTGTGACACAAGAGCTATGAAACAATACCTGTGACACAAGCATTGTTAAAATAATTATGACACAAGAGTTGTGACACAGGACCTATGACACAAGCACTGTTATAATAATTGTGACACAAGAGCTATGGCACAAGACCTATGACACAAGACATGTGACACAAGCATTGTTCTTCACAATGAAACTTAGTTGCAATGAACCAATAAATTATAAGTTGCTAAATCAAAAGGATAGTTACAGTTGCACCCATAAATCCTCAAATACAGTAAGCTTGAGAACGAATATCACTATCGGCACAAGGTTAGAGCGCAAGATATGTGGACCTGACAGAAACGAGGGGGTCATCAGCGAAGGAAAAATACCACTTGCAAAGGATAAGGAGCTGACAGAAATGGAATGTTTGGTCCAAATTATTTAGAAAGGGTCGTTTCGACCATTTTGTAATGACCATAAGTGTCTATAAATAGAAACACAATTGTAAGCATAGGGAATCATATCAAGCTCATTCTATCAAGTCTAATGCATTGTGTCTGCCTTCGACAAGTTTTCTCTAAGTATATGGATTTGTGCTAAGTCTCTTGGAACTGTTTCTTTGAAGTTTATTCCGCAGTTCGTGAGATGAGTTAATGCAAGAGGATGTTTCGTTATGTCTCAATTATGTGTTTTCTATTTGTGTCGCCATGTTGTGAATGATGAATGATATCTTAATGATGTGATATGATGTTTTGTTGCTCTGTCAATTGATCAATAATGTTATTTGATGCGAATGTCAATTACATATTTGAATTGTTAATATAATGCGAATACGAATCTTTGGTTTCTGTAGCGACTGAGTGTAAATTAATGCATTTATTCTCCCAACTATGGAAACTTGGTTCCTACATCCCCCCTTAGACATCTCGGGTGATACCTCACTTGCTCTGTGGGTGTTGCTGGAAGGGGTAAAACCTTTCTGGGCTGATGCTTAAGGGTGTCTAGTCGAGGTTGGTTGATAGCAATGTGAGGTGAACCCCTGTCAACATGACTGTGTCAACAAATGGTTTCGTTGTCGGGGCCATAGTGTGAAAGAAGAGAGGACATGTTGTGGCATATGAAAAAATCGGAGATCGAGGAATGGTTCGACAAGAAGGCATGAGAATTTGCTGAGGAGGAAAATCGAAACCCTGGGTGGTCAACGACCGACTGGATACAAAAGTATATCTACTTCGACATTCATGATATATTCTTCTGTGAATTCGTGATACTAATACACGAGTGATTGGCACAATTGACGTTCCAAAAGAAGAAATTTCAAGGTGGTGAGCTTGAACAGTGAGCGCCATAATTGATCCAACAATTGAACCAAATAGATAATAGAGCCTCTAGATCTATTGAGGTCTGGGTATATAGTATTCTGGAGGGATACATCACTGAATTTGCAGTTGACACAATTAATTCATACAACAATGCAGAAAAGAAGTTTTTCAAGGGACCTAGAGGAAGGTTTCTACTGTCACTGAAACTATGGATTAAAATGATTATTTGTGAAAAAGGTATACTGAAGATGAATTCCAACGAGTAAAGATCAGTGTGCAGAGGTTGCGGGTACCATGTGAATGTGGGTATGATAGAATGATGCAGGGTAGATGGACATGAGTGACGACAACATTCTAAGGGAGGCTGAGGAAGGTTGTGGTACCCTGCGAATTGGGGTGAGGTTTTAGCGGCTAGAGAAGAAGAGGAGGACTAATATTGAGAGAGAGTATCCTAAGGTGATAAGAATGGAGAACTATGAAATGGGACCACATGGGACTAAGCAACCTTACTATGATGAAGAAAGAAACCAGGCTACCCCTGAAGTCGAAGTGGGACACCCCCAAAGCTACAACGTACCCACGACTCCGTGTACTGCACCAAACTTTGTAGGAAGAAATACAAATTCTTTGCAAGGTTGTCCTGCGTGTCAGAATATTAGTAAGAGTAGTGGGTTTGTAAATACCAACAACAGACGAAGGATGGCAGGAGACGATGTGAAAATGACAATATTTCAGGGTAACGGGATTGAGGATCCCGAGCAATACTAGTTTTTATGCGAAGCAGTATGGACAGTAAAGCAAGTCCAAGATGAATATATCAGGAAGGGACAGCTAGCGACAACCTTTAGGGGTCATGCACTAGATTGGTTTATGGAATTCATACAAGTACCTACAGGGAGTTTCGAGAAAACACTACCATATATTAGAACATGATTGATTGATGAGTTTAGGAAACTGAAATTCGAGTCACAATATATCACAGAACTGAAAGAGATAAAGAAATTTCCAAATGAATTAGTGTGGGAGTTCGACCAAAGATATAAAACCTTGATGGTGAATGTAAGTTTTGGAATGAGTGATATGTAGGATAAGGAATGGTTCATCACTGGATTAGTACCACACATTCGTATGCCACTAATGCAACAGAAGATTGCAACACAAGTGAAAGCACTTGAAATCACGATGAAGCTGGAGGCTTCACCAGTTGGAGAAACAGGGATAGGTATGAACCAGATCCAAGCTCAGTTATCAAACCTGATGATCCAATTACAAGACATCAAGAAAGGAAAATAAGTTCACGAGGAAATATGGTGTAGTCGATGTAAATCAGAAGGACATCATAAGGATAAGTGCCCGAAATTCCATGAATATTTGTAGTCTGGTGCACCAAATCCACTTAGTCAGGGAGGAATGCCATGGTGTCGAATTTGTTAGATGAAGGGACATCGGCAAGAAGAATTTGTATATTTACAAAAAAAGGTGTCGAATCCAGTCAACCTTTTCTAAAAATTTTGTCGATCGGTTGGACATGAAGAAAAGGATTGTAGAGCGTATGAATTACTCCAAGAAAGGACTATAGATACATTTTTTATGAAGGGGGAGGAGCAACCTCCTATACAACAACAACAATAGTACAATCAGAAGCACCCGCACTACTATCAACCACTACCACATTACAACCATCCGTAGCTCCACTATAATCAACCACATCTGTTGTACAACCAACCATTTCCACAATACAATCAACTACAGTATCAACCTACACAATATAACCAACATCCTTATGACCAACCGTGAGGAGGTTTCAAAGGAGGATTCCGCGGAGGTCAAGGTGGAGGAGTTGGTCGTGGAGGATATTTTGCACAAGGTCGAGGGATAGTTATATGCTATAATTGTGGTTAGACGAGAAATTACCAAAGGGATTGTCCGAACCTGACTCCGCAGTGTGCTTATTGCAGCACAACAACCCACGGTGTTGAGGAATGCCCCTAGTTGATTGCGAAGTGGCAAACTAAAAAAATTCCCCAACCTCAACTGAATCCGAATCCGAATCCACCTCCAAATGTAAAGAAGACCTCAGCGGAGATAAGAAGTTGACCTGTGAATGTCGTAGTAGTGACCAGAGGGGGAGCTGCTATAGGGAAAGACAAGCCACAGCCTAATATTCGACCTACAACAAAGAAACAAGTACGATTTGATGTGGAAGTGGAAAGGGAGAGCTTTTTGGAAGCGCAAGAGACAATAAGAAGGACTAAGATGCCACCTATTGGATAAAGAGAACCCATCTATGAGATGTCGCAGATATTCGATACGACGAATTCGCATAAGCCGCCAGGAAGGATCAACACTTTGAAGGCTTTCCTAGAATTTTTTTTGGCACTGGCGAAATATTAGAATGCACTAGCAGAGATAGCCATCCTATTACATCGACAGGAGGATGGATGACAGGATCGAACATTAAATCGATTGCACAGAAAGAAGACAGGGAGAGAAATGAGGATGAATGCAAAGATTGGTGCATTGGATGTCGACTCCATCATTCTAGACTTGGGATCAGATGTAAATAGCTTGATGAAATGGACATGGGAGACAATGGGGAAACCACAGCTGGCATGGTCCCCTATACAACTTCGACTAGAAAATGAAAGCAAGGTCACCCCCATTGGTCAATTATGCCATCTACCATTCAAATAGAAGGATTAAAGACGTATGCAGACTTCGACGTTATATATATTGTTGATAACACAATCCCCTATCCGGTATTGGTAGGGATATACTGGCAATCGAGAATCAAGTTGTGATCAAATTTAAGAAAAGAACAATGTCGTTTGAGAATCACGACATGAGGGTAGTCTCCCCCCTTGATCTATCAGAAGGGCATAGGTATGTCGAGCCAATGTGGGACGAATTCACAAAAGGATGGGACAATGTCTACATCATCTCAGAGGACTACATCAATCCCACCACCGATGGGGAATTAGGGTGGAAAATCATTAGCTTAGCATTGTCAGACTCTGATGAAGCACTTGAGAATTTGTAGAATAGATTACACAAAGTATCATTGCAGAGGTGTGCACGAATCACCTAGTCGTTGACATGGGTAGCAATGGAAATATGTGAACTACCACCATACGAAGCATTTCCTAATCTGACTGTATTTATTGCCAAATTTGATGAAAGAACAGCAGATTCACAGAGACTGCTGGCATGGAGGAAGCACTAAAGGCTACACCAGCACAGTGGTGGGTGGCACATAATTCGATGATAACAAACTAACCACTATGTCGACAACTAATGGAAGTCCGATTCAAAAAAATTGAAGGGTACTGCGGAATAAAATACAATGGAAGGAGTGATCCAATGGACCACTTGGAAGAGTGTCAATGCACATGGGGAGTGAGACCAAAACAGGAATTGGTCCATGCTTTCATTCATACATTGGATGAGGTACTGTGAAGTTGGTATATCGCAGCAGAATTGTAACACGAAAAAATTACATGGGAAGAGATAACCTTTAGCTTTATCCAAACCTTCGGCTTCTTAGATGAGAACCCATTCATCCATAATGCACTATAGGAGATTTGGCATAAAATATTTGAGGCAAGTCTCGACAGAAAAACCAATGGAATTACAATGGAATGTGACGCCAGAAATGTTGCTAGAGTGCTAAAACATGATAGGAGGACCTGACGAAGAGGATGATACACAAGCTATTTATGTACCAGATCCAGAAGGAATTTGGGATGTCAAAGCACCAGATATTCCCTTCGACAAATTCCGATAGCCACAGCTAATCAAGAAGGATAATATTGGGTCGGAGGCAAACCCCAAGTTTGCAATCATTGGAGATTACTGGGACAATGCGACCATGGAAAAAGCCACTGATTTACTACAAGAGTTTCAAGATTTTTTTCCAACAAAATTTTTAGAAATGAAAGGAATTTATGGAGACTTGGGTGAAATTAAGATTCCACTAAAACTTGATGCGAAGCCGGTAAAGTAGAGACCCTACAGATTGAATCCCAGGTACAAGGAGCGAGTAAAAGCTGAGATAGAGAGAATGTTGGATGCAAGAATCATAGAGCCTGTGGAGGAATCCAAATGTATCATCCCAATGGTTGTCCAAGATAAGAAGACCAGTGAAAACAGGATTTGCGTCGATCTAAGGAAACTGAATGATGCATGTCTTCATGATCCATTACCTACACCATTCACTGACGATGTATTAGAAGGTGTCGTAGGTGAGGAGATCTACTCATTTATAGACAGATTCTCAGGATATCACCAAATAAATATCGTGAAGGAGGATCGACATAAGACAACATTTGTAATAGAATGGGGTTGTTTTCAATATACACTAATGTCGTTTGGTCTCAAAAACGCCCCAGTGATATTTTCAAGATTAGTCATCGCTGCATTCAAGGATTTCATTCATATAATCCTCACAGTATACATGGACGATTGGACAATATATGGCCTGGTTAAGGACCATGTTGCGAATCTAAGGTTGATGCTAGAGAGATGTCGACAACACCAAATTTCACTAAACTTGAAGAAGTGCATCTTCTGTGCTCCATTTGGGATTCTGTTAGGACATATTGTATGCAAAGAAGGGATGCTAGTTGACCCAGAGAATATTGCAATAATTGTCAACTTGCCACCACCGATGACAGTAAAGAAATTAAGGGTGACATTAGGACATACTGGGTATTACAGAAATTTTATCAGGAGATATGCTACGACCAGGACGCCAATGGAAAAACTGTTAAAAAATGATGCTAAGTTCGAGTGGAATGATGAGTGCCAGAAGAGCCTCGATATACTGAAGACAAAGATGGTTGCAACACCAATATTAGTCTTTCTTGATTGGAAAAAGTAATTCCATGTTCATGTGGATGCATCATTAGTTGCACTAGGAGTGATATTGGCCCAGCTAGGAGAAGGAGCGATGGATCATCCAATCACATTTGCAAGTAGAAAGTTGTCCATTGCGGAGAAAAACTATGCGACGACAGAAAGGGAAGAGATATCAATGGCCTATGCGCTACAAAAATTCCGGCACTACCTACTTGGAAGACATTTCAAGATGTTCACTGAACATTCTGCATTGAAATACTAGGTCAATAAGCCTGTGTTGGGGGGGGGGGGAATCTGTCGTTGGTTATTTTTATTCCAAGAATTCGACTTTGAGATCATTTTCAAACCAGGATGATTCAATGCAGAACTTGGCCACCTATCCCAGATTGAGTTAGGGGAAGAACCAAGAAGCATTGAAGAGGGCTTACCATATTTGCAACTATTCCAAATTGGAATGGTCGATGACCAATATGAGCAAATAATTTAGTTCTTGACGATAGGACACGCACCTGAAGAATTCACTACCAGTCAGAAAAAGCAACTAGTTTTGAGGGTTGTTGACTTTCAACTAATTCCAGGGAAACTCTACAAAATGGGACCAGATGAAATCTTTCGTCAATACATCCTTCTGCATGAACATAAAAGGATATTAGCAGAATTTCACTATGGGATCGAAGGAGGACACTATGGATGGTGTGCCACTGATAGAAATATACTTCGAGCTGGACTATGGTGGCCGACGATGCATGGAGATGCTGTAGAGTATGCAAAAATCTGTGATGTGTGCCAAAGAACAGGAAAACCATGGCGAAGGGATGAAATGCCACTAGTACCTCAATTAACACTACAAGCTTCCGACAAATGGGCGGTCGACTTCGTAGGACCTATCAACCCACCAGGAAAAAGAAAAGGGTCACAATATATAATTAGTGCAACTGATTATTTGACGTGATGTGTTGAAGCTGCACCAGTAAACGATTGCATGGCTGCAATAGCAGCAAAATTTCTCTTTGATAATGTGGTCACCAGGTTTGAGTGCCCAAAGATACTAATGAGATACCAAGGCACTCATTTCGTCAAACAAACTATTAGGGCAATGACGAAATAATTCCAAATTTAGAATCGAAGGAGTACCCCATATCACCCATAGGAAAATAGTGTGGTGGAGACACTGAACAAGGTATTGGAGCATGCACTCACAAAGGTGTGTAACACAAACCGTGATGACTAGGATTTGAAGATTCCAAAGATACTATGGGCTGACAAAACGACTTGTAAATGATTGACAGGGTAGACTCCATTCAAGTTAGTTTACAGACAAGAAGCGGTGATTCCAATGGAGTACATTGTCCCCAGTCTGCGCATCACAGTAGCAACAGGAACGAGTGATGACAGAGTGATCGAAGAACGGTTGGCAAAGTTGGTACAGCTGGAGGAGAACAAGTTCATCATTGGATTCCATCAGTAGGTAGAAAAGGATCGATAGAAAGATTGGTATGATCACCACGTTAAGGTGAAGCACTTCCAGTGGGGAGATATGGTGCTACTGTATGATAGTAAGTTTGTGAAGCACCCAGGTAAGCTGCAGATGCATCGGTTGGGTCCCTATATGATAAATTTTATTACTAACGGAGGTGCGGTGTAGTTACAAAGGTTATATGGGACAGTTTTGACAAGTCTAGTGAATGGAATCCAGTTGAATCCCTAACACCATAGTCAGGTGCATATAGACTGAAACAAAGATCGCGGAAATGGAAAATAAAAATTAAAAAAATGATGATTAAAAGTTGGAGATATGTCGACCACATTGGGTAAGCGACAAGGAAAGACACTTGTTGAAGTTTAGCATGCAGGATTCAAATCATATCATAATTATAGCATTTAAAGCACGACGGAAGGCAGCGGAGATCGATGATGACACACTTAATGACAGAATTTGGTAAATCGGTGAAATATTCGATAAATGGCTCATCAAGGAAAACAATATTGATGTGGAACGAGCAAGTTAAGTTATAAATACCCAAAGAGGATGGAGAGATCAAATCATTAAGTCCTATGCGCATTACGAGTGAACGTCATTGATCCGAATGCGCAATTCTAAGAAAGTTGCAGAATAAAGAAGTGAGATTAGAGGGTTGAGATGGTGCATTTTTTTTCTAGCGTAAGCACCCAAGGTGCGCTAAGGGAGAGGATGACTAGTGTTCATGAGAAAATGACAAATGCGAACGCGTAAACAACCAGGAAGAACAGAGGTGAAGTCTCCCCCAAGATATCTAAGTGAATTTTAGTTGTTGGAAGAAAAGCAGGCCTTCCGAACGCAAAAGCACTAAGAGCAAGGGAACTCAAGGCCTAGTGAAGGATGATAAAATTCGTGAAACCGATGTATAGGAAGAAAATTCGTTGGCATAATGCCCAGAGAAGGATGATAAAATTCACAAAACCGATGTGCTGGAAGTAGGGTCATCGGCACAATGAATAATGAAGGATGATCAAATTCGTGAAAAAAGAGCCATAGTAGAGATGTCCAGTTGTTGTGGCTCGAGGGTGAGCCACAAGTTTGTGTTGGGGGCCTGTTGACACAGGGTTAGAGAGCAAGAGATGTAGAGCTGACAACAACGAAGGATTCATCAACAAAGGAAAAGGAACACTTGCTAAGGATAAGGAGCCGACGAAAGCGGAATTTTTGGTCCAAATTACTTAGAAAGGGTCATTTGGACCATTTTTTAACGACCATAAGTGTCTATAAATAGAAACACAATTGTAAGCATAGGGAATCATAGTGAGATCATTCGATCAAGTCTAATGTATTGTGTCTTCCTTCGGTAATTTTTGCTATGAGTATATGGATTCACGCTAAGTCACTTGGAACTCTTTTATGTGAAGTTTATCCCACAGTCCGCGAGATGAAGTAATGCATGAGGATGTTTGGTTATGTCTCAATTCTGTGTTTTCTATTTTCATCGCCATGTTGTGAATGATGAATGATATCTTAATGATGTGATCTGAGGTTTTGTTTCTCTATCGATTGATCAATAATGTTAGTTGATGCGAATGTCGATTACATATTTGAATTGTTAATATAATGTGACTATGAATCTCTTGTTTCTGTATCGACCGAGTGTGAATTAATGCATGTCTTCTCCCAACTACGTAAAATTGGTTCCTGTAGCCCCCATTAGACATCTCGGGTGAGACCTAACTCGCTCTGCGGGTGTTAGTGGAAAGGGTAAAACCTTTCTGGGACGATGCTTAAGGGTGTCTGGTCGAGGTTTGTTGACAACAGTGCATATAGATAGATATTATTACAATATTCCTCATATTATTTTACATAAATTTTAATGTCTTTAGCATTCATTGTTTATTTCAAACAAAAATAAACATAACAAATTTCCATCTATAACATGCGTTTTAACAAATTTCTCAAGTTCTAGAAAGTAATAATATAAGTAAAAAGAGAAGAGTAAGAGCTCCAGCTCTTTATCAGATCCAATCTGGAGTCCCACATTTGTGGCTTTTTCGCTCCTTAGACTCTTATCTATAGAATGAAAGTGCTCAACCTGCATCTAATAGAGGAATTCATTACCAGTGGAACCTGGTCACCACCAATTCCACATAATTGCCTCCAATAACAGAGTTTCAAAACTGGCTACGACCAATTTTTTTTTTTAGCATGCAAGTGTTCAACTTGCACAGTCTCCATATTAAGTCTTTAACATGCAAGGGATCGACTTGCATAATTACCATCTTCATTTAGCGGAAAACAAATCCTCACAAAAGTACCTTAGGCATCATGACATCAATTCCTGTAATTCGGCGTAGCCATGGATCAACCCTTTTGGGAACCATGACATCAACGTTGATACCATACTACATTATATATATATGTGTATATATATATATATATATTATTAGATTCATTCATTAGACCGAGCGCCTCCCTCCCCCTCTGGATTTTGTTAGTAGGTGAGACTTTTGATTAATTTATTATTCTTTATTACTTTATTATACTATTTCAACCTTTATTGTAGAACCAACTTGCAAAATATTTTGCTTTTTTAGAGGAGACACATTCTCAATGCAGGGGCTCGGCTATGCATAATTTTTAGTTAAAGGAGACACATCCTCAATGCAAGTAGTTGAGGAGAACTCATCCTCGGATTTGCATAGTCTTCTTCTTCTTTAGCTTTGCTTGCGTACCTGTTGGATACATAGTAATTAGCAACGTTCATCAGTATGATGATGTAAATCACATACATTTATCATAATGTATTATCATAAAACTAAAAATATATTATTATGTAAAATCTACTTCATGATAATGAAACTCTAGGAATGCGTCCATTCCCTTGGGGTGTAATCAATGTTGGAAACCATGGCACAACACAACACCAGGAATGCATTCGTTCCTTCTAGGTGTGCACCATGTCAATTGGACTTGTAGCTTAAGCATATTTTCAAAGTAAAAACGTTTTATGAATATTATCTCATATAAAAATTATTTTCAATATTAAATCGAGGTTAGGGTAAATATATCTCCATTCCTCCTCAAGGCTTGAGAGAATTTTTTTAAGTTTTTTATTTGTGACACATTCTTCAATCAAACATGATGAGGAACCTCTTTGATGACCCCAGAGAACTCTAATATTGCAATCTCTTTCTCTGCATTCATATTTTTATTTTTGTAATTTCATTCTTTGCATCACCTTTAGGTAATAGCATTAGATACATACAAATAAATCATATTAGATAACTTTAGTTAACAACCAGTAACAAGTTATAAGAAACTAGCAACTTTACCAGATAACAACAATTAACAATTTATAATAAGCTAACAACTTATCTTAGTTAGCAACATATTCTTATTTTTAAATTTTCATAAGTTAGCATAAGTATAGAAGTATAAGAATTCATTTACAGCTCACAAAAATGCGGTGAACAAGAACTCGAGCGTTTAGACTTGCACCAAAACATGTGAGTGCACCATTCTTATTAAGAAAACATTCAAGAGAATTCAAACACTTACTGTTGTTTCAGAGTCTCTTGTACATTTAATATTTCATTAAAATATATAATAATGCAATTACACTAATTGTGTTAGATCTTCTGGAATATCACTATGTCAAGATTTAAACACGATCGATGCATTTCGAGTGGATACTCCACCCATATTCAGGATCTGGTTGAAACTGTTGAGGGTGGAGTGTCCACTCGAAATGTGTTGATCATGTTTAAATCCTAACACAGTGATATTTTGTACCTAGGGTTTTCACCCTAGCTTGTGCAAATGAGCACCTACTAAGGAGAAGGGACTCCTTAGTAGCAGTTCAATAAAATAGTCAAATATGACAGTATAGCAAAGTAAACTTAAACTAGTATGTGCATCAACAAGAAATAAAAAAAGACAGTAATATGATAAGAATTTTCTTTTGTATTAACTTTACCTCAAATGTTGAGGTGGGTGAATCTCTTGCAGTAGTCCAGGAGGGCTGCTTCCAAGCTCCAATGGGTTCCTTCTCCTTCTCCAAAGTGTTTTGGATATGGGTCAAAGAGACACTCAAATGTGAAATTAGCTCAAAGTGGTGAGCTAGGGTTTCAGGAGTGATTTTGGCAGAGTGAGGATAGGGAAGATTGTGGATATGAAATGGGGAGCCTCCATCACCTATTTATAGGTTTTAAGTGGTGGAGTGTTGACCCATCGTTTTTGACACCATATGGTTTACGTCTATTGTATAGGGTTTTTGCTTCCTTTTTTCCCTCTTTTTGCTCTTTTTTGTATTTTTTATTCCCTTTTATTTGATTTTTGGGAATTTAGGGCCCTTTTAGAGGGTTTTTGCTATTTTTGGAGGAAATTTGAATTAGTTTAGGGAAAAAAGAGGGGTTTTGGCCTTTTGGAGGCTTTTTAATGGTTTTTTAAGGTTTTGGAGGCAAATATGGTAGGAAATATAGACAAATGAGTCATGTAATGAGGGAGATAAGGTAGTGAGCACTTTTTGGGTGTTAACATATTCCATAATATAACACAATGTTGATACACTGTGAAAACATTCATGCTCAATTACACTAATCTCCGTTAAATAACAACATTCCAATATTGCATCAACATAAACCTTTCTTGCATAGATGGGCTCATGCATAGGCCCATCTAAAGAGTTTATCTAGCTATCCAATATGGTGATATACCATCGGACTTAAAATACAAGTCAAGCATGAACTAGCAATAATGAGTAAAAGAAATGAGATTGCTCAACAAGAGATCTCAAGTACATAACTGCAAGCACCTCAGGGTCTTATCCATTTTGAACCAGTCAATACCAACTACACATAGCATCAGGGAGGTTCTCCTTCTATGTACAATCAGTCCCTTGGGAGTTACCTCACTCCAGGTGTTGTTTAGTGTGGGCGTAGAAAGGGTAGTCCAGACCCTGATAACCCCTCAGGAGGCCTTAGCCTCAACTAAGGTGTTTATAGGTTCAAACCGAACCATTATATACTTTTATTAATTAACACAAGATTACTATTCATAGTATTCATAAATAATTTACAAGATAGGGCCACTTTGTCATACAGATCAACAGATACCTATCTGTAATCAAGGTACTATTTGGTAATCCATACCAAGCAAACCTAGAAAAAATTAGCTAAATTCATCACTCTGTAATCCATACTCAACTAGAAATATTATCCTAACTGAGCATAATAACATAAAAATAATTCTTTAATAAAAAATGAAAATTTCATGTAGCGCATGCATATACAACTTATGCATTTTCCAGCACCTGTCGGACTCACTACACAACTTTGACACTACTCTAAAATAGAGTACATGATTAGACCAGTCATGAGTAACTATGATGTTGAATAATTCACTTCAGGTAATAAATTTCAAAATTCAATAACAAATGCAACCAATCAATCACCATATCTGCATATTCATACACCTTAATCACAATTGATTGGGATAAATCTTCATGATCATCCAGCTCATTTTTTTTTATCTAACTACAACATGGCATAATAAAAACAAGCATCAACATGCTTAACACACTCATGCATCAATATGCTCCAAAGAATGCCAAACACACACACCAACTAGCTATCAAGCATTCAAGCATTAAAATAGTCATTGAAAATCATTTGACATGTCCGCAACCTACTACCAGTTAGAGACCTGAGGGAATACAGGGATACAATAAATACAAACAATGCACATTAAACTAAGGCTAGGTTAGCATGCCTCAAACAGACAAACCAACCATCCTTCTTATGAATTTAAATGTAACTAGAAAGCATTTAAATGTTATTCCATAGGTTATGCAATCTATGCATACCACACTGATCTAAGCTATTCAGTTGTGAAGACATGTAAATACAAGATATGCATGCTGCTCAACATGTCAGGGAATTGGCTACAACTAGATTCACACCAAAACAATGCATTTCCCTTCCCTAGTTTCCTTTTGGTAGCACAATAGTGAGACACATCACTGTATTTCCCAGTGATCGGGAATTCCATCAGGGTTGGTGCATACACCATTTTCCATATCACCAACCATTAACTTTGGTTTTTAAAACAACAACCAACATCCAACATAAAACAATTAATTGGATTAGGAATATGGTTACAAGAAGAACCAGAGAAAATTTACAAAAATAGTGACCATACACAATAGTCAGAGATCACAATGGGATTTTAACCAAGGAATATTAAGGTGAAAATCCCTCACTACAAACAACCCAAGAAAAGGTCCACTAGAGACTTTATTTAGCAACCAAGTCTCATACAATTTAGGCTTTAAGGATAAATACCTTATACATTCATTGTCATATTGTTAATCAGAAACCATACAACATAAACCAACAATTTCTCACTTGAGAAAATCATCTTGCTAGTTATAGATAGTTCTAGAGCTTCATACTCTTGAGTCAATCAATCTTATAGTTCCAATTAAATTTCCATCATACAGTTACATGTACAATTGTGAACCATCACCATCTATTTACATAATAAATAGATAAGCTATGAATGCACATAACATTCTAGCAAGGAACAAATTCTTGTTTGGTCTCTTCCTGCAAAATCTAATTTCATAATTTCAAAAACATAGAAATTATATTTCTATCTAGCAACATAATACAGAAAAGATCTTAAACTTCAAACAAAACCTATAATGAAGTTCCCAAATTATTCAAACATCTTGTCTCACCAATATTAACCAGATGGAAACTAAGTTAATCCATCCTTTACCATTCAAGATAACCATATAAGGTTTTTCTTTACTTTGCAACTCAATAAGATGAGATTTGTAACCTAAACTATTAGTTGACCACATGAACTATTAATTAGCTCATTCAATAATACAATAGCTACATTTATGCATACACTTTATTTCAGAAAGTAAAAAAATTCCCCTAAGGTTCGAGAGTTGTAGCCTCAGCTCTGATACCAATTTGTAATGCACCCAATGTTACACTAGACTTAAAACATACTAATAATAAATTATTTTTTTTTCCTATAATTTTACATGTATAATGGTTATAAAAATTTCTATAATAAATGCATAACAAAAATAAACATTTTAGTGGAATCATAATAGGTCAACATAATTGGTCAACATACATTACACAACACCAAACCATATTTCACAACACAAATTGATTTAGTATGGATCCAATCATAATAAAGTAGTTCTTACTATGACACAAAGTAGTTATGACATAGAGAACATATGACACAAATCGGCTGTGACATGAGATGTGACACAAGAACTGTGACACAAGTATTGTGACACAAGAGCTTTGACATAAATCAGCTGTGACACAACCATTGTGACACCAACAATGTTTATAATAACTGTGACACAAGAGTCATGACACAAGCACTGTTATAATAACTCTGACATGAGACCTATGACACAAGCACTATTATAATAACTGTGACACAAGAGTTGCGACACAATCACTATGACATAAGAGCTATGACACAAGACATGTGATACAATAACTATTATAATAACTATGACACAATATTTGTGACATAAGACTTGTGAAACAAGCACTATTATAATAAATAGGACACAAGATCTGTGACACAAGCACTACTCTACACAATGAAACTTAGTTGCAATGAACCAATAAATTATAAGTTAGTAAATCAAAAGGATACTTGCAGTTGCACCCATAAATCCTAAAATACGCTAATCTTGAGAACGAATATTACAAGCTTTATTCTATCATTTAATGACTTATAAATTGTTATTTAAACATGCAATTTCAGCCATGAATAATAATTTATTATGTCATTTAAAACATATTTTTAGTAACACTCAAACATTGACACATGAGTAGATTTACAACTTTTGAGCATAGAAATGTCTTCTGGCAAAGTATAAAATGGTTGGACTTGACAAAAAATGTTTTATGGGATGACACATAAGTGTTAGGGGTGAAAAAACACCGATGTGTGCATGTATTGTTATATTTTCATCATTTATTTCAATAGATCTAGGATCTTAACTGAATGAATAACATGTACAACATATCAAGCATAAGAGACAAGAGACAAGAGACACAAAACATTTCACCGGGGAAAAACAAGAAGGTGAAAAACCCCGCAACTTCCTCAGAGATAGAATAAGCATCAATACAAGAATCACCACGATCAAACCTAGGAGATAGATATCTTCATTAACATGCTCCTCCTCCACTTGTGCACACTCCTCCTTTCTCTCTCTAATGCAAAGTGAGTGAATGAGAGAGATGTGTAAAATGACAGAGACACACTCTATATTTATACACGAACTTTCACTTGACCTTTACTCAACTAGGTCGGCCTCAACTTAACCACTTAACATAATGCTAACTGGGCCGACCCCACTAGGGTGGTCTAATAACCCTTTAACCCACATGACTCATACAAGGCTGACCCCATCAAGGTGGTGTAATAACCCATCAAGTATAAGTTATGACACTTACAATATAACTTGTGACACTTGCAAGTAAAACTAGCAACACTTCCAATCGGAGGAATAATAAATCTCTGTTGGGGATATAATGAAGTACAAATACAATATACAAGTGAATATCTTTTGAAGTTACAAATACATCAACACTCCCTCATAACTAGGAAGGTATTCTCTTGACACAAGTCATCAATACATATAGGCACAAGTCTTCAATTCTGGAGCTAGATCATCAACACTGGATCACGGAGCATCATCATCATCACTACTACTGTAATTGTCATCTCGATCACTAGGCTATCTCTGAATTCTTCTCGCCATAGGAATTTCTACAGAGCCAGACCTTTTTCATGCTGTATGTAGGCCCACCTCCTGCAGGTCTTCATCAACACTGGCCATACTGTGGAATCCTCGAGACTTATTACGTGCATCACAAAACCTCGAAAGAGTATCCCTGTTGATGTAATTGTAACTTCAGAATTTATTTCACATATGTATATTGTATTCCTATATAGATGTTATTGTTCCTCTATACAGAAGTGTCGTCATTTATATTGTAAGTCTCGTAACTTATACTTGATGGGTTATTAGACCACCCTATTGGGGGTCGGCCCTATCAGCATTATGCTATGTGGTTAAGTTGAGGCCGACCTAGTAAAGGTTATTAGGCAAGTCAAGTCATGTATAAATAGAGTGCGAGAGGCACTATATTTGATCATTTCACTTTCTCACTCATACTCTCATTAGAGAGTGGTGCACTTGTGGAGGAGGAGAAGCTGCTGCTAGGAGGACTATCTCTTGTACTTGGGTTGTATCATTGCTCTATCTATTTTTGAGGAAGTTGTGGGGTTTTTCACCGTTATGGTTTTCCCCAATGAAACTCTGTGTGTCTATTGTCTCTTGTGTGCTTGCATTATTATGTCCATGTTTGATATGCTGTAGATATGATGCACATGTTGTTCTCTCAGTTAATATCCTAGATCAAATTGAAGTAAATTCTGAAAAACTAACATGGTATCAGAGCTATCTTGAAAGAAGGCATGGTATGGCATTTATGACACTTGTTGCACTTGCGAAGCTAGGGCTTGATATAGAAAAAACCAGTCATCGTAGCACTTTCGCTATAAATACATTTAGGAAAGGTTTCAGGATCTGAAAATATTACAGGTATAAGATAAGATCCCCATGTACCTTTTGTCCAAAGGAGATCCTCAAATTCGTTGTACTTTGTGATTTATGATCAATACAAGTTAGGGTTTATGCCTCTTCTAGATCTCAGTCATAAACAGGTGATCTAGGAAAACAGATCACAACTTGGGCTAGGAAGCTCCAAATGAAATTTAGTAAGAAGTGACAGGTAGAAAACAGATTGTACTTTCACAGATATGATTTTCAGAGACCGAAATTGAACCAGTGACACGTGGCACTCCATACAAGTTCACTCTCCTGTTTTATCCCATAAAGAGGTCACGTTGCGACACTTGGAATAACGCTCTCTTAGAGAATCCATTTGAGGTCAGACCCATGGGGTTGGAAAGATAACAGGTCAGGATACCATGGGAAGAATTTTTAGACCATGTAGATCTTAAATTTCGGAGTTACACCAGAAACAATCAGGTGCATATTTCTGTCAAAACAAAATTGGATTTTGAGCACCTTCATTCATGGTTTTGGGAATTTATGGTTTTGGAGAATGTTGGAATTTCTTGTATTGGATACCACGGCTAGATGACCCTCATCAAAATTGAAATTTAGAGACTAAGATCAAATTTTTTGGTTCGGCAGAAGGTTGGGCTTGATCAAACCCTAGTTCAGGACTTTGATCGGAAAGGTGAAAAATTAGGGCTTCTTTAAAAATGGGAATTTTTGAAATCTGTGACCATAGCTGAAAGATCCTTGGAAAAATCGAAGTTTAGAGCTTTGGATCAAAATATTTGGTTGGGTGAAGCTCTAGGAAACTCAAAACCTAATTCAAGGTCCTCCCCAGTGAATCCAGAAGACTGAAAAGCAAATTTGAGGGGTGAAAATTTGCAGTTTTCAAATTCTGAGTATACTAGGTTGATCAGCTCATCAAGGCGCATCTTCCTATTCTTTCAAAAGTTTGAATTTTTAGGGTTTCTTTGACAAACCCTAATCCAGCTCAAGTTCCAATTTCAGAGGGAGATGAGGCTAAGGCCTTACATAAGAAGATTACAAGCAAACTCGATAGGTATGACTTACGGGTATGTTTCGAAATATGTTCATGATTAAGTTTATTTTTGTCTTCATTAAGATTAGTACAATCTTGATTAATTTTAGACCTGTCATAATCACCTTAATAAAAATATGAATGCATGATAGAAGATATTCATTGATTAGGGTTTTACCACTTATGATTGTACTAATGCATTGTGGTGTTACTAGCACAAGTCATTTAAGATAACAAGAACACATCATGTGGGTATGTTAGACATAACCAGCTAACATATTAATCCAGGTATGTTTTTCCTATATCAAGTTAGAATCCTACCTTGTGATAGGATCTCTTATATAGGTATGATTGATAATGATTATTCATTGAAGTCAGTAATAAAGGGTTTAGGCATATTATGCTTCTTACCTTGATTGATGATATGACTAACCAGAAAAGTCCTATGGTCAAATAGGAATATGCATGAGTAAAAGAATTGTGATAAATTATTTGTGTATGAAATGATCTTGACCATACATGTTTAAGATTACTTAGAATCATAATTTTTTATAGTATTAAGATTATACTAATGAATGTATGTATGAGATCTCGAGGATAACACAATGATGATACTAGTAAGTATGCATAGTGATCGAGGATGGATATAAGTTCAAAGACAGGTAATATAGGAAGCAAAGATCAAGAGGGAGCACACTCCAATAGTTCCTAGAAGGAAGCAAATATTGAGAGGGAGTCCACCCTACAACCAAACAAAGATAAGTATTTGAATGGTAATTTCTTGCATACTTGTTTGTTTAAATAATATTGCTCAATGATGTATATGCTTATCTTCCTAGACTTAGGGTGTGTATTATGCATATTAGAATAATTACATTAATGAACAGTGTACTACTAATATGCATGTGATGGGTAAGTGGCCTATGGCACTATACAACATTCCATTGCTACTTATCTAGAATGAAACCTCTTTGCTAGCATGTTGGGAGTTGTGCACACTCTTAACAATGTTCTGGTAGAGATTGGAAGGCATCTAGAAAGTTACGGAATATGGATAAATGTTGTATTGAAGCATTGGCTAAGATAATTGCATGATTGTATGACATATGCCTTTATGTATAAGAATTTGTTTTGTAAACTATGAGAAGTTTCTAATCATGGAATTGAATTTGACTTGTAGGAAAGATTGTGTACAATCACCTACAAAAGAAGGACTACAACATTTGTTCTAGCAAACAAAATTCAAAGAAAACTATCTATTGAAGATATTGAAGAATCTCAAGTTCCCAGGATTCGGGATGCAGTAATGGAAGAATTCCATGATCAAGGAATACCAGTTGATCATGAAGAATGATGTTTGGGATGTGGTCCTAAGACCTGAAGGGAAGTCTATTGTGAATTCCAAGTAGATCTATGAGATCAAGAATGCTGCAGATGGTAGCATAGAGAAATATAAAGCAAGGTTTGTAGCTTGTGGCTTCTCTCAGAAAGAGGGAATAGACTATAAAGAGACTTTTTCTCCTGTAGCCAAATACACTTCCATCAAAACAGTACTTGCTCTGGCTACATTGATGAAATGGAAGATACACCAGATGGATGTCAAAACAACTTTCTTGAATGGTGTAGTCGAGGAGGAAGTGTATGTGGGGCAGGCACTTGGTTTTAAGACACATGATAGGAAGTCATATGTGTGCAAGTTGAAGAAATTCTTGTATGGCTTGAAGCAAGTTCCTAGGACTTGGTATGGTAGGATAGACAACCTTCTATCTAGTTTGGGCTTTACCAAGAGTAAAGCGGATTCAAACCTTTACTACAAGGTTGAGGAAGGAAATCCAGTGATACTACTATTGTATGTGGATGACTTGTTTGTAACAAGTGAGGATAGATTGATTGTTGACACGAAGAGGAAGCTGGCTGCTGAGTTCGAGATGAAGGACTTGGGTATGATGCACTATTTTCTTGGTATGGAGGTGTGGCAGAGTACAGATGGAATCTTCCTTGGACAAGGGAAGTATGCAGTAGAGATCCTGAAGAGGTTCGGGATGATGGACTGCAAGGCCATGGCCACACCTATGGCATCAAACCTAAAGCTTCTGTGTGATGCTTCATCTGAGCCGGTTGATGCTATGATGTATTGTCAAATGATTGGGTCGTTGACGTACCTAACGAATACAAGACCAGATATCTCCTTTGCGGTGAACACCTTGAGATAGTACTTGATAGATTCGAGAAATTTTCACCTGATAGCTGCAAAACATATTCTGAGGTACCTAAAGGGTACAATTGATTATGGGCTCAAGTATGATGAGAATCAAAAGTTTAACCTGCAGGGTTATGTTGATTCAGATTGGGCAGGCACTGCTGCAAATAGGAAGAGCACTTCTGGGTGCTGCTTCAGTATGGGATCAGGTGTGATCTCTTGGTTTAGCAGGAAGTAGTCCTACATAGCACTGAGTACAGTCGAAGCAGAGTATGTTACAGCTTGTTCGGATAGTTGTGAGGCAGTATGGCTGAGGAAGCTACTAGCTGAGTTATTTGATCTCCCGTTGGATGCTATTGGTATATTTTGTGACAACAAGAGTTGTGTGAAGCTGTCTGAGAACCCGTTGTTCCACGACAGGTCGAAGAAAATTGAGATCAAATATCACTATATCAAAGATATGGTGCAGAGAAGAGTAGTGAATCTCCTGTATGTTGCGACAGATGAGCAGGTTGTAGATGTGTTGACGAAACCACTAGCTAGAGTGAAGTTTGAGTACTTCAGAGAGAGGCTTGTTGTTCTTCAGATTGATGACACTTCGAGAAGAAGTGATGGACACATTTGCAGGAGCCATTCCGAGCATGGTGAGAGGAGGATCCTTCCCATGGCTATGGATGTAAGCGTTGTATGATGAGCATCAGGACGATGCTCCAGTTACTGCTATGTATGCATCATGTTGGATGCTTGTTATGAACAGGTGGATCATGTATTTGTATATGTATCAGGTGGATACATTGTATGATCAGGATGATCATAGATGATGAGCTTCAGGATGTTGCTCCAGATGATATGTATCAGACGGATACATTGTATGATTAGGATGATCATGGATGATGAGCTCTAGGATGTTGCTCCAGATGATATGTATCAGGTGGATACATTGTATGATTAGGATGATCATGGATGACGAGCTTCAGGATGTTGCTCTAGATGATATGCATCAGGATGATGCTATGATGATGATCAGGATGATTATATGATGATGTACATCAGGATGATGTATGATGAGTATCAGGTTGATTCTCTATGGCCGTGGACAGGTTGTGCAGATGAGCATGTCATTTGACCTGGGAGATCCGATACGTTGGGCTGTGTGCCTGTAATCAGTCTTGGGATGCTCTTTCAAGGCATTGCTCTGGGAGGACATGTAATATTGCCCTGAGAGATCTGATAGGTTGGGCTGTGTTCTCGTAATAAGTCCTGGGATGCTCTTTCGAGGTTTTTTTCCTATGGCATGTAATGTAGTCCTAGGAGATCCGATAGGTTGGGCCGTGTGCCCGTAATAAGTCCTGGGATACTCTTTCGAGGTTTTTCCATGACCACATGTAATGTAGCCCTGGGAGATCCAATAGGTTGGGCTGTGTGCCCGTAATAAGTTCTGGGATGCTCTTTCAAGGTTGTGTGGTGGAAATCCTAGATTTGGTCTAGGTCCCATCCAGTATGAAAAAGGACTGGCTCTGTGGAGGAAATCCTAGATATGTTATAGGTCCCATCATGTATGAAAAAGGACTGGATCTGTGGCGGAAATCCTATATTTGTTCTAGGTCCCATCCAGTATGAAAAAGGACTGGCTCCGTGGTGGAAATCCTAGATTTGTTCTAGGTCCCATCCAGTATGAAAAAGGATTGGCTCTGTGGTAGAAATCCTAGATTTGTTCTAGGTCCCATCCAGTATGAAAAAGGACTGGCTCTGTGGTGGAAATCCTAGATTTGTTCTAGGTCACATCCAGCATGAAAAAGGGCTAGCTCTGTGATACATCCAGCATGAAAAAGGGCTGGCTCTATAGATGATGAATACCTATAGGTGGTGGGCCTGCATCCAGTATGAAAAAGGACTGGCTCTGTATAACTTCCTATGACGAGTAGATCAGAGATTGATTGAGATAGCAACAACAATGACGATGACTATGATTCGATGACAATGATCCAGTGACGATGATCCAGAGAAGAAGACTTGTTCTAGTAGATATGTGTCAAGAAATACCTTCTTAGTTAAGAGGGAGTGTTGATGTAATTGTAACTT
This sequence comes from Larix kaempferi, assembly GCA_027924585.1. Classification (NCBI taxonomy): domain Eukaryota; kingdom Viridiplantae; phylum Streptophyta; class Pinopsida; order Pinales; family Pinaceae; genus Larix; species Larix kaempferi. The sequence goes on along the minus strand of BSBM01000592.1, from coordinate 1,756,997 downwards.
CAGAATGTATTTCACATATGTATATTGTATTCCTATAGAGATGTTATTATTCCTCTATATGGAAGTGTCATCGTTTATATTGTAAGTGTCATAACTTATACTTGATGGGTTATTAGGCCACCTTGATGGGGTCGGCCCTGTGTCAACCTATCAGATCTCACAGGGCGATATTACATGTGGTCATGGGAAAACCTCGAAAGAGCATCCTAGGATTGTTTACGAGTGTATTTCTCCACCTATCGGATCTCCCAGGGTGCTATTATATGCCATAGGAAAAAACCTCGAAAGAGCATCTGCCAGATATCTCAGGGCGCTATTATATGCCATAGGAAAAACCTTGAAAGAGTATTTGCAAATATCCCACGGTGCTATTATATGTCCTACCAAGCAAAACCTCGAAAGAGCATTTTCCAGATATCCTAGGGTGCTATTATATGCCATAGGCAAAACCTCGAAAGAGTATCTACAAATCTCCCAGGGTACTATTATATGCTTATCTACACAACCTGTCCATGGCCATAAAGTATCAACCTAATACTCACCATACATCATCCTAATGTACATGATCATCTTGATCATCATCATAGCATCATCCTGATGCATATCATCCAGAGTATCATCCTAATACTCATCACACATGATCATCCTGATCATCGTCACCGCATCGTCCTGATGCATGTCATCCAGAGCATCATCCTGATACTCATCACACATTATCAACCTGATCATCGTCACTGCATCATCCTGATGCATGTCATCCAGAGCATCATTCTGATACTCATCACACATGATCAACCTGATCATCATCACTACATCATCCTAATGCATGTCATCATACATGATCCAACTGATCATACAAAGCATCAAGCTGATGCATATCAACATACATGATCCAACTGATCATACAAAGCATCCAACTAATGCATATGAACATACATGATCCAACTGATGCATATAAACATACATTATCCAACTGATGCATATCAACATACATGATCCAACTAATCATACAAAGCATCCAACTGATGCATATCCAAAGCAGTAACTGGAGCATCGTCCTAATGCTCATCACACAACACTTACATCCACATCCATGGGAAGGATCCTCCTATCACCATGCTTGGAATGGCTCCTCCAAATGTGTCCCATCACTTCTTCCTCTAAGTATCTTCTATCTAAAGAACACCAAGCCTCTCTCTGAAGTATTCAAACTTCACTCTGGCTAGTGGTTTCGTCAACACATCTATAACCTTCTCATCCATCACAACATACAGGAGCTTCACTGCTCCTCTTTGCGCCATATCCTTGATATAGTGATATTTGATCTCGATGTGCTTCGACCTATCATGGAACACCGGGTTCTCAGACAACTTCACACAAATCTAGTTTTCACAAAATATACAAGTAGCATCCAACGGGAGATCAAATAACTCAGACAGTAGATTCCTCAGCCATACTGCCTCACAACTAGCTAAACAAGCTGTGACATACTTTGCTTCGGCTGTACTCAGTGCTACGTAGGACTGCTTCCTTCTAAACCAAGAGATCACTCCTGATCCCATATTGAAGCAGCATCTTGAAGTGCTCTTCCTATCTATAGCATTGCCTGCCCAATCTGAATCAACATAACCCTCCAGGTTAAACTTTTGATTCACATCATACTTGAGCCCATAATCAACCCTACCCTTCAGGTACCTCAGAATATGCTTTACAGCAATCAGGGGAACATGTCTAGGATCTGTCAAAAAATGGCTCAAGGTGTTCACCGAAAAGCAAATATTTGATCTTGTGTTCGTCAGGTACATCAAGGACCCAATCATCTGACAATACACCGTGACATCAACCGGCTCAAAAGAAGCATCACACAGAAGCTTCAGGTTTGATTCTATAGGTGTGGCCATGGCCTTGCAGTCCATCATCCTGAACCGCTTCAGGATCTCTACTGCATACTTCCCTTGTCCAAGGAAGATCCCATCTGCACTCTGCCACACCTCCATGTCTAGAAAGTATTTCATCATACCCAAGTCCTTCATCTCAAACTCGGCATCAAGCTTCCTCTTGGTGTCGGTAATCAACCCATCCTCACCTGTAACAAACAGGTCATCCACATACAATAGTAGTATCACTGGATTTCCTTCCTCAACCTTGTAATAAAGGTTGGAATCCGCTTTACTCTTGATAAATCCCAAACTGGATAGAAAGTTGTTTATCCTACCATACCAAGTCCTAGGAGCTTGCTTCAAGCCATACAAGGCTTTCTTCAACTTGCACACGTATGAATCCCTTTCATATGTCTCAAAACCGAGTGGCTGCTCCACATACACTTCCTCTGCGACTACACCATTCAAGAAAGCTGTCTTGACATCCATCTGGTGTATCTTCCACTTCATCACTGCAGCGAGAGAAAGTACTGATCTGATGGAAGTGTATCTAGCTACAAGTGCAAAAGTCTCTTCATAATCTGTCCCTCTTTATGGGAGAAGCCACGAGCCACAAACCTTGCTTTGTATTTCTCTATGCTATCATCTGCAGCATGCTTGATCTTATAGATCTACTTGGAAGTCACAATAGACTTCCCTTCTAGTCTCGGGACCACATCCCAGACATCATTCTTTATGATCGACTGGTATTCCTCGATCATGGCATTCTTCCATTACTACATCCCGGATCCTGGGAACTTCAGATTCTTCAATATCTTCAATAGATAGTTTTTCTTGAACTTCGTTGCTATAACAAATGTTGTCGTCCTTGTAGGTGATTGTACACAATCTTTCCTACAAGTCAAATTCAATTACATGATTAGAAACTTCTCATAGTTTTTCAAAAACGCATTCTTATGCATAAAGACATATGTCATACAGTCATGCAATTATCTTAGCCAATGCTTCAATACAACATTTATCCATATCCCGTAACTTTCTAGATGCCTTCCATCTCTACCAGAACATTTGTTAAGAGTGTGCACAACTCCCAACATGTTAGCAAAGAGGTTTCATTCTAGATAAGTAGTAATGGAATGTTGTACAGTACCATAGGCCACTTACCCATTACTTGCATATTAGTAGTATCTTGTTCATTAATGCAACTTTTCTAATATGCATAATACATATCCTAAATCTAGGAACATAAATATGTACATGACTGGACAACATCATTTAAGTAATCATATATAGAAGAAATGACATTTCAAATACTTATCTTTGTTTGGTTGTAGGGTGTACTCCCTCTCAATCTTTGCTTCCTTGCAGGAACTACTGGAGTGTGCTCCCTCTTTATCTTTGCTTCCTGGATTACCTGTCCTTCAACTTATATTCATCCTGGACCACTATGCATGCTTAAGTGTGCACTAGTGTCATCATTGTGTTATCCTCAAGATCTCATACATAATCATACATTCATTAGTATGAGCTCAATACTATCAAAACATTATTATTCTAAATAATCTTAAATATGTATGATCATGATCATTTCATACATAGGTAATAAGCGTTAGTATTCAAGGTTTCAGGGGAGACTTCTTTTACCCATTCATATTCTTATTTAACCATAGGACTCTTCTAGTTAGTCATATCATCAATCAAAGTAAGAAACATAATATGCATAAACCCTTGATTAATTAAACTTCTAACTTCAAGAATAATCATTATCATTCATACAAAAGTATAAGATCCTAACACAAGGTAAGATTCTAACTTGATATAGAAAAAAAAACATACATGGATTGTCATGCTTGCTAGTTATGTTTAACATGCCCACATAATGTCTTCTTGTTCTTCTTCAAAGACTTGTGCTTAGTAACATGCATAACTCATAAGTTAATCATTGTAGAACCAAAATTATACATACCTCGTAATTAGAGATTCTATGTGATCCATGACTATGGATGAGTCTTTGTCTTCATGTCACCATGGTCATATGTTCTTGATCTAGAACTTGATTTGTACCTTTCATGTTAGCAAACAACATCAACCTCATACAACACCACAGTGCATTAGTACAATCATAAGTGTCATAACCCTAACTAGTGAATGTCTTCTATCATGCATTAATACTTTTACTAGGGTGATAAGACAAGTCTAAAATTTAATCAAGATTGTACTAACCTTAATAATATGAATACAAACATATCATAAACTTAATCATGAACAAATTTCAAAACATACCTGTATCTCTTCAAGTCATACCTGTCGAGATTGCTTGTAATCTTCTTATGTAAGGCCTTAGCCTTATCTCCCTCTAGAACTAGAACTTCTTCACTTATGCAGGTGTCCAATTCATTCTCTTCTAGGATTAACCCAATCCACTTTGATTTGTTGAGACTAGATATGGAGCTGGATTAGGGTTTGTCAGAGAAACCCTAAAAATTCAAATTTTGAATTTCAAACTTGTGAATGGATGAAAAGATGTGCCTTCTTGAGTTGATAAACTTGGTATACTTCAATTTTGAAAACTCTAAAATTTGACCCCTCAAAATTTCCTTTGAAGCTTCCAGATCTTCTGGACAGTATCTCGAACTAGGGTTTGATAAAGCTCAGTATTCTTCCCATCCACCTGTGGTCACAAATTTCAAAAATTCCAACTTTTGCAGAAGCCCTAATTTTTCCATCTTTCCGATCAACATCCCGAAGTAGGGTTTGATCAAGCTTGGCCTTCTTCCCAACCAAAAAATTCGATCTTGGTCTCTAAATTTCGATTTTGATAAGGATCATTCATCCGTCGTCTCCGATTCCAAAAATATCAACTTTCTCCAAATCCCTAAATTTCCACAGCAGTGATAAGCCAAGAATGAAGGTGCTCAGAATCCGATTCTATTTTGACAAAAATATGCACCTTATTGTTTCTGGTGTATCTCTGAAATTACGAATTCATAGGGTCTGAAACTTCAGCATGTTGTTCCTGACCTATCATCTTTCCAAAACCACAGTTCTGACCTCAATTGGATTCTCTGAGAGAGAGGTATGCCAAGTGTCGCAACACGACCTGTTTATGAGATAAAACGGGATAACGAACTTGTATGGAGTGCCACGTGTCACGGGTTTGAATTCAACCTCTAAAAAGAGGACCTGTAAAAGTAAAGTCTATTTCCTACCTGTAACTTTTTACGAAATTTCATTTGGAGCTTCCTAGACCAATTTGTGACCTTTTTTCCTAGGTCACATGTTTATGATTGAGATCTGGAAAAGGCAGAAACCCTATATTGTACAGATCATATCTCACAAAGTACAACGAATCCGATGCTGTGCTTCAGACACAAGGTACATGGGGATGTTAACTTCGACCTGTAGAATTTTTAGATCCAGAAAATTCACCAAAATGGATTTATAACGAAAGTTCCATAATGAGTAGTTTTTTTCTATATCAAGCCCTAGCTTCCAATTTGTCGCAAGTGCGGCAAGTCTCATAAATGCCATACCATGCCTTCCTTCAAGCTAGCTTTGATACCATGTTATATTTTCATCATTTAATTCAATAGATCTAGGATCTTAATTGAATGAATAACATCTACAGCATATCAAGCATAAGAGACAAGAGACAAGAGACACAAAACATTTCACCGAGGAAAACCAAGAAGGTGAAAAACCCCACAATTTCCTCAGAGATATAATAAGCATCAATGCAAGGATTTCCATGATAAAACCCAAGAGATAGATATCTTCAGCAGCATGCTCCTCCTCCACTTGTGCGCACTCCTACTCTCTCTCACTAATGCGAAGTGAGTGAATGAGAGAGACGTGTAAAATGAGAGAAACACACTCTCTATTTATACACTAACTTTCACTTGACCTTTACTCAACTAGGTCGGCCTCAACTTAACCACTTAACATAATGTTGACTGGGCTGACCCCCACTAGGGTGGTCTAATAACCCTTTAACCCACATGAATCATACAGGGCCGATTCCATCAAGGTGGTATAATAACCCATCAAGTATAAGTTACGACACTTACAATATAACTTGCAACACTTGCAAGTACAACTGACGACACTTCCAATCAGAGGAATTACATCTCCATTGGAGATACAATGAAGTACAGATACAATACACAAGTGAATATCTTCTGAATTTACAAATACATCAACATGTATGCATAACAACACAAATAGGAATTGCCCAGAATTCATTTACACTTCTAGAATTTACAACTTATTCACTTATGAAAAATTAAATGCCAAGAAATACATTTCCAGACCTGGAATTTTTGTCATTGGCAATATAATTTTAGATAAAACTTCGCATGCATAACCAACCTAGCATCCACATCAAGAATTCAAACAAATTATTAATTAAATTCCATTCATCATTGAATTTCCATAAATTGTTAAATAATAAGAAAATTTCATAAACATTTTTAACTAACACTCATATGACATTTCAATTGAAAGGGAAATTGGCTCCATGTGAAGCATTGTTATAGGTCAAATCTGCACTTCTACGTCCGTGATCACATTGCTCTGTTGATCACACAAAAGGACACTATGGATGGAAGAGATAGGTTGACTCTGGATGAGTTATAGCTGAGACTACACTCTTCAGCTGAAAATCTTATTTTTTCTATAGTTTTCATGACATGTGTACAACTATTGCCACAGTGATCTAGCATTCTGAATGCTGGTCTTATTGAAGACAACCTGCGCACATCCTCCAAAATGTTGCAAACATTGGTTGTCAAGTGAAAAAGTTGCATATTGTGCACTAGTCTACTTATATGAAACTTGTGCACATCTTAAGATGAAATGAAAAAATATATTAAGATTATGAATTGGGATTAGTTGAAGTTAGTTCTGCAACTTCCCCAACCTCCCAATTCAGCCACCTCTCAATTCAACCACCTCTCGAATTCAACTACCTACCTTGTCCCATAAATATAAGGGGAAGCCATGAGAGAGGGACCTAGAAGTAATGATAAGCTATTGTTACAATGGAGGAACTCCCAAGTCATTGTGAGGAGCAGGAGCCCAGGACTTGAATGTAGAAGTGTCTGGACAGATCAGGTATATCTGTACTTATCTACATTTCTTTGACAATAAAAGGTGGAAATACCCTTCCCATCCCAATTGAATGTCTATGTGATTGAATGTTTGTTGGATTGTATATTTGATTGTAGTTGCTGTTAAGTTATTTTTTATTTCATCATATTTATTATAGTCAATATATCACTGAGGAAGGTTAATTTTGTTTTGCAGGTTCATCTTTGTGGAAGATCAAGCAAAAGCTAGGACCAGCCATCGCTAAAAATGTACAACTTTCGGAATCTTAACCTCTTTCCATTTGTAGTAACTAATGCAAAACATGAATGTATTTACCTGTCACCCCACACAAGTTGGTAGTGTCATCTACCCACTATAAGGTATTTTCCTGCACAATAGACTAGCGACCTTGCTAGGGAGTAACCGATTGTTTTCTGCTCTAGGGGACCTTGCTAGGTTTTCTTCCAGTTTATTCAGTCTTTTGTTCTTTGAGAGGTTTTATATGTGATTTTTTCCTATTCATTCTATCTTGAATTATCTCAGTCTGCTTCAACAAAGCCTTTTTTTTTTCTTTAAGTCCCTGTGCGCTGATCTGTTGTACTTACAGTAGCGAATTTTCTGCCTCATGCACTAGTTTCCCTGAAACATAGTAGCGCACTTCTTGTGACAGGAGTTGGTTCTTATAACACACAGTAGCACACTTTTCCTGTAGGTTCAATCCTTCTATTAGGGTTTGGTTTCCAAGTGGTTGGGTCTACTTCTAGCATTCTCCCTTGCTTCTTTGACTGATTACTGAGACATGTTTTCCTTTCTTGAGTCTTGTTTGCCTCTCTAAATTCCTAAAGTTTTCCTCTACCTTCTTTAGCACTTGTTTAAGGTGTCTTTTCTGCTTTTTAAAACCTTTTTAAAGTTGTGCGCAACTCTCTGCTAACATAGTAGTGCACTTTTTTCCCTAGACACTGGTTGCAGTTATACAAACCTGCGCTCTCAATGCTTGTTGTCTGTGGCAACAGCTGTGCACTTTTACTAAGTCTTGTCTTTTTTCTTTAGGGTTTGATCCTAGTTTGAGTTTTAGGGTGGATTTGAAGAGTGGTTTAGTCTAGATACCTTCTGAACCTCTGTTCAGATCAGTCTAAGTGAGTTGAAGCTTTCTAGTTAGCTTTTCCTTTGAGTCTGTGTGTTGGTAGGGTTATTTGTGGTTTGCTTACCTACTCCTTTTTTTGGAAGGTGTTCTTCTTTGGGTTTTGGTGCTTCAGTGCATCCTTTTAGGTATTTCTTTCCATTGAAGGCATTTTTTTTCCTTTCTCCTCTTACACTTTGTTCCAAACCTAGATTTTTTCCCATCGAACCAACTCGGTAGGTAGAGTCTTTCTCAAGTCTTTTTTATTTGATTGTTTTAAGCCATTAGGTTGTTTTCTTTACCCACACTTTGCGTTAGGTCTTACCGGTTCCTTTTTCAAGTTCTTTTTCTTTTGCAATTATTAGAAAAGCCAAAAAATGAAATCGACAGCTTAGTAGTAAGATTTATCATCTTTTTCGAAGTAGCATAGATCGTTTGCTTTGAAAAACTAAAAGAAAATTACAACAAAAAAAAAAAAAATTTGCTTAGGATTGCCTATTTGTCATTTTTTAAATATAAACGAAAAAGAAAAGAGTCTTTTGTGAAGTTTCATGCATTATTTTTATACGCACTTTGCTTTCTGTCGAAAACATTCCACACACTTCACTACCCTTATTGAGTAAAAAGTAGCCCTTAAAAAGAAATCTTAATAAAATTAACTAGCAACTTTTTATTTTTAGGTATACACATCGTTAACTAGCTTAGGCTAGGTTTTCAGGTTTAAATCACCTTAATCTACCCGAAATTGGTTTCATTACTCAACAATCGTAGTAAGACAATCTATTAGGTAAATCCACCTCTATCAAAATATCCTGGGAATGCTCTACTCAAACCATAGTTAAGCACGAGGCCGTGGGTGATTGGAACTGTTGAGGAGACCCCCTCACTTTCCTCTCAACCATAAACCATAGTTGATTTGCGTACAAGGGTCCACTAGTACTTTTAAGTGATTTTGGATTTCGGGCTTTGCTACCCTACCCATGGGTCTTGGCTAGGTTGACTACTTCTCCCCCAGGTTTTTTTGTATTGGTGGTATCCTTAGTATCATAACCCTATGGCTCTACACAGGTAGAGTGGAAGGATATTTCCACTTCACCTTGGACAGACGTGGAAGGTAACCCTTTGGCAGTAATCCCGGGAGGGCAGTTTGGTGATTAAAACACTTGCACCCAAAGGACCTCCATTGGACGCCGCGTAACTGACAGTTGATACTCTATTAGTCTATTTTGGGAACTCATCATCCTAGAATTCCTTCTGAGAGTATTTTCCTTGTTTTCCTCATTTGATCACTTAGGAAAGTTTTAGTGGTATGTTGTTTGCTCCTTAGTCGTAGTGGCCACTAGGTTTTTGTACTTAGTTTTCTTTTTATATAGTTGTGGAGGACCAACCTCTTCGTAGGTATCGAAGGTTGCAAAAACTTCCCCCACTCATTGTGGAGCCTCCACCGCCATTGTGACGCCGAAGGATGGATTCCTATGGTTCATTCGAACTTATGGGAGAAATAGAAGTACCCGGAGAACCACAACCTAGAGTTCAAGATCAGCAGGTCTTTGATATTGTTGAGGTTGAGGACGTAACTTCTAGAGATTTTAGCACTCCTTTCAACCCTCCCCTAACTGGACCCAACAATCCACTACTGATACCTGTAGGATTTCTAGGACAACCTGAGTACAGTGCATACTGGTTTACCCCTAGTTACCATATGGCTACTTCCGCAGATGAAACTCGAGTTCCCCAAACTCCTTCTATTACCATGGTCACGAGAGCTCTCTCTCATTATTTCACAAGCACGTCAGTATCTACCTTGTTGCAGGCTAGATCTACTTCAATTCCTGCTTTTAGTTTCGGTACTAGTACCATAGGGATGTCTAGTTCTCAACCTTCGAAAACCATTTCCCCTATTGGTTCTATTGTTGGACCTTTTCAAATTCTTGTAACTTCATCTCCCTTTATGCAACATTCATAGGGTATTCCACAAACAGCTCCTTTCGAACAAGGTTTCCCTTGGTTTGGAGGGCACATAGCTCCCTCCATGCCCTTTGTAGGCTCGATGCCCACTCTATCCATAGCTATAGGAGGCTCGATGCCTGTGTCGTCCATTACATCTACACTTGGTTTTAACCCCTACATAGGTCAACATGTACATCATTCCAATATGCAGACATCTCATATACCTGTAGGGAGTATCCCTTTTTCACTGTTTAGTGGAGGAGGTGGTAATGCTTTTAACACACATTACGGAGGGGCTAACACCCAACTGCAATGGACACACACTCAAGGGACTAACCCTCTCTCTTTTGGCTAGAGCAATTTTAGCAATGCATTTGCTTCACAACCGGTGGCTAGGGGCAACCCCAACCAGCTGTATACAAGTCAGGATTTAGGTGGTTCTACCTACCAAAACCCTACTAATAAAATTCCATCGGCAAGACCTCATTTACCTTTTCTGGGAACTCTGAATTTGCCACATCTTTCAAAACTTATGAATCATCCGATGCGACATCACCTCGTATGGCCACCTGTCCCGACCAAAATGCCTTCTGACATCCCAAAGTTCGAAGGAAAGACTGGAGAGGATCCCAGTAATCATGTGACTCCTTTTCATCTTTGGTTCTCTTCGAATTCTTTGAATGACGATTCCATCAGATTGAGGCTCTTTTAGAGAACCTTGACCAGTGCTGCAGCCAAATGGTACATTGAAATGCCCGTAGCTCCTTATGGCACCTTTTGGGATCTAGCCACTGTTTTTCTAAACCACTTCCAACTTCCTGTCCGGTATGATGCCGGTACAAACCTTCTGTCAACCTTTCGACAAAATAAAGCCACTCACTTATCTGACCATATTCAGGAGTGGCGAAGGTGGAAGAGGCTCATTAAAGCTGACATCCCTCCAGAGTTCTTATTAGAGTGGTATCTCAAATCACTCCTTCCTTACATTTCGAAGGAAGTAGCAACTTTTGGGGTGTCCTCCAAAGAAGAAGCCATCCTTAGAACCCAACAACTTGATCTATTATATGCTCAGTCTAGGCTCTTATATGAAATTATTCTTGACGCACTTATATCTAACATAGATCTAGGTAAACCTAAGCCTAGACCACATGCTGATGGCATTGTGGGTTCAGTAGATTCTACAACGTTTGATGCTTTAACAAAGCAGGTTCACGCCTTATCGATCAAACAGTCTACTGCAGAAGCAACTTCAGTTGCATCCTCCCCTTCGAAAATGGAATCTGTACAAGTGCAGACAAATCAAAAGGGCGCTCGACATCCCAAAAACAAAAAGAAGGGCAAGAAAGGGTAGGGAAACCACCAAAAGCCCAAAAACACTGAAAATGCTGAGGAGGGAAAAAAAGAGAAAAAGAAGGTAAAGTTTCCTTGTAAGCTATCCAAAGAAGATCAACTTACTCATCAATGCCCTCTGATGGAAGAAGCCCAGAATCTGCTCCGTGAAAAGAAACCTGTTGTCTTAAAAGACCCATTCCCTCATGGGAAAGGTTCAACCTTTGGGAACTCTAGTGTTGGGGGCACTCATCATGCCTCAGCTGCTAATCAATTGTTCATTAATATGGTTAATTCAGATGCTCTTTTGCAAACTCAAGCTAGAAACTATACCCTGGATTTGCAGCAAAAGGATGTTCCCAAACCATCTACCCCTCTCCACATCAAGAGACCGGTGGATTCGTTGCCAAAGATCCCGAAAGGTGTCTTCAAACGAGCTGTGCACAATCCCAACGTGCGGGCTGCCCCCAACTACAATGTTGTGGAGGATTTATCCCAAACGCCCTGTGCCATTTCCACTTTGGAAGTACTGCAAAGTTGTCCATTACAACACAGTGCACTTCTCACAGCGATCGGGAGTGTAGATTCATCCAATATGCTTGCTCATTTTGATATGAACGATATCAAGTTCTTGTTTCCATACCACGTCACTCTCCAAATAGAGGTAATCCATGGTCTCAAGACCATTGGACGAGCTGTTGTAGATGAGGGTGTGTTTACGTGCATAATGTCCATTTCTTGCTGGAAGGATTTGGGCGAACCCGAGATAGCTCCCTCGAATACAGTGCTTACTACCTTTGATGGAAGATCTTTCCGTCCACACAGAGTCTTACCATCATTTGATGTTGAACTTGCAGGAAAGCTAATATCTATAGAGGTGGAAGTTTTGGATGCTCCGCTTGACTATAACTTGTTGTTAGGTAGGAGTTGGACATATGCAATGAAAGTAGTGCCATCGTCCATTTTCCAAGTTATAATGTTCCCTCACGAAAGCAAGATCGTCATAGTTGATCAACTTTCATTTTCCTGGAAGAACAACCAGGCTCCGTCGGATTTAACAATTCCGATGATTGATCAGTCTCACCCAATAAGTGAGAATTTAGGAGTAGGGATCTATGGTTCATTAATGGGCATTTTTGACCTACCTTCTCCTATTCATTTTATTGGTTCTGAAGAGTGTTCTTCATCTAATATTTTCATGGTCAGTCCAACAACAGATCCATGGATTCTCCCAATCGAATCAGAACCAGTTGTGCCCCTATCTGTTGCAGAGGTGGCTTACTTAGATTCACAGCATGCTGCAGCAGAATATATCGTGACTCCATTGGTATCTGCTAAGTCAGATATGGATTGTGCCCTTGCATGGTCAGTAGACTCTATCTACACTTTTGACTATCTAGACACTATTTTTCCCTCTGATGAGTCCATTTTGGAAGCAATGATTGGCCTGGACCATCCTTGGGAACACATGCACCATAGGTCTTATTTTATTCCTGATCTAGATAGGATTGAGAGAGGTGAGTTTTCCATGAGACACGGTGGGAATGCTGATTTTTCCACTGTCCCTTCTACTTCAAAAGTTGTTTATGCCAAAGGGAATATATCAAATATATCGAGAACTATTCCGATCAAGAACTATTCCGATCAACATTTCCATCAAACCTGGAGTCGTAGAAAATATTTTCATTGGAGCAGATTGTTATTCTAAGGAGATCATTTTGTATACCAATCCCTTTAAAGAATTCCATGACATCTTTTCTTGGTCTTACGAGGAGATGCCAGGCATCGACCCCGCCATTGTTGAGCATGTAATCACAACGTATCCCAATGCTAAACCTGTGAGATAGAATCTCTATCTAGTTAACCCTCAAAAAGCAGCTTCCATCAAGGCAGAAGTAGAGAAATTGCTCAAATTTGGATTCATCTAGCCGATAGCTATGACATAATGGGTTTCAAATCCTATTCCTGTAGACAAAAAGCAAGGTACCATTAGAGTCTACACTAACTTCCGGGACCTAAATCAAGCTTGTCCGAAAGACAATTACCCCACACCATTCATAGATCAAATCATCGACGTGTGTGCGGGCCATGAAATGTTTTCTTTCATGGACAGGTTTTTAGGATATAATCAGATACAGATCAAACCTGAAGACTAGCACAAGACAACTTTCATTTGTCCTTGGGGGACCTTTTCCTATCGGAAGATTCCATTTGGCTTGAAGAATATTGGAGCTACCTTTTAGCAAGCAATGAACTTTTCTTTTCATGACATCAAGAACGTAGTCGAACCTTACCTTGATGATCTCCCAGCATAATCTCGCAAGAGACGGGAGCATCTTCATCATTTAAGACTTGTGTTTGAAAGGTGCAAATACTACAAGATTCGATTGAATCCCAACAAGTGTGTATTCTGTGTCGAATATGGACGATTACTGGGTTTCATAGTATCCAGTCATGGCATAATGGTGGATCCATTGAAATTTGAGGTGATTGTAAATATGCCTCCTCCTCGAACCTTGAGAAAACTTCAAATTCTACAGGGCATGTCCAACTTCTTGAGACGCTTTATCATTAATTACGCCAAAATTACAAAAGGTTTCATGAGACTGCTTAAATAAGTCACCTACTTTCTGCGTGATGAGGTTGCTCAAGCATCATTTGAGGCCTTGAAAAAGGAATTACTTTCAGCCCCCTTGTTAAGCCTGCCAGATTATATGAAGGATTTCCTCTTATATCTAGTTGCATCAGTATACACAATAGGCATGTCATTTATTATCTGTCATGCACCTTGATAGCTCCTAAGATCAAATATTCTCACGTAGAGAAATTGGCATTAGACTCCATCTATTTTGTTCAGAGGCTATGTCACTATATATTATTGTGAACTACCACAGTGGTTGCAGAGGTCAACCCATTTCAATATGTTCTCACTCGACACATCATCGATGGGAAATTTAATAAATGGATTGTAATCCTATAAGAATTTGACTTGGTTTTTCAGTCCGCTAAGTCAAAGAAATCACTGGTGTTCGCCGAATTGATTTCTGAATTCCCTAGTGACATAGTACACATTGATAAAGATTCATCATTCCCGGATGAACATATCTTTCTCATTCCATCCTATGATCCATGGTACGGGGATATCCTAGTATATCTCCAAACTTTGAGGTGTCCCACTACTTTCTCTAGGGATGAACGACGCAAACTTAAGAGTCATGTGAAGAACTACCTCATCGTTTCTGACACTTTGTACAGACATGGGGTAGATTCCATCTTACACCTTTGTTTGACCCTGGAGGAAGCAGAATCAGTATTGAATGATGCTCACAGTGGAGCCTGTGGGGGTCATCTTTCTGGGTTGGCAACAACCCAGAAAATACTGTGTGCCAATTATTTTTGGCCCACGATATTCAAAGATTGTGTGGAAGTTGTGAAACGTTGTCAGCGATGTCAGTTTTTCACCAGGAAGATGAGAGCACACCCAGCTCCTCTCCATCCTGTAATCATAGTAGGTCCCTTCACTAAGTGGGGGATTGATTATATGAATTGTAATCCAGTTTCGGCTAGAGGTCATCACAATATCATTGTTGCCATCAGCTACTTCACCAAGTGGGCCAAGGAAATGCTTACTGTTAAGGACGATGGGGAAACGGCCACTTATTTCATTTTCAACCAGATCATTGCAAGATTTGGTATATCCAAAGAGATCGTGACTGATCACGGTCGTCATTTTCAGAACAACATGATGACCGATCTATACACCATGTTAGGTTTTTGGCAAGAACATTCATCTTCGTTTTACCCACAGGAGAATGGCCAAGTCGAAGCAGTTAATAAAACTTTGAAGACCATCTTACAAAAGACCGTTAATGCCAATAGAACTAACTAGAACATCATGTTGTACCCTGCTCTTTGGGCCTACCAGATCCAAGCGCAGTTAGCAAACCTGACGATCCAATTACAAGACATCAAGAAAGGAAAAGAAGTTCGCGAGGAAATATGGTGTAGTCGATGTAAATCATAAGGACATCATAAGGATGAGTGCCCAAAATTCCGTAAATATTTGCAGTCTGGCGCACCAAATCCACTTAGTCAGGGAGGAATGCCATGGTGTTGAATTTGTCAGATGAAGGGACATCGACAAGAAGAATTTGTATATTTACAGAAAATAGTGTCGAATCTAGTCAACCTTTTCTGCAAATTCTGTCGATCGGTTGGACATGAAGAGAAGGATTGTAGAGCGTATGAATTACTCCAAGAAAGGACTGCATATATGTTTTTTATGAAGGGGGAGGAGCAACCTCCTATACAACAATAACAACAGTACAATCAGCAGCAGCCGCACTACAATCAACCACTACCACATTACAACTAGCCGCAGCTCTACTATAGTCAACCACTTCCGTTGTACAACCAACCATTGCCACAATATGACCAACTGCAGTATCAGCCAGCACAATATAACAAACATCCTTATGGCCAACCGCGAGGAGGTTTCAAAGGAGGATTCTGCAAAGCTCAAGGTGGAGGTGTTGTTCATGGAGGATATTTTGTGCAAGGTCTAGGTCCAGTTATATGCTATAATTGTGGTCAGGCTGGACATTACCAAAGGGATTTTCCAAACCTGACTCCGCAGTGTACTTATTGCAGCACAGGAAACCACAGTGTTGAGGAATGCCCCTAGTTGATTGCGAATTGGCAAACTAAAAATCCACCCCAACCTCAACTGAATCTGAATCAGTATCCACCTCCAAATGTACATAAGACCTCAGCGTAGATAAGAAGTCGACCTGTGAATGTCGCAGTAGTGACCAGAGGGGGAGCTTCTACAGGGGTAGACAAGCCACAACCTAGTATTCGACCTACAACAAAGAAACAAGTATGATTTGATGTGGAAGTGGAAAGGGAGACCTTTTTAGAAGCGCAAGAGACAATAAGAAGGACTAATATGCCACCTATTGTATAGAGAGAACCCATCTACAAGATTCCGCAGATTTTCAATATGAGGAATTCGCATAAGCCACCAGGAAGGATCAACACTTTGAAGACTTTCCTAGAATTGTTTTTGGCACTGGCAAAATATTAGAATGCGCTAGCAGAGATAGCCATCCTATTACATCTACAGGAGGATGGACAACAGGATTGAACAGTAAATCGATTGTACAGAAAGAAGACAAGGAGAGAAATGAGGATGAATGCAAAGATTGTTGCATTTGACGTCGACTCCATCATTCTAGACTTGGGAATCAGATGTAAATAGCTTGATGAAACGGACATGGGAGACAATGGGGAAACCAAAGCTGGCATGGTCCCCTGTACAACTTCGACTAGCAAATCAAAGCAAGGTCACCCCCATTGGTCGATTATGCCATCTCCCATTTGAAATAGAAGGATTAAAGATGTACGCAGACTTTGACGTTATAGAAATTGTTGATAACACAAGCCCCTATCTAGTATTGTTAGGGATATACTAGGAAATGGAGAATCAAGTTGTGATCAACTTTAGGAAAAGAACAATGTTGTTTGAGAATCACGACATGAAGGTAGTCTCCCCCCTCGATCTATCAGAAGGGAATAGGTATGTGATGAACCTGCAATAAGTAATTAATGAAAACACATGAAATAACAGAAACAACAGAACTCAGAATCACTTTTATATTGATCGCATGCCACTTCAAGGGGGAAACCTCCTTTGAGCAAGCTCAATACAAATAACTTCACGGTACCTTCATTGGTCTCAACACCAACTTATATACTAATTCTAGGCACCAATACCATGGGTCAATACCATGTGTCGATACAAAACATGGGCCAATACAAAATATGGATCAACAATTACTACAGGACGACTTACAAAGCATATGCGTCCAACAACAATAATACAAACTATGGATCAACAAATACTACGGGACGACTTACAAATCATATGTGTCCAACAAAAATATACTAACAAAGTAAATAGAAGGGTTGACATGGGTTCCTAACATCCCCTCTCCCTTAGAAAAAGCTTTGTCCTCAAAGCTTTAGATGTGGAAATTGATGCAGAATCTGAAGGAGTGGTTCCCCTGTAGCATCCTCGGGTTGCATTCCGGCCAATTGACGCCTGTTGAGTTTCAGGGAGGATTGCTTGGAAGGCTATAGATGAAGAAGGACCATATCAACTGCGTGAAAAGTGCGCTCAGAATGGTACTAATCGGCTTGTTGTTTCAGTCGAATTCTTGCCATGTGAAGATTGTCCTGCAAAATGAGAAGAATCTGAATGCGATTTCAAAGAACTGAGTTAATTGCCTAAACTGGGGAGCTACTGAGTGTGTATGGAAGAAGAAATGATGGTTCCTGGCCATAAACTGCTTCATATGGTGTCCTTTTAGATGTGGTATTGTACCACTGGAGCGCTTCTAGAAAATCCATAGAAATAGCTGTCCACATCTGTGTAGGGATGGGCAAGGGTTCAAGCAGTCTTGAAAGGAGTGTCATTTCACCCTTGTTGACCTGGAAAGTATCACACTCAACCACCATCTAGTGAATTTTCATTTTTAGTCCCTACCAAAAGAAGTTACATTTTTCCTAGTCATAGGTTTTGAGGAACCCAGAGTGCCCTACCGATGAAGAAGCATGGAGTTCAGAGAAGAGATAGCCTTATTGAACAGATTGCAACCAACTTGGAACAAGTAGAGAAATAGCTGTAAGAGAAACTGGGTCATCAAATTGGCGAGAAGGAGCATTTGCCACCATATTATCCTTACCCATCTTGTAATTGATCGCATAGTCATAACCCATGAGTTGGATAACCCATTTCTGGTGTGCTAGTGAGGAGACCCGTTGTTCCAGAAAATGTTCCAGACTCTAGAGATCAATCTTGAGGCAAAAATGATTTCCTAATAGGGATGGTTGCCACTTCTGTACTGCATGCAAAATAGCCATCCTTTTCTGCTAAGATATAGATGCAGCTAAATGCTTACCAGAAAGGTCTCTTGAAGGTGGCAAGCCCACTGGTGCAACAAAGACACCTGCATATCTATCTAAGGAAGTAGTGGAAACCGTTGGTGGTTGCATATGAATGGAATGGAGCTGAGCGATGACACCATGTGAATTCTTCTTAAGGATCTTTTTCAGGCGAAGTGAACTGATGATGTAGAGAGACCCTTGTTGTAAGCCCATAAATTTGTGTTGTGTCCCATTGACTGAAAACTGCATCCAAAGCTCAACAAAATCCCATAAGATGGGGCCAAGTATGCATAACCATTGAACACCTAGAACCACATCACATCCGCCTAGGGACAAGGAAAACATGTCAAAGCGTAGGTTATAATCTTCCAAAGAGATACGCACATTGTGACACTTCCACTTGCAAGGTAAGGTGCCTCCATTGGCAACCATGAATTCAAAGTTGGAGCAAGGATGGACAAAACAATCATCCTGTTTGGCGATCCGAGGGTCAATGAAGTTATGAGTGCTGCCAGAATAAATGAGTATTGTAAGAGGAAGCTTCTTGAAGTAACCCCTGACCCGCATTGTTTGGGGGGTGGTTACGTTGGATAAAGCATGGAGAGATATATCTGGGTGGTCGTCTTGAGATGGAAGGTCAATAGGCAGCTCTTGAATGTCGACCTGATCATCCAGTGTATCTGGAGCCTCTTCACCAACTTCAGAGGCAGGCAGAGAATCCACATCCAAGGGATAAATCTTTTGTTGAACACATCTATGTCCTCGAGTGAATTTTCATTGCAATTATAACAAAGCCATTTTTCTCCGTGTGCCTACATCTCTGTTTCAGACAAATGCTTGATAGGAGTTGGTCGAGGAGCTGGCGGGATGGGAGGTCGTTGAGAACCAATATTTAGGAAGGGAACAAAAGTGGGTTTGGAGCATTGTTGGGCAGCAATCTTGTCTTCTACCAACTTAGCCAACCCCAGGACTTCCATCATTGTGTTGGGACAGAACATTTTGACATCTGGGAGGATTTCATCCTTAAGACCACTGATAAAACAACTCCTGTAGAAGTCTTCAAACAATCCTTCTGTGTGGTTGGCTAGTTTCTCAAATTCTGTCTGATACTCTCTCATAGTGCCAATTTGACGAAGTTTAGTGAGTGCTCCGGTGAATTCATCAAAAGCACTAAGACCAAATCGTTGCAAAAGGAGTTGGAAAAAATCTGTCCATTTTGGCTCATCATGAGCCTTGATGTACCAACGGTACCATTGAAGGGATTCTTGTTCCAAATGAAAGGATGCAGGTGGAACTTTTTGGACATCAAAAGTATTATGCAGACTAAAATATTGTTCTACATGATAGATCCATCTAGTCGGATCAATACCATTGAAGCAAGGAAATTCAAGCTTTGGACCATGAAAAGTGCTGGAAGAAGAGAACCCATTGGCTGTAGAAGATTCTGGTTGTCGGTTATTGTTCATGGCTAAATGCTGAAGATGGAGGCTGAGAAATTTTTCATCCAGATCTTGGAGTTTGGTTTGGATGGTTGCAAGTGCTTCCTCCATGGTTTTTTCTCCTGTGCGGGTGACAACCATAACCAAGAGTTTTTTTTTGTGGGGGGGGGGATGGATAGAAAAACACAAACAAAAGCTTGTTTAGTAAAGGAAAATTTGGATTTGGGAAAAACTCGGATGGGTAATTGGGGTTTGACTAGGTTTTGGACACTGTTGAAGGGACAGGGAAGCAGAAAAGGAGGATTTCAGAAGCGGGGTGAAAGAATGAGAAAATTTGGCAGAGAGGGACAAAGAAGCAAAATTAGGAAAGGAACTATGTGGTAAAATTTGAAGGTGATTGGGTAAAATCTAAGGAAGTTATGGCAAACCCTAAAAATAGACAAATGTGGGATTTCGCGCTCTCGGAAGTGGAATTTGGGATAGGGTCCTCAGGAATGAAATATGCAGAATGGGATTACAGGGGTTCTAGAGAATTTTCAATGGAAATGGAGTGAAAACAAGGGAAATATGGAGAAAAAACTGAATTTTATACTTTTTTTTTAAACGGAGTGAAAACAAGGGAGATATGGAGAAAAAAATAAATTTTATACTTTTTTTTCTTTTTTTTCATTTTTTCATTTTTTTTTCTTTTTAGAATGGAGCTACTATGGCACGGAAGAGATATTGAACAAATAGATCTGCAATGGCATGGAAGTGATCAGAAACAGAGGGATCTGAAACAACACTGAATGGATTGAAAACGGCTGGATCTGAAATAGATTTGAAACGGCTGGATCTGGAACGGCTTTCAGAATGGATCTAAAACGGTTGGATCTGAAATAGATCTGAAATGGTTGGATCTAGAATGGCTTTCAAAATGGATCTAAAACAGCTGGATCTGAAACGGCGCGGCAGTGATTGGCAACAGTTCAGCTGAAAATGGATATGGACCCCAGGTATGTGCGGCTTCCTAACAGTTCAGGAGTTTCACTCGGCCACCAATGCTTTCTGACGGCTTGCGTATTGGGGCAGTACCCCTCACTCCACGGTTCAGGTAAAACTAATAACTGCTTTGCCACAAACGATAGCTCTTGGTTTACCTCACGGGTGGGAACTAGTCAATCAGGTAGGGGTCGTTTCCCTTTTCGCTAGCAGGTCCTCTCAATGGGCCAGCTACTGTGGGGTTCCTATGGTACTCCTCACAATGAGTTTTAGGGATTATTCCCAAGTACTTCCCATAGTTAAGCGGATAGGGATTATTCCCAAATCCGAAGCTGCAGCAGATGTGAAAAAAAAATGGTGGAAATTCCACCCAATGAGCCCAAGAAAGTGCTCTGATACCAGATGTGATGAACCTGCAATATGTAATTAATGAAAACACATGAAATAGCAGAAACAACAGAACTCATAATCACTTTTATATTGATCGTAGCCCACTTCGAGGGTCAACCTCCTTTGAGCAAGCTCAATACAAATAACTTCATGGTACCTTCATTGGTCTCAACACCAACTTATAAACTAAGTCTAGGCGCCAATACCATGGGTCAATACCATATGTCGATACAAACCATGGGCCAATACAAAATATGGATCAACAATTACTACGGGACGACTTACAAAGCATATGCGTCCAACAACAATAATACAAACTATGGATCAACAAATACTATGGGACGACTTACAAAGCATATGCATCCAACAACAATATACTAACAAAGTAAATAGAAGGGTTGACATGGGTTCCTAACAAGGTATATCGAGCCAATGCGGGATGAATTCACAAAAGGATGGGACAATGTCTACAACATCTCGGAGGACTACATCAATCCCACCGCCAATGGGGAATTATGGTGGCAAAGCATTAGCTTAGCATCATCAGACTTTGATGAAGCACTTGAGAATTGGCAAAATCGATTACACGAAGTATCATTCCAGAGGTGTGCACGAATCACCTAGTCATTGACATGGGTAGCAATGGAAGTATGCAAACTACCACCATATGAAGGATTTCCTAATCTAACTATATTTATTGCCCAATTTGAGGAAAGAGTAGAAGATTCATAGAGACTAATGGCATTGGACGAAGCACTGAAGGATACACTAGCATGGTGGTGGGTGGCGCATAAGTCGATGATAACAAACTGACCACTATGTTGACAACTAATGGAAGTCCGATTCAACGAAACTGAAGGGTATTGTGGAAGAAAATACAATGGAAGGAGTGATCCAACAGAGCACTTGGAAGAGTGTCAATGTGCATGGGGAGTGATACCAAAGCAGGAATGGGTCCATGCATTCATTCATAAATTCGATGAGGTACTGTGAAGTTGGTATATTATAGCAGAACTGTAACGCAAAACAATTACATGGGTAGAGCTAACCTTTAGCTTTATCCAAACCTTCGGCTTCTTAGATGAGAACCCATTCATCCATAACGCACTATAGGAGATTCAACAGAAAATATTTGAGGTAGTCCCGACAGAAAAACCAATGGAATTACAATGGACTGCGATGCCGGAAATGTTGCTAGAGTGCTAAAACATGACGGGAGGACCTGGCGAAGAGGATGATAAACAAGCTGTTTATGTACCAGAGCCAAAAGGAATTCGGGATGTCAAAGCACTAGATATGCCCTTCGACAACTTCCGACAGCCATTGCGAATCAAGAAGGTTAATATTGGGTCGGAGGAAAACCCCAAGTTTGCAATCATTGGAGATTACTGGGACGATGCGACAGTGGAAAAAGTCATTGATTTACTACATGAGTTTCAAGATTTTTTTCCAACAAAAGTTTTGGAAATGAAAGGAATTTATGGAGACCTAGGTGAAATTAAGATTCCACTAAAACTTGATGCGAAACCGGTAAACCAGCGACCCTACAAATTGAATCCTAGGTACAAGGAGTGAGTAAAAGTTGAGATAGAGAGAATGTTGGATGCATGAATCATAGAACCAATGGAAGAATCCAAATGGATCAACCCAATGGTTTTCCAATATAAGAAGACCAGCAAAATCAGGATTTGCATTGATCTAAGGAAACTGAATGATGCATGTCTTCATGATCCATTACCTACACCATTCACTGATGAGGTATTAGAAGGTGTTGTAGGTGAGGAGATCTATTCACTTATAGTCGGATTCTCAGGATATCACCAAATAAATATCACCAAGGAGGATTGACATAAGACAACATTTGCAATATAATGGGGTTGTTTTCAATATACAATAATGTCGTTTGGTATCAAAAATGCCCTAGTGATATTTTGAATATTAGTCGTCGCTGCATTCAAGTATTTCATTCATAAATTCCTCACAGTATACATGGACGATTGGACAATATATGGCCTAGTTAAAGACCATGTTTCAAATCTAAGGTTGATGCTGGAGAGATGTTGACAACACCAAATTTCACTAAACTTGAAGAAGTGCATCTTCTATGCTCCATTTGGGATTCTGTTAGGACATATTGTATGCAAAGAAGGGATGCTAGTTGACCCAACGAAGATTGCAATAATTGTCGACTTGCCGCCACCGATGACAGTAAAGAAATTAAGGGCGACATTAGGACATACTGGGTATTACAAAAAATTTATCAAGGGATATGTTGTGATCACGACACCAATGGAAAAATTGTTAAAACATTATGCTAAGTTCGAGTGGAATGACGAGTGCCAGAAGAGCCTCGATATACTGAAAACAAAGATGGTTGCAACACCAATATTAGTCTTTGCCGATTGGAAAAAAGAATTCCATCTTCATGTGGACGCGTCGTTAGTTGCACTAGGCATGATATTGGCCCAGCCAGGAGAAGGAGCGATGGATCATCCAATCGCATTCGCAAGTAGAAAGTTGTCCATTGTAAAGAAAAACTATGCGACGATAGAAAGGGAAGAGCTATAAATGGCCTATGCGCTACAAAAATTCTGGCACTACCTACTTGGAAGACATTTCAAGATGTTCACTGAGCATTCTGCATTGAAATACTTGATCAGTAAGCCTGTGTTGGGGGGGGGGATCTATCACTGGTTATTTTTATTCCAAGAATTCAACTTTGAGATCATTTTCAAACCAGGATGATTGAATGCAGGACCCGGCCACCTATCCTGGATTGAGTCAGGGGAAGAACCAAGAAGCATTGAAGAGGGCTTACCATATTTGCAACTATTCCGAATTGGAATGGTCGATGACCAATACGAGCAAATAATTCAGTTCTTGACGATAGGACATCCACTTGAAGAATTCACTACCAGTCAAAAAAAGCAGCTAGTTTTGAGGGATGCTGACTTTTATCCAATTCCAGGGAAACTCTACAAAATGGGACCAGATGAAATCCTTCGTCGATACATCCTTTCGCATGAACAAAAAAGGATATTAGCAGAATCTCATGATCGGATCAAAGGAGGACACTATGGAGGGCACTCCACTGCTAGAAATATAATTCGAGCTGGACTATGGTGGACGACGGTGCATGGAGATACTGCAGACTATGCAAAAATCTGTGACGTATGCCAAAGAAAAGGAAAACCATGGCGAAGGGATGAAATGCCACTAGTACCTCAATTAACACTACAAGCTTTTGAAAAATGGGAGGTCGACTTCGTAGGACCTATCAACCCACCAGGAAAAAGAAAAGGGTCGCGATATATAATTACTGCGAATGATTATTTGACACGATGGGATGAAGCTGCACCAGTAAAGGATTGCACGGCTGCGACAGCAGCAAAATTTCTCTTTGATAATGTGGTCACCAGATTTGGGTGCCCAAAGATACTAATGAGAGACCAAGGCACTCATTTCGTCAACCAAACTATCAAGGCAATGACGGAAGAATTCCAAATTCAGAATCGAAGGAGTACCCCATATCACCCACAGGAAAATGGTGTGGTGGATGAATTAAACAAGTTATTGGAGCATTCACTCACAAAGGTGTGTAACACAAACCACAATGACTAGGATTTGAAGATTCCAGCGATACTCTAGGCCAACAGAACGACTTGTAAACAATTGACAGGCTAGACTCCATTCAAGTTAGTTTATGGACAAGAAGCAGTGATTCCAATGGAGTACATTGTCCCTAGTCTGCGCATCACATTAGCAATAGGAATGAGGGATGACAAAGCGATCGAAGAACGGTTGGCGCAATTGGTAAAGCTGGAGGAGGACAGGTTCATCGACGGATCCCATCAGTAGGTAGAAAAGGATCGACAGAAATATTGGCATGATCACCACATTAAGGTGAAACACTTCCAGCGGGGAGATATGGTGCTACTGTATGACAGTAAGTTTGTAAAGCACCCAGGTAAGCTGCAGATGCATTGGTTGGGTCCCTATATCATAAATTTTATTATTGACGGAGGTGCAGTGTAGTTACAAAGGTTATATGGGACATTGTTGACAAGTCTAGTGAATGGAAGCTGGTTGAATCCCTATTGCCATAGTCATGCACATAGCGACTGAAACAAAGATCACGGAAATGGAAAATAAAAAAGAAAAAAAATGATGAAACAATGATGATTAAAAGTTGGAGATATGTTGACCACATTGGGTAAGTGACAAGGAAAGACACTTGTTGAATTTTAGCATGCGGGAGTCAAATCATATCATAATTACAGCATTTAAAGCACCGACAGAAGGCAGCGGAGATCTATGATGACACACTTGATTACAGAATTTGGTAAATCGGTGAAAGATTCGATGAATGTCTCATCAAGGACAACAATATGGATGGGGAATGAGCAAGTTAAGTTATAAATACCCAAAGAGGATGGAGAGATCGAATCATTAAGTCCTATGCGCATTACGGGGTGAGCGTCATTGAGCTAAATGCGCGATTCTAAGAAAGTTGCAGAATAAAGAAGTGAGATTAGAGGGTTGCGATGGTGCATTTTGTTTCTAGCGGAAGCACCCAAGGTGCATTAAGGGAGAGGATGACTAGTTTTCATGAGAAAATGACAGATGCGGATGCGCAAACAACTAGAAAGAATAGAGGTGAAGTCTCCCCCAATATATCTAAGCGAATTTCAGTTGTTAGAAGAAAAGCAAGCCTTTCGAACGCAGAAGCACTAACAATAAGGGAACTTAGGGCCCAGGGAAGGATGATAAAATTCATGAAACTAATGTGCAAGAAGAAAATTGGTCGGCACAATGCCCAGCGAAGGATGATAAAATTCGTGAAACCGATGTGTTGGAAGTAGAGTCATCGACACAATGCCCAATGAAGGATGATCAAATTGGTGAAAAAGAGCCATAGTAGAGATGTCAAGTTGAGGTGGCTCGAGGGTGAGCCACAAGTTTTTGTTGGGGGCCTATTGTCACGAGGTTAGAGCGCAAGAGATGCAGAGCCGACAGCAAAAAAGGGGTCATCAATGAAGGAAAAGGAAAATTTGCTAAGGATAAGGAGCCGACAGAAGCGAAATTATTGGTCCAATCTAGTTAGAAAGGGTCGTTTGGACCAGTTTTTTAATGACCATAAGTGTCTATAATAAGAAACACAATTGTAAGCATAGGGAATTATAGTGATATCATTCGATCAAGTCTAATGTATTGTGTCTTCCTTTGGTAAACTTTTCTCTGAGTATATGGATTTGCGCTAAGTCTCTTTGAACTGTTTTCTGTGAAGTTTATCCCGCAGTTCGCGAGATGAGTTAATGCATGAGGATTTTTTGTTCTGTCTCAATTCTGTGTTTTCTATTTTTATCACCATGTTGTGAATGATGAATGATATCTTAATGATGTGATCTGATGTTTTGTTTCTCTGTCGATTGATCAATAATGTTAGTTGATGCGAATGTCGATTACATATTTGAATTGTTAATATAATGCGAATATGAATCTCTGGTTTTTGTAGCAACCGAGTGTGAATTAATGGATGTCTTCTCCCAACTACGAAAAATTGGTTCCTGCAGCCCCCCTTAGACATCTCGGGTGAGACCTAACTCGCTTTGTGGTTGTTGTTGGAAAGGGTAAAACCTTTCTAGGACGATGCTTAAGGGTGTCTGGTCAAGGTTTGTTGACAATAGTGCATATAGATAGATATTATTACAATCTTCTTCATATTATTTTACATAATTTTAACTGCTTCATCATTCATTGTTTATTTCAAACAAAAATAAACATAACAAATTTCCATCTATAACATGCGTTTTAACAAATTTCTCAAGTTCTAGAAAGTAATAATATAAGTAAAAAGAGAAGAGTAAGAGCTCCCCCTCTTTATCTGATCCAATCTGGAGTCCCACATTTGTGGCTTTTCCACTCCTTAGACTCTTATCTATAGAATGAAAGTGCTCAACCTGCATCTAATAGAGGGATTCATTACTAGTGGAACATGGTTACCACCGATTCCACATAATCGCCTCCAATAACAGAGTTTCAGAACTGACTACAACCAATTCTTTTTTTTAGCATGCAAGTGTTCAACTTGCACAGTCTCCATATTAAGTCTTTAACATGCAAGGGATCGACTTGCATAATTACCATCTTCATTTAGAGGAAAACAAATCCTCACAAAAGTACCTTAGGCATCTTGACATCAATTCCCGTAATTCGGCATAGCCATGGATCAACCCTTTTGGAAACCATGACATCAACGTTGATACCATACTACATTATATATAGATAGATAGATAGATAGATAGATAGATAGATAGATAGATAGATATTATTAGCTTCATTCATTAGACCGAGCGCCTCCCTCCCCCTCTAGATTTTGTTAGTAGGTGATACTTTTGATTAATTTATTATTCTTTATTACTTTTTTATACTATTTCAACCTTTATTGTAGAACCAACTTGCAAAATATTTTGCTTCTTTAGAGGAGACACATCCTCAATGCAGGGGCTCGGCTATGCATAATTTTTAGTTAGAGGAGACACATCCTCAATGCAAGTAGCTGAGGAGAACTCATCCTCAGATTTGCATAGTGTTGGGCCCGGCCCAAGGGGGTGAAATTTTGAACACATTAAGTTTTGGGAACTGCAAAGCTAAGCATAGCATGGAGGGAGACTTTTTGTGAAAATCATTTTTTTGGAATCTACGAGGATAAGCGCAGCACAGTTTGTGTATGCTGCAAAGTTGAGCACACTGCAGTGTCGGAAGCACTGTAAATTCAGTGATTTAAGGATTACAATGCCACGATGTGCCACGTCGATGGAGATCCAGCTAAGTAGAGCGTTGGATGGATGATGGCAGTTATTTCGGTTAGGTCACAAGAGACCTATTTTTAGCAAAGATTGCCTATAAAATACCAAGCAGTGGGTAGGTGCAGATCAAGATAGACAACTAGTCACACAAACAAAGAACTACTAGTTGAACCAATTGTCAAAGACCGTGAAATAAGGAACATCTTGGTAGAAGCAAGCTATTGGCGTGCATGACAGGGGAGCAAATAGAAACGTGTCTACACAGAGGATAGCCACAACTGAAGATCCGCTACCAAACACCAGTAGTCTGGTTTTGGGAAACCTTGACAGTTTTGTAAACCAAAGGGTTTTTACTTCGTAATGTAAAGACATGACCTACGGGCATGATATATATAAGGAATTTTTGTATGGGAAAGGGTTACACTTTTTGTATTTGGGTATATTGAATACTGTTAGAATATTTGAGCAAGAATCCATTGTAAAGGCTCTGTAGCTGAGTGCGCAGAGACCTAATTTTGAGGAAGAAGTAGGTCTGCAGCTAAGTGCATAGACGAAGAACTGTTGTACCCTTTCCTAAGATAATAAAACAACAATTCTTATGGACGTAGCTTCCCATCCGGGGGAGTGAACCACGTTAAATCTTGTGTTATGTGATTGCTTTGTATGGTTGCTATTATTCAGTTCCTTGAATTATTTACAGTATGAATGCTTGAAATTATAGTTATCTGATATGTGTTTACTTTTATTTGTATTCTCCGTGGAAGGGATGGAATAAGATGTTAGGTAGCTCATATATGGATGAATGTTGATGATTAGTATCTCTAAGTATTTGGATGCATGAACTTGTTAAATAATCATAGAGTTAATAATAAGGAGTTGAGTGCTGCATCAGGGTGCGTAGCATTGCACAAATCATTCCATTACATATGTTTGAAATTGGTCTAAGTGTGGATGAATGATTAAGATTGTTAAGCAAGATTGATTAGTTTGATTAAGTCTTGCAGTGAATGCGCGGTCTGGTTGACGCGTCGATCCTTGATAAGAGTTGCACTGTCTCACCACGGTAGCCTAGCAGTATCGCGCAGCCCCATTGATGCAAAGTATAATACTTCGCACAGCCCCTTTCCCATAGTGTGGAAGCTCCATACCACGCTGCGCATCAGTCAGTTAAGCACTTGCATCACCAGGTTGTGGAAACCTGATTCCGCAACCACCCCCTCAACTTTGCCTCAGGTGAGACTTCAAACTACTCATAGTCTGTTGCCGAAAGGGCCAGTGAATAGGGGTTTTGTTGGTATTTTGTACCACGAAGTACCTAGGTCTAGATTGGAAACCTCTAGAATAGTATTGTGACCAACAAATGGTTCTATTTCCGCGCTAAGACTCAGTGATGCGATAATGAGTTTTGGAAAGTAATGTGCGAAGAAGAAAAAAAACTCCCATTAGGATCAGAAAGTTGGCAACCAGAACAAAAAGAGATATGGACTTGGCATGATAAGATCGAAAGACATTTTGCAAAGAAATAAAACAAACACCCATGTCTATCTGACGTAGAGTGGTTGAATAGATATTTGTGGAGGGACATCCACGAGATTTTATGGGTGTTGTTTCCAAACAAATTACACAAGTGGATATTGCACCTAGTAGAAAGAAAGAATTGTTCTCAAGGAGGAGTACCTACAGAGTGGAGTCCAGAGCTTATTGAACAACTCAAAGCAATAGACATCCCACTATCACGAGCAGTCAACTTTTGGGTTGATATCATACTTGAAGGATTTGTGACTGAGTTTGCTATAGACACACTGAAATCCTACAACCAAGCTAAAGCATACTTTTTTGAAGGATTCAGAGGTAAGTTTCTGAACAATCTCAGTTTATACATTAAAATGCTTTTAGCTGAGAAAGGTGTTTTAAGAATGCAGTAATAGATTTGAATCTGTCATGGTAGAAAACACATACATTGATTCTGACGAAGAAAACCATACTTTCCGAAGTGGAAAGAGATATAAGCTAACTAATGAAAAGAAACCTAAAGGATCTAGAAACCACATAGATACCGCAATTCCATGTGACCTCAATAATTAGAACACATGGTTATCATCCACAATCCAATGTATTGCACCGCAGAATCCGCCGGGTGTTAATACCGTGCCTCCCCTATCTCAGATTTCAGCAGTCCAGGACCCACCCGCGATAAGTGTCATGCAGCAGATCCCACCGATCATCAATAATAATAGCACAACAAGAGAAAGTGCTCAGACCAATACGACTGAGACCATTCTACAGAATATTATCCCTAGCACAACCCAGTAGCCTGCATCAACTTTCGTTGCAGGGAACCCATCACAGAACCGTCCACAATTCGGAAGGAGGATTGTTGATAACAATATCAAGATGTCGATATTCAAAGGAATGGGTATAGAAGACTTGTTGTTGCTACAACATCCCCCCAATTTTTTTGAAAACATTGGGGCCCCTCCTTTTGTTTTTGAGAGGAAGTTTTCCTAAGAATATATGAGCATCATGGTCTTTCCTTACTTAGTTTTTTCCTAAAGAAAGGTCTTTTTACTTGCCTTACTCTTTGAGTTTTTTCCTCTTTTTGGCTAAGTAAAACTCAAGATCCTAAGTCGAAACGGCGGAAGTTTTGAGCTAACTTTTCCAAAATGCAGGAAGGGTTGGTCCAAACCTTCCGAAGCGGCCGAAGAAAATGACTAAGTCTGCTCGCGGTAGAAGTATTTCACTAAGTTTCTCTACAATGGCGGGAGAATTCGTCTAACTCTTCTGCAAGCGATCGGATATTTACGAATAAGTCTTTTTGCGGGAAGACTCATCTATCTCTCCCAAAGTAGCGAAGGATTTCAAATAACTCTCCCATGAAGGCCGATGTGTAGCGTCACGCTTTCCTTTCACGGAAAAGTTCGGACAATTCTTCCGCAATGGCAGCCAAACTCAGACTTTCTTTCCGCAGGAGATTGAAACCCTTAACCAAGTCCTTCCGATTTCTGGCGGTCGCATTTATTAAATAAAAGGTCGATTGGACCCATCCATACACTGCATTAACCCTGTTTTAATGGCTTGCAACCACCCTCATAATGGCTCGCACGTACTGGTTTTATTTAAATAGGGTGAACCCCATTTGTTTTTTCATTATTTCCATTGATCAAGAGTGCCCATTCTGTTCTTGTCCAAGTTCGCAAGCACCTACTACGGGCTCACTATTTCTGCCAAGTTATCAATGCGCACTTGCAATCATATTTCAAGCAAGTAAGTACCCTGCCAAGCCTCTTGTACTAGATTTTGTGGTTAAGAGAAATGTTAGGTGCATGGTTCTTTTTCTTTTCCTTATCCACGTCAAGATGTTTAGTTCAATTACGGATGAAGCAGCTCATGCCTTGTTACGGTGAACATGGACTCTCACGGGATCCCAAACACCCGTTAAGCCGTCAATTTGTAATCTCCAAGCTAGCCCATCTACCCTCACGTAAAGAGCATCGTTTTTCCTACCCATTTGTGAAAGTTTACGCTATTTTTGTGCCATGGAATATAGAACTCATAATCGCTTGGATTTTACGGTTTTATGAAATGCATGCCCCTTATTTCTTTTTGGCAATATAGTGTCCTATTGAAACATTTTTTGGTTTTACACAAGGGTTGTGAAATAGCATATATAGATGTTTGAACTAGAAAAGAAGATCCATTTTAAGCCTCATGAATAAAATGATAATCACTGACATTGCATCGTATGCCTACAGTATTTTCAAAAATGGCCAAATGTGGCAAGAGAAAGTCAAATACAACTGAGGAAAGCACAAGAGTATAAACTACATTCCAGGATACCAAATGCATCACGGACGTGCTCCCAGAAGTAAACTGGGGAGATGTATACCTTATGATAAGAGATCAGGACATCCCTGAAGCTCTTCTTGAGGAAGAATATTTATATCAAAACATCAGAAACTCTTGTATATCCAAGGTGGCCACACGTCCAGAGCTCTTCGCATGCTTGGAAGTAATCAGATTGATTTTGCAGCATGCAAACACCGAAACAAGAGTTATAGCAGATAGCAAAGGAAAGGATTTTGCCTCATTTCACCCATCCTATATCTCAATGGCTTACAAGTTTCCCAAATCCCAGCAATGGCTTGACGATGCATGGTTGGAAGAAATCCAGATGGATAACCTAGAGATGGCAAGGAAATTGTTAATTTCGAGCAAACAAATCAGGAAAAAGGATAGTCAGGAGTATGAGGTTCTGAATCTGAGGCCCCCTTTCAGATTGATCACTCTCATGTTGAGTAGAATCTTTGGAAGACCCGATGGGACGATGTTCATGCTGCAATGGGTTCCCATCATACACTATGTAGCTTTCATAGGGACAATTTTCAACTAGGCTAATATCCTCTCAGACAGCTTGTCATCAGCAATAATGGCTGCACGAGAAGGGTTAGTGGAGAAAAGGACATAATGTTATATGGCATCTTACTTGATAGATTGCATTGTGGAGAAATGCCCCTTCCCCAAGTTAGGATGCACATGGAACTCAACAGATAGCTCAGTGTTCATCACCTACAAAATCTTTTGGGCTCAGAATTACAAAAGGCATTACAAACTCATCTGTGAGGAGTTTATCATGCCCCTATATGAATTAATGTTTAGTGAAGAACCCAGCTACCTATCTGAGAACGCCACGGAAGTTTTGGAGAAATATGGTGATTTCTATTTTTCACTAGAAGGTACCTAAATAAGAATGTACGGAGGCTCCAACACCCCGTATATCCTACCGAGATATGCTATAGATTATATAGTTCATAAGGAGACAGTGAGGCAAATGTTCATTGATGGGATTGGCAGCACCTTAAACAAAGCAAAGAAGGATACTTTCCCGCCTTTACCTTTCTATGTTGGGGTCTACAAGTTCTCAGGAATTGCAATGGTAGAATATTTTGTCACAGAGTTGAAGAGCTTTCATTTTGGTCAAGAGATTTTTCACATAAATGATCGACAAGGCAAAGCTGCCCAACATTGCAAAGAAATATCCACTCCATTTGAATACGCTAACTATTATGATCAGGATTGGGAAGCATATAGAGGAGTTAGCAATATGACTGAGCTACGGATTTGTCAACTAAGCAAAGGAGGAGCCAGCTTGAGCTCTAACGTTGTGGAGAAATTAAGTCAGCAGCGAGAAAAGGGTACTACTGAGGACCTCTCGAAATAAGATCAAAGGTTCCAGGAACAAGCCAAGAAAATCCAAAAGGATAAACTCCAAGAAGAAGAGACTTTAAGAGGCCAAGCAGCTGAAGCTGAAGCAATGAGGATTCAAGAAGAAGAGACGATCAAATTGGAAAGAAATGCGAAGCAAGAGGAAGAGGACAAAATGAGACAAGAGCAAGAGGAAGAAGCACAAAGGAAAGAAGAAGAAGAAAAGAAATCCAAAGAAGATACTAACCCCAAAAGCCCAAACATGCATAACTTAGCAATGGGTTCCCCCATAAGGGACCTCCCCATTGTCCCTTTCACACCCTCCAAGAATAGCACAGTTTCCCAATGGGATAAGTTCACCTATAACAAAAAGAGGAAATCCATTGTTAAAGAAATAGTGACTAGGATGAAGAGGCCTTTTCAACCAGATATCATCACCAGACACAAAACCACAGTCATGCAAGGTACCCAACATGACCCCCAACTCATGGAATCTATTTCTATGTCCGTTGTTCTAGCAACCACTGACAATGTCAATATATTAACGAACAAGTTTGAATCGGAGAAGTACAGAGCTAACCATCTACAGGAAACTCTGGTTAAAGAGCAGAATTATGCAAATTTGATGGTTGATAAATGTGACACCCTGGTGGAAGAAAAGGAAGAAAATAACAGAAGGCTTCAGCATCTAGAAGTTGAAAAGAGAGTTTTGGTGATACAGATGAGAACTCTGGAGAAGGAGAAAAAATCTCTAGAAAGTCACAACCTCTGGTTAGATTCAGAGAAGTTTGATACTGCTCAACAGATGGATGATCTGAAAGAGAGTGTAGAGAAGCTGGAAGATAAGGAGGAGATACTGGAGTATCAATTACAACTCGCAACCAGCAAGGTTGGAGACTTGGGACCTTTTCATGAGCAGGCTTGTGAAATTATGAGGAAGACATACGATATCTAGGGACTCATGACGGAGGAGGTCTGCAAGTTAAAGCAAGTGGTGGTCAAGATCAAAGAAATAAATGTTGTCACCACTAGACGTAGGAGGAAGTACACACGTATTGTTGAGGACATAAGGAGGCAAATGGAATGGAGGGAGGAAAGGTTAGGATTCCCAAAAGGACTCCCTCTTAAGTCCATCGCCCGTTTCAAAGAAGATATCTGCCTCTTGGGGTTTTGCCAGGATTATGGAGTAAAGTTGAACAAAGTGGCCTTGGCCACACTTGAATGGTGTGGGAATTTGTATATGAAAATACAAACCACCCATGAAGAATGCCAAGTGAAAATACCTCAAACTATAGAGGAGTTCCTAGACAAAGCCCAACACTTGTCTGATCTAAAGAATGGGTTAACTGCTGAAACAGATTATGTAAGGAAGATAGATGTTCTGACCACTAAAGATCTGCATGATTGGATCAGCCAAGCAGCAATCCGCACACATCTCCTAATTGAAAGTCTCCAAGCTACAATGATAGAAGTCACTAATCAAGAATAAGAACTGGCCAAGCATGAGGTTTCACTGAAAACCATTTTTCCCCTGGATGCAAACAATATCATAAAAGAAACCGGGGTCTAGGTGAAGTATATAGCAGAGACTGACAGTATGCTAGCAGCTGGAATACAGCAAGATACAGCAGGAGAAGTAGGAACATCCACTTCAATGGTAACACCAGTAGTTCAAGCCCCAGCAGGAGTATCAGCCTCAACAGAAGCGCCAAGTCAGCAAAAGGCATCAATTAATGAATAGTCTATTTCTGCCTCACTCTATGGGTCTGCGACCAGCACCTATTCTTCAATTTTCCTATGTATTAATTATTAAATGACATGTGGCCCTCAATAACGTCCATTTTGTAATATTTTGGGTTTTATTCTCTTTTTTTGATATGGTCACTACAAGAAAAATTAGAGGAATATAAACAGTTAGGTTTAGGTGGCAGCTCTTGGAGCATTTTGTAAAGCTATATATAGAATAGGACTTTTTGCAGTTGAAAGGACATTTTTGTCTTGTATGTGAAGTATTTCTGCTACATGAATAAGAAAATCGTTTGGGCCTATGGAATCCTACACAACACTTTGCTTGGGATGGTGTTGGATAATTGTTGAACTATTTCTGCATCTTTCATACATTTCCTGTGAAATCTTTCTTGGCTATTGTGAATTAATTCTCTTCTATGAATGGTTCCATTTCCTTTGCAAAATTTTTGTTTTAAGTGGGTAATAGAATGTTTGTCTATATCAGAGCTATCTTTGATAATCTTTATTTTCTATTGTAAATGCTTCTTTCCAATTTAGCAGCTATCTGTGAAGTTCTTGGGCGTATTTCCAGTTTATTACTCACTCTTTAAATTTGCTCCTTATAAGGATAGTGTAATTTAGATTTAATTAGCTTAAGATAGATTTGTTTAACGTGTGCATTTAAATTAGGGCACATGCATATCATCTCAAACATAAAAAAATATATAAACGGTGGATCGGGCTGCAACCGGTGCAAAATAAACAAATCTTTTAAAACTTACACAGTAGCTGGACTGTTAACTGAATGGATTCCCTACACCAAATGGTGGGCAATCTAGTTGGGATCGCTTGCTGGGGAGAATCTTTTGCTGATTGATGCTACGATATTCAAGGCATCAACAGTTTTTGGCGCTAGAAGGAGGGCCACTAGTGCATGGCTAGCAGAAGAGACCCTTTTGTAAGAAATTTTTTCACTGAAAACCCACCTGAAACGGTTATCTTGGACATTCCAGATCTGGAATCAAGAAATCAAGAAAATCCTAATTCTAAGATAGAACAACAAGAAACATTGTATGCTGTCCCTTTTGAGGAAGTAAATCGCTTCAGGAGACATACCCGCTCCTACGTTAGAAGTCTTGGAGGACTAACCACAGTTCCTCTATTACCCAGAATCAAAGCTCCTCAAAAAAATCCTCAATGTACAAGGGATTCCATTCTCATTCAAAGTCTAGAAGAATTATTAGATTTATCTCTAGAAGAAATCCCTAAACCTTTTGACGAAGTTAGACCTGAGACTCCCACGAATCCAGAATAGCAGCACACTCCAAGACATACTCCTCTTAATTCACCACCGCATTCACCACCGTGTTCTCCACCAAGAGTCATGGTTGTACCTGCATGGAGAGCCAGGGGAGC
The DNA here is from genome assembly GCA_027924585.1 of Larix kaempferi. Classification (NCBI taxonomy): domain Eukaryota; kingdom Viridiplantae; phylum Streptophyta; class Pinopsida; order Pinales; family Pinaceae; genus Larix; species Larix kaempferi. The sequence goes on along the minus strand of BSBM01000592.1, from coordinate 1,720,717 downwards.
ATTAAATGTAGTCGGACCATTCCATGATTTTCCAAAAAACCTAGAAAAGGTTTTACCTAAGTATGACCCTAGCAAAGGAATTTCTGCAGAAGATCACCTTAAAAGTTTTTATTTAGCTTTAAATCTTCTAAATGTGGAATACGAAGATGTGGTTTGTTTCCTCTTTCCTTATACTTTTGAACCCAAAGTATCTTCCTGGTATTTTAGTCTGCAGGCTGGTTCGATAACAAGTTGGGAAGATTTTGAGAATTGTTTTCTTAAAAAGTATGGCAATCAGAAAAATGTAGCTACTCTTATGAAAGAGTTGTTGTCTATGAGAATGGAAAAGAATGAGAAAGTTCAATAGTTTAACCAAAGGTTCACGACATTATTAAATAATTTTAGTGATGCAACAAAGCCTATTGAGGAATGCTTAGTAGAATACTATACAACAACTCTTAAATCCCCGCTGGCAATGTTCGTCAAGAGAACAAAAAAACCTACCCTGACAAAAAATTTCAAAGAAGCCAAGAAAGTACAAGAGGAGGCTGACAGCATCTCCAAACATGCTCTCGGTGTAGAGACCAATCTAGCAGCTATTAAGAAACCTTTTATGTTAACTAGGGATAAAGGGGAACCCGCTGGAGATTTAGAAAATGTCATAAAAATGATGCAGAAGCTCTCCAATAAAATTGTGGATCTAGAAAAGGATAAGGCAACAAGTTCTTCAATGCCACCTTTCAAGCCTTTCTATAAAAGGAAAGAAGAAAATGGACAGTCAACCCCACCAGTAAACAATTCTGCTATACTAAATTTAAATGAAATAGGTATGGACCACTTCTGCACGTTCCATCAAGAACAACACTCAGAGAAAAGCTATCCACAATGTATCAATTTGATGAGCTTAGTAATGAACCAAATGTTAGATGCACAAACGCTTGAGCAGACGAACCCCCAACAAGAACCAATTCTTGAGAGTGAAGAACCTGCTCCCGACACTACGATGATCCTTTGGGACTGGACTCCTACCCAAGAGCCATCTTGCAAAGATTTCGTAGATGAAGTGCAAACAGCATCTATCAACATCACTACTAGAAGTAAAGGCCCAGTGCCCAATTCGACAATAGAAGCACCTAAAGCAAGATATAATCAAATACTAAAGCGGCACATAACTATCATTCCCCCCCAACCTAAGACAAACTCGGCAGTTGCTCCTACGGTGACTAAAGGACCAAATTCAGAAATAATCAAACAACCACAAGTTTCTTCAAACAAAACAGAAAATCAATCGAAGATTTCAAAGGAATGTGATATGAGCTATGATATAATTGAGGATATTAAGAAAACAAAAGCAAACATTTCCATTTTTTATATGTGTAGCTTACCGCAACAGAGGAAGAGATTGATGGAGGCCTTTGATCCACAAACGAGCACCTCATTAGAAAACACTAATGAGAACCCGAAAATTTATGAAGCAAGTATTGGTGGAAAATTGAAATCTCAAACTCTTCCTTTTCTCTTAACCTTTGAGATTTTTAATCATAATGTGCATAATTGTTTGGTAGACTCGGGTGCCAGTTCGAATGTCATGCCTTTGTCAATTTGCAAAAGGATTAATGGACAGCCAATCCCATCCCCATCTCAAATCATTCAATTAGATAGAACTGCTGTCAAGGTTATTGGTGAACTGAAAGATGTACTTATTAGGTTGTCATCCAATCCTAGAGTATGTCAATTCATTGACATAATGGTGGTCGATATCCCTGAGGCATATGGTTTAATTTTGAGTAGGGGCTGGTCTACGAAACTGAATGGTTATTTTGCAATGGATTGGTCTCATTTGTGGCTGCCCTATCAAAATAGGCAAAACCAAATCAAGATATTAAGAGAGCCACACATGAAAGAAAATGTTACTCAGCTAGAGGGAAAAAATGAAGCTGTAGCTTTTTCGTCTTCAGTTTTAGGAAATTACTTCTTGGAAATCGAACCCGGGAATTACCAATCAGAAGAGGTTAGCCATTTTTCAGACAAACAGCCCGATCTCCTTTATTTTTCACAGGCTGATGATAATGATTGTAACATAGTAAACCTAGTTATTAATTTAGACAGTAATAAAACTAACTTTGTTAAAGAAGAAAGTATTTTCTGGATCCTTTACTTTGATGGCTCCAAGACTCAGGAAGGATCCGGAGCCGGTTGCATTTTAATTGATCCTGATGGAAACAAACATTTTTTATCATGTAGATTAGAATTTTAGTGTACTAATAATACCACAGAATATGAAGCTCTCATTCATGGGTTAAAGAAATCCATTGGTCTTAATGTCAAGTTTTTGAAAGTCTTTGGTGATTCTGAAATTGTTGTTAGGAAAATAAGAAATACGATTCATTGTCTTTCACCACACTTAAAAGGTTATCAAGCTGAGGTTTGGGATTTAGTTTCATGTTTTGATGCTTTCAATATTAATTCTATTCCTAGGTTGAAGAATGGCGTAGCTGATTTGTTAGCAACCTCTGCTTCCAGATTAGTTCCCACTAATAACAAATGCTCCATTGAATTAATTTCCAGGCCCTCTGTTCTGGATAACATCACAAATCTCAGAGTATTTGATGATGATGATCAGATCATTGATTTCTTAACAAATGAAGATGTCTTCCAAGAGGCTGTAATAGATGAGACCCAGCATGATCTAGATTTACAGAATGAATATGATGCTAAAGGAAACTTCATGCCCAAAGGCGTAAGGACCCTTGAAACATTATTTGATTTACAGAGCAACTTCAGAAGACCTATAAATGTTAAAACTCATAGCTCATCCACGCAACATGAGTTAATAAATCTGGGCACGAAAGCTGAACCGAAATATATTAATCTTGGTAAATGTTGCACACCGGGCAAGAGAAGTAGATTCATAAAATTGTTCCATCAATATAAAGATGTGTTCGCTTGGACCTATGACGATCTGAAAACATACGATACCCGCATCATTCAACACATAATACCAATGAAGGAAGGTGTCAAACCTTTTCAGCAACAGTTAAGAAGGATGCATCCGACACTCGAGCCTCTAATACAAAAAGAGTTAAAAAAATTGTTGGATGCCAAGATTATTTTTAAAGTCCAACATTCTGAATGGGTGGCTAATTTAGTTCTCGTGCGGAAGAAATCAGGGGAGATCAGACTGTTTGTATATTTTCGGAACTTAAAAAGAGCTTCAAATAAAGACAATTACCCAGTGCCCCCAATGGAACAAATCTTGCAGATGGTGTCAGGGTTAGAAATTTTCTCTCTACTAGATGGTTTCTCTGTTTACAACCAAGTGCTAGTAGCAGAAGAGCATCGACTCAAAACCACTTTTCGTACGAAGTGGGGAACCTTCACATATCGAAGAATGCCTTTTGGCTTAATCAACGCAGGAGCCACTTTTCAGTGCGCCATGGACATTGCTTTTTGAGGATTAGGAGGTAAATGTGTTGTAGTCTAATTAGATGATGTGACAATTTTCTCAAAGAAAAGGGAAGACCATGTTTTTCACCTAAAGCAAATATTTGATCGTTGCAGAAAGTATGGTATCTCTTTAAACCCTAAGAAAAGTGTTTTCTTTGTTCTTGAAGGGAAACTTTTGGTTCATATCATTTCAAAGGAGGGGATATCGATAGATCAAGAGAGGGTACAAGCCATCGACAAGATTCCCATGCCCCACAGTAAAAGTTCTATGCAATCATTCATGGGTACCATAAATTTTGTTTGAAGGTTCGTACCAGACTTCGCCTAGATCTTTAAACCTTTGCAACAAATGGTCAAGCATAGCGTACAATTTAAGTAGACAGAATTGGAAAAGGTTGCGTTTAGAGAAATCAAAGCTGCTATAGCCAAGGCGACTTCTTTAAGAAGTCCATATTTCGATAAAGATTTTATAATGTACACTTTTGCTTCTAATAACTCTCTCATAGCTGTGCTTACTCAAAAGGTGGAATCAGGAGATGAATACCCAATTTCTTTTATGAGCACTGGTCTACAGGGCGCTGAATTGAACTACCCCGTGGTGGATAAACAATTATATGCAGTTTTTAAAGTAGTAAAGCAGTTCAGGCCGTATATCCTAAAAAATAGAACTAAAGTCATAGTTCCTCATCTCGCTATCAGATCTCTTTTCGTTTAGAAAGAATTGGGAGAAAGAAGAGGAAACTGGGTCACTACACTTCAAGAGTATGACTTAGAATTCAAACCAGCCACTATTATCAAAGGTCAAGGTTTGTGCAAATTGCTTATTGAAAACCCAACTAATGAAGAGCTGGACTGGAGGAATGAAGCCGAACTGAACATGATTGATGTATGTCCAATTTTTACAGCTCCAAAGTCTTGGTACAGGGACCTAGTGCATTACTTATAGTCAAGTTACTTACCAGAACACTAGGGTCCAAAAGCAAAGGAGAGCCCTCTGTCTTAAATCAGCAGCTTATCAGATCATTGAAGGAGTACTCTTCAGAAAGAATTATGATGGTGTTTACCTTAGGTGTTTGAAAAGGGAAGATGTTGTTAAAGTAGTCAAAGAACTACACGATGGACCTGCTGGAGGACATTACTCCGGGGATACTACAGCCCACAAAATTCTCAAAGCAGGGTACTAATGGCATACCCTTTTCAGGAATGCTCATGCCTATGTCATAAATTGCGATGTATGTCCCAGAAGTGATGGAAAGCTACCTAAAGCAGTGGGTCCCTTGCAGCCAGTTATCATCACTGAACCATTTGAGCAATGGGGTATAGACATTATTGGAGAAATAAACCCAAACTCCTCGTTGCAGTATCAGTACATTCTGACTGCTATAGATTATTTTACAATATGGGAAAAAGCCATTCCCCTACGGAAAGCTAACGAGGATATGGTCAGCGACGTTTTGGAGGAAAACATCATAACCAGGTTTGGGGTTCCAATTTCTCTAGTTTTTGACAATGCACCTTATTTTTCATCAGTGAAGATAAATGAATTCATGTATGAAAGAGCAATTAAATTGCATTACTCAGCCAATTACTACCCTCAGGGGAATGGTTTAGCTGAGTCTACCAATAAAAATATCATCTGGATCCTTAAGAAAACTGTGATTTAAAACCAGAGGAGCTGGCACATAGCCCTCCCGAATGCTCTATGGGAAGATAAGGTCACTCCCAAGAATGCCTTGGGAGTTTCCCCTTTCACTTTGGTCTATGGTAAGGAAGCCATTCTCCCTTCGAATGTTTTACTCCCAACCTTATAGCTGTCCCAAGCTTCTCGAGGTTCCAACAGTCAAGCCCTCCAATCATGAATCGACACCCTGCTAAAACTTGACGAATCACGAAAAAGGCCAAAGACCAATTCCACCATCACTAAGACATAGTCAAAAGATGGTTTGATAAGAAAAAATATGGTACGAGGAACTTCAAAGTAGGTGACTTAGTTCTGAAGTGGGATCACCAACATGATGGTAAGGGGATGCACATGAAATTTCAACATTTATGGGTTGGACCTTACCAAATTTCTGAAAAGCTTGGCCCATTGACCTATAAATTGAAAGACCTACAAAGGGAAGAAGTAAATCTTCCTTTCAACGGCCTCGCCTTGAAACAATACTTTGCATGAGTCCTGGGTAGGCTCTTGTACATAAAAAAAACATTCTTTTCTATTTTGGTTTGTTTCTTTTGTTTTGTTTTATTTTAATTGCTTTGGTTATCCTTTAGATTGCTAGTTAGCTTAATTTGTTTTCTTTTATTTTGTTGTTTCTCTTTTGATTAAGTCTTTCATTTAAATAAATTCAAGCTCAATAGTGGTGTAGCTGAATGAATGAGACTCTAGAAAACTCAAAGGATGGTCACAAAGAAGCTCATTGATAAAGGGAATACATATTTGTAGCATTTCTTTCACTGATCGGTTTCCTAGAATGCAGTGATCCTCTTTTCTATTTGATCAAAATAACCCCTGTCAAGTAGCTAAGATATAGCATTTCCTTCTGACTATCTTAGGGCCCCATTCACTTCAACACTAATAGTTGTCTCAAGAAGTTAACTATGGCGGACCCATGGAGAGGAAGCATGTCTCACAAATATATGGTATTTAAATTGATCCCATGCTGAAAATAAAGCCAAAAGGCATATGTCAAAGAGTCTGGTTTCCCGAAATTCTCACCTCAATTAAAGCATGGCTGAGAAAATAAAAGAAACTTGTAAATCAAGGAAGCTGAAGGAAGTTGTTCAAATAAACCAACTAGCAAATTTCTTCTACATCCGTGAAGCATGAAATCAAATAAATCTTCTGCTTACACAAAATGACATTTTGGATTGAAGAACTTATGTCAAAATTTTGAAAGCAGGAGAAACTTATTTCTGGGAGGCTCAAAGCAGCTAAAAGTCGTGAATTAAAGAAACATCCAAAAGGATGTAAAAATCATGGGAATGAAGAACAAACGAATATGCCTGTGGGATATTGTCACGATCCTGTCGAGTCCTATACTAGTAAGCTTCTGGGAGACAGATTTTTAAAATAAACCCCACACTCTGACCCTTAGAGAGTTGTAAAGAAATCTAAGTCAAAGCTGCCTTTCCCTTTATCACCATTATGATAAGAGTGATCACTGCATTCTTCGAAGTTGAACTATGGAGACATTTGGTTCCATAGGTAGTCAACACTTTGTAAGTTTCCTGACCTTTAGATGAGTTTGTTTTAGAGATCTATGTTCATCAGTGAATCGCCAATTGTTGTTGCTACAACATACCCCCCAATTTTTTTGAAAATATTGGGGCCCCTCCTTTTGTTTTTGAGAGGAAGTTTTCCTAAGAATATCTGAGCATCATGGTCTTTCCTTACTTGGTTTTTTCCTGAAGAAAGGTCTTTTTACTTGCCTTACTCTTTGTTTTTTTTCCTCTTTTTGCCTAAGTAAAACTCAAGATCCTAAGCCAAAACAGCGGAAATTTTGAGCTAACTTTTCTGAAACACCGGAAGGGTTGGTCCAAACCTTCTGAAGCGGTAGAAGAAAAGGACTAAGTTTGCTTGCGATGGAAGTATTTCACTAAGTTTCTCCACAACAGCGGGAGAATTCGTCTAACGCTTCCGCAAGCGATCGAAAATTTACAAATAAGTCTTTTTGCGGGAAGACTTATCTATCTCTCCCAAAGTAGCGAAGGATTTCAAATAAATCTTCCATGAAAGCCAATGTGTAGCATCATGCTTTCCTTTCACAGAAAATTTTGGACAGTTCTTCCGCAACAGCGGCCAAACTCAGACTTTCTTTCCACAGGAGACCGAAACCCTTAACCAAGTCCTTCCGATTTCTGGCGGTCGCATTTATTAAAGAAAAGGTCGATTGGACCCATCCATACACTGCATTAATCCCATTTTAATGGCTTGCAACCACCCTCATAATGGCTCACACGAACCGGTTTTATTTAAATAGGGTGAACCCCATTTGGTTTTTCATTATTTCCATTGGTCAAGAGTGCCCATTCCATTCTCGTCCAAGTTCGCAAGCACCTGCTACGGGCTCGCTGTTTCCATCAAGTTATCAACGCCCACTTGCAATCATATTTCAAGCAAGTAAGTACCCTACCAAGCCACCCTGTACTAGATTTTGTGGTTAAGAGAAATGTTAGGTGCATGGTTCTTTTTCTTTTCCTTATCCACATCAAGATGTTTAGTTCAATTATGGTCGAAGCAAATCATGCCTTGTTACGGTGAACATGGAATCTCTTGGGATCCCGAACACCCGTTAAGCTATCAGTTTGTAATCTCCAAGCTAGCCCATCTACCCTCACGTAAAGAGCATTGTTTTTCCTACCCAGTTGTGAAACTTTATGCTATTTTTGCGCCATGGAATATAGAACTCATAATCACTTGGATTTTACGGTTTTATGAAATGCATGCCCCTTATTTCCTTTTGGCAATATAGTGTCCTATTGAAACATTTTTTTGGTTTTGCACAAGGGTTGTGAAATAGCATATATAGATGTTTGAACTAGAAAAGAAGAGCCATTTTAAGCCTCATGAATAAAATGATAATTGCTGACATTGCGTCGTATGCCTACAGGATTTTAAAAAATGGCCAAAGGTGGCAAAAAAAAGTCAAAGACAACTGAGGAAAGCACAAGAGTAGAAACTACATTCTAAGATACCAAATGCATCACAAGCGTGCTCCCAAAAGTAAACTGGGGAGACATATACCGTATGATAAAAGATCATGACTTCCCCGAAGATCTTCTTGAGGAAGAATATTTATATTAGAACATCAGAAACTCTTGTATATCCAAGGCGGCCACACGTCCAGAGCTCTTCCCATGCTCGGAAGTAATCGGATGGATTTTGCAGCATGCAAACACCAAAACAAGAGTTATAGGAGACAGCAAAGGAAAGGCTTGTGCCTCATTTCACCCATCCTATATCTCAATGGCTTACAAGTTTCCCAAAGCCCAGCAGTGGCTTGACGATGCATGGTTGGAAGAAATCCAGATGGATAACCTAGAGATGGTGAGGAAATTGTTAATTTCGGGCAAACAAATCAGGAAAAAGGATAGTCAGGAGTACGAGGTTCTGAATCTGAAGCCCCCTTTCAGATTGATCGCTGTCATGTTGAGTAGAATATTTGGAAGACTCGATGTGATGATGTTCATGCTACAATGGGTTCCCATCATACACTACATATCTTTCAAAGGGACAATTTTCAACAGGGCTGATATCCTCTCAAACAGCCTGTCATCAGCAATAATGGCTACACGAGAAGGGTTAGTGGAGAAAAGGGCAGAATGTTATATGGCATATTACTTGATAGATTGCATTATGGAAAAATGCCCCTTCCCCAAGTTAGGATGCACATGGAACTCGGAAGATAGCTCAGTGTTCATTACCTACAATATATATTGGGCTCAGAATTACAAAAGGAATTACAAACTCATCTGTGAGGATTTTATCATGCCCCTATATGAATTAATGTTTAATGAAGAACCCAGCTGCCTATCTGAGAACGCCATGGAAGTTTTGGAGAAATATGGTGATTTCTATTTTTCGCCAGAAGGTACCTATATAAGAATGTACGGAGGCTCCAAAGCCCCGTATATCCTACTAAGATATGCTACAGATTATATAGTTCACAAGGAGGTAGTGAGGCAAGTGTTCATTGATGGGATTGGTAGCACCTTATACAAAGAAAAGAAGGCTACTTTCCCTCCATTACCTTTCTATGTTGGGGCCTACAAGTTCTCAGGAATTGCAACGGTAGAAGATTTTGTCGCAAAGTTGAAGAGCTTTCATTTTGGGCAAGAGATTTTTCACAGAAATGATCGGCAAGGCAAAGCTGCCCAACATTGCAAAGAAATATCCACTCCATTTGAATACGCTAACTATTATGATCAAGATGAGGAAGTATATAGAGGAGTTAGCAATATGACTGAGCTACGGATTTTTCAACTAAGCAAAGGAGGAGCCAGCTCGAGCTCTAATGTTGTGGAGAGATTAGGTCAGCGGTGAGAAAAGGGCACTGCTGAGGCCCTCTAGAAAGAATATCAAAGGCTCCAGGAACAAGCCAAGAAAATCCAAAAGAATAAACTCCAAGAAGAAGAGACTTTAAGAGCCCAAGTAGCTAAAGCTGAAGCAACGAGGATTCAAGAAGAAGAGAGGATCAGATTGGAAAGAAATGCGAAGCAAGAGGAAGAGGATAAACTGAGACAAGAGCAAGAGGAAGAATCACAAAGGAAAGAAGAAGAAGAAAAGAAATCCAAAGAAGATACTAACCCCAAAAGCCCAAACATGCATAACTTAGCAATGGGTTCCCCCATAAGGGACCTCCCCATTGTCCCTTTCACACCCTCCAAGAATAGCACAGTGTCAAAATTGGATAAGTTCACTTATAACAAAAAGATGAAATCCATTGTTAAAGAAACGGTGACTAGGATGAAGAGGCCTTTTCAACTAGATATTGTCACCAGACACGAAACCACAGTCATGCAGGGTACCCAACGTGACCCCCAACTCATGGCATCTATTTCTGTGTCCGTTGTTCTAGCAACCGCTGACAATGTCAATATATTAATAGACAAGTTTGAATCAAAGAAGTACAGAGCTAACCATCTACAAGAAACTCTAGTTAAATAGCAGAATTATTCAAATTTGATGGTTGATAAATGTGACACCCTGGTGGAAGAAAAGGAAGAACTTAACAGAAAGCTTCAGCATCTAGAAGCTGAAAAGAGAGCTTTGGTGATACATATGAGAACTCTGGAGATGGAGAAAAAAGATCTAAAAAGTCACAACCTCCGGTTAGAGTCAGAGAAGTTTGATACAGCTCAACAGATGGATGATCTAAAAGAGAGTGTAGAGAAGCTGGAAGATAAGGAGGAGCTGCTGGAGTATCAATTACAACTCTCAACCAACAAGGTTGAATACTTGGGACCTTTTTCATGAGCAAGATTGTGAAATTATGAGGAAGACATACGATATCCAGGGACTCATGACAAAGGAGGTCTGCAAGTTAAAGCAAGTGGTGGTCAGGATAAAAGAAATAAATGTTGAGGCCACTAGACGTAGGAGGAAGTACACACGTATTGTTGAGGACATAAGGAGGAAAATGGAATGGAGGGAGGGAAGGTTAGGATTCCCAAAAGGAATCCCTCTTAAGTCCATCGTCGGTTTCAAAGCAGATATCCACCTCTTGGGGTTTTGCCAGGATTATGGATTAAAGTTGAACAAAGTGGCCTTAGCCACACTTGAACGGTGTGGGAATTTGTATATGAAAATACGAACAACCCATGAAGAATGCCAGGTGAAAATACCTCAGAATATAGAGGAGTTCCCAGAAAAATCCCAAGGCTTGTCTGATCTAAAGAACGGGTTAACTGCTAAAACAGATTATGTAAGGAAGATAGATGTTCTAACCACTGAATATCTGCATGATTGGATTGGCCAGGAAGCAATCCGCACACATATCCTAAGTGAAAGTCTCCAAGGTACAATGATAGAAGTCACTAATCAAGAAGAAGAACTGGCCAAGCATGAGGTTTCGCTGAAAACCATTCTTCCCCTGGATGCAAACAATATCATAAAAGAAACCGGGGTTTGGGTGAAGTATATAGCGGAGACTGACAGTATGCTAGCAGCTGGAATACAGAAAGCTACAGGAGGAGAATCAGGAACATCCACTTCAATGGAAACACCAGTAGTTCAAGCCCCAATGGGAGTATCAGCCTCAACAGAAGCGCCCAGTCAGCAAAAGGCATCAATTAATGAATAGTCTATTTCTACCTCACTCTATGGGTCTGCGACCAATATCTATTCTTCAGTTTTCCTATGTATTAATTATTAAATGACATGTGGCCCTCAATAACGTCAATTTTGTAATATTTTGGGTTTTATTCTCTTTTTGTGATATGGTCACTACAAGACAAATTAGAGGAATATAAACAGTTAGGGTTTAGGTGGCATCTCTTGGAGCATTTTGTAAAGCTATATATAGCTGAAGATGAGGAGAATAGGACTTTTTGCAGGTGAAAGGACATTTCTGTCTTGTATGTGAACTATTTCTGCTACATGAATAAGAAAATCGTTTTGGCCTATGGAAGCTTGCACAGCACTTTGCTTGGGATGGTGTTGGATAATTGCTGAACTATTTCTGCATCTTTCATACATTTCCTGTGAAATATTTCCTGGCTTTTGTGAATTAATTCTCTGTTATGAATGAGTTCATTTCCTATGCAAAATTTATGTGTTAAGTGGGTAATAGAATGTTTGTCTATACCAGAGCTATCTTTGATCATCTTTATTTTCTGTTGTAAATGCTTCTTTCCAATTTAATAGCTATGTGTGAAGTTCTTGGGCGCATTTCTAGTTTATTACTCACTCTTTAAATTTGCTCCTTATAAGGATAGTGTAATTTAGATTTAATTAGCTTAAGATAGATTTGTTTAATGCATGCATTTAAATTAGGGCACATGCATATCATCTCAAACATAAAAAATATATATATATAATCGGTGGATTGGGCCGCAACCGGTGCAAAATAAACAAATCTTTTAAAACTTACATGGTACCTAGACCGTTAACCAGATGGATTCCCTACACCAAACGGTGGGCGATCTAGTTGGGGTTGCTTACTGGGGAGAATCCGTTGCTGATTGATGCTGTGATATTTGAGGCATCAAAAAGACCCTGATCAACATTGGTTCCTTTGCGAAGCCGTATGGAGTGTAAAGCAAGTTCGGGATGACGTTGTGAAGAGAGTGCAGCTCATCACTACTTTTAGAGATAAAGCATTACACTAGTTTATGAAGTATTCCCAAGCATAACCGAGAACCTTAGCAGACATCAAAGCTGCGATGTTAGCAGAATTCAAGAAGCCGAAGTCAAAATCACAATGCATAACAGAGTTGAAAGAAATTAAACAGAAACATAGTGAATCGGTATGGGAATTTGACCAAAAATTTAAAACATTGTTGGACCAAGTGAGCTTTGTTATAGCTCTGCAATAGCACCAAGAGTGGTTCATTCCTGCGTTGTTGCCCCATATTAGACAACCACTGATGCAAAAAAAGTTTGTATCACAGGATGAGGCCTTGGATATCGCGATGAAGCTATAAGCTTCACCAATTGGAGAAAGTAGTTCTGGGATGTTACAGATCCAGAACCAGTTGACTACCTTGACACTAGAATTGCAAGGCATGAAGAATGGAAAGGAACATAGACATGAACAACGACATGAAGTTTTGTGCACAGGATGCAAAGAAGAGGGCCACACCAGAGAACATTGTCCCTTATTTCAAGATTATCCTAATAGTGGTGCAACAAACCCAATGAATATGAATCAAAACCAGGCACCATGGTGTGAAATTTGTAGAAGCAGAGGACACTGACCTGAGGACTGTTACCTGATACATAAATATGTAAAAACACCAAAAAACATATACTGTAATTTCTGTAATTCAGTTGGACATGATGAGTCCAACTGTTGTGCTTATGAACTAATGAATGAAATAAAGCGAGATATGGAAGCAATGAGAGGTGCTGGAATGTACCGCGTGCAGGAAGAAAATTAGCCAAAGCAAGAGAATACCCAATCCAATCAGGGTGGATATAGAGGCCGCAGAGGTGGATACCGAGGGAGAGTAAGAAATGTTGGCCCAGCTCAAGGGAGAGGTCGAGGCCAAGTAATCTGTTATAATTGTGGCCATCCAGGTCATGTATCTAGAGAATGTACTAATCCATACACCACATGCAACTACTGTAAATCATTTGATCATGTGATTGAAGACCGCCTCATACTTGAAGTAGAAATGCAAAAGTGGAGAAGGACAGAACCTCCAAACACTAACATTCAGTTGATTGCAGTAGAGAATAGACCTTCAGATCCAAGCGTAAATGCAGTAACGTGAAGTGGCACTAATATAGGAAGAGACAAAAGCACAAAAGCCTCCACTTATGGAACAACTGATGCTAAAAAGACCCCTAGAGAAATAGTAGGAGTTAGGAAATCTCCTGGAAAAGAACCTCCTTTGAACTTACAGAAAAATAAAGAAGTATTTGAAGAAGCACGAGACATGTTCAAACAACCACCACCTACTTCACCAAGAATCCAGCTGCACAGTGAAGTACCTCAGATACAAGACATGCCCCTAGCATATGATCAAACGCGCACTACACCAAATACACCCACTTTTGTTGCACAGTTCCTAAGGAGCTGCATCAAATTATTAAAGAACAAAGACACACTTATGGAATTTGAAAAACTTGTAAATCAATATGAATCACACAGTGAGAGGAGGACTTCCCATGGCGTAGTTCATAACATTAGGATTCTAAAAAGAACCGGGAGAGAAATGCGGTTCACTGCACAGATTGGAGACTACGAGATCGATGAGATCATCGTTGATCTTGGATCTGAAGTAAATGTCTTGACCAAGCAGACATGGTAGGCAATGGGGAAACCAAAGTTACAGTGGTCACCTATACAGTTAAGAATGGCTAATCAAGGCATATTTATACCCTTGGGGAGGTTACCCAACACCATTGTCGACATTGATGGAGTGCAAAGTTATGCAGACTTCGAAGTAATTGAAATTGTGGATGATAGAAATCCTTATCCAGCGCTTCTAGGTATCGATTGGGAAATGACAAACTCCACAATCATAAACCTGAAGACAATGAAAATGATATTTGAAGGCAATGACATAAGGGTCGTCGCACCGCTAGACCCTTCACAAGGGGAGCAATATGTTTAACCGATTCAAGAGGAGTACAGAGCTCAAGATATCGACTGTATCTATAAGATGACAACAAATGCCGCGGATTATACTCATCCTACTTCTGATGGAACGCTCAGTTGGAGCTACGATAGTTCTTGCATCTCAGACTCTGAAGCAGGATTAGAAAACTGGCAACATAGAATGCATGAAGTATCTGCCAGGAGATGTGCAAAAATTACAAAGTCACTCCATTGGATTGGAAAAAAGGTAAGTCCAATCCCCACTTATGATGGTACAGCTAACATCTATTCATTTATCAAATAATACACTATAGCAGTTGCAGATGAACATTGTGTCTTAGCATTAGACATGGAACTGCAAGAAACACCTGCCAAATGGTGGGCCATGCATAAAAAGACATTGACAACTTGGGAACAGTGCAGAATAAAACTACAGATCAGATTCGCTAATAAGGTCACACTACCATTTGAGAAATATAATGGTCAGATGGATCTAGGAGACCATATCGCAACTTGTGTAGAAGCTTGGAAGGAAATACCACAGACAGAATGGGTACATCTCTTTGTGCATACGTTGGAGGAGCCTATTCCAAAGAAATGGTATCTAGAAGAGGAGCTGCGCATAGGAACCGCGGATTGGTCTGTCCTCACTGCAACCTTCCAGAAGGATTTTAGTTTTGAAGATGACCATCTGACTATCCATGACGCGCTGTATTTGATCAAGCAAAATATATTTAGCCCACATCGCAAGGAGGAAAACATAACACTAGAAGATTTCTTTGAAACAAAAAATGTACTTGCGGGTCTATAACTAGATTGGATAGAACAGATAGAGATGGCCTTGGACTGCTACAACATAGCTGAAGAAGTTGGAGATAGTGACGAGGAGGACCCGCGCAACATAAAAATCCTAGAATCAGAAGGAGTACGCGAGGTAGAAGGACCTCCACTAGAAATTCCAGATATGAGTGGACCGGTTAAAACAAAGAAAATGAACATCGGCACCTATGAAGAGCTGAAGTTCGCAGCAATCGAAGAATATTGGGATGATAATACAATTGCAGAGATCGCGAGTATATTACAAGGATATCAAGAAGTATTCCCAACCAAGTTCACTGAGTGTTGGAGCATAGGCCGCAGCTATGGTAAAGCTGCGAATTTTGAGGAAAAAGCACAAGTATGGAAGGAAAGTGCTAAGGTTGAACAAGCACTAAGTTTTGGATAGAAGGAGACGGTGCGCAGTACGGTGCCAGATGGATATGCTCAATGAAGATCACGGACCGAAAATCGTGGAGCTCGCGTGCACGTCATAGAAGGATGAATGTGGCTGAATAGAAAGCTCAGCTACCATAATAAATAAAGCGACGGAGTAGAGGGCTCAGCTACCCTCATTTAAGGCTAAGTACAGAAGTTATGGTTGCTCGGATCAAGGAGGAGCAACGGACCAAAGCATTGAAGGCGAAGGACAAGGCACCCATACCCGCAATCTGCGCCGGAAGTCACGGAACCTGCAGGAAGCGGCGATGTGATTGCAAGCGGCGCCTACAGTACACCTAGCCATGTGCGTGGTTAGGGTTTTGGGGGATTACTGTTGGGAAAGGCCCACAGTTTTGTAAAGGTGTGACCGCCATGGCCACCTATATATATGTGTAATTACAAAGAATAGAAGTTAGTTAGTTAGTTAGTTGATTAGTAGTGAGTGGGTTAGTCAGTTAGCTAGTGAGCTAGCCATTCCGTCTTCTATCGTATTGTAAGAAGAAGAAGAGTCGAGCCGGGATAGCCGTGGAGTTAATCCCTGAGTTGCAGACTGTCTGAGTCGACGTCTGAACTATTGTAATCTCTAAGAGAGAGTGGATCGAGAGAAGGGCTCCCAGCTGTGTGCGTGGAGTTTCCTAGAAAGATCTGAGGCTGCAGCTGAGTGCGCAGCATATTGTGTAGCTCTATCAGTTTCTGGTTAAATATAACGCTCCCGTGGACGTGGTTTTCCTCGAGGAGGTGAACTTCATACTTCTTCTTGTCATGATGCTGTGTTGAATGATTGCCTGTTTAGTTCGTTACTTATGTATACATGAATCGTGTAATATCTTTATAAGTGTTAAGTGAGTTCGTGAAGTTCCCTGTAACTATAATTGTTAAGTGGCGAAGAATAAGTGAACGCTGTCGCCGCAACGACAGGGGAATTCATTGCTGCGCCGGGCACGAGAAAGGAAAAGACACATAGAGCATCAACGCAGGGGATAGTTGCCCCGTGCGCCGGGACGGAGATTCCGCGCAGCTAGACTATTGGGTAAGTTCCGCGCAGTTACGTCGAGGGGGGCTGCGAAAAAGTAAGACAGTCCGGTTTGGGGAATCACCAAGGAAGAGAGAAACAGTCTCCGCGTCGCCCAGGTTAAGGAAATCTGATTCCTTAACCCCCCCATAGCCACTTCGGGTGAGACCTCGAGCTGCTGCACAGCTCGTTGCCGAGAGGGCCAGTGCGCCAAGGGGTTTTGTTGCTGCGCTTCATTAAAACCCGGGTCTGCCCAGAAAGCAGCCAACACTGAGATGAAAGGAATTTTGGGAGACTTAATAGTGATGAAAATCCCTCTTAAGCCTGGCGCTAAACCCGTGAAGCAAAGACCATATAGATTAAATCCGCGCTACAAAGAACGAGTTAAGACAGAACTCGCCAAGATGCTTGACACAGGTGTTATAGGTCAAATCTGCACTTCTCCATCCGTGATCACATTTAGCTATTGATCACACAAAATGAAAACTTGGATTGAAGAGCATGATGACCCTAGATGATGAATGGCCTAGACTTATCCCTCTGCAACTGACAAAACTCTCTTTTTACCTACTTTTAGGGACAAACGCTATCCTACAAGCATGATAGTAGTTTTTGCCTCCAGAAATACTCTACTCCACTTCACTAAAGTAGCGTTTTCCCTCAGAAATACTCCACTTCACTAAAGTAGCGTTTTCCCTCAGAAATACTCTACTTTGCTTCAACAGAGTAGCGTACAGCCTCACAAATATTGCAAATGTTGGTTGTAAAGCAGGGAAGTTGCATGTTGAACGCTACTCCACTTAAGAAAAGTAGTGTACACCTTTAAAAGTAATCAAAAATATATTAATTTGACAAATTGGGATTAGTTGAAGTTGGTTTTGCAACTTCCCCAACTTCCCAATCAAACTACCTCTTGATCCAAACTGCCTACCTTGTCCCATAAATACAAGGGGGATAGATGAGAGAGAGAGGGGAAACTATGCATTAAGGGTTGTTACACTGGAGGAATTCCAAAGTTAGTGTGAAGAGAAGGATCCCAGGATCCGGTTGCACAAGCACTCTGAATGATCAGGTATACTTGTACTGATTATTTGTTTTTGACAATAAAGGTTGAAATGCCCTTCCCGTCCCAATCAAATGTCTAATGGATTACATATTTGTTTGGATTAAATGCTTGATTGTATTTGATGTTTAAATTGTATTTCAATTTCATCATTGTTATATCATTCAAGATACGCAGAGGAAGGTATCTTTGTATTGCAGGTTCGTCAAACAGAAGATCAAGTGGAGGATTGATCGAAGGAGCAAGCAAAAGCTACGATCAAACTTCATGAATAAGGTATGCCTTCAAGAACCTTGATCTCTTTCCTTTTGTAGAATCCTATGTGATATGATAAATGTATTTACCTATCACCCTAGAATTTGGTAGTGTCCCTCTCCTCGCTATAGGGTAGAATTCTCGAACAACAGACTGGTGACTCTACTGGGGACCGATTGTTTTCTGTTCTAGGAGACTCATTTAACATTCCTTCCAGTACTTTTTGATATTTTTGACCCTCTAAGAGGCTTTGTAGGTTACTGTAGCCTGTTTCCATTCCTTGACTCATCTCAGTTTGAAGTTTTTAAGCCTATTTTAAGCCTTACCTGGAAAAAACACTGGTATCCCTTGCATACAGTAGCATACACATGCTGAAAAACACTACTTTGCCTCTTGCACAGTAGAGTACACCTGTTAAAAAATCCTGCTTTGCCTCTTGCATAGTAGGGTACACCTCCTAGTGTACGCAAGTTTCTCTACTACACAGTAGAGTATTTTCCTATAAGTCTCTGTTTGCTTTTGGGATTTGATTTTAACTTGTATGGTTTGATTTCCAGCCTCTTGCCTTGTCTTCTTAACTGATCCTTGAGGTATTTATGCCTTTGTTGAGTCTTGTTTGCTTCTCCTAAGTCCCTTAGGTCATCTTCTGCTTGCTTTAGTACTTTTGAGGTGTCTTGTTTGTTTGTGTCTCTTTTTGAAGACTGTGCTTTGTTACGCGTTGAACATAGTTGCATGTTCGTACCCTAGTTGCTTGTTGCAGGTATACAAACCTTTGTTTACAACATTTGTTGTTTGTTACAACACCAGTACACTTTGACAGTGTCTTGTCCTTTGATTTAGGGTTTGAACCCAAGTTGGAGTCCTTAGGGTGTTTTCAAAATCTTTTTGAGTCTAGACACTTCTTGATTACTTTGTCAGTTTCAATTTCAAGTAAGTTTGAAGTCTTTTAGTTCACTTCCATCTGAGTCTTTGTGGTTGTAAGGCCATCTTTGGTTCGCTTTCCTACAGTTTTCTTGGCTTAGTGCTTTCTTAGGGTTCTTGATGCTTTGGAGCAACCTTTGAAGTTTGTCTTTCCATTTTAAAGCATCTCTTATCCTTCTTTTCTTTCCACTTTGTCTTCCAAGCCCAAGGTATTTTCCCTTTAAAAACTTCGTAGGATAAGTCTTTGTCAAGTAATCAAATTGATTGTTGTGAACCTTAGAGTTGCTTTTCCTTACTTACATTTCTCTTTTAGGTCTTACTTGCTTCCATTTTCGAGTTCTTTCTCTTTTACATATATCAGAAAAGGAAAAAAATGAGTTTGGTAGTTTAAAGTAATAAGACTTATGATCATTTCGAAGTAGCGTAGTTTACTTTGTTTTGAATTTGAAAAGAAAATAAAAAGAGACTTGTTTTAGGTTTGCTTCTCTTTAGTTTTGGAAAACAATGAATGAGAAAGTTTAGTGAAAGTTCTTTAGTTTTATGTACTTTCCATTTCTGTCACAACCACACCACACAATGCACTGCAACCTTTGAGTAAAGAACAACCCTTAAAAAGAATAATTAATAAAATTTATTAGCAACTTTTCTTTCTAGGGATGTCACTACACCAACTAGCTTAGGATAGGGTTTCGGATTAGAACACACTTTAACTATCCGAAACCATTTTCATTACTCAATAATCATAGTGAGACTTTTTTTAGGTAAACCCATTGACATCAAAGTTGTTCTGGAAGCTCCACTGAAACCGGATTTAAGCACAAGGTCTTGCGAAGGTGAAATAGTGAGGATACACCTTCACTTTTCATTCGGAGCATACACCAAGGCTGGTTCGCGTACAAGGATCCTTTTGGATTTCGAGCTTAGCTACCCTGCCCATGTGTTCTAGTCAGACCTGCGACTATCCCCCAGAGCTTCTTTCGTGTTAATGGTAGCCTTAGTATCTTGACCTTAGGGCTTCATACAAAGGTGGCAGTGAAAGTCTATTTTCATTGTACCTAGGATAGATACGGAAGGTAACCCTTTTCAGTAATCCCAAGAGGGCAGTTTGGTGATTCAAACGCTTGCACCCAGAGGACCTAAACTGGACGCCATATAACTATTCTTCGATGCTCTACTAGCCTGTTCTGGGCCCTGATCATCCCAGACTTTCTATTATGAGTATTCACCATCCTTGTTTTCCTGGTTTTGGATACATAGTATTTTGGAGTGGTGTGCTCTTTGTGCTGCTTGTTTTTAGTTGGCCTTAGAGATTTCTGGTTTGTTGACTTGAAAGCTATGGATAGCATCCCGGTGAGCACCAATCAAGGAACCCCTTTGAAAGGGGCTCCTTGTGTTTTTCCATTCATTGGTAACATTGGTACTCCCTTAATGGCTACTTTGAATCTTCTGGAATTCACTATAGGGCTACTGGTTTGGTTGTTTTCCACTCCGAATGCCTTGCATGCTCCTAATGCTTCTCAAGTAAGCACTTCACATCAAGAGCAGCAAAACCCTATAATCGCTTCACCAATGGCATCTTATCCTCCTCCTTCTACCTCATGTGGTGAAAGTAGTAATACTAGTAACCAGCAGTCTAAAAGGAATATACAGAAGAAGAATAGGAAGAAGATGCCAAAGCAAGGGGGCAGCCACCCAGCCTATGGAATTCATGCCGAGGGAACTTACCCAGCCTCTGGAGGTCATGCTGGGAAGAAACACTCAGTCACTGTGAATCATACTGAAGCTCGCAACCCAACCTCTGAAAGTCATGCTAGGGGAACCCACCCAGCCTCTGAAGTTCATGCTGGGGGCAACTACCCAGCCTTTGGAGGTCATGCTGGGAGTAAACTTTAAGCCACTACAAATCATACTGAAAGTATGTCTTCAATCACTGTTTCTCATGTTGAGGACACGTCATTGATCACTTCTGGTCATATTAATGACAAGTCACCACTTCCTATGAGTCATACTGGAGACATTGAATCGGCCATTGCAAGTCATGCTGAGAATGTTGACATTGTCGACAAACCTAATAAACAGAAGCTTAAGTTCCCTTGTAAGTTTTGCGAGGGAGACCATATTACTCACCGATGCCCTTCTATTCCAGAGGTGCAAAGAGTGTGGTCCTTAGTTCAAAATTCTTCTACTTCTGAGCAACCAGCCAATGAAAGTCGTGCTGGGGGAAAGCTGTCAGCTAATGCTAGTCATGCTGAGAGTACTGTTGTTTTTACAAAGTCTAAGCTTATAGGACGCAAGCCAGAGCTCCCTTGTAAACTTTGTAAGGGATATCACCTTACTCACCGTTGCCCTGCTATTCCAGAGGTACGGAGAGTGTGGTCCAAGTCTAAAGGATCCTCTGCTCTTGAACTATCTATAGATTCCCAACAGCCTGATTAACTTTTGGTTGATAAAGTGGTTGAACCAATGCAATATTTGGTCAACCCCACTCTCCCTTCGGAGAGTGAAGTGGTTGAACCAATGCAATCTTTGGTCAACCCCACTCTTCCTTTGGAGAGTGAAGTGATCGAATCGATGCAACCTTCAACCGATCCCATCAGTCCTTCTGAGACTGATGCACCTGTCCCTGAAGTCTTCTGCATTACCAGTTCGTATGTCTGAAAATGGGGTCACTGCATCTATGCCGAGTGAAACCCTACCAAGCTCTAGGATAATTTCCTTTGATTGGAATAGTCTAACTAGGCCTCGCCTTCCTTCTGCTACACCTTTCCAGATAAAAGTTGATATCGGCAACCATGTGGTTCACCGATGCGTTGTAGATGAACGAGCCTCTGTTAGTATCTTATCCCCTTATGCTTGGAAATATTTAGGTTTTCCTAACCTTGTTCCAGCTGTTAATTGGCCATTGACCTTCGACAAAAGACCTAGTGAACCGTTGGGATTCCTCCCTCAGGTACCTATTACTTTGAGTGGAAAAATAGTCTTAGTTGATTTTATGGTTTTAAAGGACCCCATGGATTTTGATATGATCCTTGGACGTGATTACGTATATGCTATGCAAGTTGTGGTGTCTACACTCTTTCGTGTGATACATTTTCCTCACAACGAAAGCATTGTCACTGTCGATCATCTTACATTTGTTGATCCCTCTTATTACCTGACTATAGACCAAGTATGTCCCCCGTCAGTAGGCACTACTATGTCACAATCAAATTATGTGGCATATTGTTCCTTGAGTACAATTGCTACTGAGAATAAGCCTCTGAATTCATGCTTATCTTCTTGGGACTAGATCCTGGCAATTGACCAGGTGAAGACTCCAATTGAATGTTTAGATATGCATTCCATCTGGGATAATATACTTCCCTCTGATGAAGTTCTCCTAGAGTCTATAATGCAGTCTACCATTCATTTGGACATTGATCCAGCGTCAAGCAGTCTTCCACCTTCCCTTCGAGTTCGTTAAAAACAGTAAGGAAGTTGCGAGCAGTCTTCCACCTTTCCTTCGAGCTTGTTAAAAACAGTAAGGAGGATACGAGCATTCTTCCATCTCTCCTTTGAGCTCGTTAAAAACATTAAGGAGGTCACGAGTTTACTTTTTCGGGCTCGTTAAAATTTTACGAAAAAGATTCTTATGGAGTTCTCTCTAAGCTCTTATTAGACGCTTTAAATATAACAAGATTGCCAAGTATAGTTGTCATTTCAGACTCGTTAAAGGATTTGAAGCGACATATGCTGAAGTATAAGTTTAACCCTTTTCCAGAATTTTGCGGATTACTTACGAAAAAGGAATACTCTAGTCATCCGTGGCTAGAAGAGTTCTTTTTCCATTGTTTTACACTTTTTCGGGGGAGGAGACTAACTTTACAAAAAAGTACCTTTTGGATCCTTCTTTAGGGTTTTTAGGCTCTCGAAATTTGAAAACACCAAGCGAGCACTCACCTACTCAGGCTCAATGTGAAATCCATGAGAGGGTAAATAGAGGTTTGTTTAAGTTTTTCAGACTCTATAAACAGGAAAACACCGGCGAGCATTAACCTACTTGGACTCGATATTAAAATCCACGAGTAGGTTTATGGAGTTATTGTTTAAGTTTTTCAGAATCCTTAAAATTGAAAACACCGACAAGCAAGAACAGATCTCGGCTCAATATTAAAATCTAGAGATCAGTACGATAGAGTAATCTTCTATCTCTTCTTCCAACTCTGTAAACAATGAAGAAGGTCCTGAGTCTTCCTCCCATGGGCTCGTTAAAATCTTTACATGGTTGGATCTATTGAGTTTTCATTCTTTCTTGGACTCATTAAAACAACAAGAAAGGTATTCTTTTATCTAAAAAGAATAATGGATAAGAAGGGTATATCACATCTTACAGTTTCAAAGGCAGTTCAGACAATCCTATCCTTGAACACAACACCTACTTGAGTCCATCATTTCAGTTGGGTTTAGTTTTTTACCTTAGGGTGAACCTGATCTCCGAGTTGTTTACTCCCCCGGTTGGTTATTCTTCCAACCATATGGAGGGTTTGCTAATGTCTCCTACATTGCAGGCTTATATCACTTCCCCATCATGTTGAAAACTTCCTAAGTCACTTTGTGTCGTGCTAACTGTTTAAGGATATAGCCCGTGTCGGCCATTCTGCAGTTTACCTTGACCTCATGTGTCGGCCATCCTCATGTCAGCCTTATTACTTGTACTACTCCACATCAGCTCATACCATTTGAGTGTTCCTCGTGTTGGATGATGGAGGATTCCTTAAGGCCTCCCTTCCAATGGACTTCTTCCCATCGACATCAACACATTTTGCTCTGGGAATGAAGTTTAGAGTTTCAGTTAGTACCTTGGGGATTGCAGTCACCAGTGGCAATTTCCCTCGCTGTTGAATTATGAGAATACATCAATGTCTCATATTTGACATGTTCCTCAAGTGTTCGACGTCAAGTCCATTTATTCACACTTGTTGGATCGTACTAGGTACCTTGGGCCCCATTATCATTATCGGTGAAAGCCCTCGCATTTGTTAACGGTATACATCAATGACTGGTAATCAAACAAGACCCCCCATGTTCGACTTTCAGCTCATTTATTCACATGGTTACAATTTGTACCTTGGGTTGTTTGGATGAAGACCTTGGGATTTTGATAGCATTACCTCATTATGTTATCACCCAAGTTGCAAAAGAATGAGCCTCACTCATTTTTTGGCTCTCCGTGAGACATAGATCTAGTTTGTTGTTATGGCTATGATCTCTCATTCTAACATGGATCCACGTTTGTATTTCAGTGGCCATGCTCTATATACATCTCCTAGTTATGTATCAGAGATCGTGTTGTATCATACTACACATAAATATGATGTCAAGATTGTAATTGCTCGTTGACCTTGATCGTTATTTCAAGTACTTTTGTGACTTGGTTATGTGGTTTCTTGTTCCTCCGCTGACTTGGAATTATAATGTATTTCAGCCATCGTTTCCCTCTGACCTCACACAT
This sequence comes from Larix kaempferi, assembly GCA_027924585.1. NCBI lineage: Eukaryota > Viridiplantae > Streptophyta > Pinopsida > Pinales > Pinaceae > Larix > Larix kaempferi. Next base: position 1,696,526 of record BSBM01000592.1, on the reverse strand, counting down.
TAGGGGGCATCTGTTATAGGTCAAATCTACACTTCTCTGTCCATGATCACATTTAGCTGTTGATCACACAAAAGGACAACTTGGATTGAAGAGCGTGATGACCCTAGATGATGAATGGCCTAGACTTATCCCTCTGCAGCTGACAAAACTCTCTTTTTACCTAATTTTAGGGAAAAACCACGGAAAAACGCTACCCTACAAGCATGATAGTAGAGTTTTCCTCCATAAATACTCTACTCCACTTCATTAAAGTAGCGTTTTCCCTCAGAAATACTCTACTTTGCTTCAATAGAGTAGCGTACAGCCTCACAAATCTTGCAAATATTGGTTGTAAAGCAGGGAAGTTGCATGTTGAATGCTACTCCACTTAAGAAAAGTAGCGTACACCTTAAAAAGTAATCAAAAATATATTAATTTGACAAGATGGGATTAGTTGAAGTTGGTTTTGCAACTTCCCCAACTTCCCAATCAAACTACCTCTCAATCCAAACTGCCTACCTTGTCCCATAAATATAAGGGGGATAGATGAGAGAGAGAGAGGGGAAACTATGCATTAAGGGTTGTTATGCTGGAGGAATTCCAAAGTTAGTGTGAAGAGCAGGAGCCCAGGATCCGGTTGCACAAGCACTCTAAATGATCAGGTATACTTGTACTGATTATTTGCTTTTGACAATAAAGGTTGAAATGCCCTTCCCGTCCCAATCAAATGTCTAATGGATTGCATATTTGTTTAGATTAAATGCTTGATTGTATTTGATTTTTAAATTGTATTTCAATTTCATCATTGTGATATCAGTCAAGATACGATGAGGAAGGTATCTTTGTATTGCAGGTTCGTCAAATGGAAGATCAAGTGGAGGATCGATCGAAGGAGCAAGCAAAAGCTAGGATCTAACTTCGTTAATAAGGTATGCCTTCAAGAACCTTGATCTCTTTGCTTTTGTAGAAGCCTTTGTGATATGATAAATGTATTTACCTGTCACCCCAGAAGTTGGTAGTGTCCCTCTCCTCGCTATAGGGTAGAATTCCCAAACAACAGCATGGATTATTGAGCCAGTTGAAGAATCTGAATGGATAAGCCTGATGGTTGTCCAAGATAAGAAAACAAAAGGTGAGATCAGGATCTGTGTTGATCTAAGAAAACTAAATGATGCTTCAATGCATGACCCATTTCCTACTTTTTTTATCAATGAAGTACTTGATAACGTGGGAGGCAACGAGGCATACTCTTTTACTGATGGGTTTTCTGGATACCATCAGATTAGAATTGATCCAGCAGATAGACACAAGACCACTTTTGCAATAGAATGGGATTCGTTCTAGCATACAGTAATTCCATTTGGTCTGAAGAACGCACCAGCCATATTTTCTAGAGTGGTGATCGCAGCATTTAAAGAATTCATACACAAGTTTTGAGAGGTTTACTTTGATGATTGGACCATTTTTGGATTACTGAAGAACCATGCCGTGAACCTCAGGATGGTGCTAGAAAAATGCAGATAGCACTAGATTTATTTGAATTTGAAGAAATGTATTTTATGTGTTCCTTATGGGATTCTTCTGGGACACATTGTGTGTAAGCAAGGATTAATGGTTGACCCTGCGAAGATCACTGTTATTGTAAATTTGCCAACACCAAAATCAATTAAGCAATTCCGCATTACACTGGGGCATACCGGTTACTACAGGAAATTCATAAAAGGGTATGCGCAAATAACTGCAGCAATGGAGAAGCTTTTAAAGAAATATGCATCGTTCATTTGGAATGAGGACTGTGAGAAAGGATTCGACACACTAAAAGAGAAGATGGTCACTGCACTGATCCTATTTTTTCCAGACTAGGAAAAGTCATTTCACGTCCATGTTGATGCTTCATGTATAGCATTGGGCGTTGTTCTTGCCCTACCAGGGCAAGGAGGCATTGATCATCCCATTGCATTTTCCAGCAAAAAATTGTCATCTGCTAAGAAGAACTATACCACTACCGAAAGAGAAGGACTCGCAATGGTATATGCATTACAGAAGTTCAGACACTATTTACTTGGTGCGCACTTCTCTATGTTTACTGACCATTCTGCATTAAAATACCTGGTCAATAAGCCAGTGTTAGGGGGGCATATATGCAGGTGGCTACTACTCTTCCAAGAGTATGATTTTGAAATAGTGGTTAAGCCAGGCAGGTTAAACTTAGGACCCGATCATCTGTCTAGGATTGAGTCAGGAGAAGAGCCAACGAATCTTCAAGACACCCTGCCTGACGCGCAGTTGTTCACTATACAGGTAGCCGATGAGTATTATCAATACATAATCCACTTCTTAACCATAGGGTTCACACCTGAAGAATTCACTACGCAGTAAAAGAAACAGCTGGTAGTACGAGCCGCGGACTTCACTATTATCGCAGGTCAACTATACAAATTAGGACCTCGTGAAGTACTGTAAAGGTGCGTGTTAGAGCATGAAAAGACATATATACTAGCCGATGCATATTCAGGAGCAACAGGAGGCCACTTCGCAGGAAGAGATACTGCGTAGAAGGTATTGCGTGCAGGGCTATGGTGGCCAACAATCCATAAAGATTCAAAGGAACATTACCAGAGCTGCAATGTCTGTCAGAGGACAGGAAAACCATCACGAAGAGATGAAATGCCGTTGAATCCTCAGCTGACCTTATAGGCATTCAAAAAATGGGAAATTGATTTCGTGGAACCCATTAACCCACCGAGGAAAAGAACTAGTGCGAGGTACATTATTACTGAAATTGACTACCTCACCAGATGGGCAGAAGCAAAACCAGTAAAAAACTACACCACAACCACAGCTGCCGATTTTATCTTTGAAAACATCCTTACATGATTTGGATGCCCAAAAATTTTGATGAGTGATCAAGGTACTCATTTTCTGAACAAAATTATTGAAGCTTTGACTGAAGAATTCTACATCCATCATCAGCGCAGTACACCTTATCACCCATAAGCGAATGGAACTATTGAAGTGTTCAATAAAGTACTCGATAATGCGCTAACCAAGATATGAAACGTAAACCGCGACAACTGGGATCTACGCATTCCATCTGTATTATGGGAATACAGAACAACATGCAAGAAATTAACTGGACATACACCGTTCAAATTGGCTTATGGGCAGGAAGCAATAATGCCAATGGATTATATTATTCCCAGCTTGAGAATAGTTGCATTCACAGGAATGGCAGATCGCGCAGCACTGGAAGAAAGACTATTACACTTGGTTGGTCTGGAAGAGGATCGCTTCATCGCAGGCTTCCACCAACAAGTACAGAAAGAGCATGAGAAAGCATGGAACGATCGCCACATCAAGAGCAAGTATTTCCAGGTAGGTGATCTAGTCCTCCTGTACGATAGTAAATTCATGAAATTTTCAGGGAATTTTAAAATGCATTGGCTTGTACCATATACTGTCATACATGTTACTAATGGTGGCGTAGTCCAGTTAACTACTTTAGCCGGTGATACATTACCCAATCTAATAAATGGAAGCAGACTAAATCTTTACCGTGATAGTCCTGCTTTGCAGCATCCAGTATGATCAAGAAGAAGGGAAAAAGTTTCTAAGTTCCAAGTACAGTGGAATTGGGCACTAGAAACTGTGAAGAGTTTGTACACAAAGTGTAAGGATAGATCTATGTACTGCGCAGTATTGTTGAAGCTGCGCGACAAAAAAAAAAAACCGCGTTGTTGCGGCGCTCAAAAGGTGACCGTGCCGAGAAAACTAATGAAATACTGCGCAGGACCTATGATCACCTACCGCGCCATTTGACGCAATGCTCTAGAAAAATAGTCGTTACTGTGTCGGTCAATAATATAACCGTTATACAGTACTTTCGTATCAACCGCTTGGGCATTTAAAGCAAATATAACCGTTCTGAACAGGATAATGACAGAAAGAACCAATATCTTTCATAGATTTGTCTAACAGCTACACTATTTAATGCTTATCTGACCGTTAGAAGGAGCGGAGGAAGGCTAACTGCGCCTATAAATACCGCTGTATTCTGTCTTGCGGGCGTTACCAAACACTTAGAATTTCTTGCGGACATTATTTTCTAAGTTATTCTACAAGCTAGAAGGTACCCTATTGAGAAAGCCACAAGTGAATGTCTGAAAAATCTTCAGTAGAGAAAGAAATCATGCTACCAGAAGCTGTGAAGGTATTTCAATACGAAGGTATTGAAGGGTTAATGAGAACCCCTGTAAAGAATATTGTCAAAGATAACCCCGAAGCATCCCGAAGATCATCGAGGCACGCTGTATCCATGGAGCCCAAAGAAAAAGAACAGGAGCAGAAAGTGAAATTACCATCGATAAGATCGGTACTGCAGAAGGGTCCGTAGACCACTAAGGAAATTCCGCTCAGGTTCACGCCTGACTATATCCCACCGAAGGTAGAGGGTGCGCCAACACTAAAAATACAAAGAGTTGGAGGAAACTAGTTTGCGGATAGCTATGGAGCTTCAAGATGAACATGATCGTTGGAAAAGGCTAGAATCCACAATCACCGCGGTTGCGGATGAGATACCAGAATTTGAAGTACAAACGGAGCCCGCAAATACTATTATCAAGATGGGCTAGATGGTGAAAAAAAAGGAAGACATAGACAATATGGAGATCAACCACGAAGCTGAGATTTCTGCACTAAAAGGTCAACTTGAGCAAAAGATAATACCGACCAAGGCAGAAATAAGGGCAAAGGAAGTAAAAGCAATGGTAGAAAACACAGCCAGGGAAGTATCTAAATGTGAAAGTTTATTAGAAGTGGCCTCTAAGGCATTCACTACCCTTCAGGAGGACCCAGAGTGGCTAGAATCAAAGAATACTCTCAAAACTAAGCAGACAGAATTCAAAAAATTGGATGAGGAAGTTAAAGCGTTACCAACATGAGAACGACTCCACAGATACAAGGAGGTCAACGCGCTAAAGAAAGAAGTGCAGAATTTAAGAGAGAAAGAGGCTACAATTGGGGATAAAACACAGCCCTTCCTAGAAAAATCCAGCCTCATGTCACAGGAGATCGAGGAAAAGCTGAAAGAGTTGCAAGACAGTCAACAACAGGAAGAAGAGAAGGAAGGACAAGAGATAACACCTGAAATGCTCGACATAGTAAGGCAAGTAAAAAAAGACATCAAGGAAGCAGTCAAGAAGTTGATTGTCGAATACAATGACTTCATTGCATCGACCAGACCACCAGAGGAGGAACAACTAGAAGATGCCGAAGTTGCAGGTGGATCGAGGGAGAGCCACATGTAAGTGTTAGGGGCCCATTGGGCCTGGCCCAAGGGGGTCAAATTTTGAACACATTAAGTTTTGGGAACTATGAAGCTAAGCATAGCATGGAGGGAGACTTTTTGTGAAAATCAGTTTTTGGAAGGTGCAAGGATAAGTGCAGCAGAGTTTGTGTATGCTGTGAAGTTGAGTGCAGCGCAGTGTTCGAAGCGCTACGAAGTTGGTGCTACAAGGATTACAATGCCGCGATGTGCCACATCGACAGAGATCTAGCTAAGCAGAGCATTGTATGGATGATGAAAGTTATTTCGGTTAGGTCACAGGAGACCTATTTTTAGTAAATATCGTCGATAAACTACCAAGCGGTGGGTAGGTGCAGATCAAGATAGACAACTAGTCACACAAACAAAGAACTACTAGTGGAACCAATTGTCAAAGACCGTGAAAGAAGGAACATCTTGGCAGAAGCAAGCTGTTGGCACGCATGATAGGGGAGCAGATAGCAACGTGTCTACAGAGAGGATAGCCGCAACTGAAGATCTGCTACCAGACACCAACAGTCCGGTTTTGGGAAACCTTGACAGTTTTGTAAACCTAAGGGTTTTTCCTTCGTAATGTAAAGACATGACCTATGGGCATGATATATATAAGGCATTTTTGTATGGGAAAGGGTTACACTTTTTGTATTTGGGTATATTAAATATTGTCATAATATTTGAGCAAGAAGCCATTGTAAAGGCTCTGTAGTTGAGTGCGCAGAGACCTAATTTTGAGGAAGAAGCATGTCTACAGTTGAGTGCGCAGACAAATAAATGTTGTACCCTTTCCTAAGATAATAAAACAATAGTTCTTGTGGACGTAGCTTCCCATCTAGGGGAGTGAACCACGTTAAATCTTATGTTATGCGATTGCTGTGTATGGTTGCTATTATTCAGTTCCTTGAATTATTTACAGTATGAATGCTTGAAATTACAGTTATCTGATATGTGTTTACTTTTATCTGTATTCGCCGTGGAAGGGATGGAATAAGATGTTAGGTAGCTCATAAATGGATGAATGTTAATGATCAGTATCTCTAAGTATTTGGATGCATGAACCTGTTAAATAATCATAGAGTTAATAATAAGGAGTTGAGTGCTGCATCAGGGTGCGCAGCATTGCACAAATCATTCCATTACATATGTTTGAAATTGGTCTAAGTGTGGATGAATGATTAAGACTGTTAAGAAAGATTGATTAGTTTGATTAAGTCTTGCAGTGAACGCGTGGTCTGGTTGACGTGCCAATCCTTGATAAGAGCTGCGCTGTCTCACCACGGTAGCCTAGCAGTACTGCACAGCCCCATTGACGCAAAGTATAAGACTTCGCATAGCCCCTTTCCCATAGCGTGGAAGCTTCATACCACGATGTGCATCAGTTAGTTAAGCAATCGCATCACCAGGTTGTAGAAACCTGATTCCGTAACCACCCCCTCAACTTTGCCTTGGGTGAGACTTCAGACTGCTCGTAGTATGTTGCCAAAAGGGCCATTGAATAGGGGTTTTGTTGGTATTTTGTACTGCGAAGTACCTGGGTCTACATTGGAAACCTCTAGAACAATATTACGACCAACACATAGTTTTCTTCTTCTTTAGCTTTGCTTGTGTACCTGTTGGATACATAGTAATTAGCAACATTCATCAATATCATGATGTAAATCACATACATTTATCATAGTGTATTATCATAAAACTAAAAATATATTTTTATGTAAAATCTACTTCTCGATAATGAAACTCTAGGAATGCGTCCATTCCCTTGGGGTGCAATCAATGTTGGAAACCATGGCACAACACCACACCAGGAATGCGTTCGTTCCTTCTAGGTGTGCACCTTGTCGATTGGACTTATAGCTTAAGCATATTTTCAAAGTAAAAACATTTTCTGAATATTATCTCACATAAAAATTATTTCAATATTAAATCGAGGTTAGGGTAAATATATCTCCCTTCTTCCTCAAGGATTGAGAGCATTTTTTTAATTTCTTTATTTGTGACACATTCTTCAATCAAACATGATGAGGAACCTCGTGGATGACCCCAGAGAACTCTAATATTGCAATCTCTTTCTCTACATTCAAATTTTTAGTTTTGTAATTTCATTCTCTACATCACCTTTAGGTAATAGCATTAGATACATACAAATAAATCATATTAGATAACTTTAGTTAACAACCAGTAACAAGTTATAAGCAACTAACAACTTTACCAGATAACAACAGTTAACAATTTATAATAAGCTAACAACTTATCTCAGTTAGCAACATATTCTTAGTTTTAACTTTTCATAAGTTAGCATAAGTATAGAAGTATAAGAATTCATTTACAGCTCACAAAAATGCGGTGAAAAAGAAATCGAGCATTTAAGCCTACAACAAAACATGTGAGTGCACCATTCATATTAAGAAAACATTCAACAGAATTCAAACACTTACTGTTGTTTCGGAATCTCTTGTACATTTAATATTTCATTCAAATATATAATTATGCAATTACACTAATTGTGTTAGATCTTCTAGAATATCACTATGTCAATATTTAAACACGATCAATGCATTTCGAGTGGATACTCCACCCATATTTAGGATCTGGTTGAAACTATTGAGGGTGGAGTGTCCACTCGAAACGTGTTGATCATGTTTAAATCCTAACACAGTGATATTCCATAATATAACACAATGTTGATACACTGTGAAAACATCCATGCTCAATTACACTAATCTCCATTAAATAACAACATTCCAATATTGCATCAACATAAACCATTCTTGCATAGATGGGCTCATGCATAGGACCATCTAAATATTTTAGCTAGTTGTCCAATATGGTGATAGACCATCGGACTTAAAATACAAGTCAGTCATGAACTAGCAACAATGAGTAAAAGAAACGAGATTGCTCAACAAGAGAGCTCAAGTACATAACTGCAAGCACCTCAGGGTCTTATCCAGTCTAACCCAGTCAATACCAGCTGCACATAGCATCAGGGAGGTTCTCCTTCTATGTACAATCAGTCCCTTGGGAGTTACCTCACTCCAGGTGTTGTTTAGTGTGGGCGGAGAAAGGGTAGTCCAGACCCTGGTAACCCCTCAGGAGGCCTCAGCCTTCACTAAGGTGTTTACAGGCTCAAACTGAACCATTCTATACTTTTATTAATTAACACAGGATTACTATTCATAGTATTCATAAATAATTTACAAGATAGGGCCACTTTGTCATACAGATCAACAAATACCCATCTATAATCAAGGTACTATTCAGTAATCGATACCAAGCAAACCTAGAAAAAAATTAGCTAAATTCATCACTCAGTAACCCATACTCAACTAGAAAGATTATCCTAACTGAGCATAATAACATAAAAATAATTCTTTAATAAAAAATGAAAATTTCATGTAGCACATGCATATACAACTTATGCATTTTCCAACACCTATCGGACTCACTGCACAACTTTGACACTACTCTAAAATAGAGTACATGATTAGACTAGTCATGAGTAACTATGATGTTGAATAATTCACTTCAGGTAATCAATTTCAAAATTCAATAACAAATGCAACCAATCAATCACCATATCTACATATTCATACACCTTAATCACAATTGATTGGGATAAATCTTCATGATCATCTAGGTCATTTTTTTTATCTGACTGCAACATGGCATAATAGAAACAAGCATCAACATGCTTAACACACTCATGCATCAATATGATCCAAATAATTCCAAACACACACACCGACTAGCTATCAAGCATTCAAGCATTCAAATAGTCATTGAAAATAATTTGACATGTCCGCAACCTACTACCAATTAGATACGTGAGGGAATACAGGGATACAATAAATACAAGCCATGCACATTAAACTAAGGCTAGGTTAACATGCCTCAAACAAACAAACCAATCATCCTTCTTATGAATTTAAATGTAACTAGAAAGCATTTAAATGTGATTCCATAGGTTATGCAATCTATGCATACCACATTGATCTAAGCTATTCAGTTGTGAAGACATGTAAATACAAGAGATGCATGCTGCTCAACATGTCAGGGAATTGGCTAAAACTAGATTCACACCAAAACAATGCATTTCCCTTCCCTAGTTTCCTTTTGGTAGCACAACAGTGAGACACATCAATATTTTTCCCAATGATCGGGAATTCCATCAGGGTTGGTGCATACCCCATTTTCCATATCACCGACCATTAGCTTTGGTTTTAAAACAACAACCAACATCCAACATAAAACAATTAATTGGATTAGGAATATGGTTACAAGAAGAACCAGAGAAAATTTACAAAAATAGTGACCATACACAATAGTCAGAGATCACAATGGGATTTTAACCAAGGAATATTAAGGTGAAAATCCCTCACTACAAACAACCCAAGAAAAGGTCTACTAGAGACTTTATTTTGCAACCAAGTCTCATACAATTTAGGCTTTAAGGATAAATCCCTTATACATTCATTGTCATATTTTTAATCAGAAACCATACAACATAAAACAACAATTTCTCACTTGAGAAAATCATCTTGCTAGTTCTAGATAGTTCTAGAGCTTCATACTCTTGAGTCAAACAATCTTATAGTTCCAATTAAATTTCCATCATACAATTACATGTACAATCATGAACCATCACCATCTATTTACATAATAAATAGATAAGCTATGAATGCACATAACATTCTAGCAAGGAACAAATTCTTGTTTGGTCTCTTCCTGCAAAATCTTCTTTCATAATTTCAAAAACTTAGAAATTATATTTCTATCTAGGAACATAATACAGAAAAGATCTTAAACTTCAAGCAAAAATTATAATGAAGTTCCCAAATTATTTAAACATCTTGTCTCACCAATATTAACCAGATGGAAACTAAGTTAATCCATCCTTTACCATACAAGGTTTTTCTTTACTTTGCAACTCAATAAGATGAGATTTGTAACCTCAACTATTATTTGACCACATGAACTATTAATTAGCTCATTCAATAATACAATAGCTACATTTATGCATACACTTTATTTCAAAAAGTAAAAAAATTCCCCTAAGGTTCAAGAGTTGTAGCCTCAGCTCTGATACCAATTTGTAACACACCCAATGTTACACTAGACTTAAAACATAGTAATAATAAATTATTATTTTTTTCCTATAATTTTACATGTATAATGGTTATAATAATTTCTATAATAAATGCATAACAAAAATAAACATTTTAGTGGAATCATAATAGGTCAACATACATTACACAACACCAAACCATATTTCACAATGCAAATTCATTTAGTATGGATCTAAACATAATAAAGTACGTCTTACTGTGACACAAAGTAGTTATGACATAGAGAACATGTGACACAAATCAGCTATGACACAAGATGTGACACAAGAACTGTGACACAAGCATTGTGACACAAGAGCTGTGACATAAATCAACTATGACACAAGATCTGTGACACAACCATTGTGACACCAACAGTGTTTATAATAACTGTGGCATAAGAGCTATGACACAAGGCATGTGACACAAGCACTATTATAATAATTGTGACACAAGAACTGTTATAATAACTGTGACACAAGAGTTGTGACACAAGCACTATGACATAAGAGCTATGACACAAGACCTGTGATACAAACTATTATAATAACCATGACACAATATTTGTGACATAAGACTTGTGACACAAGCACTATTATAATAAATAGGACACAAGAGGTATGACACAAGACCTGTGACACAAGCACGGCTCTACACAATGAAACTTAGTTGCAAGTTAGTAAATCAAAAGGATAGTTGCAGTTGCACCCATAGATCCTAAAATATGCTAATCTTGAGAACGAATATTACAAGCTTTATTCTATCATTTAATGACTTATAAATTGTTCTTTAAACATGCAACTTCAGCCATGAATAATAATTTATTATGTCATTTAGAACATAGTTTTAGTAACACTCAAACATTGACACATGAGCAGATTTACAACTTTTGAGCATAGAAATCTCTTCTGGCAAAGTATAAAATGGTTGGGCTTGACAAAAAATGTTTTATGGGATGACACATAAGTGTTAGGGGTGAAAAAACACCGCCATGTGCATGTATGCATAACAACAAAAACAAGAATTGCCCAGAATTCATTTACACTTCTAGAATTTACAACTTATTCACATATGAAAAATTAAATGCTGAGAAATACATTTCCAGACCTAGAATTTTTGTCATTGGCAGTGTAATTTTAGATAAAACTTCGCATGCATAACCAACCTAGCATCCACATCAAGAATTCAAACAAATTATTAATTAAATTCCATTCATCATTGAATTTCCATAAATCGTTAAATAATAAGAAATTTTCATAAAAAAATTTAACTAACACTCATATGACATTTCAATTGAATGGGAAATTGGCTCCATGTGAGGCATTGTTATAGGTCAAATCTGCACTTCTCCGTCCGTGATCACATTAATCTGTTGATCACACAAAAGGACACTATGGATGGAAGAGCTAGGTTGACCCTGGATGAGTTATTGCTGAGACTACACTCTTCAGCTGAAAATCTTATTTTTTCTACAGTTTTCATGACATGTGCGCTACTACTGCCACAGTGATATAGCATTATGAATGCTGGTCTTATTGAAGACAACCTGCGCACATCCTCCAAAATGTTGCAAATGTTGGTTGTCAAGTGAAAAATGTGCATATTGTGCGCTAGTCTACTTATATGAAACCTGCGCACATCTTAAGATGAAATGAAAAAATATATTAAGATTGCAAATTGGGATTAGTTGAAGTTGGTTCTGCAACTTCCCCAACCTCCCAATTCAACCACCTCTCGAATTCAACTGCCTACCTTGTCCCATAAATACAAGGGGAATCCATGAGAGAGGGACCTAGAAGGAATGATAAGCTGTTGTTATGCTGGAGGAATTCCCAAGTCATTGTGAGGAGCAGGAGCGCAAGACTCAGTTGCAGAAGTGTCTGGACAGATCAGGTATATCTGTACTTATCTACATTTCTTTGACAATAAAAGGTGGAAATACCCTTCTCGTCCCAATTGAATGTCTATTTGATTGAATGTTTGTTGGATTGTATATTTGATTGTAGTTGATGTTAAGTTATTTTGATTTCATCATATTTATTATAGTCAAGATACGCTGAGGAAGGTTAATTTTGTTTTGCATGTTCATCATTGTGGAAGATCAAGCGAAAGCTAGGACCAGGCATCGTTAAAAAGGTACAACTTTCGGAATCTTAACCTCTTTCCATTTCTAGTAACTAATGCAAAACATGAATGTATTTCCCTGTCACCCCACACAAGTTGGTAGTGTTGTCTCTCCACTATAAGGTATTTTCGTGCACAACAGACTGGTGACTCCACTGGGGAGTAACCAATTGTTTTCTGCTCTAGGGGACCTTGCTAGGTTTTCTTCCAATTTATTTAGTCTTTTGTTCTTTGAGAGGTTTTATAGGTCATTTTTTTGTATTCATTCTATCTTGATTCAACTCAGTCTGCTTCGGCAAATCCTTTTCGTTTTCTTTAAGTCCCTGTGGACTAGTCTATTGTACTTACAGTAGCGCATTTTCTGCCTCATGCGTTGGTTTCCCTGAAACACAGTAGCTCACTTCTTGTGACAGGCACTGGTTCTTATACCACACAATAGCACACTTTTCTTGTATGTTCAAGCCTTATATTAGGGTTTGGTCTCCAAGTGGTTGGGTCTACTTCTAGCATTTTGCCTTCCTTCTTTGACTGATTACTGAGACATGTTTGCCTTCCTTGAGTCTTGTTTGCCTCTTTGAAGTCCTATGGTTTTCCTTTACTTGATTTAGCACTTGTTTAAGGTGTCTTTTCTTCTTTTTTAAACCTTTTTAAGGCTGTGCGCGACTCTCTGCTAACATAGTAGCGCACTTTTTTCCCTAGACTTTGGTTGTAGTTATACAGACCTACGTTCTCAACGCTTGTTGTATGTAGCAATAGATGTGCACTTTTACTGAGTCTTGTCCTTTTTCCTTAGGGTTTTGTCCCAGTTTAAGTTTTAGGGTGGCTTTGAAGACTGGTTTAGTCTAGATACCTTCTGAACATCTGTTCAGATCAGTCTAAGTGAGTTGAATATTTCTAGTTAGCTTTTCCTTTGAGTATGTGTGTTGATAGGGTGACTTGTGGTTTGCTTACCTACTCCTTTGTATGGCGGGTGTTTTTTCTTTTGGTTTTGGTGCTTCGGAGCAGCCTTTTAGGTCTGTCTTTCCATTGAAGGCATCTATTTTCCTTTCTCCTTTTACACTTTGTTCCAAACCTAGAGTTTTTTCCATCGAAACAACTCGGCAGGTAGAGTCTTTCTCAAGTCTTTTTTATTTGATTGTTTTAAGCCATTAGGTTGTGTTCTTTAGCCACACTTTGTGTTAGGTCTTATCAGTTCCTTTTTCAATTATTAGAAAAGACAAAAAAATAAATTTATAGCTTAGTAGTAAGATTTATCATCTTTTTCGAAGTAGCATAGATCGTTTGCTTTGAAAAACTAAAAGAAAATTACAAAAAAAAAAAATTGCTTAGGATTGCCTATTTGTCTTTTTTTAAATATAAACGAAAAAGAGAAGAGTCTTTTGTGAAGTTTCATGCATTATGTTTTTACGCACTTTGCTTTCTGTCAAAAAAATTCCACACACTTCACTACCCTTATTGAGTAAAAAGTAGCCCTTAAAAAGAAATATTAATAAAATTAACTAGCAACTTTTTCTTTTTAGGTATACACATCATCAACTAGCTTAGGTTAGGGTTTCAGGTTTAAATCACCTTAAACTACCCCTTCATTACTCAACAATCATAGTAAGACAATCTATTAGGTAAATCCACCTCTATCAAAATATCCTGGGAACGCTCTACTCAAACCAGTGTTAAGCACAAGGCCGTGGGAGATTGAAACTGTTGAGGATACCCCCTCACTTTCCTCTCAACCATAAACCAGAGTTGATTCGCGTATGGGGGTCCACTAGTACTTTTAAGTGCTTTTGGATGTTGGGATTTGCTACCCTGCCCATGCGTCTTAGCTAGGATTGTGACTATTCCCCCAGTTTTTTTCATATTGGTGATATCCTTAGTATCATAACCCTAGGGCTCTACATAGGTAGAGTGGAAGGATATTTCCACTTCACCTCGGACAGACACAGAAGGTAACCCTTTGGCAGTAATCCCAGGAGGGCGGTTTGGTGATTCAAAAACTTTCACCCAGAGGACCTCCATTAGACGTCGCGTAACTAACCATTGATACTCTATTAGTCTGTTTTGGGCCCTCATCATCCCATAATCACTTTTGAGAGTATTTGTCTTGTTTGACAGATTTGATCACTTAGGAAAGTTTTAGTGGTATGTTGTTTTCTCCTTAGTCGTAGTTGCCACTAGGTTTTTGTACCTAGTTTTCTTTTTATATAGTTGTGGAGGACCAACCTCTTCGTAGGTCTTGAAGGTTGCAAAAAATTCCCCCACTCATTGTGGAGCCTCCACCGCCACCACGACACCAGAGGATGGATTCTTGTGGTTCATTCAAACTTATGGGAGAAACAGAAGTACCCGGAGAACCATAGCCCAGAGTTCAAGATCAACAGGTTTTTGATACTGTTGAGGTTGAGGACATAACTTCTAGAGAGTTTAGCACTCCTTTCAACCGTCCCCTAACTAGACCCAACGATCCACTACTGGTACCTGTAGGATTTCTAGGACAACGTGAGTACAATGCATACTGGTTTACCCCTGATTACCATATGGCTACTTCCGTAGATGAAACTGGAGTTCCCCAAACTCCTTCTGCTACCTCGTTGTAGGATACATCTACTTCAACTCCTGCTTTTAGTTTTAGTACTGGTACCATAGCGATGTCTAGTTCTCAACCTTCGACAACCATTTACCCTATTGGTTCTACTGCTGGACCTTTTCATATTCTTGTAACTTGTATATCATTGATACCATCTACTTCATCTCCCTTTATGCAACATTCACAGGGTATTCCACAAACTGCTCCTTTCGGACAAGGTTTCCCTTGGTTTGGAGGGCACATAGCTCCCTCCATGCCCTTTGTAGGCTCGATGCCCACTCTATCCACAGCTATAGGAGGCTCGATGCCTGTGCCGTCAATTACATCTACACCTGGTTTTAACCCCTACATAGGTCAACATGTACATCATTCCAATGTACAAACATCTGATATACCTATATGGAGTATCCCTTTTTCATTGTTTAATGGATGAGGTGGTAATGCTTTTAACCCACATTACGGAGGGTCTAACACCCAGTCGCAATGGAAAAACACTCAAGGGACTAACCCTCTCTCTTTTGGCTAGAGCAATTTTAGCAATGCGTTTGCTTCACAACCGGTGGCTGGGGGAAACCCCAACCAATAGTATACGAGTTAGGATTTAGGTGGTTCTGCCTACCAAAACCCTGCTAATCAAATTCCATCGGCAAAGACCTCATTTACCTTTTCTGGTAACTATGAATTTTCTAGATCTTTCAAAACTTACGAATGATCCGGTGCGGCATCACCTTGCATGGCCACCTGTCCCGACCAAACTGCCTTCTGAAATCCCAAAGTTCGAAGGCAAGACTAGAGAGGATCTCGATGATCATGTGACTACTTTTCATCTCTGGTGCTCTTCGAATTCATTGAACGACGATTCCATCATATTGAGGCTCTTTCAGAGAACCTTGACAAGTGATGTAGCCAAATGGTACATTGAAATGCCCGCAGCTACTTATGGCACCTTTTGGGATCTAGCCACTGTTTTTCTGAACCACTTCCAGCTTCCTGTCCAGTATGATTCCGGTATAGACCTTCTGTCAACCTTTTGACAAAGCAAAGCCACTCACTTATCTCACCATATTCAGGAGTGGCGAAGGTGGAAGAGGATCATTAAAGCTTACATCCCTCCAGAGTTCTTATTAGAGTGGTATCTCAAATCACTCCTTCCTTACATTTCGAAGGAAGTAGCAACTTCTAGGGTGTCCTCCAAAGAAGAATCCATCCTTAGAACCCAGCAGCTTGATCTAGTATATGCTCAGTCTGGGCTCTTATATGAAATTATTCCTAATGCACCGAGATCTAACATAGATCTAGGTAAACCTAAGCCTGGACCACATGCTGATGGCATTGTGGGTTCAGTAGATTCTACAGCGTTTGATGCTTTAATGAAGCAAGTTCACGCCTCATCGATCAAACAGTTTGCTGCAGAAGATACTTTAGTTGCATCCTCCCCTTCGAAAACATAATCTGTACAACAAGTGCAGACAAATCAAAAGGGCCTTCGACATCCCAACAACAAAAAGAAGGGCAAGAAAGGGGAGGGAAACCACCAAAATCCCCAAAACACTGAAAATGTCGAGGGAAAAAAAGAGAAAAAGAAGGTAAAGTTTCCTTGTAATCTATGCAAAGAAGATCACCTTACTCATCAATGCTCTCTGATGGAAGAAGCCCAGAAGCTGCTCCATGAAAATAAACCTGTTATCTTAAAAGATCCATTCCCTCATGGGCAAGGTTCAGCCTCTAGCAACTCTAGTGCTGGGGGAACTCATCATGCCTCAACTGTTGATCAATCATTCATTAATATGGTTAATTCATACGCTCTTTTGCAAACTCGAGCTAGAAACTATACCCCGTATCCGCAACAAAAGGATGTTCCTGAGTCATTTACCCCTCTCCACATCAAGAGACTAGTGGATTCGTTGTCGAAGCTCTCGAAAGGTGTCTTCAAACAGGTTGTGCACAATCCCAACGTGCAGGCTGCCCCCAATTACAATGTTGTGGAGGATTTAGCCCAAACACCCTGTGCCATGTCCATTTTGGAAGTACTACAAATTTTTGCATTACAACACAGTGCACTTCTCGCAACGATCGGGAGTGTATATTCATCTAATATGCTTGCTCGTTTTGACATGAACGATATCAAGTTCCGTTTTTCATACCACGTCGCTCTCCAAATATAGGTAATCCATAGTCCCAATACCATTGGACGAGCTGTTGTAGATGAGGGCGCATCTACATGCGTAATGTCGATTTCTTGCTCGAAGGATTTGGGCGAACCCGAGTTAGCTCCCTAGAATACAGTGCTTACTACCTTTGATGGAAGATCTTTCCGTCCACACGGAGTCTTACCATCATTTGATGTTGAACATGCAGGCAAGCTAGTATCTGTAGAGGTGGAAGTTCTGGATGCTCCACTTGACTATAACTTGTTGTTAGGTAGGAGTTGGACGTATGCAATGAAAGCAGTGCCATCGTCCATTTTCTGGGTTATAATGTTCCCTCACAAAGGCAATATCGTCACAGTCGGTCAACTTTTGTTTTCCTGGAAGAACAACCAAGCTCTGTCGGATTCAACAATTATGATGATTGATCAGTCTCACCCAGCAAGTGAGAGTTTAGGAGTAGGGATCTATGGGTCATTAATGAGCATTTTTGACCTACCTTCTCCTGTTCATTTTATTGGTTCTAAAGAGTGTTCTTTGTCTGATATTTTCATGGTCAGTCCAAGAATAGATCCATGGATTCTCCCAATCGAATCAGAACCATTTGTACCCCTATCTATTGCAGAGGTGGATTACTTAGATTCACAACATGTTGCAGCAGAACAAGTCGTGACTCCATTGGTCTCTGTTGAGTCAGATATGGACTATGCCTTTGCATGGTCAGTAGACTCTATCCACTCTTTTAACTATCTAGACATTGTTTTTCTCTCTGATGAGGCCATTTTGGAAGCAATGATTGGCCTGGACCATCCTTGGGAACACATGCACCATAGGTCTTATTTTCTTCCTGATCTGGACAAGATTGAGACAGGTGAGTTTTCCATGAGACCTGGTGGGAATGTTGATTTGTCCGCTATCCCTTCTACTTCAAAAGTTGTTTATGCCAAAGGGAATATGGCAAATATATCAAGAACTATTCTGATCAACATTTCCATCAAACCTGGAGTCGTGGAAAATATTTTCATTGGAGCGGACTGTTCTCCTGAGGAGATCATTTTGTATACCAATCTCTTTAAAGAATTCCGTGACATCTTTTCCTGGTCTTACGAGGAGATGCCAGGCATCGACCCCACCATTGTTGAGCATGTCATCACAACGTATCCCAACACTAAACCTGTGAGACAAAATCTCTGTCTAGTTAACCCTCGAAAAGCAGCATCCATCAAGGCAAAAGTAGAGAAATTGCTCAAAGTTGGATTCATCTATCATATAGATATGACAGAATGGGTTTCAAATCCTCTTCCGGTAGAAAAAAAGCAAGGTACCATTAGAGTCTACACTGACTTCTGCGACCTAAATAAAGCTTGTCTGAAAGACGGTTACGCCACACCATTCATAGATCAGATCATCGACGCATGTGCGGGCCATGAAATGTTTTCTTTCATGGACGGGTTTTTAGGATATAATCAGATTCAGATCAAACCTGAAGACCAGCATAAGACAACTTTCATTTTTCCTTAGGGGACCTTTTCCTATCAGAAGATGCCATTTGGATTGAAGAATGTTGGAGCTACCTTTCAGCGAGCAATGAACTTTGCTTTTCATGACATCAAGAACGTAGTTGAACCTTACCTTGATGATCTCCCAGTGAGATCTCTCAAGAGACAGGAGCATCCTGATCATTTAAGACTTTTGTTTGAAAGGCGCAAATACTACAAGATTTGATTGAATCCCAACAAGTGTGTATTATGCGTCGAATCTGGACGATTACTGGGTTTCATAGTATCCAGTCATGGCATAATGGTGGATCCATTGAAATTTGAGGTGATTGTAAATATGCCTCGTCCTTGAACTCTGAGACAACTTCATAGTCTGCAGGGCATGTCCAACTTCTTGAGATGCTTTGTCATTAACTATGCCAAAATTACAAAAGGTTTCATGATACTGCTTAAACAAGACACCTACTTTCTGTACAATGAGGTTGCTCAAGCATCATTTGAGGCCTTGAAAAAGGAATTACTTTCATCCCCCTTGTTAATGTTATACCTCAAATTGCCACACCATGTGTAAGTGAGAATATACATGTTTCACCACCATGGAAAACATGATGTTTATGCCTCCTAAGGGTGTTAGGACCCTTCATTCTAATGTTGGTACCTTCCCTAGTCACACTTGGAAGAAAATCCAACAAGAAAGGGGTCGAGACCCACATTAACCACCTCCAAAAATTAAGTCTTCTGGAACTACCGCACCCTGCATGCCTATGGGGGAGCGGTACTACCGCGCTTTTCTTATTTATAGGGGAGCGGTAGTTTTGGTTTAGGCTTATCCCTTTTATTTTGGATCTTGGATCTCATGGATATTTTCTTGGGATGAGGTGCCCCTTTGAATCCCATCTCACTTTCCCTCCTTGGCATGATTTAGATCTTTGATCCACATATTATTCACTTAGATCCATAATCTCCTCTTAGTGGTTGGCCTCCCAAATCCTACTTAAAGAGAGCCATCCATGAGCTAAGAGGGGTGATCTTGGAAACACTAAACCTATGATCCTATGAGTCTTGCAAGGGTGATGTTGGAGAGCTTGGAAGGAGGTGCTACTACTTTGGACATCAAGGTATAACATTGTAATCAGCTTCTTTTGGCTTTCTTATCATTAATATAACTTAGCCTATTCGTCTCATTTTCATGTCTTTAATGATGAATGCATGAAATTGTCTCTATTTATATAGTTAGATCTTTGTTTATACATATATTGCATTGGAGAAGGTGTTGTGTTTCCTTTGTGAACAGGTTCATAAGTCCATAATCAAAGGCTGGAGCTGTAGCAACTTAGGAGCAGCAGGATAACCATCAAAGTAAGGTATGCCATCTACTTGCTTTGTATTTCCATAGCTTGTTAGCTAATGTGTGAGCTAGATCTAGGAGGACTATAGTGTCTATTTGTTTCATCTCTGTATTGGGTAGAAAACTAGGGGCCTTTTCTAATCCCAAGGGAATATCTACCTATCCGTAGGGAGATTTTCTCACAACAGAAACTGGCGACCTACTGGGGAACTCGAATCCATTTTCTTTGCTTGTGAAGTTTGCTTTCAATTTCACTTATTGATTGTAAGAATTGGTTTCTTTTACCCTCATTCACTTCCATGTTCTCTGCATTAGACTTCTGTTACATATCAGTAAGTCCTCTGGGTTGGCAAACCCTTGAAAAGTCAAAATCTTTTCTCAAAATTCTGCTCTTTCCTTCTGTTCACACACTATCGCGCCCCCGTAACTTCCTACAGAGAGGTAGTACTGCACCTTAACCACTGTCTATAGCATGGTAGTCTAGCAATACTGCCCCTTAAGATCTATCTAGAGCGCGGTAGTCTATCAGTACCACTCCCAGGTGGCCTACAGGCCTGCGTTAGTTCCTGGAAAGTGTGTTTATTTGGTTTGTTTGGTTATTTTTGGGTCTTTTCGAGATTTGGATCCATGTTGGCCCTTTGAGTAAACACTAGTGTTTTGCTTGCATTTTTAAGCGAAATGGGTTCTATTTTTTAAAAAACAATTCCCCCTCATGGCTGGGGGGGCCATGAATCATGCATCCTACAGTCGTTTTGACCCATATTAAGGTTTTAAGATCATTTTTGGTTTGGTGTGTTTGGCGTGTTTGGATTGCTTGGCATCTTATTTCCTTTGCATCCTATCTAATGATTGTTTGAAAAGATTGATTCTTTGCCTCCGCTTTAGTTCAAAGAGAAGCTTGATTTTGTCGTTCTTTTACCATATTCATGAAATTGAAACACATAGGTATTATTCTTTCTTTAATTTAATCATTTGACATTCTTAGTATTACAATCATGAGAAGAAGAAATGCTTCTTTCATATTTATGTGCATTTGAGTTAGACGATATTATTAGGTTCTTCTCTTTGTCTTGAATTTGATTGGAAGCATTTGTAGAATCTTTCTTTCCGTAGCTTGGATGTGTCTTTTTCAAGTGTGAAAAGATAGGAAATGGATTAGAATCATTACGTTTGGTGTTCATATGAAGAACTTTTTCATTACTTTGGGTTAGTCTTGGGTACATATTTTACTTCTTTCTATCATTTTGAAAATAAATAAAATTGCATGTGCATTGGGTTCCGCATATTGGGAACGAAAAGAACTCTTCCTTACTTTAGCTAGTGTTCATCGAATAGAAAGGCTCATTTCGATTCATTCTCATTTGCATGGTTTGGGTCATCACAACACCACCAAGTTTCACGTCCATTTACCCGATTGAGTAAGACAGCCTCTAAAATTAATCTCCCTAACTAAACCAACATTAACCTCACTTGAGGAAATCAAAAGAATTTGGTAGTTAGGTAGGACACTGGGGATAGGCATCAAAATAATTCCCCCTTGTCATTTTTCATCTGAGACATAGTCGTTGTCTTTAGGGAACTAAAATCCTCTAGTATTTATTGACACGGTCACAGCCAGTTTGTGGAGGGGCCTCCTAACTGTTTTTAACTTTCAAGGGTTAAACCGCCGCGAGATTGAGAACCGGATGGACTCTATGGAATGCCGCACTCCACTTAGCCCTAAGGCAACATCGATCATTGTCTTCCTTGTATTCATAGTAATGCAGGGATGATAAGGCAGAAGCGCCAAAAACCTTTTCCAACATGTCATGAACAAGGTAGCTTAGTGACTTTTCTTCTAGGGCTCTTTTACCCAGGATCCCTTTCGGTAGAGAGATATCCTTCTCATATTGGTCTCTCACATTGTATTGTTCGACTTGGATTTCATCACCTTGCGAAGGATACAATTTGTTGAGGTCTCACGCTCTTAGTTAGGAGGTTTTGCTTACTATCTTGTAGAGGGTCTTTTTCTTTGTAGGGCTGCTTGTTGGCATTCTGGCCGTTTTGTTGTACAGCTCGCTTACTGTGGCAGCGGCCTTAGTATAGTTTTTTGAGCTTGCTCTTTTGGCCTGTGAGCCTTTTCTTTTCCTAGCTCCCCTTTCGCACGCTCGGTTGCCTGAGGGATTTTGAGTTCTTTTTAACAAGACTTCATCCACATCACTTAGTTTTGTTCCATGGAGAATCTACCTCCATGCACCCATGCTCCTTCTAGGACTACCAATTCGAAGACCCCTTTTCAAGGGGTACCTTTCACTTTTCCTCCAGCTGGGGATATTGGTCCTCCCTTTATTGCCACGTTAAATCTTCCTGGATTAACCATAGGATTACCGGTATGGTTATTCAATCCGGTAATTCCGATTGCACCCAATGTTTCAATTATTAACTCTCCACCACGAGAGAGTCAAACCCAAACTAATTCTTCCCCTTCTTAGTCAAATGAATCTTCTTCCGTTCCTTCTTCCTCGCCTGATGAAAGCAATAGTGTTAGTAATCAAGTGGATAAGAAGAAGAAGAAAAGGAAAGTTAAGAAGAAGAAGGATAAAGAAGAGACCAAGCGTAAACCAGTTGCCCCTAATGGCACTCATTCTACAAAAAACACCCCATAAGCCCAGGTTCCCTTGCAAACTTTGTAAGGGTGATCACCTTCTCAAGGATTTCCCTGATCTTTCCCATGTATCAGAAGTGTGGTCTAAAAAACCCAAACCACTTGTATCGTCAACCTCTGACCATCATGTCGATGACACTCCCTCAACCAGTGAACCCTTTGTGAAGGGTCGGAAGGGTAAAGTCCTATATCCCTGTTTGATATGCAAGGGTATGCACCGTACTTTCCTTTGTCCGAGCATGGACGAAGCCTCGCAATGGTTGGAAGATATTACTAGTTCTCAACCGGTGCTTCCAACAAACGATAGTAAGTTGTCCCTCGACCCCCCACTGGTTAGCCAAGTGATCAATTTAGTTTCATCTGCAATTGATCCCACTCTCCCTCCCGAGAGTGAAGTGATCTAGTCGCTGTCATCTCCACTCGATCCCGCTCTTTCATTGGAGAAAGTCCAAACTGAAGCAATCATCCTGACACAATCTTCGTCTCATTCTTATCTTCCAAGCGATAGTGAATTGGAAACCACTGATGTTTTCCTTATTGGTTCGGAATGTCCTCGTCAAGGGGAAACCTTGTCCATTTCCATGAGACCCCCTCCAAGCACTGAGGTTATTTCCTTTGATTGGAATGGTTTAACAGAATCTCGTCTTCCTTCGAGTGTTCCTTTTCAAATATTTGTAGGAGTTTCCGATAAAGAAATCTTTCGTACGATAGTTGATGAAGGAGCTTCTGTTAGTATTCTATCCTCAACTGCTTAGCAAGCCTTAGGTTCTCCTCGGCTTGTGCCCGTCACTAACCAGATACTAGCTTTCAATAGAAGGTCTACTGGACCTTTAGGGTCCCTTCTTCAGTTACCTATCACTTTGGGGGGCAAAACTTTCTGTATTGATGTCATGGTTGTCCAAGGTCCCTTAGATTTCAATCTACTCCTTGGACATGATTACGTCTATGCAATGAAGGCTGTAGTGTCCTCACTCTTTCGAGTGATGTATTTTCCCCTTCATGGGAATGTTGTGACCATCGATCAACTTTCCTTTGTGACGCCCACTCATCGCATGACTCCTAGTCACCAGACTTCCCTAAATGTTCCACATGTTTTAGTGGTTTCTTCCCCCTAAGGGGGGACTTTGGAGCAAAGTTCTATTATGGTGTCAAGCTCGTTAAAAAATGAAACCATTTTTTCAAGCACAATTTACTTTTGGTTTTAAGCTTGTGTAAAAATGAAACCAACCATCATCCCAAGCATAGTTTACTTTTGGTTTTAAGCTTGTGTAAAAATGAAACCAACCATCATTTTGAGTAGAGTTCCCTTTATGTGTCAAGCTCATTAAAAAATGAAACAGGTCACCATGAGCATAGTTCCCTCTCTATGTCAAGCTCGTTAAAAAATGAAATAGGTTCCTACGAGTATAGTTTATTCTTTGTTTCTAGCTCGTTAAAAAATGAAACCGACCCTCAAGCACAGTTTACTTTTGGTTTCAAGCTTGCATAAAAATGAAACTACCTACGAGCATAGTTTATTCTTTGTTTCAAGCTCGTTAAAAAATGAAACCAACCCTCAAGCACAGTTTACTTTTGGTTTCAAGCTTGCGTAAAAATGAAACTACCTACGAGCATAGTTTATTCTTTATTTCAAGCTCGTTAAAAAATGAAACCAATCCTCAAGCACAGTTTACCGTTGGTTTCGAGCTTGTGTAAAAACGAAACCAATCCCAAGCATAGTTTATGTTCGATTTCAAGCTTGTGTAAAAATGAAACTACCTTTGAGCATAATTTCTTTCTGTTTTAAGCTCATTAAAAAACAAAAAGGACCCTTTCAAGCATTGTTATTATCTATTTCAAGCTTGTGTAAAAATGAAATAGATCTCCTTTCCATTTGTTCGAGTCTCTCGCTAGAGTTAGGATTTGAACCTTCATTTCATCTTCCTGGGTCACTTGATCCTGGTTCTCCCTACCCCCCCTGGTGAACACATTCGGATTAGTAGCCAAGATTTTTGGGTAAGGAAGAAGAGTAGTCAGACTAAACGAAGCTTGGGGGGCATGTTTAGCCGTTAGCAATCATGCTGGGGGCATTTACCAACCTCTGGTCATCATGTTGGGAAGGAACCCGTCAATGGGCCTTAACTGTGAGCAGAGTTTACCATTGGCTTCAAGCTCATTAAAAAATGAAACCAGTATTCTTAGCAAAGTTCTACTCCTGTGTCAAGCTTGTTAAAAAATGAAACATATCCTTTCCCTTTGAGTCGAGTCTCCTCGTAGACTTAGTACCTGAACCTTCTTTTCACCCGCCTATACTTTAGGAGAAAGAAATGAAGCATGGGGGCATGTCTTCAACCTCTGGAAGTTACGTTGAAGTCAACTCGATTTCCTCTCCACACCACGTTGGAGCTAAATCACTTACTTCTAGCAATCATGCTGGGGGAATGTACCAACCTTTGGATTTCATGATGGGAAGAAGTTCACCGTTGGGAACATTTTCGAGCATACTTTCCTTTTTAGGTTTCGAGCTCATTAAAACATGAAAATTATCCCAAGCATAGTTCATTTTCTGTTACAAGCTCGTTAAAAAATGAAGCAGACATCATGAGCATTCTTCCAACCTATCTTCGAGCTCGTTAAAAACAGTAAGATGGTGTTTGAGCTTACTTTTCACTTTTTCGTGCTCTGGTTAAAAACATGAAAAGTGGTTTGAGCTTACTTTTTCCTTTTTCGTGCTCTGGATCCAAACATGGAAAAGATTCCGATTTATTTTGATACCATTATCATGCTCGTTAAACAAATTGGAGTAAAAAGGTGTGTTTAACGAGTATAGGTTTATCACTTTATCCGGCCTCACTAGACTATTTACGGAAAAGGAACTGTGCCGAGTTTACTTCTCCTTTGTCGTACTCGGTCATCATCAGACTCCTAAAATAGGAAAAGATGGCCAAGCGAAATTGATTTGTTCACGCTTGTAAAAGGATTTGAATGATCGTCTCCCTAGTGATAGTTTACCCCTTTTTCGGACTAGGGGGCACTACTTACGAAAAAGGAATACTCCAGCCAATCATGACTGGAAGAGTCCTCTCTCGCGTTGTTTTACCCTTTTTTCGGGCGATGAGGCTAACCTTACAAAAAAGGACTGTTGGAGTCTTCTTTAGTTCTTTTCAGACTCTCTAAACATGAAATGACGACCGAGTTTTCCTTCCTTGGACTCGTTAAAATTTAACATCGAAGGACCCACTTTGGGACGAACCCCTCCTTTCTCAGGTTCATAAAACATGTGACATTGGACTCATCTATGAGATGAGCTATACCGAGCATTTGTTATCCTCCTCAAGCTCGTAAAAAAATAAATAGGTACTCGTCCATCATGTCGGGGGAAAATGGGAAAATGAGTCAAGTTTACCTTGTTGGCAGCTTGTGAGTCGTCACCTTTGAACATGGCCTGCATCCTCACCTTGTCTGTTTTGGGTAGTCAGTCTTGCTGATAGTGTCATCAGCATGATCATGCGTCCCCATTATTGCTATGAGTTCACACTTCCTGTGGTTCTGTCTATTCAAGTAATCCCTGCTGCCAAGCTTTGTTTCATGCCATTATATGTTCAAAAGGTTATTACCTTGAGTCCACCTCCACTTCATGTCAAACCTTCCCTTTGTACCAGTACATATTCTATTGTTTCATCGGTCCATACTATCTCTCGTTCTGATTTCGTGTCGATGATTTGGGAATCATTATGGCCCACCTTCGACGAGTCTATTCCTGTCGACACCAAATCACTATCCAGGAATTAGACTTAGGAGTCAACCACTAGTACCTTGGTACCTGCATGCCTCAATGGCAGGTTTCCTCGTATTCAACAGTAGGTTTTCATCAATGACCTCTGATTGAATGATCTCTCGAATGCTTGACATCAACTCGTTTATTCACATTTCGTTGAGATGTACTATACATACCTTGGGGATCATTGTCATTATTGGTAATTTCCCTCGCATTTGTTAACGGTTCACATCATTGACCGGTAATCAAATGGTTTCTACCATGTTCGACTTCAACACCTTGTAATCACATGGCTAGATTCGTATCGTTTGTGATTGGGTAGAAGACCCTGGACACCCTTTTGTATTTTGATTATGTCCAGGTTGCAATGGAGATTTTTTTGTATTGTCACACAGATCCACTTATGTATTGGTCGTGGATGTGCCATTATTGTCTCATGGATCTACACTTGTTCATAGTAGCCATGATTTGTCTATAGTCTATATCATCTCAGTACTCATGGATCTGCAATGTATTGGTCAGCAGCCATGCTTTGATTCATTTGTTTCCGAGCATGGGAATGCCCGCCTCAGTGGTATATCTGACATTTTGTTTCTGTTTCAGCTCCTTGTTGCTCCCCTCGATGCTATCTCCCAACCATATTTGTAAATTCTTTCGGCCATCAGTCTCTTCTGGCCTCACATTTTAGGGGGCATCTGTTATACCGCAATATTACACATTATGTATTAGTGTCGCATCCTTGCACTAACAACCTAAATGACAGTTTCCCTTAAAGATCATTTGAACATCCAAAGTGAAAACCATTGACTGAACACTGAAAGCAAACACTTTTTCTGCCATCTGCCAACCCAACTTAGCCTTGTTTGTGAGCACTACCGCTCCCTGCACATCTACAGGGGAGCGGTAGTCAGCACTACCGCGCTTTGCTCCTTCTCTGGGGCGTGGTACTACCGCGTTATGCTCAGTTATAGGGGCACGGTAGTATGAAATTAGCCTTTTTTCCTTGGAATTTGGGATTCGACCTTTGAGGAGATTTTGTTGGGATTACCACCTTTGGTTCGATCCTAACTCCTTCTTTGTTTAGCTAACTTGATCCACTAAACCCTCCATAGATCCACACTTCTCTCTTATTGGTTAACCTTCCCATGTGCTATAAGAGAGAGGCCTTCCATGAGCCAAAGGGAGGACTTTGGGGGCATCAAACCTATGATCTTCATACTTCTACATAGATAGCTAGAGGAAGCACTTGGAGCTGGAGGATTGGCTTGGATATCAAGCAACCTTTGTAAGCACTCTTCAAGTTTGTAATAAAAGATAACTTGTCTTCTTTTTCCCATTTCATGTGTATTGTATAAATATTTGATATGAAATGTATCTATTTTAGATTTGAACTTAATCTTTGCTTCAAGGTATTTGGAAGCTTGCATGCTTGTTCTTTTTTTGATTTCAGCAGGTTCTACATTGGAACTTCGAGATCAAGAGCTAGAAGTGGGACAAACGTCGAATTGGAAGGTGAGTTACATCTTTCATCTCTTCTGAATGCATTTAATCTTGTTGTGAAGATTAGTTCAGGAACTCAAGGTAGCATTTGTTTCCTTTTTGTCTTAGCATAGAGTCAGTGCATACTGCTTTATCCTAAGAGAGTTTCTACCTATCCGTAGGGAGAAATTTCTACAACAGTTAAGCCCACCAAATTATATGAAGGATTTCCTCTTCTATCTGGTTACATCAGTATATAGAATAGGCATAGTACTTGTTTAGGAGGATGAAAAGCTCCAAGAGCATGTCATTTATTATCTGTCGCGTGCCTTGATAGCTCCTGAGATCAAGTATTCTCACATACAGAAGTTGGCATTAGCCGTCGTCTATGCTGTTCAGAGGCTATGTCACTATATATTATTGCGAACTACCACAGTGGTTGCAGAGGTCAACCCATTTCAATATGTTCTCACTCGACGCATCATCGGTGGGAAATTTAATAAATGGATTGTAATACTACAAGAATTTGACTTGGTTTTTCAGTCCGCTAAGTCAAAGAAATCACTGGTGTTTGCCTATCTAATTTCTGAATTCCCTAGTGATATAGTACACGTTGAGATAGATTCATCATTCCCAGATGAACATATCTTTGTCATTGCATCCTCTAATCCATGCTACGGGGATATCCTAGTATATCTCTAAACTTTGAGGTGTCCCACTACTTTCTCTAGGGATGAACGACACAAACTTAAGAGTCATGCGAAGAACTACCTCATCATTTCTAACACTTTGTACAGACGTGGGGTAGATTCCATCTTACACCTTTGTTTCACCCTGGAGGAAGCAGAATTAGTATTGAATGATGTTCACAGTGGAGCCTGTGGGGGTCATCTTTCTGGGTTGGCAACAGCCCAAAAAATACTGCGCGCTGGTTATTTTTGGCCCACGATATTCAAAGATTGTATGGAAGCTGTGAAACGTCAGCGATGTCAGTTTTTCACCAGGAAGATGAGAGCATGTCCAGCTCCTCTCCATCTTGTAATCATAGCAAGTACCTTCACTAAGTGGGGGATTGGTTATATGAATTGCAATCTAGTTTCGGATGGAGTTCATCACAATATCATTGCTGCCATCAGCTACTTCCCCAAGTGGGCCAAGGCAATGCCTACTATTAAGGCAGATGGGGAAACAACCGCTTATTTCATTTTCAACCAGATCATTGCAAGATTTGGTATACCCAAAGAGATCGTGACTGATCATGGTCGTCATTTTCAGAATAGCATGAAGATTGATCTATACACCATGTTAGGTTTTCGGCAAGAACATTCATCTTCATTTTACCAGCAGGCGAATGGACAGGTCGAAGCGGTTAATAAAACTTTGAAGACCATCTTACAAAAGACCATTAATACCAGTAGAACTAACTAGAACATCATCATGTACCATTCTCTTTGGGCCTACCGATAAAATGTGAAGACTACTACCGGGTCCTCTCCCTTCCAACTTATGCATGGGATAGAAGCAGTCATTCCGGTTGAGTGCAAGATCCCTTCATTGAAGTTAGTTGTACAACAACTACCTGAAACTTCAGTCTTGGAAGAATGTTTGCTACATTTATAACATCTAGATGAGCAGCACTGCGATGCAATCGCAACAAACGAAGCGCATAAGAATCGAGTCAAAGGACAGTACGATAAGTCTATCAAACCTAGGGTTTTTCTCGAAGGAGACCTTGTTCTGCTCTTGGGTCAGGACAAGGAACCTTTAGGAGCTAGCAAGTTTAAGTCCATGTGGCTCGGTCCCTACATATTTTCTAAGGTTTTGAAGAAGGGTTCATACACATTAATAGACTATGAAGGTAATAAGTTGTCGGAGCCTAGAAATGGCCTCTACCTGAAGAAGTACTAAGCCTAGGCATCTGTGTTTTTTCATGTATTATAGTTGTACATTTTGTAGAGTTAGCTTTGTTTACGGTTGTCGTTACGTCTTATGCATATATTGCTTTTTGTTTCAGATGTCGACTAAACACTTTATAGGGTTTGTTGATGGCGCTAGCCACCACACCCATCAGTTGGTTGCAGCTACTTGGGTTATTTACTCACCAACTGGCCAATTGGTTTCTTCGGGAGGGTCTTGTTTAGGTCCCACACTAAACAATGTGGTTGAATACTATGTAGTAATAGAGCTACTCCGAGATGCTCTGTTCCATGGCATTTCACATTGGATCGTTGCGGAAGATCTAGCTCGAGATCGTTGCGGAAGTCTATTCCCACATATGGGAACTTCTCAAGAGCTGGTACCTACCGGTCCCACCACGCCCGAAAATCATCCTCATTGTAGCAAAAGTTGCTCTCGCCACCACCCTGGCAAAGGAATATCTCTCCCCAACAACCCATCAATGGATCACTGGGGTTAACTGGGGTAAAGTCCATCCCCAAACTCATGGCAGGAACCCTTTCAAAGAAAAAGGTGCACAGTATGCTTTCGTACCCAAAATTCTTCATCCTCCCGATCTTACACCCGGAAAGTTGAATCTTCATGTTTGCCAGAAGACTTGAACACCAGTCAAATACTATTCCTCGTAGGCTATCGGTACCCATGTGAATGAAGTTCCTTGAAGCTAGATGTTGCGTAGCACTTCCAACCATCCGGTTGAGAATACTCAAGATTACCTTGATTGGGAATCTTGCAACAGCCGAAATAAGGACTTGACTGTCGGTTTTTCTGTACCCACTACACAATAGGTATTGATGTAGTCCTACACGGATAGGGAACCCACATTACGAGAGGACCCTTTGAGATTCACTATATCTCCCCTTCAGGAGAGACCCATGATGAAATAGATGTCATCAACCATTAATTCCAACATCTCCCCTTGGAGATTGAATACCAATGCATTGGCATCCCAATATTGAACAAGCCTCTCGAGCAAGCGGATTTGTGCCCGCATGTTGACCGTTCTATAAATTTTCAACAAACCACATCTTCGCAATGCATGCAAGGTTAATGGATCTTGTAAAGCTTCTCAATCCATCTCCTCATGTTCCCTTTCACGCCATATGAGCACCATCCTGCCATTAAACCATCAAACGTTGGTCATTTGTAATTTTTTGCCCTAGTTTTTGCGGTGAACGCTACTGTCTATCATAGACAGTAGCGTCCCGAACGTGACTATCTTACAGGCATACTGGTGCACTTTTATCAAGTGCACTTATTTCTTGCAAGCAAACCACCACTCGTGCAAAAAAGTATTTAAAAGTTTGCTAAAAAATGATTTTGACCACCAAAATTGAAAAACTTTATATGTAAATGCAAGCTAAGGATGAGACTACTTACTTGGTGAAAGCGGATTTTCGATTGGTGACCTGGGTCGACCGCAATGGGAAAAAGGTAGCTTGAGGTTTTTTCTTCACTTTTGCCCTAATTTTCAAATTGTGATATTTGATTTTCAAAAACGAAACTATTTATAGAAATTTCTTTTTAAGTTTTACCCACTTTTCCAAAAGGGGTATAGTTTCATTTTTTTATTTTAATTAATTACTATTTTAAAATTTTCGATGGATTAGACTAACTATATATTTCGAATTATCACTATAATTTCAACATCGAACTATTAAGGCTTGTTTTCATCATTGACAGGATCAGTATAGGTACCATATTGTTTCAATATTTTGTCAATTGAGAAACTTTGTCCTGGTTACTAACTTAGTTGTCGATATTTCATTACCTGGTAGGACATGAACTTACGATTCCTGAAGATTTTTTAAGTCATTTTAATCCCTTGTTTTAACTTTTCAAAAACAAACAAGATTGTCGAGTTTTCTTGTTCTCTTCAAACTCGTTAAAGGAACTGAAGGAACATCCGCTTAAGTATAAGTTTAACCCTTTTCCATACTTTTGCGGAATACTTACGAAAAAGGAATACTCTAGTCATCTGTGGCTAGAAGACTTCTTCTCCCATCGTTTTACACTTTTTCGGGGTAGGAGACTAACTATACGAAAAAGAACTTTTGGAATCTTCTTTAGGGTTTTCACACTCTCGAAACATGAAAATACCAAGAGAGCATTCACCTACTCGGGCTCGATGTGAAATCCACGAGAGGGTAAATAGAGGATTGTTTAAGTTTTTTAGACTCTATAAACAGGAAAACATCGGTGAGCATATAACAACACGGGATCGATACTAAAATCCACAGGTAGGTGTATAGAGTTATTGTTTAAGTTTTTCGGACTCCTTAAAATTGAAAACATGAGCGAGCAAGAACAGATCTCAGCTCGATATTAAAATCCATAGATCAGTATTATAGAGTATTCTTCTATCTCTCCTTCGAACCTTGTAAACAATGAAGAAGGTCCTGAGTCTTCCTCCCATGAGCTCGTTAAACTTTTTACATGGTTGGACTTATGGAGTTTGCTTTCTTGGACTCATTAAAACAACAAGAAGGACATTCTTTTACCAAAAATAATAAGGTAAGAGAAGGGCATATCTACATATTTTCAGTTTCAAAGGAAGTTAAGTCCATCATGTCCCTGAACATAGCACCTATTTGAATCCATCATTCAGTTGGGTTATAGTTTTTGACCTTAGGGTGAACCTGATCTCCGAGTTTTTACTCCCCCGATTGGTTATTCTTCCAATCATATGGAGAGTCTGCTAATGTCTCCTACATTGCAGGTTTGTATCACTTTCCCCTCATGTTAAAGTTGCCTAAGTCACTTTGTGTCGTGCTCATTGTTCAAGGATACAGCCTGTGTCAGCCATTCTGCAGTTTACCTTGACTTCATGTGTCATCCATCCTAGTGTCAATTGTTTCATCTTGTTACTTGTCCTACTCCAAATCTGCTCATACATTTGAGTGTTCCTCGTGTGGGATGATGGAGGATGGATTAAGGCCTCCCTTCCAGCAGACTTCTTCCCATCAACATCAACTCATTATGCTCTAGGAATGAATTTTAGAGTTTCGGTTAGTATCTTGGGATTTGCAGTCATCAAGGACAGTTTCCCTCGTTGTTGAATAAATGGGAATACATCAATGTATCTTATTCGACAGGTTCCTCAGGTGTTTGACTTCAAGTCCATTTATTCACACTTGTTGGAACGTACTAGGTACCTTGGGCCCCATTATCATTATTGATGGATGCCCTCACATTTGTTAACAGTATACATCAATGACCGGTAATCAAATGATACCCCCCATGTTCGAATCCAGATCATTTATTCACATGGTTAGGGTTTGTACCTTGGGTTGTTTGGATGAAGACCTTGGGATTTTGATAGCATCACCATATTTATGTTATCCCCCAAGCTGCACAAGACTGAGCCTCGCTCATTTTGTCTTTTTATGATACATAGATCCATCTTGTTGTTATGGCTATGATCTCTTATATGTGTCATGGATCCACGCTTGTATTAAGGTGGCCATGCTATATCTACATCTCCCAGTTATGTATTGAAGATCATGTTGTATCACACCGAACATCTATATGATGTCAAGATTGTAATTGCTCGCTGAACTTGATCATTGTTTTAATGTACTTTTGTGACTTGGTTCTGCGGTTTCTTGCTCCTCCTCTGACTTGGAATTATAATGTATTTCGGCCATCATTTTCCTCTGACCTCACACATTAGGGGGCATCTGTTATATGTCAAATCTGCATTTCTCCATCCGTGATCACATTGCTCTATTGATCACACAAAAGGACACTATGGATGGAAGAGCTAGGTTGACCCTGGATAAGTTATTGCTGACACTACACTCTTCAACTAAAAATCTTATTTTTTCTACAGTTTTCATGACATGTGCGCTACTATTGCCACAGTGATATAGCATTCTAAATGTTGGTCTTATTGAAGACAACCTGTGCACATCCTCCAAAATGTTGCAAACGCTGGTTGTCAAGTGCAAAAGTTGCATACTGTGCGCTAGTCTACTTATATGAAACCTATGCACATATTAAGATGAAATGAAAAAATATATTAAGATTACGAATTGGGATTAGTTGAAGTTGGTTCTGCAACTTCCCCAACCTCCCAATTCAACCAACTTTCGAATTCAACTGCCTACCTTGTCCCATAAATACAAGGGGAATCCATGAGAGAGGGACCTAGAAGGAATGATATGCTGCTGTTACGATGGAGGAATTCCCAAGTCACTGTGAGGAGCAGGAGCCCAGGAATCGGTTGCAGAAGTGTCTGGATAGATTAGGTATATCTGTACTTATCTACATTTCTTTGACAATAAAAGGTGGAAATACCCTTCCCGTCCCAATTGAATGTCTATGTGATTGAATGTTTGTTGGATTGTATATTTGATTGTAGTTGATGTTAAGTTATTTCTGATTTCATCATATTTGTTATAGTCAAAATATGCCGAGGAAGGTTAATTTTGTTTTGAAGGTTCATCATTGCGGAAGATCAAGCGAAAGCTAGGACCAGCCATTGTTAAAAAGGTACAACTTTCGAAATCTTAACCTCTTTCCATTTCTAGTAACTAATGCAAAACATGAATGTATTTACCTATCACCCCACACAAGTTGGTAGTGTCGTCTCCCCACTATAAGATATTTTCCTACACAACAGACTGGCAACTCTGTTGGGGAGTAACCGGTTGTTTTCTACTCTAGGGGACCTTGCTAGGTTTTCTTCCAGTTTATTCAGTCTTTTGTTCTCTGATAGGTTTTATAGGTCATTTTTGCCTATTCATTCTATCTTGATTCATCTCAGTCTGCTTCAGCAAAGCCTTTTTGTTTGCTTTAAGTCCCTGTGCACTGGTCTGTTGTACTTACAATAGCACATTTTCTGCCTTGTGCGCTAATTTCCTTGAAACACAGTAGCGCACTTCTAATGACAGGCGTTGGTTCTTAAACCACACAGTAGCGCGCTTTTCCTGTAGGTTCAATCCTTCTATTAGGGTTTTGTTTCCAAGTGGTTGGGTCTACTTCTAGCATTTTGCCTTGCTTCTTTGACTTATTACTAAGACATATTTTCCTTTCTTGAGTCTTGTTTGCCTCTCTGAAGTCCTATAGTTTTCCTTTACTTGCTTTAGCACTTGTTTAAGGTGTCTTTTCTGCTTTTTTAAACCTTTTTAAAGCTTTGCGCGACTCTCTGCTAAGCATAGTAGTGCACTTTTTTCCCTAGACGTTGGTTGCAGTTATATAGTCCTGCATTCTCAACGCTTGTTGTCTGTGGAAACAGCTGCACACTTTTACTGAGTCTTGTCCTTTTTCTTTAGGGTTTGATCCCATTTTGAGTTTCAGGGTGGTTTTGAAGACTGGTTTAGTCTAGATACCTTCTGAACATCTGTTCAGATCAGTCTGAGTGAGTTGAAGCTTTCTAGTTAGCTTTTCCTTTGAGTCTATGTGTTGGTAGGGTTACTTGTGGTTTGCTTACCTACTCCTTTGTTTGGCGAGTGTTTTTCTTTGGATTTTGGTGCTTAGGAGAAGCCTTTTAGGTTTGTCTTTCCGTTGAAGGCATCTATTTTCCTTTCTCCTTTTACACTTTGTTCCGAACCTAGAGTTTTTTCCATCGAAACAACTCGGCAGGTAGAGTCTTTCTCAAGTCTTTTTTATTTGATTGTTTTAAGACATTAGGTTGTGTTCTTTACCAACACTTTGTGTTAGGTCTTACCGGTTCCTTTTTCAAGTTATTTTTATTTTGCAATTATTAGAAGAGACCTAACATTACTAACCCTCTCTCTTTTGGCTGGAGCAATTTTAGCAATGTGTTTGATTCACAACAGGTGGTTGGGGGCAACCCCAACCAGCAGTATACGATTCAGGATTTAGGTGATTCTTCCTACCAACACCCTCCTACTCAAATGCCATCGACAAGATCTTGTTTACCTTTTTCGACAACTCTGAATTTTCCAAATCTTTCAAAACTTATGAATGATCCGGTGTGGCATCACCTCTCATGGCCACCTATCCTGACCAAACTGCCTTCTGACATCCCAAAGTTCGAAGGAAACACTGGAGAGGATGTGGATGATCATGGGACTACTTTTCATCTCTGGTGCTCTTCGAATTCATTGAACGATGATTCCATCGGATTGAGGCTCTTTTAGAGAACCTTGGCCAGTGCTGCAGCCAAATGGTAGATTGAACTGCCCGCAACTGCTTATGGCACCTTTTGGGATCTAGCCACTATTTTTCTGAACCACTTCCAACTTCCTATCCGATATGATGCCAGTACAGACCTTCTGTCAACCTTTCGATAGAACAAATCCACTCACTTATCTGAAGATATTCAAGAGTGGCGAAGGTGGAAGAGGGTCATTAAAGTTGACATCCATCCAGAGTTCTTATTAGATTGATATCTCAAATCACTCCTTCCTTACATTTCGAAGGAAGTAGCAACTTCTAGGGTGTCATCCAAAGAAGAAGCCATTCTTATAACCCAGTAGCTTGATCTAGTATATACTCACTCTAGCCTCTTATATGAAATTATTCCTGATGCACTTAGATATAACATGGATCTAGGTAAACCTAAGCCTAGACCACATGTTGATGACATTGTGGGTTCAGTAGATTTTGTAGCGTTTGTTGCTTTAACGAAGCAAGTTCACATCTTATCGGTCAAACAGTCTGCTGCAGAAGAGACTTCAGTTGCATCCTCCCCTTCGAAAATGGAATCTGTACAACAAGTGCAGACGAATCAAAAGGGCCCTCTGCATCCCAACAACATAGAGAAGGGAAAGAAAGGGGAGGGTAACCACCAAAAGCCCAAAAACACTGAAAATGTCGAGAAGGGAAAAAAAGAGAAAAAGAAGGTAAATTTTCCTTGTAAGCTATGCAAAGAAGATCACCTTACCCATCAATGCCCTCTGATGGAAGAAGCCCAGAAGTTGCTCCGTGAAAAGAAACTTTCTGTCTTAAAAGACCCATTCCCTCATGGGCAAGGTTGAGCTTCTGGAAACTCTAGTGCTGGGGGCACTCATCGTGCCTCAGCTGCTGATCAATTGTTCATTAATATGGTTAATTCAGACGCTCTTTTGCAAACTCAAGCTAGAAACTATACCCCGGATCCGCAGCAAAAGGATGTTCCCAAGTCATCTACCCTTCTCCACATTGAGAGATTGGTGGATTCATTGCCGAAGATCCCGAAAGGTGTCTTCAAACAGGTTGTGCACAATCCCAACACGCGGGCTGCCCCCAACTACAATGTTGTGGAGGATTTAACCCAAACACCCTGTGCCCATGTCCACTTTGGAAGTACTGCAAAGTTGTCCATTACAACGCAGTGCACTTCTCGCAGCGATCGGGAGTGTAGATTCATCCAATATGCTTTCTCATTTTGATATGAACGATATCAATTTCCAGTTTCCGTACCACACCACTCTCCAAATAGAGGTAATCCATGGTCCCAAGACCATTGGACGAGTTGTTGTAAATGAGGGCGCGTCTACGTGCGTAAGGTCCATTTCTTGCTGGAAGGCTTTGGGCGAACCCGAGTTAGCTCCCTCGAATACAGTGCTTACTGCCTTTGATGGAATATATTTCTGGCCACACGGAGTCTTACCATCATTTGATGTTGAACTTGCAGGCAAGCTAGTATCTGTAGAGGTGGAAGTTCTGGATGCCCCGCTTGACTATAACTTGTTTTTAGGTAAGAGTTGGACGTATGCAATGAAAGCAGTGCCATCATCTGTTTTCCAGGTTATAATGTTCCCTCACGAAGGCAAGATCGTCACAGTCGATCAACTTTCGTTTTCCTGGAAGAACAACCAGGCTCTATTGGATTCAACAATTCCGATGATTGATCAGTCTCACCCAGCAAGTGAGAGTTTAGGAGTAGGGCTATATGGGTCATTAATGGGCATTTTTTACCTACCTTCTCCTGTTCATTTTATTGGTTTTGAAGAGTGTTCTTCGTCTGATATTTTCATGGTTAGTCCAACAGCATGTCCATGGATTCTCCCAACTGAATCAGAACTAGTTGTGCCCCTATCTATTTCAGATGTGGCTTACTTAGATTCACAACATGCTGCAGCAGAACATATTGTGACTCCATTGGTCTCTGCTGAGTCAGATATGGACTATGGCCCTGCATGGTCAGTAGACTCTATCCACTCTTTTGACTATCTAGACACTATTTTTCCCTCCAATGAGGACATTTTGGAAGTAATGATTGGCTTGGACCATCCTTGGGAACACATACACCACAGGTCTTATTTTCTTCCTGATCTGGACAGGATTGAGAAAGGTGAGTTTTCCATGAGACCCGGTGGGAATGTTGATTTGTCTGCCGCCCTTTCTTCTTCAAAATTTGTTTATGCCAAAGGGAGTATGGAAAATATATCGAGAACTATTCTGATCAACATTTCCATCAAACCTGGAGTCGTGGAAAATATTTTCAATGGGGCAGACTGTTCTTTTGAGGAGATTATTTTGTATACCAATCTCTTTAAATAATTCCGCGATGTCTTTCCCTGGTCTTATGAGGAGATGCCAAGCCTCGACCCCACCATTGTTGAGCCTGTCATCACAACGTATCCCAATGCTAAACCTGTGAGACAGAAGCTCCATCCAGTTAACCCTCGAAAATAAGCTTCCATCAAGGTGGAAGTAAAGAAATTGCTCAAAGTTGGATTCATCTATCGGATAGCTATCACGGAATGGGTTTCAAATCCTGTTCCTGTAGACAAAAAGCAAGGTACTATTAGAGTCTGCACTGACTTCCGGGACCTAAATAAAGCTTGTCCGAAAGACAATTACCCCACACCATTCATAGATCAGATCATCGACACGTGTGCAAGCCATGCAAATTTTTCTTTCATGGACGGGTTTTCAGGATATAATCATATACAAATAAAACCTAAAGACCAACACAAGACGGCTTTCATTTGTCCTTGGGGGACCTTTGGCTGTTGGAAGATGCCATTTGGATTGAAGAATGTTGGAGCTACCTTTCAGTGAGCAATGAACTTTTCTTTTCATGACATCAAGCACGTAGTCAAACCTTACCTTGATGATCTCCCAGCGTGATCTCGCAAGAGACGGGAGCATCCTGATCATTTAAGACTTGTGTTTGAAAGGTGCAGATACTACAAGATTTGATTGAATCCCAACAAGTGTGTATTCTGCGTCGAATATGGACGATTACTGGGTTTCATAGTATCTAGTTGTGGCATAATGGTGGATCCATTGAAAGTTGAGGCGATTGTAAATCTTCCTCCTCCTCGAACCCTAAGACAACTTCAAAGTCTGCAGGGCATGTCCAAGTTTTTGAGATGCTTTGCCATTAACTATGCCAAAATTACAAAAGGTTTCATGCGACTGCTTAAACAAGACACCTACTTTCTATGGGATGAGGCTGCTCAAGCATCATTTGAGGCCTTGAAAAAGGCATTACTTTCATCCCCCTTGTTAAGCCCGCCAGATTATACGAAGGATTTCCTCTTATATCTGGATGCATCAGTATACACAATAGGCATAGTACTTGTTCAGGAGGATGACAAGCTCCAAGAGCATGTCATTTATTATATGTCGCGTGCCTTGATAGCTCCTGAGATCAAGTATTCTCACGTAGAGAAGTTGGCATTAGCCTCCGTCTATGCTGTTCAGAGGCTTCGTCACTATATATTATTGTGAACTACCATAGTGGTTGCAGAGTTCAACCCATTTCAATATGTTCTCACTCGACGAATCATCGGTGGGAAATTTAATAAATGGATTGTAATCCTGCAAGAATTTGACTTGGTTTTTTAGTCCGCTAAGTCAAAGAAATCACTGGTGTTCGCTGAACTAATTTCTGAATTCCCTAGTGACATAGTACACATTGAGGAAGATTCATCATTCCTAGATGAACATATATTTCTCATTGCATCCTCTGATCCATGGTATGGGGATATCCTGGTATATCTCCAGACTTTGAGTTGTCCCACTACTTTCTCTAGGGATGAACGATGCAAACTTAAGAGTCGTGCGAAGAACTACCTCATCATTTCTGACACTTTGTACAAACATGGGGTAGATTCCATATTACGTCGTTGTTTGACCCTGGAGGAAGCAGAATCAGTATTGAATGATGCTCACAGTGGAGCTTGTGGGGTTCATATTTATGGGTTGGCAACAACCCATAAAAAAACTGCGTGCCAGTTATTTTTGGCCCACGATATTCAAATATTGTATGGAAGTTGTGAAACGCTGTCAACGATATCAGTTTTTCACCAGGAAGATGAGAGCACACCTAGCTCCTCTCCATCTTGTAATCATAGCAGGTCCCTTCAGTAAGTGGGGGATTCATTATATGAATTATAATCCAGTTTTGGCTGGAGGTCATCACCATATCATTATTGCCATCGACTTCTTCACCAAGTGGGATGAGGCAATGCCTACTATTAAGGCAGATGGGGAAACGGCCGCTTATTTCATTTTCAACTAGATCATTGCAAGATTTGGTATACCCAAAGAGATTGTGACTAATCAAAGTCATCATTTTCAGAACAGCATGATGACTGATCTATACACCATGTTAGGGTTTCTGTAGGAACATTCGTCTTTGTTTTATATGCAAGAGAATGGCCAGGTCGAAGCGGTTAATAAAACTATGAATACCATCTTACAAAAGACCGTTAATACCAGTATAAATAACTAGCACATCATTTTGTACCCTGATCTTTGGGCCTACCGAGCCAATGTGAAGACTGCTACCAGGTTCTCTCCCTTCAAACTTGTGCATGGGATAGAAGTAGTCATTCTAGTTGAGTGCGAGATCCCTTCATTGAAGTTAGATGTACAACTACTACTAGACACTTCAGTCTTGGAAGAACATTTGCTACATTTAGAACATCTATATGAGTAGCGCCGCGATGCACTTGCAGCAAACAAAGTGCATAAGAATCGAGTCAAAGGAAAGTACAATAAGTCTGTCAAACCTACATTTTTTCTCGAAGGAATCCTTGTTCTACTCTGGGATCAGGACAAGGAACCTTTAGGAGCTGGCAATTTTAAGTCCATGTGGCTTGGTCCCTACATAGTTTCTAAGGTTCTGAAGAAGGGTGCATACAAGTTAATAGACTATGAAGGTAATAAGTTGTCGGAGCCTAGAAATGGGCTCTACCTGAAGAAGTACTACGCCTAGGAATCTATGCTTTTTCATGTATTATAGCTGTACATTTTGTAGAGTTAGCTTTGTTTATGGTTGTCGTTACGTCTTGTGCATCTATTGCTTTTTGTTTTAGATGTAGACTGAACACTTTATAGTGTTTTCTAATGGCGCTAGCCACCACACTCGTTAGTTGGTTGCAGCTTCTTGGGTTATTTACTCACCAACTGGCCAATTGGTTTCTTCGGAAGGGGCTTGTTTAGGTCCCACAACGAACAATGTGGCTGAATACAGTGCAGTCATAGAGCTACTCTGAGATGCTCTGTTCCATGGCATTTCACATTTGGAGGTATGTCTCGACTCGCAATTAGTTTTTTTTCAGTTAATGGGTGTTTATCAGGTTAGAGATCCTACTTTTCTACGTCAGTTTTTGAGCGTTAAGTTACTTGAGAGACAGTTTGATTACATCACATATCAACATATTCCAAGAAATTTGAATGCATTAGCTGATTCATTTGCAAACTAAGTTTTATATTGGCATTTGCATCATTCACATACATAATAATTCATGCATAAAAGACAATAACACACATGTAAATAACACCGATACTATATATATCTAATCCATATCAAAAAGTAATATGAGTTTGAGTCATAAGTCTGTCACAGAGTCATGTCATAATATACAAAAATGGGCTCGATGGCCTCAAAAATATACATATATATGTCCTTCTCCTATGGAGAAGGAGGGTCCTCATCTACCTCTACTACCTCTCGATAGAAAATAACTAGCCTAGCTACTTTCCTCAGTAGCCTAATCCATGCTAGGGGAACACCCACCACATTCTCCTGCATGTCGAGTGGCATCCGCTCGATCTTGTATGTCGAAATGTCATGAGTCAACCGACTCATTTTCCCCTCTATGTTCGCCAGCATGGCATCAGCTGCTCTTACTACAACTGGTCTCACGAAGGTATGGGGGTTTCCCTCAGGATGGACTGGTCCAACATCTGCATAAGACATTTTTGTTTCAATACTTCAAACTCATTATAAAAATCATATATATAAAATGAAAAAATTAAATAATTTTTCAAAAACAAACTTACCAAGCTCTCCCCAGGTTGCTCCTGGAGGAAAAGCCAGCTTAGGATCGTTGCAGAATTCTATGCCCGTATATGGGAACTACTCAAGAGATGGTACCTTTCGGTCCCACCATGCCCAGAAATCATCCTCATTGTATCAAAAGTTGCTCTCGCCACCACCCTGGCACAAGAAGATCTCTCCCCAATGACCCATTAGTGGCTCACGGGGGTTAAGTGGGGGAAAAGCCATCCCAAGACTCATGGAAGGCACCCTTTCAAAGAAAAAGGTGCACATTATGCTTCCGTACACAAAATTCTTCATCCTCTCGGTCTTACACCTGAAAAGTTGAAGCTTCATGTTTTCCAATAGACTTGAACACCAGTCAAATACTATTCCCCATAGGCATTCAGTACCTATATGCATGAAGTTCCTTGAAGCTAGATGTTGCGTAGCACTTCTGGCCATCCAGTTGAGAATACTCAAGATTACCTTGAGTGGGAAGCTTGCAATAGTCGAAATAAGGACTTGACTGCCGGTTTTTTCTTTACCCACTACACAACAGGTATTGATGTAGTCCTGCACGGATAGGGAACCCACATTACAAGAGGACCCTTTGAGATTCACTATATCTCCCCTTCGGGAGAGACCCATGATGAAATAGATGTAATCAACCGTTAATTCCAATATCTCCCCTTGGATATTGAATACCAATGCATTGGCATCCCAATACTGAACAAGCCTCTCAAGCAAGCAGATTTGTGCCCACATGTTGACCGCTCTATAAAATTTCAACAAACCACATCTTAGCAATGCATGCAAGGTTAATGGATCTTGTAAAGCTTTTTGATCCATCTCCTCATGTTCCCTTTCACGCCATATGAGCACCATCCTGCCACTAAACCATCAAACGTTGGTCATTTGTAATTTTTTGCCCTATTTTTTGCAGTGAATGCTATTGTCTATCATAGACATTAGCATCCCGAACGTGACTGTCTTACAGCCATACTAGCTCACTTTTGTCAAGTGCGCTAGTTTCTTGCAAGCAAACCAATGCTCGCGTAGAAACGTATTTAAAAGTTTGCTAAAAAATGATTTTTACCACCAAAATTGAAAAAC
Organism: Larix kaempferi; assembly: GCA_027924585.1. Lineage (NCBI taxonomy): Eukaryota > Viridiplantae > Streptophyta > Pinopsida > Pinales > Pinaceae > Larix > Larix kaempferi. The sequence goes on along the minus strand of BSBM01000592.1, from coordinate 1,653,296 downwards.
TGTATATGTAAATGCAAGCTAAGGATGAGACTACTTACTTGGTGAAAGTGGATTTTGGATTGGTGACCCAGTTCGACCACAACGAGCAAAGGTAGCTTGAGGTTTTTTTTCCACTTTTGCCCTAATTTTCAAATTGTGATATTTGATTTTCAAAAATGAAACTATTTATAGAAATTGCTTTTTAATTTTTACCCACTTTTTCAAAAAGAGTATAGTTTCATTTTGTTATTTTAATTCATTAATATTTTCAAATTTTTATGGATTAGACTAACTATATATTTCGAATTATCACTATAATTTCAACATCGAACTATTAAGGCTTGTTTTCTTCATTGACAAGATCAGTATAGGTACCATATTGTTTCAATATTTTGTCATTTGAGAAAATTTGTCCTAGTTACTAACATGGTTGTCGAGATTTCATTACCTGGCAGGTCATGAACTTGCGATTCCTGAAGTTGTTTTAAGTCATTTTAAGCCCTTGTTTTGACTTTTCAAAAACAAACAAGATTGACGAGTTTGCTTGTTCTCTTCATACTCGTTAAAGGAAGTGAAGGAACATCCGCTTAAGTATAAGTTTAACCCTTTTCCAGACTTTTGCAGATTACTTACGAAAAAGGAATACTCTAGTCATCCATGGCTAGAAGAGTTCTTCTCTCATCGTTTTACACTTTCTTGGGGGAGGAGATTAACTGTGTGAAAAAAGGACCTTTGGAGTCTTCTTTAGGGTTTTCAGATTCTCGAAACATGAAAATACCAAGGGAGCATTCACCTACTTGGGCTCGATGTGAAATCCACGATAGGGTAAATAGAGAATTGTTTAAGTTTTTCAAACTCTATAAACAGGAAAACACCGGCAAGCATATACCAACCCGGGCTCAATACTAAAATCCATGGGTAGGTATATGGAGTTATTGTTTAATTTTTTCAAACTCCTTAAAATTGAAAACACTAGCGAGCAAGAACAGATCTCGGCTCGATATTAAAATATAAAGATCAGTATTATAGAGTATTCTTCTATCTCTTCTTCGAACTCTGTAAACAATGAAGAAGGTCCTGAGTCTTCCTCCCATTGGCTCGTTAAACTTTTTACATGGTTGGGATTATTTAGTTTGCTTTCTTGGACTCATTAAAACAACAAGAAGGACATTCTTTTACCAAAAAGAATAAGGAAAGAGAATGGTATATCTACATCTTTTAAATTTCAAAGGTAGTTAAGTCAGTCATGTCCTTGAACATAGCACCTATTTGAGTCCATCATTCAGTTGGGTTTTAGTTTTTGACCTTAGGGTGAACCTGATCTCTAAGTTTTTACTCCCCCGATTGGTTATTCTTCCATCCATATGCAGAGTCTGCTAATGTCTCCTACATTGCAGGTTTATATCACTTTCCCCTCATGTTAAAGATGCCTAAGTCACTTTGTGTCGTGCTCGTTGTTCAAGGATACAGCCTGTGTCGGCCATTCTGCAGTTTACCTTGAATTCATGTGTCGGCCATCCCGGTGTCAGTTGTTTCATCTTGTTACTTGTCCTACTCCAAATCTGCTAATACCTTTGAGTGTTCCTCGTGTTGGATGATGGAGGATGCATTAAGGCCTCCCTTACAATGGACTTCTTCCGATTGAATTCAACTCATTATGCTCTGGGAATGAATTTTAGAGTTTCGGTTAGTACCTTGGGATTTGTAGTCATCAGTGGCAGTTTCCCTTGCTGTTGAATAAATGGGAATACATCAATGTCTCTTATTCTACTTCCTCAGGTGTTCGAATTCAAGTCCATTTATTCACACTTGTTGGAACATACTAGGTACCTTGGGCCCCATTATCATTATCGATGGAATCCCTCGCGTTTGTTAATGGTATACATCAATGACCGGTAATCAAACGATACCCCCCATGTTCAACTCCAACTCATTTATTCACATGGTTAGGGTTTGTACCTTGGGTTGTTTGGATGAAGACCTTGGAATTTTGATAGCATCACCATATTTATGTTATCCCCCAAGATACACAAGACTGAGCCTCACTCATTTTGGCTTTTTATGAGACATAGATCCAGCTTGTTGTCATGGCTATGATCTCTTATCTGTGTCATGGATCCATGCTTGTATTTCAGTGGCCATGCTATATATACATCTCCTAGTTATGTATTGGAGATCATGTTGTATCACACCGAACATCTATATGATCTCAAGATTCTTATTGCTCGCTGACCTTGATCGTTGTTTTCAGGTACTTTTGTGACTTGGTTTTGCGGTTTCTTGCTCCTCCTCTGACTTGGAATTATAATGTATTTTGGCCATCGTTTCCCTCTAACCTTAGACATTAGGGGGCATCTGTTATAGGTCAAATCTTCACTTCTCTTTTTGTGATCGCATTTCTCTGTTGTACACACAAAAGGACACTACGGATGGAAGAGCTAGGTTGATCCTGGATGAGTTATTGCTAAGACTGCACTCTTTAACTAAAAATCTTATTTTTTCTACAATTTTCATGACATGTGCACTACTATTGCCACAGTCATATAGCGTTCTGAACATTGGTCTTATTGAAGACAACCTACGCACATTGTCCAAAATGTTGCAAACGCTGGTTGTCAAGTGCAAACGTTGCATACTGTGCGCTAGTCTACTTATATGAAACCTGCACACATCTTAAGATGAAATGAAAAAATATATTAATATTATGAATTGGGATTAGTTGAAATTGGTTCTGCAACTTCCCCAACCTCCCAATTCAACCACCTCTCGAATTCAACTGCCTACCTTGTCCCATAAATACAAGGGAAATCCATGAGAGAGGGACCTAGAAGGAATGATAAGTTGTTGTTACGCTGGAGGGATTCCCAAGTCATTGTGACGAGCAGGAGCCCAGGACTCGGTTGTAGAAGTGTCTGGACAGATCAGGTATATATGTACTTATCTACATTTCTTTGATAATAAAAGGTGGAAATACCCTTCACGTCCCAATTGAATGTCTATGTGATTGAATGTTTGTTGGATTGTATATTTGATTGTAGTTGATGTTAAGTTATTTCTGATTTCATCATATTTATTACAGACAAGATACATTGAGGAAGGTTAATTTTGTTTTGCAGGTTCATCATTGCGGAAGATCAAGCAAAAGCTAGGACCAACCATCGTTGAAAAGGTACAACTTTTAGAATCTTAATCTCTTTCCATTTGTAGTAACTAATGCAAAACATGAATGTATTTACCTGTCACCCCACACCAGTTGGTAGTGTCGTCTCCCCACTATAAGGTATTTTCCTGCACAACAGGAATAATCCACCGAATTGTAGGAAATCCTTATCATTAATCTCTCAGAAAAATTCCACCCACGATCTAAGACTCATGCATTCATCAGACAAACATCTCAACAGTCCCATAATTTCTCAAGATTAAACACTTGGCAATGAGGAAAATTGGCTTAAATCCAATTCAATGCCAAACGGTGCATTTCACCTTCTTGATTTCCTTCTGACTACATAATAGTGAGACACATCACTGCCATTTGTGCTTAGAATTCTATCAAGGAAGCTAGCTACACCATTTTCCACTTCATTGGAATGACCAGAGGAAAAATGGACAATGTTTTAGCGGAAATTCTCCAACAATTTGGTTCACGTGTTTAGGGATTCATATCACATTTCATCCTCATATAATAATTTCCTCCTCTGTTCACTCGGATCTCTCCAGATAATGGTCATGGGAAAATTTTCAAATATTTTGTTTGCATGATAATTTTCCTTCCCCCCACATGGTCTCTCCCATGATCCACACGTTTTTTCTTTTCAATTCAAACTAAAACATTTCTTAATCATACTTAATCCCCTTTTAAGTCATAAACTAATTTTAAATTAATAAAAAGGAAAAAAATGTCTTAAATCATGACTTAGGATAAAATTTAGGGACTTAAAGGTTTAATGGGGTGATAACAAGGTTTTTATACCTAAGACATTCTAACCCCCTTACTGTCTCTGGTGAATACATGAGTCCTCGATCTCTTCCGTGTACCTGATCAACTCATCCATTTGTGGATTTTAGTATTAATAATTAGAAAAATACAATATGTTCATCCTTGCAAGAATTCATAACCAATATAGTTACATATGGCCATCATAAGACTAGGAGTTTCAAACTAGGGGTGTTACAAATATGATCAATTTTAGACCCCTGTGAATAGGAGGTTTCTGAGACCCTATGTTTCTTTCAACATTTCAGTTTTAGTCGTGTGAAACTCAAATAGTGTGAATACTCCATGCGCATATTATCATGAAGGTAACTTTCACGCATGAAAACATTAGTATTAAAAATATACATGAAAACCTGAAAAGAATGCAGAATAATAGAGCATACCTTTGGAAGAAGGACACTTTACCTTCATCCTAATGGATGGAACTGGAATAAAATAATATATATAGTCCTGAATATTTACAATTTTTATAAAAAAATGAATGATAGAAAAAAAAAGGAGCTAAATGATAGAAGAACCAAACAAGGATGGATGGATGCCAAAAAAAAATTATTGATTAAATATAGTTTCATAGTTAACAGTAAAACCGGATGTGATTGATTTCACATCCCTAATAAAGAGTGTTTCTCAGTACCCATCATTCTCTCAACATTCCAGGTTCAGTCAGGTGAATCCCAAACATTGTGTGTACTCCATGCTCATATTGTCATGAAGGTAAGCTTCATGCATGAAGATGTGAGTCTTGAAAATATACAATAAAACCTAAAAAGCATGCATAATCAAAGAACAAACCTTCAACATAAGGACACTTTTCCTTCACCCTAATAGATGGACCTAGAAATAGTATTACCTACCATTGCCCCATTGTTAGGTTCTTGGAAAACTACGTAAGAAGGGGAAAAAATTATAAGAAACCTAGAGGTTGTTACTCCTTACCTCCTATGTGACCGATGCTTCATGTCATCCCATTCATATTGCATTTAAATATGTTTGAGAGAGTATTCAAAATGTTTCATCTTTCTCCTTGCATCTTGATCATTTTTGGTGATGTTTGATGTTTGGTAGGAAAATGGAGGTTGAAGATGAAAAATATAGTTTTGAGGAGCATGAACATGATACTATTTCATTTTGCATCATTAGGACTATCACAATGCAGTTCATATATGCTGAAGTTGAAATATGCAAACATTATTTTCAACTTGAAGTTATAAAATTTGGAAAGCCTCATTTTCAACATTAAAGATGAAGGGTAGTAGTTGTTTATGACATCCTCCAACATCAAGGGATGTTCTATTTTTTAGAGATTCTCCTAGAAACCATATTCCTTGTGGGAAAATTTTAACATCATTTAATGTACTCAAATTTCAAGTTTTTTCGTTGGATCTATCTTGTATGCAAAGCTAGTGCAGGTAAATAAAACTAGAAACTAGAGCCCCAAAAACCACATGAATCAATTTCACCATCGTAAAAATATTCAACCATATTCAAACACGTTCTTGATCTATGATGCTTTCCCCATTAATTATGGAGTTGTTGAGAAAACCCCAAAATTATGCTATAGTGCAGCTCTTTATCCATCCACGATCCTCTTCAGCAACTCAAGAAACATTCACTTGATAATGGTGTTCCTTGCTTTCTCAAACCCAAAACTGGCTCTTTTCGAGGGCCTTACATGCTTATGCGCAAACCTAAAAACTTATGCACATGCAAGGTTTATAACAACAATTAGAGAGGTGTAAGAGGTCCTATGACTTTTTTTCTTTTGGATATCCTAATTTCATCATAACTGTTAACACCCAAAAAGTGTTCACTACCTCATCTACCACATTATATGGCTCATTTGTCCATTTCCCTACCATATTTCCCTTAAAAACCCCAAAAATCCCATTAAAAAGCCTCCAAAAGGCCGCAAAACCCTCAAAATAGCCTAAAAAAGGCTAAAAAACCCCCTTTTCCTCCAAAAATAGCAAAAATCCCCTAAAAAGGGAATAAAAAATATAAAATAATGAGGAAAAGGAGAAAAAAACCCTATACAGCTGCCCAAAACCATGTGTTCCCTAAAACCATGGGTTAGCACTCCACCACCAAAAAACTATAAATAGGTGATGGAGATCCCTTATTTCATATCCACAATCACAAGAACCCTTACTCTGCCAAAATCTCTCTCGAAACCCTAGTTCACCATTGAACTACTTTCACCTTGAGAGCCACTTTTGGCCCATTCCCACCATTGGAGAAGGAGAAGGAGCATATTGAAGCTTGGAGCATCCTCTTGGACACTGCAAAGGGCTTCATCAAACCTTCTCATTGAAGGTAATATCAATACAAAAAGCCATTCTTTATATCTTTTGTTTATGTTTTATGCACAATGTCTAAAGTAGTTTTAATTTCTGTTTTAGCTTAATTATTTACATTTACTGAACTGCTACTAAGGAGTCCATTCTCCTTAGTAGGTGCTCATTCGCACAAGCTAGGGGTAAAACCCTAGCTACAGTTTTGGCGACTCAACTGAATTTTGAATTTCTGGTTTCCGTTTTTAAAAATTTTTCCTTTCGGCTGTCCCTTTCGGCCGCCGCATACCGCGTATTTTCCCTCTGCAGTCGCGGCCCGACCGCGCCTTTCAGGCCTTTACCTGCAACCTGACCGCGGCAATCAGACTGTTTCCGACGCTCTGTCGGCGGATTCAAGTCTGTTACCTGCGATCCGACCGCGGCTAATCAGCCTGTTTGCCGCGATCCGACTGCGCCTGTCGGCCTTTTTTCCGCGTCCCGACTGCGTCTTTTTCCCTATTTCCCGCGTCCCGACCGCCGCTGTTGGTCCGAAAGCCGCAACCTGACCGCCACTGTTTCCCCAAAACCCGCGGTCTGCCTGTTCTGTTTCGCCACAGACCCGCGGTCTGATTTCTGCAGTTTTCCTGTTTTGAGCCCAGCCCCTTTTGCTGCAATATTTTCTGCATCTGAACAGCCCTCTGTCCTACCTGCAGCCTCACTTCCTTACAGCCTTTCTGCAACATAATTTCTGTTCCCTTTACAGAATTCTTTTAAAATTTCAGTATTTTTAATTCAGAAAATTTTGCAAGTTACACTTTCAATTTCAGCATTATTGATAGTTGGAAGTTGCCCCCCTTGTGGCACTTCTATTTTTGGGTTCATCACCTCACGAGCACACACTCTGTCACATAAATCAAGTGAGCCTTAAAAAGTACCTAATTGAACCAACATTCTAACCCCACTTGGGGAACACAAAAGAATCATTGTAGTTAGGTAGGGTCGGGGGGATAGGCTTCCAATAACACCCCTCGGTCACTTTCACTTGAGACATAGTTGTTGTCCAAATAGGGAACCAAAATCCCCTAGTACTTTTTGGCACGGTCATGACCAGTTTGTCAGAGGGCCTCTCCCTTAGGAGGGTTGAAGTCGGGAGACTGGTTCCGGAGGCCTGAGTGGAATACCGCACTCCATTCAGTAACCGAAGGGCTACCTTTCGCGGTTCGCGGGATATCCCTGTATAGGGGTATTGCGGTCAACGAACTAAATGGAAGATTCACCTTTCTGGACGTGTCATGAACGGGGTATCTTAGTTGCCATTCTTCTAGGATTGACTACCCGGTGTCCCTCCCGGTAGGGGGATATCATAGCCACTTGACTTTTCTACTCATATTGTCTGACTTGGATTTCATCACCTTGCAGAGGATATGTTTAGTTGAGCCAGAATACTTTTAGTTAGGTGTTTGCATGCTCCTTTACCTCCCTTTGGTCTAGTGAGTCCACCATTTTATGTTTCTAGGAAACCTGCTGCTTGTTGGTATTCTGACCATCTTTGTTGTTACTCCACCTATTGTAGCACAGCTGTTGCAGTAGGTGTTTTGAGTTGGTTGTTGGCCTGAGTGCCTTTCTTTTTAGCTCTCCTTCTGCACACTCGGTTGCATTAGGCCTTTTTTGAGCTGTTTTTACTCACCTCAACCCACAGAGATTAGACACCATCTGTCACCATTGAGTCCCCGAGACATTCTCGGTGCCTCAGGGGCGAGCCCCCACAGCACGGTTCTCTTGACACCACTCGTCATAGATTCTGATCATCATCCGTTGATACCATTCATCACAGATCTAGAGCCTTGTCACTTGACTCCACTCGTCAGCGACGTAGGCCTCCGTCACCAGATAGTGACGCACCTTACTTTACCTCCGATTCTGAGACAGAGTCTGAGAACCCTATTTATACTGCCCCTACTAGCCCCATGGCTGGCACGACTTCCACTCCGTTTGTCATAGGGACCATTGGTGGCACATCCACCACCACACCAGTTACTACACCTGTTTTGGGTATGCCCTCCATGGGGCCCCCATCTACCGTTCCCCTCACGGTACCTATTCCCGCAGCGGGAATCCCTATCCCCACTACATCAGTGGCTCACACTACCCATGGTGGTGCTGGACCATCCTCCACCACCTCAGTTCCCCCACTTGGGGGCACCACCCCACATCTTGTCCCTCCACTTGGGGGCACTGGCCCCAACTTGGTCCAACCCACTACTGTGTCACATCCTTCTTCCAGTTTGCCATTCATGGCTAGCCTCAACCTACCTGACCTAGCCAGATTGACCAACGATCCTATTCGACACGACCCTACATGGCCTCATATGCCTACCAAACTCCCCTCTGATATCCCTAAGTTCGAGGGGAAGGCCGGTGAGGACCCACAAAACCATATCATGTCTTTCCACCTATGGTGTTCCTCTAACTCCATCGTGGATGACTCTGTTCGCCTCCGTCTCTTACAGCGCACCTTCACTGGCTCTGCAGCCAAGTGGTATATCGAGCAACCTCATGGGACCCACGCCACCTTTGCTTCCCTTGCCTCGACCTTCCTGCAGTTCTTCTAGTTGCCTGTCCGCTATGACGCGGTCATTGAGATCCTTCTATCTTGTAGACAAAACACGGCTACCCATATCACGGACCACATCCATGAGTGGCGTCGATGCCGTAGCTTATGCAAGATCAAACTCGACGACCGTATCTTCCTAGATTGGTTCCTCAAATCCCTTCTCCCTGTTATTGCTAAGGATGTGGCATCAGAAAGACCCCAGTCTGAAGAAGAGGCCATCCTTAAGGCGCAACAGTTCGACCTCATTTACGCCCAGTCGGGTTACCTTTATACCATTATACCTGACGCCCCTCGCGGTGATTCCTCCCAGCATGATGCGCCGGGGGCATCCCACGCTGCAGACGGTATCATTGGCCGTGTTTCTTCGCATCCTCAACCATTTTCTATAGCACGTCCTACCCCTGGCCCCGACCTGTCGCGGGCTACCTCACAGTCTGGAGCAACCAACTCATATGCTCCCATGACACACCACCATTCCCATGGACCCTCCTGTCCACCTCAGTGCTTCGGTTATGCGACTCCTGCTTATGCTCCCCCAGTCGCACAACAGCCTTACTACCATCAGCAGGCTGCCCCAGCTCCTGCGCCTTCACAAGCCCAACCCGCTTATTATCCGCCACAGGAAGCCCCTGCGGCACACCCACAACCCGCTCCGCAGCCATATCAGCAACCCCCTCAGGTTGCTGCACCTGCTCAACCTCAACCTGCATATCATCCACCGCAGCCTGCTCCCGCACCTGCGCAACCTCAAAATCCACCTGCTGCCCAAGGGCAAGTTTACGCCCAACAGAACCCGCAGCAAAACCAGAATAACCAACGCAACCAGGGCCAACAGAACCGCGGCAAGGGCCGTAATCGTGGGAACAACCAACCTGCAGACCAAGCTGCTCAACCGGCTAATCCCCCCGACAACAACAACGCGGCCCCCACTAATCAAAACCCTGATCGCCCACCCAAGCAGGCTAAAAACCCCAATTTGCGAACAAACCATCCTTGTTCTATTTGCGGGGTCTATGGCCATTACACACATGCTTGCCGACACTTAGAGCGAGCTCGGCAACTCTGGGTTGACGAGGCCCATAGCCAAGGGCATGCGGCTCCCCAAGCACCGCCCAACCCCCCCCAACCTCAACAACCCCCTTTGGTGCTGCAAAACCCCTTACCAACCCAAGGCGTCGTGAACACTCAGCCGTTGGCTCCCCCTCAAGCCAACGCGCCCCAACAACAGCAAATCACGTACGCTGCTCCTGATCAACCCATGTTTGACTCAGGAACCCACCACTTGTTGATGATGTCATCTGCTGACGTCAACCTCCAGACCCGTCGGAACCAATATGGCTCCACCTCTGAAGCCCCTCCCACGGATAAACCTACTAACGCTCATCCCACTGATCAGGCGTTACGTATCCCTCCCCCGCCGGTCGACGGTGCTTCCAAAGCAGCTCGTTTCCCACTTCGCCGTCTTAACAACAACCCCAATGCGCGCGCTGCGTCAAACTACAACATTGTAGACGACCTAGCCCAATCTCCCGCAGCCATGTCTGTGTTAGAAGTCTTGAAGAACTTCCCTTCCCAGCGCAAGACTTTACTTTCCGCCATTGGGGGGATTGACCCAAATGATTCGAATTTGATGGCATTTGATTTAGACCAGTCTGAACCACGCCTACCTTCCAGCTTAGCATTCCAAGTTACTGTCTCCGTTAGGAATCTTGTCATCCATCGGTGCATCATCGATGAGGGTGCCTCCACATGCGTTATGTCTACGTTCGTATGGCAGAAGCTGGGCTCCCCTCCTCTCCAGCAGTCCACCACTGCATTACGCGCCTACGACGGTCATTCGGCTCAGCCCCAAGGCCTCCTAGCCAATGTCCCCGTCCAGTTAGGCGGAAAAACTGTACTCATTGACATTGAGGTAATCAATTCCCAACTGGATTATAACCTTTTACTTGGCCGCAGCTACATGTATGCCATGCGGGCGGTTGCCTCTTCCGTCTTTCGCACCATGATGTTCCCCCATGAGGGACGCGTGGTTAAGGTTGACCAGCTCACCTACTATGATCCCAGTGCTCCTGCGGCACCTGAAAATGTTCTCCCCATGGTTGAACAACCTGTGTCTCGTGCCACCACCTCGTTTGTTTCCTCTACGGGGCCTAGAGTCTACTCAGACGCGCCGATGACCTCCACCTTTCAATCTATTCCTCCTCCGTCTTCTCCCACCGACGTGTCTGACTTATGTACTTTGTCCCACGACAGCCAACCACCTAGCAATCAACCACCCTTGTTGCCTAAACCACCATTGGTACCTAGCCACATTGGTGTTACACCGATCCATACCATCCCCTTTCTAGTCCCTCCATCGGGAGTAGTAAGCGCCCCGGTTATGGCTACCCTTAGCTTCCCGGGGTTAACCTTGGGATTACCTGTCTGGTACCTTTCGCCTCCCGTTCGCCCGCCGACACCCGATGTCGTCCTCCAACCGGTGCAACCCATGGCTACTACCACTCAGCCACCCCCCGGTGTCTCTACCCCTTCGTCCTCCACGACTCCCACTCCTCCTCCCAAACCCACTGGGGGCAGAGGCCCACAACCTTACACTGCTGTCCCACCTCCCAAGACAGTCAAAAACCCTCCAGTATTTCGTGCTCCTCCCAAATGCTCGCTGTGCGACGAGTTAGGCCATGCAACCCACCAATGCCCACAGTTACCAGCATTACAGAAGCACATGCAGATGCTCGACGATGACCCTAACATCCCAACTGTCGAACTAAATCCCACTCCCAAGCCTAAAGATAAGTCCCTACGTACCAACCACTCCTGCGCCATATGCGGGATTTACGGGCATTATTCACATCATTGTCCCGATCTCCCGGATTACAGAGCGGCTCTCTATGAGATGAACAATCTGGATCTTGAGACGGCACCACCTACCATTGAGGAGATCTACCCCCCAGACTCTTCACCTTCTGGAGAGATTAATACCATCTATATGATTTCTTCCACCACTCCCGCCTCGTCAACCGATTTGACGACGCAAACTTTCCGTACCGATGAGGATATTCTTGAGGCCCTTACTGCCCCAGATTATCCCTGGGATGATATGCATCATCGTTCCTACTTCATCCCAGAAGCGTCTTCCTCCAGCTCCGCTACCCAATTCACAGTTGAGTCCAAAGACTTCCTCCCCACCAAGGTTGACTGGTTCAAGGACCCTATTCCTGCTCCTGATGCCTTCGAGGAAGGTAACATGGCCAACATCTCACCTGTCATCCAAGTTGATATCGCTGCCCCAGGACGTGCCCCTGAACTCATCACCTTAGGAGCATTTTGCAGTAAACAAGAGATTGAGGACTACATAAACCTTTTCAGAGAATTCCGTGATGTCTTTGCCTGGTCCTATACCGAAATGCCTGGTCTTGACCCCGCAATTATCGAGCACCACATTGACACATGGCCTGATGAACCCCCCGTTCGTCAGAAGCAGCGACCCATTCATCCCTCAAAGCTCCCAGCTGTTAAAGCCGAGATTGAGAAGCTACGCAAGGCAAGGTTCATTTATCCTATTGCCTATACCACTTGGGTTTCAAATCCCGTTCCCGTTAACAAAAAGCAAGGCACCATTCGAGTATGCACTGACTTCCGCGATTTAAACCGCGCTTGTCCAAAAGACAATTTCCCCACACCATTTATTGACCAGCTCATCGATGCGTGTGCGGGGCATGAAGTCCTCTCCTTCATGGATGGTTTTTCCGGATACAACCAGATTCAGATCCGTAAGGAAGACCAGTACAAAACTGCCTTTACTACCCCATGGGGCACCTTTGCCTATCGCGTCATGCCGTTCGGCCTCAAAAATGCTGGTGCCACTTTCCAGCAGGCCATGACCTATTGCTTTCACGACTTGGTCCATATCCTGTTAGTCTACCTTGATGACCTTACAGCTCGTTCCCGGAAACGATCAGACCACCTTAACGACCTTCGGCAAGTTTTTCTGCGTTGTCACAAATACCAAATCCGCTTGAACCCACACAAGTGTGTCTTTTGCGTTCCGGCAGGCCGGTTGTTAGGTTTCATTGTTTCCTAGAAAGGAATTACTGTTGACCCTCTAAAAGTCCAAGCCATCTTAGACCTTCCTTCTCCTCGCACGCTCCGACAACTCCAAAGTCTGCAGGGGCGATCCAACTTCCTTCGACGCTTCGTTCCTGATTACGCCACTACCGTTCACGGTTTCTTGTGCCTGCTCCGTACCCACATACCCTTCGTCTGGGATGAGCAAGCAGAAGCTGCATTCGAAGCCCTCAAGAAGGCTCTCACACAAGCCCCTTTGATCTCCCCTCCGGATTTCTCCCAGGACTTCATCCTATACGTCTCGGCCTCCGAGCATGCCGTGTCCGGAGTCTTGGTTCAAGAAGACGCTTCTCACCAGGAACACGTCATTTACTACGTCAGCCAGACCTTGTCTGGTCCACCCCTCCGTTACCCATATGAGGAGAGACTTGCCCTCGCCGTAGTCTTTTCCGTACAAAAATTGCGACACTACATCTTAATGAGTCATACCACCGTCGTTGCCGACTCTAACCCCATGGTATATCTTCTAAACCGGTGGCTACTGCAAGGTCGTGTTGCTAAATGGGTCATTATCCTCCAGGAATATGACCTTACCTTCAAAACACCTAAGAGTACTAAAGCCCTCGCACTTTCCCAGCTCATTACTGATCTCCCTTCCCTTCTCCCGGCCAAACCAATCTCCGATGAGTTACCCGACAATCACCTGTTCACTATCTCGTCCGATGACCCATGGTACGGTGATATCTTGTTATACCTGCGCACGCAAAAGTTCAGACCCAAAGTTACCCGTAATGGACGCCGTCGCATCCATCACCAGGCCTCTCGATATCTCCTCTTAGGCGATGTCCTTTACCGGCGCGGAGTTGACACAATTCTTCGTCGTTGCCTTACACACGAAGAAGCTGAACGCGTCCTTAATGACTGTCATAGCGGTGCCTGCGGAGGCCATTTCTCAGGGATGGCCACTGCCCAAAAGGTCATCCGCACCGGATACTTCTGGCCCACACTTTTCACCGATTGCATCACTGCGGTCAAACACTGCCATAACTGCCAACTTTTTTCCCCCAAGGCCCGGACACCTCCTGCTCCGTTACACCCAGTCGTCACCGTTGGTCCCTTTTGTAAGTGGGCCATAGACTTCATGGAATGTAGACCCCAGTCTGCCAACGGCCACAAATATATTGTTGTCACTGTTGATTACTTCACCAAATGGGCGGAAGCCATGCCTACCTTCAATTGTACCGCCGACACTGCTGCCCGCTTCTTTTTCAACCATGTCATCGCTCGATTTGGGGTTCCTAAGCAGTTAGTCTCTGACCATGGTTCCCACTTCGAAGATGCCGTCTGGCGTGAGCTATCCACCCTCCTTAAGTATGAACACCAATTTTACTCTGCTTACTACCCCCAAGGGAACGGCCAAGTAGAGGCCATCAATAAAATCCTCAAAACCATCCTCCAACGAACGGTTGACAAGCATAAGTCCAATTGGCACCACATGTTGTTCCCTGCCTTGTGGGCTTACCGCACCTCCACTAAGACCGCCACTGGTTTTACACCATTTCATCTAGTTCACGGTGTAGAATCTGTCCTCCCCATCGAGTGTCAGATTCCTGCCTTACAGATCGTCGTTGAGCTTCTCCCTGACACCTCCCCCATCGAGCAGCGTTTGCTACAACTCGAACAAGCCGATGAAGACCATCGGGCCACTCTCCAGAACATCGAAGCTGCCAAAAACTGCTCCAAAGCCGGTTATGATAAACATGTTCACCCTCGAACTTTCCACGAAGGGGACCTCGTCCTCGCCTATGACCAAGCCCATAACAAAACCGGTAAAGGGAAGTTTGAATCTATGTGGCACGGCCCTTACGTCGTGCAGACCTACCTCGGCAAGGGGGCATACATCTTAGCTGACTCCGAAGGCCGTCCTTTGCGCAACCCTCGTAATGGGTTGTATCTCAAGCGTTTTTACCCATAAACGGAACCCGCAGCCTCATTGGTCTGCGTTGTACAGTACTTTCGTTTTATTTTTGTCCGTTTTACGAACCGTTTCCACCACTGGAATCAGCACGACGAGACCATCATGATGGTCACCTCGTTGCATTATTTTTGTTCCGTCATTTTTTGCCCATTTTTTCAGACACCACTAGTCACCTCGGTTTGCGTGCCACATCGGCCGTTCTCCGTTTTTCACATGTTTTATATCATCGGATTCATTTTTCCGAGCTGGTGATGATGCTTGAGATCATTTCTCGCTCTCACCTCCCAATTGTTCGGGCATTTTTCCAAAATGCCCCCGTCACCTCGGTTTGCGTGCCACATCGACCGTTACCCATTTTTGACATCCTTTATATTGTCGGATTCATTTTTCCGAGCTCGTGATGATGCTTGAGATCATTTCTCGCTCTCACTTGGTACAATTTCAACATTGTGTCCCGACACCTTGCTGCCTCGGTTTGCGTGCCACATCGGCCGCCATCGGATTGTTCCACTTTTGTACATGAGCCATTCACTCCTGTCATACTGCAAATGTCTCGTTATTTTGCCACCATCTCATTCACCCCGCAAGGAGGCCCATCAGTGTTCCCCAACACCCTCGTTCTTGGTCACCATTATTGATCCTTGATTGAACACTTCCTCCTTGCCTGGCCATTCCTTTTGTTCGGTATAATTTTATCCCTTTTTCGGGCCGGACAAGTCCTTTACGAAAAAGGCACTTAGGGAGTTTCCGTTAAGCTCTTTTCTGACTCCTAAAAGAATGAAAAGATTGCCGAGCAATCTTGCTTCCTTTCATGCTCGCTAAAGTACCTGAAAGGGCGTCTATCTGGTATAAGTTTAACCCTTTTCTGGACATGGTAGACTAATTACGAAAAAGGAATACTCTAGTCACACCGGCTAGAAGAGTTCTTCATTGCATCCTTTTATGCTTCTTTGGGCCTTGGAGACTAAATCTACGAAAAAGCAACCCCCTGGAGTCTTCTTACTTGCTTTCAGACTCTCTAAAATTGAAAGCAACCACGAGCATGAACTGTCCTGGGCTCGTAAAATCCACACAACAGTACCATTCCATTACCCCAGAGTCTTCTTATCGCTTTCAGACTCCTTAAAATTGAAAGCAACCACGAGCATGAACTGTCCTGGGCTCGTAAAATCCACACGACAGTACCATTCCATTACTTCAGAGTCTTCTTATCGCTTTCAGACTCCTTAAAATTGAAAGCAACCACGAGCATGAACTGTCCTGGGCTCGTAAAATCCACACGACAGTATCATTTTACACACACTTCTTCTAGTTCCTTAACCCTTGAAGAAGTCCCCTCCCGTGCCTCCTGGCACTTTGATCAATCATCTCGGCAGCACCCCCAATCAGGTCGCCTTTGTTCAGAGTATTCTGCAGTCTCCTGCCATTGTACCCCAGCTTGAGTCTCCCTCAGCCCAGTAACCTTCCCAGATCCCATACAGCTATGATCCCTTTCCCCTTAGTCAGTTTCATATGCTGCCAGATCATCCCCATTATCATACTCTGAACAAAGGAAGTTTGAGTCCACCCACTCTACTTGCCCAGTTGTCTCCCCACAGTTCATCAGTCCTGCCATCAGTACTATCATATTTCGGTCCTGTACCTCGCACTCCTGTCAAGGAAACATCATTGCCTTGATAGTTGCAGGTCTCCCTCTGTCGACGACAGCTCCTCTATTCCAGAGGATAGGCCCAGAGGTCCCTACGCCTTGGACTTATCACCATCTGTGGTAAGTTCCTACGGATCATTCTGAAAGGAGTCCTCATTGCCTCTCCGAGTGGTTTTTCCTCACATGCTCGACTTCAGCACCTTGATCGCATCGTTGAGGATCGCGTAGGATTATATCCCATCAGTTTTTTGTCGAAGACCCCGGATTTCCCCCGACTCTAGAACATTGGTGAGTCCCTTCGGAATGCCCAGTTGTATGTTCCCGTGGATGTCCGGGCTGCGTTGGCGATTGTATTCGGAAGCCATCCAGTTATATGCTTCCTGGAGTACCCATTTCAGTTCCAGCTCAGTGTACCATTGAGAGTATGACCCCAGTCACTATGATCCAGCAGCTCATCAGTTCCTTTGGTACCACACTCAGCTGCACTGTTGATTGTTCCAGTGCACCATTTCTTCAGTTCACACATGATCAACTCAGCAGTATGTCCCAGATTTGTGTCCCCTCTGGACTCTTATGATGTACACAGTGGTCATGTATCTTACAGGTCCCCCTTTTCTGGGCCTCACAGTTATGTTTATGTATCTTGATACGAGCATGGGTATGCCCGCCTCGTCCATATATTGAGATTATTCCTCATTCAGTATTTGAGGTCATGTATATTTCAGGTCCCCATTTTTTGGACCCCATTGTTATTATGTTATATCCTGATACGAGCATAGGAATGCCCGCCTCGTCTATATGATCAGATGATTCCTCATCCATTATTGAGGTTATGTATTTTTAGTTCTTGCAGTTGTTCGGGATCGTTGTTCCGGGCTTCAGTTTGTTTTTTCTCTTCTCTCCACATCCCAGGAAAACCATTCATGACTTATGATGTCCATCGGCCATACGATGAGCTCCTGACCTCGCACATCAGGGGGCAATCTGTTAACACCCAAAAAGTGTTCACTACCTCATCTACCACATTATATGGCTCATTTGTCCATTTCCCTACCATATTTCCCTTAAAAACCCCAAAAATCCCATTAAAAAGCCTCCAAAAGGCCTAAAATGCCTCCAAAAGGCCGCAAAACCCTCAAAATAGCCTAAAAAAGGCTAAAAAACCCCCTTTTCCTCCAAAAATAGCAAAAATCCCCTAAAAAGGGAATAAAAAATATAAAATAATGAGGAAAAGGAGAAAAAAACCCTATACAGCTGCCCAAAACCATGTGTTCCCTAAAACCATGGGTCAGCACTCCACCACCAAAAAACTATAAATAGGTGATGGAGATCCCTTATTTCATATCCACAATCACAAGCACCCTTACTCTGCCAAAATCTCTCTCGAAACCCTAGTTCACCATTGAACTACTTTCACCTTGAGAGCCACTTTTGGCCCATTCCCACCATTGGAGAAGGAGAAGGAGCATATTGAAGCTTGGAGCATCCTCTTGGACACTACAAAGGGCTTCATCAAACCTTCACATTGAAGGTAATATCAATACAAAAAGCCATTCTTTATATCTTTTGTTTATGTTTTATGCACAATGTCTAAAGTAGTTTTAATTTCTATTTTAGCTTAATTATTTACATTTACTGAACTGCTACTAAGGAGTCCATTCTCCTTAGTAGGTGCTCATTTGCACAAGCTAGGGGTAAAACCCTAGCTACAATAACCAGGAAATGGCTAGGTTTCAAGAGGTGAAAATATTGCATCGCTAGAAATCTCATTCCTGTTATCTCCTTCTCGTAAGAAAACAAGCAATTTCATCATGGATACATTCTCATCAAATTTCAAAGGGACATTAACTCTCATCGTGGTACTATTTCATATTGTTCCACTCCTATAATCACTAGATCAGCAAGCTAACCCAGGCCAAAAGCTTCATGCTAAGTTATTGTGCTCCAACTAGGGTGTAGAGTGAACAAGGATTTAATGTGTCATCTCAGTAGTTCTCTTTGCCATTTTGCATATGATGTGCATCATCCTACTACATGCTAGAACTATCAACTTGTGTATACCATGGTCAAGTTGTTCCTTTTACATTGTGTCATGAATTAAAACCCTATTCTCATGTATGATGGGTAGGATTTGACATGTAAGTAGTCTGAAAGATCTTCCTCTATGTTGAATGGTTGATAGGTTCATGGCCCAAGCTTCCATGACACATATCATCGATACGTCAACTGAAACTCTACTAGCTACTCATTTTTGGCTTGGACCTACCACTTAATGTTGTGTGAGGATATTGCAAGCACCCTATATCCAATTCTTTTGCCACTCTCTTTGTCAAATCATAGTTTGAAAGTGTGGGTCAAGATGCATGTTTTTTTGTTTTCATATATTACCTCCAAAAGATGCACATGCCTCCTTCTGGCTTGTACATGTTGCATTTCTCAACATAAGTAAAATGTATATTCACCACTCTAAAGTTATGACCTACGATGAAATAATTTCCTTCCATTAAACAGATTTATTATATTAGAAAAAAACATCTCTCAGCTACATGACATGTATGTGTGTCCTCCATTGCTATATTTGCGTGCCTCATGACGTTGAACATGATGGAATTTATCTATTCATAAGGTACAACTATGTTGGTTAGCATGACAAGGATTGCACGGTTACACATTCCTTGTTGATAACCCTGTGTAATGAGTAATGAGGGATTTTAGCTTAAATATCTTTCGATTGTCGTGTTTGGAGTGACAGGTGGTGTTTTTATTGCATATATTTCAGGTTGTGAATGCTAAAATAAACCCTAGTGTTTCAATAGGGAATATTTTTGTTGTTGCTATCAGTCATAAACCTGCAAAATATCTTTAATCAAAGTTCTAACAAAATATATATCAAGTGATATGATTGAATGTGGGAAGCCTGTCCTTTTGAGATTCAACATGGCAATTTTTTTACAATTGGCATGGTCCTACAGTGCAATGGTCCACATTTTCATTCATTGTTAATATGCTTTCCATGTAGAGTTTTAACCATAGCTCCTCATATCCCCACATAATGCTTACAAGCCCCTCTTATTGGTGTCAATATGATGATCATGAGAACTTAGTAGGATGGATTCCATTGTTTAATAATCATGTGTTTCCAAGTTGTTGGAACTAGTTGGGTGTATGCTTAATCTATTTTATTAGTGGGGACAATAAAACATTGGAAAATAATGGCTTGGAGTACAATGTTTGAGTCCATGATATGAATATGTGGGAGCTTTTAATTTACCCCTCTTTTTTAAAAATCATAATGAGATCTAACTAATGAGGCTTAAAGGGGGGGGTGTTGTGTTCACTGAGAACACATGCTCTCAAGCAGAGAATAGAAATATGGACAGAAATATCATCAAGAATACAGATATGATTCAAATGTTCAACTACTGCATTTATTCATAAATGGTTTATTTATACATTAGAGGAGAGGTTGTAACGGTTACACCCACTCCAACTGCTCGTTTTTTATGAATAAATACATTAATATGATGACTTAGGGAAGCCTAAGTGGCCCCCTCAACATATCCCCCACCCAAAATATATTCTTTATCCCAAAGAAGTAACCAAGAACATCTGTGGTCTATGACTCTTCAGCCTCCATCTTCAAACTGGTAGTAGTCGGTCGAAGTCTCACCCTCTCACTAAGACGGTCGACTACACTTTCCGCAAGGAGGTAGTTTGGTTTGAAGCCTCACTCATTCTCATCTAAACAAATTTTACTCAACTCAAGCTTGGTCCTTTTGGATCTTCTACTTTTTGTACCATTTCTTTGTCTTCAATATATGAGGTCACAACTCAAGAATTGATTCTACATTTCTGCACCAGGGGGATCAATATGTTCAAGTGTTCTCATGTCATCATATTTCATTAAGTTCTATTTTGTGTGGTGTAAGATGTCTCTTGCATGAATGCCTTTATTTCATATGTCGTAAGGATATATAATACTTGCAAGCTTTAGTTTGTTGCATGCTCATCTGCGTGACCTTGTGCTTCTTTGCTTGATTGGGATCGAATGTTATAGAGTTGACTCGATTCGATTGACAAGAATTGGATAGAGACCAGGGTTGAAATTTGACGGGTAAATAACCGTCATTTGTTGTTTTACACGTCAAAATACTGCCACTTCATAAAATTAAATGTCATTAATAAAGTGTGAATTTTAATTTCACCCATCATTTTGAAGTGCATTTTTATTTTTGCACATCATTAATATCTATATACTAAGACCATATATATGTGTGTGTGTGTTATCTATTACTATTACTAATTGGTTATTAGTAATTAAAAGTGTATATATTTATATTTCTATATTTTCTCTTTATATTGTATTTCTAATATGGAAATTTTGATTTTTTCATGATCTCATTGTCTCCCCTTGTTAGGTAAACTTGACTCGATCATTGTATTTGGTGTCCCATGGTAATGGCCCATTTTATTTCTTGTGAATAATCATATTTAAAGGTTTATAGGTTAAACCTTCTTCGCCATAATATGTGTGTGCTTGGTTTAATCATTATGTTTATTATGTTTTTTTGTTTATTATGTTTTTTTGTTTATTAATTTTTTTAATTTTTGTATTATATGATGCAAGATATGAGAATTCAATGTTTCATATAATTATTACTTATGATAAATTTTATTTAAAAAATATTTCATATCCCTTTCTGGAATATTATCCCAATTTGGTCAATTTTTGAAACTTGGACTAGTGAAGCCCCAAACTATCCCAAATGATCCCAAATGGTTTCAAACTATGTCTAGAGTGGATTGAGGTGTAATAGTACACATTAATTCAGATATTATCGGCTTGTACACTTTCTAAATACTTCAACCACTTTCATTTACAATTAGAATATGAAAGGAATAATTACTAGGAAAATATATGTTGAAACCCCCATGGGTAGATGGCTCCAAAAGATTCATTAGGATTTAGAATTGGGTATGAAGGTATATGAATGGTATTAAGACATAAAAATTAACCTCATGGGTTCTTAGACACTATCAGAAGACTTCTACAACATTCATTTAAATTCAGGAGAAGTTGGGGAATTTTACTAGTAAATTCGAGGTTCAAAACCCCCAAGGGTAGGGGACAAAGATGGCTTTCCAAATGCTGTAATAACTTAAAAAATTTCATAAAAGAGGAATTAAATGGGATCCTTAATGTAGCATCGATTAGTTTCTATAGGCTTCTGAAACTCCCATAAATCATAGATTTGTATCCATGTCTTCACATAGGGGGAAATGCTAGTAAACTTCACCACTTGTTATGAAATTCGAAATTTAGGTTCCAAGGACTTGTGAAATGTTAATTAAAATTCTTAATAATATTGATTACACTCCATACATAAAAATAAATCATATATATGGACTGATACAAGTCGAAATAAAGCATCTTCAAGCTCCAACAACAAGATATAGGGAAAATGGCACCATTTATGCATTGTTTGGTATTTTTACATAGTTTCACTTGGCATTTCGACCTAGGAGTCTTCTGAGCATGAAATAAAGAGTATATATATATATATATATATATACAAATAAATGGATATTCTTGGACTCTCAAAATGAGATCAACATCTCACCAAAGGTGCAATTCCTCCAAGAGCCAAAATATGCAAGGAAATGTGAGATAGGGGTGAGAACAAGTTGTGGAAGAAAGAACCGCGAGCTTCCCTGTAGCTTCAACCTACAACTAATAAATCCATTGTATCTCCAAATTAAATATATTAATGGCCTCTCCAATTCCAATTAGGATGGGAATCTTTCACCCTCGGAATTGGTACCAAGGCAAGTAGAGTAAACACTTCACTAGCATGGACAAGCTAGAAGCTCTCCAAATTGAAAAGATGCAAATAAAAAATGATCAAAAGCTACTCTCCTTCTTTGTTCTTGTATTTTATAAAATTCTCAAGTCCTCCATGGGTCAAATTCATTCCAAAATATTCATGCCAACTCAAGTTGGGAAGAGATTCCATTGTGTGCCACTTGTCCAACAATTCCTAGTCTCCATCTTCCCTCATTTCGAATGGGTGTATCTTTGTCTTCCCTAACTACCTTGTGCGCCTTCTTGGAGGATATTTTTAGCCCTAACATGTCATATATGTCATATTTCAGCATTCAGGTCTGATTTGTGTCATAGGTGTCATAGCATCTTCATCATTGTTGTCATAGAAGCTAGGGAATCTAGCCCAAGTGTCACAATTCTTCTAAGATGCCTCTTCCTCTTCCATGGGAGTTATTATTCCACTCCAATTCTACCTTACATGACTCATTCCATGAATAATACCTCTTAAACTCCCCCAAGTATGTTACCCTTCATCTTGAACTCGAATTGGTGAGAGAATCATGCCAAGTGTAGTGGGGAATCTTGCCACAAGTGGGTCACACAACCTCTTATGTTCCCTCATAGTCCAATGCCACATTATTTTCTTTGTATTATTATTGAATTGACCCATTTAATGTGAATTTGTAAGTCTAAGGTCATTTTGGGTCTTGTAGCTCCTTTACTCCAACTTTCAATGCTTCCACCCCAAACCTTGGAAACTAGTAATTTTCCCCCGTGATAGTTCATTTAGATGGGAATATTACAAACTTTGAATTGGGAATTTTCTCTTAATGTGACCCACCTTGTCCACTTGGATATAATTTTACATTATTACTAACTTAGACATCATGCTTGGTAATTATTTCACCCTTATCATCAATTTGACGAACTATCAAGAATATGGTCAAGTGGTTTAGGCCATTGTGACCCAATGCAAATTTTTGGGACATCACAAATCCTCCCTTCCCAATATTGCTTGTCCTCAATAAATTTCAAACATGGATGTTGAAGAACCTTATTTCTTTCCAAAACTTTGCTTCCCAAAGCTTCCCTTCTAAAACTCTGAATAGTGGCACTCATGCACTACAATTTTGTGCTTCCAAAAGCAAGGAGATGTGGATTTTCTTTTTTATATTGATATCCCCTGTGACATCACCACTAAACACCAAAATATTAATTAAATCCATCAAAACAATTTTTTCACAATTACTCTTTTACCTCTTTCATATTTTGGATACCCTTTCTGATATCACTATATAATTCTTGAAGTTGCCACTGAGTTTCTCAACATTCAGTCTTTGATATTCCATGAATATTTTAGAGAGGAACCACCATGCTTGTTGTTGCACTAATATGATTAAAAATCACTTTATTAAGTGGGGACTCAATCTCCCATACTAATTGTTTCCCCAAAAAAATTGAAACCAATGGGACTAAAAATTATTCCAGAGTCCCATTGCTTGTATTGCACTCCAACAATTAGGAGTTCTCTCCAACCCATACCATCAGGAAAGAGAATTCCTGGATCCCATTTTATTGTATGCATTTTTCCAAATATCATGAGTACAAAATATATATCATCAAAGTACATAACAACATAATAAAAATTTACATCAAGGAGGTGCCCCATCAAAGAATCATAAAAGTGCTTATACCTCCAAGTAAGTAGACCATCATTTGCCAAGTGCATACAAGCTTCAAGAGACCAATAAAATCTGCTCCAATGACATAGGTGAGGATCCCATGTCCTATAATGCTGCTCCAAAATGATGTAATATGCATCAAAATAATAAGCCATGTGTTCTTTCATCCAAGAAGTGAATGAAGAACCTCCACTAAAATCTGAACCAAGTAGGGAGCAAACAAAACAATGATCCTTCAAGGGACTCACATAAGTAGACTTTGTGCATCCATGAACATGTGTATCATCAAGAAATAACAAAGTATGTTGCTACCAATAATAATTTTCTCCAATCATATATCTCTTCACCCAATTAGTGTATGAATTTCCTCCAATATCAATTGAACTAAGCAAGGAGCAAGGAAAATCATGAGTCTTTGAGTGACTCAAGTGAACATCATAAGTGCATCCATGTAGATGTGTTTCATCATAAGGTAACAAGGAATGTTGCTGCAAATGTAAATAATAAATGGCTCTAATAATGTCATCATATAAAGGATATATAGGAGTTTGATACTCCTCATGTGGCACCATCAAAAATAAACCTTTCACCCATAATTCATTAGGATGAATGCTGCAAAATATGGAATTGTAGGATGTAGGAGAATGAACCAACTCACCCAAATGATCAGAAAGTGCAGAAGTGTCCTCATGTGAATGCTCCATAAGGGTAGGATCATGCACCTCCCTCAAAAGTTCAAAACTTTTGCTCATAGGTTGGTTCCAAGGTAGTGGAATCATACACTTCTTCAAAAATTGTGTCACAATTTCCAAGAGGAAACTCAAGTTCCTTTTCCACCACATCAAGTGCTTGTATATCATCAATCTCATCTTCAAACACATCAAGCACATGCAAATTTCCACATTTCTCATGATCTACCATGTCATGAGAATCCTCCATGCAATCTACCATATGACAATTTGAAACATAGGAGGAAGAACAAATATATTGCAACCTTTCAAGAAGTTGCTCATTTTGAATTTTGAGTTTATGAATATCCTCATTATTCTTCAAGTATTCATCATGCAACAATTCATTAAACTCAACCAAATTGTTTCTATCAAACATAAAAGACATGAAATTACCTTTGATGTTGCACATTTCTCTTTGAATCTTCTCCATGTCTTCAAGGAATGATGGATCCTTCAATGAAGAAACTTTCCAACAAGAATTTGACAGTAATGCTTGAGTGTCATGGAGCATGTTAAGGGTCTCTTGGATCTTATTTTCATTCATATTTAATGACCCTTCAAGAAAAAGAGGCTCTTGCAAATATACCTCCTCATCTTCTTCCTTCTTACTTAGACCAACTTCATGAAGCTCAAGTGGTGATGGGGAAGTTGATCTTGTTTCTTCTTCAACTTCTACAAGGTATTCATTTTCATGCTTAATGTAAGTTTGGGTTGCAACAACACTTTAAAAAGTGATCTCTATGTCACCAACATAGAGGTGTGAGCACCCATCAATAGGTACTCCTTCATAGTTCAAGCATCCATCAGTAGATGCTCTTTGAGTCATGTCCAAGGTAAAATGTGTCTCGAAATGATCTTCAATGTTTTCAATAGAGTATTCTTCATGCTCATGTGATATCTCTTCATATTTGGAATCTCTTTTTGAATAAAACCCAAAAACTCTCTTCAAGTAGGAAATACTTGCATTTTTTGAAGCTTCAGATATTTCATTGCTCTTTTCACTCACACACATATGATTTTCTCTCCAAGGTATTTTACAAGAATGGCATAAACCTTTATTCACTAACTCCACATCTTCATTTTTGGGCCTATTTTCAAACACCCAATCAGCAAAGTCTTCAAAAGGAGGGACATTTTTTGTATTTCCCTTATACGAATCAAGATATGCCTGATATTGTTGGGGCAAGGTTTTAATGTTGCTCTCCATATTTGTAACTCATTCATAGAATTATCCTTTGGCAGTGTGCCACACTCATCTTTATCATACATAGGTTCATAATAATAATCTTCATTCCTCATGAAATTGTAAGAAGTGTTGCATGATTGCACCTCTTCCACAAACCATTCATATTCTGCTGCATATTGCTCACAATCATCCACATAATGCTCATAAGCATTGTACTCATAGGATTCATCATAATAGTAAGACATGGATGCAAATTATTCTTCAATGTATGATATTAATTCACAGGTGCAAGGACCATGCTCTGATACCACTATAATATCCCTTTCTGGAATATTTTCCCAATTGGTCAATTTTTGAAACTTGGACTAGTGAAGCCCCAAACTGTCCCAAATGATCCCAAATGGTTTCAAACTATGTCTAGAGTGGATTGAGGTGTAATAGGAAATATTAATTCATATATTATAGGCTTTTACACTTTCTAAATACTTCATCCACTTGCATTTACAATTAGAATATGAAAGGAAGAATTACTAGGAAAATATATGTTGAAACCCCCATGGGTAGATGGCTCCAAAAGACTCCTTAGGATTTAGAATTTGGTATTAACATATATGAATGATATTAATACATAAAAATTAGCCTCATGGGTTCTTATACACTATCATAATACTTATGAAACATTCATTTAACTTCAGGAGAAGTTGGGGAATTTTACTAGTAAATTCGAGGTTCAAAAACCCCCAAGGGTAGGGGACAAAGATGGTTTTACAAATGCTATAATACCTTCCCAAATTTCAGAAAAGAGGCATGGTAATGATAAAGTACTAAAATGGGATCCTCAATTCATCATAAACTAGTTTCTATAGGCTTCTGTAACTCCCATAAATTAAAGATTTGTATTCATGTCTTCACATAGGAGGAAATGCTAGTAAACTTCACCGCTTGTTATGAAATTCGAAATTTAGGTTCCAAGTACTTGTGAAATGTTAATGAAACTTATTAATAACATTAATGAAACTCCATACATCAACAAAATCATATATATGGACTGATACAAGTCGAAATAAAGAATCTTCAAGCTCCAACAACAAGATATAGGGAAAATGGCACCATTTATGCATTGTTTGGTATTTTTACATAGTTTCACTTGGTATTTCGACCGGAGAATCTTCTGAGCATCAAATACATAGTATATATATCAGAATACAAATAAATGGATATTATTGGACTCTCAAAAATATATCAGCATCTCACCATAGGAGTAATTCCTCCAAGAGCCAAAATATGCAAGGAAATGTGAGATAGAGGTGAGAACAAGTTGTAGAAGAAAGAACCACGAGCTGCCCTGTAGCTTCAACCTAAAACTAATAAATCCATTGTATCTCCAAATGAAAGGTCTTAATGGCATCTCCAATTTCCAATTAGGATGGGAATCTTTCACCCTCGGAATTGGTACCAAGGCAAGTAGAGTAAACACTTCACTAGCATGGACAAGCTAGAAGCTCTGCAAATTGAAAAGATGCAAATAAAAAATGATCAAAATATACTCCACTTCTTTGTTATTGTCTTTTATAAACTTCTCAAGTCCTCCATGGGTCGAATTTCTTCCAAAAGATTCATTCCAACTCAAGTTGGGAAGAGATTCCAATGTGTGCCACTTTTCCAACAATTCCTAGTCTCCATCTTCCCTCATTTCGAATGGGTGTCTCTTTGGCTTCCCTAACTCCCTTGTGAGACTTCTTGGAGGCTATTTTTATCCCTAACATGTCATATATGTCATATTTCAGAATTCAGGTCTGATTTGTGTCATAGGTGTCATAGCATCTTCACCGTTGTTGTCATAGAAGCTAGGGAATCTAGCCCAAGTGTCATAATTCTTCTAAGATGCCTCTTCCTCTTCCATGGGAGTTATTCTTCCACTCCAATTCGACCTTACATGACTCATTCCATGAATAATACCTCTTAAAATCCCCCAAGTATGTTACCCTTCATCTTGAACTCTAATTGGTGAGAAAATCATGCCAAGTGTAGTGGGGAATCTTGCCACAAGTGGGTCCCACAACCTCTTATGTGCCCTCATGGTCCAATGCCACATTATTTTCTTTGTATTATTATTTAATTGACCCATTTAATGTGAATTTGTAATTCTAAGGTTATTTTGGGTCTTGTATCTCTTTTACTCCAACTTTTAATGCTTCCACCCCCAACCTTGGAAACTAGTAATTACCCCCAATGATAGTTCATTTAGATGGAAATATTACAAAATTTGAATTGGGAATTTTATCTTAATGTGACCCACCTTGTCCACTTGGATCTAATTTTACATTATTAATAACTTAGACATCATGCTTGGTAATTATTTGACAGACTATCAAGAATATGGTCAAGTGGTTTAGGCCATATTGACCCAATGCAAATTTTTGGGACATTAAAAAAAACCATTATTATGATGGGTAAAATTAAGATTTAAACGTCAAATGAAAGGAAACGTTAAAATTAAAAAGTCATATAAAATTTTATTGACATACAAGGTAAGACACCAAATCAACCCAATAGAGACCAACTTAATTTACAATGATAGAGAGGATCACCTTCCTTCAAGAGACTCATGTTTCATCTCCTCTTAACTTCAAAAGTTTTAAATAGTCACATTTAGCATTAATGAATCAATCAACATAACTTCAATTTGACTTGTTTCCCTAGCGAAAGCTTCGACCAAATACAAGCATCGACCAATATACACTTTACAAAAGCAAAATACCATCAACTCAAAAGTAACATATATGCCCGACCATTAGGTATCGACCATATTTTACAATAACATCAACCGAATGAATTCGATCAAAATATAATATCGAGCAATGATTGCCGACCAAAAATTTAATATCGACTTCTTTTGATAGATTGACACATAGCATATAAGCCAAAATAATCATATCGATTAAAGGTAGAGGTAAACCATTAGACAACGTTCTCATAGCATCTTACCATGACACCTCACTATGAGCATGCATCGGATAAGTACATTGTTGGGTCGATAGTTGTTGAACATTAGGAGAACTATTCCAACTTTCAAGATTAACATAAATATAATAATCAGCCGACATCCCAAGATCAAACGCAACTCGACTTCCTCCATATCTAGTTGACTATAAGTGATACACATAAATAAATTTGGTAGGCAGTTAACTGACTTACCGGAGGGTTCAACGAGCCTTTAGCCAATCTAGTAGGTATCAATGCTCAAATCAGTGGTCTTTAAGTAGGTCGACTAGCTCTTGGTTGATGAGTTGATGCTGATGGGCTCAACTTGGCAACTCAACTTCTACTCACTCATTCGACTAGTAAGGGGGTAGTTTGTTATCGGACCAAACAATCTACAACCAACGCCCATATGGTCGATTCAGATCCACTTTTTTTACCATATTAGTAGTCGACTAAAGGCATAAATCCATCTTTGACATAATCATAATACGCACGAATAAAGCAATACATGTGATAGAGTACCACAAAGAATATGGTCTTCGGTGTCAAATTGATGACAAGAGATAGACTTCATAGATGGTGAAAATCTAAGATTGATCAAAAAAATTATTCAGTTGATCCAAGTCAAGTTGATCCATACTGATAAACTATAATGTAAACTCCTCCATACATAGATCCACTATTATACAGTTCTTGGTATCTTTCACCTATCTTCACAAGAACACCCAGAAGTATCATGAGCATTAAAGTTTTATACGTCAAGATTTTCTCTTTCTGAAACCATTTCCACCGAATATAATACTCTGCAAACCATCAACTCTTTTTCCTATGCAGAGGATTTTATATATGCAAGCATGAGAACTCGATAATCTTCCTTGCAGGTTTCTTCATACAAGCATCTAATGATTTTTCCCAGGTTCAAGCCTCCCTTCACTCGTTGTTGTCAACCAGACCGAGTGAGGAGAGAAATGCTGCCACTGTTTTGGTCACCAAGAACACATGCACTCAAGCAGAAAACAAAAGTACACTTAGATAAATCATCAAGAAGGAAGATATGGATCGAACGTTCAACTGCTGCATTCATTCATAAATGGCTTAGTTATACATTAGAGGTGAGGTTAGAGCGCTTACACCCACTCCAACTGCTCATTCATTAGGCATAACTACATTAATATGATGACTTAGGGAAGCCTAAGTGGTACCCTCAATAGGAAGGTTTTTTTACTGAATAATAATGAAGTGCTTAGCCTTGTAAGAGATCATTTTTTTATTAATGGGAATTTTAAGGAAAGGTTTTAACAAGGTGAGGGTCAATGAAAAAAGGGAAGGGCCTTCTATTTAATTTTGGGAATTTTTTGTATTTCATTTGGGAGATGGTAATAAATGATAAAATAGTAACATGAAGCTTTAAAAAATGAAGTTTTTTTTAAACATCAATAAAAAGGATTACAATTGCAAACATTGGAGGGGGGGGGTTTACTTTTTGGAATGCAAGGTAATGGAAACTGGAAAATTTATTAATAGAACACTTGACCAAAATTGATTGGTGAAAATTGACCAACTGGACTTACATGACGTTAACATGATGAAATTTATGAAGTGTGATGTGGGGTCAAACTGTGATGGATTTGATGAAATGCAATAAGAGAATGATGAAGGACTTTCCCTTGACTCAATCATATATAAAGAATAGCATGACAACATGAATGAGAAGAACCAATGGATTGGAAAATTTGACTTTCTTTTACCAACAAGGCACACATGAAAAAAAATTCCCACAAGATGCATGAAGGCCAAATGACAACGTATATTGTGGAATTAAGTATGGATCGGAAGAGGAATTCATGTTTAACTTCACGATTTAGATGGAATGGTATAGAGAAATTTTTAAATATGATTTCTTTCGACATTGTGTTCCAAAACTTTGGAATCATGTCGATGTTGAGACATCAACACATGCAACATAGTGGTATAAGTGAAGAATGACCTTTGCTTCTATTTCTAGCCATGTTTCTTTTGTTTGAGAGTCTACTTGGCATAATTATTTCTTTCATATTCATTAATTCATGTTAGTGAGAAAAGAAAAGAATGAAACTAATGCATTTTCATGTTTCAGGGTTTGGGTTTTTGGTTTTTTAAGCATTGTTTGGATTCCATTGTTTTAGTGAGATCATTTTAAAAGGATTGTTTGTCTCGAATATCCATTGGAAGTATTTGATTGGATTAAAATTGCATTGTGAAAAGGAAATCTATCTTCCCTTTTCTTTGAAAGGTATTCATCAAAGGAAAAATTGCATTTGCAAGCTTTTCATTCTTTCTTTTGAGAGTCAAGAAAAGTCAAAACATCATCAATTTCACTTCATTTCCCCTTTTGAGTAATCAACAACCATAAAATGAACACTAATTAAAACTAAGTAGACATTTTTTTCTTTGATAGAAATTCAACAGTAGATTAGGATCTCGGGCCTTGGAATAGGATTGGAGAGGAAGCTCTTCATGACCATGAAAACACAACTAGAGTCACTAAAGAGTGTAAAATCCATTAGTAATGAAGGGAATTTTCTAGGAAATCTCCTCTCACACAGAAGTGAAGGATGAGGTTAGTCCAAGCAAGTGGAAGAGATATCCCTCTCTTCTTGTTTGGTGGGGATATCACATGTATAGGGGTTTTGGAAGAGTGCCAAGTCCTCAGGTTGACACCTCTCTCTATAAACCTTCTGGTCGAGGACTTATATCCTGCATTCCTCGCCCATACATGTAGTCTTAACTTACGATTGTTCTACTTGATCCTTTTTTCATGATGTGGTAAACATATTTGTTGTTCCTAGGTATCTACATAGGTGATTGAAATTGATAACTGCTTGTGGTACTTGAGGCAGATGCATAATCATCTTCGTCCACTACCTTGGAGGGTACCTATCCCCTAGAGGGTACTTGTATCTTGGATGTTAGGCCATGAGTGGTTACTATAACTATATCTCACCTCTTTGTTGGCGAATTGATGCCTCACTTATGGAATATTCCTTTGATCCATTGGTTTGCATGTTAATATCCTAGTTTTGGTTAAAGGTTTGTTATTTGTTTTGTGTATAGTTTTCCATAGGTTTTTATTTTTATTTTGTTGGAATCTATTAAGTCACCATGGCCAATCTACCAAATCACCGGTATATGCAAATTCATGGTCTTTATCCTATTGACTAAGAACCACCACTCATTAGATGATGGGTCACCACTTCTACAAAGGGTAAAGAAACCATTAATTCTAAAAATGACTTGGTACTAGTTGAGCAAGTAGAGGTTTAAGTGGTGAACAAAGGTTTTGTACCACACGTCAATCTTCCTTTAATCGACCCTTTTGAACACATACTCATACAAGTGAATGTGGTTACTAGTGCTTCTTTTTCACTATTTATCCATTTTGTCACCACGTCAATCATTAGTGCATCATATTCTACAAGTCAACCTATCTCATATTTACTTGATACTTTGGGAGGGACCATAGCGAATCATCCCTCACATTCTATTAGTGGGTCAAATAATTCAAAGACCATGTATATTACATCCACATCCTTCCTTTGGGGAATTCCATCAATGTCATCATTCCCACCTATGGTTCAATCCAACATTAGACAAACAATTTCCTCAATGCAACCACCCACATCTACCTTTATATTTCCTGGTGGGAAACAACCTAGTTTTCATGCAGGAGGTGGTTTTCCTTCTACTTCTGGTATAACTTCTAGTAGCTCGGTCATTCCTAATGATGGATTCCATTTTGATTGGAACACCTCAATTAAAGTTATGTCTACCATGTTTCTGGTAGTTTTCCTTTTCCTAGGGATACACATAATGCTTCAGGTGGATTCCCTTATCCTAGAAGTCGTGATTTTTTTAGGGGTGTTCCATACCCTGAGGGTAGTCCCTAACCTTGGGGAAACCATATCCTTGGGATTCAATATTTCACTAGAAATTACCAACCCACTGGGGGAACCTATGTCCCTGGGGGAACCTATGTCCCTAGGGGAAATAGGTTTTTTAGGGGCATTTATTTCCTTAGGGGCATTCTTGCCTTTGGAACCTCATATACTGCTTGAGGCCCATACATGGGAGGACCTTACAGCTCATCTAATATCAACGCTTAATTTCCTTTAACACAAAATCTGTTTGCCAATATGTAGTAGCATTTTCTGGAGACATTAGATTTTTTGACTTTTTCTAAGTTAAGGAATTTTAACATTATGAATAAACCATTATGGTCACCCATTCCCCTCAAAGTGTCATCTTCCATACCAAATTTTGATGGTAAATTGAGAGAAGACATGTCTACACATGTTACTACATATCATATACGGTGTGTTTCTAACTACATGATGGATGATATTGATATGGCTTTTCCCATGGATCCTAACTGGAAGAACTTCAAAATGGTACATTGAGTTTCCTAGTGCTTCATACACCATGTTTAGTGCTCTAGAAATGGAATTCTTAATACATTTCCAATTACCTATCTGGTATGAAATTGGAATAAATATTCTAACAACATTACGCCATAGTACTGCCACCCATATCTAGTCATATCCATGAATGGAGGTGGAGATAGAGGCTTGTTAAATCCACTATTACATAACAATTATTATCATATTGGTTCACGAAATACCTATCACCTCCCATTGCTCACGATGTTGCTACAGTCGGGGCCATAACTAAAGAGAAATATATTCATCATGCTCAACACTTAGATTTGATTTATTCTCAGTATGGCACATTATACGATATTATTCTACATTGTCCTCGACCATAGAATGATCCATTAAGACCTACACTAGGAATACATGTCAATGGCATTGTTTCCATTGCTTCTGTGGGATAGTTAAGTGGGAAACTTAGTAAGCTTTACTTTGCCAACACTCCCACCACTATTGCACCCATTGCCAAATCAACTCCTGTCTCTATTCATACCTCCAAAGTGAATTCAAATCAATCAATGAAGCCACAAAAATTCAAAGGAAAGAAGAAGAAGAATAGAAAAAAAAACTCTTTGACTGAGAAAGACTCTATGCATACTCCCAAATCAGATGTTGGGGGAAATAAGAAGGAAAGGAAGCTGAAATTTCCTTGTAAGATCTATGGTGGTGATCACATGACCCATAATTGTCCTCATCTGAAAGAAGTCAATGGGTTCATTTCCCAAAGGGACACAACCTCAAAACCCAATGTTTTAAGCAATCCTTTCCCTCCTCAACAAATGGTTGTCAAAAATCCCATCCCTCCACAAGGGGAGGGGTCTTCAAATGTATTTCATTTTTAGGATACTATAGATTTTTCCATACGTACTTGTTAATAAGGAATTATGGAAGAAAATCCTCTTGAAAATGATTTTTCTTATCCTTCCCAACATAATGGTCCTCTTCAAATGGAGAATCCCATTCTTGACATAATGTTTTTCCTCCCCAAGGGTGTCTATCGCAGAGAAACACATGACCCTAATGCCTGATCCTCCCACAATTAGAATATTGTGAAAGATTTGTCTTAATCCCTTTGTGCTATGTATGCTCTTTAAGTGTTGTAAAGTTGTCCTACACAATGTAAATTCCCATTGTCATCAATTTTTGGGATTGATCTCTCAGAATTGAGTTTGGTCGCTTTTGATATGGGCAATATCCAACCCAGGATATCCCAACAAATCAATTTTCAAATACAAGTTGTCATACATAGGAAAATCATCTTTCACATAGTCATTAATGAAGGATCCTCTACATGTTTTTTGTCCATTTTCTACTATTGAACCATTATATCTCTAGCATTAGCACAATCCAATACCACTTTGAAAGCATTCAACAACCATAATTTTTAACCCTCAAGGAATTCCCATCCCTTTTCCCATTGAGTTAGTATGGAAAAATATTTTTCTTGAAATTGAAGTGGTTGATTCTCCATTGGATTATAACCTCCTACTTGGGAATAGTTGGTTTTATGCAATCAAAGTTGGAGCTTCGTCGATATTTCACATTTTTTCCCTCATTAGGAGAAGGTCATTAATATAAAATAATTGTTACAAAAGTATTTAACACCTTTAATAACGAAGGACAGAAGTGTATACTAAGTCTTCCCTCATCATGAATATTGAGTTGAAGCAATAAAGAGAAACATTGTTTCATGGCCTAACCACTAATTTCCTCAAAGAAAGTTGTGAATGTTTACTTATGAGGCCCTAAATAAGAAACCAAAATAATTAGGTTTCTAATTACGAGCTAAGAAAAGTCACTACAAGCTTAAAGTGGAGGAAAATACATGAAAAAATGTTTAATGTGTGAAAGGATTAATTATACATGGAAAGTTTAACTATGGAGTTAAATTAAAAATCAAATGTATGAAAAGCTCAATTAATTGGGTATGTCATTGTTCAACTATCACAAGATACTTCCAAAAGATCAAACATATTGAGTAGCCACTCACAAAAACAAATCACGCATCAACACACCAATATTTTTACGTGGTTTAAACCCTCGAAGAGGGAAACACTCCATGACCCCATCCAAATAGCTACTTGAGGAAATTTAATTATGCAAAAAAAAGACTATTACAAATGAGCTTATTATAATCGATCAACTAGAAAATGACCCTCCATGCTCTTTAAATAGATATCATGAACCAATCGGGTGCTAAGCCATAGATCAATGGTCATTAAGATTGAGGAGAAGATGAACCGTCATATCACTTTATGTAAAGAACATATCGTGAACACCGAATTACATATATACAAATGTGTACTAATGCATACTAAAGAAACACACTTTACCTAATGGATATATTATGATAATTTTATCTTAAATAACTCCTAAGTGTCTAAATATCCTAACATTCCCCCTTAAGAACAACTTGGGATATGATTTAAGGATTTAAAAAATTGACACTACAAGAGAAGGAAGGAGGCATTAGATCCTACCCCCCCTTAACGATAAATTCATGAACACCTAACATAGATTGAATTTTAGAAAACTTCACTTTTGTAAGATACTTTTTGAATATGTCTACAACTTGATTGTTTGTAGGGAAAAATAATACTTAGAGAATACAACAATGAACAAGCTTTTTGATGAAGTGCATTTGTATCTCAATGTGTTTGCTACGCTAATGTTGAACTGGATCTTTGGAAAGCATGATGGTACTCTAATTGTCAAACCAAAGGGTAGTCAGATTATGTTGCTCGAATACAAAATCTAAAAGGATTTTCCAAAGCCACAAATTAGCTTCCTGATTGGCATTAATTGCAGCTTGAAACTTTGCTTCTGTTGAAGAAGGAGCAAGAGCTTGTTGTTTCTTACAAGCCCAAGTAGCAGGCCCAAAAGCAAGACTGAAAACATAACTTGCAGTAGACTTCCGATCATCAATATCACCAACCCAATCTGAATTAGTGAAACCAACCAACAAAGGATTCCCCCCTAAACTATAATGAGTCAACATGAACTGAATTGTACCCTGAATATATCGAAGTATCCTTTTTGTTGCTTTTCAATGGATTCCATGCAGTGTTTACATATAGTGGGAAATAAGACCAAAAACAAAGGAAATATTAGCGTGGGTATGAGTTAATTATAAGAGACTACCAATGCATTGATGATACAAGGTGGCATCCACTTCGAGTGAAGTGAAAGTGGAAGAAAATTTGGCTCCGGAAGGGAATGGATATGGGGTTGGTTTACAATCATCCATGAGAAAGAGACAAAGAAGGTCACGGGCATACCTAAACTGAGAAGTAAATATTATTTCTTTCGTTCAAAATACTTGGAGGCCAAGAAAATAATTCAAATTTGTAGTGTCCCTTTTTATAAAATTGGAAAAATTGGAAAAAATTGCAAACTTTGGCCAATTCGACCCTTAGACTAGTGAAGACTCAAATGCTTCCAAATGCTTCCAAATTGGGTCTGAAGGTGTTTGAAAGGTATTAATACATAAAAATGAATATTATGGATTATTGGACACTCTCAAACAACTTCTGCAACATTCATTTACAATCAGGAGAAATTAGGGAATTTTACTAGCAATTTCGAGGTTCAAACCCCCAAGGGTAGAGGTCACTAATGCATTCCCAAATGCAGTACGACCCTCCCAAATTTTAGAACAGAGAAATGGAATAGTTATATGACTTCAATGAGAACCCAAATGCATCATTAATCAGATCCTAAAGGCTTTTGCAACTCCCATAAATCATAGGTTTGTAAACATGTTTTCACATAGGGGGAAATGATAGAAAAACTCCACAACTTGCTATGAAATTTGAGATAATGGTTCCAATGAATTGCATAATGTGTATGCTTCAGTAAATTAATGGCTCTCCATACATCAATAAAATCACATATATTGACTGAAACAAATCGAACTAAGCAACTTCAAGCTCTCACAACAAGATATAGGGGAAAATGGCACCATTCATACATAGTTTGGCATTTTTACATAGTTTCACTTGGAGTTTCGACCTGAGGTTCTTATGAGCATCAAATATAGAGTAAATATATCATATTAAAAATAAATGGTGCCTCATGGACTCCCCCAAAGTGATCATCATCTCACCAAGTGCGCCCTTCCTCCAAGAGCAAGAATATGAAGAGAAATGTGAGAGAGAGGTGGAAGGAAGTTGAAGAAGATAAGATAACGAGCAGCCATGTAGCTTAAAACTACATCAAATTAATCCATTTTAACTCCAAATTAAAGGTATGAATGGCCTCTCCAATTTCCAATTAGGATGGGAACCTTGCACCCTCAAAATTGGTACTAAGGCAAGTAGAGTAAACACTCCACTAGCATGGACAAGCTATGCTCTCCAATTTGCAAAACGAGAAATGATCAAAAGCCCATATTATTTTTTGTTCTTGTCTTTTATAAACTTCTCAATTCCTACATGGTTTGAATTCCTTCCAAAATACTCATGCCAACTCAATTTGGGAATAGATTCTAATGTGTGCCACTTGTCCAACAATTCCTAGTCTCCATCTTCACTCAATTTGAATGGGGAAGCTTATTGGCTTCCATAACTCCCTTGTGCACCTTCTTGGAGGCTATTTTTATCCATAACATATCATATTGGTCAGATGTCAGCAAAAATGTTTGATCCTTGTCATAAGTGTCATAGCATCTTCATCATTGTTTTCATAGAAGCTAGGGAATCTAGCCCAAGTGTCTCAATATCTCTAAGATGCCTCTTCCTCTTCCATGGGATTTACTCTTCCACTCCAATTCGACCCTCATTGAGTCATTCCAAGTATAATGACCTTCCAACTCTCCCAAGAACATTAGAATCCACCTTGGATTCGAATGGGTGAGAATAGGATGACATGTGGCATGAGGAATCTTGGTTTGTGTGGGTCCCACACCACCAATGTGCCTTCATGACCAAGTGCCACCTTATTTTCCTATTGTAAATATTTATTTAGCCCCTCTTAATACATTTATGTCAAGATAATGTCCATTTTGGGTTTATTAGCTTCCTTATTCCAAATCCAAATGTTTCCACCCCAACCTAGGGAACTAGTAGATTGGTGGAATTTTCCCTTCGAGTGATTTATTTGGATGGGGAAATTACAGTCCTCCCCACCCAAGATTTCTTTCCCTCAAGCAATTCTAAATTAGGATGTTGCAAAAAAATTTCCTCTTCCAATGTGGCATCCTCACTTGGAAAATATTTCCATTGTACCAAATATTCTCTTATGGTTATGCTCCTCAATTTCCTTTCTCTTGTCTTCAAATTTTTTTTCTAGAATAAGTATGAGTTTTCCTTCCTCATCTAATGGAGGGAGTTTTTATGAAATATAAATTTTCCAACCAATAGCCTTCTTAAGGCATGAGACATGAAATACATTGTGGATTTTTCTACCCTCTGTAAGTTCTAACTCAAAAGCTACCTCCCCAACTTTTCGAACTATCTTGTATGGACCATAATACCTTGGTTTGAGCTTTTCTAATCCTTCCCGTTTCAAGGAGGTTTGTTTATATGGATACAGCCTCAAATAAACCAAATACTTCACTTGAAAAGTTCTTTCTTCCCTATGTTGATCCACATACTGTTTTTGCTTATTTTGGGCAACCTGCAAATTGCCTTTTCGAAGCTTCAAAATATATTGACTTTCCTCCACCCAATCCTTATTTGTTGGGGCTCTACTATCACCAAATATGTGCTCAACAAATGTGATTTCTTCATAACCATAAATTGATTTGAAAGGAGACATGCCAATGGACATATGGAAAATAGTATTGTAGCAAAACTCACCCAAGCGTAGCCATTTAACCCATGCTTTCTGCTTCTCACCAACATAGTTCCTCAAGTACCCCTCCAACCATTGGTTCACTCTTTCTATTTAGCCATCAGTTTGATGGTGATATCTTGTGCTTGGATTCAATTGAGTGCCCACCAACTTGAAAAGTTCTTTCCAAAAGGCACTCATAAATCTGCTATCTCTATCACTCACAATGTTCTTGGGAAGTCCATGCAATCTTAAAATTTATCTAAAGAATAGATCATCCACTTGTGAAGCAGTAAAAAATGATGTAATAGCAAATAAATGACCAAATTTGGTGAGTCTATTCACCACAACATAAATACAATCCTTACCCAAAGCTTTGGGAAAACCTGTGATGAAATCCATTGAGATACTTTCCCATTTTTGTTTTGGAATGAGCAATGGTTGCAATAGACCAGCAGGATGTGTGTGTTCAACTTTGTTTTGCTGGAATATATTGCATTCATTCACATACTTTAGAACATCTTCCTTCAGCCCTTTCCAAGAGAACCTTTTCCTTAGTTGCCTATATGTTTTGAAGAAACCAGGATGGCCTGCTAAAGGAGAATCATGAGCTTCCTTCAAAATATTTAGCTTTAGATTTGAACCATGAACCAAGTATATGCAGTCCTTATAGTAGATCAGGCCATTCAAAATCTTGTATCTATCATCTCCTTTGTCGACCCCATCTAACACGTCACAAACAAAACTATCTTTGGCAAAGTCAACTATTAGCATATCTTTCCAATCTTTCGAAATGTCCATAAGGGAAAATGAAGGTCTCCTAGATAATGCATCTGCTACAATATTATTCTTCCCTTGTACATATTTAATGTCAAATCAAAATCTTGGACCTTAATTACCCACTTGTGTTTCCTTTCATTGAGATCCTTTTGTGTGAGAAAGTGCTTTAACCTGTTATGATCAGTTTTGACCACAAAATTGTTCCCCACCATATATTGTCTAAACTTGGCCAAGGAATGCATGATGGATAACATTTCTTTGTCATATATGGAGTAAAGCTTCTCATGTTTCTGCAATTTTCTTCTCTCAAAAGCTATGGGGTGTTGATTTTCTTCAGGACAATCCATATTCCTTCTCTCGATGCACCACATTCCAAAACAAAAGGTTTGAAAAATTTGGTAATGCAAGTACTAGACAGCTACTCATTACCTCTTTCATTATTTGGAAAGAATTTTCAGCCTCTTCATCACATTTGAAAGCATCCTTCTTGGTCAAATCAGTAAGTGGAGTAGTTAATTTGTAGAACCCCTTCACAAACTTCCTATAGTAAGTGCATATTCCAATGAAGCCTCTCAATTCTATGATGTTTTTGGGTGATGGCCATTCAAGAATAGCCTTTATTTTCTCCAAGTGCACCTTTACTCCATCTTTACCAATGATATTCCCAAGATACAAAACTTCTTTCAACACAAATTCACACTTAGACAACTTAGCAAACAAAGATTGTTCATTCAATATTTTCAATACAACTTCAAAATGGTGCAAATGTTCCTCCCATGTCTTACTGTAAATCAAAATGTGATCAAAGAAAACCAAAAAAAACTTACAGAGATGCTTGCAAAATATTTTTTTCATGCATGATTGGAAGGTGGCTGGAGCATTTGTCAAACCAAAAGGCATGACAAGAAATTCGAAATGTCCATAGTGACATCTAGAAGCATTTTACTTGCACATCCTCCTCCTTCATTCGAATATGATGGTAACTAGATCTAAGATCAATTTTGGAGAAGAAATTTGCTCCAAATAGATCATCCATGAGCTCATCTATTCTAGGGATGGGATATCTATTCTTAATTGTCTTCTTGTTTAGATCTCTAAAATCAATGCACATCCTTAAGGTTCCATCCTTTTTCTTCACCAAAACAACTAAAGAAGCATAGGGACTAGAGCTTGGTTTAATGAGTCCCAATTCCAAGAGCTCTTGAATAGTCTTCTCAATATCATCTCTAAACCTTTTTGGGTTTCTATACGGTGGTATTTGTATAGTTGAATTACCCACCTCCAAAACAATGTTGTGCTTAACTCCTCTGTCAGGTGGCCTTCCAGGAGGAAGGTCTCAAAAAACCATTTCATATTTGTGTAGTAGTTGCTTTAGCTCCCTTGGATGTTCTGTAATATTTATTTTTGGCTTGGGGGAAGTGATGAAACATTCAAAAACCCATTCAATATCCCCATGCCTCAATATGGACCTCATACTGTGGTAAGACACCACTTGATTCGGATAGGTTTGCATTCCTCTCACCACCCTTTGTTTTCCTTCCGAATATTTGATTTTCATTTCAGGTATTTGTTAGTTCACAGTATGTTCCCCTATAGAGTAAATTCATTGCACTCCCAAGACCACATTTATGTCAGCAACATCAACCACATAAAAGCTATCAGAAAATGTGTAATTACCTATGGTGAGTTGTAGCTTTGGAATCCATGTTTTGCACTCCATAGTATTGTGACCTGGAATGATGACTGTGAACCCATCAAATTGTTCAGTAGGTAACTTTCTCCTCTCCACCATGGCTGCATCAATCAAGTTATGATTTTCTCCTCCATGTACCAATACCGAAACTCTTTTCCCTTGTACCAATCCTTTGCATCGAATGGTGTGAAAATGAGGCACTCCTGAAAGTACTGCCATTCTCCCTTTGTTAGGTGATGGATGATCTTCTTCTACTGTGTCATATCCCTCTTCTTGGGCTGAAATATGTTCTTCTTTCTCCATGTACCCTTCACCTTCATCATCATCAGAAAATACATCAATGCATTGTGCTTTCCCCTTAGCACATTTATGCTATGGTACCCTTGGTTGGAAGCATGTGTAACAAGGTCTATTTCTTCTGAGTTCTTCCTTGCTTGGTCCCTCTTTCTTGTCCTTTCCAAATGCATATTTTTCCATGGCTTCTTGTCAAATCTGAACTTGGAAGGAAAGTTGGGCTTGGGAGGAAACCTTGTCTTGGGTAGCACATTTTGCAGATCTCTTGCCAAGTTCATGGCATCTTTCAATGAAGTAGATTTGTGAGATTTAAATAAACCTTTAAAAGGTTCATCCAAACCTTCCGTAAAGAGAAATACTAATCTGACCATAGATATATCAGCCACCTTAACTGATAGTTTTTTAAATTCCAAAATGTACTCATCAAGGGTTCCAATTTGCTTCAACTGTGCTAGTTCCTTGAAAGGCATTTCAGGGTCTTTTTGCTCGAATATTTCCAATAACCTGTTAAAAAATTATTCATATGTTTTGACCTGATCATGTCCCAATTTTTTAATACCATGGAACCACCAATCATTGGCTTCTCCATCACAATGCAAAATAGCCATTTTTAGAGCATCATCTTCAACCATTGGATTCAGTTGAAAATATACATCTAACTTTTGTATCCAAGTATTTGCAGAACTTTGAGATGATTCATCAAAGGTAGGAAGGGGAATTTTACCTATGGAATAATTCAATTCTTTTATGTTGAAAAGGAGTTCTATTACCTCCTCTCATTTTGAGCTTGTTTGAGACAATAAATAATTGATCAAATGGCAATGTCCTTCTTCACTCAACTCTTGCCATTCTGCTAGAATTTACTTCATGCCAAATTGAGTGTTAGGATATTCTTTAGGATCAAGAAACTTAGGTGTGGTATCTCTTGTTGAGATATGAAATTCATGAGGTCGATTATGAGGCCTTGTCTTTGATAAAATACTTTCACCAATTGCCTTTTTTTCCTCGAAAGGAGAACTATTGCTTCCTCCTAATGCCAATTTGCTTCCAATTTGACTAGCCATCAATTCGAACACTTGCATTATCTTCCTTGTCATGTATTAAAATAATGGTTTCATGAATTTCCTAAAGTCCTCTTTCTCCTCCATCTCCGAGGTTCCTTTCTCATCCTTAGTCATGGTTACCAAAGAATGCACTTCTTCTCTTGCTTCTTCCCTTTCACTAAAAGTACTTCCATTTTTAGTTTCTAAGAGTGGGGGATGATTTCTATGAATTATTTTCCTCATGAATGGTAATCCACATCAGGTGCAAGTACCATGCTATTATACCACTTGTAGTGTCCCTTTTTATAAAATTGGAAAAATTGGGAAAAATTACAAATTTTGGCCAATTCGACCCTTAGACTAGTGAAGTCTCAAATGCTTCCAAGTGATTCCAAATTGAGTCTGAAGGTTATTGAAAGGTATTAATACATAAAAATAAATCTGATGGATGATTACACTCTCAAAATAATTCTACAACATTCATTTACAATCAGGAGAAATTAGGGAATTTTACTAGCAATTTCGAGGTTCAAAACCCCAAGGTCACTAATGGCTTCCCAAATGCAGTACGAACATCCCAAATTTTTGAACAGAGACAAGGAATATTTATAGGAATTCAATGGGAACCCAAATAAATCATTAATCAGATACTAAAGTCTGTTTCAAATTCCATAAATCAGAGGTTTGTAAACATGTT
This sequence comes from Larix kaempferi, assembly GCA_027924585.1. Lineage (NCBI taxonomy): Eukaryota > Viridiplantae > Streptophyta > Pinopsida > Pinales > Pinaceae > Larix > Larix kaempferi. The sequence continues at coordinate 1,609,595 of BSBM01000592.1, read as the reverse complement.
TTCACATGGGGGGAAATGATAGAAAAACTCCACAACTTGCTATAAAATTTGAGATAATGGTTCCAATGACTTGTATAATGTGTATAAAACTTATTAATTACATTAATGGATCTCCATAAATCAATAAAATCACATATATTGACTGAAACAAATCGAACTAAGCAACTTCAAGCTCTCACAACAAGATATAGGGGAAAATGGCACCATTCCTACATAGTTTGGCATTTTTACATAGTTTCACTTGGATTTTCAAGCTAAGGTTCTTCTGAGAATCAAATACAGAGTAAATATATCATATTAAAAATAAATGGGGCCTAATGGACTCCCCCAAATATATCATCATCTCACCAAGTGCGCCCTTCCTCCAAGAGAAAGAAATGAAGAGAAATTTGAGAGAGAGGTGGAAGCAAGTTGAAGAAGATAAGATCATGAGCAGCCATGTAGCTTCAACCTACATAAAATTAATCCATTGTAGCTCCAAATTAAAGTTCTAAATGGCCTCTCCAATTTCCAATTAGGATGGGAATCTTGCACCCTCGAAATTGGTACTAAGGAAAGTAGAGTAAACACTCCACTAGCATGGACAAGCTATGCTCTCCAATTTGCAAAATGAGAAATGATCAAAAGCCTATATTCTTCTTTGTTCTTGTATTTTATAAAATTCCCAAGTCCTCCATGGTTCTAATTCCTTCCAAAATACTCATGCCAACTTAATTTGGGAAGAGATTCCAATGTGTGTGACTTGTCCAACAATTCCAAGTCTCCATCTTCACTCAATTCGAATGGGGAAGATTCTTGGCTTCCATAACTCCCTTGTGCGGCCTCTTGGAGGCTAGTTTTAGCCCTGACATATCATATTGGTCATATTTCAACAATCAGGTCTGATCCTTGTGATAAGTGTCATAGCATCTTCATCATTGTTGTCATAGAAGCTAGGGAATCTAGCCCAAGTGTCTCAATATCTCTACGATGCCTCTTCCTCTTCCATGGGAGTTACTATTCCACTCCAATTAGACCCTAATTGAGTCATGCCAAGTATAATGACCTTCCAACTCCCCCAAGAACATTATACTCCACCTTGGATTCGAATGGGTGAGAATAGGATGCCATGTGGCATGAGGAATCTTGGTTTGTGTGGGTCCCACACCACCAATGTGCCTTCATGACCAAGTGCCACCTTATTTTCCTATTGTAAATATTTATTTATCCCATCTTAATACATTTATTTCAAGATAATGTCCATTTTTGGTTTATTAGCACCCTTATTCCAAATCCAAAAATGTTTCCACCCAACCTAGGGAACTAGTAGATTGGTGGAATTTACCCTTCTAGTGATTTATTTGGATGGGGACATTACAAAATTTCCTAATTCTATCACTTCAAAGTTCTTCTTAAGGTTGGATTTCACATGGGTTAAAAGGTTATGATCACTACCAGTAAGAATAAGGTCGTCAACATAAATAACAATGATGATGAGATGGTTTCCTAATTTCTTGGTGTAGACATTGGGGTAAGAACGACATCTAGAAAAACCACTATCAAGAAGAAAGCTATCAATTTTGGAATACTCAGCTCGAGGAGATTGTTTAAGGACATATAATGATTTATTAAGGAAACATACAAGACTAGAGTCATTTTGAACGTATCCAAGAGGCTTTTCCATGCAAATTTCTTCCTGTAAATCCCCATGCAAGAAGGAAAACTTGGAATCCATTTGGTGGACCTCCCATTCATGTAAGGCTGCAAGGGAAAGAACAAGGAATATGGAGTTCGTTTTGGCAATAGGGGAAAAAGTTTCATTGTAGTAAATTCCTTCAACTTAGGAAAATCATTGGGAAATTAACCTTTCCTATAGTATTTCAAGACTTCCATCTTACACATACTTAGTTCTGTAGACCCATTTACATCTGACAAGTTTTCTTCCTCTCGGAAGAGGTACAATATCACAAGTACCATTCGTTATTAAGGAATGATATTATTCATCCATATTTTCATCCTAATATGGATTCCCTGAAGCTTCTACAAATGTCTCTGGATCATGATTCTTTAAAAATTGAGCCAAGAGAGAAGTGGTTCACTAGAACTAAGAACATGTTCGACATCAATCTCTAGGATCACCAACAAGATCACTAACTTCTTTACATATTGGATGAGACCATCGAGGAAGAAAATGTACTGGTGCAACTTGAGGAAAATGAGAAAACGAGGTATATTTTCATCCTAATTGTCATCATCAAAAACTAGAGTATGAATTATGTCAAGGAAGTTTGGAGTAGAAGATGGCACAAGCATCAAATAATTAGGCTCGTGAGACATATATGCCACAAATATTGAACTAGGCTCACAAGTCGAGATATTTTCATGAAATTTAATATCTCTTCTAATAAGTATATCATGAGAATGTGGATGATTAATTATATACCTTTTACATCTCTAGAGTATCCAAAATTATGCACTTTTCACTTTTGGGATACAATGCTTTATATTTTTCATCTGAAATATGAGCCCATGCTTCACTTCTAAACACACAAAAGTGACTTACATTTGGTCTAATTTTACTCCATGCTAATTTTGGTTTGATACCTTGTAAAACTTGTGGGGGTGTGATTAACTATGTAATTTGCACAATTTATGGCTTCAACCAAAAATTGAAGACTTAGCTTGAAGCATACAATTAGCCATTTCTTTTAAGGTGTGGTTCTTTCGCTCAGTGACACCATTTTGTTTTGGTGTATATGGAACAACGTGTTGATTTTGGATTCCATGTTCAATGCAAAAAGTAGTGAACTTTTTGTTAACATATTCTCCCCTATTATCAGATCTTAACGTAATAATTTGATGACCAGATTGTTTTTCAACAAGGTCCTTGTAGGCCAAGAACATGTTAAATACTCCACTCTTATGTTTGAAATAAACCCAAGCAATGAAAGTTAATAAATATTTGAAACCAAAAAAGGAAGTAGATGGAAGAGGACCACACAAGTCACTATGCAAAAGATTCAAGGGGGATGAGGTGTGACAAAAGGAATGCTTGTCAAAATTGTCCTGGTGATGTTTTCCGAATACACAACTGGAACAAACACTATCCCTACAAGATACCATAGGAATACATGTCACCATATTTTCTTTACATAGTTTTTTCAATGAGATATAATTTAATTGACCAAATCACTCATGCCAAAGTTTTCTCAAGTCATCACTATGGGAAACAAAAACAAAAGGAAAATGTGATGACCCAAAGTTATTAAATTTGTACAACCTAGTAATATCATCAACAATTCCACTAACAAGGACATGCTTAGGATATTTTAAATCCTTAACTACAACTTGGTGAGGTGTAAACATTATAGTCTTACCTTCACCAAAATGAGTAATTTGATAGACTGAAAACAAATTGCAAGAAATTCTTGGAACACATAGCACATCATTAAATTAACAATCTTATACTTAAAATGTTCCTGATCCTACAACACTAAGAGAGATACCATCACCAACAAATATTTGTTTGGTTTTACATTCATTCATAGTAGAAAATATGGTGTTCTCCTTAGCCATATGATAATATTCTCTAGAATCAATTAGGAACTCATTCAAAGAAGAAGAAGAAGATGCATTAAAGAAAAAACCATAAGCACAAAGTGCATGTCCTTGAGATGTAGATTCTGGAGTTGATTCAAAGTGGATATTGTGCTTCTTCAATGATGCTTCCAAGGCTGCCATCTTCTTGAAACATTTAGATTCAACATGATTATATTTCCTACAAATTTTTCAATGAAGCTCAGTCTTATTAACTTTTGATTTGGCTCATTTTTCATTTTTGGAAGGATGAGTTGGCTAAGAGGGTTTGGAAGCTTCAACTCATCCTTATATTGTGCCATTAAAGCCTTACTAAATGTATCAACATTGCGTATTACTCCAAGATGTATGAGCTTATGTTTCTCTCTAATCAAATAATCAAAAAAAGAATTCAAGAGTAGGTTTTGTATAATGAACTCCCAAAGATTCTTTCATGGAGTAAAAGGTAGATACAAAAAAAAATAGGTAGATCAAAGTTTAGAAAGAATATGAAAAATACATTACTCATATTCCCTTCTTATTTTTCATTCTTCAACTAAGAGTCTAAGAGTTTTGTACTTAGATAGATAATCTTGAATGCAAGAAAAGTCACATGGATTTAATGAAATCAACTCATTTTCTAGATGGTGACCTCAAATCTCATTTTGTTTACCAAACACAACTTCCAACTTTTCCCAAGCTTTAACTCGTTCATCAATGCCTCATAGGTGGAATCGTAAATTGGTGGAAATTGCAATTTTGATTAATCCATGGGATTCATCACATTTATTGGCCCACTTTATTTTATTCACATCATTAGTGGGTTATTTTTCTTTCCCCAAGGTAATTCAGTAAAGTCCCTTACTTCGTAGTACATCCTCCATATGAGATTTCCATGAGAAATAGTTGGAACTGGTAAGTATAATATCACATGGGGTGGCCATACGATAATATGTAGGGTGAAAAAATAGAAAATGATAGTCTATATGCAAATATCTCGAAAAAATAGGCGATTTAGAAAAAAACAACACTCAAAACAAACTTTGGATGAGGAAGTTATGCCCTTTTTAAAAAATGAATAAATGAGAACCAAGTGGCAACGTTGTAGACAAAGGTTCATCCATGTGGTAGAGAAAAAAATGTAGTAAAGAATCATCCCACTACTAACTTTTCCTATAAGATCACTTTTACAGACAATTTACTTCAAAAGAAATTACCCACTTTTATAAAACAAGTGGGAAGAACTTTTTACAATATGGTTACTTTATAACTTAAAGTTATATGAACTTTTACAAAAACTAACAAAAAGAAGGACTTGAACCCAATACCTCTTACTTTTTAAAGTAACTTTTAACCAAGTGAGCTAAGCAAAATATTTAATTACTCTATGGAGGAGAATGTTGTTGTTGGTGTTGTTGTTCTTGTTGTTGAGAGAGTGTGCCTACCCAGAAAACTGTGCCTTTTTTTGTAGGACACTTTAAAGAACCACCCAAAAACAATAATAAAATTTTTGAAACTAAAATGTTTAGATTTGGGGTTAGTGCTTTGTTATCCTTCTTGGAAATGCAAGTTTTCTCACTATGTTTGGTTTACCGAGTTCGCACAAAGCGCATGACAAAGAGAATACACAGTAAAGAAAACCATTCCCACTCTATTTCTGATTTATCAAGTTCACACGGAGTGCAGGAAAAAGAGCATACATAGATTGAAAAGGTTGCAAATCAGAAATAAAACAAAAAACAGGTAGAAATATGAAATAATATGAGAAAAAAAATAAAAATGCGTAGCTATAAATAGTATATGTTCGAATCTACTAAAATGGTCGTATCTTGGGGAAATGGAAACCTTTTTTCAGTGAAACAAAAAAAAATTCCAATTGAATATGGAACTCTAGATGCAATAGAACACTTCCCACAACCCAAAAATGCATAAAAATATCAAAACCAGAAAACCATTCAGGGCCTCAACAACACCGATTCAAGATCTAGATTACCAACAAAAGTGGAAATTCATAAGAGCTCGGATACCATGTTCAACTATCATAGGATCCTTCCAAAAGATCAAAAACCTTGAACAACTACTCACACAAATAGATCACAAATCAACACACCGATGTTTTTATGTGATTTAAACTCTCAAAGAGGAAAAAAAATCCACGATCACATCCAAATAACTACTTTATGCAATACTATGATGCAAAGAAAAGAATATTACAAATGAGCTTCTCATAATCATCAACTAGAAAATGACCCTCCATGCACTTTAAATAGAGATCATAGACCAATCATGTGTTAAGCCATAGATCAATGGTCATTAATATTGAGGAGATGATGAACCGTCAGATCACTTTATATCAAGAGCATATCGTGACCATTGGATTACATATATACAAATGCATACTAAAGAAACACACTTTACCTAATGGATATATTATGGCAAGTTGATCTTAACTAACTCCTAAGTGTCTAAATATCCTAACAGTCATCCCACATTTAGATTTTTTCCTTTTTCACACAAATCCAAAGCTATAAAAAAAGCATTTGGGGTAGATACTTGGGAGGATAATTTCAAGAGTGAAAAGATGTCAGAATGCTGAAGGAAGAGCATGAGTCTCCATTCATCAAAGGATTTTCCAGTGATCAAAGGATAAGAGTGAAGGAGAGAGAACCTAGATAATGGAGGAGGATGGCACTACAAGCAATAAGGTTGTAAGTATTATATTTCCTCTTGATTCAATTTAGATCAATTCATTTCCCCCCAATTAAATTTATCATTATTGTAGTAATGAATAGGATCTTAGTTTCAATGCATTTTTATTTTTTTATGGAATGAGAAGGGTATGTATTTGATTTTTTCAGGTGATTCGAAGAGTGTTAAGAATAAAAATAAACCAAGGATCAAAATCTCAACGAACAACCATGCTACAAGAGGTAATCTCCTTCCTCTTTCCCTCAACTTTAAACTCTTGAAAGAAAATGAATAGATATTAGGAAAATTTGTAATTATTCGTTTGTATATCTATCAGTGACCCTTACCAAGTCACCAAGAGATACGAATTTTTCTCTTTAGCATTGCATTCAAATTTCCTCAAAACATAATTGGTGACCATATTGGGGAAGATTATTTCTAGAATTTATTCTTACATATTTGGTGTTCTTACTTGTTTTTTCAGTGTTCTGTTTCTTTTAGTCTTTTCATAATCCTCGGGGATCAATTAGGAGGAATTTGGGGCAAAATTGAGCATTTTTGGTTGGATTTTGGACCAAAAAATTACCTCTCTATCTGTAGGGTCATGCTTCTTTGGGAAACTAAAGTGAACATACTCTTGTGATCACTACATTTGGCCTAAAACTCATGACCAAATCGTTTTGGTCTCCCTTATTGAGATGATAGAGGTGACCATAAGTGATTTGTGGCATCCTCTTGACCTCGGAGTTGATTTTTCTTCCTTTTTGCCAAATTTTATAGTTTATAGAGGTTGTTTGTTACCTATAAGTCATCATAAACCTATTTCATTGCTTCATTAATCAATCTCTTTTAAGATTTTAGTGGTGCAATAGAAGTTACACTTAGTTTTTCATTTGTGATATTTGCATGCATAATGCTTATTTATGATATTGATTGTCTACAAATTAAATGAAAAATCTAGTATAAGAAACTATTAGCCATGGATTATTAGATTAGAAGTGTGATTGATTCCACTAAAAAAATCATTTTAGTTCATTATCTTGAAATTTTCATTAAAAAAAACAAACAAACAAAAACATGTCCGAAACCATTTAAAAGTGTGTATTGATTGCATAGTTTTCAGAGTTTTGGAAGTGTAATGCCTATTTCATTAAACTTAAACTTTTTAGAAAAATATGGACTTAAAAAGTGTGAATTTAAGATTTCAAAGTGTCAATATCAACCTTTCTAAAGTGTGAAATTTAGTTCTAAAAGTGGCAATATTGGGTTTAAAAAGTGTGTTTTTCTATTTGAATAGTGCTTTTTTTACTACTTCCGAACCCTAAAACTACATTTTTTATTCAGAAAGTGTGAATTTCAATTCAGAAATTGTGAATTTCAATTTGAAAACTACATTTTTCTTTTCCAAAGTTGCGATCTTTGAATATGATTAGTTCAATGTTTATAATATTCAAAATCCATATTATACTTAATGGTGTCTATAATAGTGTTCCTCCTAGATAGTTTTGTTAAGGATTCCTTGGTAGCATGTTACCATTGATAAAAAGAACTTGTACTACCAAACTCTACATTGATATTATATAGCAAAACGATAGAATATGCAGTTTTAAGAGGAATAAATAATGTATACAATAAAACTCAACACTTCATATATTATACACATAACATTTAATTTAATCCACACATTTTTTTATTATTTATTCAACACATAGTAGTACACTTAATCCACACATAATTTATTTTATATATTCCACACACAACACTTCATATATTCCACACATAAGTTTTTATTTATTTTTAATTCAGGTTTCATATACTTTGGTGTTACTTCCATAGCAGCCTTGGATGCGCAATTTGAACCAGAGGTCGAAGGGAGGGGATTTGTTGCTTCCATAGTAGCCTTGGCTGCGCTGAAACAGTCCTTGAAGGGAGATATTTTTCTACTTCCATAGTAGCCTTGGCTAAGTGATTTGATTTAGTCATTGAAGGGTGGTACTTTGTTGCTTCCATAGCAACCTTGGCTGCACGATTCAAACCATTCGTTGAATGGAGGGAATTTCTACTACAGGGTGCCATAAGACTACAAGTGAGGGGATTCGAATACCCAAACACAACAAAATAGAAAACAAAGAAACACAGGGATTCAAAAGATTAGCAACGCATGGATTCTAAAATTAAAAACACATGGATTCAAAAACTAAAACATCAAAAAAACACATCGAATAAAAAACGAGAAACATAAAAATAAAAATTAGCAACACATGGATTCTAAAATTAAAAACACATCGATTCAAAAACCAAAACATAAAAAAAAACACGTCGAATAAAAAAAATTGAAACATCAAAATAAAAATTAGCAACACATGGATTCTAAAATTAAAAACACACATGGATTCAAAAACTAAAACATAAAAAACACACATCAAATCAAAAAATTAGAAACATCAAAGTCCAAATTAGAAACACATGGATTCTAAAATTAAAAACACATGGATTGAGAAACTAAAACATAAAAAACAAACTTTATTTCATGCATGATGGGGACCGCCTTTATTACCACGTCGGGTTAGAGTCTCTATAAGGCATTAAATCCTCTGCTCCAACGGTCTTTTCTCCATACCCTAAGCAGGATCACACACTCACTCTTAATTGCACTCCACTAGAAACTTTGAAGCATCTTAAGGAGGTTAAACTGGGGCAAAATTCATGCATGTTTGTGAATGAGTCTGGTTCGAGGGAGTATTTGGAGGATTTCGTCATGTATTGAGATTCCATATTTCATAACTTCTCTATCGGGGACACAAAATTTTCTATTCATTTTCATCCACTAAAGCACAGCGAGCCGAAAGCAGGTTTCTCTTCAACGTTTTATGTTGCAGAGATGGCGGGCTAATCTGAAGACTATGCATATGTGAGGGGAAGCGTGGAGGATTTAAAAAAAAATAAGGAAGGTTTTTGAGATGGTATGCAGAGGTTTAAAAAAGACTACGGTAATTTCGAAGGATGTTAAATATATCATGGTACAACTGACCTGTTTTGAATTCAAAATCAAATATTTAGAAGGTAATATGAGAGAGTTGTTGGGAATTTTTTATGAGATAAAGAAGGAAGTTTTAAAAATGGCCAAAATGACTCAGTGTAGCCATTTTCATGAGTCTCCTCTCAAAGGGGTCCGTCCAATGGAAGAATCATCACTCATCCAACTTATGCCTGGATTCTCAAGCAAGCAAGAATAGTGGACGTTTCTCTCCTTTCTCAATATGTTCGAATGTTTTTTTGCCAATTTGGTGCAATCAGTATGTAAGGGTTTATCCTTCTCACTTCTTAGTAAAAACTGGAAAATCTATGAGGAAAATATGTAAGTTCATGGAAGATTTTTCTATTGGGTTCCTGCCCCACGAAGGTTTGGATGTTAGACAACTCCTTCTTTTTGTATATGGATGGCTATGCACAGTCTTTTTTCAATATATATAAGTTTTATGTTTTTGTTAAAATATAAAAACGAGAATATTTTATAATTAAAAACTAAAGGAAATCTACGGTTGAATTTTTAAATTCAACAATTTCAAACCTCTTAAGCAGGTTCATCCTCAAGAGAACGATAATTTCACTCTTTTCTGCACGTGGGTGTGACATATAAATATTCATTATCATTTAATTTTTTGTAGGGAATGGGGTAAGGTCGGTTTTTGTTTTTTAGGGTTAGGGTTTTTTATCTTTTTAATAGTGTGAAATTAGGTTTTTTTATGAATTTTTAGTATCTAATTAGTAATGTATTTTTTCTAATTTGGGTTAAGTGATTTTAGTTTATTATTTATTATTAAGTAAAAGTGTAATTACTTAATAATTTCGTTAAATGTATATAAATGTGTAATTACTTAGTAATTTTGTTAAATGTATATAAGTCTAATATATATATATATATATTGTAATTGTATTTTAGCTACTTAAAATATGTTTATGTTTGTATTCTTTGTTTGTATTATTATAAAGTTTATTATCTAACCATTTTCCCTTATTATGTTTTAATTTTATTTTGTTTTTAATAGTATATATTATTTTGTTTTATTTTTATTTTTATTTTGATATTTAATTAGATGTAAAATTCATAAATTATTATGTTTTATTTTATTTTAATTTTCTAGTGTAATTTTTTCTTAAGGTTAATTATTGTTTCTATTTAGGATTAAGTTCTACAAATTGCTTGTAGTTCCATAGTGAGTAGGTTAAGTGTTGTAGGTTAATTGCTAATATGTTTTTATGTTTATTTATCTTTTTAGTTTATGAATGACAGGTTTCCAGGCTTCTTTTAGCCTTAAGCCATCATCACGCTTGAAATTCTTCACACATTTATCAATTCTATGGCTTCCCGAATTTTCCTTTTGTAATAATGAGGGACAATTGCTAAAAAATTTGAGTCTTCTAGACAAATATGAATCAAGTTAATATAAATCAATTCCAAAAGAAAAGAAGGATCGTTCAATCCTTTCGAAGCATAATGTTTAATATGGAAAATATAAATATCATAGTAAATTTTGGTTGTGGATCCTGATATTCCTTATTTTGGGGTCATGTTTCAACGGTGTCTAGATCCCATCCCATCACGGGGTGTTTTGGGGGAGATTTCCCTCCCTAATATAGTCGCCATGGGGGGCCCAGGGGAGGAGCAACAACTTCGGAAAAAAAATGCCTTGTAAAATGTTGTAATTTCATAGTCATGACTTGGTCAATAATGGGTGATTTACAGGCCCATGGTATTGGGTGTCCCATAGTATTTTTCCATGGTAATCCCTCTTTAAAAGGAAGGCATTGTAATATGCAGGGTATTGTAGCATTGTAAATATCTTTATTAGTGTAAGAGAGACAGTGAGAGACTGAAGAGGAAATTGCAGTGGATGTGTTGTGGGTTGTATCCCTTCATTTTGTTGGATGGTCTAATAATAAGGACTGGAAATTTATGTGTGGACGTAGCCCATGTTGGGTGAACCACGTTATATTGGTGTCTCTCTTTTATTGTGTTTATATGATTTATATTTGCATCTTGTTTATAGTTATTGCTCTGCAATATTGTTTTTCTAACAATTGGTATTAGAGCCAAGGTCTATTTAGCATATCAACTCACAGGAAAGAAGGGTTCCTGGTTTGAGTGGGAGAAATGGCAGAAGAAGGAAAGTTTAAGGTCGATAAATTTAATATCCAAAACTACCAGTTATGGAAGATGCAAATGGAAGACTATTTGTATCAGAAGGATCTATTCCTACCGTTGGGAGTAAAATAAAAACAATTGGCGGCTATGAAGGATGAAGAATGGGAGGTTTTTGATAAAAAGTCACAGGGAAAAATACAACCATGCCTGGCTTTGTCGGTGGCTTTCAATATTTCAAAAGCAAAGACAATGGAGGATCTGATGACCGCATTGGGTAAAGTGTATGAAAAACCCTCAACCTCCAACAATGTATTTCTAATGAAGCATTTATTTAATATGAAGATGTCAGAAGGTGGATCTGTTGCTGATAATTTAAATGAATTTAATACAATTACAAATCATCTAAGTTCTGTAAAAGTGAACTTTGATGATGAGGTTAGGGATATTCTAATATTTTGCTCATTTCCAGAAAGATGGAACGGATTGGTCATGGTTGTAAGTAACTCTGTATCTGGTTCAAACACTTTGAAATTTGATGATGTTATTGGTTTTATTCTTAGCGAGGAAATGAGAAGGAAAAGAATAGGTGAGACATCAGGTAATGCATTAACCATGGAGAGCAGGGGAAGACAAAGGGATAAAGGAAAGAGCCCAGGTAATCATAGAAATTCTAGGAAGGGAAGATCCAAGTCTAGACTGGGAAAGATAGAGTGTTGGAACTGTGGAAAGAAAGGACATATGAAGAAAGACTGCAGATCTCTAAATAAGAAAGGAGATGGACAATAGAAGACTACTCTTACAAGATGCTTTGATTCTTGCATTAGATAATACTAATTATTATTGGGTAGTAGATTCAGGGGCTTCATGTCATGCTACACCCCATAAGAAATCTCTTTATGATTATATTCAAGGTGATTTTGGACATGTTTTATTAGGTGATGATGAGCCATGTAAAATTGTTGGAATGTGTAAGGTACGGATAAAGTTAAAGAATGGAGGTGAATGGCTGCTAAAATATGTAAGGCATATTCCTACTATGAAAAGAAATATGATCTCAACAAGGCGGTTGGGAGATGGTGGCTATTTATCTATGTTTGGAAAAACATGGTGGAAGAACACTAAAGGATCGATGGTGATAGGAAAAGGGGATAGGATAGGTATGAGGGTAATTTTTTAGGGCGAAATTTCATCAATTGACTATTTTTGGGGATTTTTTCAAAAAATAAATTCGCTATTTGGTCATTTATCGTCTCTAATATCGCCTATATTTACATAAAATGTGTTTTTTTTATCGTAATATTCACCAAAATTTACACGTTTCAGTAGTAACTTGTATGTTTCATATTTAATATTTGCCTTCCTATCTATATACATGATTTTTTCAATCCAAAAAAATTGCTTATGATATTATACTTAAGTATAATATTATAATCCTTAAAAAATCCCCTGATAGGTACGTTGTATTTATGTCCTCATAATACTGAATGTTATATTTCTTTAGCTTCCACAGTAACAGATACAGCAATGTGGCATCATAGGCTTGGCCACATGAGTGAGAAGGGGATGCAGATTCTCCACTCAAGGAAGTTGTTGCCAGATCTGAAGTAGGTAAGTTTGGAATTATGTGAGAACTATGTTTATGGAAAACAAAAGAGAGTCAGATTTCTCAGGGTTGGGAAACAGAAGAAGAGTGAAAAGTTAGAGCTTGTGCATACAGATGTATGGGGACTGACTCAGGCACAATCTATTGGAGGATCTCGTTATTATGTTACTTTTATTGAAGATGCAACTAGAAAAACTTGGGTTTATTGCATTATATAGAAATATGATGTGTTTGCTACTTTTAAAAATGGAAAGCTTTGGTTGAGAATAAAACAGGAAAATGGTTGAAGTGTATCAGATATGGTAATGGAGGTGAATACTACAGCAAGGATTTTCAGAGTTATTGTTCATACCATGGGATTCGTATGGAGGAAAGAAGTGCTTATATCAAAACAGACTTGTTGTGAATGGGTTTGCACAAAAGAAAGGTATATGTTTTGATGAAATATTTTCTCTTGTTGTTAAAATGACTTCAATTAGGACTATTTTAAGTATAGTGGTGGTAGAAGATTTGCATCTTCAACAGTTAGATGTAAAAACAACCTTTCTCCAAGGGGATTTGGAGGAAGAGATTTGTATGCAGTAGCCACAAGGGTATGAGGTCAAAAGGAAGGAGAATTTATTATGCAGTTTGAAGAAGAGCTTGTATGGCTTGAAGCAAGCTCCAAAATGGTGGTATTTAAAATTTGATAGGTTTATGACAGAACAGGGTTATAATAGATGTCATTCTGACCAATGTGTTTATTTCAAGAGGCTATATAATGGAAGATATATTATCTTGTTATTGTATGTGGATGACATGCTTGTTGTAGGGTATAACATGTAGGATATAAATGTTCTCAAAAGAAAATTAACTAATTCATTTGCGATGAAGGATTTGGGTGTTGCAAAGCAAATCCTTGGTATGAGAATAACAAGAAATAGGAAAAATCCCAAATTGACATTATCTAAGGGTGAGTACATAGAAAAGGTGTTGGAGAGGTTTAGAATGTAGAATGCAAAACCAGTTAGTACACCTTTGGCCATCCATTTCAAACTAAGTAAGGAGATGTTTCCCAAGACACATGAAGATATAGATTACATGTCCAAGGTTACCTATTCATCAGTAGTTGGCAGCTTGATGTATTCCATGGTGTGCACAAGACCAAATATTGCACATGCAGTGGGAGTTTTGAGAAAGTATATGAACAATCCAGGTAAAGAACATTGGAAGGAATTACAGTGGATTATTAGGTATTTGAGAGGTACTACTACTTGTGCATTATGTTTTGTAGGTTCAGACATTGTTCTACAGGGATATGTTGATGCAAATATGGCGGGTGATAAAGATAGCAGGAGGATTGCCACAGGGTATGTTTTTACTGTAGGTGGAACAATAGTAAGTTGGATTTCGAAATTGCAAAAGGTGCTGCACTTTCAACAATAGAAGCAAAGTATGTTGCTACTACAGACACTAGTAAGAGATGATTTTGTTACATAGGTTCATAGAGGAATTGGGTAAGATGCAGGAGAATAGCAAGTTGTACAGTAATAGCCAGAGTGCCATTCATCTTGTGAATAAATCAACTTTCGATTCTAAGACTAAACATATACATCCCAAGTACCATTTCATAAGGTCTATTATGTAAGATGAACTGTTGAAGCTAGGAAAGATACACACTAGCCAGAATCCTGTAGACATGTTGACAAAGGTGGTAACTAGAGAGAAACTAAGTTCCTTCTCAGTTTCAGTTGGCCTTCAAGCATGAAGGTGAAGATAAGAAATTAACCAGGTCCAAGGTTTAGAGCATAGTCTAGCAAGTGCAGTAGAGGTAGATTTGTTGTGATTAGTCTCCAAGTGGGATATTGTTGGTTGTGGAGCATGATCTTCCTTATTCAGAGGTTGTGTTTCAACTGTGTCTGAATCCCAGTCCATGATAGGGGGGTTTGAGGGGATTTACCCCCCAATATAGTCGCCATATGGGGTCCATGGGGGGGCGATGACTACATTTTAGGAGCCCCCTTGGCAGGTGTTCAGGGGAAATTCCCCCATAGCGAAAATTTTGAAAAAAATGCCTTGTAAAATGTTGTAATTTCATAGTCATGACTTGGTCAATAATGGGTGATTTACAAGCCCATGGTATTGGGTGTCCCATAGTATTTTCCCATGGTAATCCCTTTTTAAAAGGAATGCATTATCATATGGATGGGTATTGTAGCATTGCAAATATCTATATGATTTTGTAAGATATACTGTGAGAGAGTGAAGAGGAAATTGTCACGGATGTGCTGCGGGTTGTATCCCTTCATTTTGCTAGATGGTATAATAATAAGGAATGGCAATTTTTGTGTGGACATAGCCCATGTTGGGTGAACCACGTTATATTGGTGTCTCTCTTGTATTGTGTTTATGTGATTTATATTTGCAACTTGTTTATTGTTATTGCTCTGCGATCCTATTTTTCTAACACTAAAATGGTTCTATGTGTACACTATACTAGCATGACAGTGTACTAGACAAAAACGATCAGACAATCCTTTCAACTGATATATTTTTAGCTATATCCATCATTTTAGGAAAAAAAAAAGACTCCATTGTAAAAAAAATCAATTTATTGGTCTAAGAACCCATCAAACTATATCCATAAGAACATCCATCCCACTCTTCACATTATTCCCCATCTACTCTCATTGCACCTTAACCACTGCAAGGCCCTTCTCGTTTATTATAATTCTTTATCCTATCCATCCTAGCCTTGGTGACCATTCCCGTATGATACTATTTACATCGATCATTATAGTTGCTTCTACACCAACAACCCATTGTTGCTTTCTATTTAAGCAGTTTTTGTACAAGACCTTCAGATCCTTCATTGCTCCTATTGGCTTTCACCATCACACCTCTACTTTGTAAGACCCAAGAGTAATAGCATCTGAATCCTGATAAATATCACCAATTTCCCTACCCAACCATATTGCACAATCTGGCTCTGGTGATAGCACAATGACCATTTGACTCTTTACAACATCTACTCTTGTAACGAATTCATCTCTAGGCTTGTTGCATAAAGGTCCAACATAGCAATCCTCCAATGTAGGAACATTTTCCTTCAAATAGGCATCCATAATTTCATGTTCAGATCTTGTAGGTTAACTATTATGAATATCCTGGCTTGTAGATGGCCAAAAGCTAGTTGTTGACTGATCAACACTCTCGAAGGGACTATCCAAAGATTTATATATAGCCACCCAATAACTTAACTTGGGATGCCAAAATTGTTCACCTCCCTTCTCAATTCCTTGATTCTAGAATGAAATATATGTTTCTATTCCTTTTTTCTTTTGTCGATGTATGAAGGTCTTTTTGATTGCAAATTTAATAACCTAGGCTGCCCCACCGGAAATTTTGTGCTACCATCTGAAAATGACACCCACATATGAATAGGATATGGCCAATATTTATCTCGAAGTGATTCCATTGATTGCATGACTGGAATGCTATCTATGAGTTTAAATTTAAAAAACTGGCATTTTTTGATACCAATGATCTTGGCATTTCCATCCAAAAGGTGGGGTTTCACAAAACTCTTAAAATCACAAAATTAATCAATTAGATCAGGGACATAGAAATTTTGATCTTCACTTTTCCTATACGTATCCATAATATCCTAGCATGAAAATATATCTTTGTGCATTAGCTTTGTTAATAACCTTCCATAAGTTCCATCTATATCTTCATGGGTGTGTCCAACCGGGAGGAATCCAACTTCAAAAATCCAAAACACTCTCCTTGCTGTTAAAAGAGATAAAAATGAAAATACAAAGAGTTTTTTATTATCGCTTGAACAATTATCCATTTGCAACAACAATATGGGTGGTAGTTTTCTATTTGGCATGCATTGATATGTATCATAAACACACAATATATCATGTTACATCACATCTTTTTTGTATATCACACACTTTTCATATGACTCTGATTGCAATAGAGCATCATGCAATTGGTGCTTAGATGTTTCACCTTTGTATATCAAATCACCATATTTATCAACCATTGGTTCTTCAAGATTCTTTAATCATTTATCCAGGCATGTCACAATGAAATTCGATCCCATCTCTAAAAATGAGAGGCTAAAATGGCCAAATCCCCTAGTCTTGTGCCCATGAGTCAACATTCCAATCAATGATATGGAAAGATTAATAACATTACTAAAATATTTTTCCTTCTTACCAATCCTTGGAATGGAAGTCTTTGACTTATCCATTTTGTCATGAACAATACTCAGATAAGTCTTCGTATTTTTTTGTGAAGCTAATATGTGAGAATGATACACTTGGCGACAACTTGTGATATATTTATTATGAGCTGCCTGATGTCCTCGCAACCTTTCCACATCAACTGTACTAGTGGTCCCCTTTAGCCTATCATGTATTGTAACACACTCATTACACCTTGCAAAGTAGTTTTCTTTAGAATTTTTAACATATCAAAAATATTCTCTCATCACCTTGCTAAAGGAGGATTGTGATACTGGAGGCAAACCAATACTTTCGATTTCTTCATTTGCCATTTTTCGCAGCAAACCATGGGAATTATTAGATGGAAATAATTTCAAGGTTGTCCTTGTTCCATATCATTGATTAATCGTGTAAGATGTGGAGATTTGTATGAATTCTCTTCTACAATTTTATTAACAATAGCTACCAGTGCAACAGTGTTTTCCTTAGATTTCTCCAAGCCACTATTGCCATGCACAATTCTCACATCACCATTCAAGAACATACTTTTATAATTGTAGAAAGTGATTCTTTTTATCCCATGGCATTTATACCATGCATTTGGAAAACGTCTATTGTGTCTAATCTCATTGTAAATATGCTTATTTTTTTCTCGTCTCCTTCTTTGGCCGTAGGAGCATTTGATGCCATAGAATTTATAACATATTGTCTTCTTGAATTTCTATTCATACTATGAAATTTATTCACACATTCAACTATCGATTGAAGTGAAATTTTTGATATACAAAGATTTGAGCAACAATGTTCAATGCCAATTTTTGAAAGGAATGCAGCTTGATCAATTCCAATCCTGTACGGTACTGAGCTTGAATTTCTTTCAGAAATTTTAGTTCCAGCTTGCTGCTTTATAGAATTGCATGGCCTTTGTTCTATTACCTTTTGCATCTGTATATTCACAATGGGGAGTACCTGGAAGGACCATCTGTAAAGGAAATTCTTCAACAATCTTCCAAATGTTGACAATGTATTCTTTTGTTTTCTTTTTTAGTATAACATCCAAAGGAACATCATTGGGGTCAAGCAAATGGTTTGCATGCCATATTACAAGAGATCCTTCAAATACACCACAATCCTCACAATTGTAGAATACTTTATGAACTAAAATACCAATATCACTAACATCTAGTGGTTTGAATTGTACAATGTCTCCCGCAAAAAAACTTGACACTATTCCCTGAGCAACATAATTTGGCTTTAAAGAACATTGATGTATCAAATTAACTTTCTCTCCCACAAACATGATATTGTGATTTTGGATTAATACTTTCAAAGTAACTTTTCAGATTGATTATTGTTGGAATTGTTTTCAACAAGAAACAATGCTCCTGTATTAAAATATATAACTCTTTTAATTGGACATACAAAAAAACCTCCACTACTTAACCCTAGACAACATGCCATACAAGAAAACACCACTTCATCCACCAGAATATGAAAGGAGAAAGCACCCAAAAATGTTCCCCCAACGAAACCAGTGTCATTTACATTTGTTACAAAACCTATGGAAATGCAATCCTTGCATTCTGAACATTTATGTAACAAATTAAATTTTCTCATAATAAAAGAAGATTTATCGTCACTTATTATAATATGTTCTACACTCGTCAAAGTGGAAGCTGGTATATCATTCACCTCATTCTCTTGAAGAGCATATCCAATGTGGTTAAGGATCTTAGATGCATCTCATTGAATATAACCACCAACTACCTCTGACAATGTATCTACACCTTCTGATGGATAGGGCAATTGAAGATCTGCATTTAAAACATTGGTAACGTTTATAATGATACATCCATCATGAATGCCAATATTATGCAATATTTTTCTTTTTGGAAAAGAGATTCCTTCAACAAATTTTAATCCATTCAAAAGGAGGTCCACACATTGTTGAGAACCAAGATCCATTTCAGAAGTCATTTCTGAAGAACAAAATAATAGGAGCACCTATGCTCCACACTATGAAGAAAACGTTCAGAGTTCTAGTAAAAACAATCTCTTGTAGATTTACTATGTTATTTTTTTTTAGAAGGAATCAATTTCAAATGGAGTGGACAATCCTTGCTAACTGGATCAAATGTAATTGTTTCTTAGAATAGATCCATGAGATAAGG
This sequence comes from Larix kaempferi, assembly GCA_027924585.1. Taxonomy (NCBI): domain Eukaryota; kingdom Viridiplantae; phylum Streptophyta; class Pinopsida; order Pinales; family Pinaceae; genus Larix; species Larix kaempferi. The sequence goes on along the minus strand of BSBM01000592.1, from coordinate 1,590,215 downwards.
AGGTGTCGTTGAATTCTCAAAAGGTACTCTGTTGTTTTCATTGGAAGGCGCACAATGCATTGATGATTGGATGAGTGACTAATTCTTTGAGAAAGGAGCAGTCATTCCTTCCTAATAGGGTAGCTTGGACCATAAAGGTTGGCAATATTTATTGAGATAATATATTATTATTAAGATTTAAATCTTATACATCAATTTTATTTACATATTTGAATTATGAATTCTATTAGATGGTATCAAGAAAGGATGGGTGTTCTTTAGCTGTCTAACACGCATATGTCTCAATGGAGTGGACCTAATTTAAACAATTAACAACTTCATTGAAATCATATATGATCTACTGCATTCCTCACCTCCAAAATTGAACCACTCGGGGAAGGAGCAGTTGCTCTTTGCTGAGAAAATTATTTCCTCAAAGGGTCCATACATTTATGGATGTTCATCTAAAAGGGTTATATTGCATGAGTGACTAATTCCTAATCGTATAAGGAACACATCGTCCGCAAACCCAAATACATGCCTATTTGAGGAAGGAGCAATTGTTCCTTCCTAAAATGGCATCTTGGAGAATTAAGCTTAGCAATATTTATAATGATAATATATGAGAATTACATAAATTATATTAATTTTTTTTTTGTTAATTATAACTGATATTCTACTGTATCAGGAAAGTACGCGTGCTATTTCTTCGTCCAGTCACAATATTCCTCGAAGGTGTAGACGCTCTTCAAACCTTCACCTAAATCATATACCATCTGGTGAATTCCCGAAACTACAAAATGGACCTAATTGGTGAAAAGGCGGCCTCTCTTTCTTATTACCATCTACTTTACCCAGCCCCAAAATAGAAACCCTTGATAAAGGATCGACCACTCTTTCTGAGATAAGAATATTCTCTAAAATGGTCCATACATATAAGGATAAGTCATTCCTTTTTCGTCCAGTCCCCATGCTCCTTGTAGGGGTGGGAACTCTTTAAATGATTTACATATTCACCTAAATCATATATGATCTTTTGAATTACCATAAATACAGTATTGGCCTGTTTGGGGATAAATTGGTATCTCTTTCTCCTCAGCATCTACTTTCACCACCCCAAAATAGAAAAACTTGAGGAAGGAGCAATCGCTCTTTCTCTGAGAAAATTTATACTTTCCATAAAACTGTATGAAGCAAATTTCCTATGAAATTTGTGGTTAAAGTTCCAATATATTATTTCTGCACCCTTAAAAGGAACCCCTTGAAGAAGGAACAGCGGCTCTTTCTCCTTGGCATCTATTTTAATGATCCCAAAATAGAACAACTTGAGGAAGGAGCGGTCCCTCTTTCTCTGAGAAAATTTCTACTTTCCAGGAAACTGTATGAAGCAGATTTCCTATGAAACTTGTGATTAAAGTGCCAATATCTACTTTCTGCACCCCTAAAAAGAACCCCTTGGAGAAGAAGCAACTGCTCTTTCTCCTCAGCATATACTTTCAACACCCCAAAATAGAACAACTTGAGGAAAGAGCGACAACTCTTTCTCTAAGAAAATTTCCACTTGGAAGCAAACTGTTTGAAGCAAATTTCCTATGAAAGTTTTGTTTAAAGTTCCAATATCTACTTTCCCCACCCATAAAAAGAACCCTTGAAGGAAGGAGTGGATGCTCTTTCTTTCATAAAAATTTAGTTTGTCAACAAAATGTTTAAAGAAGACTTCGTATAAAATTGGGTGAAATTGAGATGACGTTATATAATGTCACTAGGTCTACTTACAGACATATGTCATTTGTAGAGTGGTACACATGGATTCTAGCTCATATATGGGACTTAATCATCAAATGCCATAATTAAACCACGATGATTTCTCAAATAAAATTGCCATTTTTAATGGCGTCAGGGCAGGAGTCGGAAATGAGTAATGATGCCAGTCCACATTCAAGTTCAGATAGAAAAATATATTTGGACTTGATATACATTTTCATTCACCATCATTGATTTAGTCAAAATTTATCACATAATAGCTATCATGTCTATATCAATATTGTTGAGTAATTTTATGTATTCACCTATTATCTTCATGATAATTTATCTTCTTCCATTTGGTATGTATGTGGCCATGGACATGGATTTTTCCTCTTCATCCAACTAACAATTACTAATAGTTACGAGGGAAATGGAGTTGTTATAATTATCAAACTAATGTTGGTAAATTATCTTAATCTACCATGCATGCATGTGGTCATCTAAGTGTGCATTGTTTTCTAGTTTTAAAGGTTATAATTTTTAAAGAAACATCATCAAGATCATGAGATCATCTCTTAGAGGGGCTGAAGAGATGCATACATACATGGCAATGATGATGATGATGATGCTGAGTAGAATCCCCGAAGAAAAAAAAAGGCAAGAACTGAAGGGGAACAAAAGGCATAGAAAACAATGGTGGAAAAAGAAGAGAGTGATGAGCTCCTAAAATAATTAGCTAATCTTTTGGAGAAACCATCAATCAGGGAGGATGTACCACCTATTACAGTTACCCATTATCCCTCCCTAGATTTTTAGGTTCCTTAGATGCGGAAAGCCTCCCCCTATGTAGGAACATCACATGTAAAACCGAATATTCAGACTAAATACATGAACATAAGACAAAGAAATATGAATATGGTTAAATATTTCATAGGAGAGGTGGGAGCCCAAGAGAAGAGGTTACTAACTATAGCAGATAACAAAGCTGATACCCTAAGGATGGTGGTCCTAGAACCTAAGGACGCCCTGCCTATGTCTTTCAATGATTGGAGAGAAAATGAATATATAATGGACTTCAAGCATTTCAATAAGTTAGATAAAGTAGAATTTTACAAGCAGACCAGTGACATGATGTACAAGAATGTATCGCACTCTATTGCCAATAAAAATAATTTGAGGACAACAATACAAAATTTCGAGCGGATTTTAAAGGTAGAAAGGGTGAGAAAGGGTAACTGTCAAAGCGAAAGAGTTGACCATCAAAGAGCCAGAGTGCAAGATTGTATATTTGGGAGTGGATCTAACATAAATATCTCACTCCAAGTCTCTCCTGCACCTTAATTGAACTACTAAATTATTTCTTTAAACATCAGTACCTATGCTTTCATTAAGTGCATGAGATTTGGGGTCAAGACACCTCATATATATATTTTTGTTCCATTTATTAATGTCTCAATTATTTTCTTTTGTTCCATCTATTAATGTTTGAATGCATATCATTTTAAATTCCTCTGAAGTAAGCTTTTGTATCAAAGATTCCTCCAATATTTATCACAATTGAGAGTTGTTACAGAAGATCAAATCTACATCTCATCTCAACCAATTAAGATCTAAATCACTAATATTGAGCCTCACCATGCCCTGGGTGTCCTAAATTCAGCCTAAGACATCTCAGGGGTTAAAACGTACTATTTCTGGAATCTATCAACAAAAGTATTTATATTAAAACATGGGTGAACCTCTTATGATGCATAGGTTCCTGAAACTGTAATCTAGTTTACAAGCATTGACATGTTGGTATGGAGAAAGAAACAGGCATAAAAGAACACATACAACCAAATAGTGCAAACTAATCATGTAATAGTTGCATTATATTCATTTGATAAATTTCATAAGGGCTGCAGTGAAACTGGACAACGAGATAAATCAGTTGAACTGTCTTTCATCCCAATTATACAAAATGAATGGAAGACCCTTTTCAAAATAGGTTAGTTTGATACTATCCTTCCTTCCATTCTTCTACTATCCCTCTAAAAGTACAACCCTTACAAAATATATGCCTATACAAAATGAGCAAAAGGGCCTTTGAAAAATATGACATAGTCATCCCATTCTATTCTTATACTCTTTGTAGAAAACTAGAACTAATAGACAAGAAAAATTAACAGAAAAAAGGAAAAACTAAAAATGAACTTGAAAATAGAAAGAAGAAAGCCTGGTTGGTGTGTCGTGTGGTTCCCTCAATCAATCTCCATTGGTTTTTCCCCTAAGGGAGGCCTATCAGCTGGAGGGGACTGTCCAGATCCTACCGAATTCACTGGTATCCTCTCAACGTCATGTCACAGCTGGGATGGCTATGGCGTGTTCGATGAGAAGCGCATGTAGCCATTCAGTCAATTCGTCATTATTGTTTGTTAACTTGCGATTGATGTTGCGGGCCAATTGTTCACTCTAGACTACTAATTTGTTGTCTGTGTTGTCCCCAATTCTCTTCTCCATGGATTCCAAGTCTTGTTTGTCACATTTTCCCTCAATCTTATATCGAAGTTCTTCTATGTGCTTTTCCAACTCCTCCACTCTTCGTTTATTCCCATCACTACCACTAGTCCATCCAACAAGGCCACGACTCCTACCATCCGTCATTATATAATAATGAGATAGGCCTGAAGAACTTGAGTAATAAAGCTTCCCGTATAAGAGCTCTCCACTGAGAAGAGCACTGGTCAAAATTCGCTGCTTGCACTTGTCTGAACCTTCAATACTCAAATGAGGAAGAGGGCCAATGGAGGGAAAAAATGTCAAAGCCAGAGCTATGTTAGACAACATTTTCGACAAGCACCAAGGAATAGGGGTAGATCTGATTTAAAAAACCAGCACTAGCGAAAACGAACAAGAAACCTTAACCCTTGGATATAAAGAAAGCTCCAACACCGCTGAAAATGAATTTCAAACTACTTGAAAGAGGGGGTATATCATATTATGCATGAGATACCTGACCCTCACCGAAATTTGGATGGAAGGATGGGATAGATTCACTACTAGAGTTCACCCATATAATCATAATGTGATCGTGAACAACAATTACAAATCTAGACTAAAATTCATGCTCTGGAGATACCCACCTACATGAAATCGTGATTCGATCAACTAAAATATGCAATTTCACCAATTTTTAGTTCGACGGATTTGGTAGGATGGCCAGAAATGAGGCGTTTTGTGATGGCCATATTTTGGATTCAAGCAAACCTATTTTCACACAGATCAATATTGAATGCACCCTCACCTTATAATAGTTTTTTTGGTCAGTGTTTGAGCGAATCCAATCAGGCCACTTGTCTACTTCTATGTTTATGTTTTTGACGAAAATATTTCTTTATATACTTATATGTCGATTTACTACTTTCTGCCAAATTTTCCAATGGGCTATGAGTGGGCTCACAGCATGTCATTTTTTTTAAACACAACATTCATAATAAGGACAAGATCCCCGGTCTTCCACTTAGGGAATTGGCCACTACATTCTCTTTTCCCCTGATGTAAGAGATCTCAAAGCCATACTCACTCATAAATTCACTCCATTTCCTATGCCTAGAATTTATATTTCTCCGCAGAAAGAGATACTTCAAGCTTTGGGGATCGGACTTGAGTACGAAGCTTTTTCCTACAAGATAATGCCTCCAAATATTCAATGCTAACATCATCACTACCAACTCTAATTCAATCATGGGGTAAAGGTATTAATAAGTCTTTGGCTTCCTTTATGCATAATATATTACTCCACCCTCTTGCATTAACACAATGCCCAACCCTTGCTTTAAGGAATCTATGCAAACTATAAAATATTTTTCGATCTCGAGCACTCATAGGACTAGTACACTGGTTAATAATCTCTAAATATCAGTGAACATGGTGTCACATTCATTGTCCACTCATACTTGATTCCCTTGCATTTCAAAGTAGTGATGGGCTTGGAAATATTCGATAACTCTTCCACAAACCTTTGGTAGTATAGAGATAATCCCATGAATCTTTGTACCTCATGAAAATTCCTTTGAACTAGCCACTCCCTTATGGCCTTCACCTTTTTAGGGTCTACCAAAATTCCTTCCCTTGAAATAATATTTCCAAGATAGTGAATCTCCTTCTATAAGAAAGAGCACTTGGAAAATTTACAATACAAATTGAGTTCTCTTAAGCATGACAAAACTAACCGCAAGTGCTCCTAAGTACTTGGATTGCTTTGTGTAAGTACTCGCAAGCTTCCAAGCCACATTTATCTAATGCAAATGGAGAAATGAAACTATCTATTCCACCAGGACCAAATAATATTTCAACTATAACATTGTTTATTTTACCTAAAGACTCCACCATAGTGGAATGATTCTCAGCCTGGCAGTTATCATGTAATGCATAGACTTGATTATTACTACTATAATCCCTTATCGAGGCCTTTCCTTGCTTGCGAATGTGCCCTAATTTCAACTCTTGGAAGTTACGCTTAGCGTGGCTGCATACATAGTGTAAATTACTTTCATGTAAGTGTGAGTGTGTTTCAATTCATACAAGTTTGAGCATGTTTCAATTCATGCAAGTGTGAGTGTGCTTCAATTTCCATAGTGTGTTAGATTCATTTCTTATCATATGTGAAGTTCATTTCTTCAATACAATTTCAATTTGTAGATTAATGATTTAGAAGTTGATTTTACAATCCATGAATTCAATGAATGCGCTTAATGCAATAATATTATTTACTACCTTGGATTATGAACGATAACTAGTATTTGGAAAGGATAGCTTGTAGATTTCTGCAATTTACCTTTATTTCAAGAGTGGTGTGAATTAGTTTTAATATGTGCTCTCCCGCACAGTGTGAGTTTAGCCTTAGCATTTACTTTGCAACAGAGTGTGAATTATATTTAGCCTTTACTTTCAAGCCAATTTTGAATTTAGTTTTAGCATTTACTTTCCATCATGGTGTGATTTTATTTTCCTATTGTGTGATTTACTTTCCTTGCACTTAGTTTCAGGAGTTGTTTAAGTTGCGTAATTCCTTGCCAAGACTGTGTAATTGTTCATACCAATGTTTGTAAGTAAGATCATTGAACTACAACTTCACAATAGATAAATCAATGCTAGCAGAGGAAACTGTAGCCTACATAGACTTTGCATGATAGCCTTGAAACAACAAGATGTACCATGTATTGATAATTAATGTTTGGACTTGACTGTTTTCATAAGGAATTAATTTTCCCAACATTTTGGCGTCGTTGTCGAGGAGGTTATCAAGGGCACAAAAGTATAAACTAGTGTTGGTTTTTGCATGGATAGAAAATCACATAGGATGTATAAGTAGAAAAAATGTTTTGAATAATAACTTTATGAACATGTGGTGCATTAAAATCCACCCATATTACTAATCTCTCTTTTGCGGGAAGTTGATAAAAGGAAAGAAGCATTGGTGAGTGAAGATTTCATTGGAGGAGGAACCAAGGGGATACAGAAGCCTTCAAGCTTGAGGCGTACGATCATCATGGTATGTGGTTGTATTTTATTTTCATTTAATATTTTGAATAAATTACGTTCAAAATAATACAACCACAAAATTACACAGATCTTATTTCAAAAATCATATCAATTTTAGGAGTTGTAGCAATTGTTGCAAAAATGTTGTGTAATTCAATATAGACACTCAATGCTTGATATTTTTGGTATGTGTATGTATTAAATTGAAATTTTTATTATTATAAACATTCACACCTATTTGGATCACTATTTAGGAGCCATATTTTATTTTATTTTAAAATTTTGTGGCATTCTGGCCTGTTGGACTTACTAAGAACACAGTTGGGACAGTCATGTTTTGAGGAACCAAATGAACAAATTTTTAAAACATAATTATATACAAATTATCCCTTCAATTCTATTTTCCATTCCAATTTTAATTTTTCAATTTGGGTATCAAATGAAAAATATATGGTCAAAATACTAACTAAATGTAGAGTAGGCAACTCAGGAACATAATTGGGATAGTCCCTTTTTGGGTGCCTAAATGGATGAATTTTTCAAAATTGTTTCTACTCCATATTCTCCTATGAATATAGTTTAAAATTCAATTTGAATCACTCAATTTGAATATTGTCTGAGAAAGATATGCCCAAAATACTAACTGCCTATCCTAAATCAGCACTCTAAAAACTTTGTTTTCCTAGCCGTTCATTAGCATATTTGACCCATAAAATATTCTTTTTTTAAAAACATTTTTCCATTGGAGGTAAGTATATTAATATATTTTTACCTCCAATTAGAATCATTCCAATCCGTTATCAAACGAAAAATTTGTACTCAAAGTAGTGATTGTTGGTCTAGGTGGGAACTCATAAACAACATTAGCATACATGTCTTTTTTTATTAGATGTGTCATATCATTTCATGGTATTTTTAAAACATGTTTCTATTAGAAGTATACCTATGAATATACTCTCATTTGGATTTGTAATCACTCAAATCGGGTGAGAAACGAATAATTTATCAACAAAATATTGTTGGGAAGTCTAGGCTAGCCACCGCTCTCCAACAGGTATAAAGTGAATTTTACTTCATTCATTTTTATTTGGATTTGTTTCATAATAAATACTTGTCATTTTTTTCATATTTATTGGACGAAGATAGCTCGTACACCTATATTATTCCATTATCTCACATTTTATTGCAAGTAAGCACCTATTTTTTGTAGATCCTAAGAGGATTGAGAGGTCAATCCATGCACAAGTGATTCTTGAGGACAAATTTTCTGACAAATGGGAATGATTCCTATACATCCAAATAATGAAAATGTGATTTCATGATATGTTGTTCCATGTTCAAATATCAAGTTCCGAGAAGCTTATTCCAATAGTGTGTTAACTGAAGACAACATGAACACTTTTTCATTCAAGTTGCAAATGGATCTAGAATGAGATGCATGAAGAAATAATTTGAAGGATTTGAAAACTAAGGTTTCAGAGGTCAAGTGCCATTTCTACATCAATTATGTCATTTCTAACAAAGAATCCCTCCATAATACCTAAGGTTCATCATTCTCATTCACCAACAACATGGTATGCCTATATGCATTTTCTTCTTCCCAATTTTACATTCATGTTGAAGTTCATAAAAATTTCATTTTTTTATATGGTTGACCTTAAAATCCAACAACTATTATATCACCATTGTCATCATATTAACTTCAACCTCCACCACTCTATCACTTCCATGCCTTTCTGCCCCACCCACCCCTAACCCACACAATAAAGATAACTTGCCCCACTTATAATACCAAGTTCTCCTCATGTCCTACCCATGTTCCATATAAATTTTGATGGTGAAAACCTGTCTCGGGTTCCATGAGACCTTGGAATGCTTGAAAACCATCTTGTTGGTGGGAATTCCTTGGGATTAATAAAATTCTAACTGTGAAAACCTTATGGGCACGGTAAAAAAAAAATTGTTTGAAAACCAGCTTGCTGGAAGACAAGATTTGCAAATAAAGTAAAAAATAAATAATTCCATTCAAGTTTCTCTATAAATAAAGATTTTCAAGTCAATATTTGAATAAGGATTTACAAGATTCCTTGCTACATCATAATCATGTTCTAGATCTACATTGTGCTAGATGTTCCAAGCTCCACACTACTCTTTCTTGCAAATATTTACATCATTGTGGACATATCAGATCTCTTTCCTCTCAAATGTTGCTACATATATCATGGATTTCATAGGTAGGTGAAGGTATGCTTATTTTTTCTTTATGTAGTCACAGTTCATTGAATGTTATGGATTTGTATTTGGAAACACACTTGAACCTTTGTCCCATTTCCTCTTGTTTTTCTATTTTTCTAAGGGCACAAAAGTCTTCGGTTTGGGGGAGGAGACACCATTATCCATCATCATTGTTTCCCATCCCTCACCATCTTAATTCACTCTTACACCATCCCATTACCTCATCTTGAATTCATCCATCATCGATTTCATTCCCACACCCCCTAAATATCCCAACGTCATCGAAACTCTTTGTTGGTGCCACACAAGAACCAGAAATAAGAAATGAAGAGGCACTATTGTTGCTCCACAAAAACCAACAACAAAAAAGAGAAGGATAATCCTTACTATTTTCACACAAGAACCAACAGTAAGAAGAGAAGTTGATACACATGCACAAGCCAAGGTCGCTACTGGCCACAAGAACCTATAGCAGAAGAAGTTGTTGTGGAATCCATTTTATCATAAGCACGTGTGGCCATACAACAGGGTGGAAAATAGCCCCTTAATTTATTTTGGTTCACTAGTACATATGATTGTTCACATCTTCAAAAGTCATATTTATTGAGAGCCGCATTTTATATGGTATAAGGATTTTCCACCATTTTATACATATGGTAATGGTATTTAATGGGTTGGTACACTCATAGTTCATGGGAAATATGTTGCATGCAATGGAGTTTTCAAATATATTTTCCATCCTCTTGATTCATGGCCCTCCCTTATGAAACATACTAGTTACTTGATGCCACAATTGAAAAACACAATCAACGCTTGTATTAAAACCTTGTAGCAGCATTTGAACAAATCTAGAATTGTCATATTATTGATATTTTGAACATGTTTGTAGCATTATGATGGCATCTTCAGAGCACAATTTTGGGTGTCTTTGATCTCTCTTTACTTGTCATTACAACCATCTCTAACAGACATCCTTAAAGAGTAAAAGGGGATTTGGATCTATGGTTGGAAGAATTGCATACAATACTTGAAATTGTAATGATATTTACTGAGCATAAATTGAACAACCATAGTAAACACTTTTACCAACACCTCTTCCACATATTTTCTTATCACGCACATAAATTTGTGGTAGTTGGCATTATATGGAATTGTTTGTGAATTTTTGAATGCCAAATTACAACCAACACTATTGTAGCAGTATAAGAGCATACATTCATATAGTAGGGGATGAATAAAAGATACTATAGCAGCATTAGAGTGCCCAACATAGGAATTTCAATGAGGTTGATTTAAAGATTTGTTGCCCCATGGTTCTCAAATGGCATTTTACATAGTTATTTCATACATGGATATTTCCTTGGAAATAATTACACTTGTAGCACACAAGATCATGATTGGTGTTTATTCTTTGTGGATTTTGTTTCCAAGGATGGAAAAAGTTTTCAGTTTGAGGGAAAATGCTTACTTGAAGTTTATGGAATTTCATGTTTTTCAATTTATTTACTTCCATTAGGTGTACAGAAAATGTCATTTGCTGCAAAAGATGGGCATGAGAATCATATTTAATTTTCTCTTGAATGAGGAATAGCCATGATTTCATTTTTTGGCACAACGTGACTACCTTATCTAAGCAACTCACTTGAAATTATGCATTGTTCACATTGTTGTGTTGTGGAAATGATGGCATTCTACAAAAAGAAGTGGGTCACCTTTTGAGAAAAAGGGTCATTGTTGATAATTGTAGTGCAGATGCAACATTTTGTCAGAGGCTTGATTGAAACTTTTCATGATTGGGATGGAGCTAATCACAAGTACTTTCATTGAAGAAACTATTTTTGCTACCCTCATTGCAATTATGGTTTATTGTTATTTGCAAATCTAGCTCTCATTTGTTTTGGCAAAGGTGTAGAAAATGAATTGATCATATCTTCTAAACCACGAACTGGGTCTTCACAAAAATTGGTGTTCAGCATTATACCATGGAGAATATACCCACCAATTTTCAAGCAAAACTAGTTCACGGATTTCGAGATATTAAGCATCATCGTCTACATCCATTTTTCCTTTTTCTTGAAATCCGTGATGTGGGTATCTCTAATTTTTTGTCAGAAAGAGCAAGGGAATGGTAAAAATATGCTTGCAAAATTTCACAGAAACTCATTTTGTAGTTTATGAGAAAATGGAAGAACAGTTTGTTGTTACTTGTGCAACAATTTTTGTTACTCTAACAGGTTTGTTGTTACTCCACCATAACTACTAAAAATCATTTGAGAGATTCTTTTGAAGATATGGGAATGAAACATAAGACTGCTAAGATTATCTAAGTGACTGTGGGTTGATAAAATTATAAGTTAGATCATGTGTTTTGTCCATGATTGGATAATGATAACACGTGTTTCAATATGCTTATTTTATGAAAAATCCAAATTTTTGAAAAGGGGACAGCCATTATTTGGATAAGTTTCAAGGCAGCTATTGGGAAAGAATTATTTCAGTTGATCGATTGGGCAATCAGAGAAATATTAGCAAGAAGTTTTGTTATTGTGCATTGAAAATGGAAGAAACATAATATGGGTTCTTACAATGTGGTTAATACAAAGGTATTGGGTTGCTTGAGGACATGCAACATATTCAGTTTGGGGGAGATGTTGGGCCATGAAATTGTCACTATTTTACATCATCGTTTCCCTATTTTTAATCCTTGTTGTTTACCCATAACCTTTCATTATCACATCTTAATGCTTATATGTGAGATTTAGACCCAACCATGTTTCCATTAAATTCCTTTAGTATTTTATGTGAATTATGATTAAACATTGGAAAATAACATATTTTGCATTTAACTTTGAAACATGGATGAAGTTTGATGACTTTTGCAAAAACAGTTTCAGGCCACTTGTTGTTATTCCACGTCAATTTCTTCTACTTGAATAGTTGAAGATACATGAAGTAGATGCTTGAGATTTTTTATATGAAGCATTATTAAGTCAATATAAGCCTATCCTCAAAATATCTCAAAAACCCATATCATACTTTGTGAGAAATTGACATTTTACTATTTGTTGTTACTTGTGTTGTTGTTGTTGTTACTTCTATTGTTGTTACTTCTGCGAGTAACAACAATCCGTGAATAGTTTTGAAAGTCTACAAAAATCCATTTTGCAATTAGGGAAGACTCATATTGGATTGAGATCTTGGATGAGGGGAGAATCTTCGAACAAGAGATGGATATTAGTTTGATTAGTTTTGGATAATTAGTAAGGATATTGGGATTAGATTTGAATTGATTTTGAGATCCAAATTATTAGTAATTTGTTGATGATATTTTGGATCTTCATTTATTATTTTTTATGGAAAATAATGGATAAATAATAACTCCTTCTCCATTCCAAGGAGAGGACTCTTAGAGCAACAAGTCCAAGTTATGATGGAATAGAATTATATTTCTTCTAATCTATTTTGTTAATATAGATTGTTGTTCTTTATTTTCTCTCTCTTTTGTTAATGTAGATTGTAGATCTCCAATTTCTCTATTTTGTAAATAGACTAACTTCTTCAGAGTGTTTAACATATGATTCATTTTATTTTGATTCATTTATTATGTAATTTTATTTTTAATCTTAATTTAAGTTCTTTGATTATGCAACTATGTTTGACTTCATAGCTTAGCGTGGTTGCAACCATAGTGTAAATTAATTTCATGTAAGTGTAAGTGTGTTTCAATTCATGAAAGTGTGAGTGTGCTTCAATTTCCATAGTGTGTAAGATTCATTTCTTATCATATATGAAGTTCATTTCTACAATACAATTTAAATTTGGAGATTAATGATTTAGAAGCATATTTTACAAACCATAAATTCAATGAATGTGCTTAATGCAATAATCTTATTTACTACATTGGTTTAGGAACGATAACTGGTATTTGGAAAGGATAGCTTGTAGATTTCTACAATTTACCTTTCTGTCAAGAGTGGTGTGAATTGTTGATGTATATGTAACTTCGGAATGTATTTCATATATGTATATTGTACTCCTATAGAGATGGTATTATTCCTCTATACGAATGTGTTTGTATTCCTATAGAGATGTTATTATTCCTCTATACGGAAGTGTCGTCATTTATATTGTAAGTGTTGTAACTTATACTTGATGGGTTATTAGACCACCTTGTTGGGGTCGGCCCTGTATAAGTCATGTGGGTCAAAGGGTTATTAGACCACCCTATTGGGTGTCAGCCCAGTCATCTTTGTGTTATGTGGTTAAGTTGAGGCCGACCTAGTAAAGGTTATTAGGCAAGTCAAGTCAAGTATAAATAGAGTGCAGGAGGTACTCTATTTCATCATTCTATTCTCTCGCGCACTCTTTGGAGAGTGGCGCACTTGTGGAGGAGGAGAAGCTGCTGCTAGGAGATGTCTATCTCTTATGCTTGGGTTGTATCATTGCTCTATCTATCTATGAGGAAGTTATTGGGGTTTTTCACCTTTATGGTTTTCCCCAAGTAAACTCTGTGTCTCTTGTGTGCTTACATTATTGTGTCCATGATTGATATGCTGTAGATATGTTGTACATGTTGTTCTCTCAGTTAAGATCCTATATCAGATTGAATTAAATTCTGAAAAACTAACATGGTATCAGAGCTAGCCTGAAAGAAGACATGGTATGGCATGTATGACACTTGTTGCACTTACGATGCTAGGGCTTGATATAGCAAAAACCAGTCATCGTAGCACTTTCGCTATAAATCCATTTTGGAGAATTTTTCGGACCTGAAACTTTTACAAGTCGAAGATCAGATCCCCATGTACCTTGTGTCCAAAGGAAAACTTCTAATTTGTTGTACTTTGTGTTTTATGATCTATACAATCTAGGGTTTCTACCTCTTCCAGATCTGAGTCATAAATAGGTGACCTAGGAAAAAAGGTCATAACTTGGGCTAGGAAGCTCCAAATGAAATTTCGTAAAAAGTGACAGGTATTGAACCAGTGACATGTGGCACGTAGTACAAGTTCGCTCTCTTGTTTTATCCCATAAACAGGTCATGTTGCGACACTTGGCATAACTCTCTCTTAGAGAATCCAATTAAGGTCATACCTGTGGGGTTGGAAAGATGACAGGTCGGGCTACCACAGGTAGAAGTTTTAGACCCTGTGGATCAAAAAGTTCAGAGTTACACCAGAAACAATCAGGTGCATATTTCTGTCAAAACAAAATTATTTTTTAGCACCTTCATTCATGGCTTCAGGAATGTAGGGTTTCGGAGAAAGTTGGAATTTTTGTAATCGGACACCACGGCTGGGTGCTACTCATCAAAATCGAAATTTAGAGACCAAGATCAGATTTTTTGGTTGGGAAGAAGACCGGGCTTGATCAAACCCCAGTTCAGGACTTTTATCGGAAAGATGTAAAATTAGGGCTTCTGTAAAAGTTGGAATTTTGGAAGTCTATGACCACGGCTGGAAACTCCTCAGAAAAATTGAAGTTTAGAGCTTTGGATCGAACCTTTTGGTTGGGAAGAAGAGTGGGCTTTATAAAACCCTAGTTCGGGATCCTATCCAGAAGATCCGGAAGGTTCAAAGGCAATTTTGAGGGGTGAAACTTTGCAATTTTCAAATTCTGAGTATACCAGATTGATCAGCTCATCAAGGCACATCTTTCTATCCTTTCAGAAGTTTGAAATTCAAAGTTTGAATTTTTAGGGTTTCTCTAACAAACCCTAATCCAACTCCAGATCCAGTTCCTGCAAATCAAGTGGATTGGGTTAATCCTAGAATAGAATGGATTGGTCACTTAAGAAGTTCATGTTTCAGAGGGAGATGAGGCTAAGGCCTTACATAAGAAGATTACAAGCAATCTCGACAGGTATGACTTGTCTAGGTAGGTTTTGAGATTTGTTCATGATTAAGTTTATGGTATGTTTGTCTTCATATTACTACGGTTAGTACAATCTTGATTAAATGTAGACTTGTCGTATCACCTTAATAAAATTATGAATACATGATAGAAGATATTCATTGATTAAGGTTTTGACACTTATGATTGTACTAATGCATTGTGATGTTGTATGAGGTTTATGTTGTTCGCTAACATGAAAGGTACACCAAGAAAGACAAATCATGTTCTACTTCAAGAACATATGATCATGGTGACATGAAGACAAAGATTCATCCATTGTCATGGATCACATAGAAGATCTACTTACGAGGTATGTATAACTTGGTTCTACAATGGTTAACTTATGAGACATGCAGGTTACTAGCACAAGTCATTGAAGAGAACCAGAAGACATCATGCAGGTATGTTAGACATAACTAGCTAACATAGTAATCCAGTGATTAAGGATGGATATAAGTTCAAGGGCAGGTAATCCAGGAACCAAAGATCAAGAGGGAGCACACTTCAGTAGTTTCTGCAAGGATGCAGATATTTAGAGGGAGTTGACCACTTCTCACAATCCACATCAGAATGGAGTTACAGAGAGGAAGCAAAGAGTGAGAGGGATTCAACCCAAGAAACAAACAAAGATAAGTATTTGAATTATCGTTTCTTGCATATTTGATTGTTTAAATAATATTGTTCAATAATGTATATACTGATGTTCCTAGAATTAGGTTGTGCATAGTTGCATTGATGAACAGTATACTACTAATATACATGGGTAAGTGGCCTATGGCACTGTACAACATTCCATTGCTACTTATCTAGAATGAAACCTCTTTACTGACATGTTAGGAGTTGTGCACACTCTTAACAATGTTCTGGTAGAGATTGGAAGGCATCTAGAAAGTTACGGGATATGGATAAATGTTGTATTGAAGCATTGGCTAAGATAATTGCATGATTGTATGACATATTTATTTATGTGTAAGAATTTGTTCTGAAAACTATGAGATGTTTTCTAATCATGCAATTTAACTTGTTTTGTAGGAAAGATCGTATACCATCACCTACAAAAGAAGGACTACAACATTTGTTCAACAACAAAGTTATCTATTGAAGATATTAAAAATATTGAAGTTCCCAGGATTCGGGAAGAATTCCATGATCGAGGAGTACCAGTCGATCATGAAGAATGATGGTTGGGATGCAATCCCAAGACCTGAAGGAAAGTTTGTTGTGACTTCCAAATGGATCTATAAGATCAAGCATGGTGTAGATGGTAGCATGGAGAAATACAAAGCGAGGTTTGTAGCTCGTGGCTTCTCCCAGAAAGAGGGATTGAGTATGAAGAGACTTCTACACCTATATCCAGGCACACTTCCATTAGATCAGTACTTGCTCTGGCCGCAGTGATGAAATGGAAGATACACCAGATGGATGTCAAGACAGCTTTCTTGAATGGTGTAGTTGAAGAGGAAGTGTATGTGGAGCAACCACTCGGGTTTGAGACACATGACCGAGAGTCACATGTGTGCAAACTGAAGAAATCCTTGTATGGTTTGAAATAGGTATCCAGCACCTGGTATGGTAGGATAGATGGCTTTCTATCCAATTTGGGCTTTACCAAGAGTAAAGCGGATTCCAACCTTTACTACAAGGTTGAGGAAGGAAATCCAATGATACTACTTTTGTATATGGATGACTTGTTTGTTATAGGTGAGGATAGATTGATTACTGACACGCAGCGGAGCTTGCTGCCGAGTTCGAGATGAAGGACTTGGGGATGATGCACTACTTTCTAGGTATGGAGGTGTGGCAGAGTGCAGATGGAATCTTCCTTGGACAAGGGAAGTATGCAATAGAGATCCTGAAGAGGTTCGGGATGATGGACTGCAAGGCCATGGCCACACCTATGGCATCGAACCTAAAGCTTCTGTGTGATGCTTCATCTGATCCAGTTGATGTCACTGTGTATCGTCAAATGATTGGGTCCTTGATGTACCTAACAAACACAAGACCAGATATTTGCTTTGCAGTGAACACATTGAGCCAGTTCCTGACGGATCCCAAAGGTGTTCACCTGGTTGTTGTAAAGCATATTCTGAGGTACCTGAAGGGTATGGTTGACTATGGGCTCAAGTATGATGCGAATCAAAAGTTTAACCTGCAGGGTTATGTTGATTCAAATTGGGCAGGCAGTGCTGCAGATAGGAAGAGCACTTCTGGGTGCTAGTTCAGTATGGGATCAGGTGTGATCTCTTGTTTTAGCAGGAAGCAGTCCTGCATTGCACTGAGTATAGCTGAAGCAGAGTATGTTGCAATTTGTCCGGCTAGTTGTGAGGCAGTATGGATTAGGAAGCTACTGTCTGAGGTATTTGATCTCCCGCTGGAGGCTACTAGTATCTTTTGTGACAACCAGAGTTGTGTGAAGCTATCTGAGAACCCGGTGTTCCACGACAAGTCGAAACACATAGAGATCAAATATCACTATATCATGGATATGGTGCAGAGAGGAGTAGTGAAGCTCATGTATGTTGCGATGGACGAGCAGATTGCAGGTGTGCTGACAAAGCCACTAGCCAGAGTGAAGTTCGAGTACTTCAGAGAGAGGCTTGGTGTTCTTCAGATTGATGACACTTCGAGGAAGAAGTGATGGAGACATTTGCTGAAGCCATTGCAAGCATGTTGGAAGGAGGAACCTTCACATCGTTGTGGATGTAAGCGCTAGATGATGAGCATTAGGACAATGCTCCAGTTATTGCTCTGTATATGTATATGCATCATGTTGGATGCTTGATATGATCAGTTGGATCATTTATGTATGTATGCATCATGTTGGATACTGGATATGATCAGTTGGATCATTTATGTATGTATGCATCATGTTGGATGCTGGATATTATCAGTTGGATCATTTATTTATGTATGCATCATGTTGGATGATGGATATGATTAGTTGGATCATTTATGTATGTATGCACATGTTGGATGCTGGATATGCTCAGTTGGATCATGTGTATGTATTTGTATATGTATCAGGTGGATACATTGTATGATCAGGTAGATCATGTATGATGATATGTATCAGGCAGATACTGTGTATGCATCGGGTGGATGCATTGTATGATCAGGATTATCATGGATGATGAACTTCAGGATGTCGCTCCAGATGACATGCGTCAGGACGATGCAGTGATGATGATCAGGATGATCATGTGTACATCAAGATGATGTATGGTGAGTATCAGGTTGATACTCTATGGCTGTGGACAGGTTGTGCAGATAAGCATATAATAGCGCCCTGGGAGGTTTGCAGATTCTCTTGCTAGGTTTTTTTGCTGGCATATAATAGCTCCCTGGGAGATTTGTCAAATGCTCTTTCGAGGTTTTTCTTTGGGAGGACATATAATAACGCCCTAGGAGGTTTGCAGATTCTCTTGCTACGTTTTGCCGCTGGCATATAATAGCTCCCTGGGAGATCTGGAAAACGCTCTTTCGAGGTTTTTTCCTATGGCATGTAAGTAGACCTGGGAGATCTGGACAGGATGAAAAATGCCTCAGATGCTCTTTCGAGGCATTTCCATGACCACATGTAATAAGTCCTGGAGATCTGGACAGGATGAAAAAGGCCTCAGATGCTCTTTAGGGTTCTTGCTTGACAAGACACTCTTTTAAGGTTTTGTGGTGGGGCTCACATGTAATAAGTCCTAGAGATCTGGACATGATGAAAAAGGCCTCAAATGCTCTTTAGGGTTATTTCTAGTCAAGAGACTCCTTTAAGGTTTTGTGACAGTCACATGTAATAGCTCCTTGTGAGATCCAATAGGTTGGGTTGTGTGCCCGTAGTAAGTCCTGGGATGCTCTTGTGAGGTTTTGTGACGCACGTAATAAGTCCTGAGGATTCCACAGTATGGCCAGTGATGATGAAGACCTGCAGATGGTGGGCCTACATCCAGTATGAAAAAGGACTGGCTCTGTAGAACTTCCTATGACAAGTAGATTCAGAGATTGATTGAGATATCAGCAGCAGTGACGATGACAATTATCCAGTGACGATGATCCAGAGAAGAAGACTTGTGCTAGAAGACCTGTGTCGAGAAATACCTTCCTAGTTAAGAGGGAGTGTTGATGTATATGTAACTTCGGAATGTATTTCATATATGTATATTGTACTCCTATAGAGATGGTATTATTCCTCTATATGGATGTGTTTGTATTCCTATAGAGATGTTATTATTCCTCTATACGGAAGTGTCATCATTTATATTGTAAGTGTCGTAACTTATACTTGATGGGTTATTAGACCACCTTGTTGGGGTCGGACCTATATAAGTCATGTGGGTCAAAGGTTTATTAGACCACCCTATTGGGTGTCGGCCCAGTCAACTTTGTGTTATGTGGTTAAGTTGAGGCCGACCTAGTAAAGGTTATTAGGTAAGTCAAGTCAAGTATAAATAGAGTGCAGGAGGAACTCTATTTAATCATTCTATTCTCTCACACACTCTTTGGAGAGTGGCGCACTTGTGGAGGAGGAGAAGCTACTGGTAGGAGATGTCTATCTCTTATGCTTGGGTTGTATCATTGCTCTATCTATCTCTGAGGGAGTTATTGGGGTTTTTCACCTTTATGGTTTTCGCCAAGTAAACTCTGTGTCTCTTATGTGCTTGCATTATTGTGTCCATGATTGATATGCTGTAGATATGTTGTACATGTTGTTCTCTCAGTTAAGATCCTAGATCAAATTGAAGTAAATTCTGAAAAACTAACATGAATTAGTTTTAATATTTACTTTCCCGCATAGTGTGAGTTTAGCCTTAGCATTTACTTTCCAGCAGAGTGTGAATTAGTTTGTGATTATTTTTAGCCTTTAGTTTCAAGCAAAGTGTGAATTTAGTTTTAGAATTTACTTTCCAGCATGGTGTGAGTTTACTTTCCTATTGTGTGATTTAATTTCCTTGCACTTAGTTTCAGTAGTTGTTTAAGTTGCATAATTCCTTGCCAATACTATGTAATTGTTCATACCAATGTTTGTAAGTAAGATCATTGAACTACAACTTGACTGTCATGTTCCCATTTTTTCAAGCACCGGGAAGCAGCCAATGTCACCTAAAAACCCTATGGATCCTAGTGATGGTCAATTAATTAATTGATAAGGGGTATAACATTGGTAAATTACCCTAGGAAATTAAATTAACTAGGCATAAAATTGAGACTATAGTTGTTTTGAATAAATTGAATTGGAGGTGATGTAATTATTATTTTTATATTTAATTATGATTAAATGTGCTAATGAGTTGGATAAGGGTGCATAAGGAGATAAGGATAGCTCAATGAGTTGTCAACCAAAGAGGAAACTGGAGGAAAGCAGCACAAAACAAGGTGTTAGGACAAAAGAAGGAAACTAACAAAAGTAGTGCATAAAGAAGGCAAGTGTACAAAGCTGGAAAGTGAGGAAAAGTAGAAACTTCCAAAAAGATAAGGAGGGGGGAATTTCCAAAAAGAAAAAAATCTATCCAGTTGTAAAAAGAAGGAAACATCCAGAAAATCTAGGAGGGTGCAGTTTCCAAAATAGAAGAAAAGCTAGTCAGTGGAAAAACAGGAAATTGGCAACTCATTCAAGGAAGGCGCATTGGATGAGGCCAAGGAGGTTCATTAGGAAGTTAACTTGCTCAAAAATTCACCCAGTCTATAAAATAAGAAGGGCGCACCACATTTACATCTTTTCATAGTTTATGAATTGTGTGTGAGTAAGGTCAAGCTTCTCTAGGCTTTGGTGATGCACCCTTAACCACCTGTGGGAGATGTGCCCCGTAGTTCTTGTTCCAGTCTTCTTCTCATGATATATTGCATCCATTGATGATAAATTTGCAGATATGATCCAGCCATTACATGTCAATACCAACCTTTCATAATTTGATGCAAAGATCCAAGCATGTTGATGTAGTTTTAATGAGTTTCACTGAGAGAGAGAGAGAGAGAGAGAGAGATCAATTGGAGAGGTTTCAAGAAGCTATAGAATATTAGTGCATCTCCCATGAGAATCCAGCAGCACATTATCATCCTACTATCAGATTCAGTAACAACATATCCTCTCCTTACTCTTATGCAACATTCTTCTTCCATTCATTGTAATAACTCAAAAATAATGACTCTATGTGAAGTTTGAGCCATGAGAATTTTGTTTATTGCTTAATATGATTAGTGAATGTTTGTTTCTTCTGTTAATTTAATTTATGAGTCACATTAAATATTATAGGATTAATTTGAAATCCTTAGAGGCTGTTTGAGCTCATAATTATCAAGACTAGCTCATTGTGCATTTTTATTTGATTAGTTTCCAGATAATTGCAATATACGGAGTTCTGTGAAACCATTTTCCTTTATGAATGTTGATGTAGGTGGTAATTTTCCTATAGAATCATTCCCAATTCAAAAATCAGATTTTTGTAACCTTCTATGACTGTTTGTATTCATATTTCTCAATATTATCTCATTGGGCATTTAGAATTGACTATTTTTGCAGTAGTTTTAATTAAAAGTTCTTGGGATGATCAATTTATGTTCTGTCAATCATGTTAGGTTCCTAATACATTGTTGAATACTATCCAAGACTCTTCCTAAATACTTTTATCCCTCTCATCCTGTTTGGGAGAGCCTGGAAACAAACTAGTTGAGCAGTCCACCATAGTGCTCTTTCTCCTTTCCCCCCCAAAATCAGTCAAAGCTTCCCTAAACCTCAGTAACTCTTGTCCAGAAGTGTATTAATGGGTTAATTTATGATATCCTCACTCTAGTTGATTTCAAGTGTAAGTGAACGTGTTTAGTATGCATATGCTGGTGTGCCCAAGAAGCCTTGGAGTAGACTTCAGTAGATTTTTTGTTGAAACATAAATGGCCCCAATACCTTGTGCATAGAACTCTGAAGATAGCTTTGATTCTATTTTAATTGTTGCTACACACTCTCCAGTATATTTTGTATATTTGAAAGTGTTCTTCTATCAAGCTATGGGTGAGTTAATCAGTGACCTAGACTAGTTTCTTCTTCACTGGTTTTGAGAACTATTTTCTGTCATGCAATTTTCTGATTTTAAAGTTTGAAATTGAGTTGATATCCTATGACATCATATCATGGATATTACATTGAAAATAGATAAACAAGTGCTAATGAAGGAAACTGTAGCCTGAATAGACTTTGCACGATAGCCTTGAAACAACAAGACATACCCTAGATTGATAATTAATGTTTGGAATTGTTTTCATAAGAAATTAATTTTCCCAACAGTGGTCCCATCAAAATGTGGGGTGTTACAATTTTACATAAGGTAAAGGTGCTTAACTCAAATTTTTCCTATTAATTATTGGACATGTGTTGTACTCTTTGTAGGATCCTGGAGAAAATGGGGTTTGGAGGAGTGATCA
This sequence comes from Larix kaempferi, assembly GCA_027924585.1. Classification (NCBI taxonomy): domain Eukaryota; kingdom Viridiplantae; phylum Streptophyta; class Pinopsida; order Pinales; family Pinaceae; genus Larix; species Larix kaempferi. The sequence continues at coordinate 1,567,433 of BSBM01000592.1, read as the reverse complement.
CCCCCTCCAGCTAAGGGTCCATGGGGACCTAATTATCCCTGGATAGGGATTCAAGCATCAAACCCCTAAAAGAAAATTTTGGGTCCATATTGTTGTTTTTTAGCCAATGGTTTTCTCTCCCATTTTAAACTAATTTTAGTTAAGAAATTATGGTTGTAATATAATCCAAGTTAATGGATTAGGGTTTCATATTCTATAATATTGTATATTAAATGGTGAATATAATACAATGAGATAGAGTAAGGAAAAACTCTCAATTAGATTGGTTTTCTCAGTTAAGGGATTGTAGGGTAAATATTAGTGTATTATGTGTATGATCCATTGTTATTTCTTGTGTTTTAGATTTTGTTTTGTATTTATTTTCTTATACAATTCTATCAAAATCTTCATCTAGTATCAAAGTGAGGCTATTATATTCATGGGAACATCTTTGTCTAGGGTTTATCTCATTTCCTGAAAAGAAAGGGTATATTGGGTCTATGATAAACGTATGTTTAAGTGGGAGCTTTGCAAAATGAATCTTCTATAAATAAAATGGATATCATTTCAAGAATAGAATAGTGATCTTAATGGAAAGATATTCAAGTTATGGAAGATAAATATGGAATAGATTCTTGTAGATAGATAACAATGGGTTGTTGTGGATATACGTACAAAACCTACTAGTATGTCAAAAGAAGATTTGGAAAATGTGGATAGAAAAGTGAGAAAAATGATTTGACTCAACCTCTCAATATCAATGTTGAATGTCTCTGGAGAAGATAGTGCAAAGAAGTTGTGGGATAATTTGGGGAATTTGTATCAGTGAAAGCACCTAGTAAACAAGTTATTTCTTTGAAAGAAGTTGTATCATCTTAGGATGGAGGATGGAGACTCTATGAAAAATCATCTAAACTCCTTTAATACTCTGATAAATCAACTTTTCTATGTTGATATTAAGATCTGGAGGAACAAGATAAGTGCATTACCTTGTTATGTTCTTTACCAGAATCTTAGGATAACCTAGTTGTGTTAATTTTTTTGTAAGCATTTGGTTGTATTAATTGGTACGTAGTACCACTCAATCCACATTAAATGTTGAGGATGTAATTGCATCCTTATTATCAAATGAAATGAGGGAAAAATCAATGGAGGGTGTGACAAAGGATGTTTTATCTATGAAAGGTCGTCACCAAATGTGGAAAACAAGTCTTTGAGGGGGAAATCTAAATATATAGGTAAAACTAAATCTCTAGCACAATATACAATGAAATGTTGGAAAATCAATACAACTAGGAATCATAAGAATGTTTGTATATCTAAAAATGTTGATGAATGTATGGGATATGATGATTATCATGCCACAAAGTTGTTAGGAGGTGAAGTCAATATCCAAATCTCTCTAGCATGCTCTTGTATAGTGGTACATGAATATCATGTCTTGTGATTTGCATGTGTCAGGTGCACCCGAGGGGGGGAGGGATTGCAAGAGGATTTCCATGCCCACCTACTCAAGGGTGTGGGGATGGATCCCCCAAGGAAAAAAATTATATACCCTTCTAGTGTATTCTAATTCATTCTGGAACCCTCATATTTATTTTATAAAAGGGAAGAGACCCCTAGCATTTCATCATAAGAGAAAAAATCATTGTAGTTTTTTTGTCGAGTAATAATAAAACAGCGAAGCTACCCTTTCCCCGTCATTTTACCTGCACACCACGTAAATCTTATGTTCTATTGTTATTGTTGTTTGCTTTTGTTTTTTATATATTTTTCTAACAAGAATCGAAAACCTCAACAAAAAAGGCGGTAATGTTTACCTAGAATATATAGGTACATATGAAAATAATGATATATGGTTAATCACTTGAGTGTTTCATTTGATATGAATCCTCCGAAAAAAGTGGTTTTCTACATATGAAAATTACAATGGAGATGATGTTTTCATGGGATATGACTCAACAATCAAAATCATGGGATGTGGAAGTTTCAAGATGCTACTCAAATTTCGAAGGAGTATAACTCTTCCTGGGACTTTGTGCATTACATATCTAGTTAGAAACTTGATATCTATTAGTAAGATGGGTGTCGTAGGTGTGCATGAATCATTTTAAAAAGATACATGAAAGATGGCTTAAGGAGAAATGGTGTTGATGAGGGGAGTTCAATTGGAACTGCATGCAAGATGTTGGAAATAACTTTTAATGATGGGTTTAACAGTTTTGTTTTCCAGATTTCCAAATTTTTTGTTTTGTTTTCCCTGGGGATATAAATGCAGAATATTGGACCCCTACTATCGTCAAAGAGAAGAAAATGCTATGGAATAAAATATTGGAACGTATTGGAGAGGAAGGACTTTGAGCATTACATGGTAAAGGTATGGTTGAAGGTATGTCTAATTTCTCATTAGATTTTGATTTATTTCAATATTGTATATATGGTAAAAAAATAACTAAGTTAGATTCCCTTCTAGTGCTACAAGAGAAAAAGGAATCTTAGTGTTATTATGTTGATATGTTTGGACCTAATCTTGTCCCGTCACTAGGTAATTCTATGTATTATGTTTCATTCATTAATGATTTCTCAAGGAATACATGGATATATTTCCTCCATTAAAAATATGAGGTTTTTGATAAATTTAAAGAGTTTAAGGCTCTTGTATAAAACCATATAGAGAAAAAAGTGAGGACGCATAATGGTGGAGAGTTATACAAAAAATATTTTGAGTAATTACGTAAGAAGTGTGGAATAGCAAGGAAAAAGACTACTCAATACACATCTTAATAAAATGCAGTTGAAAAAGGAATGAACGTGACACCAATGGAAAAGGAAAGAAGTATGCTTCAGGTTGCAAGGTTGTCATGGGAATTATGGGAAGAGATAGTGTATATTCCATGCTATTTGGTAAATCAATGACCTACATCGGAACTCGTTGACAAAACTTCACATGAGGCATGGACTGGTAAAAATCCCTATCTAAAGAGTTTTTTGTTGTGATTCTTATATCCATGTTCCAAAGGAAAATAAGAGTAATATAGATAATAAATAAATAAAAATATCTCTATTGGTAATAGAGATTGTATAAAAGTTTATAAACTTTGGAACCCTTTAACTAAAAAGACTATTTACAATCAAGTAGGTGTATTAAAAGAGGTTAATGTTGTTTGCAAATAGGAATTCCAACCAAGAGAATAAAAAAAAAATATAATAGATTTTGAGTTGGAGGATGAAGAATATAACTCAATAGAAGAAGACGAACCAAAAGAGGAAGAACCTAATACTCCAATCTTGAGGAGATTGGTTTGGGAAAGAAGCAAATAAAAGGTATACTTCACCTAATATTTGTTCTAGTTTTATTATATTTATTATTGATGATGACCCTAGAACTATTAGGGAGGAAGTATATCCAAATTATAATAAACTATGAAGAAGGACATGGTTGAACAAATGGATGCCTTGGATAAAAATGAGACTTGGAATCAAGTTGACTTTCCAACTAGAAGAAAACCTATTAGTATAAAATGGATGTTTAATAAGAAGTTGAATGCAAAAGGTAAGGTACAGAAATACAAAGCTTGCATAGTTGTAAAGGGATCTATTCCCAAGTGGAGGGAATTGATTTTGGTGATAATTTTACTCTATTGTTAAATCATATTATTTTAGATTTCTTGTGTTTATTTTTGTTGTTGTTTACCTTGAAGTAGATAATATGGATGTCAAGACAACATTTCTAGATGGTGATTTTGAAGAATAAATCTACATGAAACATCTAGAAGGTTTTGCAGAAAAGGTAAAGAAGGAGTTCGTTTGGAAGCTTAAGAAGTCCTTGTATTGATTGAAGAAATCACCAAGAATGTGGTATCAGAAGTTTAATATTTATATAATGGGACTTGGTTTATCAAGAAGCAAATTTGGTCACTATGTGTACATTCCAAGTAGGTTGGTGGCCATTTTATTTATATGATCTCGTAAGTTGATGATATGTCGGTGATTGTCAACAACAAAGAAATCAAGGATGTCAAAGATCATTTGTCTTCTAATCTTTATATGAAGGATCTTGGTGTTGTAAAATTTATTTGGGCATGGAAATTAAAAGAGATTGAGCAAATAGGAAACTATGTTTGTGACAGAAGAATAACATGTCGACCCTAGGGAAGTTGGGGTTTTATAGATGCCAACTAGGTCCAAGAATTGAACCAGAGCCGAGCTCGGCTGTGTAGTGGTGTGCAGAGTTTTTTCTGAGGTTCAGTGCTTCCCTCTGGAGCTTAACATCTAGGAACTCAAGCTTCTCATCAAGGCCCCCAAGCCTTTCATCAAGATTCTGTACTGAAAATCTTTGGATGAGCAAAAATTGCTCCAAGATTTGTACCAGAATCGAGCTTGGCCGTATAGTGGTCTGCAGGGTTAATTTGTGCTTCCCCCAGGAGCATTTCTAGGACCGGTCGAGGACTGCTGTGCGCTGGAGTAGATTCCATAGGTTCTTGGAGTGTTTATCAAGAAGAGCAGTGCTGTGCAGACTGCTCTGAGATTAGACATGGATATAAGCTGATCTAGAAGACGAGCCCTCTGACTTGATGACCAGCTCTCCACTGCGTGGGTGTTGTGCTAACGAGTGGTTTCTTCTTTGAGGGTCTTTTTTTCTGTGTTTGGATCTTGATTTGTTCTCGAGGAAGGGACTCGTTTTGAACTCCAAGATTATGCAGTGAAGGTACGTTGCAGATCAGTTTGGAGGAAGATGGCGCTGGATGACCTGCTTTGGAGGAGGATGCTGCAGTGAATATGCAGATGATCTCCTTCTTATTCGCCCAGACCCTTGATAAATAGACAACATCCCGGTAGATGAACATTGCAAATACAAGAACGCAGGGCTTTCAGGCTATGAGGGTTGCGTCGGTTGCTTAGGGAGTTCTGGAATACAAGGGTCTTGGGGCAATGCAGATCTTTGACTGAACCTAGGAGCTGGGTGGAATATTGACGGGGATAAGATGCCCTTGCTGACAATCTGCCTGCTAAGATTGTTGAAGAGGAGTTTTGGCATGAGATATCTTCTGGCAAGACCACAACTGTTGAATATGCTTGTGATATTGAAGGCAGTGCTTTCTCGTCATCAGAAAATGATCCACTTGGAACTAGCAAGTCAAACTTAAAGCAACTTTCAAGACTCCCAAACTACACCTTACGCCTTCTCGAGACTGCTATTCCGGGAGTAACAGATCTCATGCTTTACATTGGAATGTTGTTTAGTATGTTTGCATGGCATGATCATTCCTTGTATAGCATTAATTAGACTGTGGCTTTTTGGAGTAGATTGGGATCTTTGGTGGACTGGGTGGTGCAGATAGTGGGTTTTGTTTTTTTGGAGGACTGGGGATTGGGATCTGGGGTTATCAGCCCTGCGGAACTGGGGCATTATGGCGAGCAATTATGTGCAGGAGGTGGACTACACATCGGATGGAGATTGTGCCACAGGGATTTTCGACCTCGGAACAAACTATACTGCGACCTCTGGGTCAAGGACGGCAATGGGATCACTCTTGACAGGTAGGGGGGCAGGGTTCTTTCCTGGGCCTTCGGATGACAGGCCAGATTTGGCAGATCTATTAGGGAGGACACTACAACCACAATTGGGGCCATTCACAAACTTCCCAACCTGTTCGGTAGCATCATGTGTGGAGGGGATTGATACACTAAATAGGAATGACAGACGGAGGTTGGACCAGGGTGTCGGTTTGGACTCCCTATCAGATGGGAATTTGGGTAGGTCTGGGGATTTCTGTGATACTGATGACAGGGGACAGGGTAGTGGAGGATTGGGTGACTCATCCAGTGGACATGGAGTTACTGGTGGTGGAAATACACTACCTGTCGATGCAGCCCTGCTAGCTCCTCGAGCAGGGGTTACTATGAAGGCAGAATCACACAAAAAGACTGCTAAAAAGGTCAAGGAACGGATGAGGAAGGATAAGCTGGTGCTGGGCGTGGATGTATCGATTGAGGAGGCTGAGGATTTCACACACATTGCTGTAGTTGGACATGCCCGCGGTAAGATACTGGGACAAGGAACCCTCCAGAAATGGGCAGCCGAGCAGTGGAAAGACATCGTGACTACTGCACCCATTGTCCGGGTCTTAACGAAAGGATGGTTCTCTTTCATACTGTCAAATATGGGGGAGGTTGATGCAGTCTTACGTCGCCATTGGTCAATGTTGGGCGTCCCTATCATCCCGAAACGTTGGTCTCTTTCTTCGATTCCAAACAGGAGAAAATCGACAAAGAACCAATCTGGGTGAAGCTTCCTGGGTTTCCGATGCACCTCTGGAATGAAACAAGGTTTGCAGCGATTGGGAACTACCTTGGAGACTATGTATGCGCGGATTACTCCCATATTGAAACAGGTATTTATACTGTGGCAAAGATCTTGGTCAACATCGATCTTCGACTGGGGTTAACGGCTGAGATCAATGTACAAACGAAGGATGGGGCTTTCGTACAAATTCTGGACTATGTGGGTGTACCGTTTAGGTGCCACCGATGTCACACTTATGGACATTTGGTTGCCTGTTGTCCTTTAACATTTAGGGGCAGCAGACCAAAGGTGGTGGCAGCAGATGCTGGATGCAATGAGAAGGTGGTGAGAACTTCGGCGATGGGAGATGACACTTTCGAACCTCCAGCTGGCAAACGGGTAGAACACTCTCCGGTGGCACCCGACGCACGGTGTGGGAAGCAGGAATCCGTGGAACTTCCGGTTATGGCAAACACTGGTGTGGATGTACTTGGGAACAAAGTATCGGCTGCAGCAGGGGCAGATTTGGGTAACAAAACTCCATTGACGCGGGCTGCCTCCAAGTTACAGGAGCTGATAACTATCCGTCGGGGCACAACATCACACAATTCGGGTTTGTCTCCTCTCTTATCCTCTGCTGTATCTTTACTTAATGACACTATTGGTTTGGGGGAAGATTGTCTTGGGACAATTCATCCGGTCAGAACTGCTATTGGTACTGTAGCTCCTTGTGTTTCGGATTGTGTCTACACACCATCCATTGTTTCTACACAACATACTCCCAGCTCTGGACGCAGTATCCGATATGCTCTCCGAAATAGGGTGATCACTGCTGATGGCTCGGGGGGAAAGGGACTTTCTGAAGTGGCTTTTAGTGCTGGGGCGAAAGGGCGGGGCCGCAAATCTCATTTGTCTATTGCTCAAGAGAGGGAAAAAGTTGATTTAGTTATGGGTACAAAATCCACTATCGAATGGGCACTTAGAGCTGCGAAAACCCAGGAAGGGGGTTTCATATGAAATTATTATCTTTCAACTGTCGTGGGTTGGCGAGTCCCATTAAAAAATCGTCACTTCGGAGGTTGGTGGAATTAAATCAACCGGATGTTATAATGTTACAAGAAACTTTGGGAGGCAGTGAGGAGGTTGTTCGGGCTTTGGAACTACTGCTAACTGGCTGGAAATTTATAGCTGTGGATGCTCGTGGACGGTCTGGAGGGCTGGCCACAGGCTGGAAGATGAATAGCTGCAGGTATGAATGTTCTTGGGGCATTCCCTCTGGTATCGGATTGGAAGTCTGGGATGCATTGATGGGGAGGAGGATCACTGTTCTCAATATCTATGGGCCCTATTTAAATAGGGTAGGATTCTGGGACTCTTTGCTTAGTATGGACATCTTTGCTGGACGGGATGTGATATTGGGCGGGGATCTCAACCTTACACTGGGGACATCTGAAGTTTGGGGGCCTCGGGCTGTTCCGGATTCACTCGCAAATTACTTTATACAAGCCTTTGCAAGGAAGGACCTACTTGACATTCTACCTAACAGGTTATCCCCCACATGGAGGAATAAGAGAACTGGCGATCAACGGGTGGCTAAGAGGCTGGATAGGTTTCTGGTGACTGATGTGCTGGCCATGGGAGTTGATGTGGTCAAACAATGGGTTGGGACAGGGGGGGTTTCAGATCACTGTCCAATCCTGCTGGAATTAAGAGGTGGCCGTGAAAAACCTCCCAGTCCATTCAAATTCAATCCTAGCTGGTTGAAGGAGGAGGAATTTCTAAAATTAGTCCAGGCACAGTGGGTTCATCGACCACGGGAGTCCCTGGAACATGCGGGAGTACACTTTCAACAAAACCTAAAGCGAATTAAAGAGGCCACTATGCTCTGGGCCTCTGATAAACGTTGGAATGATGATCTGAAACTGAGGGATGCTGAGCTAAATATTGATCGCTTACTACATAGCAGGGGCATGGGATATCTGGATGATGTGCAGAAAGGTGAGCTGTTGGAGTGGGAATGCTGCAGAAATGTGATTCTGTCTGAGAGAGAAGAGATGTGGAGAATGAAAAGCAGAGCGCTCTGGCTTCAATGTGGGGACGAGAACAAAAAGTTTTTTCAAGCCTATGCAAAGGGGAGAAAAGACTCAAATACTATCTGGGAATTATCCTCTACTGATGGGGAACAGGTATCCAGCTTTGATGGTTTGGCTGATATGGGGGTAAGACACTTTGAAGATCTATTCACTGCACAACCTGGGGCCACTATCGCTGAGGTTATTCGGATGACTCAGCTCTTCCCACGTTTTGTAGGAGAGGAGGAGAACACTATGTTAATGGCGGAGGTGTTGCCGGATGAGCTCTCGCTGGTTATGCATTCCTTTCAGAAAGATAAGAGTCCGGGGCCTGATGGGTGGCCTATAGAATTTTTCTTGGGTTTCTTTGATTTGCTTGGAGAAGATCTTTTGAATGTGGTGGAAGAATCTAGAAAGGCTGGATTTATACATGGACCCTTCAATTCGACCTTTTTAGCACTCATTCCTAAAACGGACAAGCCTGAAAGCTTTGATGAATTCAGACCTATCTCACTCTGCAACTGCATATATAAGATTATATCAAAGGTGATGGCGAGGAGACTCAAGATTATCCTGTCTCAGAATATATCTAGTGAACAGTTTGGTTTCTTGGAAGGCCGTCAAATCCACGAGGCAATTGGAGTCGCACAGGAAGGCATACACACCATGAAGGTGCTGAAGCAGAAGGGTGCTGTGATCAAAATTGATCTATCCAAAGCATTTGATCGGGTTAGTTGGCTTTATATCCGGTTGCTTCTAACACACCTGGGCTTCTGTTATGAATTTATACGATGGATTATGGCCTGCATCACCACAGTGAGTTTTGCTGTCCTAATTAATGGTTCAGCGAGTCCATTCTTTCATGCTGGTCGGGGCCTACGACAGGGATGCCCACTGTCACCGCTGTTATTTCTCCTTGTCGCTGAAGGCCTCAGTCGATTTATATTTAAAGCCAAAGCTGATGGTTCATTTCATGGCATATCCATATCCCAGGTAATGTATATCACACATCTCCTGTTCGTTGATGACATACTGATTTTCTGTGATGGCTCGAAACAGGATATTGATAAGATAGCTGAAGGCCTAAATTTGATGCAAGAGGCAGCGGGTATGTTAGTAAACACTGATAAATCAACGATCACATGCTCGCAATTAACCGAGGGGGAGATTAACAGAATGGCTATGAGACTACCCTACAGGACACTTGATTTTGATGCTGGGTTAAAGTATCTTGGCTTTCACCTGAAACCTAATGCATATTTGAAAGCTGATTGGCACTGGCTAATTGCTAAACTAGAACAGCGACTTCGTGGCTGGAGTCACAGATGGCTATCGCGGGCAGGGAGGCTGGTTCTGGTTAAATCAGTTTTGGAAGCGATTCCAGTGTATTGGATGTCCCTCGCTTGGATTCCCAAAGGAGTCCTGGAGCAGATCCGGCGGCTGTGTTTTGCTTTTCTCTGGAAGGGCAAGGGTGATAACCGGGCTTTGGTGTGGGCCAGATGGGATATGATTGCAGTCCCCAAAGCACTGGGAGGATGGGGCCTAAAGAATATCTTCCTTTTTGCTAAAGCCTTGGGGGCTAAGGTGGCATGGCGTATCATTCATACACAGAGTCTCTGGACCAGAGTGGTATACCATAAATACATTGCTCCATTAACTCTTAATGAATGGATTAGGCAGGGAAATAAGACACGGGCAAATTGCTCGTTGGTCTGGAAAGCAGTGGTGCAGAATTTTCATCTGATTGGGTCTGGATTAGTGTGGAGAATAGGTAATGGGAGATACACACATATTGGACTGGATCCTTGGGTGGGATGTAGAGGTGGACATGTTTTACCTGTGGCTTTACGGAATTTTATGTCTGATAGAGACTGTCACTTTCTGGCTGATATTGAACATTCGGAAGCATCCACTCTATGGCAACAGGGGTGGATCTCTGCACAGCGTCTTGCGATTCCAGATGACATGCTTGGAGCTTGGGAGGATTATATTCGGAATTTAAGATATACAAATATTCGCCTAACAAATCGGATTGATGAACTCATCTGGGAACACCATCCATCTGGTAGATACACCCCAAAACACGGTTATATTCAGCTGAATGTGAATATTCATAACAGGGATTTGGTGTGGTGGTGGAAACATCTGTGGACACTAAAGTGCCCGGGGAAAGCAAAACTACTCACTTGGGCTATTTTGGAAAATAAGGCACCAACATGGGACATTCCACAGAAGCGTTTCATCCAGGGTCCGGGGTTCTGTCCTCTATGTAAGGAAGCGGATGAGACAAACTCACATCTTTTTGTACACTGTCGATTTACACAAGCTGTGTGGGCCGACATTTGCAAACATTTGGAACTCAACGTGAGTTGGCAGGGAGTGGACTTTCATGATGCCTTCAAACTATGGTGGACAAATCATAAACATTCAACGCATCGGGCTGCCCCCTGTATACTCACCTGGGGCATATGGATCACTCGTAATAAGATCATATTCCAGGATTGTCGGGTCCCTTTGGAGCAGGTTGTGGCACAAGCTGTGGCTGTTATGCTACATTACAAGCCATCTATAAAAGCGACTCGCATCAGACCTGTGACCTTGGAAAAAATTGATAAATCCATGCCGTGGGCTTATTTTGATGGCTCATCTATAAACCACCAATCGGTATGTGGCGGAGGTGGAGTACTTCACAAATCAGAGACCCATTATTTTCATATAATGGCTGGTTTGGGGAGCGGCTCAAATAACTACGCCGAACTGATGTCTCTTAAATTACTGATGCTTTTCGCACTTGAACAGGGTTGTTTAACTCTCCAGATTTTTGGCGATTCTCTGATTGTTATTGAATGGGCCAAGGAGATTACACAATGTAATGTAATGGTTCTCTCACCTATTTTGGAGGAGGTATTACGGTTAAAACAGGCTTTTAACTGTATTACATTCTCACATATCTACAGGGAGCGTAATGGGATGGCTGACCTGCTATCTAAAGAATCGACAAATCAATCTCTGCCTTTTGGCACATGGAAGATCAAGATACATTCCACTGAAGGTATCTACAGCTATACTCACAGGCCGTTCTTTGGGGACAACCGTATGGAGGATTAGAACAATACCGGGCTGATTATAATTACATACTAGCTGTATGGACAGACTTATCATGACAGGATTAGCTGCGTTACAAAGGCAGTCGAATCAGCGAGGGATATCAGAGAGTCATATACAAAATTGTTTTTGGATATATGTGGTCTGTTAACACAGATACTGGACAAACGAGGGGATTCCTGTAGCCTGTAAGACCGTGATGGCAGAATTCATATTTATTCTGACTAGGTTTTTAGTTGGTCTCTCTACGCATTTGTGTTCCAGTCATGGTTCCTTTCTGATCGGGCTTTGTGGCCGAGTCATACATTTCTCGTGGATATTCTGCTACTGAATCTGTGCTACCAGTAAAGCTTGTTGTTTAGACTGACTATTTATGGTTTGTGATGGTATTCCTGTTTTGTGGTTAAGACTGCCAAAGATCGAGACCATAGAGGTGAAGACAACCAGCGATGGACTTCTTTGATACATATATAATTTTTGGATATAAGTGGGCTGTAGACAGTCGTTTACATTGATACTTGGAGAACAGCAAATACACTGCAATTGAAATCTGTAATAGGTTTTAGTGGGCTGTCTTGGACAGACCTATATGATTTTTGGGACATCTCTTATGAGATTGTTATAAGACAGAGATATACGACAATGTAGGGATCTTAGTGATCCTTTTACATGTACTGAATGTAATTTTGTTCATTTATGAAATAAAATTACTGACTTTTTCCTTGGAAAAAAAAAAGGAAACTATGTTTGAATCAAAGGTAAAATATTGAGACAATATTACAGAGCTTTAATATGTAGGAAAGTAAACCAGTAAAGGTCCATGTTCCTGTAGGTTTAAATTTATTTGTAGATAAGTGCCAAAGACTCAAGAAAAGGCAGAAGACATGTCTCATGTTCCCTATGCTGGTGTTGTTGGATTACAATGTATGTTATGGCATGTACTAGACCAGACATTACCCATCCAATGGGATTTTTAAGTAGGCATATATGTCAAAACCAAGGAAGGAACATTGGAGAATTCTAAAGAGGGTCTTTAGATATTTGCATGGTGTTTCATACTATGCAATATGTTACCAAGGAATACCTCTACCTCGTAGCGAGATAGATATATAGAGTATTGTTAATGTATATTGTGATAGAGACATACTTACTATAGAAGATCCATAAGTGGTTATCAGGGAAAATTTAAAGGATCCATAATTTTCTCAAAGTGTAGAAACCTTGGCAACTCTTACAAATTCTTAAATTTGCAACCATAAAATGTTTGGCGATATTTTTTTTAAATATTCAAATTTATAAGGAATTTATATAGTTTTTGGATAATTTTGGCAATTTTTAGAGTAAAACAATTATCCCATGAAATTTGGGCAAATCATCTTTGAAAAAAGACAAATTGGCGAATCTTTTTTTGGAAAAAAGGGTCGAAAAATAGCCCATGTGCTAAATTTCACCCCTAAAATTTTCCTTGGACTAGTTATGTATTTAACTTGCATTATCAACCATAGAAGTTGAGAACATGGAAAGCACTCATGGAATTAAGGAAGTTATATAAATAAGGTTGCAAACATTGTGTCCAAGTATTGGTTTTGTTCAGAAAGTAGTGAGAATACGTTGTGATAGATCAAGTGCAATTTTTCTAACAAAGATCCCTACTTATCACTAGAATACAAAGCATATTGATGTATAGTACCATTTTGTTACAAACATGGTTGAACAGAACAAGGTATTGTTGGAGAAGGTTGATACCTTTAAGAATGTTGCATATTCATTGACAAAGTCTATTGGTAATGAAAATATATCTAGTTTTCAAAAATAAATGAGAATTTGTGCCCCTAGGAACGGACTACATCAATGCTTTCCCTTTTCTCCTCGTTTTTGGTGTGTTTTGTTCTTTTTTAGCCAATAATTTTTCAACCCATTGTAAAATAATTATGACTAAGGAATTATGGTTATAATATAATTTGAGTTAACAAAATAAATTTTTCAATACTATAATATATTGTATTGTATTTACAAAGAATATAAAATGAGATAAAGTTATGTTGATTTTCCCAAATACAAGTTACCAAAGCAAATCTATGTGCACTATGTATGTGAGCCATTGTTCTTTCTTTTGTTTCAAATTTGGTTTGATATTTCTTTTATTATGTATAGATTTATGAAACTCTTCATTAATTTAGCCTTGACCTTCGCATGACGTATCAAATACCAAGCCTTAAACTTGAATAAATGTAACAAGATTAATATGGCCATCTCTAAGACTAATTAAAAATTAAAGGAATTAAATATTAAATAGTGCATGTTAGATCATCATTATTACAAACTAATAAGATGTTTTCACTCAACAATAATTTGACTTGTGTTAATTAACATCATTATCCAACAATGTAATTTATTAAGTTAATACTTAGCCATAAAATACAAATGATGGAATAATGGATTAATATTGTTAACATGATTATTATGATGATGGTGGTGATGGTTATTAACTTATGTCCATTAAGACCAACTTGGTTTATTTAACCTTAAAAAAGGTAAGGAATTACTTGGTTTCCTATAGAATTTAATTTTTGTGCTCAAAAAGCTCTAAGAGAAGAATTTCTAAGTCAACAAATTTTGATGATCCAAAATGTTAGGAAGGTTGGTATTGTAACAAATATTTTTAAATTTCCATCTAATGTTGGTGTACACATGAGAAAATTATTTTCACCTTCAACCCTTTTAGTGCCACAGAGATGACAAATTCTTTCAACCCAATGTTTAACTATGGAGCTCATGAGAGTTTATTCATATTTTAGCAATGTAGATTTTCTTCTTTACACTAGTTAACTCAAAGAAATACTTTTGATTTTTTAGATTATGGTTGATCACCTCCTTGTTGTATCTTAATTTCATTTTATCTTCTAAATATTTATTGCGCCACAATTTATCCTTAAATTTATATGTAATAATATTTTTAATATTATTGTTTTCTATAAAGTAACTTCTTCCTTTATTCCCCAATGGTTTATCCAAGACATGGCACCTTTATGTCAACCCTGCTTGAACCACATGTGGTTTTGTTTAGATTTTACAGCAATCGTAGGAAGCATCTTGTCTTCCATGTTTTTTACCTTGTTCTCATACATTAGGTACCTAGTCATAGACATGCTCTCAATAGGTGAAAGACTTTCTTTTATGATAAGGATAGGGTGTATTGATTTTAATTTTCAGATTATAAGTTATAAATTGTTTTTGGGTTTTCTCTATCTTTATCCATGATTCTCTAGAGATAATGAAGACCCAAATATCACAACAATATAAAATACCAAGAATGATGAGAGTCTCAAAAATGAGTTTCTTCTTATTCCAAAGCTAAAGGTTTGTGGATTTACAATCGCTTTCAAGCCCATAATAAACTTTCAACTCTCCATTTATCATTTTATCAATGTTATAGTTCCACTTAAGCTGTGATGAAGATCGATTCCAAGATAATTGTGTGAAGTCACTTCCTCCAAGTTGTTGTTTTCGTATATTAAATTAACATGTCATCTTTTTTATTTGATTATCATAATATTTGTTTTGTCATTGTTAACAATGATAGCCATACTAGAGCAAAAATCCTTCATAATTTTTAGTTGCATATTGAGATCAAGGTATTTTTTAAGGATTCTAATATTATACTTAAGTATAGCATCATAGGCGATTATTTTGGATGGAAAAAAACATGTATATAGATAGGTAGGCGAATATTAAATATGAAACATGGAATTGACTACTTAAATGTGTAAATTTTGGCGAATATTATGACAAAAAAACATATTTTATGTAAATATAGGCGATATTAGGGACTAAAAATGACCAAATAGTGAATTTATTTTTTGAAAAATAACCCAAAAAATAACCAATTGGAGAAATTTCGTCCCTAAGGTTGAGATCATAGGGACTCCTTTCCATAAGAACAACATCATCAGTGTAAAGAAGAAGAATGATGACTATATTGGCTAGAGTCATGCTGACATAACTTGTTTCTTCCAAACAAACCTCTAACTTGTTGATGTATATGCCAAAAGGAAGGGGATAGGGGACAACTTTTTTTAATTCCTATATTACAACTAATTTCTTCCAACCAACCCTTAATGTTCTTAAACTTGGCAATAACATTCTCATGCAACCTTATTGCAACATCTCTCAACTCGAAAGGAACTTTTACCTATTCTAATATATTCCAAACATTAGTTTTTGGAATTGTGTCAAATGATTTTCTAAAGTCACGAAGCAACATAGGAGATTGATTTTATTATTGTGTTACTCCTTCATAATGATCACTCCTTGGTAATGATCCTAAGCATAACAAGGTGGTCCATTGTCGAATGATAGCTCCTAAGTGCAACTTGGCATTTAACTCTTTTTTGGCGGATTTGATAGGAACAATAAGACTTTCACTCCAAGTTTTAGAAAAACCCTCTTTGAAAAAATAAAAATTTCAAATAATAAATATTATTTATTACTAAGTATAAATTAATATAAATGTAAAACAATAAATGAGTTGTTAGTTCAAATCCAAATATTAACTCATCAAATTTATGAAAATTTTAAAATTTAGAAATAAAATTTTAAAACAATTTAATTAATTATTTTGATATTTCTTAAGATTTATTGCCATCACTAATCAACTTACCAACAAGTTGAATTAATCAATTTCTAGATCATTTACACAACTCAAATCTATAAGGATTAATGAAAATTTATTGTTAGCAAGTTGAATTAATCAATGTCTAGATCGTTTACACAAATGAAATCTATAAAGATTAATGAAAATTTATTCTGAGCTTTTTAAAATATAAAAATAAAATAAATTTGAAATCAACTAATTCTGTATTTCTTAAGGTTGTATAAACTATTCAATTTTCTCCAACTCAATATGTTAACATGTGGGTTTTGTTTGAAAAAAAACCTCATTTCTACCCACAAACAAAAAAATTATATAAATCAAAGTTTTATCATATTAGAGTGGAAAACGTCAATGATCATTATCATTATAATTATTTATAATTAAATGATTAACATAATAACAAAAACTATTTACTTGTAATAAATTTATTTTTGGATTTTTTTATTAAAAAATTATTTTGATATTCTCTTTTTTAATTTAAAATTGTTTAAATTAAATTAATTGAAAATTAAAATAGATTTTAAAAATTATTTCAAATAATAATGATATTGTTTCTCTTTCTTAATTTGTTGAATCAAATTAATTAAAATTCATTTAATAATATTTATTTTAATTAATTAATTTATATATATATATTGGAACTTCTCCAAAAAGCTTAGTGTCAGTCTTAATATTGGACAACTACAGCAGTGACACAAGCTTTTTCTGGAGTATAGTCTATTCACTACACTTCCGCAAAATCGGCACAAGCTTTTTCTGGAGAGCCGTCTGTTCACTACACCTCCCGTAGGAATAGAAACTGTGCTTCAGTCTGAACAGCCATCAGACCCCACCATCAACCCTATATATATATATATATAAACAGATTAAAGGATTCTAAACCAACGATGGAGTTTGACGACCGAACGAGGTAATTTGGCAGTCAACTACGGCTTCAATTTTGGAATGTCCGTCAAATATGTATTAAATGCATTAGATTAAATTGACCATCAGATCGGCAGGGTGGATTTGTTTTCAATTTCCAGCAATTTCTAAAGTTTTCAAATTTTCACTCTTTTCAATATATTTTCAGTTTTATATATATATATAGATTCTAAAATAGGTAAAAATCAAATTAATTAAAATTCATCTAGAACTTATTAATAAGAACTCTTTTCTCTCTATATATAATCCATATATTTCTTGACAAGACTGAAAATTTGAGAACAGATTGAACGATTACAAAATCAGGTATAATAAAACAACAAACACGACTATCCAAATCAAGAAAAGGTTGAAAAGTAAGAAAATCGGGTATAATAAAACAACAAACACGACTATCCAAATCAAGAAAAGATTGAAAAGTAAGCGTGAAGACAAGCACTGGCAGTCGAGATGATCTAACAATCCCATGACCGATAAATTCACTGATGGCTACTCGCGGCGACGTACTACTCATACTCTGTTCTTCGCATTTTCGTTTTCAGTCTTACCAAAGTACTTAAGCAAGTTGCATCAATGGATAGTTGCATGCAGGCATACACTTATTAGGGTTAATGGACTGTAGAGCTGTGCCCCGGGTAGAAGACAAGGAATTCCTCAGAAATCCGGACTAACAGAAATTGATGCAACCATCAAAAATCAATAAAATACAATTATGGCACTCATGATGGGTGTCATGAAGCCGGGCGATGTCTTGAATCGTTTAGGTTTTGGGTACAGCATTTAGGTCAAAGTTGTATAATGAATTCATCTGCAAAAAAAGATTCTGCAACCAAAGTGTACTCGCTTTGAAATTTGATAAATGAACCTTTACTCGAATTCATCTAATTATCAGACCTAGCTGCAGGTGGAGTGTAGCCATTGTCAATTCCTCGTGGAAGAAACACAGCCAGAACATTTAGAGTCTCGGGGACTGAGAATTTATTCTGCGTCTCAGAGCCCAAGTAAACGAAGCCATCAATGCAAACCACGGCCCTCGTCCTTCTCATGGGGGGCTGGACTTGCAGGCCGAAGCATCAATACGCCTTGAACAGTAGAAACTGACATTGAATCAGTAAACCATCATTCCATCTACTGATAAATATAATCCAGTGACAAATAACAAATCTGCAGGACGCCATCATTGGTTTACGCCTCTCATAATTCTATGCCAGATTTCTTGGCTCTGCAGATTCTGATATGATGATGGCCGTATGAAAATTCACATTCAATTGCGGAATGGCCGGGTGTATACACATATATAGAAGTCAAAGTGATGCCCGCGCATACAACCTAATCATGCATTCGCATTTGATCATTGCATTGTGAAAGCGTGAGATTCTCTACTTATTGGATTTTCAGACAGTATCGTGCTCAAATCATGCATTCCACCACCTTCAAACTATTATTATCTCACTTATTAACCTGTTCGTTTTTTGGAATGTTATGATGAAGCAAGACAGAGATCTCTGTGATTAGGTCAATTCGGCGAAACACAATTATAGGAAAAGGAAAAGGGAGTAATGCATCATTTGATTTCTCTGTATATAGATACTACGTTTCGAGATTCTTCTCGTGTAACGCGACCTAAACAATGTGCGGTTGATTTAATGCAATTATGCCCATTCTTCATCACCATGTTCGGCCTTCATATTTATATCATTGTAATCACCATGTTCGGCCTTCACATTTATATCATAGTAAGGAAATATTCTTTTTTATAAATAAATAATGTTACTTTAGTTTATTGGTTGTAGTCTTTGTTGTTGGAAGGAATGATTATTGTCCTCTTATTTAGATTCAATTCTTGTAAGTGATATATTGTTTTTGTTGAGTCTTAATGATTGTAATTTTATTTTAATTCTCTAACTAAAATAACAAGTATTGACATTCTACAGATAAACTAACACTCAATAACCACCATTTTGAAAGATAAATAATACTACTTTATTTTAGTAATTTTTTTAACTATTCATTGAAAAAACATGTAGGAAGGTGGTGAATGGTGATCTATTGGATATATCGTGGGTCAAAATGAAAAAATCATTGAAAAAGAATGCATGAAGTTCGTAATACGGTGGTTAAAGATCTATAATGTTGTCAAAATGGAAAACCAAAACTAAAAGACCATATTAATAGATGTTAAATTTAAAATGTTTTAATGGAAAATCAAAACCAAAAAACAGGATCAGCTGGTGTTAGATGTAAAATGTTTTAATTGATTATGACTATAATAATAATCAATTTTTATTTTAAGTAATTTTAATTGATATGCTTTTTTTATTTACATAATTAAATTATTAAAAATAATTATTTTAATTGTTTTCATGAATTAACAAATTATCAAACGAAAATTATGAAGATGCCTAGTGTTATATCTTCATTAACAAAAGGTGTTTTCATAATATTTTATTTTCTTTATCTTCTTAGCGTCACAATTATTACATATTCATCTTTAAACCTGTTTTATTTTAGGTTTTATTTAATATTTAATATCTCTATCTTGTAAGATTTTATTTTTATTTTATGTTGCCTTAATTAAATAGGTTTTCATTGAAATTCTTTATAAATAAATAAGATATTTTCAAAAAAATTCTTAACACTTTAAATAAATATTCATAATGACTAAATTAAATAATTAATATACACCTTAAAAATGTAATTTTCTTAAAATATATTATATTAAATTAATTTTAACTAACTCTTAAACATCTAAATATCTAATGATGCATATTTTAAAAACCAAGCTTTAAAACTTAATTAATTACAAGTAATTTCATCTGTCGCCATTTATTGGCCATGTTGAATGCCAATGTGTCATCATCATAAGCAATGGTGGGGCGAACCATGCATGTCAACATGTGTCAAGCCCCAAACCTCTTGATCCTACACCACATACCCCCATATTATGGCTTATTTATGAGCTTGATACAATCCTAAGGAAGTTCCTCAGTCTAGTGTCTATGTCCATGTACCCTCTTTCGTGCGAGTGTTCATGGCTCCTCATGCTTGTCATGGCCTCTTCGGGGCGGATGATTACACCTTGAGCTGGTTTCTATTATGGAGACACCAGAACAAGCATCTTCCCCGGTTCATTGCAAATGATTCCCTCACAAGGTCTCTATCCTGTTTCGAATTCTCCCTAGCTCTTCTGTTAAATTTTCACCCCCTTCATGACAAGCGTATCTTGGCTCAACTCTCCACCGCTCCCTGCTTCACAATGGTCTGTTGCAAGGTCACTCAGAGGAAGATGATGAATGCCCCCCACCGAACCCATATGTTGTAGGCAACTAAGGAAATGGAAAATGCTATGTGTTTCTTTGATAATCAGGTTAAGAGGCAAGTGTGTGAGCAGACCAAGTGTTTGGAAATGTGTGTGAGAAATGGAAGGGATCCCCCTACATCGAAGCAACCAATGGATGAACTTGGTAGGATGGTAGAGAACCTTGGCTCCACTGGGACTCAGGAAACGTGATACACGCGAATTTTTGGCATGCTCTGGAGCTCTAGATGAAAATATTGGGGGTAAGCTCCAGGAGGATCATAGTGGGGTCTCCTTGGCATCCTGACTTGCACACTTGGAAGATGGCATGCGTAGACTTTCCCATAATCAGGTGACTATTGATGAGAACATCAATGTGTAAGGAACTCACAGGAAATCCTTCAGCCAAATTTCCCCTACCTACCTACTCCTCGGCCCCACAAATGGCTCATCATCATTGCCTACATGTTCCAGTCAAGAATGAAAATCCCAGTTCTAGTCCTCCTCCTATCATTTGGAACTGTTGTTTGTGATCCACATCACAGTTGGCATTTGTTGTCGGATGATAACTTCGACATATCTCCGACCAGTCCTCGTTGTTGATACAACTTCAACAAGTTTCGACGCGACATGACTTCGACAACTTCAGCACTTCGGCATGTTTTCGATTTCGACACAACTCCGACGAGTCTTGACTTCGACATACTGTGACATGTTCCGCATCTTTGACATGTTCAGCGACCTCACAGTTCACAACATCGAGATGCAACGTCGACATGTGACCAGCGACTTCGACAGACTGTCTCTCTGTCTTCCAATCGACTGTAACGATTGAACAGTTGAACCGTTCTAACGTCTTCTTTGTAACTGAACGTAACGGGAAGATACCCAAGTGTCTTAGACTTCTATATAAGCATGTATAACATTGTAACATATATCAATTTTGATCTGTTTTGCAAATAATAGAAGAACAGTTCGCATTCCTGCATATTGTCTGTGCACATTTGTATTTGTGTAGTATTGTGTAATCCTACTTTTGCTCATTTTTTTTATTAAGCTTCCACCATAACAGAGCTGACCCATTCATTCGAACTATTCTCCCCTTCGTGCTTCCTGGACACGACCCGGATCATTGGTATCAGAGCGTATTCAGTTTTTCTTGCTTAAGTTCTGCGTATACACTTCTCTCGAAGTTACTTGACTTATGCCAATTCAAACTTGCTCGCAATCTCAGCAATCCAAGTAGACGCGATCTCCAGAAATGATAGAAGAAACAGATGATAGACATGCAGCTGAAGAGACAGCACAACTTATTGAGCAAGCTCTGGCTTGACAACGAACTAAAATGTTCACCCAGTTCAATGAGATTCTCTTGCGATTCACTTCGACATCCGGAGGATCCTCAACGAGAACTCACTCCGATAAAATCAGCCCCTTCAAAGTGCAAATGAATCTCGACATACCGAATCTTGAAGGTAAGATTGACGCGGAATCCGTTGACAATTGGGTGCAACAATTGGAATCCTATTACGCTATAAATCAACTCTCCAAAGCTGAAATAGTCACCATTGTGTCCTTAAAGATGTCAACCTTCGTGCACTGCTGGTGGGAGAACCTCTCGACAAAGATGGAGAAAAGCGGAGACCCCATCGACACATGGGATAAATTCGTCGAACACATCCGAAAGGAATTTTACCCGCTGAAATACCTCAAGCAGCAGTATAAGAAGTGGCAGCAACTAAGGCAATGGAAAGACCAATCAGTACAGAGTTACATCGATGAGTTCTACCGACTTATGGAAAGACATGGCGTCCAAGAAGAAGAAAAATTGCTTGTTCTGAAATATACCATCGGATTGTCCCAGTACATCCACTAGGAGATGGAATTTCTTATTGTCAATACGCTTGCGGATGCTTTCCACTACACCAGCAAACTGGAAACTAAGCAAAAAGGAAAACCATGTTTCGCGACAAAGTCAACATCAGGAAGACCACTCGATAGGAAGACATCAGCCGACTTCGACAAGTCGAGATCTTCTCAGCCAACACCGCCAAAGCCTGACAATGGTAAGAAGCCTTTTTACAAGAGGGAACGTAGCAAACAACCACCAACCGAAAAATGGTGCGATTACCACCACTCATCTTGGCATGATACGTCTAAATGCAAAGCTCGGAAGACATTTTTGGCAAAAGTGTCGACCTCCGACGCGTTCGACAAGACGGTGGAAGAATCGGATCTGGACACGACAACCCTTTTGACCTCGACAACTCGTGCAGCCTCAACTATTGTCAATGAGGAGGAACGAGAGCACCTGTTCCATACACGGATATGGGTCCAGAGAAACCCATTGCATCTGATCATGGACAACGGGAGCCAAAAGAACTTCGTTTCTGAAGAACTAGTGAAGAAATTAGGTCTTGATACCACTCCGCATCCTCAGCATTACAACATCGGTTGGATGAAGGATGGACAAGAACTACGGATCACTCGACAATGCAAGCCCACCTACTTCATAAAGCCTTTTGAAGTTGAAGTACTCTGTGATGTGGCACCACTCTCCGTAGCCGACGCCCTGTTTGGGAAACCTTACCTCTAGGATAGACATGGAAGTTATTAGTCATGGCCTCAGAAGGTTATTGTCAAAATCCGAAATCGATGGTTCAGCATACCAGAGCATCAACCCACACCAACGGTTGCACTAATATCTGCCAAACAGATAAAGAAGCTCATTAATCATGCTCAGAAGTTCACACCAATCATGATCAAGCTGCAACATTCTAAGAAGACTGCAGCAACGAATCGAGTCACCGACCAATGTAGTTCTCGACAGAAGCAGCAAGTCGATCATATTCTTGATGA
This sequence comes from Larix kaempferi, assembly GCA_027924585.1. NCBI lineage: Eukaryota > Viridiplantae > Streptophyta > Pinopsida > Pinales > Pinaceae > Larix > Larix kaempferi. The sequence continues at coordinate 1,544,256 of BSBM01000592.1, read as the reverse complement.
GTACCAGAACCTTTTCAAGCTCCAGATGGAGTACCTCAGTGTTTCCAAGTAAAACACTCCATTGAACTTGTTCCTGGTTCTTCTTTGCCTAACGCATCTATTTACAAAAGATCCATTCTCGAAAATGAAGAGATTCGCAGACAAATCTAAGAATTAATCGACAAAGGTCATATCTGACTCAGCTTCTCTCCTTGTGGAAGTCCAGTCGTCCTAGTTCCGAAGAAAGATGGTACTTGGTGCATGTGCATCGACTACAGAGCTCTCAACAAAATATCGGTGAAGAATCGGTACCCTCTGCCGCGGATAGATGAGCTTATCGACTATCTGAAAGGTGCTAAATTCTTTACTAAGCTCGACCTCAAGTCGGGATACCACCAGATTCCAATCGAGCCCTCGGATGTGTGGAAAAAATCTTTCAATATCAAGGAAGGATTGTTCGAATGGTTAGTCATGCCTTTCTACTTAACCAACGCACCTGCGACCTTCATGCAAAATATGGATAACCTTCTCCGACCTTTCATCGGCAAATGGGTTATTGTCTATCTCGACGACATATTGATTTTCAATCGATCATGGGAAGAACATTTTGGACATCTTCGACAAGTCCTCGACACTCTCCAGCAACATCGGCTCTACTTGAACATGGACAAATGCTCTTTTGCGATGACCAATATCAAATATTCAGGGTATGTAATTGACTCTGCAGGCATTCACGTCCATCCAAACAAAGTACAGATCCTCAAATATTGGCCCATTCCTAGAAGCATTCAAGAACTAAGAATTTTTCTTGGTTTGGTGAATTTCTATCGACGATTCATACTCGGCTTCAGTCACATAGCCTAGCCCTTGAATCAGTCAACAAAGGGAAATGGGAAAACTGTCTTCCAATGGACAAAAACACATCAAGCAGCTTTTGAACAACTCAAACACAGGCTCTGCACTGCACCAGTACTTGTGTTACCTAATTTGCATCATCCCTTTGAGATTGAGACGGACACATCGGACTATGCCTTGGGCGCATTGATCACTCAGTCTGGTCACCCAGTTGCTTTTCATTCTGAGACTTTTAACGACGCAATTAAAAGATACTCGATGTACGAAAAAGAACTGTACGCCATTGTGCAAGCTCTCAAGCAATGGAGGCATTACATCCTTGGCAAGTAAACAGTCATTCTTACTGATCACAAGCCTCTACAGTTCGCTCCAACACAATCAAAGTTGTAGACAAACCGATACCTCAAGTGGATTAATTACCTACAACAATTTCAATTGGTGATTAAGTATCGAAAAGGCAAGGCTAATGCCGCTATAGATTGCCTCAGTCGACCACCCATTACTCTCCTTTTGACAGTGATGAGTATGCAGGGTTACGACATGACCACTTGGAAACAATTGTACGAGGACGACAGCAACTTCCTAGCAGTCTACCGATAGTTACATACTAACAAGTTTCTGACCTCAGACTCTGACTACTTCCTGAAAGACACCTTGCTATACAAGCTTGGACAGCTTTGTGTACCAACCGGTGAGCAACGAAAGCAGCTCATTTGGGACAAACAATACAGCATGACTGCAGGACACTTTGGAGTAGCAAAGACACTTGCTATTCTGTAGAAGTATTTCTCCTGGCCTACACTTAAATCTGACGTAAACAAGTAAATTCAATCATGCGTGGTTTGTGCCATTGTTAAGCCGCCTAATCGACGACAGAGATTGTACACACCTCTTCCAGTTCCTAGTAGACCATGGAAATCTATATATATGGACTACTTGATGGGTTATCCTACTACCAGACATCAGCATGACACGATATTAGTAGTATTCGACCGATTTTCCAAGATGGCCATTCTCATACCATGTAAGAAGACCACGACAGCGCAGCAGACCGCTCATCTCTTCTTTACACATGTTTGGAAACACTTTGGTTTACCCACAACCATCATTTCTGACCGAGATGCCAGATGCGTCAGCATATTTTGGAAGACCCTTTGGAAACAGCTAGACATGCGACTCTCATTGTCGACAGCTTTCCATCCTCAAATCGACGGACAGACGGAAGTTGTGAATCGCTTGGTAGTACAACTGCTTTGCATGTACAATCACCAACATCGACGCACATGGGATGATAGTCTTCCATACATACAGAACAACTACAATCGTGCTCAGCACAGCTCTACAGGAAAGAGTCCATTTGATATCTGTTACAGATTTCAACCCTCGGCGCCTATCGACTTGATCAACTCCTCGACACAGTCGAACTCCAACACAGACCGCAGCCAACGAGAAGTTGCTAAAGAAGTCAAGTTTCAAGAACATATTTGCGACATTCAGCGACAAGCACAGGATATGTTGCACGGAGCAAACGAGAAAGCTAAGGCCCGACACGACAAGCATCGCATTCCTCATACATTTCGTATTGGGGATAAGGTCTTGTTACATCTTAAGAAGGAGTGCTTCACTGGTCCTTTCAAGAAGTTAAAACCTTTGCGATATGGTCCGTACAGTATTCTTCGACAGATTGGCGACAACGCTTTTCAGCTCGACATTCCTGCTTACCTAGGTCTACATCCAGTCTTCAATGTGGATCTACTTCGACCATACCATGCACCCTTGTAGGAACAGAATGACTTAACAATAGTAGCACCCGCAAACATCAATCCAGATGTTCAGGAGCCTCTTCCTTGCGACATCATTGTGGGACGACGGATACGCCTTACAAGGACGAACATAATTCCCTTATTTCAGGTTGCCAAGGCTGGCCAAATCCCATCTCAAGGAAAGTGGTACTCTGCTACTGAAGTGACCGACAAGTTTCCTCACCTTCACAAGCAAACAATGGGGTCCATTGTTTCTTAAGGAAGGAGGTCTGATCCACATCGCAGTTGGCATTTGTTGTCAGATGCTAACTTCGACACATCTCCGACCAGTCATAGCTGTTGATACAACTTCAACAAGTTTCGACGCGACATGACTTCGACAACTTCAGCACTTCAACAGGTTTTCAATTTCGACAAACTCCGACGAGTCTTGACTTCGACATACTGTGACATGTTCCGCATCTTGGACATGTTCAACGACCTCACAATTAGCGACATCGACATGCAATGTCGACATGCGACCAATGACTTCGACAGATTGTCTCTCTGTCTTCCAGTCGACTGTAACGGTTGAACAGTTGAACCGTTCTAACTTCTTTTTTGTAACTGAACGTAACGGGAAGACACCCAAGCGTCTCAGACTTCTTTATAAGCATGTATAACATTGTAACATATATTATTTTTGATCTGTTTTGCAAGTAATAGAAGAACAGTTCGCATTCCTGCATATTGTCTGTGCGCATTTGTATTTGTGTAGTATTGTGTAATCTTGCTTTTTCTCATTCTGTTTATTAAGCTTCCGCCATAACAGAGCCGACTCATTCAGTCGAACTGTTGTCTCCCTCGTGCTTCCTGGACACGACCCGGATCAGTTTGCGGTTTGGAAATTAGCTTTGTTTTTAGTTTGAATTCCACTTTTTTGGATAGACTAGCTATAACCCCTATCTTGTGGGGGACTCTTTTGACAAAACTATTCAGACTAGTAGTACTTAAGATGTTAGCAATACTCCATAGGAATTTGGAAGTTTTGAGACATATGTCTCATCTATACCATAAGACCACACAGTGAGGTTAGTTACTTTGATATGGTTTTTTTTCTAATTTAATATAACCTTAAAAAAAAAATTACAAATAATTTTAACTATAAATTTTTTAATAATATGTATTTTAAAATTATAAGCACTACTTAAATTAAATAATATAAAATAATATTATTCAATTTTGAAAGAACTTCATACATATTTTTCCATAATAACTCATAACTTTCTATAAATTTCTTATGAATCAATCACTATCATGTCTTCTTTGATGTATAAGCATTATAAAGTTAAAATGATATTTTCATAGAATCTTTCAAAATTGATATTTTCATAAATTCTTTTAAAACTTTTAAAATTAATTATTTATAATAATAAAAATTAATTATTTAATATTTTATTAATTATTTTTTAAATATTTAAAAATAATAATTTATAAAATTTATTTTTGACATTAAATTATTTAGAATTTTTAAAAATTAATTATATATATATATATATATATATATTCAATGAAACACAAATGAGAATTGATCTATGACTTCTTACTTCTTACTTGTACTTCATAACACTTAAGCTAGCTCATAGAATTACATTACTAAGATAATCCCAAATGAATTTAAGAAATATTAAAGAGATTTATAATTATATAAATACCATTAAGATTCTAGCATTATTATTTTCATACAATATTATTATTATTTTATTTTTAGTTTTATAAATTATTATATTGAAATAACATATAAATACAAATGTTACAATCACTTTAATATTTAACCTAAAATTTCTGAAATATTGAAAAAAATTTAACATAAAATCTATTACATAATTATATCTATGTTAATCTAATTTAATATTAAATTTCAATTGACTCTACCTAATTTTTTTTAAATCCATTTTTGTTTGATGACTTAACAAATTATGAAGATGAATAGTGTTATACACTATAGGTAAGGCATTTAAAAAAAAAATTGTTTTCATAAGTGTTATTTATTCTCAATTTGCTTAACATCACAAATATTACATATTCATATAGCTTCACATTTGGTTTTGTTCAATGTCCAATATTCTACATTGTAAAATTTACAATTTGATTTTTATTTAGTCACTTTAAAGTGATTCTCATTAAAATTAAAAACAAGATTAAGAAAATGAAAATAATGGTTTTAGTTAAATTAATTACAAGGATAGGTGTTTATATCTTAGAATTTGGGGTGGACTAGCATTTATGCTTTTCCTAGATTGTATGAGGATGAAAGAAGTGTACTATCCATATTAATTTTATGGTAGTCGTTCAAAATTCGAAATAAACAATTATAAAAGAAAAAATAATATCAAAAATAATTGATAGTTGATGCATGGATAACTTTTAGTTGATGCATGAATAAGGGGCTTCACACCAAGTAACAGTGTTAACCAACCACAAGTTAACTGGTTGTGCTAAAAAAATTATATTTTTAGGAAGAGAACATTTGTCTAGGTTTAAATCACATGATTATTTAAAAATTTTAAAGGTATGTATTTACATGCTTTTTTTCTAGAGTGTAGGTTTTAATATGCTATGCACTCATAGTTTTATTCCACCTAATTTCATACATGTTTCTGCATTTGTACGTTTGATTAAATCAAAGGAGACTCACATAGCTAGCATTTCATGGTGACATCTAGATATAACTAAGATTATTTATATAAACCATAACTTTATTTTCGAGAAATATAGTTACATTCTTCAAATGTTTTTCATACAAACATATCATTCATAAATTTGTAATATGAAACTATCAATCTATGCTATTCAAAAAATTGTATATAACAGTTTTGAGACAAAAAAAAGCTTTCCAACTCATATTCCATATTACAATTCATGAGTACTCTTTTTTAGATCAAAATTTCAAAATTATTAGTCATCTTTCCAAACTTAACTCATTTTGATTTTTCAAGTATCAGGACCCTTTTAAAAAAATAAACTATTTCTTCAAAAAACATTATCCCTATTTTTTTAAAAATAGTCAATCTACCATAAAAGGATCTATGGTAAAATCTGTTACCTTTGATGACGCTCATACTACCTTCACCGTTCTGGATATGACCAAAATTTAAACGCCACCTCCAGTTCGACTGTTCCTGGTTCAAAAAACATAAATCTCAACTACCTCCATCTGAGGATTCACACAAATCAAAAATACCCTGTATTCTTTCAAGAAAAAAAATATATGGCTCAATAAAAACTTATCTCGCATGTCTCTAGTTGAGTATTTCATAAACTTCAAGATCATAACCTCATGGGCATGCCTCCAAATTAGGTAGTGCAAAAACTTTAAAGAAACCTTTTTATTGCTTTCATAACTCACCAAAGGACATATGATAATATCCATTTGTTTCCCATTAAGTGATTTAGTTATGAACCATTCTCCCACCTGCATAGATATTCCAACCTTCGCAAGTTCATCAGCTTTTGCATTTCTTTCTTTATATATATGCTTTATAGATACGATTCCCAGCATGGTTTTAGATTTAAAGTTTCCTACAAGAGAGTTTCTAGCAATAGTTTAGTTTATGGATTATCATTTTACCATTTATTCAATTAACAATTATCAAAGTATCTCCAAAAATCTTATTCCATCTAAAGCTTTTTCCACGGCCAAAACTAGAAGTAGTCTAAGAGAGCTCATTTCTACAAAATTGTTTGAGCCATGGCCACGGCCAAAACTAGAAGTAGTTTAAGAGAGCTCATTTCTACAAAATTGTTTGAGCAATGGCCAAGGCCTAATTTAAAACTATACCAATGATTCTCCATAATATAAAGTACACCCCCTACTCCACAAGACTTTGTATGATTCTTGGAAACACCATCAAAATAGGCACAGGGGGCATTTAAATTTATCTCTTCCTTTACTACCTGTCTTATCTTAATTTGCCTCTTTTTCTTAGGGAAATAGCTAAAAATGCCCAAACTTTGAAAATCACATTGGAAAGGAAGAGTAAATTAGTCTTCGAAATAACTGATATTCCTAGCTAACCAAATACCCCATGTAGTAATTAAAAGAAATGCTCTGAAATCATCATAATCATTGTTGGAACACCAATGATTTTAGACAATTCTCCACCCAATCACCATGCCACTGAAGATCGGTCTTCATCCTCTTTCCAATCTCTTTGCATACTGCCATAGTATAAGGACAAGCAACATCCAAATGTAGATTTGTTTCTTCCTTTTCTTTGCATAAATAACACCTCCTAAGTCTTTCCTTTGGATGACATCCTAGGTCAAAACCTTATTTGAAATCAAAAACCACATATATTTTTTTGCTTTTGTCGGGCATTCCACCACCAGACCATATCTGATCTCTCCTATGCATTGACCAGAAATTTATAACCCCTCTTAGGTGTATATGCTCCCATTGGTGAGAACAACCAAGCTAAAGAGTCTTCTTCAAGATTTTATATCGTCAGATTGTTAAATTTTAAGTTTGAAATGAAACATTTCCACACCCCATTGTATTTTCCCTAAGATTATTTATATGTTTGATAAGGTTCCCTTAATTTAAACAATTAATCATAATGATTAAATTAAATAATTACAATGTATACTTAAAAACCATTTTATCTTAAATAAAATATATTAAAACAAATTAATTTTAACTAACTTTTAAGTATTTAAATATCCTAACAATATATATTTTTTAAACAAAACATTAAATTAATTAATTACAAATAACGTCCATTATAAAATTTATAATAGAAAAAAAAAAACTCATATATGTGCTTTTTCCATAAGAACCGATAACTTTCGCTATCATTTGTTATAAATTTAAAATAATATTTTAATAAAAAAATTAAAATGGTATTTTTATATATTTAAAAAAAAACTTAAATAATTCATTACAATTTTTTTAATTTGTTTCCCATTTTATTTAATATATATATATATATATATAATCTCAATACAACACCGTGTTATTTTTTAATCTAAAACAACTTTATTAGATTCAAAATGATATTCTAAAGTTTAAACAGTTTTTGATTACCCTTATTGGTTTTAGTGGATATATACAGAAAGCATAAATGTTATTTTCTTAATTAAACATTTGAGTTATTACCGATTTCATTTTATGCTCTTTTGTTCTTGAGATAAGTTCAAAGATAGTATGTATCTAAAATATTTTTATGTTTCATGATATATGTTTCAAAATTCTAATATTATAGTATTTAAAAAAATTATTAAAAACTTTAATGTTTATTGTTGTTAAAACTAAATTTATTTTTAATTTTGAATTGAAGTATTTATATATTTTAATATAGTGATTTTTAAAAAAAATAGTTTTATTCAACTTAATATATTAAATCTTAATATGTAAATATATAATCATTATTATTATAAATTCACTTATAAATAAAAATTAATTAAAAATATCGATAATTCAAACATTATTATTTTTATGTATTATTATTATTACTACTTTATTTTTAATTTTGTACTTCCATAATTATTATATTATTCTTACTACTTTATTTTTAATTTTGTATTTCCATAATTATTATATTATTCTTACTACTTTATTTTTAATTTTGTATTTCCATAATTATTATATTGAAGAAACAAGTAAATACAAATGTTACAATCACTTTAAAATTAAACTTATAATCTTCTAAATATTAAATATAAAATTGAATATACATCAAAATTATATTTATATTTTCTAATTTACTAAAAATAATAAATCTATATTACATTTTTTATATTAATTTATTTTTAACATACTTATATTATAGCATCTTAAACTTAAAACATCATTATAAAAACTTAAAACATCATTATGAATAATGTTACATCAAATTAAAAAATATATATATATCTATAGAGAATCATAATTTATTTAAATATATATCTCTAAATAATCACAAATCATTTATTTATTTTTAATTGTATAAATATATTATTATATATTAGTATTTTTATTTTTATTTTTATTATTTTATAAATATTAAAAATTTTAAAAACAATCTATATCTTGTCTCCCACCTCATTTACAGAATACGTATTCTATGTACATATTTCATATATTATCAACCTTACCATGAGTATGAAGAACATACTCAAATCCAACAAGGATATAAGAAAAAGCCACACTAATAACAAACCCCCAAAACCCACTCTTAATTAGGATCAATCTAATCATTCTTTTGAAAATGCTCCCACACCTTTATTTATACGAGGGGACTGAAACCTCTAATTTTAACAATATTTTATTTATAAATAAAATAAGGTTCCCCATTTGACTCTACGAATCTTAATGCAATAAATTTTCTATAATAATATTACAATACATTTTATTCCATGACACTTAGCGAATCTAATTTTCACAATGTATTTATAAATTTCAATATGCCACATTAGAGACTTGTTCACTTATTTTTCAATAATAGTTTAGATAATAAATTCATAAATAAATTCAATTAAAACACAATAAATAATTTACCATTAATAATTCATCTTCCATTCTATTAAATCCATCTCCCAATCTCATGGTTGAGGGCAATCTACATATATTCCTAGTTCCATGGTTGGGGTAATGCAATGTCTAAGGGGTTTGGTGAACACCATTTCCAATGGTGTTGGGGAGATCTCAATATTCCATCGAGAAATGAAATCTAGATACTCCCCTCTAATTTCCTATAAAAAACAATATCTAGTGACTCATAACTAGCTCTATGCGATTTGTTTTGATTTATTTTTCTAAACATTTTGTTTTTTTCATACTTTGTGGACTATTTTTCAATGAAAAGACGTGAACCTAGAGAGGATAAATATGGGGTACCTAGGCAGGTTATACCCAAGTGGTTAATGAATATAATGTGAATAGGATCACAGGATAGTTGGTGGGTAATAAATATACCCACGGGGTAGTTATAAGAAATAATATAATAATGAGCTGTAGTTGGCATTAAGAGTACTCATGAAAAAGTATAAATACACATGAGTATCATTGTATTGAATAAGTTGGATATGAGTGTTCTATTTAAAAAGCATAGCTTCACGAGTGATTCCTTCCATAGGGAATAATTGATGGTGTTTCCCTACCCCAAGGGTCTTCTCCACATTATTGTGTTCATTGTCTTGTTGTTTATTGTGTGGATATATTGTATCATCCACAAATTAATTTATATATTTTATATTCAGATCCAAGGTACATAACATTTGGTATGAGAACCATTTCTTGGGGTGAAAAAGTGAAGTATGTTTCTTTTCGTTTTGCAAAATTTTGAAGAAAAAAAAGACGGTCATATTCATATCGATTTCTAAAAGATTATAAACCGAATCTGAAGAATGCAGTCGCAATTATGAATTCATCTCGCAAAAACACCCGATTTCAAGAAAAAATTATCCAAATCAGAGTCTAGGAAGTGAAGTTAACATTGATTTAAAATGGATTATTTTTGGATTTTTCATGATGGTCATGCAGATAGCAGATCAAATATATTTTTATAAAATGCCCATATTTCCATCAAACCACCTCCAGTACATGTAGAATGACCATGGAATTTCATGATTGTGGTCATAATAGAAATTTTGAGCAATATTGATGAGGTACTTATGATCATTTTAATTTTTTTTCCTCAAACCCCATTAAATAGTAAGTTAAATTTTTGGGTTTTATTCCAAGAAAAATGTATTTTATAGGAAAGTATGATGGTCATAGTATCCAAGGATACACTTGATATTATAAGAAAAATGTATCCCTTTGGAAAAGCACCCTATACTCTCATCTAACAGATGAAGCAACCATATGGGGTCAAGTATTTTTCTTTAAGGAGTTATTAAAACTTTCATATGAAGCATATGAGCAAGTATTTTTAGACATATGGTCTCATGTTGTGAATAATGATAATAAAAAATAAAGGGTTTATTTTCATGAGACAACTTCCTATTACATGTTCATGGATGTATTCAGCAAAAGAATGTCATTTTTTATAAACTCTTGTAGAAAGCATAATTTTATCAATGTTTATTTCACTAAAAGGTTGCACATCCCTGCAAATCATATGCAGAGAACATAGGTTGAGGGTTAGAATGTTCAAAGTTTTAAATATTTGAAGATTACCATGGATAAATGTGTTGAATTCATATTTTTTTGTTATAGATATGAATGATGTGGATTTTTTTTGGGATACCCTTGGGTGGAATCTATTGGTACAATCAATATTAATGTGCAAATGAACTTCTTGAATATTTGGTAAAAGTGCAAGGAAAATAAATTGCAGGATATTTCTCTATGAGTAAACAAGAAGGGTCGGAGGGGCACATGAAGAATTCCTTGTAGATAAAATAGTTGAAGTACCTACGATCTGAGTTTGAATTAGAAAAGGGGACCAAAAAAGCAAAAAAAGGAAGAAGAATCTAAGGATATACAAGAATCAAAGGAACTACATGTTGAAGAGCCATAGAAAGAAGAACCAATAGATGAGGTTGATATATATTTCCACTCATACCACCATAAGAAAAGAAAGTGATCAAGGCAAGGTAGGGAGAATCAACAAAAATGGAACCAATATGGAGGAAAATGGAGGGCTAAAACTATTGCATGGAAATATCATAGTATAACAACGATAGCATGGAACCAAAGGACCAACTAAAATGAATATTGAGGTGGCAAGAAAATAGTTGAGCCCCATATCCACATTTAACTAGGATGGATAGATGTGTGTGATTGATACTAGTTGGATACAATGCTTAGTATATTATATTGTATGGTTTTTTGTAGTGTACCCAAGGTAGAGAGTAGGCATACTAGCTAGGTGACAACAAAGGAAGACTAGATTTTTTCTCAAAGGTTCTCATACACCCAGAATTATTTCAAGCTATTACCAAACCCAACACAAGGATATGTTCTACATCAAGAATATACAGGTCTGCAATACTTAGATCATATGGGTTTATATTTTGAAGGGTTATTTTTCAATTTGGTAAGCTTTGGAAGAAGATTGGAATTTCAGGACAGCTCAGCTAGTCAATTCCCAACTCAACTCAAATGATACCTAAAGACAACAAATTTATTATATGAATATGGGTATGGGATATTTATTATCCCACCTACCTACAAAAACTCACATAATCTCATTTGGTGCTCCATATCTCGATATATGGTTGATTTAGTCAGTATTAGTTGATTTTCCTAGGCCAACCAGCTAAGTGGTTTTCCAAACGGCCCAAGAGACCTTTGGGGGGTCCCAAATTTATGAAACATGGCCTGATATGGACCCTAATATTTCTCAATAACATTCATCAACTGACGGGGAGTGATTTGGATTAACAGGGGTTGAAATATGATTCAAAACTGAAAGTTGGTCATAAAAAATATCACATTGAGCATAAGCATAACAATTCATTCAAATAAGAAAAATGCTCAACATAGAAATGTTATGATATTATTCATGACATATATGCAGTACATTATATGTCTACAAAACATAAAAAACCAAATTACATAAACTTCAAAATACTAGGGGCCGATCTCCCTAATGGATTTGCAAAGGGCACATTTCCCATGCATTTCAGAAGCATGCTTCCTCAAAGAAAATTTCAATAATATTCCAACCAACCTCCAAATGAACTTCAACATCCTTTTTATACCTTTGATTGACCTCCAAAACCGTATCCTAAAACCGTTGGCCAATGGAAACCACTCACCATCCTTGTTTTGAGCAAATCAAGGGTAAGTACAACTCATAAGGAAACCTAACCGTTGATTTCTTCCTTAATGACCACATTCAATGAACTAGTTGACCCATTCTCCATGAAATGCACCCTTGAAAAACCAATTGGACCTCCTTATAACTACCATAGACCATTGTTACTCATGTAAGGTCGAATAGGTCCAAAAAATTTAAAATCCTTCCTTAATTTGGGGAGTGCTTCATCATAAGGGGGTTATGCATCATTATGTCCACTTAAGCGCCTCTCCTACTTGGTCAAACATTAAATTGGACCAATTTATTATTTACTTGGCCCAATTCACACTTAAGGACCTTATTTACTTGGCCCCATTCACACTTAAGGCCTTTCTTTAACTTGCTTGGAATAACTTGCCTTTAGAAAAATTAATCAACTTTATCACTAGGAAACTTAGGATAAAAAAGTTTAAATCCCAAATAAAATTTTATTATCCACTTGAACCCATGGGAATATAATGGATTAATGGATGTCTCATGAGTTGCTAAGGTGGGTAAATTACGGTCCTCCCTTCCCAAGATTGCTTGTCCCCAAGCAATTTCAATTCAAGATGCTGCAAAATTTGTTCACTTTCCCATGTTGCATCTTCACATGGTAGGCCCTCCCATTGCACAATATATTCTATGATGATTATACTTCTCACATTCCTTTCTCTGACCTGCAATATATCCTTTGGAATCAGAAGCAAATAACCCTCATCATCAAGTGGAGGGCGCTCCTTTAAAATCATCAATTGTTTCCCAATTTCCTTCTACTAGTAACTCCAACTCATAATCAACTTCACCAACCTTATTCACAACCTTATATGGACCATAGAACCTTGGATGCAACTTTTCAACCCCTTTTTTCTTCAAGGAATACTTCCTATATGGATGCAATCTTAAGTACACCAAGTCTCCTACTTGGAAAGAGCGCCATGTTATATGCTTATCTTCATACATCTTTTGTTGGTTTTGTGCTTCCTGCAAGTTGTCTTTGAGTGCCTTGAGGATGTATTTACTCTCTTGGAGCCAATCCTTGGCCTTTTGGGCCCTAAAATCTCCAAACATCAAATCTAGAAATGTGGGAGCATCATATCCATAAAATGCCTTGAAAGGTGGCATGCCAATGGACACATGGTAAGTTGTGTTGTAGCAGAATTATCCCAAGTGCGGCCATGTTATCCATGCCCTTTGCTGCCCCAAAACATAGTTCCTAAGGTATGTTTCAAGCCATTGATTCACCCTTTCAGTTTGGCCATCATTTTTAGGGTGGTAGCTTGTACTAAGGTTCAAACTAGTTCCAACCATCTTGAACAATTCTTTCCAAAATGCACTTCTGAACTTGTTGTCTCTATCACTAATTATGGTCTTGGGAAAACCATGCAACTTGAACACTTCTTGGAAGAATAGATCAACCACTTGGCTGGATGAAATATAGGTTGAAACAACAAAGAAATGTGCAAACTTTGTTATTCTATCAACCACAACAAAGATGCAGTCTTTACCTTGCACTTTTGGCAAACCAGTGATGAAGTCCATGTAGATACTTTCCCATTTTTGTTCAGGAATGGGTATGGGCTGCAATAAACTAGCAGGATGTGTATGCTCCACCTTGTTTTTTTGGCATGCTATACATTCCCTCACATGTCCCAAAACATCATTTTTTAGGCCCTTCCATGAGAACCTCTCTCTTACCTTTCAACAAGTCTTCATGAAACCAGGATGACCAACTAGTGGGGCATAATGGGAAGATTCTAGGATCTTCTTCTTCAAATATGAACCATGCACTAGGTAGGTTCGATCCTTATAATAGATGATGCCATTGATTACCTTATATGCATCATCATTTATCAATCCATCCAATATATTAGATGCAAACTTATCTTTGGAGTACTCCACAACTAATTGAGTTTTCCAATCATTTAGAACATGCATCAAAGAGAGTGGGATTCCTAGAAAGAGCATCATCCACAACATTCATTTTTCCCTTGTTGTATTCTATGTCAAAGTCATAGGATTGGATTTTCCTTACCCACTTTTTCTTCCTATCATTGAGCTCTTTTCGTGTCAAGAAATGCCTCAAACTATTATGATCAGTATTCACAATAAATTTGCTTCCCACCAAATACTGTCTAAACTTAGCCAAAGCATGCATGATGGCTAACATCTCTTTATCATAGATGGAATAATGTGGCTCATGATGTTGAAAATTTATTCTCTCATAGGCAAAGGGGTGCCTAATCTGCATCAAAACAACTCCAATACCTTCTCCTGAGGCATCACACTCAAGTACAAATGGATGAGTGAAATCAGGGAGTGCAAGTACAGGGAAACTACAAGTACTCATTACCTCCTCCATCTTCTTGAATGCTTGTTTAACCTCCTATGACCAACTAAAGTCCCCCTTCTTAGTGAGATATGTGAGTGGTGTTGACCACTTTGAGAAGCCTTTAACAAACTTTCTGTAATAGGTGCGCATGCCAATGAAGCCTCTCAATTCGGTGATGTTCTTTGGGCTAGGCCAATCCAAGATGGAATGAATCTTCTCCATGTGCACTTTGATGCATTTTTTCCCAATCACATGACCAAGATATAGGATCTCAGTCATTCCAAACTCACATTTGGACAACTTGGCATAGAAATATTGATCTACCAAAATAGTTAGTACAATATCCAAGTGGTGCAAATGTTATTCCCATGTTCTACTGTAAATAAGAATGTCATCAAAGAATACAAGAACATACTTACGAATTTGCTTACCAAAAACTATGTTCATGCAAGATTGGAAGGTGATTGGTGCATTGGTTAATCCAAATGGAATGACTAGAAACACAAAGTGCCCATAATGGCACCTGAAAGCAGTCTTCTGAATATCCTCCTCCTTCATTCTGATTTGATGATAACCAGAGCGAAGGTATATCTTGGACAAGTACCTTGCTCCATGAAGCTCATCCATGAGTTCATCAATCCTTGGAATAGGATATCTATTCTTGATGGTATTCTTTTTTAGATATTTATAGTCAATGCACATGCGCAATGTACCATCCTTCTTCTTGACTAGGACCACTGAAGAGGAAAAAGGACTTGAGCTTGGTCTAATGACACCCAAATCAAGTAAATCCTTGATGGATTTCTCTATTTCATACTTGAATCTCTTTGGATGCTTTTAGGGGTTGATCTTGATGTGTTGTGGGCCCACCTCCAACTCAATTCTATGCTCCATACCCCTATCTGGTGGTCTACCATGTGAAAGGTCCCCAAACACCTTATCATTCTTACGTAGAAGCCTTTGGATTCCCTCTGGATGATGTGAAACATCAATGGTGGTGCCTTTAGTGGTGATGTATCATTCAACATCCCACTCAACATCTCCATGCCTCAAAATAGATCTCATGCTATGTGAAAACACCACTTGACTGGGGTAGGTTTTAATGCCTCTCAAAACAACTTGCTTCCCATTAGGATCTTTGAAACTCATTTGAGGCACTCTATAGTACTTTGAATTCTCCCTAATGGAGTACAACCATTGCACCCCCAACACCATATTCGTATCATCCACATTAACCACGTAGAAGCTATCAATCACGGTATAGTCTCATATGGTCACTTGTAACTTGGGAATCCACCTAGCACACTCCATGGATTTGTTAACAAGTACAAGGACATTGAAACCTTCAAAGGATTCTGTAGGAGTATTCATCCTTTCCACCAAGGCCAAATCAATGAAACTATGTGTGGCCCCTCCATCAACCAGAACAGTAACTCTTTTCCCCAAAACCACTCCCTTGAATCTAAGAGTGAGAAAGCGAGGCACTCCTGTCAAAAATGCAATTTTTTGAATTACTGGTGGTGGTGGCTCTTCATGGGTAATCTCATAACCTCCATATATAGAAATAGGTTCTTCTTCACCTCCATCTTCATCCTCATCTTCCTCCTCAGCTTCACTTTCTCATAAAACTTCAATGTAATGTGCCTTCCCCTTAGAACATTTGTGACCAGGAACCCATGGTTCTTGGAAAGTGAAGCAAAGTTTCCTTCTTCTCAACTCATCTCTATCTCTATAGGTGATCTCCTACTTGAAAGTGTTAGGCATGCTTCTTTGGGGATGCCTTTGAACTATGAACTTCGTAGGCACAGCAGCCTTCGGAGGATATCTAGTCCTTGGGATGGCATCTTGTAGATCTCTCATTTTGTTCATTGACCCTTACAAAGTAATTGGATTATGGGATTTAACCAACCCTTTCAAAGGCTCAGCTAACACTTATGTGAACAATAGGATTAAGCGAGCTTCAGATATGTCAGTGACCATCACAACTAGCCTTTGGAACTCTAAAATGTATGCATCGGGAGCTCATGTCTGTCTCAAGAGTGCTAGCTCCCTAAAAGGCATCTCGGGATCCTTTCTATCAAATCTATCCATCAAAATCCTGGTGAACTCTTCATAGGAGGTCACTCCATCATGTCCCGAGGTCTTCATGCCTTGGAACCACCAATCATTTTCTTATCCATCAAGATGTAAGGTATCCATTTTAATAGCATCATTTTCAGCCATGGGGTTCAACTGGAAATATGTGTCCAATTTTTGGATCCATGAGCTAGCAGAGCACTTGTTTGATCCATCAAAGTATGGAAGAGAGACCTTCCCAATGGAATTATTCAACTCTTTTTTGTGGGTAGGCATGTTGTTCCCTCCTCTTGGATTATCCTTGTAATAGGATTCATAGAATTCCTTTAAAGGGAATATACTTCTCAATTTTGGACTTAGGGTATTATATGTTGCACAACAATCCTCGAGTGTAGCCAAGGGTACTTCGGGCACTCGTGGATCCTCTCTGACTTATTCAGTGAACTTGGGAATAGTGGGTTGAGACTGAATTTTGAAATCAAGAGGCCGATTTTGAGGTCTAGTCTTTGAAAAGATGGTCTCACTATAGGCCCTTATTTCCTCATGAAGAGAGCCACTACTACTCCCTCCTCCATTTGGAATTTTGGCTAGGGATTCTTTGATCTCTTTCCAAATATAATAAAATTCTCGGATATCTCATTCAGACTCTTATTTAGGACCTGCAAAAAATACCTAAGCTCCTCCCTCTCATCTATGTTCGATGTTTCTTGATCTCCTTGGATGTTTCCTTCAGTGGAGTCAATTTCACCTTCTTCTTCTTCTTCTTCTTCTTCTATGATGGGATCTTCCAGTTCTTTATTATTAGGAGTTGGATTCTTCTTTAAAATATATCAATGATTACCCAATCAGGTTCCAAGGACCATGCTCTGATACCACTGTAGTGTACCCAAGGTAGAGAGTAGGCACACTAGCTAGGTGACAAGCAAGGAAGACTAGATTTTTTCCCAAATGTTCTCATACACCCAGAATTATTTCAAGTTATTACCAAAACCAACACAAGGATATGGTCTGCATCAAGAATCTATAAGTATGCAATATTTATATCATATGGGATTATATTTTGGAGGGTTATTTTTCAGTTTGGGAAGCTTTGGAAGAAGATTGCAATTTCAGGACAACTCAGCTGGTCAATTCCAAACTCGATTCAAATGATACCTAAAGACAACTAATTTATTATATGAATCTATTTATGGGCTTTTTATTGTCCAAATTACCTGAATCAACTCATAAAATCTCATTTGGTGCTCCATATCTTGAGATATGGTCGATTTAGTGAAGACTAGTTGATTTTCCTAGGCCAACCAGTTAAGCGGTTTTCCAAATGGCCCAAGCGACCTTTGGGGGGTCCCAAATTTATGAAAAGGGGATTTATATGGACCCTAATATGTCTCAGGAACCCTTAGAAATTGATGCGGAGTGATTTTTATTAACAGAGGTTGAGATATGATTCAAATACTAAAAGCTACTCATAAACAATAACACATTGAGCATAGGCATAACAATTCATTGAAATAAGCAAAATGCACAACATAGAAATGTTTTGATATTATTCATGAAAGATCTGTAGTACATTAGATGAAATCCACCCTTGAACAACCACTTGTACCTCCTTCTAACTACCATATACCATTTTTACTCATGCAAGGTCGAATTGGTCCAAAAAATTTTAAATCCTTCCTTAATGTGTGGATTACTTCATCCTAGGGTGGTTATGCATCATTATTTCCACTTAAGTGTCTCTCCTACTTGGTAAAACATTAAATTTTTTCCATTTATTATTTACTTGGCCCCATTCACACTTAATGACCTTCTTAAGGCCCCATGTGTTGTTGTCCATTGGAAGACAGTTTTCCCATTTCCCTTCGTCAATTGATTCAAGGGTCAGGCTATGTGACTGAAGTCAAGTATGAATCCTCGATAGAAATTTCCCAAACCAAGAAAAATTCTTAGTTCTTGAATGCTTCTAGGAATGCGCCAATCTTTGAGGATCTGTACTTTTTATGGATCGACGTGAATTCCTGCAAAGTCAATTACATACCCCAAATATTTGATGCTGGTCATCGCAAAAGAGCACTTGTCCATGTTCAGGTAGAGTCGATGTTGCTGGAGAGTGTCGAGGACCTGTCGAAGATGTTCGGCATGTTCTTCCCATGATCGACTGAAAATCAATATGTCGTCGAGATAGACACTAACCCATTTTCCGATGAAAGGTCGAATAATGTTATCCATATGTCGCATGAAGGTCGCAGGTGCGTTGGTTAAACCGAAAGGCATGACTAACCATTCGAACAATCCTTCCTTGGCCTTGAAAGAATTTTTCCACATATCTAAGGGCTCGATTGGAATTTGATGGTATCCCTACTTGAGGTCGAGCTTAGTAAATAATTTAGCACCTTTCAGACAGTCGATGAGCTCGTCTATCCGCGACAGAGGGTACCGATTCTTCACCGATATTTTGTTGAGAGATCTCTAGTCGATGCACATGCGCCAAGTCCCGTCTTTCTTCAGAACTAGGATGACTGGACTTCCACAAGGAGAGGAGCTGGGTCGGATGTGACCTTTGTCAATTAATTCTTGGATTTGTCTACGGATCTCCTCATTTTCGAGAATGGATCTTCTGTAAACATATGCATTAGGAAAAGAAGAACAAGGAACAAGTTCAATAGAGTGTTTTACCTGACAATGTTGAGGTACTACGTCTGGAGCTTGAAAGAGGTTCTGGTATTCATCGAGAATATGATCGACTTGGTGCTTCTGTCGAGAGCTACATTGGTCGGTGACTCGACTCGTTGTTGCAGTATTATTAGAATGTTGCGGCTTGATCATGATTAATGCGAACTTCTAAGCATGATTGATGAGCTTCTTTGTCTGTTTGGAAGATATCAGTGTGACTGTTGGTGTAGGCTGACGCTCTAGTATGCTAAACCATTGATTTCAGATTCGGACAATCACCTTCTGAGGCCGTGACCGATAAATTCCATGTCTATCACAGAGGTAAGGTTTCCCAAATAGGGTGTCGACTACGGAGAGTGGTGCCACGTCACAAAGTAATTCATCTTCAAAAGGCTTTATGAAGTAGGCGAGTTTACATTGTCGAGTGATCTGTAGTTCTTGTCCATCCTTCATCCAACCGATGTTGTAAGGATGAGGATGCGAAGTGGTAACAAGACCTAGTTTCTTCACGAGATCTTCAGAAACGAAGTTCTTCTGGCTCCCGTTGTCCATAATCAGATGCATTGGGTTTCTCTGGACCCATATCCGTGTATGGAACAGGCACTCTCATTCCTCCTCATCGAAAATAGTCGAGGCTGCTGGAGTGGTCGAGGTCAAAAGGGTCGTTGCATCTGGATCTGATTCTTCCACCGTCTTGTCGAACGTGTCGGAGGTTGACACTTTTGTCAAAAATTTCTTACGAGCTTTACATTCGAACGTATCATGCCAAGATGATTGGTGGTAATCGCACCATTTTCTGGCAGGCGGTTGTTTGCTACGTTCCCTTTTGTGAAAAGGCTTCTTCCCGTGGTCTAGCTTTGGCGGTGTCGGTTAAGAAGATTTCGACTTGTCGAAGTCGGCTGGTGCCTTCTTGTCGAGTGGTCATCCTGATGTCGGCTTTGTCGCGAAACATGTTTTTGCTTTCTGCTTGGTTTCCAGTTTGCTGGCATAGTGAAAAGCATCCACAAGCGTATTGACAGTCAGAAATTCCATCTCCTGCTTAATGTACTGGGACAATCCGCTAACGTACTTCAGAACAAGGAATTTATCTTCTTCTTGGACGCCAAGTCTTGACATGAGTCGGTAGAACTCGTCGGTGTAACTCTGTACTGATTGGTCTTTCCATTGCCTTGGTTGCTGCCACTTCTTATACTATTGCTCGAGGTATTTAGGCGGTTAAAATTCCTTTCGGATGTGTTCAACGGATTTATCCCATGTGTCGATGGGTTCTCTGCTTTTCTCTATCTTTGTCGAGAGGTTCTCCCACCAGCAGTGCACAAAGGTTAACATATTTAAGGATGCAATGGTGACTTTTTCAACTTCGGAGAGTTGATTTACAACGTAATAGGATTCCAATTGTCGACGGATTCTACGTCAATCTTTCCTTCAAGATTTGGTATGTCCAAATTCATTTGCACTTTGAAGGGGTTGATTTTATCGGAGTGAGTTCTCGTCGAGGATCCTCCGGATGTCGAAGCGAATCGCAAGAGAATCTTGTTGAACTGGGCAAACATTTCATTCCATTGTCGAGCCAGAGCTTGCTCAATAAGCTGTGTTGTCTCGTTGGCTGCATGTCTATCGTCTGTTTCTTCTGTCATTTCTGGAGATTGCATCTGCTTGGATTGTTGAGATTGCGAGTGAGTTTGAACCGACATAACTCAGGTAACTTCGAGAGAAGTGTATACGCAGAACTTAAGCACGAGCAAAACTAGTGCTCTGATACCAATGATCCGGGTTGTGTCCGGGAAGCACGAGGGGGACAACAGTTCGACTGAATGAGTCGGTTATGTTATGGCGGAAGCTTAATAAACAGAATGAGCAAAGCAGGATTATGCAACACAGGTATACATAAATACGCAGAGACAATATGCAGGAATGCGAACTGTTCTTCTATTAGATGTAAACAAATAGCTTGTTTGCTAAACTGATGTATGTTACAATATTATACATGCTTATATAGAATTCTGAGACGCTTGGGTGCCTACTCGTTACGTTCAGTTACAAAGAAGAAGTTAGAACGGTTTCAACAGTTCAACCATTACAGTCGACTGGAAGACAGAGAGACAGTCTGTCGAAGTTCGACAGTTGATGGTCGCATGTCGATGGTGTATGTCGATGTCGCGAACTGTGAGGTTGTTTAACATGTCAAAGGTGTGGAATGTATCGCAGTATGTCGAAGTTGAGACTCGTCGGAGTTGTGTCGAAATCGAAACTTGTCGAATTCATGTCGAGTCGCAACTTGTCGAAGTTGTATCGACATCGATGACTTGCCAACTAAGATGCGGATCAACCCAAAATCACTATAAAAAGGTGATGGAGGCCCCCCATTTCACATCCATAATCAACTCTTCATACCCTTATGCTATTGAAATTCCTGTTGAACTTTAGCCTATCACCTTGAGATTTTGTTTCCCATTCAGTTGATTTTTGGCCAACCCATTGAGCATTTAGAGAAGAGCAAGGAACCCTAGAGACTTGGTGCACTACTCACGTACGGCTGCAAGGGATCCTACAACCTCACCTTTTGAGGTAACATCTTATTGTAAACCATTTTTACATATTAATACAGAAAATCATATTTTCATTCATGAGTTCCCATTTGTTTTATTACTGTAGTAGTTAATTTGTTTAATTTTTATTCCATTGATGCACTCACATATGTTAGTTTAAATTTATTTATTTACTATTTTTTACACATTTACATGAACTGCTACTAAGGGTTCCAGAATTCTTAGTAGGTTCTCTTTAGCACAAGTTATTGTGAAAACACTAGCTACACTCCCCCTCTTCAATCTCTTTTGGCTCCTCTGATTGGATATTTTCAGTTGTAATGGTAGCATTGGGTTCTGCATTAATGATATATTTCCCCTTATCCTATTCATAATCAAATTATGAGTCAGGTTCCAACTCTCTTTCTTTAAGCTTGTCCAATAGCGACTGTTTCAAGCAGCATTTGTCAATGTTATGCCAAGGCCTTTTGTGGAACTCACACCACTTCCCAGTTTTTTTTCAACTTCTCATTTCCCTTCTTTGCCTACATATTCAACTAGTTTTCTTGAGGTTGACTCTTCTTTCTCCACCCCTCTTGCTGCAAGTTAAGGCCACCTTTACCATACTTATGTTGTGATAAATTTGCATACCCAAACTCTCACTTGATCCGCTGCTTAAATTTCTACTCAATCTTGCAGCATAACGGTAAGTGTCTCATGGTGAGGATATGTCCAAAAAAATCCATCTCTTCTTGGATGTACCTATGTAAGCCATTGAGTTACTTCAAAACCAGGTTCCACTTGGATTCTTTGATACCTATATTTGAGCGCAAGGTATGAAATATATTGGTGTACTCCAACATTGTCTGGTCTCTTTCCTGACATAGAGTCATTCATCTTGTTTATTTGTCATCATAGATTCAACAAGGTAGAATTCCTCCTTGAGGGAATCCAAAAAGGTTGTCCGAAGTGGATCTTTCCCTGAATATTGTAGGTTCGTCTTCGTTCGGTTTCTCCCAGTAACCATCCCACCAATATTTGACATGGGGAAGGGCTTTAAGGAGTGTGAAGGTAATATTTTTGGCGTCGAAAAAAAATTGAACAAAGTAATATCCTTCTAACAAGTTTAACCATTTTTCCAAATCATTTGCATCTATCTTGCCTTCAAATCCATGGATATTGAATTTCACTTGTACCTTGAATGGTGTTTCACCTCCAAAATGGTTGCTTGTTGAAGGTACCTCACCCATGTGTGGTAGTCGTTGAAGGATTTGGGCAAATTTATCCATCGTCTCATTCCTCTACAATCGCGTGAGGGATTACTCTTTTGAAAGGATCTCTTTCTCCTTCATCGGGCATGTCCCCTACCATGGGATGTCACTTGGGATGGCGAGAGTGGTCGTATTCTAGTGAAAATAGATCAAGACCCAACTCTCTATCGTCTGACCTCATTGAGGACATGCACCAAGAAAAAAAAACAAATTGATTTGACACCACTGATCTTGATTGTATAGGGAATGAAATAAAACACACGAAGAATTATAAAATAGAGTGTAGTAATACAGTGAAAACCCAATTTCTATTAATGAATAAAATAGCATAATACTATAGAACATAAATTGGCTAGAATGGTGGTATCTTATCTCTAAAGGGAGAGAGATGGAAGTTATGCTCATTCTCACAAGCTAATACAAGAGGCCAAAGAGATATCCTTTAACATAAATCAAAAACCCTAAAGGTCCATAACCCTAACCCTAGGAGGCAAAGTACCAAAAAGTATTTTCTCTAAAAATAACGCCAAAAGGTATTTTTAGGCATATCTTTTACATCAATTTCCTGTAAGCGTAACTTTCACATACAAGATTTGTTTGGTGTGTATAGTATCCCACGATGTGGTGATATAGCTTGCAAAACCAAGTGGTGAACTATGCGATAGTTTCACCATTATTTCTCTTTAGGCCATTAAACTCGATCAAAATATGTTTGTTATCTTTCTTCAATCCCCACTTATTTGTAAAAATTTCTATGAATTGTACCCGATCATTTATGGAATTAGTGGGTAGATTCTTTAACCATTTCCTAGCCTCACATTCCAAAGAATGTGCAAACATTCCAGAGAACACGTCAGCAAGTTCAACTGAGAAATTGTCAATGCAATCTTGGAACCCAATGAGGTGATCCTTAGTTGAAATCCCATTCTCCTCGTTGAACTTAGAAAGGACCTTGAGGTATCCATTTGGGATATCCCCTAATTGGTTTCCTAGAGGAGAACGAATGGTTTAAATTCCGCTGCCAACTAGGGGTTTAGAGGGTTTGGACCTGCAATATTAGGGTTTTGAGCTGGTATTGAGTTGGACCACTAGTGAATAGATTGGGTGTAGAGATATGTAGGGTAATGGCTTGTGGAAAAGGTTTGGTAAATGTATGACCAGGAGGGTAAAGACTTTGTGGATGCAAATGACCCTAGGAGGGGGGACTTTCTTTGTGGGATGAAATTATGAGTATGGGGATCCAGGCGCTTCTCTATAGCAACTAAAGGTGATAGATAATGATATTCAAACTATGGAAGAGGTGTGGCTGTAATTTCCTCTTCTGCTTAAGCACTGAGGACCATCCCGCTAACCTATCTAATTCCCATAGGTTCAAGCGAGCACTGACAATCAAGGAATTGACTGAGGATTGATGCCATTTACACCATAAGAAGATATTAATCATGGTTATTAGATCATTAGTATGTAAATAAGGGCCACATGAACTAGGGGCCACCTACATGCATGGCATGCGGGCCATATTTCATGTTGCATGCACTGAAACACATTTATTGAGCTTTCATACACACAAAAAGCATTGCATGCAAGTCAACTGGAAATTAGAAGAGAAAGCGACCTAGTCATGCAAAAGTTAGGTCAGGCCATGTGAATGTTATAAAAGAAAGGTAAAGTGAGTGAGTAAGTTTTTCTTATATGGTTATTGATTTGAGAATTCGACTTAGAGAGCTCAGTGAGCCAGTTTAGGGTTGAGATCACGCCACTCAACCATTCATTGTATTTCGACGGTGAAATCTATCTTCCCTAGTCACTATTAGGGTTGGATCATCCAGATTCAGCATTACTACTATCATCAGGTATCATTCTTCAGCATTCTGGAGGATTCAAGCTACATACAAGATCAAGGGAACTCGCCATCCTTGCATGGGTGAATTGCACAAGAGAGACATCTTCATATCTCATTCTACAGGGGTCCTTTCATTTGCGTGATGGCTTCATTCTTTCGAGAGCACCACTATTACCCTAATCCATGAAGAATTGATTCCCTTTCGGATACAGAAGCAAGTTATCATCATCCTCACTATTCAGAGGGTTCCTTCTCATGCATGGGTGAATTTCCTTGAGGAGGCAGTTCGCATTAGGTCTCAGACTTCATGCATGGTCTGCATGGTTACTCCATATTGATCGGAGGGGAAATATAACCCTAGTACCATCTTCTAGAATCATTCTACCATCATTGGAGCAGCTATTAGCTACTTCTTACTCTGAGGAGGGTGCATTTACCACAAGGACGCATTATTGGAGGGAGATCTTCTCATATCTCATCTGATCCTTGGCACAATTCTTGCATGTTGGTCTCATACTAACATAAATCCACTACTTCATCGGATGGTACATACATGCATCTTTTCTATCCCTATTTTAAAGCATTTATGATTATTTGGGTTATTTAGGGGTTGGAAAACCCATACATCTGCAAGCATAGATCGATACATGCATTCATATTTACTTCAAGTATTGAGCCCTAAAGACTACTAGCAAGCAACAGAAACTCCATAAACAGATAGAAATATCAATTGGAATATTACAAGTTATGTGACCAATATGTGCTCAATGGTATCTCAAGGCCTTCAATTACAAATGGAGGTGTTACAGGCAAGTGTGGTTATCTTCACACAGTCGAAGTGGATGTTTCTTTCTTTTTCTTACAGACTTGGCTTGGATATAATAGGGAATAAATAAGTTTTCCATTAGCTTTAGATCTGTTTATTATGAATCTTGACTTTGGATTTTCAACAAATGAACATGGCTCCCTAGTGTAGTCTACTTGGAAGGTGGAATTTCTAGTCAGAGACTGCTTCTCGGGATTCCTTTTGGGCATAAGGATCTCTGATCTTGAGCTATGAGAAACTACTTAAAAACTTCTAGCAGTATGACCTTCTGACACTACATGAAGTGCTTCCTGGACATTAGGTAAAAAGAAATATTGGTTTCTTATGACCCTCTTCTTGTCTAACCTAGAAATGGTATTGGTCATGATTCTTTAATATTAACATATCATCCCCAACAATAGAAAGATATCGCCCTGTTGTCCCTCAGGTTGTACCTCCACTGATTTAATAGTTTTTTAGTCTTTCATACCATGTATGGATTTGGACAAAATATAAGAGGAGGCTTCAATGAAGTTACAATGCCAAGGAGGGTTGTGCAGGTAGCACCATTTCTGCGCCACTTTAGTTCAATGAACCAGACCTCATACCAAGGGAGGGAACCCTAAAAATAAATGCATAAAACCCTCGTATGTCACACTAGGTGCCTAAAGGTATACTTTGAATCTTTGACTGGATTTACAACTAAGTCCTTTAGTGCATGAGGTAGGTCTCAACTGTTGAAAATGATTTTGAGTGTTAATTTTAGAGATGAGGCACAACATCTCTCAAAGAAACAGACCTTGATTAAAGAACAACCAGGGTGCCTTAATCATAACCCATTTCCTTGAAAGAAGATATAGATCACTAAATACATTCAACAATAAAGCATTGAAATTCTTCCATTAAGATGCATTCAAGAACTATAGAAAATAATATTGGCGTAAAAAATACAAATCCACAGATTCATGCAACATGATAAAGACATTTTTTCTATTAGAAAGAACATTCACAACACAATATAACACACTTTTCCTCCAATACCAATGGCAAACAGCTTTGGTCCTAGATTTAAATTCATAGCATCTATATTTTCTTCAATACAACAGTACATGCATCAAGGGGGACTAATTAGTCTCTTCCTTGGTTCTATTGTATTTTTCTACATGACATAATTTCTATGATCTCATTACAAGGAAGAAAGAGGGAAAGAAGAAGGAAAGAGCTAATGTTGTAAATCCTAACACAATTTTTCAACCTTTTCTTATGAGAAACTAATGAACCTCCTTTGCTATACCTTTTTGTTGTGCTTAGATATCCTCCAAATCCAGATGTTGACGATGCTTCTTTGCTAAGGCCTCTGTTGGGATAGCATAACATATCTTTCAAAGAATGGAAATAATCTCTGCGGCGTGCTTGAGTTTTCCAAACCTCTTATCATTTTATTTCTTTTTAAATTTTCCTTGCATATCTCTTTGGGAATGCTGAGAATATTCCCTTGTTTTCTATATTAATTGTTGAGATCCCCATTATTTCTATGTTGATTTTTTTTGTTGTATTTTTAGCACATAATCCCTTAAAACCTACATGTTCTTCCAACCTTGTGAAGTCAAGCTTTTCCCGCTTTTAAAAATTATGAAAGATTTGTGTAATTCATATTTGGGAGTATAATTTACTTCTCCCATGGCTTTAATCAAGTTCCTTAACAGGGAAGCAGTCTCAATTGTGGGATGCAACTCATTTAACATCTCATTTTTATGGGTGGGGTTTCTTTTTTAGTGACTGCAATGAGACTAGGCATTGCTTTTTAGATGATTTGATCATAAGATTTCTCTGTGTAGAACTGTTAATCATCATTGCAAGGGTTTGGAATTCCATTTGCCACCATTTTATTCATTGTTTTAAAGAAAGGATTAATCAAGGATACTACTCCTTTTACTTTTTCTTTGAGAATCCCCAGGGAAGTGAACTTACTCATGCAATTGTCTATCTCCATATGAGATATTGTCCTATCATATATTTTGAGTGACTCTAGTTGCTTCGGGGACAATGTGCTCACTATTGTTCTTGCTATGTTGGCTATTTCATACCTATCACGTATGGCTTCTTGATTCTTTTCCATATATGCATTTGCATTCATAAAAACCAAGTAGAATCCCGAGAAGTAATGAAGATGTGCTCTAATCTTAGGAAAATCATTTATCACCTATGTCCAGATGAAATGTTTGATTGATGATATCCTCTTAACCATTTTGGATTTAGTTAAAGTCTCTTAATGCCTCGCTTTCCGGTCATCTACTTGTTCCTTAAGTTGGGATATGGTTTTATTAAGTTCATGATTTTTTTTCTCCACATTGATTAGGTTCTCCCCTTGAGTCTTAAGTCTTTCATTCCTCTTTTCTATGAGATCTTACAACTTAGTAGTTTTCATCAAATTCTCAAATGCCTTGGTATTCCATTCAAATCGTTATTTGTCCTTCTACTCCAATCTATGTCACAAGTTTGAGATTTCCTCATCTTGCTCAATGGGCCGACTAGTGGGAAGCGATAACTCCACTCTTCTCTTTGCCTCAACTAGCTTTACCTTGAAAGAATCAATTTGGACATTGGTTTCATCTAATTTGATTCTCATATTACATGCATCTATCTCGGCATGTAAATCCATTCAAATATTCAAAGTATACCTTCAAGGACCTAGTGTGACAAACTAGGGTTTACTACCTTTACTTTTGGGGTTCCCTCCCTTGGTATGAGGACTATCTCAATAACCTAAAGTGGTGCAAAAATGGTGCAGAATACACAACCCTTCATGGCATTGTAACTTCATTGAAGCCTCCTATTATATTTTTTCCAAATCCATACATGGTCTGAAAGAGTAAAAAGATGTTAACTCAGTGGAGGTACAACCTAAGGGACAACAGTGCAATCTAGTATTGTTGTTGGGGATGATATGTTATGATTAAAGAATCGCAACCAGTACCCTTTCTAGGCCAGAGAAGAAGAGGGTCATAAGAAAGCAGTATTTATTTTTACCTAATGTCCAAGAAGCACTTCATGTTGTGTCAGAAGGTCATACTGCTAGAAGTTTTAAGTTGTTTCTCAAAGCTCAAGATCAGAGAGCCTTATGCCCAAAAGGAAGCTTGATAAGTAGTCTCTGACTAGCGACTCCACCCCCCAAGTAGACTCCACTAGAGAGCCAGGTTCATGTGTTGAGAACCCAGAGTTAAGATCATAATAACCAAATATAAAGCTAAGGGAAAACTCATTTCTCCCCTAGTAGGTCTAAGCCAATTTTGGAAGAAAAAGAAATAAGCATCCCCTTCAATTGTGCGAAGATACCCAGACTTGCCTATAACACCTCCATTTGTCATTGAATTCCTTGAGCTACCATTGAGCACATGTTGGTCACATAACTCCACAACTCTTCCACAATTTAATGATTATCGTTATCCATCACCTTCAATTGTTGCAGAGAAGCGCTCGGATTCCCATACTCACAATTTCATCCCACCAAACAAGTCCTCCCTCTTGGTGTCATTTGCATCCACAAAGGCTTTACCCTCTATTCATACAATTACCAAACCTAGTCCACAATCAATTACCTTAGCAGTATGACCAATCCACATTCTCAAACAGGAATAACTTCTTCACTTGGAGAGCGCCCCCATACTTTGACTTGGAATTTATTAATATTTTATTTGGAAGATCATCTTGAAGGTCGTTTTACAGAAGGAAGAGAGATGTGGCACCCCACTCATCATTATCTCATTATTTTATTTGTCTAAGGGAATTTTGTTTTGGAGAGCCCATTGATGCTTTATTTTAGTATTTACCTTGGAGAATAACACGGATCTAGCTATATTTTATTGTTATAACTTGGAGAAGAGAGTAAATCTAGATTCCACTTAATACTATTTGATTGTACAAGAGATTGAGCTTAATCTATATAAGAATTTGTTCTCTCCATTTTTTATTATGGTTGGATTTTGGGAGATTCCCCTTGGAGCTTAGTTGAATATCTTGATGATACCAATGAAAGTGAAAGCTTTTCTTATGAGGCGTAATGTTTTGGAATTTAAGTTCAAGATAAATTCTAGAAATTGCTTTCATCAAATGTACTATCACAAAGTGCTAAATCCAAGCCACATTGTTCCTTTCTTTAGAAGAGCTTAATTGTAGATAATAAACCTCTTGAATATATTTATGTCTATTGCTGGAAATGTCAATATGTATCTTTATTCCTAATTAAGGGTTGGATGCAAATTTACATTGTCTATTGGCTAATACACCCTCTTGCATGTTGGAGGTATTCCTTGATTAAGGTTCCTCGAATCAACTTTTCGTATTGTGGACAACAAGATAGAATTAATGTATCTTGTTCATTCTAGTTCCATTCTCTTATCACATAAGAAAATAGTGCTCCTAGTTTTATCCTTTGAGTCCACTTTCCCAATGGATTGGCACTAATCTTGGTCCACCCATCACTTTATAAAAATCTACATCACCATTTTTTTTTTCTAAAGCTACTTTTCCATTATATCTTGAGCCTATAAAGCATATCTTTAGTAATCATATTCTAGGGATACCCCCCCTTGCATCAAAGGAGAGACGGTCTTAAGTGAGAGAGGGAGATATTGTTGTGATAGTGGCCAGCCCCTCTTAGTTCATCCAAGGTCTTTCTTGTGCTATAGGACTTTATCACAAGAAGTGAGGGTTTGGGTGGTAACAAAGAGTATTAAGTTTGTCAAAACCACTATGAATTTATTCGTTTAGAATATTGGAGAGTAAATGCAATTGCAAGTATCTTGCATAGCAATGGAGAGAGGTTGTCCATTGTGTTTATGGCAATTATTATTGTTGATTCGAGTGTAAGCACTCAAGGAAGGAAGGTGTTGCAAGCTCGTTTACTTAATGTAAATATTATGCCACACACATAATGACGAAATTATTTTATAGTGAAGAACTTAGCTCTACTTTCATATTTTAATTGACATTGATTGACCATGTAGACTATGTAGATATAGAAGAAAAATTAATGGTGGTTAGCAACTTCATTGTAGCACATGCAATAGGAGCAGAGGCGATACCAATGAGTGGGGTGGTGGAAACGACATGAAATAGAAGTAGAGGGATTAAATCTTCGACATTGTCTAGGGGATCATGTGATCTGCATAGAGTGCTCTCTAATTTCCAAAGAGTATGAGACTCATGAGATTTAAAATGTGTTCATATCAAAACACAAATTGCATACAACTAATTGGCTCACTCATCGATTAATTCATTAGCTTGAATATTTAATGGCATTCACAAAGGGAATGATGTGCATTGTGAGAATATTAGAGATCATTCTTGTATCTACTTTGATGTTGCAAAGTATGTATGAAGATGCATTGGAGATAGATCAAGAGATTGATCAATTGGTTGATGTTTGTCAATGAACAAGTGTCTTATTTCAATGTGTTTCTTTGAGTTGATTGATAGGGGTTCAAATTAGGACTATTTAACAATGAATTAGTGATCATTATCAAATCATGTAACAAAGATGCTTGTACAAATAAAGCTAGAATTTGTATCTATACTCTCGAGCATATTATGGCGAAGCAAAATAATGGGTTCATGAATAATGTGCTTTACATATGATTTTGTTCATTAATGTTTATTGAACAAAATTGAAGACAAACTATAGATTTTTCTCCTTTTTATACCATATAACTGAGCAAGGAGATAGATGCACGATAAGAATGCTTGGATGTCACTATGAATGATATGGTATAATAATTTATTTAACTTGCATCTATAAAAAAAGGAGATTAACTATCACTTTTTAGTTGGATAGAAAGTGAATAAAAAGTTGTGCTTTATATACACAGTATATATATAATTGTCATCAATGGAGAACATCCCACTTTTTCAAGAGTCGTTGTTAGGTTCCCTATTTGCTAGTTAGCTAAAATGTAATGAATATTTAGGAATGTGAATATGTTGACTCCTCCGTATAAATAGTTTGAATGTGACACTAATCCATGAATATAAATTACTTGAATCCTAATTATAATGACATCGTATATCTGTACATTATGTGTTATTATTTTCTTAAATGTGGAATGAAACCAATGCATCGAACAACATATTGCATGTGAGGTTAAAAGTCACGAGTTTTTTCGAATCTAGAGCGGCATGTATTATTGTACAGTTTTTAAAATAGAGCATGATAAGGTTACCAAGAAATTTTCTTCTTGCAACAAAGACGCCCAAATATGTCCCAAAAGAAGTGATGACTAATAGTGTTATTTTCCAAAAATTTGTGTGTTGCTTCAATACCCTAGGTTCATATACCATGTATTTACATATATGGTTTGTGATATCTTTCATGCTTCTAATATTGAACGATATGTGAAAAGGTGGGAGGGACGTTGATAAACATGTTCCATGAGGTACACGACATGGTGTAAGGAGGGACCAACTGTACAGGTGGTAGCATAATTATAATGTACCCAAATTCCTTCTTCTCTAAGGTCAACCTCCATCCACCATTCACATGGCCTCTATTTCTATATTCATAAATAGATCGTTGCTTGGTGAACTAAAGTTGATGCATTTATTGTTGCACTATCATTTTGTTCACGGAACTATCTAAGAGAAAATCGTTGAGTTGTTGGAGACAATTTTGAGCTCACTATGTAGAATAGATCTGCTACAATTGCAATATATGAGTGCAATCCAAAGAAAAGGGGGTGTCTCTTCCAAAAGCAGTGCCACCCTCACTACCTCTACATAATTTATCGTTAAATTTAATAGACAATGAGAAGTAGTTTTGAGATCAGTGAAATAATTTGGGGTATCAATTGTGTTGAGTCTAGTAAGGATACACGGAGGTGTCATTGTACATTGTAATTTAATGCTAATATCCTAAAAAGTTTAGTGTAAAGTGGTACATTTATCTTTTACATTACATTTTATATACTACTTAAATTGGATCTTTACACTAAACTTAGAAATGAATAATTAAATGAAATTGAGTCTTTACAAAACTTTGTCATTATATTCACTTTTTACATTACATATTACATTTTCCATACTATTGAAATTGGATCTTGACACTAAACCTAGAAATGGCAAATTCAATGAAATTGGGCTTTTATAATAAAACTTTGAAATGGCAAATTAAGCAAGTGGAAGCATGTAATTTTTACAATTTAGTGATATTAATATTTTTTATTTAAAAATAAATTATATTATATTATATTATTAAAAAACACTATGTAATTAGAAATCTTAATTTTTTTATCACCCATATTTGTCAAAATTTATGATTTACAATAAAAACACTTATATGTCAGAATTTTAAAAATAAAACAAAGCCGCCATGTATGAGCAAGATGTAACGTTTGTTCCTTTAAAACTTAAACTCGATCTATCAATCAAGAGAGATCAAATTTCTTGAGTTTAAATTTAAAAAAAGAAATAGCT
This sequence comes from Larix kaempferi, assembly GCA_027924585.1. NCBI lineage: Eukaryota > Viridiplantae > Streptophyta > Pinopsida > Pinales > Pinaceae > Larix > Larix kaempferi. Next base: position 1,510,918 of record BSBM01000592.1, on the reverse strand, counting down.
GGTATATCTCCATTGATCACATTAAACCTCCCAGCTTGGGTATATCTCCATTGATCACATTAAACCTCCCAACTTGGTCATGGTATAAAATATTTACTCACTTAATTCACCCTCTCTTTCACGGTTCCACTCACAGTTGTCCATGCTTTCATAGGGCTACTTATTCCCACCACGCATCAGTTCATTTTCCACTGATCCACTTCCCTTTGGATTGAAATGCTTCTTGCAAAGACGTGGTGCAATGCTTTTAAGTTATTTAGTTCCAGAACAGTGAGCTCTAGGCTGTTTGTCTCCTTGATCATTGGTAAGCTTTTAACTTGGGCTGGGGAAATTTTTCTAGAGGGCTTGTAAAATGAGTTTCTGGATTTCGATCGAGTTCACGAGTGTTCACTGTTGTAATGGTTAGGAATAAAACTACAATAGGGTAGTGTGCCACCTACCTATAAAGGCATTCCCACTGTGAATATTTCTATGGAGGAAGCATCGTTTCCATTAACTATAAGAAAGGAAAAAGTGATACAGCCGTTGGGAAAGTGACCAGTGATGGGACAGTGATATAGCCAGTGAACAAGTTCCAAGGCATGTTCAAAGTTTTGGTACATACCTCGTTCTTGTCAATTCTTGCTCCCACGGTAAGCTCTAAGAAATACTCCAAATGTTGCTTGCTCCAATTCAGATATGAGCAGGACAAGTAGGGGCCAATCTCCCTTTGCATTGCATTTTATCTAGGATTCAATTGCAAGTAGGGACCAGCTGCTTTGTGTTTTCTCCGGGTTTCAGATAGAGTGGCATTCTGCGTTGGGTGACTAACCTGATCTGAACCTTCTGTGATGTCGAAAAATTGACAAACATTGGGTGACGATTTCATTGTACCTCTACGTCTCTAGTTTAAAATCCACCTTTGAGATGAGCTGGATGCCATCCATGCATTGCATGCCACATCCATAAACTTAAGTTGCACGAAACATAGAAATGTGTACAGGTTTTGGATATGAGAACGCCTGGAAGCAAGAAAATGGGTACGCAACACATTATCTTGTAACCAAACAAGAATGATAAGTTAATTTGTAGGTAGGTTTAGAAATGAATTAGAGGTTAAATTTTCTTCATTTTCCATATATTAGGGTTTTTAGATTTCCTACGAGTCCCACATCCTTCATGAGCACTTGAATGTTTCCAAAATGTTTCCGAGTTTCTACAAGTTTCCAATGCTGGCACATGGACAGTTTAAGAGTTTTATGCAACAAAGCTATAAACATAAACAGCAACGTAAACAAGTGAATAGTTAACCCTCTATTTCCCATTAAAACTCAAAAGGATAATAATGTTGCACATACATAAACAGCAACATTACTGTATATATAGACAATGGTTATCCTCGTGTCATTGATATTAACTTAAATCGCAATATTTCATCGGTTGCCATTTAGGTCAACTTAGCATAAATGTTGAACAAATTATAGCTATGTGCATCATTTCAACTACTTTAGCCACAATTATAATATAACAAGAAGTACTTCCATCTTCTTCAAATGAATGATTAATGATTCAATGTCGATTAATGATTCAATGTCATTTTATGTTGAAAGAAAAATTTGTTGTCTAACACATAACACATGGTCTTGAATTGGATTCATATTTAGTGCATGAGATTCATATTGATCAATTAGCCACAATTATAATATAACAAGAAGTACTTTCATCTTCTTCAAATGAATGATTAATGATTCAATGTCATTTTATGTTGAAAGAAAAATTTGTTGTCTAACACATGGTCTTGAATTGGATTCATATTTAGTGCATGAGATTCATATTGATTAGATGATCATTGATCTCACTTTACATGAGCTCAATCTATTCATTGCTATCTTAAAGAGTGGGTAAGCACCCAATTTTGTAAGGGAAATCTATTTGGTCAAGTTTAAGCTATATATATTCTCAAGATGCCAACCCTATGTAAATATAGTCTATATGCTTCATGAGAAACTATGTCAACGAATGGAAACTTACAAAGTTAGAAACTTATATTGGTGAAATTGTTTCTCCCCAACTAAAATCAACACATACTCTCATAAAAGGTAAGCTTAAAAATGAAAATGAAAACACTGAGCCATCATAGAAGAAACACTACCAAAATCCTGGAGTGAAAAATTAAAATTTGAAAACTCAACTCTGTGCCATCGTAGAAGGAAGTGAGTACTAACAAAAACATGACTATAACTTCAGATTCATTGATTTTTTATAGACCAGCATAAATCTATATTCAACCCGGATATATTAAGTACTAAGAGGGATCCATTTCTTGTGTAAATTTTTTCTTGATGTGTAAAAAATTTAAGACAAAACAATTAACACCTTGTTACCGGACAAATTAGCAGGGCTAATTCCCAGTAAGCACTAATAAGAATAGTGACCCAATGTCACCTCGGTCACCGTTCTAACTTCTTCGAAAGTCGAAACCTCCAAGGAAAAGTATCCTTATGGAACCCTGTAAAGACACTAGAAAAACCAACCAACTATATTCTATGCAACCTTGTAGTTAAACCAATGCCTAAATAGAGTCAATAATATTATGATCAATGCCACTGAGTGCAAAAGATATGACCAAAATCAATAATCCACTTAGATCATTCAATGAAATGTATAAACATGTACACATGTATTACATGATAATCAATATTGGATCAAAAGACTATATTGCAAACCAATCCAACCACTAACCAAAGATGCATTTAGTGGTAGTTGTCAAGGTCATTCATTAATCATATATAAGCCCATAGGATGACAATTCATAACCAATTATGACTACCAACGAATGAAATGTAAAAGATCATTCACCAATAGTTATGCAAGAATGTATTATTAACAAGGGGGGTCAGTAGAAGAGTAAAGCAAGCAATTCCCAATATGCAAATACTTGGTGTCACAAAACCTTGTATTAGGTATGTATAATTGTTACTAACAATAGTCAAGGTATCATCGAGATGGTTCATACATTAGTTCGGTGGAAGCTTGGATAAATGGGGCTTGTAAAAGAGATTTTTCGCCATGGCGGCAGTATTTCAGCGCCCAGGTCCCTGTAGCCACCCAAACCTCGTTTCATATCATGATGGAGACCTTGGTACTTATTTGCTTCGTCATCAATCAGGTTTTATCATGGGTTCTATCTAAAGACAAAGGTAAAGCAACATGTATGAATGGCTTACTCAAGTGGTTACACTGGTGGTATGATTTTACCTAGTCCTTTCTGCTTCTTATCTTTAGCATAGATAGGATTAGTTAGGCATATACCGTTAGCCATGCATTGCATTTGACGTTCTTCATATTGACATAGGTTAGTCGCTTGTTATGCATTTATTTAGTCCAATTTGATGAGCAAGGCAGGATGGAAGTGTCTGCCTCTGGGTATTTTGATGTCCTTGGTTATTTGATATGTGTGTAGGTCTACAGGTACCCAGATGATTATTGGATTCTCAAGCAACCTCAGGAGGAGTACTCGTCCCGCAGTTGGAGCCAGAGTTACGATGGTACCAGCACTAGCGTACCTGCCTCGTGCGCCAGGGAGAGGGTGTCTTTTTTCTGACTAGGAGGGGTGTTTAGCCAACTTATTCTGAGGTAGGGGCATGGCCAGACCCTCTGGTTTCTCCTTTGGAAGTACTATGGCTTAGTGGCATCGTTGACTGCCTCATAAATGGGTTTGAAACCCCAAGGTTGGTGTTCGGGGCTTCCAAGGGTGGGTCACTGGGTCACATGACCCCCGACTTTGTTTTATCACTCCAACGGTAGGTTCTTCAGCACTGAGGCATTTACTTATCCCTCAAAGCACCTCCAGCGCCCTCTCTCTAGGCCTTCCTTCAAAGGATGACGTCATCTTCCTGGATAGACTGTAATGCTTGATAAGGGGGTGGCGTTGAGGGTTATTCATCATTGTTAGGGTTAGTTGGGGCATGACAACCCCCCCTACGCAGTTTGGCTTTCAGTTTGGTCAAATATGGCCTTGTTCAGCCATTTTGCTCATGTTTAGGTCAAATATGGGGAAAATACCCCAATTTACCCACTCTTATCATTATTTTATATTATTTTTGTTCTAATTTTAAGTTGACATTTTTAATATTAAATTGACCTTATTTTTTGTAAAAGTGAGTGTGAGATCATATAAATACAATCTCCTCACTTCAGTTTTAGACATCAACTCTTGGGATAATTTCATTATGTCTGTTATTTTCCCTAACTAGGGCTCTTTGAAGGGATGCGCACTCCTTGATGAAGGTTATTTTGCAAGTTTGAAGCATTTTCTTGGAAGTTTTACTTTTGTTCATGGCATTGCTAAGGTGAGGCTAGAGTTGTTTGCTTAACATATGCACTTGGAGGTATCTATACTTTTGGTTTGATGTCTCTTAGTCAATTTGTATGAAAGTGATGCTTGATAGGGTTGAATAGAAGCCATTGTTGCTTCATTTTGTCTTGATTAGCACTTCATTTTTATCTTTGATCACCCTTGCATTCAAGCTTGAGCTTCAGGTCTTCAAGTTTTGCTACGCTCAATCTCCTCAACGAATCTCAAAGATTGTTGAGGTTAACCTTAGTTGCCAAGCTTGCTAAGAACCATCTCAAGGAGGGTAACTCCTCTCATTGATGCCCTAGGGTTGGATAAATAATTTTCTATTGAAACCATAAGTTGCCCATCCACTCTTTTAACCTAATTTTCTGAGTTTGTACATTTGTAATTATTCTTTAGGATTAAATTTTGCATTTGCATGTGTAAATCTGCATTTTCATGGTAGAATTAAGGTAAGATTTAGGTCTGCAATTTTATGACAAAAACCCTAAAAATCAAAATTTTCATTTTTTCGATTTTTTTGCCTTCCTAAAGTTTCGGCCCTCTCTCCTACAATTTCGCCCTGCCTCCTTTAGCCCTAAAAAACCCTAGGGAGAAATTTTAGGAAGCCCTAAAAAATTAAAAATATCAAAAATTCATAAAAAAACCCTAAAAATCAAAAAATCAAAAAATTAAAAATTTTCGGCCCTTCCTCCTATAAATTCGGCCTGCCCTTTTTGTCCCTAGAAACCCTAGGGAGAAATTGTAGAAAGCCCTAAAACTTTAAAATTCTCAAAAATCCTAAAAAACCCTATTTTTTGTGATTTTGTACATATTATGTTAGCTTATATTTTGATAATTTTTAAGTCATTTTTAACTTACAAAAAACCTAAATTTCAAACCCTAATTTTCTGAGTTTATTACCCTAGCTACAGAGGTTCCTAAACTACTCTCCAACTCCCTTCCTTCCCTACCACCTTCCCCCCTTCACTTCTCCTCTTCCACGCTGCCCTTTCCTTCCCCTTTGTTGCCCCATCCGAGCCTCTTCTTCACCCTAACACAGTTCTGCATTTTGCAGACCCTGTGTATCATCTTCGCTGCCCCTATCCACATACACAGAAAACATAAATTTTTATTAACAAGTTAGTAATTATAAGGTCTAATTTTAATACATTTTTGGTGAAGGATCCTGTTGTTATACTTTATTTACACACAGTTATGACAGTGACATTTGAAGTTAAATTAATTTGACATTTGTGTGATCTTTTATGGTTGATAGTAATTATTGGTGAGGGATATTAGCTGCATTATTATGCTCATTTACTGCTTTTGCTGCTATAAAATCTGTCAACTATGGTTACACACAGGTCTAGTTTACATTTACTAGATGAAACACCTTTGACCTATCGAATGCTAAATAGCCACGAGGCATTGAACTTGTTTAGTGAATAACTTTGACAACCATCACTAAATGTATATTTGGTTAGTATGTTAGCAACATAGTCTTTTGATCCAATATTGATTATTGTAATACATGCTTACACGTTTATACATTTCATTGAATGATCTAAGTGGATTATTGATTTCGATCATATCTTCTACACTCACTAGCATTGATCATAACATTATTGACTCCATTTAGGCACTGGTCTAACTAACAAATTATCCATGGAACATAATGTTTTGGTTGTACTAGTGTCTTACAGAATTCCATAAGGATACTTCTCCTTAGAGGTTTCGACTTCCGAAGAAGTTAGAACGGTGATCGAGGTGACATTGGGTCACAGATCTTATTTTTTCTTACTGGGAATTAGCCCTACTAATTTTCCCGATAACATTTTTGACGTCGTTTCCGGGGACATTTCAAAGATTGAAGTGATTTATCCGGAGTCATTCACACACTTGACAAAATGACATTTGGTAAGAAGATTGAAGTGAGTCTTTGATTCGTATTTTGAAAATATTGTTAAAGGACTAATCTTGCAGATCTTACCTGGCGACTCCACTCATTTAAAGTGACTCTACTGGTCGATTCAGAACTCAGTCCCGATCATCTCAGGTACACTCTTGTATTTAGTACTTTGGTGGGATTTGTTAAGCTAACTTGGCAGGTCTCTCCTGGTGACTCCGACTAAAAAAAATAACAGAAGTACTCTACAAAGACAAGGAAATCGGGTGACATGGCTTCTTCTTGCAAAGAAGATGTTCCATTTGAATTTAAGGATCCTGAATATCCTGCAGATGCAAAAAAGGAGATGGATTTTGCTCCTCTCGATTTGTCAAAGTTTCCAGAACATCCAGATGAGCTACCATAGATTTTTTGGCACCCATTCGATGGCAATCATCATTACATCTGGCACCATGTCGAATGGTTCATGACGATGGCTGAAGAAAATCACGTCAAAAAGGAAGAAAGCCTTTACATGAGATCATTTGTTCATCACTTGGGAGGAAAGCCTCTTGCTTGGTTCGTGGGCCTAGAAAAAGCAACAATATCATCGTTTGCAGAATTGGTAGAAGCCTTATGTAGCTACTAGGATCCTGAGCATCAGGACAGATGGATGCCTTGTGTTGAACAGAAATGAACTTGTTCGGTGAAGAAATCCATGACGATCAATTCTCAGAAGTTTTACTTGAAGAAACTTTGTTCAAGACCAGGAAAATGAAGTAATTACAGAAGATGAAGAACAAGAGGCCTCAGTTGAAGAAACTGAAGAATGTACAAAAATGGTAAGTGCTCCATATCCTCAAGTTATAGTTTCTTATGATATGTTGGATCTCTTGGAAGAAAGTTACAGGTATGCGGAAAACGATGATTATTGGAAGTTCATTGGCCCATCGACGTACGATTCTTCGAGCCCTTGTAGCATTATAATAGATCATCCCCCGAGCATACAAATGGATGAAGAAGCTTACTCTGCCTCAGATGAAGAATGGATCAAACATTTTTCTTTGCTAAAAGATGTAGTGGTGCAAGATGTGGTGCCTGTTGACAATGCTCATGCACAAAATTTCTCCATTATATCTCAGTTTATGGTATGCCCTAATCAACTACATTCTACAAGAAGTGTTCAGCCCTTTGTGTCTGGTATCGATAAGTGGTCAACAATACTTTCTAATGAAGGCAATACAAGTATGTGGACAGGTATGATTCTCTTTTCACATTCTCATGATTACTATTGTTTATTTTTTCGGTTAAAATGTGAAGGCTTGAATTATGTAGTTGACAATTTTAAAATGATAAAGATCATTAGGAGTACTAACACGATAATTATAAGGAAGAGCAATATACATGTATTTCCAAAGGATTGTCCAAGCAAGTTACAGCTAATATGTGAAGATTTGCAAGGTCCACATCCACGAATGCTTTCTCAATTGGACAATCAAGCAATTTTCAAGCAAAATTTTTCCTCGATGCTAATATATCATCAAGATGGTCCATACATTAGTCCGGTGGAAGCTTGGATAAATGGAGCTTGTAAAAGAGATTTTTCGTCATGGCAGCAGTATTTCAGCTCTTGGGTCCCCGTAGCCACCCAATCCTCGTTTCATATCATGATGGAGACCTTGGTACATATTTGTTTCGTCATCAATCAAGTTTTATCATGGGCTTTATCTAAAGACAAAGGTAAGCAACAGGTATGAATGGCTTACTCAAGTGGTTACATTGGTGGTATGATTTTACCTAGTCATTTCTACTTCTTATCTTTAGCATAGATAGGATTAGTTAGGCATATACCGTTATCCATGCATTGCATTTGACGTTCTTCATATTGACATAGGTTAGTCGTTTGTTTATGCATTTATTTAGTCTGATTTGATAAGCAAGGCAGGACGAAAGTGTCTACCTTTGGGTATTTTGATGTCCTTGGTTATTTGATATGTGCATAGGTCTACAAGTACCCAGATGATTCTTGGATTCTCGAGCACCCTCAGGAGGAGTACTCATCCCGCAGTTGGAGCCAGTGTTACGATGGTACCAGCATCAGCATACCTGCCTTGTGCCCAGGGAGAGGGTGTATTTTTTTTCTGACCAGGAGGGGTGTTTAGCCAGCTTATTCTGAGGTAGGGTCATGGTTAGACCCTCTGGTTTCTCCTTTAGAAGTACTATCGCTTAGTGGCATCATTGACTACCTCATAAAAGGGTTTGAAACCCTGAGATTGGTGTCTGGGGCTTCCAAGGGTGGGTCACTCAGTCACATGACCCCGACCTTGTTTTATCACTCCAGCGAAAGGTTCTTCAACACTAAGGCATTTACGTATCCTTCAAAGCACCTCCAACACCCTCCTGGCCCTCCAGTTCACCAGCGCCCTCTCTTGGGACCCTCCTTCAGAGGATGACGTCATCTTCTTTGGCAGACTGTAATGCTTGATAAGGGGGAGGCGTTGAGGGTTATTCATCACTGTTGGGGTTAGTTGGGGCATGACGACCTCCCCTAGCAATATAGTCTTTTGATCAAATATTGATTATTGTAATGCATGCTTACACATTTATACATTTCATTGAATGATCTAAGTGGATTATTGATTTCGATCATATCTTCTACACTCACTGGCATTGATCATAACATTATTGACTCCATTTAGACATTGGTCTAACTAACAAATTGTCCATAGAACATAGTCTTTTGGTTGTACTGGTGTCTTACAGGATTCCATAAAAATACTTCTCCTTGAAGGTTTCGACTTCCGAAGAAATTAGAAAAGTGACCGAGGTGACATTCGGTCACTGACCTTATTTTTGCTTACTGGGAATTAGCCCTACTAATTTGCTCGGTAATACACCTCAACAAATTGGATCTTTCTTTGTGCTTAATAGTTCTTGGTTTAAGATGGATCTATGTTGATTTTTAAAAAAAATATTTTATGGGCCGACGTGAATTTTTTTAAATTACTTTTTTATTTTTGATAAGTTATGAGCCAACATGGGAACATTACGTTAAGTAATGTGACAAACGTGACAACATATCCCATTACTGGATTGTAAGCACCTCACTACTTTCGGTGCAATTATTTCCCAATGATGTGCTTGAGATTCTAAGGTTTCTAGAGCTGGACAGAACAAAGTATTGAAATTTTACAACACTGGAGCAAAACGACTACATCCAGTTCAATGAATGTAACTCACTGTAAATTTGTAAGATATATAATTATTGAGAATGTGAGTGGAGATGTTATGAGCGTTATATTTCAACCTAAATCAACCATTCCTTACTTATTTCTGAAAAAGCATTAACACAACCCCTTACTTCAGGCAAGCTTTGTTTTTAAGACCTTCTTGCTTCAGGAAGTCTACACTGATTAGGACTTCCTAATGGAACCATGATTGTCCAGGCACTTAATCTGATTTGGATAATTTAATCCAGTCTGAGTAATTTTATTTGACATTATTCTTGGGGTGACCATTCTTTTTTACATTCAAAATTTCAGTATTATCAAGTACGTATGTACTAACCTGCGAATGAAAGACATGGGTTTTCTATTGACATGATCAAGCAAAATATATGGCTCATTAATCTTCTATGTTACCAGATCCAAGATCCGTGTTTCCGCAGATTGGATCCACTTGAACACGTTTCCAGTTTGGATGCACCAGGCGTTCTGCTCAAAATATATTCCCACCTTGACAGAAACATGAAGCCGGCCACCCGTTCAAAAAAAAATTCTATATAAACAGAAAACATAAAAACATAAAATAAAAAGTAAAAATAGAAAGAACCAATGTGGGATCCTAAAGCCCTAACTTTTGCCTATAAAATAGCCACTTCCCCCATCGTAAGACACAAATTTGAGTTTTAAATAGCAATCTGTATTTCTGAGTTTGTGAGAGCAGTTTAGAGTGATATATTTTTGAGATCTAAATTTTCTGTGTTTCTGGTTCATGTATTTTCTAAATATATGTGTATCTTTGCACCTGCGCACGTTCCATGTATCTGGATCTGTTTTCATTCAATTTAGTTAATCTTCATATCATATTGGAAGATCAAGCAAAAAATATAGTTAATTAATCTTGATATTGTATTGAACTGCATGAAATGTGATGGTCTTCATATATGTTCGTACAAAGGATATTGTTGGTATTTATTATAAATTTCCATCCTGAAGTGCTATAGTATAATAAACACTTCATATGAAATATTCGGCCACCTGCAAATTTGATTACTGTATATGATACGTGACTGCACCTTCTAGAAGGTTCCTATCATATAGATAATTCAACTGATGTTGTCCCCAACAAGCTGACCCTGCACAGGGTAGTTAATGTTGTCTCCAGTAGAGTCCCTCGACACTGTCATGTTGAAAGCAGGCCAGTTTGTCAGAGATGCCTTTTACCATCTGATTGAAGCCTAGCGCAGGGAGGATAGTCACTTATGTTCAGATCAATTTTGGCATTTGAGCCTCGCTATTGTTGGCTATGAATCATTTCGATTTGAGCAAGGAAAAGGATAGGTGATCGAAAAGGTGCCTCATGGAATAACAGTTCATATGCCATTTTATTGTTTGCATTGCTACAAATGCTATCAGAACTGTATCAATCTTTTATTTTTGCATATATTTGCTAGAAATTTCCTCAAATTCTATCTTTCTCGGAACACAAAGCACATAAAACTGTAGCAATGACGTTTTAGTATCCAATTATTTGCCAACAGAGCAAGTCAATAGATCCAACTTGATTATAACATATGAACATTATTGATCTGAATTTGTAATGATTCAAGAACACCATTACTGTCCATTTGAGACAAATACAAAGAAAAAAAGGCAAATAATGAGACCCTATAGGATCATCACCTGCAGCATTGCATAAAACATTTATCCATGTGCAGAGAGAAGTTCCATAAGTAAATTTTCAGCAGCATCATATGGAATAAGGGGTAAATTATTTGAGCAAGTCAATAGATCCAACTTAATTATAACATATGAACTTTATTGATCTGAATTTGTAATGATTCAAGAACACCATTACTGTCCATTTGAGACAAATACAAAGAAAAAAAGGCAAATAATGAGACCCTCTAGGATCATCACCTGCAGCATTGCATAAAACATTTATCCATGTGCAGAGAGAAGTTCCATAAGTAAATTTTCAGCAGCAGCATATGGAATAAGGGGTAAATTATTTATGTTCTCAAATACGCAATCACTCTGATCCTGATGAAAGAAAACTGCCAGTAAAATCAATATTCCCATGGAAGTATTCACTAATTCAATCTTAATAGAAATCTTGACCATTTCCACCAAGCTAGTAAAATTGCAAAAACTCAGCACCATAATCATCTGTTCAAAGCCCTCCTCCCATTTTGATGGTTTTCTCGTATGCATCCCACCCCGCAATACGGTATTGGTGGGCCGCCATAACTTGGTCCTTTGCTTTGATAATACCACGACCAACAATTAATACATCACTACCCCTTTCACCAATAACCTGCCCCAAAGCATAAAGATGAAATCTGATTAGCTTACTAAATCCAGTTCTTGACTTGAGCAATCAGCTCCCTGTCAACTTAGATGACATATTAAGTTCTTCAATATTTTCTTGATTTCCGTTTGGAAAACATTTACATAAAAACAAAACAATAATGGTGTAATCATAATAATACAGTAAAAACAAAGGATAAAACCACATCAATTTTGGATGTAATATGACAACAATTAGAAATCCGACAGTGTCATTCTTATTGGCATTTTGATCACAGACCAGCTTTGAAAGCTAACCACCCCAAGCAAGAACATCAGTTAAAAATAGCCATCTCATTTTTTTGTAATGCTCAAGAAACCTAAGATAAATGCATAAGATGTTGTTCAAGAAAGCATTTAGCTTTCCATATATGACAATTGTACTATGTTCTAAAACACGGAATAAATAACGGCAACAACAAATTAAACATTAAGGAAATGTGTTAGAAGCTATTCTTTATTCTTTTCTGTAAGTGATAAGGGAACCACCCTGAGGAGAAAATGCTCTCTGCAGTCGACTAGGGTTTCAGCATAACCACCCAAGGAGTCATCACTTGGAAAAACACACGGTCTCTTCATCTGGTCCCCTCATCAGCACCTTTGATCCTCTCAGTCTTCACTGTGAATGCCCTGCAAGAAGTATGCCCCTGTGGCAGTGAAGCCAAATGCCTCTGTTGCCCCAATGCCTCTGACCACTTTCATATCTTTCTAGAATTTGGATAGAGCAAAATTAAGCCAGGTTCCCCATTTAAGTTTAAACTAGGCTGGGTGGTGGATGATGAATTTTTGGTGTTGGTTAAGTCTAACTAGAGACCTTATGATCCTACTTTAGAGGATACAGCTTGTGAACAGTTCATCTTAGCACTTAAAAGTTGTAGAGGAAAGGGTGGCTGACTGGGCAAGAACGAGGTACAGGATGAGGGACTCAGCTTCTTGAGGTGGAAGGTGAGTTGGAGGTTTTGATGGCGGGTATAGAAGCAAGATGTCTGGAGGGTGACTTATCCTTGAAGAAGGATTTGGAACAAAGAGGGATAAACTATCGTTGGACAATGAGATGGATTGGGGGATCAAGAGCAGGGCCACATGGTTGGAGATGGGAGACCAAAATACAAACAAAAAATTCACTCATTTGCCAGTCATAGAAAGAATATCAACACCATTTGGGAGTTGAAGGATCATGAAGGCCAATGGGTTCGGAGCTTTGCGGACTTGGTTACTCTTGGAGTTGGACATTTTGTGGAGGTCCATAAAGAACCTGTTGGGGCAAAGTTGGAAGAAACCCTAAAGGTGAATTCTTATTTTCCCCGATTGGTCGAGGATGAGGATAATGAAGATATGTTTAGGCCCGTAACAAAGGGCAAACTATTCTTCAGACATTCAGAAAGGATCGGAGCCTGGGCCCCAATGTTGGAGATGGGAGACCAAAATACAAACAAAAAATTCACTCATTTGCCAGTCATAGAAAGAATATCAACACCATTTGGGAGTTGAAGGATCATGAAGGCCAATGGGTTCGGAGCTTTGCGGACTTGGTTACTCTTGGAGTTGGACATTTTGTGGAGGTCCATAAAGAACCTGTTGGGGCAAAGTTGGAAGAAACCCTAAAGGTGAATTCTTATTTTCCCCGATTGGTCGAGGATGAGGATAATGAAGATATGTTTAGGCCCGTAACAAAGGGCAAACTATTCTTCAGACATTCAGAAAGGATCGGAGCCTGGGCCCCAATGTTTGGTCGGTGGAATTTTATATTGCATTTTTTGACCTCTTGGGAGGGATCTTTTGAGGGCAATATAGGAGGTAAGAAGTACAGGAACAATACCCAAAAGTTTAAATGCGACCTTTATAGCATTAAACCCTGGTGTGGACTGTTCGGAATCATTTGATGGTTATAGGCCAATATCACTTTGCAATTGTTTTCATTTCAAAGTTGATTGCAGTCAGATTGAAGCCTCTTTTGTCTACTTTCATCTCTGCAGAGCAGTTTGGCTTTCTGGGAGGTAGACAAATACATGAAGCCATTGGTATTGCACAATCCTGCTGTGGTGGTCAAACTGGATCTTTCAAAGGCTTTGACCAGGTTTCCTACTTGTATCTGTGGTTACTACTTCACATTGGGTTTTCACTGCCTGTGGTTAGATGGATTATGTGTTGAGTCACCACTGCTTCATTTGCAGTTCTCATTAATGGTTCTGCTTTACATTGTTTCAAGCCTTCACATGGACTTAGGCAGGGGTGTCTTTTGTCCCCTTACCTATTCCTCTTGGTCGCTGAAGGACTGAGCAGGTCTATACATGATGCCTGGCAGGAGAGACATTTGCGGGGCGTGCGGGTTGCTAGAGGTGCAGCACTATCTCATCTACTATTCGTGGATGATGTACTTTATTCTGCATTGATACTGAAAGGGAAGGGCAAAATTTACAAGGGATTCTCCAGACTTATAATAAGGCTACAGGCATGGAGATCAATGCGGCCAAATCTGCACTATACACTTCAGGTATAGTGCGGGTTGGTAGAGGTGCGGCACTATCTCATCTACTATTCGTGGATGATGTACTTTTATTATGCGCCGGTACTGAAAGGGAAGGGCAATATTTACAAGGGATTCTCCAGACTTATCTACAGGCATGGAGATTAATGCGCGGCCAAATCTGCACTATACACTTCAGGTATGGACGACAATCTCACTCAGGATTTTGAGAGATTCTTTCCCTTTCAACATTTGGATCCGATGGATGGCATGAAGTACCTGGGCTTCACACTTAAGCCCAAATCTGCAATATACACTTCAGGTATGGACGACGATCTCACTCAGGATTTTGAGAGATTCTTTCCCTTTCAACATTTGGATCTGATGGATGGCATGAAGTACCTGGGCTTCACACTTAAGCCCAATTGCTATGGGAAGTCTGACTGGCTGTGGCAGGTGTCAAGAATCGAAAAAAGAATTTCACTTTGGTGCCATAGGTGGCTCTCGTGTGGTGGGAGATTAGTGTGAATTAAATCTGTCCTCAATGCTAAACCAGTTTACTGGCATACCTTGGCACATATCCCTAAAGGAATACTTCAGAGAATTAGGTAACCTTGTTTCACTTTCCTCTGGCTTGGGAACAGGGATACTAAGGGCACTCACTGGGTTAAGTGGCAGCAGATGGTTGCTCCCAAATCCTTGGGAGGCTGGGGGCTTAAAGCAAATTTATCTTTTCGGCCAATCCTTAGTAGCCAAATCATTGTGGAATGTATTTACTAAGGACAGGCTTTGGCGCAGAATTCTTGTACAAAAATACATTGCCCCGGGCTAAGTCACCAGATTCGGTGATTTTGATTGATAAAATTTAAAATTTGCCGAATCTAATGGGCAGACGAATTTTTCGTTGAAATTCGGTGATTTTTTTATGAAAATCATGTCCCGACCGTCTTAATCTTTTATCGCGATTTCTCTGTGAAGTTTGCCACCAGTTTGGAAGACTAGTTTGCCGCCGTGGAGACTGGAAGGAGCTTGGAAGTTGGAACCCGAACAGTGCTGAGTGAACCCTCACCGCGGAACTGGAGACTGGAGTCTGCAACAGATTGAAGTTTGGAGACTTGACCGTTTGCAGGGTTCACATTAAAGTTTTAACCTCGCAAGTCATCAGTTGGAAGTTTCGACCTCAGAATTGTTTGCCGCCGGTTTGGAAGACTAGTTTGCCACCATAGAGACTGGAAGGAGCTTGGAAGTTGCAACCCAAACAGTGCTGAGTGAACCCTCGCCGCGGAACTGGAGACTGGAGTCTGCAACAGATTGAAGTTTGGACTTTGGAGACTTGCCCGTTTGCAGGTTGAACCATTGAACACGTTGAAGTTTTGACCTCGCGAGTCGCCGGTTGGAAGTTTCGACCTCGGAATCGTTGGCTTTTGGTTGGAAAGCATCCATATCAACAGAAATACCATCCACACCAAGACGCCAAGACAGTTTGGAAGGGACATAAATTCATTCTTATGATGTGTTAATGAGAATATTGAATATCATTAAAAAATTTCATAATATATATATATATTTTCAAATTTTATAGTCTCTCGAATTTAATCACCAAAGTTTTCATTGCCGAATTTTCGTTGAACTTCAAGCTCGCCAAATTCGAACACGAATTCGAACCAAGTGACTTAGGCCCCAGGTACATTGATAGACTGGATAAGGAAAGAACAGAAGAATGTGCAGAATGTTTCGTATCAATGGAAAGCCATGGTATTAGCCTTTCCTGCTATGGGGCAATATTTGGCCTGGAAAGTCGGTGATGGCACTCAAATCCAAGTCAGGGTCGATGCAATTATGGGCTGTTACAGGAATATCTTCCTTCCGGATGCTCTTGTCCTTCATTTACAACAGGTTCAAAAAGCCACCCTAAATTTAATCGATCAGCAAGGAGGTACTACTATGTGGAATAAAGGGTGGTTGAATTCAAGAGATCTGGGCCTTACTGGTGATTTTGCACTGGCTTGGGTTCAGTTCATTGCTGAGCTACAAAAGGTGCAAATCAGATTGAGTGAGGAACCAGATGAACTCACTTGGGCCTTGAATAAATCCGGTGGGGCAAGCACTGCGACACTTGGATATTCTGCACTTTTTACTAGGAAAGAAGATACTATTCATTGGTGGTGGTCTGCATTGTGGAAGGTTAGGTCTCCTAATAAAGCAACACTTATGGCTGACTCTCTTGGATAAGGTCTTGACCTGGGATCATTTACAAAGATGAGGAAGGTTGGGCCCTGGTGTTTGTATACTCTGTATGGAAGCCGAGGAGACAAATTTACATCCTATTCTTACATTGCTCATTTCAGTTCAGGTTTGGAATGAAGTTGAGGCAGCACTTGGACTTTCACATTTATGGCAGGGTACTTTTCTTCCAGACTGCTTTGAAGCTTGGTTTACTAGAAAGGAGTTGGAGAATATTCGGGCAGTACCATATATAGTCCTTTGGGGGATTTGGTTTGCGATGAATACTGCACTATTCGAGGACAAACACATGCCAACATTCCAGGTCTATGCACAATCTTTGGCTTTACTTTCTTTTTATAAGGAGGCTTGAAAGTACAAGACTCCAAAAGTGGTAGCTGATCTACAACTGGAAAAACAGTTACTTGGGGTCATTTCGATAGAGCCTGTCAAGGACAGGAAAGACTGTGTGACCTTGAATTCACTTTGCATCTTTCAGATGTACATTATTTTCACTTCAACGCTAATATGGACAGAGGGACAAACAATATTGAGGAATTTAAGGCTCTCTATTTTCTTATTAAGTTGGCTGTGGCTCAGGGACTTGGGTCGGTTCAGATATTTAGGGACTCCTAGTGATCAATTGGATTTCCGATCAGTCTCAGATATTAAATGTAGGTCTTGTTGGCATTGTTGGTGATCTAAAACAGATCTCTGGACATTTTCAACAGATTACCTTCTCCCACGTTTTCAGGGAACATAACCAGGAAGCTGACAAGTTATCAAAGGAAGGACTTTTACTTGAAGAAAAACAATTCTGTTTATCTGAATTCCAAGATGGGATCCTACTTGGCTTTAGACAATCTGTCTTACAGGACTTCTGAGTTTTACTTACTGTTGGAATTGTAATATGTCAGTACAGTACTTGCTGATTTTCTTTTTTGCATATATCTTCAGTAGGATGATAGTTAGAAGAATCTTTTTGTATATGCCCTGTGCACTAGATTAGAGTACTTTAGCTCAGTAATTTGGACTGATAATTGATCAGCAGATGGATATCTTTTCTTGGCGGAGCATTAGTGACGAAAGTTTGTGGAATTTTATGGTACCCTGTTGTAGGGACTTGTTGACTGTGCATAAAGCATCTGATGATTGTATTGTTCATTCTACTTGAATAAAAGGTACATTTTTTTCTTTGGAAAAAAAAATTGTTTCTGTTATAAAAATTAATAATAACAGCAACATAAGAAATAGTTCATCTAGCATATTGTGTCATATATCTTTCAAGTCAAGCTCTACAGTTTAATCCAAACAAAACCAACACGGAAGTGTTCAATTTTTTAAAAGTAAAAGCAGTAGAGGAAGAACTCAAAGTTAACTATTTGAAAAAATATATATGAAACTTAGAACAGACAACCAAAAATATACCGATATACATTGATACAATGATATAATACCAGATCTATTAAACAGAACCAAACTTGACACATCTAGAAAGTCAAAATGAAAGGCAAGAAGCCTTACTGAAGCAGGAGTGTTGTACTGCTGACCCAGAGCATCTCCTCCACTGCTCAACTGCACTCCTGGAGTCATGTGTATCAATGCAGGGTTTCCTGGTCCCTCTGGCCAAGATGCTGGATTAATGGATATGAAACCAATTACAAAATCAGGATGGTCAGAGGCAATCTTTACTGCAGCGGATGTATATTCACCCTTGGCAAGAGTTCCAGCAGAGCTCATTTCTGCAAGTAGCAGTAAACCCCTTCCATGCGGTAGGCCCTTGACAATGTCAACACTCAAGTCAATTCTAAAATACCAATGCCTTAGCCAACTAAAAACACGATGCTAAAAACATGTAAAATAGAAATATAAGAAACTTTACCTTCAGTTTCAACCCTTCCACTATGCCAGGACCAGGAATGACATGTGCATTTACAATATCCGCCCACTCTACAATTTTGAAAATTCCTCTGCATAGATTGAAACCATTTTAATGTTTTCCCAGTGTAACAGAGAATTGTCCAGTATTGATCAAATCTCCAAGAAAACCTAACCAGCCTTACATATGACCCATGAAAGAAACATGTTAATTATAATGTGTGTCAACACAGCTATTACTTACCCTTCGTATTGCATGGTCACTGTATTTCCAATGTCAGCAAACTTCCTATCTTCGAAAATTAAGAAATCATGCTTGTCTGCAATCTTCATTTATAAAAACTTAGTCAGATAATGTGCCAACATACAAATATCCATTTGGATTACAGTTTGCTTTAAAAAATCATTTATTTTATGTGAATTGCTAAGAAAAGGAAGTATTATATATTGGTTTCCCTATCCCTTCTGTATCATGTCACCAGATTTCATTTAAAACACTCTTGTAACAGAATATATTTTAATAGTTGTTTAGTTTGTCCACTACTCTGTGGTCTAGGGGTTGAGACAGGGCATCACCATGTTCATGACCCAGTCCCAAAACCCCTGGCAGGCATAGAGCCTTGAAACAATGTATGCACAAAAAACACTGCACCACAAAGATAAACAGTCAAACCTTAGACAGACTGACGACAAACACAAGTGAAATCAAAGAAGGAATGCCCAGAAGACAAACATGCAACACCAGTGAACTCATAGAAGTTGTTGAAATGATGGTGAAATCTTCACATATAACCATGGCCTCACTTTGAATTTTGTAATCATAATTGTTGTATACTGGTGTGTTTCTAGGGTTTGCTTCAACACTTGTTTATTATATTCATAAGTGGTTAAGAGTCAAGACCCACCTAGTAATTATATCGGCCCATAACTCCTCTTGGAAAGGGCACCCTACCTCTTTAGTTGTGTATAAATACGCACTTCATACTCATTTGTAACACCAACTTGAGCTATTGCTCTCTTATACAAGTTGCTCATTCTTTTAGCCTATGGGCACCATATCAAACATTGCGCTCTCTTTCATGGTGTGATCTACTGTTCAAGGATTTTCTTTCAAGTATTGTGCCCTAGTATTCTTGGGTTACTTCTCTCTAAAAGCACTCTCTCGTTTCGTCTACTGCACACTAGTGCAGATTTATCTTTTTCCCCAGTGCCGGACCCTGGTTTATCATCTCTTTGTGCAAATTTAGGGTTTGCTGATTTAGGGTTTGCCAGTTGGTTCCATTCAATCCTTTCTCTCTTATGGATCTCAACAATGGTATCAGAGAGGGTGTGAACCTCCCTTGCTCTATTCAGCAGGGTTTTCTAGGGTTTTTCTAAGGCATAAACCCTCTTCTACAGTCAGCACATTCCTCGTCCTTTATTTTTACAGCTGAAATATATTGCAGATTTTTTTGAATAGGCTGATTTATGGTGTTTTATTCCAGAAAAGACTGATTTTACGATGACTTTTCCAGAAGAGGATGTTTTTATGATGAATTTTCTGGACGAAGCTGATTTTAAGGTGTATTTATATTTTTTATGAGCTTTTTTTCGGTTGGTGTGGGGCACCTTATTTAAGGTTTGTTATGACCCTGTTTTATACACTTATTTGGAGAGCTTGTCCAGGAATTGAAGTGCCCTGCAATAGGGTTCCCGCTGATTTATTTCAGGAATTTTTCAGCAGCAAATCTGAGACTTTTGGCTGGTGGCATCATTGATGTTTTGTGACTGCAGAACTAGGGATTCAGACTATCTTCTTTACTGATTTTTCAGTGGCTGATCTGAGACTATTGACTGGTGGCATCACCACGTTTTTATGACTGCAGAACCAGGGTTTCTGATCATCTTTCTTGTTGCAAACATTGTTTCAGGGAATATATCGCCAAGGTCCTGCAAAGAAATTTATCAGGAATATTGGGGAAAATATCAGAAATCATCTGAAAATATCGCAAGAAAAAAATTAGACTTGAAGAATTATGAAAATATCGCAAGAAAAAAATTAGACTTGAAGAATTATGAAAATATCAGAAAAATGGCAACTTGAAAAACTCGAGACATCAGAAATATCAAGAGAAATCGGAGATATCTGCAACACTGCTTTACAGCTGATCTGAAGATTATGGCTAAAACTTAAAAGCATTGCCCTAAGGATTGTGGATCTAAGGTTTTCAGATTCTTTCTCTTTGTTCAGGGTTTCATAAGAGGGTTCACTTCAAGCATTTGATCCGAAGAATCTCTTGGCATGGAATATTTTGGTTCATTTTCTTTCCCAACATTTTTTCTGGGTTTATCAGCATATCTAACACATTAGCTGGTGGCATCATCGAGTTTTTTTGACTGCAGAACCAGAGTTTCAGACCATCTATTTTCTAAGGTTTAAAACCTTTTTTCAGATCATTTTTTTCCTTTGGCCTTTTCAATGAATCCTTTGAAGGGAATATAAACTCTTCCTCTACATTGTTCTCACTTCTTAGACCTCATGGACTCTCTTCATGGTGCACATCTGATGGCACACCTTGCATATTGGGCCTTTATATTCCAGGAGTTGGTGGTTTTATAATGCATGCTTTCCTTTATTATGATATATTATGATACAAGGCATGCTTCTTTGCTTTTGGAGTTGGTTTCATATTACCATTTACATGACTATGACCACTTGCTTTCAAGGGAAAGCTAAGTGCTTTCTCAGTTTCTTTGATGCAGCATTTACCCTCAGGTCCACAGGATCCGCCCAACTATTTTTTATAAATGATTATGTCAATGATTATCATCATATTTCAATGGATCTCTTCTTTCCACAATATGATGTTAGTCCTTTCTGGATGTACATTCTTCTGCAACTTTATTTTCAAGGACAACTTGTGCCACCCTTTGTACCTTCAGCAGACCACCATGTTTCAATGGATCTATCTTTAATGCCTTTACCAAAGGCCATCCTCACCAGGTTGTGGAAGCGTGTGGGTCTGGGCGATCTAGCATTCAAAGGGGATTATATCTTCACTATATGGCCCACATTCAGTGTCAAAGGGGGAAGCTATGATGTAATGGCTGCTCTCCAAGGCCTTCTGTTCAGATTAAAGGGGTGGATGTTGTGAACAGGGATGACCTATTTCGAGTTGGACATCCATAAGGCCACTCAAATTTGTATCTCAACCACGACTGTCCCTATATTCAAGTTGGGTATCCACACACCCACGCTCAATTATATGTTAAGCTGCTCTCACTCCTAGTTGTATTCGAGTTTGGTATCCATAAACCCACTAGTAGATTGTATTCAGGCTCTCTTTGTTGTGTTCAAGCTATCTCAGGTGTATTCGAGTTGGGTATCCATAAACCCACTCATAGACTGTATGCAATTGCAAGCTCTCTCTGTGGTATTCAAGCTCTCTTGGGTGTATTCAAATTGGGTAGCCATAAACCCAATCTTAGATTGTATTCAAGCTTTCACAATTCACATCTATATTCAAGCCCTCTTGGATGTATTTGAGTTGGGTGTATATAGACCCACTCTCCTACTTGTATTTCATCATTCTCCATGGCTTCCTACTCAACTTAAAAAAGAATGTCAAAATAATGGTGTAATCTTCACTTATGGCCATGGCTAGCCCCACTTCGTAATCATTATTGTTGTGTGTTAGTGTGTTTTTAAGATTTGGCTTAAAGACAACCTAGTCAACACTTATTTATCATATTCCTAAGTGGTTAAAACTTAATACCAACCTAGTCATTATGTGGACCCATAACCCCTCTTGGGGAGGACACTCTATCTCTTGAGTTGTGCAACATCATCTTGATTTATTGCTCTCTTATACAAGTGACTCATCCTTTTAGCCTACAAGCATCATATCTAGCATTGCGCTCTCTTTCATGGTGTGATATATTGTTTAAGGGTTTTCTGTCAAGTATCATGCTCTACTATTTTTGGGTGATTTCTCTCTAGAGGCACAATCATTGATTTCTTCTACTGCACGCTAATGCAGATTTATCTTTTTCCCTAGTGCTGATTTATCATCTCTTTGCTCAGATTTAGGGTTTGTTGGCTGGTTCCATTTGATAATTTCTCTCTTATAGATCTCAACATAAGGAATAGCCAGATGACACATGTTTGCTGCAAACAAACACAAGCCACATACCCCCAGATTAAGACTTCCTACCCCAACAGGATTCCATATCACACTTGCAATTAGTTGGCCTTTTTACTAAAACAAGTTGTATTTTGAGTCATTACCATGAATGTTGAGTTTCTTATTGATATATTGGTTGAGCTAAATGTATAGTCTAAGATAGTATATTTTTTAAGTAAAATACAACAACTAATAGTGCGTTGTATTAGAAGTTGCTGGAAGTTCATTAAACCAAATCTGTAAAGTACTTAAGTCAATTTTCATTATCAACATTGAATTGCCAAATCATGGTATAGATGTAATAGTTTTACATTTTTCAATACAAGAACAAAGGAGGTCGTGATCCAATGATTGTCTACTGCATCTAAGTTGTCCCCTCATCTCCCTTTCTTTTGCATGTCTAGCTTGAGCTACCATCCTTCCCTAGCCTTGGAGGAATTTTGTTGTTCTTTAATTGGCAAACACCCTCGAACTGTCTGTTTGTTTACACTCAAACCTGCACTGCTTCCTCAGTGACCGATGCAAATTGTAAACACTACACCCACTGTCACCTCAGCGTACACGCCTCTCACTTATGCTTGTTGAATGCCAATTCCAGGGGGGTATCCCTAACTGTACCTGCACTTGTTAGTTATTTCGCTTAATGAGAAAGAGCTGCAGGTAAGTAAAAATTATATCGAACTTAAAAAACTTGGAGGGAAGGATCAGAGAAGACCAGTGTCTTTCTAGGGCTGATGGGGTCGAACGTGCGCTAGAATGATCATCCAAAAGAGGGGTGGAGAATAGGGGCGAGGCTTCTGACATGGAAGAATCTCACGACCTAGCAGGGCATGGCTTCAAATGAGAGGGTTCTAATGGATGAAGACTTTATCTTGGTCATTACGAGGGAGCTAGGGGGCGGTGTAGCACAATGCAGGTCTTGAGGGGCTGAGGCAGCTCGTTAAAACCTGCAATAATTGATACAAATCAGTGATACAATCAACCAATCTGCCAATTAACCTAGCAATCTGCATGAGAAAGTAATCAAGCACATATTATCCAAGCATCTAAGCACACATGAGAACAAGAAAACAATGGTGAAGCAATAAAAAGGCTTTATTAACTGTCAATCTGGAGATACAATAAGTGGTCTCTAAAAAATCCAACCATTACAATGACTATTGCACCTTTCTTTATAGGCCATTTGAACTAGGTCAATGTGCATTAGGCGAGACTGCTTGCATATGCAGCCAAGAGAAAACAAATTGTTTAGTCATTGCATTCTGAAGATAACTGCCCTCACTGTTGCCCTGCTCCACTTACGTATGGATTTGAAGCTGAGGTTTTTAGCAGTGCACCCTCTTTATGTCGATTAATCTGATGCTTTGTATTAAAAATTTCAAACTGCTGTTTGCTTTTAACATAACCTGCCAGTAATATATTGAACTCTATTGACCAGGGCACACCCTATTCCCTCTGTTTGGACACTTTCTTTATAGGCCATTTGAACTAGGCCAATGTGCATTAGGCGAGACTGCTTGCATATGCAGCCAAGAGAAAACAAATTGTTTAGTCATTGCATTCTGAAGATAACTGCCCTCACTGTTGCCCTGCTCCACTTACGGATTTGAAGCTGAGGTTTTTAGCAGTGCACCCTCTTTATGTCGATTAATCTGATGCTTTGTATTCAAAATTTCAAACTGCTGTTTGCTTTTAACATAACCTGCCAGTAATATATTGAACTCTATTGACCAGGGCGCACCCTATTCCCTCTGTTTGGACACTTTCTGAGTATGCATGAGGCTGTTTGATAAATGGTAAATGATTTTTCTTTAACCATGCCTTTGCATGAATAACAACTTGAGACACTTTTAATACCCATCTGCTATCCTAACGGTAACACAGGAGTTTTCTTGGCTGCACCTCCTTTTTTATGATAAGTATAACTATTAAACGATGCATGTGTTTCCTTCCCACATGACTGCTGTTAGCCTTAGGTTTGCACAGGTCTAGACATAACTCCATTTACTAAACAATTAGCTGTACTAAGCATGACTTATCCTTTTGTGTAATAAAACTGTGAGTTTTAACATCAGTTTAAACAAATCAGCGCATGTCAAAATCATTAGTTTTACTGCTGTTAACAGCACACAAGCTCTGAGTGGATAAAGCACTCTTTGTAATTTGCAATGGCCATGAGAACTGGTGCGCCCATTCCTGAGCTGCCACTTGCCCAAAGCATTTGGAATATAAAAACTAAAACCTGAGATCTACATATGCATGTGCTGTTATGTAATTTCTTATGGGCATCATCTCTATAAGTGCCATGCTCGTGCTTTCTTCTAGTTCACCCTTCATCAACTGCCAGTTTGTACATATGAGTCTCATGCATGACTTTATGATCATAGATGTATGTTTATCCTCTTGTCCACGTGGTGTTTTAACTAGCCAATAAATTCGTGGGTCAAAAAATGGTGCTGCAGTCTACGTTTACTTAAAATACGTTCTGATCTGGGCGTCATCTCCCTTTTTACAATGAACTCTTGCTTTTTGCCGCTTTAGCAAGCCCTTAACTCATGCTTTCTGCTTCTTTTTAACACGCTCCTCCAGACAACTCAGCTCTCAACATGTCTTCACTTTTACCATCCACAATTGAATTAAAGGCCTCTGTGTATTTTGTAAGTATGTTCAGCAGTAAAGCTCCTTGACAGGCTTTGGAATCTATAGTCTCACCATAGGAAGAAAGTTCCTTCACCACATTAACCCTTTGGCTATTTATTCGGGTTTAAGTCTAGTAAGATTGCCCTGATATGCTGTACTAAAATCGGATTAAATTTCTTTGCTAACTGGGAAACACCGAATCGATCAGCTAAGCTATGGTACAACGGCTGACTGCAGAAAAAGTCTTCCTCATAAGCAAGTGCATCTAGGATGTGTTTGTTTGCAATAATATCCTCGTGTCTGTGATTAACAATCCCTATATAGCCAAGTCAAAGGGGAACAACATTTCTAAAAAAGAAGTTACGAGCATCAGTCCCCTGTCCATAATATCCAGCTTTGTCATTGCACTTATTGTTCAAGACCTATTAAGGTAGAGAAATAAGACAGTTTCGGTCAGCTCTCGATCACAAACGCTACTGTGAATAATTTCCTTCTATATTGTCCATTCCCTGGTATTTTTTGAATTTGAATTTTGTTGCTGTGGCTTGAATATATTGACTAAGCTTGTATCCATGAGAATGTATGGTGACGTGGAAATGCTTTCCTTGTCACTATCAACATTCAATTCGTAAATTATATTCAAATTATAATTGACTCTAGAAATATAGCCATAAAGTGAGTGCTTTCCATCATCCCACCTATGCTTGTAATATCGCTCTAAATGGCACCCAACTCTTTTAGCCAGCTTGTATGTATTGGGCATGAATCAGGTTGTCCATGGGCAATAGCCTTTTGTGAGATCGAGTAAAACCATCCATTCTTCCAATTGAACTCTTTCAATGCAGTTGGAAAATGAGCAACAGTTCGTGACTAAGCACAAAGCCTCTCTTCTAAACCTTGATCAAAAGCTACATTATTTTCAGCGGCAGCAGCTGATGCAAGCTCCTTTATCAAGCTGACGACCTCTCTGAATGCCATATTGTGTAAAGCTGGTCTTTCACTCATGAATTGTATGGGGTAAATCTGTGTGTTAACACTGTTACAGCTCAAACTAGCATGTGTGATTAAAGCCCAAAAGAACAATGCTAACCCAACTGCAACTTAAAGGTGTTACCCATTGTCACCTTAGTAACCACCTCTCTACACTTTAGGTTGCCTCTTCTCCAACTTAAGGGGGGCTTCCCTAGGATAGCCTTGCTAGGGTATGGCAGTGAAGGATCAAGGTAATGTGAAGAGTTAGCCTTAGCAAAATGTTAGGTCTTTTTTGTAGTATAGATAAGTAAAAGGGCTGATGGGAGGACCATGAAGACTTGTGCCAATTCCCAAGGCAAAGGAGTCAAAGGAGGCTAATCCAAGAAAGGGGCAAGTCCATGAAGGGTTAGGAAAATTAGCACTGCATGCACATGCCACAAATAAACCCTAACAAGCTGCAAAATAAATGTAAGAATTCACTAGGAGGACCCAAGAATGGGTGCCACATCAAAACAATGCTAACTAGGGTATGAGTTATGCAATGAAGTATTAGAAAGCAACACCTCTTAAACAATGACAGAAGCAATAGTAATGCATTCATGCATAAATCAACAAAGGGAAATTAGAGGAAACAATTCTCACATAAAACCCTTCGAATAGGACAAATTTTATTCTTCTTTGGCCCTAATTAACAAGTTCTAGGTTATTCTACAATCCATCGGCAACATTTAGAAATAGGAACAAGGATGCCACACTTTGGATGGAGAAAAAACCCTTACACTTCAAGCTGCACCATGAAAGATATGTCTATTAGGCTCCAAAAGCGAGAGCTCTCAAAATCCAACCATGAGAAAAGAAGGAGAGAACAAACCCTTATATAGCTTTAAGCTCCTCTTCCTTCTACAATAAAAGAATCATTAAACCCTAGATATAGCCTAGGATGGAGTAAACAAATAAAAATACCTCAACAAATGCTAACAAACTCCAACAACATCCATGAAATATGGTGGTGAAATATGGTGGTTAAAGCCACAAGTACAATATCCAAGAGAAGAAAGGCCTAAGAAGTGGGTGCATCCATCAAATGAGACTGAATAATTATTAATGACAAGTAGAAGTCAAACCTAGCCTCCAAAGGTAGCACTCCAAGAAAAAGGCCCCAAAAGGTGGACTGCTTCCTCAAATAAGGTGAACGCTCTCCATAAAAAGGCTCCAAAAGGCATGCACAGGCAAAATACAGTGCGGCTTTTTAAACGACAGTTCTAGAATTGCTAACTTCCTGAATATTTATCGGATTTTCTAGTATAACCACTTTTCAGAAATTAATGGCATATCTCATGTTCACCTAATGTGGAGAATGATCTTGAAGAATGTTGCAGATTTGAAAAGCCCCTAAGCCTTTGTAGCTTGAGAGGAGGAACGATGATGATGAGGGGTTGATTTTCAGCATTGATTGTGTATGCTAATCCTATCCAAGCTTGGATTGAGGAGTCTTGTGTTGATTCATGCCCTTCTTAGCATGAGGTTGGGGTCCTTGGCCATCTTTACAAGCACATTGCAGATTTCAAACCTCATCTCATAGAGATTGCATCTTTGATCCACATGATTCTTAATGTAACCTGGTTTTGGATGATGACTAAACACAAGGGAAGAAATCATGGCATTAATAAAATACTCAAGTGGTTGAATTAGGTATAGGATTTTACTTAGCATGTTCACTTTCACGTGCTAGTGTAGATAGGTAGGAGATGGAATAAGCTCTTGCATGAGCATAGAGTAGATGCCTATAAAAATAAAAATAAAAATTGTGTAAAAGAACTTGTTAGATCTGATGTGGTGTTTAGGGATGTTCAGGTTATCCATCCCACCACATGATTTTTGGTTTTAATGTTATTGCTAACATGTACATGCAAGAGATTTTGAGGTTCTCATGCACTCTCATTGAGTACATGTCCCCAAGTTTGAGCCAGATGTTATCCCATACATTGTATGAGGCACTGCACTTGTGATTTTTCATTGCAGGGTTTGATTGACTAGTTGATGCCGCTGATGGATGCCTTGGTTTCTTGATGCTAGAGTTAGATTTCTTCTTGTGATGATGCCCAAGTTGATTGCTTGGTGGATTTGAGATAGTAGCTGTGTGATGTGGCTTTTGCATGATGCCTTGATAATGTGCTCTCATATGGAAGATTATTGATTAGATTACATGATTTTGAGGCTCCCTAGTTAGAACATGATGGTGCATTTCACTATCATGTCACTTACTCATGACATGTTGACCATCTTTTCATAGAGCACACTAGCATCTTTGCTTTAATGTGGCATCTTAATGGAATGGACTATCTTTTCTCATGAAGCACTTGGTTTCTTTGCATGGCGTGATGGTATTTGGAGGGCTTCTATTGGAGGGCACTAGTTCATGTGGAGTGATTTACAATTGGAGGTGATTTATGGTTACTTTTCCTGGGAGCACTCTAACTCATATGACATGGTTTACAATTTTATTGTTGACTTTCCGTGGAACGCCTCCATTCTAGCACATGTATGATAATATAGCACACATTTCCTATGGAGCGCTCTAGCTTTTTGGGTGTGTTTCACACTTATGGATGGCTTTTGATTGGTTTCCCTTAGAGCAAACTTGCTCCTAAGCCTTTGGTTGACATTTTGACAAGGTTATCTATCACTTATTGTGGAACACTCCACTTGATTCTCCCATGACACATGTTTGGTGGCATATAGCACACAAATTATTGGAGCGCTCTTGGTTCTTAGCACATAAATGGCATCTTGACTCCACTAGGTATCATTATTGGTTGAACACTGTCCTTTTTTATCTCTCTTGGCACATATGGAGGTATGTTATTGGCTTGTAGAAGGGATAGTCCCCTTCTTCATGAAATGGTTAACTATCATGGACACCTTACTTTTGAGTTGGATGGTTCTATTATTGATGAGTGGTATCCTTAGTTCATGGATCTAGTCCTTGCACATAGATTGATGAGTTGGTTGATATGTGGACATCATTTAGTGGATGGCATTCATTACACATGTGTTGAGGTATTGACCCTTAATGAGTTCAAAAGGAGGCAACTTTCTTACATTCATTGCCATGCCACATTTGAGGAGAGCCCACTCCTTTGAAGTTGCTTACACACTTATTCATGTTGTATGGTTGGAGCATTCACTTCAAAAAGCCACGCATTTGGATTTGGAACATCTTTGACTCATTCCTATCCTATTATGATGGAACACTCCACTTGGAGGATGGCTTGCACAAATATTTATGCCCTTACGGCGGGATGTTTTGGTGGGAGAACCTTCACTTCACATCTTCCTATGCTTTGTGGAGGGACTGTTCACCTTTTGAAGCTTGTTCATGGAGGGCATTCACCTTGGAGTTGCCCCACTTGTCACTTCATGCCGTATTTTTTAGGTAGCATAGTACTTTTAAGAACCTATGGCACACTCTTTGATGGTTTGATGGAGGTCTTTTAGCAATTGAGAAGATCTAGGGCAGTCAATGTTTCAAACCCTAGATGGAGAGTCTTTGGAGGCTAGATAGTGGGGTTCTACTTGACATTTATCCCTCATTTGATGGAGGCACGCTACTCTCTCTTTATTGGAGGCTTGTACATGTGGCTTTGACCACTTTATTTTATGCATGTTGTTGGAGTACTTGGAACTTGGAGTATTTTGGTTTCTTTACTCCTCCCTAGGGTAGATCTAGGATGTTTATTAATATTTTATTATAGGAGGAAGATGAACTAAAACCTGTATAAGGGTTTGTTCTCTCCTTGATTTTTCATGGTTGGATTTAAGGAAAAATCCCATTGATCCTAATTGAATATATATTAGTTTCTTTGGATGGTGAATCAAAGCGTTCTCTTTTGAATGGTATTGTGTTTCTCATGTTTTGCTCATGAATGGAATCTTCAAATGACAATGCTTTTGGTTTAATGGAGTAAGTCTTTCTTCTTCTTCATTGTGGTGGTTGTTAGTTGGAAGTTTGAGGCTGTAGTATGTATCTCAAATATGGTGGTTGTCAGTTGTAGTTTGAGGGCATTCATCTTGGAGTTGCCCCACTTGGCATTTCATGCCATACTTTTGAGGTAGCTTACAACTTTGGAGGACTTATGGCACACTCTTTAATAGTTTCATGGAGGTTTTTACACCTCAGAGCTACGGCAACATTCCAACAGGGCCAAACCTAGAGCAAGGGGTCTAAAATTTCTTGTAAAAAGGCCAAAGTGGTTATTTTGTATGGATATATGGATTAGGGGTTGTTGTCCCCTTGGATTGGTCATGGCAAGCTCCCTTGGTTTCACTCTTAGAAGTACTTGGCTTTGTGGCACAGTTGACTGCCCCTTCGGTGTGTGGATGTCCCCACCATGCAGGGCTTTAACCCCATGGGTTGGTGTTCGGGGATTCTAGGGGTGACCCTATGGGACACATGACCACCTTAGTTTTTAGTATGCAAAGGTGATTGCATTTTGTAAAGGGTTGTTATCCCCTATCTAGCACACCTCCTTGACCCACTAGGACTTAATTTTAGCACTCAGAAACCCCTCCTCTAGTGTTTTTCCCTATGACGTCATCCTTCCACCATTGAGCCTACAAGCTTGGAAAGGGGGGCATTAAAGGACAAGCATTATTTTGGGGTTAGTTAGGGCATGACGTCCCCCTTAAGCTCACTACTTCATTAAGTGACACCTTATTTTAGTCTATTTTGCTATTTTATGTCTATTTAGGGCTTATTTTCCAACTTGTGGGGAATTTACCCTAAAAAATAGTATATTTTTAATTTAACTTTATTTTAGACTTGTAGGCTCAAAATTAAAAATGTAGAGGATGAAAAGTATAAA
Organism: Larix kaempferi; assembly: GCA_027924585.1. Lineage (NCBI taxonomy): Eukaryota > Viridiplantae > Streptophyta > Pinopsida > Pinales > Pinaceae > Larix > Larix kaempferi. The sequence goes on along the minus strand of BSBM01000592.1, from coordinate 1,479,934 downwards.
TTGACATCCTCACATCATTGTAAAATCATAAGAGAAGGGTTCAAATATGGTTTTTACTCTCTTTCTCCTACTCTATGAGTCATTAATGTGATGTGCACTTCTCTTGGGATGAACTCTTCGACTTGAAGTTGGATGAATGATGTTTAAGGGCGCTTCTTTTACACATGCAAATGGTTGATGCTAGACTAGTTGGAAGAAATCATGCACAATTGTGAGCTAAGGTCTCTTTCCTTGCTCATTCTTGTTAAATGTTGGTAAATTATGCTCCTAGCTTAGTTGAATGGTGCATTTTGTTGTTTTGTTAGGTCTTTTTGTCAACATTTTGTCAACTTTTGTATGAAGGGGAACGTCCTCCATAGGAATTCTCTATTGCTATTTGGGGCCTTGGACTTCTTCATCTGCCCTAGTTAGGTTCTCCTACCGAACTGTAGAGGTTGCTAGGTGATGCCCTAGCTCGCAAGTGTTAAAGGACATTTCAAGAGAAGGACGTTGATCATTGATCTCTCAATGCCCTAGGGATTGAGACAAGAATCATATCCCCTTGCTTGTCATTTGATTACCGTTTTTATCAATTTACTTGTACTTTATTTTGCTGCAATTTTATGCATAAAACCCTAAAAATCTAAAAATTCCTAAAAACTGAAAAATTCCTAAAAATACAAAAATACTTGGAAGTTGGAAATTCTAGTCCACCCTACAAATTCGCCCTAGTGGATTTATCCACAAATCTCTGAGAGCGTCCTCTTTACCTTGGTAAAAATCCCTAAAAATCATATACTGTCAAAAAAGCCCTAAAAATTCAAATAAATTCAAAAACCAAAAAATATTTGCAACCTGGAAATTCTGGTCCACCCATCAAGTCCACCCTAGTGGATTTATCCACAGATCTTGAAGGGCGTCCCATTTTTCCCTAGTGCATTGGGAAGCATGAATTTGTTGAATTAGGGTTTCTGCTGGGTATTTTGCAGCTCTGGTTGGGCCAAAAGGTGCGCCCTATGCCACTTATCCCTCTCCCCTTCAAAACATCCTTTATGAGGTATTTCCTTGGGAGGTGTGAATCCCTTGCACGGGGATTCGTGGAGTATATTGGAAGTTGTGACATTGATTGATAAACTGAATTAACACCTTTATTTTGATTTATGTGCATATTATTCATTGTTGACTCCATATAAGGCACTGATCTAGTTGCAAGGTTGTAGAAAGGTATTTGCATGTATCTTTTTGTTTGCAGGTATCTTTAAGGGCTCTCCCCTGGGTTTAGGAGTTACCAAGAGAAGTTGAGAGGCTAGGCTTTGGTGACATTTGGGCCTACACTTCTCCCATATGCTTACTATCACTAGCATCAAGGTTACATTGCGTTGCTTATTCAAGAGTCAAGACTGCTAGTTTGAAGGGTAGCAGAGGTCATTTAGCATTTGAGGAGATCTTGAACAATCAAACCCTAGATATAGGGAACCTAGGGTTTGTCCACCATTTTGCATGCTTATTGGACCTTTTCCCTTGGAGTGCTACCTCTAGAGAGCCTTTGGAGGTAGATAGTGGGGTTCTAATTGACATTTATCCCTCATTTGATGGAGGCACACTACTCTCGCTTGATTGGAGGCTTGTACATGTGGCTTTAACCACTTTATTTTATGCATGTTGTTGGAGTAGTTGGAGTATTTTGGTTTCTTTACTCCTCCCCTGGGGTAGATCTAGGATGTTTATTGATATTTTAATGTAGGAGAAAGATGAACTAAAACCTATATAAGGGTTTGCTCTCTCCCTCATTTCTCATGGTTGGATTTGGGGAGAAATCCCATTGAGCCTAATTGAATATCTATTGGTTTCTTTGGATGGTGAATCAAAGCGATCTCTTTTGAATTGTATTGTGTTTCTCATGTTTCGCTCAAGAATGGAATCTTCAAATGACAATGGTTTTGGTTTAATGGAGTAGGTCTTTCTTCTTCTTCATTGTGGTGGTTGTCAAATGGAAGTTTGAGGTTGCAATATGTACCTCAAATATGGGTTGTATGCTCTCTTATGCCTTCCATGGCAATTATCCTCCCAAAACTATTTGAAAACATCTAATCTAGGGTTTTCCTTCTGTTAGATTTCTTAAATTGATGAAGCAATTAGAAGAGGCTAGTGTCTATAGTCTCGCTGCCCTAATCCTTCTAATATTTCCTTTAAATCCTACATATTGACCTTGGTTAACCCCATTTGCCTAATGGATAAGACACTAATCTCCAATCCATTCGTCCTTATTTATCATTTACTATCATAAATTCTTTTGCTAAAGCTATCTCTCCATTTCACCTTGAACCTCATTGCAAGCTTTAGTAATCCTATCTTATGGAAGCCTCCCTTGAGATGGAGAAGAGCCAACCTAAAGAGCAAAAGAGGGTTTGGTGTGGTGACATTGGCCTCCTTCTCAGTTACACCAAGACAAACTTGGAGTTTTAGGACTTTATCTTGAAGGGTGTGAGTTTGGGTGATAACAAATCCAAAATTGATCACTAAGATTACTTCCTTTCATCATACATCTGGCCATTTCCATTATTGGGTGATTCTTTTTTCTGCTACAACATTTTGTTGCGATGTCTTTGCAACTAAGTTACCGGAAACGGCCATACAGCCTTCCCGAAATGTCGTTCGCGGCTTCCAATACGGATTCGGATGGGATACGGCGTGGATACAGATCCGTAAATACCAGAAATGGATCGGACAAAAGGGATACAGATCAGGGGTTTTTTGAAACGGGTCGTTGTCGTGGTCGTGGTCGTGAGCAGACTCTAGAGTCGTCGCGGTCATGACCGTGGTCATGAGTAGAAGTTAGAACAGCTCGGCGCTACGCTAAAATTGTACGGCAAGACATACATAAAATACAGGCGAGCTTCAACCTCAAGTCCCAAGTTCAGGGCATATTCCAGAACCGTCATGGTCGTGAGCAGAAGTTAGAACAGTCCTGAGTTCGGCGTCCGCAGTCCAGCGTCCGCTATATTGTGTAACTGTGCAAGGGTCGAGCTATACACGTGTTAATCAATAAGTTAACAATATTAAGTCCTATACTATATATAAGTTAATAACTTAAGTCCTATACTATATATAAGTTAATAACTTAAGTCCTATACTATATGTAAGTTAAAAATTCATAATTTATATATTATTAACTTAACTTAACTTATAAATTTATTAACTTAACTTCTTCTTTTTTTTATTGTTACAAGTGTATACTATATAGTGTGTGTCGTATATTGCATTATAAATATTATATATATATATATATATATATATATATTATAAATTTGAGTTGCGAAGGTCGGGTTTTAATTTTCCGGTTCATAGCTCAGGATGGCGCATAGGAGCATGATCGTCGCGGAGCAGCAGCTGGAGGATAGTACATGCGAAGATCGGCTATCACGTGCGAAGGTCTGAATCATCGAAGGATCAACGTACCCTCAGTCACCCACTTGGCACGCTGCTGATTTTGGCTTTAACAGTTTTAACTGTTGATAAGGCCACCCACACATTCGCAGAGCCATCACAATGGTTATAGATGAGGTGGATTATGAACCGAACAGCTCGAACGAATCCATATTCTGCATGGAAGAAGAGGTACACTACACTATGGATTATCGGGATAACCAGGTTTCAACGACGCATCACGTAGACGACGTTTCTCCCTGCATCAGCATGGGCGATCATAATGAAACATTTAAGGAAGAAGTCTGCACCCCGAACAAACCTTCCATCATAGTTAAACCAGGCAAATCCAAGGGAATTCAGTCGAAGAAATCCGCTGTTGAGCTCATAGTTGGGAAAGATATTCTCATAGAATAGATCCCCGATTATCTGAGTTTAGCTCTGATCGGGAGGTTTTGTAGTAAAACTCCAGGCAAAGTTTCGCTTATGCGTTGGATGGAGTCCAATTGGGCAGAAAGTCTAGGTTACACCCCTTAGTTCTACGTTCTCCCGCGAGGTTGGTTCCTTACTAAATTACGGGAGAAGGAGGATGGTCCAAAGCTCCTCAGCAGACAATGGCAATGGGGTCCATCTAGAATAATACTCAGAAATTGGAGGGTGGACTTTAACCCCAATAAGGAACCACACAATCTCCAGCAAGTCTGGGTTATTCTACCCAGTATACCTCAGGTCTTTTGGCAGGAGCAAATTTTGGAAGCTATTGGCAATAAGATTGGTAAGTTCATAGCTTTGGAAAAGGATTGGGAAGTCAAAATTGATCGTCGATGCGCAAGAATCTTAGTGGAGCTAGATACCAAAGATGGACTCTACGAAGAATTAGTAATTGAAATGCATGGTTGTAAGTGGACACAGCGTCTAGATTATTGGAAACTACCTTTTCGATGCTTCGCATGTCGTAAGGTAGGCCACTTGCAAAAGAACTGTCCTGTTCGCAAAGTACCCCTCATGACTAAAAAAGTTTGGGTTAAAAATTCCTCCTCTCCAATTACGAGGATCAAGCACAGGACGTTGTCAGATGAAGGATTGCAGGTCGCAGTTGTTAGCTCAGTCACGCCTAAAGCTAAAGGTTTTGAATCAAGCGGCTCAGTTGAGAAGCTGATACAAAAGGAGGTTGACAGAGACAAACCTATAGGAAGGACTCAGCCCAGTAGTACTTCACTGTCTCCAGAGAAGGAATTCGATGTTGGACTGTCAAACGGTCCCCAGCAGAATCATCCAACTTATTCGAACACAAGAGGTACTAATACTGTTATATCTTTAAATAAGCCTCTTTGTTTATTTAATCCGGAAGATAACTCCCACTCACCGGGTAAAACATTAAAGTCACCTCCAAGTACTCCTAAGCCTCAAATTTCCAAACCTCCAACTTTTTTATCTGAGTTGGATCAAAAAAGAGATTATAATTTAAGATCCAAATAATCACTTCCGCTAGAAGGTGAGGAGTGGCTACATGTATTTCAACTAGAGGACTAGCCCTAAACTCCCTTCAAAAAACAAGGGCTGGTAGAAAAACTCTATTATCGAAGGCCCAAAAACATGTGGTTTTGGATGTGAAACAGGGACGACAAGCACTTCTAACTCAGGCTCTTAGAGTGGAAACAACCCCAATTAGGGGTCCCTAATGCTACTTCTCTCCTTCAAAATAAGGGGGATTGGGGCGGCCTCCAAAAAATCGCTCTAAAAAGGCTGATAGCCATCCAGAAACCTATAGTATTGATGCTCCAAGAAACAATGACGGAAGGGAAGAAAGCAGAGGAGGTGGTCAATGAATGTGTCAAGGATTGGAATTCGGCAAGCATTGACGTGGACAGGCACTCAGGTGGTGTCGTCACGGCTTGGAGCCTAGAACTAAAGTTGATTTCAATAACCCGCTATGGCTTTGTCCTCGGTACCCTTGTGGAAGATAGGGAGACACGTTTAAGCTTCATAGTTTTAAACGTTTACAGTCCTTTCTACAATAGAAAAGCCTTTTGGGAAACCCTGGACATCTCAGGTGCACTGAACCAATCAAACTTAATCATTGGAGGAGATCTTAATCTAACCCTCTCCTTAAGGGAGATTTGGGGCAAGAATGCGAGAGGTGATGCATTGAGCTCTTTCTTTGGATATCTCTTCGAACAAAAAGGTCTGGGGACATTACTCCATTAAAGATAGAGCCTACTTGGAGAAACAAACGGGGAGGAGACCAGGCAATCTCCAAGAGATTGGACCGTTTCATGCTCTCCGAAAATCTTCTCAATGACCATTTGATGGTGCAATCATCGATTGAGACAGGAGGAAACTCAGATCATAGGCCAATTTGCTTAAAAATAAAGATCCCTGAGAAAAAGCCTCCTCCCCCTTTTAAATTCAATCCACTACGGATGTCTGAGGATTATAAAACCATAATTCTAGAAGCATGGAAGCCTTTGACGGAAGCTTTGAATTACTCGTTTATGCAACAATTTCATGACAATATGGCATTGATGAAAAAAAATTCCAAAGATTGGGACAAAAACACAAATTTCGCGATCAAGAGGAGCTTCTGAGGGTAGAAGAAAAACTTGAGGAACTATTTGGTAGAAACTCAGAAGGTGTTTTCACATTAGAGGAAATCGAAAACTTAAAGCAGCTGGAAAAGGAAAAAGATTCACTGCTAATCAAAGAGGAGCAATTGTGGAGACTTAAGAGCAGGGCTCTTTGGCTAAAAGAAGGCGACCAAAATACTAAATTCTTTCATAGACATAAGCCCATCGAAGGAACCTTAACACAATACATGAAATCAGAACAAGGCAAGGCAACTTGGTTAGGACCTTCACAGAAAAGGCAACAGCTGCAGTGGAACACTTTCACAAAATTTTTAATGAATATGAAGGCTGCCCAATTTCGGAAATTTTGGAGGTAATCAGTCTATTCCCCAGACTGATAACCAACGAAATGAATGAAGAACTCACCAAAGATGTCACGAAAGCGGAAATCCAGTCAGTCTTGCTTTCCTTTCAAAAAGGAAAAAGTCCCAATCCAAATGGCTTCACACTAGAATTCTTCCTAGGATTCTATGAAAAAATAAAAGAAGACCTCTTGGCAGTGGTGAAGGAATCTCAGCGTGCTGGGAAAGTTCTGGAGAGTTTCAACTCAACATTCATAACTTTGATACCCAAAACTCAAAAACCAGAAACATTCGACGACTTCAGACCATTTCTTGTTGTAATATGATTTATAAAATCATAGCGAAAGTTATAGAAATAAGACTCAAACCCATCTTGAGTGAAATCGTAACAGAAGAGCAATTTGGTTTCCTCCACAACAGACAAATACATGATGTTGTCTCTCTAACGCAAGAAGCCATTCATAGCATTAAGAAAGATAAATAGACTGCTTTTGCATTGAAACTAGATCTCTCTAAAGCATACGATTAAGTCAATTGGACTTTTGTCAAAGTGCTTTTGATTCAAATTGGATTGGATGTAGATATGGTCGACTGGATTATGGGGTGTATTCAATCCACCTCATTCACAGTCTTAATCAATGGTGCACCCTCTAGCTTTTTTCGTCCCACTAGAGGGCTTAGGCAAGGTTGCCCCCTATCACTTTTCATTTTCCTTCTTATCGTTGATGCTCTTAGTCGTCTCATACACAATGCTAGAAGAGAAGGTGGGATAGAAGGGGCAAAAGTATCCAGTTCTGAAGCCATCACCCATACCCTGTTTGTAGATGACGTTCTTCTGTTCGATGCGGGCTCTGAACAAAACCTCAGAGCATATGCCTCCCTTCTTGACAAATACAAGCAGGCAACTAGGATGATGATAAACATCAGGAAATCCAACCTAAACTACAATGAGTTCTCCACAGATCTGATCCAGAAGGCAAAAGAGATCCTACCATTTCCATCTAATCATCTTTCTAATGGCTTCAAGTATCTTGGCTTCCTCCTTAAACCCAACAACTATGGTTTTCAAGATTGGGTTTGGTTGTATAAGAAAGTTGAAGCTAGAATTTCAATTTGGTCTAATCGCTTCTTATCTAGGGGAGGGAGACTAGTTCTCCTAAAGGCAATTTTGCAAAGTATCCCAATCTATTGGGCGTCCATTGCTTACATACCAAAAGGAATTCTCACCAAGTTAAGAAAGAAGTGCTTCTCATTTTTATGGACAGCCAGCAAACAGTCTGATGGGATTCCCCTAGCCAAATGGACTAACATCTCGCTTCCAAAAGAGATGGGAGGATGGGGAATCAAAAATTTACCCCTTTTCTGCAAAGCCCTGGCAGCAAAGACCTTATGGAGACTAGCTCAAAACCCTGACTCTCTTTGGGGAAGGGTTCTAAGCTCTAAATATTGTCCCAATTCCTCTATAACCGAATGGTTTAGAACCCCAAACAAAACCCATAAAAATGGTTCGACAGGCTAGAAAGCACTGGTTTTGGCTTTCCCCCTAGTAGGCAATTGGACTGCATGGAGAGCAGGGAATGGTAAAAGTATTAGACTAGGGGAAGATCCGTGGGTCGGAGCAAGAGAAAATTATATGCTCTCAAGGCCGTTGCTGTCAAAATTAAAATCTCAAAGAATTTACAAACTAGCTGATGCGCAATCCCAGCATCCCCAACCGAGAGGAAGTGAAGGATGGAAGAATGCACAGACCTTAAGATTGAGTGGAAATGAGGCAAAAGAATGGGGCAACTATGTGAACATGCTGGTATTAAGTTTCGTCCATTTAGACGAGGATGAACAAGACAAACTGGTATGGACCAAAAACGCAGTCAATGGTGACTACTCAGCCAAGAAAGGCTACGAGACAGTCATACAGGATCAGTTCAACAGAGAAAAATGTTGGTGGTGGAGCAAGTTGTGGAAAACTAACAGCCCCTTAAAAACCATTTTAACCTTCTGGCTAGCATTGAACAACAAACTCTTAACTTGGGAAAATTTGAAGAAACGAGGATTTCAAGGTCCTAGTTTCTTTGTTTTGTGCAAGTCAAGCGAGGAACACTCTGCTCATCTTTTTTATGCTTGTCCATATGCAGGAACCGTTTGGACCAACGCAGCTAAAACCTTCTCCCAAGATAGTCAGATCACAAATTTCGATATCTCCCTAGAGCAGCAAGCACAGAACTGGTGGGGACATACAGGGGTATGTTGCTTTGATGCTTTCCCTGCACTCTTTGTATTAAGCATTTGGGAAGCCCGCAACAGAGCTATTTTTAAAAATCAATGGACGCTAGCTGACATCACTTCCATATTGTTGATACAGAAAACGCAGGAATTAAAATCGGTTCCCAAACAAATCAAAGGACGAGTTATATTTGATTTAGAGATAGATAAGAGCCATCCATGGGCGTTCTTTGATGGCGCAAGCCAAGGGGATCCGTAGATAGGAGGAGCAGGCAACATCATCCACCTTTCCGAGACTAGGAAAATCTCGATAAAACTTGCTTTGGGACAAGCTACCAATACCAAATCTGAGCTCTCTGCATTGTGGACAATTCTAAAAATTGCAAGGGATAGACATATCCCAAAACTACACATTTTTGGCGATTCAAAAACAGTGATTGATTAGGTTAACGAGGTATGCAATATCAGAGCGCCACATCTTCTCAATTTGATAAGAGAAATTCAAGCCATGAAGCCCGTGTTCGAATCAATCTCCTTCTCTCACGTATACAGGGAGCCAAATTCCGAAGTTGATACCCTTTCAAAGCAGGCTCTAGCAATCCAACCTGGAATTATAGAAGGAGAGGAGATTTCCAACGGTCATGTGGTCAACTTCGCCATTCCATTATAGATAGCCCGTCTCCCAGGATTTTCAAACATTTTTTGCAGTTTTCAGGCTTATAAAGAAGTCTAGAGATGGGTACAGGAAATTAGAATAACATTAAGGAGCGTGGGAGGCAAAAGATGTCCACAATTTGCTGAACATTACTGTTAAAAGGCACTAAAAGTATGGGATACAGGACAATGTATAGAGCTTTCAATAGACTTTGAAATGCACATAATTGGATATATGCTAGCTGAAATAGCTATGAATGTAATTTTGGAAAAATACTGTTTAATGTAGGTCCTTAAAGGACAGTTGACGATCACTCTTTATTTAGGGTGATAGATATTTTCCATTTGGAAGATATATATTATAAATTTATTACATTAAAAATACTTTAAAATTTATATATTAAGTCAAATTTTATATATATATATACGTCATTAACCTGTCGTATCGTATCCATATTTTTTGAAAAATTGTTGTATCCGTGTCCCCCCCGCCCCCATTTGCGTATTCGTTTCAGTGCAACTTAGCTTTGCAACCGAAGTCTACCACTGAATACCATGTTGATCGCAAAAATCGCGAAATGCCTTGGATTCATATTCTCCCCCTTTATCACTCCTTCACATCTTGATAATTTGACCACTTTCATTCTCTACCATTGCTTTGAATTTCTTCAAGATTCCCAACATATCTGATTTATACTTCAAAAGATAGAACCAATTTTTTTCTTGAAAAAACATCAACAAACATAACAAAGTACTTAGCTCCTCCTTGTTCACATGGGTCCTCAAACATCACTATGAATGAGGTCAAGCACCTAAGACGCCCTTGTTTTGTTGTCATCAAATTTGAGATGATCTTGTTGTCTTGCCAAACATGCCTTATGAACTCCTTTCTCCTCTTCAACTTGAGGCAAGGCATTCACCAAATCATTTTGATGAAGCAGTCCCAAATAAAATAATTGAAGTGAACATATCATTCATGCCAAAGCTGTTTTTCTGAAGTCGAACAAGTCAAAAAAGCTTACTGTTTGTATGGAAAATCTTCAAACCTATACATATTCATTACTCGACACTCCTATAGCCATGATTTTATCATTTTGATATTTAAACAAACATTGTTTCTTGTCAAAAATAACAACAAAATTCTCATCTGCAATTTTTCTAATAGATAGTAGGTTTTCCTTTAAGCCAAGAACGTAAAGGACATTTTGCATGTTTTTAATAGTATCTCCTAAAACACACATAAGTATTTCTCCTCTACCTTGCACTTCATGTAAAATATATTATCACCCAAAACAATGGCTTCATTTTCACGTTTATCGAGCTTTAAAAAAGCCTCTCTCTTACAATTCATGTGTTTAGTAGCCCCTAAATCAATGTACCAAACACATTGTGATACAACAACTTCTTTGTGTGTGGCCATAAAAAGATAATCAATTTCAGGTTCAATTTGTCGAACAATTGTACAACTTTATGCAAAATTGCTTGCATGCCTTCCTCCTCTATGTTTGCCTCTACTTCGACCTCTACCTCTATAGTTCTTTAAACTTCATGTCTTTTCTTAAGAAAAGAAACTTCTTTATTAGGATTATTTTGGCCATAATAACTGCAAAACTGGATCTAGTATTTTGAGAATTACCTTTGAAATTCTGTGAATTATTTGTCCAACTTTGTTGCCAATTATCCTTGCCTCTCCCACAACCTCTATCTCGACCTCTTCCTCTATGCCTTCCTCTGAAGGCTCGATCTACTAGAGTTTCCCTCTCGTTCTTCTTTAACCTATGTGCTCCCCTAGATAAACAATCTGAATGTGGGGACTTTAAGACAAGAATATATGTAAAATGATGTTCCAAATTTTGATACAATCATACAAGCTATTGAACAAAATGGTAATAAATTCTTTGTCCTTAAATTCAGTATCAATTGTTAATGGCCCATTCTTCAAGTCCTGCGATTTCTGGACATGTTCTGTTACAAAATCTGACCCATCTTCAAATTTGCTAATTTGTTTCATAGAGGCTTCTAACAATCCTTCTAACTTCTACCATACTTCAATAGCATTTATAAAACCTCAAATATAAGGAAGAGTGTCATCATCATGAACAAAAGTTAGAAGAATCAATGCATTTGTATTTTCTTCTTGTATTCATTAGGCATTGAAAATTTGAAACTGGTTTTGGAGTTGCCCTAATGACTATTTCCCAAAGATTCTGATAAGAGAGAATCTACTTCATGCTTTTCTTCCATGACAAGTAATTCTTCCTATTAGGCATGTGGGCCATGTTTACTACTTAATTTCATTCATGTTATTATTTTTGTTACTACTTTTAATTTAGATTTAGATTTAGACTAGGTCAAAAATGACTTTAAGCACCCCCTTGCTTTATCTGACTTGTTGTAGCTTCCAGACCTATTTATAACTTTAGATTGCTTGAGACATCAGCATTTTCAAAAAGCACTCAACTAGGACCATTAATTTTAGGATTTAAAACAGAGCTTTTAAAGACAATGAAGTAATATTCTTCAAAAAAGGAATTGCAAATGTTGCACAAGGAGATGATGATAGGGTTTAAGGAGGATCGCAAAACTTATTTTCTAGATGAGATTCAATTCTTGACTTGCTTCTTTGAACCAAGGATTTTAGGGATTAACTTCCCTGTGAAAAAATTTCTATAATGTCATCTTCTTCACAAATAAGGCTGCAAATTTTGCACAAGGTGATGAAAGCAACAACTTTTGAGGATCATAAAGCATATCATCTACTCAAGTTTTACTTTCTCGACTTTCACTCTAAAGATCTAGTACGAACAGGGATTCCTAGATCAACTACTCCAAAATAAACGTTATTGTCGTTGGATCCTCTACAAATAATGAAACACAAGTTAAGGTTCAAAACACTAATGTAGGGCAATTAGGCCAAAGAATAAACTTGGAGTATCTTGGGGATGCTAAGCTTACCCAACAATAATGGGATTCCTTACCTTCCTATTTTTCTAAACCAATTTCTTTATTGTTTGCATTTTTTTAGTTTTGTTGGAGATGATTCCCAAAACAAGTGTTTGATGGAGATACAAAGTGCTTGAATCTATGCCACGTTGTATACTCTTCTTTATAGTGAAAACAAACAAAGTATAGGCAAACATTTATGCTCCTAGCAAATTAAGTGAATTTGGTGGTCTAAATGGCGAAAACAATTGCTTGCACTCTTAAAGATGGCAAAACCAATTCTTGGGGCATCATCATTGACAACGCCCATACCAAGAAGACGTTAACACTTGAGCAAAACGAACCTTTACCACTATTAACCCTCTTGCGATCTAGGCTTTATTGCTGCTTCCACATAGCAAGGAAAAAGCATAGAGTCCAATCCATGTCTCCTTTTATCCCTATCCAATACAAAAAAGACCAGAAGTATAAATCTCCTTATATGTAAAACGCCTAGAGATTAATTCAAAAAACTCTCACAAACCAGTGGGCAAGCTTGGATACAATAACTACATGAATTTAACTAATATACGATTGTTAAAGGGGAGAGTATAGCAACAACAAAATGAATTTAATTGATATATGATTATCAAGTGGAGAGCATAGCAACATCAAAATATCCAATAATGGGTAAGATTAATGCAAGAAATCTCAAATTTTTATCATGATCACAACAAGGCAAACAAGGGTGAGTATTGTAGATTTAGCCAAATGCTAGTTATAGTAGATAGCAATGCTAGAATAAAGAAATATCTAAGCAAAACAATGCTTCAAAGAGAGCTTGTTATGAGTCGCATCAAGCATTGATGGTATAAGATAAGATAAGATAGTCAATTGGGTCTAGCTTGGGTGGTTGTCGGATGGGCAGTTATCCTCCCCACCCAAATTCCATTCCCATAAGTGACATGTTGAGCTCATAATGAGTATATTGTTCTAGCGACTCCATGCCCCATCGTTGACTTGGCCTTGTGCCCTGAAGAATCTAGGGTTTACCTTAAGTACTATTATGCCACATACTGTATTGGCATACTACTACTTATTTTTGCTTCATTTCTGATGACATATCCCATATTCTTATGCTCTCCTTTTACTAATGTTGGGACCTTCTTATGATATGAGTGATGAGATGACGTTATTACAATGACATGCTTACTGCTATGCCATGTTTTATCGATGATGATATACTCATGGATGTTGTACTTCACTACCATTGTATGATGTGTTTGATTGTTTTAATGACTATAGCTAGTAGTACCCATCATAGGTTGACGAAGGTGAAGGAATTTTGATTTACTTACATAGCATGAACCAAGTTGACCCTTGGCTTTACAAAAATTATTCTCCCTTCTTCGGTTTCATTTCTGACCTTCTCCATATCATCCATATTACTCCACTTTGTGTCTCCATCCCAATGGTTTAGAGTTGACATGATTGACTTTTGCTTTCCCCCTTTGTGGATATGTCACCTTCTATGCTTCTTGTTGTCTCTCCTATCTATCTTGGGTTATTGTGTTGTAGTGAATCCTTAGTACAGGACACTTTTAGGTAGATCCCCGTGGTCGGCTGTCAATAGTCATGAAGAACTATAATTGAGCAATGCCTTTTCCCCTGAGATCCAAAAATTCCCAATGCTATCAAAAATAAAATGGTTAACGGTTGGAGGAATAGGTAATCCCTATCGGGACTATGGACGCTTGACTGACAACAGAGCAAGGCCTATCTGCATCAAAATGCTTTACTGTGGCAACTCTATTGGGGCTATGGACACTCACCAGCAATGGAGCTAAGGTCATGTCATCACAGGTATCCAAATGGTATAAAACCAAGGTCGATATCCTTCAAACCATTAATCATGTGCAAAAAGAAAAAGAAAGAAAGGGAAATGTTATTGTTGGGATCAAAGGGAAAGGTATCTCACAACACACTCCCTCTGATAAGACACGTCTTGCTCTCTATTATTTGCATGATTGGTTAAACTACAAAGGATCCCTTACACCCTTATCATGAGTCATTCAGTCAACATAAGCCAATTCATGTTCTAACCTGATGTGTCATCTGCATCCACCCCGAAGGACTAGTCCTTGTAAATGCTTTGATGTTAACATGGTAATTATATGTTCCTAAATCATTAATCTAAAGAACTCATTGAAAATATTTATAGGGTATATTATCATGTTTCTCATGACTATGATATATGATGACTCATAATAAACAATTAAATGCATTATGATTACTATGTACATTGATTCTCCATATGTACATCATTATTGTTGGTCCATCTAGGACACTCACTACTGCTAGTCAATCTAGGACATCTTCTGACTACAGTACAACATCATCACACTGCTGCAGATATATCATCATGCCTTCTTCACATCTATTGAATCCAGTGCTTGTTGGTCAGTTTTATATGGTGGCTAGTCCCATTCACTAAGGGACTATTACGATATTTTTTGTTGTACATAGGATCCGTGCATTCTGAACACATATTTGGATATCCATTTGGCCACTTATTGGTATATGCCATCAAATTAATCACTACTGCCATAGATCAATCACTTCTATAGGGTGGTGGCTACATTGCACAATGTTCTACAATCTCAATTTTCATGATCGTGCAAGGATTTGATGCAGTCGGTATTTTCCAAATCTACTGATGGATTTGGATAGCCATTTGGCCCTACTATCATCCTACAAGGTTGCATAGCAGAACGCTCCTCCAGTTTGGTCAGGTCTATAGGGGTCACTCATATAGTATCAGTGAGCAACCTACCTGATTTCATGATCGTGCGTGGATTTGATCTAACCATCAGATGCACAACAACTTGGCATTTTTGGGCACCCATTTGGATTCTATCCAACCACACCTTCATATTGCCCAACGACTTGCTATTTCAATGATTTTCATCCATCAAGGGGTTTTACATGCACATTTCAGCAAGTTGATAGATTATTACAAGTTACTACTATGGTTTTTCAATTTATTTTCCTAAGTTGAGGAAAATATTATTACTAGAGACTATCTAAGTGCACTTTATGTTATATTTTGACGTTGAGATGCACTTTATGTTATATTTTGACGTTGAGATGCACTTTATGTTATACTATTATTGGCATGGTTTAGAGAGATTCCCCCTTCCATAGGCAACGACTTGGCATCTTCTTCATTGTTTTGGTTGGATCTTGCACATGGATCAAGGATCCTAGCCATTGATTTGTATTAGCTCATCTCTTGAGATCTGCATTCATCATTGTTCTCATGGGCATGGTCCAAAACCCTATCCGCCCTCCTTACCCTATAGAAAGAGAGGTCGATTTCATTGTAACTCATTGGTTTGGAGACATTATACTGAAATAACACTGAGGATTGGGATTACTACTGTGAAATTTAGTGTTCTTATGCATAACCGTAATAGTATCTTTTGAATTTCCATAGTTTCCAAGTTTTTCTTCAACAAAGCTGAGGTAACATTAGTTTATTTTGTTTTGTTAAAGTAAACAAGTAGTAGGGATTGCTAAGAAGCCTCCTTACTTGGTTGGTTAGCATTTTAGGTAAGTATTGGATTGCCAAGAAGCCTCCTTTGTTTATTTATGTATTAATCTTGCTTTAATGAATTATCTAACCCTCTTGTATGCCTTGTTCTAGAATTGGATTGCCAGGAAGCCTCCTTTTCAATAGGTTTACAAGAGGAAGTGGAACAAATAGGTTGGTTTAGCCTCAAGTGGGTCAAAGATTGGATTGTCAAGAAGCCTCCTTTCTTTTGAAGATTCACAAGGTTTCTACAGTGAAAGGTGATATAGACTCCATTTGCCCTGTTAATCTTTTAAGGCATTGGTTTCTCCCCTCTTCTTATGTTATCATCTCCATTCCTTTCATCTCACCAACTGCTATTTTCTAAAAACCTTTACTTCACCATTGTAACTAGCCTTGAGAGCTAGATCCACCTTCTTAGGAAAGTGCTACACATGCCTTTCCCCATTGTACTTAAACATAAGATCTAAAAGAGCAAGAAAACTAAACACAAAAACACCTAAGAAGATAATAACTAAAACTAAACCAAATGGATTTGTATCTTGTGTTGGTTATCATGGTGAATGTCTTTTACTTTGTTGTTAATTTTATCTCTGCATACTGTATTTTACAGCAAACTATTTCATGTGTTGGATGCCTTTAAATTGTTCTAGCATTGTGTAATGTAAGTCTTGATAACTTGTTACTTCATTTCAGCTCTATATCAAGTTATTTTACTCATATTGCATGCTTACTACTGCTGGAAAATACACTCATAAGTTCAACACTAATCATCACAAATAAAAGGGTTTCTCAAGTCTTAACCTTTAGCGAAGCTCTCTTTGCTCAAGGCCAACACTTACCTTTTTGAAAGGCTAAGACAACTCTCTTCAAGTGAAATTGTTGTAACACAAGTTAATACTTTGTCATTTCACTTTCAGCTATCAACACTTGCTCTAGTTTCATAATTGAACAATATCTTTGTGAGTGCATGCTTTAAGTCTTCTATTTCATATGCTATGACTTGTTTCAGCACTTAGATTCTTAAATTATATTGTTCAATTAATTTATGTGTTGGTAATATAACATCTATTGAGCAAGATTTATTTATGAGTGAATTCATCAAACACTTGTCTTAGACCTACTTTTGTCTTGATCTTTCATGGTATGATTCACTTGTACATCCAGCATTACTAGTTCGCACTTGCTTAGAGATTGCTTTGAAACTTTTTTTCATAACGTTGTTGATCCATTAACATCTTAAATTATATGTTGTGAATAAGTAAATTTATAGTGTGGTTAGGAATCAATCATATTTCCCCTACCACTTTGGAGAGATCTCCAAACCATCCATTTAGGTGTGCTTTACTTCAAACCCCTTTTAACATTTTAAGTACACTTAGTCATTTTTATAAATCAATTAAACTAGTACTTGAGAAAGCTAGGCCACCTTGTTGTGTTTTTAGACACTGCATGTGGAAACCCCTAGTTAATACCCTAGAAAGTTTAGTTGGGGTCACCTCCTGTGGTTAGTCTAGATTTCCCTAGGGAATTTAGGAAACCTAAATAGAGAGAGGCCTACCTATGTGACACTTAGGGGTAGATCTCTGGGTTTTGTTGGTTTAAGCAGTCGATATTCAATGCAATCAAAAGACTGCTAGATTTTGCAACAATAGGTACCATCCTCAAAATGAGGGGAACTGCTCAAGGGTTTGCCCTAGGATAATTACCTGGAAAGAAAAGATAAGATAAGACAATTTTGTCAATAACCAACAAATGATCAAAAAGGTAAATCAATGGTACCAGAGAAAAGAAGTGCAAACACCAATAAGAAACTACATGTGTGCAAGGCTACTCTAAAAGCACAAAGCAAGTTAAACTAATAGATACATGATCATGCATGAAAGAGAATGATCATGTAAATCAAAAAGAAAGAGACAAGAGAGAGAAAGAAGAAAGGGGAGCAAATATAAGAATGAGGCCCTAATTCCATATCAACATCATGAATGGGAATACAAGTATAGGCAGAGGGAGGAGAAGGGCATCATTGTCCTCATTAATCCTCAAGAAGGTGCCAATGTGAAACCCAACAATGTCATCTGAAGAATCCAAAGAAGACATGGGGGGGTGCTAAGTTATGAGATCTTGGGTGGACGTTGGCCATCCATTGAAACTCCCCTAACACTTGAGGTCATCTAAAAGAATATTGTAATGAAAAACAAATGGAAATACTCTATGCAATGCGAGTCTATCTCAAAGGTCTCATAGAGCTAGGATGTATGCCAATGTAATGGGAACTATATCATGAATTGTAACATGAGTGAAGACTTGACGACACCCTAGTGGGAACCAAAATGTTGGTTGTAGGTTTAGAGGAGATGTGAGTCTCACCAATCTAAATGTTGATGTCATATAGGACTCTACATGTTGCTTACGATCATCACTTGTTGATATCGAGGGGGAGAAAGAACTTAAGAAGTAATTATAACAAGGTTTGTTCTCGATGGAGCCTATAGAATTTGCCTCTTGAGATCTAGTACTTCGTTCAAAAATAAAGCTTGGTACCTCCAATTCAAGTACCTGAAGAAAGTAAGAAGGGATCCCCTTGACTCTCTGTAGGGCAATGGAAACTTCCCCTCATCACATAGTGTACCAAGCACATGAAGATAAGGCAGTCCTCCAACTTGTTGTCCTATAAGTGACAAACCTAACAGATCCTCTCAGAGGTCAGAACGTAGTTAATCGTCTCAACCTAAAGCCAATGGGAACAATATATGAACCTACCTAAAGGAATCATGAAGCTATGTAACCAATGCTTCCTAGTATCCTCGAGTCTGATCATAAGGCCATCCTTCAACTGCATGAAGTGCACAAGATAGAAAGCCATCTTAGAATTGCAGTCCTTGGGGTTGGGGGGGGGATCCAGGTGGCCTATATGTACTGTTTATAGATGTCTGTAGAAATATTAGATTCCCACATCTTGTGCTCTTTTTACCAAATTCCATTGTGTTGCAGAGAAAAAAAACCATTCCTTTAACCATAATTATGCCCTCATTTCCAAGATAAATTAAATATGAACTGATCAAACTTCTATGCAGGAAATGGGACAGTAAGAATACCGCACGAAGTCGAGCACCAAAGTCAGGCGTGAAGTCAGGTAGTATGTCGACATGTGTTTTCAGAATACATATCTCAGGCCCAACCTGCAAAATAAAATATTGACAAATTATATGAAAGCAAGAAAACACAAATCACAATTTAGCAAATAAGGAGCAGAAAGAAAACGTGCCAAAAACCACACAAGCTTTAAGGGAAGAAGAAATTTAAGAAATGTAATCCTAGAAGCAAAATTCAAGGAGAAAAAAACAGCCCACGACATAAAGTTGAGCAATGGAAAAAAATTGATGTCCCAAGAGCCAATGTTAGCTTACAAACAATGTGAGAAGAAAAGGACTATGGGATAAACTTTAAAGGATGAAAATCAGGAAAAACAATGACCTATTAGCCAATGATAAGCAGAGAAAATACTCATAATACAGTTTTTACCATCAGCATGACCCGCAAGTAAAAATTCAACAGTATACATGAAACAACATTTAAAGAAAGAGCCACACCAGTTTAATACCAACCCTCAGAAGAAAAATGGAAAGGAAAAACAAGTCAGCAAAAATTAGGTAGAAAAAAAAATTTAAAGGAATCCATGAGCCAATTCATCCAGAGATATCTTGAAGAATAACCTAGATACCGAAAGCTAACCAGATATATCAGTCTAAAATCAGAGGCCAATAGCTAATATTAAGTATATTCTACAATTTTTAAAAACATGAAAAGAAAGTGGGAAGAGATGAGAAATCTCCCTGCTTGTAAAAATTAGGAAACCTCTATCTCAAAAAAGGTACTGACAAAATTAACAATAGAATGTCACAACAAATTTACCAGAGTACAAACACAAGGCATATATTTTATCACAGAAGGAAGAGGAGTAAGAAGAGTATTAATGGGGAACAAAATCCCAACATATGGACCTGCCACTGCATTAAGATACTATTGAAGTCATAATATAGACAACAACCCACAAGCCAAAGAGGGCTTAACTATAGGAGTACAAAATACAAACCATATTACATCATAAAATGAAGAGAAGGACAGTATTACTGTGGAACAAAATCCCAAATGTGCCACTGCATTAAAATGGTTTTCTAAATATCACATGCTAGCAACCCACATATGGATATGCCACTGTATTAAGATGGTATTCAATATCACATGGTAACAACCCACATATGGATGTGCTACTGCATTAAGATAGCATTGTAGGCATCATACAGATAACAACCCACATATGGGTGTGCCACTGCATTAAGATAGTATTGTAGAAATCACATAGATAAGAACCCACAAACAAAAGAGGGCTTACCAGGCATGACACCAAAACCACCAAAGCATCTTCCGGATTGGCAAAGGTTTTTGCATGGGTAACGCTATATGAACCGCCTTGGTCTCACAATTGTTATGCATGATAATTCACAGCACGCATGGAACATACACAGCCAGAACATACAAAAAAGGCCAAAAATGGGTAAGCCTTATTGAAGAAAACTTACAGCTTCCGCGAGGCAGACAAGCTCTTGGGCTGTAGAGACATCAGCTGCTACAGATAGATTCGTCTTCTTCCTCTCCATGAGCTCAAACAGCTTTCTACCAGTTGGGTTCTGAGAGAGAGCAGCCCTCTCACCATAAGAGCTCCTCTTCCTAACACCATCAACGGAAACAGGGGAAGGGGAAGGGACAGGCACCTTCGTCTGGTTCTCTGCAATGAACCTCCTCACGGAATCCGCGATCTCCGCAGAGAGCTTGCCATGTTTCACAAGCACATCCACCATCTGTGTGAGCTTAAGGGCCGAGTGCAATGCGATGCCATTGTTGGCCAAGTTATCTGACCCACCCTGTTCTCTGTCAATGAGAACAACTGTATCACTCACATTGAGGCCCACGGATTTAAGAGGCCCAACAGTCTCCAATACAGAGGCTCCGCTAGTCACCAGATCTTCAATAACCAGGCACGTTTGCCCTGGGCTGAAGACTCCTTCAATGGATTTTTTGGTGCCATAATCCTTGACCTCCTTCCTTCTCATGACCATGGGGACCGATTGGGCCAGTGAGATGCATGTCGCAATGGGCAGAGCGGTGTAGGGGACTCCACAAATTACCTCAAATTTGAGGGATGAGATCTTGTTCCAGATGGTCTCAGAGACGAGCTTGAGAAGATGTGGGTATGAGACTATAAGCCTCAAATCAATGTATATGGGGGATGATATCCCACTCTTCAGCTTGAAGTTCCCAAATTTCACAGCTTCAACCTTGTAAAGCTCCAGTATCAATTCTTCCATTGGATCCACCCCACAAACCAAATGAAACAGAAGCAATAATCACAACAGATAAGCTTCTGCTTTCCTTCCCCACTAGTGCCTGATAATTTGAATGGATCATAAAACTTCAGGGTGGCTGACTCTATCGATCACCGAAATGTTGTGTACTATTCATTCCGCTAGTGCTTAGTGCTTCGCTGCATCATCATGGTAGTAAGGTAATTTTATAGTCCACAATATAGGTTTGCATGGGAATACTACTCTTGATTATAGGGTTTTGGGTTTTAATGTGTGGTATGGTCAAGTAATTATTACATCTAGAATGATTTTATAATGTATGGTATAGACTCGTTACGTCTATGGTACTGCTAGTTTGCAAAACTAGCTTTGATTTTGAGAATTTTTTAGGAGATTTTGCTCGTTCTACAAACTCCCGGTCATATCGCATCCCAGAAATTGAGAAGAACCGAACCCACAAAAACCGTTTCAAAGACAGTTCAAGAAAAAAACAGGGATTTCATACGATAAAAACAGTCTAAACATGAAATGAGTATGGGAAAGCAAATTATTGGCTTGGTTGATTGGTCCTGTATCTTAGAGCCCGCCCAAATATCTCATTGTCAATGTAAAGAGGAAAGTAACATTCCTGCCTCTGTGAAGAAGTTCAACCTTTACCAAATTAGAAAGGACCTCTATGGTCACTCGAAGAGCCATTGAGGCTTATTATTTTGTAAGTTAAAAATTAAAAATAAAAATTATTCGTAACTATGGGTTATAGTTTAATAGTTTATATTATTTAGATAATCTTGAAAATAATATATTATATGTTGAATTACCAAAATCTTTATATTTAAATAATAATAAAAATAAGTTATTTGTTTAAATTAATAAAAAATTAATATTTTTATTTTTATATTTAAAAATATATTTTTTTAAAAATTTTATAAAAATTTAATAATTTGTATTTTAACCTTTTTTTAAACTTTGACCGAAAATTTAGATTTTAAAATACATAAAGTAAACTAATTATATCACATAATTTCGTGGCATGATGAAAGTGCACCCGTCTTTGTGTTCAAAGGAATTATCATTTGATGCATCATTGGAAGAACTTTCCATTTGAAGGGGTGTGATAAGTTTATATAAATTAATTTTAAATATTTTTTCTTTTTAATTTTTGTGATATTTTATTTAATAGTTTGTTATAAATATTGTGTTAGTTTGATTTTACTAGGTTAATTTTAATTTGGTTAATGATAATTTTATCATTAATAATTTACAAGTTTATGGTATTCATTATTGGTTTATGTTTGAGGAATTGAGGTTAGAAAGAGATATGGCAGCAGAATGGCACTCTTTTATTCAAGGATGAAACCATTGTGGAATTAGATTGTCAGACGTAGAAGATCAAATTGCTTGGACTTGGAATGTTTCTATAGGGCAAGGCAAGTAAGTGCATAAATTTGCCTATGGTGTTATTTCCTTTTCTAATGTAGTTTATGTTGAAAAATTGTGGCATAATACTTTATCGAAGTTGCAAGCTCCTTTAAAATTGAAGTGCTTTTGTTGGTTAGTTCTGGAGAATAGAGTGATGACTTGGGATTGTTTTTTAAAAAGAGGAGGAATTGGGACAAATTGTTGCATCCTATGTAACAACGATGTTGAATCAATTGGTCACACGATTGTCCATTGTCCTTTCTCTCGGTGGGTCTAGTTAGAAGTTACTTTGAATCTACAGATTGCTGCCAGTTGGGCTCAAGGCTCCTTCGAAAATAGTCTACTTCAATGGGTTACAAATGTCAGATCCTTCAAGGAGTTACCTCTGTTTGTTACTTGGGGAATTTGGAGACTCGGGGATTTGACTCTTTTTTAAAATGGTCATAAATGTATCTCCATACTTAGTTCAAAATTGTGGGTGTTTTTAAGGAGCATTTTAAGGGCAATAATGTTATGAAAATAATAATAATAATAATAATAAACATCAACACACACATATATAGAGAGAGATAATAATAATTCCGCCAAAATATAAATAATGGGCCCGCACATGGTTTCTTAGTAAGTGGGTTTGGGTTATTCTCCAAACAACAAACAAAAATAGAGATTTGAACCTAGGTGGGGAAGGTAACAATCATTCCTCCCAACCACCCAATCTACACCATTTTACAAATATTAAGGGGAAAATAAGGTTAGAAGAGCACCAGAAGAAGATATTTTACAAAAAGAATCGTATTGAATATTGTTTATTATAAAAAAAAAGGAGATATTGAATAAATTTCAAAGAAAACTCAAGAAGATGGGTTTTAATGTTGAAAAGAAGGGAAGGTTTCCTAGCACCTCACTGATGAATGCCTCAATACTATTTAGAGTTAAAGGGACACTTACAGGGAAGGATGTCACCATTTCTATTGCCCCTAGTGAAAGAAAAAATTATATTAGTGTTGAATTTGCTAACCATTTAGTGATTCCCGAATCAAATATAGGTGAAAGGATAGACCTTTGGAACAAGAAGCAATTTCAAATAAGTGGATTAGAATTGAATGTTGGAGATTATATGGTCATATCTCAATTCATTGTTAGTTCCTTATGGAGCTTTGATGGTGACATTGTTTTAGGTTTACCTTGGATCAAAACATTGGGGACCTTCATCTTAAATGTCGAAAAGAAGTTTCTAACATATTCCTATAAGCAGGAGAGAATCACATTTCAAGATATTACAATGAAGTCAGATTTAGAAGCTCCAACATCTGAAGACTTCAAGGATATATCAAAGATGATTTCACAGGGTAATCAAAAGTCAGAACAAAAGAAGCAAAAAGAAGTTGAAAAGATTTTCGCCAGTAAGGATGAAGAAATTACTCATTTGAAGAATCATAGTCAAGACTTGATCGCACAGAGTAAGAAATTAAAAAGGGAAAAAAGATCTCAAGAAGAAATCCAAGAGAAATTCCACCAAAAGGAAGTGGATCTCCTAAAAGAATTCAATAAGAATCTATTAGAAATAAATGAAGAAAATTCTCACTTAAAAACTTTGAATCAAGGGTTGACTGAACAAATAAAAAAATTAAAAAATGAGAAGTTAGAAAAATCCTCAGATTTATTATCAACCAGTAAATTGCGTGAATCACAAACAATTGAAGTTTCTACAAGGGTTCCACAAACGGCTCGAATGCCTTATCGTCACCCAAATCACAGAAGTCGATACAACCAACATCAAACTAAAGAAGGAAATAAACAGTGTTCTTCTTATAGACAAACCAACTACAACATTGAAAATGAACGAAAACAACATCGACAACTTTTATGGAAGCCTAAATTAAGAAGTTCTGTACAAGCAGTCGATCATCAAACAGTTCCAATGAAGGTAGATTTGGGATGGATCACTTCCCAAAAAATGCGACATATTAGTTCAGCAATCCGAAGATTATATCACCTGGTTTCATCAAGCATCATAGTTCCAAGCTCACAACATCATGAAAAGTCGTTACGAGCAAGAGATCAAAGTCACACAATAAATCATGCTTTGAGGACAAAGCATGTTTAAGGGGAAGGCAATGTTATGAAAATAATAATAATAATAATAATAATAATAATAATAAACATCAACACACACACACACACACACACACACATATATATATAATAATATCTTTCCGAAAAGACATGACCATTAGTGAAAGGGTATTCCGCCAAAATATAAATAACGGGCCCTCAATTGTAATTCATATCATATCTTATTTATCATCTTTTTATATAAATTCATATTTATGGATTATTTGTCATTTATGAAGTGGAAGTTCGAGTAAATGAGATTTTCTCATTACAAATAAGGAAAAATATCCAATAACCATCTTTGTTCCTTCCTTTTCTATAAATGATCTTGTTGGTTTCTTTCATGGTGCTTCTCAGTAGGGACAGTGTGGGGCAAGAATGGTCATTAGAATCAGTAGTAAGCACTATTTGGATGTGGGGAAGGCTCAAATACAAGAGCAGAACTTTTGGCATTGTGGGGTCTGTTACATTTTTCTTATTCCATAAGTTTTCTCTCTTTGCAAGCATGAGGAGATTCAAGAGTGGTGGTTGACTAGACCTATAGGGAAACAAATCTACAAGTGGTCCTTTTGGAGCATTGGCAACATCAAATCAGGGATCTACAAAGTAATTTTCTCAATATATCTCTAAGTCATATCTATCGTCAGTTCAATAATGCAGCAAATAGCTTATGAAAAAAAGCTATAGGTAATGAGGGGTTTCTTTATTTTGAAGAAGTGCAGGACTGTCATGTAGTGTCCAAAGGTTCTCCCTAGGCTTACTAGCCAAGACTAGCTGGTCTTCTGGGTCATTCTTCAAGGATCTTGGTCATGAATTTATGTTGTTTTATGTCTTGTCTATTTTGATATCATTATAGCAGTATGAAGTGAGGTAGAGTGGGGTTGCTTTTAACATTGCTTGTGTCAAATTTTTTGTTTTAGAAGTTTCCTTCAAAATTGTTAATGATTATGTAAGCTTATGTCATAAGGATTGGTTATTTTTTGTTTAATTTTTTGGACACTCTTCAGGAACAGTCAAACTTCATCTATGTTGTCTTTGATAATGTTTGAATAACAAGTAACTGTTGAATTTTTAGCAGCATCGAGAGCCATTCTCCAGGAGAATGGAGGCACCTGGTCAGTTACCGGGGGTTGATCAATATGTTCATTTTGGGACCGAAGCTCAGCCTGGGGCTGAGGACCATTCCTAGAGAATGGGGGACTTGGTCAAGGACCAAAGGATTGATCAACATGTTCAGTTTGAGACAAAAACTCAGCTGGGGGCTTAGAGCCATTCTTTAAGAATGGAGGCACTTGGTCAGTTACCAAGTTGTTGACCTTGGTCAACCTTCAGCCTAGGGCTGAAGAACCTGGTTTGGGACCAGGACGTTGATTTAATCAATGTGAAGTCCTAGATTGGATATAGGAAAGTGATGCACTTCTTCTCCTTGGTCAGTAGAGCTACGGGATCTTCTCAAGGGATTGACCACCCTTTGTTGATGTACCTAGCACATGACCTTGGTTCAGTAAGGAGAGCAAGAGAAACAATGATAATATTCCCTATATATGATGATGTACTTGAATTGATGACCAAGAGACCCATATTTTCTCCCATGGCATCTGTTGTAGCTTCATAAGGATCCTATGCATCATATAAGCACATTTGTTAGCTTCCTTACATCCGTAGAAACTTATAAATTAATTTTAATGCATTTTGGAAACTACCCCTATTGACATATTTTTGTGAAATCAAGGCTACAAGATATTTTACATTCAATTTTTAGGAATATCTAAGCACTTCTTAATAATCAGATCATGCACATTCGTACCCCTATGGACCAATTTTCCAAAGACTATAACCATGCCCATTTCTCATCTCAACGATAAAAGTTACAACCATTCAAATTTACCAATTTTTCACTTTCCTTGTAGGTGTATTTAGTCTCAGAGACCAGCTTTATCCTCTTATAAAGGAAAATCTAGGGAGAACCATGAAAACTTTTGTGTTGGGCAATGATAATACTCATGAAGGGATTGCTGAACAACTTTTATATCTATGATTTGAAGCCCTAGTCAATTTCTATAATTTTCAGGAATTGACTAATTTTGTTTATTTTTTCACTTTTTCCAGACATATTATTTTCCAAAAACTACTATCTCCCAATCTAAGCATTAATGGAATAACTTCCTCTTAGCAATTTTTTTATATTGATGAGTAGGTAAAATGTGGAAATAACGAAAAAATTAAATTCATAGTTCTTGGGTCACTTTTCCCTCATGCAAGCTTTTCAAAATCTCCAAAAAGTGCCATGGAATAGTGTATTTTGGCCTATTTTTGAATCCCAATTCCAAATATTTGAGAATTTTGTCAAAGGCTCAAAAGTGGTTCCACATGCTTGGTATTGAACTATATTATCCAATTTTCTTCATGAACATGGCTCATGTTTGGTTTTATGATCAAGGTCTTCAAAAATCATTAATCCTCAATTTTTGAAAATTTTGAGCTGGATGAGGAATCCACCCTCACTAAGATTTTTGTAGCTCTCAGTACCATAGATCCAACCCCAAAAATTTCATCGAAAACTGATAAAAACTGCTCTTGTCATTCCTTAAGAAAATGGCTCCAATAGTTGTTTCATTCCGCTATGCATGTTTATTTTGAATGGCATTTGCACACATGAGTTTTATTTGTATGAGTTGTTCATTGTGAATGGGGTTGAGTTTATGTAAAAGCCCCAAAATGTTAGTCATGTTCCCTTCCTTGCGTTGGATCGACGAGAGGGAACGTGACAAAGGCTAAGGTGGAAGCAATTGAGGTCACTCTAGAGCGCCATGACACTCTACTAGTTGCAAAATAGTTGGTTATTTCGGATTCAGGAAGCAAAGAAATTGAAGAGAACATGATTTATCATCTTGCCAATGCAACTATGAACATCTATAGCTCGAAGGAGCGCAATGAAGAATAACAGGATAGTCAAGGCACTCAGGCTATGGACAGTGAGGAGATTGATGAAGATAACCATGAGAATTAGGAGGATGAGTTGAGGGAAACCCTGAGGAAGATGATGAGAACAATCAAGATGTCCAGGTCATGGATAATGATCCTAGTACCTATTAATTTTGTTTTTGCAAGCTGTTTTTATGCCAATATGTTAAAATCTATAGCACCTTAGGGAAACATATCTTTTGTTTAAGGAATATACTATCTTAGATGACTATAACTGAGCTTCTTATTGCTCATAAACTTTTCATACTATGTTTGAAAAATTTTGTACTCCTCTGTTATAATTTTTTCAGTCTTTATAAATACAAACTTAACCATTTTCGATAATAAAAAAAAAACAATTATTTGATTAGTGAACAATTAAACTAACTATCATACATAATATTAAAATGAAAACCATGTGAAGTGTTGATAGTGAACAACTATAAAGACAAAATACCTATGAAACATGTTGTTGATATTACATTGCATACACACTGACACAATGTGACCACATAGATAGGAGGACAATTATTACGTTGGACCAAGTCTAATTTGTCGAGAATTGAAACTTCTTTTAAAAATATTTATATAGGAATATAGTAGAGGAGATATGATTGTGAATAAGCGTTTAGGGATTCTAATAATGTAGTATATATGTTAAGATAATATATTTTTTATATAGTAGAGGAGATATGATTGCGAATAAGCGTTTAGGGATTCTAATAGTGCAGTATATATGTTAAGATAATATATTTTTTATAGACTAAATTGCACCATGAAGGGTAATGCAAATATATTTTATTAACAAGTAAAATTAGTACTAAAGGTGCTTATACCTGCCATTTAGAAATGTTGTAATGTATTAGTTATTTATAATTCAAAGTTAAAAAGTTGAAATAATGATGAAAATTAAACTAAAAGCAGGAGAGAAGTGACACCTACTACTTTATACCTTTAAAAATGAAATAGAAAAATGAGTCAAATAGCATAAATAGTAGTGCTTATGTAAAAGAAAATAGTGCTTATTTAAAGATGATCATTAAAAAAAATTAAAATAACACAAATTTAATTAATAGAAATCCAAATTTAGAAATACAATTTAATAGATAATCTAGTTACTTAGCACCTGCCTTTTTTGCTAAAAATAATGTGAAGTAAAGCCATTTGAAAATAATTTATAAGTAAGCTAAGAAAATAGTTTATAAGTAATTTAATTAACAATTGTATATAGTCCCAGAGTAAAAAATAAAATGGAAATAGTTTAGAAATGACATAAATAAATTGTTTTAACTTTCATACGAACAATATGTATGATAGAATAATATAAAATAAAATATATATATATATATATAATAACTCTCAAATCCTTAATCCATATGTATATAAAGTACACATCGTTTTCTATTACAGCAAAATCAGCATATGACTGTATTATTAGGAGAAGATGTATTTTTCCAAATAACTGGTGGTTTCAAAGGATCTGGCAATGGAAGGTGCCATTGAAACTGAAATGCTTCTGCTGGTTCATGTTACTTGATCGTTTGAAGACCTGGGATAATTTGACTGGGATCGGTTGGATTGGTCCTAATTGTTGTATCTTATGCAAGGCTCATCAGGAGACTGCTTCACATATCTTTATCAAGTTTTCCTTTGCTGTGGATATTTGGAACAGATTCTACCAATTGTTTGGTATTGTTAATAGATGGAATGGTAATACTGTGGATGCCTGTCTACATGATTGGCCTAAGAATTGCAGACAATTTCAATCTTTGCCCTTATTTATTTGTTGGACAATTTGGTATTTTAGGAATAAGGCTATATTTGAAGATTTGACTCCTAATGTTTAGGGAGCTGTCACTAGTATTCTCTCAAAGTTCTCTCAGTATGAGACTGACATTCCAGCGTCGACTCCTAGGAACATTGGGGAATTTCATTACATTATCAAGGATCTTGTCCTTTTCTTTGATGGGGCTGCAAATTTTGGTGAATGTGGTGTTGGTGGAGTCATTTTTATCAGCGAAGTTCATCACTTTTTACTTCGTCTGAAGTGTGGCAGAGGCTCGAATATGAAGGCGAAACTCATGGCATTGTGGTGTGTGGTCAGAGTTGCAAATATCATGGGATTAGTTTATGTGCAGATCTTTGGAGATTCTCGGTGTGACGATTAAATGGGCACGTGGTGAATACGATATAAATGTTCTGGATTTGGTCAACTAGTGCAGGAGAATTAAGAAGGCCCTTCAGCTTTTTAGTTCGGTTACTCTGAAGCATATATATAGGGAACACAATTCTCTGGCTGATTCATTGTCAAAATTGGCTCTTGAAGGTGTGGAGGATATCTTGTTATGGGAAGAATTCTGGGAGAATAAGATGATTGTCTTAGGATCTTATAACTTTTTGATATGATTTTGATTTGTCGTTGATTTAGACTTTTAGACTTCTGATATATTTTTTATGTATCTTGTATATTCTGAGGCACTCTTTGATAAGGGTTGCTTTTTGAACTATCAGGCACTAAGACAGACCTAATGATGTACTATTTGATTCAAATGTTGAATAACAGTAGTATGTTTTTTTTCGCGGGAAAAAAAAAGTACACATCGTTAATATAAAAATATCTTTAAAAATGAAAATAGATATTTTAAGTAAATTTATTTTAAACATTTTATTTTATGGTTTATTTTATATTTACTATTTTTTTAATTAATATTGAAATTTATATATAATATAACATTTTAAAAAAATTAAACAAATTTATTTTTAAAGTTATCTTTTCCCAATCCAGCATTATTTATGGTGTATCTATTTTCATTGATGAAAATCATTAGCATAGTACATAACTTCAGCTATGTGGCCATTGGTAAAATAATATGTATTTAAATTCTGACAAATAGCCTTCAAACTAGGTAAAATAGCTTTTTTCATAGTTTGTATCCAATCACAAAATAGTAATAGAATATCTTAAAATTATAAAAAATAATTTTTACTTTTCAAATAATTAATTTAATATAAATATTTTTTAGAACTATTGAAAATCTAGACTTGTCACTCTGTAATTAATTGTTGATATTTAATAATAGATTTTGGTATGGTGAAGCAGAGTTATTGATAATACCTACACAAGTTTAAAAAAAATTATCCCTTTTCGAACAAACAAACAAAAACTAACAAGAACGTAACGTAACTTAAATAAACTAACTTAACTAATAGCATGTAATAGAAAATTTTACCAACAAGAACGTTTAACTTAACTTAGCTTAAATATCGTGTAATAAAAAAAATTATTTAATATAATTTGCCGTTAATAAAAATAAATAAATATTTATTGCTTTTAACTTTTTCGTACGTCCATTATTATTTTCTCTCCCTTTTCTAGTAAACCAAGAAAAACTAAAAAGCACATCACGCTTTTTTCGATGGATATCTTGTATTTCATGGATATCGAGAAATAATGTGAACTCTATTCCACTTTTGTTAAAGAGTAAAGGTTTTCTCAATATTTCCTCCACGCTTGAAGGTGGTCGGTGGTGTCGGATAGATTTCCTTGAAAACTTCTTAATGAGGTAATGCGTGAACGCATTGGCCCATTCGAGAGTCCGTAGACAGTGCCCTGACACCATTATTTTATATTCCCAAAAACTATACATGTGTCTTAATTGCATTTTAAAATTTTAATTTTTTAATTTTATTTTTAATTTCAGAAAAGTCACATCCCAGGCAGGGCTTATTAGTCTAATCAAGCTTGCTAGTCAATCAAAAATAAAAATAAATAAAAATAGCCAATCAAAAATAAGAAATATATAATTTATAAAATTTAAAATATAATTTTTTATTTGTTTTAAAATCAATTTAATAATTAAAATTTCTAAAACTATAGAAAAATATATAAAAATTTAAAATGAAAATTTGTAAATTAATTAAAAGTGAAATGCAAACTGATTGCTATATACTTGCCTTCGACAAGTATAATAATCTGTATATCCATATTAGTGGGAAAAAATATTAAATGTTAATAAGAATACAAATGATTGTATTAATATTCTATGAGAAGAGAGGCAATCACATACATCCAAGTCATTACTCTTGGTTTCCCAAGTCTTTTGATAGTTTGAAAATACAAAGACATGTCATGTTGTTGATGTCACTAGATTCTTCCTTGCATTGATATTATTGTTTTCACTTTCATAAAATGTATTCCTTCTTTGAATACTCATGGTAGAAGACGTTGTGCGGCGCGACAAATGGGAAACTTTACATCTTCTGATATAGAAGTTTGCCAGTAAATTTTTGAGCAGGTTTTTGGGCTCTCAAAAATTAGATCTGAGTGTTGGGGGTGTTATTATCATCCGACCAGTTTGGGTCTTCATATAAATTTTAGGGCATAGATTTGGCGGATATAGGGTTTCATCAGTCGGATCTGGAGGCTTCTGCTGTGGGCTTTGTCACCTCGGGGATCACACAATAAACAAGTTTTTATATGCCCATTTTTTGGTGCCATACTTCTGCGGCAAACTATCTGCCGAAAATCGAGTGCATGCTTCCCCAGTTTAGTATATCATCCGAGGATTTTGGTTGTCGTCGTTTTCTGGAGGCTCCACCTTTGGGTGGTTTTTAGGGTTTCATCATTTAGAGCTTGGGGATGCCGCGCCGGTCTCTATCATCTCGGAGCTACACATTGCCCGTGTTATTCTATCCGAGTTTTGGGGTTACCTTTCAGGTATCTACTTGTCGGTTTTTGGGTGATCATTTCCTCGATTTATTTTAACACCTGTTTGTAATGGGTGAGAAAATGCCGGACTCGCATATCCCGGCTGACAATAACCTAAATGTTTCCAACTTCCAAATTGAGGAAGCCGGTTTGTTTAAATCGGATGCGTTTTTTAAGAATATGCTCAAGGGGAAGCGACCACATGGCTCGGGGGAAAGGTTGGCGACAACACGTTCCAAGTCAGCTGTAAAAAAGGGCCATTTGTCCCTGTCAAGGATTCCTGCCCCTACAGCTGGATCCGACCCATCTGTGGATAGTTCTCAGGCCCTGCCCCACCTAGACAACAAGGGTAAACCCTATGACTCCTCCAAATCTACTCGTCGGTTAAAGGAGAAATACAGTTGCAGGCCCGGAGAGGTTTGGTTGACGATGGGAAGAGACTTAGGCTTGGAGGAGCTCGTCAAGTTCAACATGACGATCCTGGTTGGAAAATTCTCATATTTTGCCATGAATCGCAGAGATATTGTAAAATGGGTACATGAAAAATGGAATCCTGTCTTGAGTTATACTCCGTAGGTTTTCGCTTTGGCCCGGGGTTGGTATGGTTTCAAGTTCGAACAAGAATCTCATTGTTCCATCATTCTAAACAAGCTTTGGCTCTATGGGGCGGGGAGTCTTATGTTGCAGAAATGGCAAACTGATTTCGACCCGGATAAGCCTTCAGTGCGTCTTCGACATTTTTGGGTGCTTCTCCCGAGTCTTCTAATGGGTCCAATTTTCAGGTATTTGATAACCCTTTTTCCACACTCCAGCTCAAGCAATGGTAAAGAAACGCACTCAATTGTGGGAAAAGTGTTTTACTTTAATTATTTAATGAAATTGTTTTTATGATTATTCTTGTATGTTAGAATACGTATCAAATAAACTGATTATATGGAAACCAAGTGTGATTGAGTAGGTTCAGGGTCATTAAAGGATGGACGTGTAGAAGATTAAAGGATCACCAAGCTCAGCGCCCTGTTTCCTGATTTATAGAGGACGCACTCCCACTTTCAAGAAGAATCGACATTTTGACAATCAGTTAGGATTAGCATTAAATCGTATAAATATGGACCTCTCGGGTAACGAGAGGCCCCTGCTGTTATTTTTGGGAAAGACATTATTTTTAACGTTTTCTGCACTATTGAGATACTGAGAAGTACAAACTTCTATTTTGACATGGATTTTATATATTAATGAAAGATTGATGATTAATTCCAGCCAGCGTTTCTGATTTTTTATTCTCTCCTGAGTACGGGTTGGGGAGGGCCCCTCCAACACGTAGGTCAGGAGATTCCTATTTGCAGATATTTTTCCAAGTATGCGTTTTACATTGATGAACAATTATATGACATATGGGAACGTTTGAATGATTCATTATTTCCGTAGTAGTTTATAATACATTATGTAGTACAACAGAACAGTTTCAGTAGTCCTGTAGGTTCTTTCTTTCAACGCATATTTGAATCAACGATTGCATGTGTAATAGCTTTGCTTTCAATATCATGGTTTAGATCTGGAAGTTCACTGCAGTTTCTCATCGTGATTAGTTTCTTTTGACTTCTTAGTAATAGATGGGTAAGCATAGAATGATCGTACTTCAATTCTAGATTGGTAAAACAAGTTAGATCAAGACTCCAATTTTGTGCGCAGATAGTAGTTACAGACTTTGTTTCCCCAATAGTAGAATAACTCTGTTATGGTATTTTCATTCTCAGCATTTAATTGTTTCAGCATTTTAATTATTTCAAATAGATTTTCTGTTTTTGTATCTTCACTTGTTAGAACAGATCAGCATCTAATTATTTCAAATAGATTTATTGTTTTTGTATCTTCATTTCTTAGAACAGATCAGCATCTAATTACTTCAGCATTTTAATTATTTAAAATAGATTCCCTGCTTTATTTCTTAGAACAGATTTACTGCTTTCAACACTTTAATTCTTTTAATTAGATTTATTGCTTTCCAGTATTTAATTCCATAGCATAATCAGTTTTCATATTTAGTAGACAATCTTTAGAACATCGATACCAATATCCAACTATGACAAGAGATTATCCTATAAGAGCACAGATAGTGCATGCATCTCTAAATTTTGTACGTTCCCTGGGTTGACATTTAAAGTAGGCTCTTGGTATAGCTGCCCTCATTAGGAGCTCACCACTTTTTGGTGCCGTTGTCGAGGAGGTGCTAAATCTTTTAGGAGACATCACCTAAAAACCACAAAAAGAAAAAAAAAATTTACATAAAACAAAAACATAAATATCTTCTACCAATGAATGCCTCATCAGCAAAGGGATAGGTTTGGCCGCTTTCGGCCTAAGCATTCCATGAGCAACAACGGTAATAACAGTTCTAACCATTCTCAGTTTGAATTTCTACACTCTGAAAACGAAACTGACTCCACATACGATCCAAACATAAGCAACTTCACTACCAGTTCCAGCTCAAACACCTCAATGGCAAATGAAGAGGAAGAACCTAGGGAGCTTTTCACTTTTCCCATTAGCGTACCTCTCAGAGATGCCAGAATGAAGAACATCAATCCTAATAATTTGCCAAACTTTCATGGGTTGACTTCAGAAGATCCTAACACATTCCTGTTTGAATTTGAGGTAGTTTTTAGATCATTTGATTAGATTACTGATGCACAAAAGCTTAGGCTTTTTCCTTCCACACTGAAAGACCTATCACTTCGATGGTTCATGAGCCTTGAAGGAAATAGTATCTTTAGCTGGGATCAAATGAAACAGTCATTCTTAGAAAAATATAGGGACTACTGCAAGGCCAAAGATACTAGGGATGAAATCTTTAGGATGCAACAAGGAGATAGAGAGTCATTAGAAGATTATGCCCAAAGATTTCAACTCAGCTACAAACGAGCCAGCCATTGCACATTGGATCCGGAATCACTAAAACTTATCCTTCGAAGAGGTGTAAAAGAGGAGAATTTTGAAGTCTTAAATCTCCTTGGAGATGGAGACATATTCCAAAAATCTTTTGACCAGATCCTGCAAATCTTCAAAAACTACTTAAGATCTAGGAAAACTAAGAATGGGACGAGGGATACACATACAACCACTAGTGGATCATCATCCTCAACACCAACACTTACAAAATCTGATTTAGGAAACCTGCTGGATGACATGAAAACTGACATACTGCAATCCTTAGCCATGCAACTTGATGCTCTTCAAATAAAAAAGAAACAGGATGAAATTAACCAAGCCTTGGCAGTATTTTGTCCTCGTTGTAGGAAGAAGCATGAGAAGGGGCAGTGCACCTTAAACACAATCGAAGTATGTGGTGTCTGCACCGATGACCATTCCACTGATAAATGTCCCCTCTTACCCTCATGTAAGGTAGCTATTCAAGACCCAGCAACTGAAGGAACCGTAGAACAACTCTGTTTTATAAATTAGAGGAGGAATAATTTTGTTAGGCCATATCAGCAGAGCAATCAAACTTACTATAATCAAGGACCACCAAATTGGAACTCTGCACCGACTCCATGGCAAGCACAGCCAAATCAAAACCAATGGCAACAAAACCAGCAAGCATATCAACCATCCTATTAACAACCATATTATCCACCATCTTATCCTCAATACCCCCCACCGTTTCCATCCACCACAAATTATGCAAACCAGTACCCCCATCCATCAAATTGGAGGGTGCCATTACAACAGCCACTCATTATGCCCCTCCCCACAACCTCAACCACCCCCCAGACCTCCACCTATTCCATCCCAACCAATTCCAAATCCTAATAATAACAGACCCCCACAACAGCAGCAGGCTTATAACATTGATATCACGCAATTCCCAACTTATGTTGTAGACACCATAGAAATAAATGAAATAAACCTACGATATGGAAAAATGTTGCATAATACATCCCCACACAACATCCAACAAACTGTACCTAAAGTTCAAGACCACACATCAGAACCCTATGTTCAGCATCCTGATGAACCAGAACCTCCTAAGGAAGAAATTATACCACTCACACGAACTAGACACCCTCCATTTCCAGAAAAACTTGTCTGAAATACAAAAGAAGAGGAAGAGAATATGATCTTAAACGAATTCAAACACTTAAACATCCAAATCCCAATCTTGCAATCCATAAGGGATGTGCCCATCTGCAACAAATTCATTAGAGAAAATTGCCTAAAGAAGCCAGGAAAGAGGAAGCGTGACCCACCAACTATTAATGTAGTGGGAGAATTGGCCAATTTGATGCTTGGTGTCATAATAAATCCTAAATATCTTGATCCTGGTAGTCCTATAGTAAGCGTCACCATAAATAACAAGCAAATAAATAAAAGCTTAATCGATTTAGGAGCTGCGATCAATGTCATGACTAAAGCAACCATGTTATACTTAGGACTCCAATCAATGGTAAGACCAACCACAACAGTACTCCAACTAGCAGACACATCCACTGTGAAGCCCGAAGGAATGCTAGAAGACATTATGATCAATATCGAGTCCTGGGAATACCCAGCTTATTTTATAATAATCGAAATCAAAAGCAAACTTAGTGGCTATCCAATTATCCTGGGTAGACCTTGGTTAGCAACTACGGACGCTTACATAGGTTGTCGATCAGGAAATATGACAATCACTAGTGGACATACCAGGAAGAAAATAACAATCTACCCACCAGCAATGAAATCCTCAGAGTTAGAATATCAAAATTGGACTGATGATTACCAGAACACACCAAATCAAAACCTCCGACCTATCCTAACAATTGATGCTACAATATCTTTAAAGGCAGTAGATGAAGATGACCATATAGATAGATTTATACAAAATATATCTCCTAACAATCATGTTATTCAAGAATTTTTTTCTACAGAAATAGGTGAAAGTTCAAAACAGAACATGGATGACTTATGGACAAAAGTGCTGCCAGAACAAATTGAGAAGGTAAAAGTCGTGGAAATTAACCCTGGCAAAATAGTCAACATAAATTCCAATTTAAAACCAGAGCAAGAAGAGAAATTGATGAAGATACTAACACAACAAAGTAAAGCATTTGCTTGGACATGTATAGATATGAAAGGAATACATCCTAATATCTGCAAACACTACATTTACATCAAAGAAGGTTCTACTCTCATCAGGCAACCACAAAGAAGGCTGAACCCTGCACTAAAAGACATAGTCAAAGGGGAATTACAAAATTTATTAGACGCAGGGTTCATCTATCCAATATTTGATAGTGAGTGGGTCTCACCACTAGTCATAGTGCCCAAAAAAGGAGGCAAATGGAGAATTGGTGTGGACTACAGGGAGCTGAATAAAGCAACAAAGAAAGATCATTTTCCACTTCCATTTATAGACCAGGTGCTGGATACATTATCTGGAAACAAGTACTTTTCATTCCTAGACGGTTTTAGTGGGTACAACCAAATTTTAATACACCCAGCTGATCAAGATAAGACGACCTTCACATGCCCATGGGGAACTTACGCCTATAGGGTCCTACCCTTTGGTCTATGTAACGCCCCAACAACATTTCAAAGAGCCATACTGAGTATTTTCTCTGATTTTCTGAATAACAAAATGGAAGTATTCATGGATGATTTCACACCTTATGGATAGAGCTTTGAGCAGGCATTGAAAAATATTGAATTAATATTAAAAAAATGTATTGAGATGAGCTTGTGCCTAAGCAATGACAAATGCAGGATGTTAATGGAAGAAGGAATTGTTCTAGGACATCATATATCACAGAGAGGTATAGAGGTGGATCAAGCCAAAGTATCAATAATCAAGACACTGCCCCCACCTGTCAAACAGAGAGATGTGAGAAGCTTCCTTGGACAGACAGGGTACTACAAAAGGTTTATTGAGAATTATAGTAGAATTGCTGCCCCCATGTTTGCACTTCTCACAAAAGACAATGAGTTCATATGGACAAGCAACTGCATGTCAGCCTTTGAAAGTCTTAAACAAAAAACCATCACAGCACCAATACTTCAAGGACCAAACTGGGAAATTCCATTTCACATTCACACCAATGCATCAAATAAAGCAATCGGATCTGTGCTTAGGCAAGAACAAGACAAGAAACCCTATGCCATATACTATATAAGCAAAAATTTGGCTGGGGAAGAACTCAACTACACAGTCACAGAGAAGGAATTTCTAGCAGTCATACATGCAATCAACAAATTCAGGCATTACATTACAGGATACCAAAGTTTTATCCATACTGACCACTCAGCGATCAGATATCTTATGAACAAGCCTAATACTAGTGCAAGAATTATTCGATGGATGCTACTTCTACAAGAATTCGACATCACTATAATAGATAAACCAGGCAAGCATAATGTCGTAGCAGACTTTTTGTCAAGAGTAACACATGGGAAAGATAATGAATTGGTCCAAGAAAACTTCCCTGATGAGCACCTTTTTGCCATATCAATAAAAAGCCCATGGTTTGCTGACATAGCAAACTATTTGGTATCCAGGAAGTTTCCAGCACATTACAGTTATAAATAAAGGACAAAAGTAATAAGACAATGTGCCACATATACATGGGTAGAGGGCATGCTTTTTAAAGAGGGACCAGATCAAGTACTTAGAAGGTGCATTAGGGAAGATGAGGTACATGACATAATGCAAGCCACCCACAATGAACCCTGTGGAGGACACTATATTGCAAAAAGGACAACCTATAAGATCTTGCAAACAGGGTATTATTGGCCAACACTCCATAGAGATGCTTATGAGTATGTGTCCCATTGTGACGATTGCCAGAGAATGGGAAAGCCAACACAAAAACAAGAAATGCCACTACATCCACAAATCTCTTTAGAGGCATTCGATAAGTGGGGATTCGATTTTGTTGGCCCATTCAACCCACAGTCCAATCAGAAGAGCTACATCCTTGTATGCACTGATTACCTTACAAAATGGACAGAGGCAGCAGCACTGGCTGCTGCAAATGAAACCAGTGTGGCCAAATTCTTTACTGAGCAGATCTTTCACAGATTTGGGGTGCCAAGAGAAGTAGTTTCGGATCAAGGACCACAATTCACATCAAATTTAATTGAAGACTTGATGAAAAGAAACAATGTAAAGCACAGACAGTCATCCTCCTACCACCCTCAAGGAAATGGTCAAGCTGAGGTAACCAACAGGGAATTAGAGAGAATCTTAACAAAAACTGTCCAACTTCACAAAAGAGATTGGGCTGATAGACTTAGTGAAGCAGTCTGGGCTTACAATACTACATGGAAAACAAC
Source organism: Larix kaempferi (assembly GCA_027924585.1). Classification (NCBI taxonomy): domain Eukaryota; kingdom Viridiplantae; phylum Streptophyta; class Pinopsida; order Pinales; family Pinaceae; genus Larix; species Larix kaempferi. The sequence goes on along the minus strand of BSBM01000592.1, from coordinate 1,440,332 downwards.
AACAGGATTCACACCTTATGAATTGGTCTATGGGAAAAAGGTCATGCTACCAATTGAATTTGAAGTAAAAACATTAAGAATTGCAGCTGATATAAATATGAACCTATCAGACATTCAAAAAGAACACATGCTACAGCTAAATCAACTGGATGAACACCGCCAACAAGCACTTACACATACTGAAATCATCCAACAGTAAAGAAAGAAATGGCATGACCAACATTTGAAGGATAAGAAATTCAAAGAGGGTGATTGGGCACTACTCTACGACTCCAGATTTCACACATTCAAAGGAAAGCTAACCACTAGATGGCTTGGACCTTACAGTATATAGAAAATTTATGACAATGGGGCTGTGAGAATTATTACAATCGATGATGATGAGTTCCCCATGATAGTGAATGGGCATCGCCTAAAACTCTACAAAAAAACAAAGTCCAAAGAAGAATTTACACAAGTACTCTACCAGCAACAATTGATGCTGATAGAGCATGCTGCAAAACAGTAAGCTTCAACACATTTCATGAAAAAAAAGAAAAAAAAAGAAGAAAAAAAAGAAAAAACCAAAACAAAAAAACAAAGGGGTAACAGGAAGTTTACAGGGCATCAACCTATTCAAGCGAGCCTGCACAATAATTCAAGCGAGGCTGCCATCAATTCAACCGAGCCTACAAAATATATCAAGCGAGGCTGCCAATAATTCAAGCAAGGCTGCCATCAATTCAACCGAGCCTGCAAAATATATCAATCGAGGCTGCCATCAATTCAAGTGAGCCTGCAAAATGTATCAAGCGAGGCTGCCATTTATTCAAGTGAGCCTGATATCAATTCAAGCCAGCCAGCCACGTCTACATGCAGAAATCAGTCTTCATCTACTATAGATTTCTTCAAAACACACCATGCCAACCTTTTTCAAACATATTCAAGCGAGCCTGCAAGATATTCAAGGGAGCCAATCACATCCACCCATGCAATCATCCAAATATAAAACACGATCGCCTGAGTCGTATCAACAACTGGCACAATTTTCAAAAGCACATATTCAGCATATTCAAATGCGCAAAACGGAAAAAGCAGCCTACGCACATAACTACTGACATGCAAAAATCAACTACAGACATCGCCAAGATATACTACAGAATCCACCACGCATGAAAAACGCACCAGATCATCAATGCAGGTATGCATACATACCAAGGTAATCTCTAAAACAATTTTATTTGATTTTTAAGGTAAAGCACTTTCCCACAATACAGTCGTTTCTAGTCAGCTGAGGACAGCTTCCATTTCAAATCGACGGCATGGTGGAATGACCTTCATAACTCATGATTGCTACCAAAGTCTCGTCACCCTCAGCAAATCATGATCGCAACCTTCACCGCATGAAGTATAGAGGTCGATCATGAGAAGGCAGAGATCGATCATGAAAAATAGGGGATTAAAAGTGGCAAGTATAGGTATGATGGAAAGGATAGGTGCAAAAAGGTAGTGAATTAGGGTGCAACATATTCCACGATTTTGCATATAAGTAACCACCCGGAATTCCCGAGAAGCAGCCACCATTGTGTTCCTTAAGCTTGTAAGCAGAGCCCGACCAAGTTAAAGGTATACAACTGCATTCCAAAAACCCTGGTTTTGTCTGGTTATAAAGAAGATTCGAAAAATGACAAAGGGTTTTAAAAAGAGTGAACTGGAAGATCACAGTGCCATTTATCAAAGCTCGAGAGTCCTGCAGATCATTCACAACTCAGGCTGGATGCCATTTATCCTTGGACTGAGAGGATACCATACAGGGGTAGCCCAGGAGTTCACAAGAAACTTCAAGCATATTAAGGATGAACAGTACGTCACCTGGGTGAAGGGGTTACGCATAAAAGTGGATGAGGACATGATAGCTAAACACACCGGTCTTCCAATGGGCCTGCATTGGAGCAGCAACGACCAGGGGGCAAACCACACAGCAAAAGCAGCATTCTTTGAGCGTGGAGAAGTTTATGATGAAGACAAAAATGGAGTCAAAAGACCCTCCATGCCAGCACCATGGGATGAAATGGCTGAAATTGTCCTGAGGTATATTACATGCACTGGAAGATTAAGCTATGTTCCCATTTTCCATTTTCATATTTTAGAGCTTCTCAGGCACAAAAGTCACATTTCATCAAACAACAATATTAGCATTCCATTTTACCTGCTCCAATCCCTAGTAGAGATGAGCAGGAAGGTGGCTAAGGGAAAAGAGGATGCTTTGGCCCACCATGGGCTGATCAAACTAATAGTTGGTGAGGAGCTAAAATCTCAGATTCCAGAGCTCTCTTGGGAGGAGTTCATCGTGGTGTCTGCTGAGGACGTTAAGAGAATGAGGACTACGCCCTTGCCACCTGAATCGAAAAGTAAGACCACCTCTGTATCAGGGGCAAAAAGAAAAATTGACTTGGACAGTGTGGCTGACACCTTGGTCAAAATAAAACACTCCAAAGAGGACTCCCCCAAATCAGACCTAGATATCCTACCAGTAGTCAGCGGTTGAAGAGGCGCAGCAAGAGATTCACACAGGTATCTAAAATCTGAGTCTCCAAGGAGAAAGAAAGGGAACCCAGCCCCCTGATTACCAATGTGTCTGATGATGACATTGATCCTTTTATAGATCAAAAGGATCCCACTACAGATGAAGAAGAGGAAAGGAATGAAGAGGAAAAACATGATACAAAAGAAGAAATGGATAAAGAAGAAGGGCAGAGCTTACAGGAGCAAGGCAACTTTCAGGAAAACCCTCCAGAATGTAATGAATACCCCGAGGTCATTTCCCAGCTCGCTGAAGCACAAGCAGAATTGGAAAGGCTCAGAAATGAGTTGGCAACATTAAGAATTTGACTAGGAAGCCAGGCCACACCTCCCCCATTCTCAGCCGAGAAGACACAAATCCTAAAGATGCACCATGTAGAAGAGCTCCGGTTGGCTGAGCAGAAGAATTTAGCGCTGCAAGAAAAGTTGGCCGAAGCACAGAGCGAATTAGCAAGGAAGGACCAGGAGATTATCAAAATTAAGGATGTTTTTGCCACTACTATCGGCATATATGAGAGACTGCGTGACCTCAGACCACCGTCGGCGGTATATGCAATTTATTTACAAGAGAAATGGGGCGAATTCCAGCTCCAAAGGTTGAAGAAAGATCTCCCTATAGAGGTAAGCATTCCTAAAGAATTTATTGATGCATCATTGAACTCCACAGAGCTGGAGAAAGACCAATTGAGTGAGTTCTTCTTGCACAATTTCGTAGTTTATGGCTCGCCCAATTGGTCGCCAAACCCATATGTGGGCGATTTCCAGTTAAGGGCATTGTGTTCGTGGATGAACCACGAAATTGAGCGAGCCCAGGACTATCATCTCTATGTTGCATCCAAATGGCAAACCCCATTAATGATCAGACCTGAGCCAACTCACCCTAAGGGAATAATCTATAACCACAGGATCCTCACTCAGGACGAAGAATTGATACCCATTCTCCTCGCAAAACAACAGGAGGCGGTGAGTCATTTTTACATTACACTCCGTAGCACACAAAAGGAAGTTAATGAGTTCATCGGGGAAAGGTGGAGCAGGGTGGCAAACGATCTAAAACGAAGAGAACTCCACTCTCCCCTTAGGCTTAAGGATGCTCTCTTCAAAACCACACTCTAAAAAGAATCCCTGGCAAGAAACCAACTCAGGTGGATTGGGATGAGACTGAATCCCCCATTCTTTCTTTCCCCAGTCCTCAAAGAACAGATTAATGAAGAGGAGGAGAGGAAGGCATGGGCCAGGGAGGATCAGAATTTTGGATATCTCAGGCAGGCAGGGACACCTAAGGTGGTAGCATGGGATATCAGGGAGGTCATCGGCGAATGGAATAAGTCACCCAAGGATGGGTGAATCCTTCAAGTAGGGGAGAGAATGATGGGTCCAATTTTTAGGTATTTGATAACCCTTTTTCCACAGTCCAGCTCAAGCAATGGTAAAGAAACGCACTCAATTGTGGGAAAAGTGTTTTACTTTAATTATTTAATGAAATTGTTTTTATGATTATTCTTGTATGTTAGAATGCGTATCAAATAAACTGATTATATGGAAACCAAGCGTGATTGAGCAGGTTCAGGGTCATTAAAGGATGGACGTGTAGAAGACTAAAGGATCACCAAGCTTGGCGCCCTGTTTCCTGATTTATAGAGGATGCACTCCCACTTTCAAGAAGAATCTGCATTTTGACAATTAGTTAGGATCAACATTAAATCGTATAAATATGGACCTCTCGGGTAGCGAGAGGCCCTTGCTGTTATTTTTGGGAAAGACATTATTTTTAACGTTTTCTGCACTATTGAGATACTGAGAAGTACAGACTTCTATTTTGACATGGATTTTATATATTAATGAAAGATTGATGATTTATTCCATCCAGCGTTTCTGATTTTTTATTCTCTCCTGAGTACGGGTTGGGGAGGGCCCCTCCAACACGTAGGTCAGGAGATTCCTATTTGCAGGTATTTTTCCAAGTATGCGTTTTACATTGATGAACAATTATATGACATATGGGAGTGTTTGAATGATTCATTATTTCTGTAGTAGTTTATAATACATTCTGTAGTACAGCAGAACAGTTTCAGTAGTCCTGTAGGTTCTTTCTTTCAACGCATATTTGAATCAACGATTTCATGTGTAATAGCTTTGCTTTCAATATCATGGTTTAGATCTGGAAGTTCACTGCAGTTTCTCACCATGATTAGTTTCTTTTGACTTCTTAGTAATAGATGGGTAAGCATAGAATGATCGTACTTCAATTCTAGATTGGTAAAACAAGTTAGATCAAGACTCCAATTTTGTGTGCAGATAGTAGTTACAGACTTTGTTTCCCCAATAGTAGAATAACTCTGTTATGATATTTTCATTCTCAGCATTTAATTGTTTCATCATTTTAATTATTTCAAATAGATTTACTGTTTTTGTATCTTCATTTCTTAGAACAGATCAGCATCTAATTATTTCAGCATTTTAATTATTTCAAATAGATTTACTGTTTTTGTATCTTCATTTCTTAGAACAGATCAGCATCTAATTACTTCAGCATTTTAATTATTTAAAATAGATTCCCTGCTTTATTTCTTAGAACAAATTTACTGCTTTCAACACTTTAATTCTTTTAATTAGATTTATTGCTTTCCAGTATTTAATTCCATAGCATAATCAGTTTTCATATTTAGTAGACAATCTTTAGAACATCGATACCAACATCCAACTGTCACAAGAGATTATCCTATAAGAGCACAGATAGTGCATGCATCTCTAAAGTTTGTACGTTCCCCGAGTTGACATTTAAAGTAGGCTCTTGGTATAGCTGCCCTCATTAGGCATCCACATTAGGAGCTCACCATCTTCCACTTGCCCTTTGGAATCGGGGGGCTTTCGAAGCCATTGGAAACAGCCTTGGATGTTTTTTACATGTTGAGGAGGAACATCTTAATGGCTTTGACCGTCGTATTGGTAGGATGTTGGTTGAGGTTGATTTATCTCTGGGTCTTATTGATGTTCTCCATATCAATTGGTGTGGCCGTAAGCTGGACCATATAATCAACAATTGGGGAATACCCTTTCGCTGTTCAAGATGTAAATAGGTTGGACATTTGTGGCACCAATGTAATGCGTCTTCATCTTCGGGTCAACATGATGGCGTGGGGCCATTCTGGTCTTCCGATGAGGGTAGCGATAAGGAATTGGATGCGCAGCGCGAGCTTGATGGCTACTCCAACAGAGTTCAGCTCCCAAATGTTCCTGATTCGGCCATTATCTGTAAGTTGGAAATAAATGACCCATCCTTCTTCCACTCGTTGAATGATCTTGATATCTCGTTTATTAATTCTTTAGATTTGAAAAATGGCAACAATGGTAATTATATGGGTCATCGTCGGTTCTCTCCTTTGCTGTCAAATACCTCTAAATCTGAGAAGTCATCCGATGATCCGTTTGAGATTTCCTCTCCTTTCCCCTCTGTGGTGCCAACGACACCTGATCTTCCCCCTGTCACTTCCCCTATACATATGGCCTCCTCTGATATCCCTCCTTCTATTGTTTCGACAATTCTACTTTCATCGGATTCGGAGCAGCCTGTTGTCGGTTTCAATTCTAGAGTGGGTGGAGATATTGGATCTCTCATCTCTAATGATCCTGTTGGCACTTATCGTCCTGCTGTGATAGCTTCCAATGGTCTAGAATCCCGGGAGAAGGTTATCCATATTCCCTCATATTCCGATATTGTTAAAAAGACTCCCATTCCGGTTTTTTACAAAAATCGAGTGGTTGAGGATCATGTCCCGACCACTAAAAATGTGGTGGTCCCATCAATTTTTGAGACCCCGTTGCAGATGTTGGGGGTGGATAACATTACAATGGCTACTACTACTATCTCATCTATGGGGGACAAACATGTCTCAAAGATATTTTGGGTGGCTTGGCTCCAGAATTCTCGTCGATAAAGACTCGCAGTGCCCGAAAAAATAAGAAGGTCATTCCTATGGGGGTGGGGGATGATCGTATTTCAGTGGACACCCCTTTATCACCTGACACCAGGGCTCTTAGAGGAATCAAATCCCTAGCCAGGGGTTGCTAATGATTTTTTCCTCTCTAAATATCTGAGGTGTGGGGGGTCTTCCCAAACAATTGGTCCTCAAGCGTGTTCTACATATTATCAATCCAGATTTCGTCTTTCTCCAAGAAACTACGGTTTGTGGGGAGAAGGCCCGTACTTTTTTTAACAAGATAAAACCTAGCTGGCTGATGTGCTCCGTGGATGCCATTGGGCTATCTGGTGGGCTATTAGCGGCATGGAACCCTAGGGTTCTAAATCTAAATCCCTTCATAATCTCGTTGGGAATTTTACTATCTGGCAATTTCAGGGGTTCGGACAAATGCATAAATATTGTTAAGTGTTATGGTCCCTACTGTGATAGGGAGGATTTTTGGGATCTTGCGTGCTCGAACCACTTATTGGAATTGGAAAATTTGGTACTTGCAGGTGACTTGAATTTTTCATGGGGGGCTGAAGAAATCTGGGGTCAGTCGACCAAGAGGGATCCAATGGGATCTTTTTTCAGGAACCTTTTCTCAAAATTTTCACTAATTGATGTGGCTCCACATCCACTGGCTCCTACATGGACCAATGGTAGGAAGGATGGGAACCTGATTTCAAAACGTATTGATCACTTCTTAATTTCGGAATCACTGTTGTGCAATTTTCAGACCTACAGATCGTGGATTCAACAGATTCATATCAATGATCATCTCCCCATTATCTTTCAATTCGATGTGGAGGTTTCACAGCATCCTTTCCCTTTTAAATTCAACTCTACCTGGTTAAAAGATCCTGATTTTAATTTGGGGGTGAGATCTCACTGGATGAATATAGATGTTACTGGTGAGAGATCTGAGACGGACAAGCTGGCGGTGAAACTTAAATCATTAAAAGACTTTACTATGCTGTGGGAAAGGAACAAGAAGGCTATGTTGAATACATAACTCATAAAGGTTGAACAGGAAATTGCTACACTTTTGGATCAGTCCCTAAAATCTGGTCTTTCCCAATCGGGTCAGACTACTCTCTCATCATTGGAAATTAGGAAATTGAAAATTCTTCTTACACACGAGGAGACTTGGCTCCTAAAGAGCCGAGCTATATGGATTAAAGCTGAAGACTTGAATACTAAGTTCTTTCACAGGTTTGCTGACTCACGAAGGATTCAAAATACTATCTGGGATCTCAACAATCATGATGGCCAAAGGATCAGGGGGGTGTCAGATCTGATGGCGGAGGCAACTCAACATTTTCAGGAGTATTATTGTGACCCCCAAAACACAACATTGATTGAGCAATTCAAGATTATAAAAGAATACCCTAGGATGTTTAATGATATGGAAGGGGATTGTATTTATGAGGAGATATCATTAATAGATGTGGAAAGTACACTTCGGGGTTTTGCAAAGGATAAATCACCTGGACTTGGATAAATCATGTCTTTTGAAACACTCATTAAAGGCAGATGTGGAATGGTCGATTAGTTTGATTTTGCCTCTGCATTCAAAGAACTGTGCGATGGCACTAAGTACCTTGGTTATTTTATCAAGCCCTCGAATTATCTGCTGAAGGACTGGTATTGGCTTGTCAGACGATTTGATGTGAGGATTGGTCACTGGTCTAGGCGCCAATTATCATTGGGTGGCAGACTTACTTTGGCTAAAGCGGTTCTTCAAAATATGGGGGTATACTGGTTTTCACTCGGCAAAATTCCAAAATCCATTCTTGGGATTATTCGCCAGAAGTTTTTCAATTTTTTATGGTCTGGTGGTGGGGATATGAAAAAATTCCATTTGATTAAATGGTCCTCCTTGGCACGGCCATGAGATTTAGAAGGTTGGAATATTAAACATCTGGAACATTTTGTCTCTGCGCTTCATGCAAAGAGTTTGTGGCATGCTCTGTTTATCGACTCTGTTTGGGGCAAGATTATTAGAGCCAAATACTTAAGAAATTCTTCGATTGCAAATTGGTTCCGTAATGGACCTCCTCTGGCCACTGGGGTATCAAATATTTGGAATGGCCTCTTGGGCTCCTTCAACACTATAACGCAGTGGCTCACGTGGATTCCTGGTAATGGTCGGGAGATTAGACTGGGTATTGATCCGGTCTTGGGGGGTTCATCTTCTTACCTGGTGTCTCCTGAACTAAGAACTCACCTCAGGGAAAATGGTTTATATACTCTTGCACATGCGTCTTGTCATGGTGGTATTGCAGGCACAAAGTGGCTCTCGGCTTCTCAACTGGGACTTAATGGAGGTATGGCGGTTGAATGGTCTGTATATACACGATCATTTTGCCAGGCAAATATCCAACTCTCTGAGTCTCCTGATCGGTTGGCTTGGTCGTGGGATGTGGCACATGGATCGGTTACTGCTAATTTGGCTTATTCCTCTTTATTTGTTGATAATTGTCCGTTGAACCATTGGTGGCATCGCACTATCTGGAAACTTTCTCCGCCTCTTAAAATTAAATGTTTTATCTGGTTAGCGATGTGCAACAAAATCCTCACTTGGGATAATCTGTGTCATCGAGGTTTTGTTGGTCCTGGTTGGTGTCCTCTTTGCTGTGTACAGAACGAATCGGTTGATCACCTATTCTCTACCTGCGAGTTTTTACAGGGCCTCTGGAAACAAATTGCATCTACATTGGGCATACAGACTACCTGGAGAACTTCGTCACTTATGGAGTGTCTTGGAACTTGGTTTAGAAACTCTTATTCTATGCTGGAACTCCCATGCCTTATGATATGGGAAATTTGGAAAGCCCACAACTACAGAATCTTTGAGGGCACATCTCCCCTTCAGGATTGGTTATGTGGTAAGATTTTGGCTGCATACAAGGAATACTCTTCTAGTTCTGGTCGACCTATAAAACTCTTGAATGGTCAGGGTCATCGTCTGGCCCCTCCGGTCTTGATGTATCCCTGTGGATTTTTTGATGGTGCGACGATGGGGGGGGCCGGTGTGTCTGGGGCTGGTGCGGTACTTCACCTTACAACCACTTTTTATATCCGATTATGGTTGAATTTGGGGATTGGTACAAATACATGTAGCGAGTTATGTGCCCTTTGGCTATTATTGCATTTTGCTCATATCAGACAGAAAACATCTCTCTTGATATTTGGAGACTCTTCTACTATTATATCTTGGGCAAAGGGTGTTACTCCGCTCAATGTTTTGTTACTTTCATTTTGGATGGATGCGGTCAGGATGTTAATCAGTGGTTTGGAACATTCCCATTTTACGCATATCTTCCGGGAGGTGAATAGTGATGCTGACTTTCTGTCCAAGCTAGCATTATCTTCTCAGACTGGGATCATCATTTGGGAGGAATGGCGGGAGGAACAACGTTTCTCCCATGGTACTATTCACATGCATTGGACTTGAGGACATGTCCTGGGTCTGTTGGTTTTTGGTTTTTTGGATATGCGGTATATATATTTTATGGTTTTGCGATCTGGACGTTTTTGTAGGTCATTAGTTTGGTTCGTTGCTTCACCAACGTCTCGTTGGTATTTTGGATCTCCTGGGATATATGCGGCTATATTGTTATCTTCTGTTTGTCTATATTTTGATATGTTTAGATGTGCTATTTACTATTTGGACATGGATTGCGTCCTTTATGGACGGTATTGCAGCCGATTATACCACTTGTTTATAGTGGTTTAGATGTTTTTGTTGACTGATACCATGGACATAAACTGGCTATTATTCTGACTCTGTTTGTATGGGTATATTTCTGATGCCCATGTTGGTTTGTATCACATACATGTTGTTATTTGGGGTCTTATCCCCTGGATGGATATGTGACAGTTGGACATGCTTTACTATTTCGTAGTATTAATAGTAAGATATTTTTCTATGGAAAAAAATGTATTCCTTCTTGATATTATTGATATTTTGAAAGCATTTCATGTTGCTTTTTGACCAGATTCCTCCTTGCATTAATATTTTTATATGATAATAATGCATTCAAAATGTACCACGCCTATTGCAATTGAATGCAAACTTTTGGCAACTTATTATGTCCCTGACATTTATTTTTCGATCGGGGATATTAATCCGAAGAGTCCATTCCAAATTTTTGCCTCCTACTAAGCTTTTCACATAGTCTGGAGAATTTTATTTATTTATTTAAATAACCATTTTTCACAATTCTTATTGGCTCCGTGCGCCATGACGTAGGGCCTGGGGTCGTGTGCCCCAGGCCCCGGTGGCGTGCTTGCGTCATAGCTGGTTCAGTCCGGGGCTCGATGTTTGTACTAATTTGCAGCGGGGCTCGATGTTTGTACTAGTTTGCAGGGCAAGCGATTAATGTTGGTTCATTGTACCGAGGCTGGAGGGCGATGCAATGTGTAAATGTCTTGTGACTCGTGAGGATGGATGGTGCCCTGGTTTCATGATCTCACGGTGTAAATTGGGTTGGTGATACTGTCACCTCAACTAGTCCTTCCAGTATGGTGGATGGAGTCATGTAACTCCTGTTTTTCCTGTATGTGTCTGTTCCTTTCCGATATGGTGGATGTAGTCCTGTAACTCCTATTTTTCCTGTATTTGTGTCTATTCCGGAGAGTGAAGGGTGCATTGTTGGACTCGAGAGTGTCGTTGTTGCGGGAATGTAGATTGACTTCAAATGAACGCCCATAAATTTGTCTCAAATGACGTTGGACTTCAATTTGATATTTTATTCTTTTCCAAATCATGTATTTTCGTGAGGAGAATACATATTTACAATTTTTTATAGAAGTTATGCTTAAAAATAGTCAAAATTTGATCTAAGTGGTTCCTGTAACCATATTTTATTTCTGGGTGATGGACCTTCGTACTGAGCCCGGTATGGTTGTTTGCGACTTCGATGGTTTAAAATTTTTTGTATCTCCATGCAACGTCCTCGGCCATGGAGATTTGAATGCGTCGGTGATCTGTATTCAGAAATTGGATTTGTGTTTGGTGCATGGGGCAATGCTTTCGTTCGTTTTCTGCTTGTGGGTACTGTTGTTTCCACCTGGATTGTTTGTCCACTCATTCAAGAAAGGAATTTATCTCCGCCTTCGTCAGGGTTCTTGTTGCGTTTCTTTCGCAGGTGAGTGGTTCCGTCGACTTACTAGAATGCTTGTTTTGTTATTTAATGGAATGTAATACTTGTTCGAAAGTCAGTGTTCTTTCATTTAGGGCATGGCTATAAGCCATGAATTTCCGTTGTTTGCTTCTATTTGGCAGTTGTTTGAAAATTGTGCAGTATGAAATTCAAAAATGTCGATCTTGTTGTGCCATATAATGCATGAGCATACTGGAACCTAGAAATAAAATATGATTACAGGAATTGAACACAAGACCTTATTTTGCTTTGTTCATGTTCTTTTATCTTCATTATGTGCCTGGGTTTCCTATGATTTCAATTTCTTGTGTTGTGTGTGCTATTGCAATTGCTAAAATAAAGTAAAAAAGGGACAAGGAATTGAACATGAGACCTTATTATGCATGAGAATAGCACATCCAGGCTCCAGTGGACCTGTCTTCCTCGTTCTTGTCCTCCCGGGGTTTCGAACGCTCCTGGTTGGAGACGAACTCCTCCTCCATGAGAAGATAATCTTTGATCCTTTCAAGATTCAAGAGCCGGAGCTTGCATTTGGTCAGGGGGGTGCCGGGCGACCGCCTCAGGACCCTTCTACTTCCTTTATTTACGGCCAACGTGAGTTGGGGGTGCCGAGTTCGAATTTATTCTACTTCTTGTCGTCCTACTGGATGATTTCCAAACTATCAAATGGTGGGAAAATAAATATATCTGACCAGGTAGTTGTCAAATTTCCCTTACACACCAAGCTTTTAACACAAGCCCAAAACCCTCCTGTTGGAGGATTCTCAAAGTATCAAAAGACTACAAATGAATATATCTAACAAACTAGCTGTAAAATTACCCTTCAAGACCACACATGCTAAGCTTCCAAACAATCCTGAAACCCTCATGTTAGAGGATTCTCGAGCTATCAATTATAGGCGATAGAATGTTCAACCAGGTAGTTATAAAAATTAGCTTTAAATAATGAGTTTATGGGTTCTTGAACAAAATATAGAAAGAATTCAAATAGATTGGATTCAATGACATCTATGAGTTCCCTTATCCAATAAACCCTTTTGGGCCCTCAAGCAAATAGTAGGAACTACCTGGAAATGACAAGCAGGCTACAATTCATCCACATTTAGCAAATTCTTCCCAAAATTGCACTGCAAGCAATAAATACGGCATTGGGTATCTGAGAAAACCCTTTGCCCAGAAAAGATGGGATATGTTTTCTCTAAGAGTAATGTCTGAAGTATGGCTGGACTGAGATTCTTATTGCAGTTTTGTCCCTATAGGGAGTTGAAAAATTCTATACCTATGGCAGTCTATTTTTTGTGTAGGTTAATTATCAAAAACAATTGTGATTGAAAGCTATGCACAACGCCAACCACAACTTACCTTTAACTTAATCAAGACCAGCATGGTAAAGATCCCCTCTGCACTTTCTTAGGCTAACAATGGTTGGGCAGCCTTGCTTAGGAACCAGTCACATAAGTAGTCGAATGAGTACGACATCTGCCTCGCTCAAACAATGGTCTATCTTTTAGTCTGTTCCCATTTTCCGTGAGCATCCGTGGGATTGAAGTTTGATTTCAACTTTGCTAAAAGGATGGGTAGAGCAATTAGACCTTTTATTTTTATCACTACAGTCTTCATGGAACTTATTGCTGCATCCTGACCGCATGCAAATGGTTCGACACCTCGGAAAACCCAGCTGGCCTGACGTTGTAGACAAGACATGATGCTTTTCTATTTGTGGTTGATCATTGGCTCGGTCATATGCCTCATATACATGCATGCCATTTGTATATAACACGCCAACACACGGCTGTTTGTTTATTTTAATGGAATATTACAATAGAATGGGTCAACTACATGTCAGTCCTTCCGATCCTTTCCCATATTATAAGTTTCAAGGGACAATTTAAAATAATAATAATAAAATCTGTCATAAAAATTCTTCTTTTATGGGTAGGGATGCCCGTAACCTACTCCCATCCATTGCTCATGTCTAGCTTTCACCCACCATTGTTTCTAGTACGTAGTTACAAGTCACCACTCTGGAGTTGAATGAGTGATCCGTGGTGGGGAAAAGAGTGGGATTGAATTTTTCACCCATCCACTGATGTCAGCGAACATGAATGATAATACTTACAGCTGAAAAGTTGGTGTTGTAGGGACCAATTGCTTGCAATCAGTTGTGATGTGTCGTTGTTATCTGCCACAATCAATGTTGCTGCAGAGAAATGCTGCTCGCTATGGGCATCCACTGCCAATACGAATTGGTAGTTGCCGCAGAACAATGTTGCTCACAATCAATGTTGATGTCATTACAATGTTGTAAACATTTGTGGGCCTTTAGATCTCAGTCACTACAATTCTGAGCAGCATGAGTTATGACTTATGACTCATATATTTTTTTAAAAATTTGAGCAGAATATGAGTTATATATATATTTTTTAAATTTGAGCAGCATATGAGTTATATATTTTTTTAAATTTTTTCACATGGTTCTGTTATTGTTATTTTCATCTAAGAATCAAAGTTAGCTCAAGCCTCACACAAAACCATCATATTTATGAGCTTCCACCCCATCATAAGTGCCATTGCACCATTCCATTGAACCTATATGGTTATATTTCTGTGTACATACTACTTTAACATATAGTAAATTCCTTGCAACTCTTATATATAACTTACATATAAATAGTAAATACTCTACAACTTTTATTATTATATATAACTTATATACAATAAATACTTTGCAACTTTAATATTTATTATTAGCCATTACAATACTTTGCTTTGCTACTCTTATATACTACTTTAACATACAGACAATAATTATTCTTGAAGCTCTACTATATTTATTATCAGCCATTGCAATATTGGGAAAAAAAAGCCTTCATCTAGTCCATGTTGCCAGCAAAGCAATTTAGGCCACAATCAATGTTGCTGCATTGCAATTCTGTTCACAATTAATGTCGTCATTACTAAGAGTATCATTATCATTGAAAAAATTCATAAACATTTTGTAGCTGTAGATAGTTCTTCAATTGTCGTTTCCTTTGTTCATGCCTTGCAGACTTTACATTTGAGTTAAGTCGAATTTAGGGTGCAAATTTCTTCATCAATTGTCGTTTCCTTTGTTCATGCCTTGCAGACTTTACATTTGAGTTAAGTCGAATTTAGGGTGCAAATTTCTTATGTAACAGTGAATTGTTCAATTTCAACTATATATTTGTTGGATTAGAAAGGTTAAGCTTTGGTTCAAAAGGCACGTTTGATTATAAATTTATTCTTACACATATTAATAATAATTAGTAATTGGAGAGAATATGTAGTGAGTTTGTTAAGCATATGGTTTAATATATTTTTATTATGATTTAAGTTCAATTGAGTTAATTGGATGCATGCTTTTATAAGTGTTTACTTGATCGTGTAAATGATACAGGGTTGAAAATGTCGACATTATTGCAACTTCATTTCATATTCAAATTAATTAACATTTTCTTTGATAATATAGTTCACAAATGTTGTCATGTTGAAAAAAAAAAGAGTTTACACAACGTTTATTTTTTATTGAAATGTATTCTAAACAATATGCTATTTAGAAAGCAATTTTTACAAATATATTATTAAAAAAAACACATTCATGAGAATTACAATGCAATGGTCTTCTGTAATACGTCCACAATTACTAATGAATATAAAAAATAGATATAGTTTTATTTACATTGGATTTAGTGATACATCTACTTAAATTTTGTAATCTCAATACAATAACAAAGCATTATTAGAAAAATATTAAAGAGCCTGTGAGCCCAGTGCACTAGTGAGGACCATAGTAATCTCAATACAATAACAAAGCATTGTTAAAAAAATAATAAAAAATCTCATGAGCCCAGTGCATTGGTCAGAACCATAGCTGAAATAAAGTTTGTAATTTAAAATTGAAACATTACAGGTCGACCTAAATTGAAAATAAAAGAGCCCACTGCACTAGTGAGAACCATAGCTGTAACCGGATATATGAGTGCTGTATGGACAGCATAATTTTGGGTTTGTTTGGGTCACTATACCTGACAGAAACATGAACAGTTAATATGCGATAATGTAGGGATCTCTATGATTCTATTACATCTGCAGAATGTAATTTTGTTCAATCTATTTGAAATAAAATTACGACTTTTTCCAAGGAAAAAAAAGTGAGAACCATAGCTCAAATAAAGTTTGTAATTTAAAATTGCAAACTTTAAACATCTACCTTGGATGGAGATGCAACCAAATTCTAGAATGCAAAAGCAGAAATGTTAGTGTTGCTAACCCCTTGGCAATGTTTAGTTCATCATCCCAAAATTGATTGGTGATTTCGTTGAGCAGCACAAGCATTGTAGAAGTGTATTCATTTTCAACTAGTAGGCTATGAGAGCTTATACCTTGGTTGAAGCATGCCATCAAAGTGAATGCAATTGATGTGTATAATAAATATGGTAGCCAACAACACAGTTGCAGGCTAGGAACAGGTTTCTACACTAGCAAATAGGCCTACATATATATAATAGCAACATTTTAAAGTAGTCAACCAATTAATAAGCATAAAGGTAGGTCTCAAGTTACAACAACTAGGACAGCGAGGCCAAGCAGCGTATTCACTTATAGTAAAACACATAGATAAGGAATTTATGGCAATTGGCAGGACTGCATTTGTAGGGACAATGGACCTGTTGTGCCATATATTGCATGGGTATACTCGAATTGATTTTGCTTTCAACTTGTTTGACCATTCCAGACCTCTTTGATTATAGATGGTATCAGTGTTGTTAGACTTCTTTGGTTGTAGATGATGTCGAGTTGCCTTCCATGATTGTTTTGTTGATGTATGATTGTGCCCTTTATCTGTTTTTTTAATACACGTATAGGATTAAGCTACAAGTTGGTGGTGTATGAATTGATTCACTGTAATTAAGTTTGATGTGTATTATGAGTCTTGCTTGATTAAATTCCTAGTCCTTGATCAAATCCCTTTATGAGTGGATTGGTTCACTGTAATAGAATATGTAGATACATCTGAGTGAAGGCTTATTGGCATTGATATTCATTGTATTATGTTTTTGGAGTAAGGATTAATGCGCTTTATGGAATATTTTAACACAAGATTGTGATGAATCAGTGTTGATTTATTCCACTCTAATGCACTTGGCTGAGTGAGATGCTAATGCTAACAAAAGCTTGGATGTTGATTCCTTTGTTGTTGTTAACTACAATAAAGTAGCTATGGATGGAAAGTATCCTCATGTTGTCTCATATGCCAATATTATATCCATAGTAGTTAGGGGTCGTTTTTCTCTGGTGAATGAATTTTGAAGTTGGTCTTTGCAATCATTTTTTAGATTTTGGAAGCTAGATTAATCCAAGTTAACTTTGAAGTTAAATTTGTGAATTTGAAGTTGAATAAAGATATTAGAAGACTCGTTCAAATCCTTTAAAAAGTTAAGAAGAAGAATCTGGTTCTCGTGTCCAAAAAATAAAAAAAGCTGAAACCTCGACGCAACTTCAGGGTATGCAGCTCCTTCCCATTGAAACAGAGATATATGTTTTTTTGTTCCGCAAACAAAGATAAAGACCATATTGCTATGAAATTTAGGGAATTGGACCAAATCTTGAAAAGGATATAATTCTTAACCTGGGCAATTTAAAGTGGCTTCTAGAGCAGCCCAAGGCAACAAAAGACCGATAGGGTTACCAGTCTCATCTTCTATGCAACAAGTTGTTATGAAAATGAGCCAATTCTTAGCTCAATATGGAGAAACTGGTCGACTTTGGCTGATTGAGATTGCAACCTGTGTAACATACCTGCGTTGTCAACTACATCATCCTTCTATGGAGAATCATTGGGACCTGCAGCCTCTACCTGTTGCCAAACCAGCTCCAGGATTGTTTTCTAGATTCTCCCTTGTTTCTTCTTTCCGGTTTTAAGCTCTGCCGTTATTTTAGTGTTTAGAAGATCCGTCTTCAAAGGCGTCAAATGTGCCATCATTTTAGATTTGGGGGATCATTATCAACATCTTGACTTTTGATTGATCGACATCTTGATTAAATTGCATATTTCAGGAGCACAATAATGACCTAAAGATTGCCCATCCATTTCATCATGCACTTAAACTGAGGGCTGAGTTATGTTTATGGTTTTGTATAAATATATATTGTATGGTAGTCGATGTCCAATTCGCAAATGTATTTTGATTTTTATTTTTTGATTAATCTGACTATTTCAACATCATAATATTGTCCTAAACATTGCCCATCCATCTCTCGATGCACTTGAGCTGAGGGTTGACTTGCATTTCTGGCTTTGTTTAAAAATTAAAACTATATTGTATAGTAGTCAAATGTATTTTTCTTGGCATTTACGCTAGTTGCATGTTTGCAAGTATTTATTGGTTATTAAAAAATATTGATATTTCCTTTCATAAAAATCCTTTTACCTGGACACTTACAATAAGTGTACACTGTCAGCTCTCTTATTTGCACATAGACTTATATCTATGCCAATAGCCGTCGATTGTTATGGCTATAATACGATTTAATGCTCAGGCAAATGGTTGCTCTTTTTGAAATTGGATTTCTCTTCTTCTTTTCTTCTTTTTAGCTTACTAGTATTCATTTTATGGTATGCGTTAGACTTTATAACAATGGTTTCTGATACTAAAAAGCATTATACTGTACAAAATTACGAAGTTAAAAAAAACGTATTCATTCTACATACCCATCCCAGATCCATTTTATGAACAAATTTATTCAGCTTATGTTTCCCGTCTTCATTATTGTCTATACCCAAAGCTATTGATACAGCTCCAGGCCATTCCAAGATGAAAATTAGTCATTTCCATAATTCCTATGAGGTTCTTGAAGTTTATGAAGAATCACTAGTCAACTTCACAGCCCCATTTCCAAGATTTCCTACAATAAAATCTCCTTCTTAAAGGTAACAGTAGTCTTCCTAGTGTTTTGAATTACCTCCTCCAGTTATGTTTTTATACCAATCTTAAGGTTAAGTTTGAAGTTTGAACTCAAATGCTTTTCTCCAAGATAAGTTGCATACAAGCATCCTTTTCAGAATATGAGTGTATATGCTTTACATAGAAACATTACATTGTGATTTCAAAAAACAAAGCAAACTAACATGAACTGGATCCTAGTTAACATAATTAGTTGTTATATCATTCATGATTGCATAATTGTTCTAATAGTGTGCCAATGTTAATTGCAGAATGCAAATAGATTTTTGGGAAAAAAAAGGTAACGTTCCTTGTATATTCAATTTAGCATCAGTTGCAAACTCAATAAAAAGAAAATTGCTTACAAGCTATTTGCAACATGCAGGTAGGATGCCTTGCCAATGTTGTTGCTACATCAATTATGTTGTTTTGAAGTACAATTTCCAACATCGCTGTTTTTTTTGCCATGTGTAAAGAAACAAACACATAACAGAAACAATCTTCCATATGTTGGGATGGTGAACATATCAAACTTGCAGCTGGGCAGAAGCTTGTGCAAATCGACCTTGTTTACTAGATACAACAACTCACCTTAGGATTTTTGAACCCATTCCAGGCAGTCTCTTATAAATTCTATTTTTTTGGCTATGGCAGCAAAACAGGGTAAACTAAATTACTGTTGATGCTAGATCGTTTTCAAAGACCTATTCTTTTCATCTGCTCAATGCATAGGACAATAGTCCAATTTTGTCATTGATGAATGCACACATGCCACATACATGAAATAATATGAAGCAATTCTCATATGTCAGCAATATATGTTATTTCCATTAGGAAATTGTCTTTTCATTACATGTTAAGTTTCTAGTTCTCTTTTGGTTTTATAAAATCTCTTTTACAAAACTACAGTTAGTAAATATGCAAATGCCTTAAAAATTCCCACTGTTAGTGACTCTATTCCAATTGCATATTTGCATGTTTTTTTTATACTATCCACAACAATGCCACAAAATATAAATTTATAATGCAATTTATAGATGCAAAATAGCATATGCATTCAATGGATTGTTTTAATATTGGTTACTTCGTCTTGAATGTTTTATCTTGCTACAACATATATAGTTTTCTTTTTTGAAACTGAGAAGCTCACTTCTTTTTTCTTGAATTCTATCAATGCATAGATTGAGCACACTCCCTTTCAATTGTGACCACAAAAATCATGGTCTCAAGATTTTCCATATACGTGTTTTTTGTTAAACCAAAGAATAACATTCCACTGCTACTTCCCTTTCCCTCGTATATTTTTTGTCAAAGCAAAGAATAGCATTCCACTGCTACTTCCCTTTCCCTGAGAATAGGAACATCATATTTTTAACACTTCATTCAACCAAAATAAAATGTTGTTTTTTCCCAATTCCATTATCACATTGGTTTCCACTAGATTTTCTATTGACTCCATCTGAACCCTTGTACTGTTACTGGGAATTTGACTCGCTGCACTCATTTATGTTCCGTGTCTCTTTCTTGCACATAATAACACACTTTCACTTCACTTGAAAAAACTCAGGCTTCCCAACTCTTAATATTTCACTCATATGCTTCTTTCCATTGCTCCTTCCTAATTGTTGTTGAACCCGAACTATTTTCCCTGTTCAAGTCTTCAAGCATTTGACATATTGAATTTACCTGATCTCACTTAATTTAATAGTGATTTCATAAAAATAATGCTTTTCAAATATGGTAAATTGTTTTGCATTCAGTTCGATGCATAGAATTTGAAGGGGAACAACTCCATGTACAAAAATCTTCAACGAACATGACCATCTAAAATTGCATTCATTGGCTATTGCATTTGTTTCAGCATCTCTGTGTCAAAAATGCAATTTGCTGTCAGTTATTTTTGCATTTAAATGTAGTTTTCAAGATCTAGACAGGCTGAAGTACATGTAGACTTGTCAATGCAAGAAAGAATGTCTATGCTTCCGCATTCCATAAATGAATACAAAATGGCAAAAGCACTTTGAACAAGAGCACTGAAGCTGAATTTTTCTTGAGGCCTATGTAAAATCACAAAATAAGATCACTACCTCGCTTTTGCATACCAACCTTCTATATCTTTAAATAAATGCTACATGCACCTCAACTCAAGTCGGAAATCTTTTTGTCCTTTTCTTAATAGGTTTTTACAATATGCACAATATAAAATTGTAAATGTAGTGGTTGGGTGCTAAAGTGATATGCATGTAATGTCCCCCTCCCATCATACCAGCATGATAGAGAGGACGTGACACTAAACCCGGGCATCTAGCCCCATATCCATTGAGTAAAAACTCATTGGTAAAAAGACATATACATGTGCATATTATAGAAACACAACGGAATTTAAGAAAATCATGTTTAATATCTAACATACATCCAACATTTCTGAAACAACCATTAAATAAAGACATTGCAGAATTTATACAAGAGAATACTTATCTTAACAGAGTAGTCCCAAGCAACCAGCTATGCATCTGCAATGTTCCACCCAACCATAGGCCAGTTGTGCTTATCAACCTCTTGATACAACCGCCACCCCCGAGCTGGGCACGATCTCTACAAGGAACCAGGGAACAACAGACTCACACATAGCCAAGCATACACCAAGATGAGCCAAGCCAATCTACAATTGGGTTTATCAGGCTGCTAGGAAATGGAAAGGAAGAATTGCTAAGCTAGAGAGCTCAAGCACAGAGCCAGGGATACCCCTCCCAGATCTATTCAGCTTGGCACTCACAATGCCTACACACCCAACACAAGGAAGTATTCTCTTCACTGCCACACAGTCCCTCAAGCAATATCTTCCTTTCTAGTGCTCTCAAGGTGTGCATAGAAAAGTAGCCAAAGCCCTCTTGATCTTCTTGAGAGGTTATTCTCCCCACTAGGTTTATCAAGCCAATTCTATCCACTACCACTCCAAATCTCTTGCTCACAGATTCAAACCAAAACAGGGATGCACATAACAGGAAAACCACAATTGCTGGGCATGAGGAAAAACGTTTCTTCAGTGGGATGTCCAAAGAGGGGGTTTTCTACCAATTCAGAAAAACGTGGGAAAGCCCCAAAATGAAAATGGCAATTGGGGAACAACCCTGGAGAGCAGAAATCATTTTCAGAAAAACGTCCATGGGCATTTTGGGACAAAAACGACCTCCATCACAGTCCCAAATCGTGGCCCTTCTCTCCCAGTTGCTGTACAATGCAAAAACGAGTTCCCAGGCATGGAAAATGCAGGAAAAAGGGTGAAAATCGTGATGGGGAAAGACCCAGTAGTTCAGACTGCGTGAGAGAGGAAAGACTATATGTTCAGAATGGCTTTGGGCACCATTTCGTGGGTATTTTCTTACCCAAGAAGCAAAAATACGAATTCCAAGGTTGATGGCTTGCCCATGCACGAAATTGGCTTCCATACCTCTCCATTCCTAAGGCATTAACTGCCTCAACTAACTCTTGGAAGAATTAAATGATTGGGTGCATAACCCAAAATGGGTAGTTGGTGGTTTATGGGTTTTCTCATTGACACATGGATTAACACCATTGGCTCAAGGGTTTGAATAATCCCCCCCCCATTCCTTGTAGAATCGTGCCCCCATCTCTTTGTTGCATTGCATAGCTAGTTGTGGGTATTTTCATTAAAATTTGTATTTACATGATGTCTTATTTACATTGTGCCTATCTAGCACAAGAACCATAGGCATCTATTTTTAATTGCCGATACATAAAACGCTAAATCAATGGTGGGGCCTTGGCCTTGAGCTCCTCACCATGATTAAATAATAATATTTACATCATTTACGATTTAAATGCGAAGGGGGTCAAAATGGGGACATTACATTCCCCTCCCCTTACATTAGCACTGTCCTCAATGCTCATCAAAATTGAACAAAAATGGATATGCCACCCTCATGGCATCCTCCAGCTCCCATGTAGCCTCATTGGGAACGTAGTGCTTCCATTGCACCTTTACCTGTCCGACGGCTCGGTTCCGGAGCAATGTTACCTTCTTGTCTAGGATGCGCAATGGGTCGGTTTGGAATTCTCCCTCGGGTTCCACCTGGATCACATCCCAATTAATCACATGGTTAGGATCATGTACATATTTCTTAAGCAAAGAGACATGAAAAACATTATGAGCTTTAGTGCTAGCAGGCAATGCAAGTCTATATGCAACAGGCCCTATTCTTTCAAGCACTTCAAATGGCCCACAATATCTAGGTGATAGCTTGGCATAGCTCCCAAGCTTCAAGCAACTCTTCCTTGATTTCACTCTAAGATACACATGATCCCCAACATTGAATTCCCTATGCACTCTATGTTTATTTGCATAGCTTTTTCTGTCTATCCTGGGTTGTTTTTAAATTTTGTCTGATCTTGGCAACTTCTTGCTCCATTTCCTTAAGCAATTCTGGCCCAAGTACAATTCTGTTCACTGGATTGTCCCAAGTCACTGGTGTCCTACACCTTCTGCCGTACAAAGCCTCATAAGGACTCATTCCCAATGACGTTTGTTGCCCATTGTTATATGCAAATTCTACCAAGTGTAGATAATCCTCCCACTTGGATGGTTTATCCATTGCATACATGCGGAGCATGTCTTCAAGCACCCGATTTACTCTTTCTGTTTGCCCATCTGTTTGAGGATGGTATGCGGTACTAAAGCTTAGCTGTGTACCCAAATTTGCAAAGAGACCTTTCCAAAAATTGGAAGTGAACTTGGTATCCCTGTCAGAAATTATTGCCTTAGGCAACCCATGTAATCTGAAAATTTCCTTCATGAAAATATTTGCAATGGCATCGGCCTTATGTGTGGACTTAACCGGTATAAAATGTATTGCCTTTGTTAACTTGTCCACCACAACCATGATGGAATCATGTTGTCTCACCGTCATTGGAAATCCTGTAATAAAGTCCATGGATATTGCTTCCCATTTCCATTCTAGAATTGGCCTTGGGAGCAATAAACCTGTTGGATGTTGGTGTTCACTCTTCACCTGCTAACATTCCATGCACTTAGAAATGTATTCGGTGATGTCCTTCTTCATGCCTGGCCAGAAATAATATTTTCTTGCTGTAGCAATTGTTTTCTGATATCCTGGGTGACCAGAGTATGGAGCTTTATGGATTTCATCCATAACGATCCTCCTCAAATCTGCCGCATTTGGAATATAGACTCTATTCTTATAAGTAAGAAGTTCGCCTTCTTCCAAATGATAGCCTTCATACTTCTTGCCAAGGTCTTGCTGCTGCAATTTTTCCTTTATCTATATGTATACTTCATCCTCAACAATATGGTTAACAATCTGCTGCCTCAAATCTGGTTTGCAAGTACTAAGCGCTGCCACATACATTTCATGTACCTTCCTGCTGAGTGCATCAGCCACCTTGTTTTCTTTCCCTTTTATGTGTTTGATTTCAAAATCAAATTCACACAAAAATTCCAACCATCTAGCTTGCCTAGCGTTTAAAGTTGGCTGATCAAACAAGTATTTCAAACTACAATGGTCTGTCCTTAACTCAAATTTTCTTCCCATTAAGTAATGCCTCCACATCTTTAAAGCATGTACTATGGCTGCAAGTTCTATATCATGAGTAGCATAGTTCTTCTCATGCTCCTTCAACTTTCTTGACTCATAGCATATCACGTGGTTGTCTTGCATAAGAACTCATCCAAGTCCTTGATTGCATGCATCGGTACACACCACAAAGTCTTTTTCTGGGTCTGCAATCTTCAGAATAGGTGCACTTGTAAGAAGATTCTTCAACCGTTGAAAACTTTCCTCACATCTTGGTGACCATTCAAACTTTATCCCCTTCTTTTGCAAAGAAGTGATCGGGTTTGCAACCTTGGACAATCCTTCGATAAACCTCCTGTAGTAACCAGCAAGGCCCATAAAAGATCTCACATCAGTCACATTCCTTGGAGTTGGCCAATTTGTAATGGCATCAATCTTCTCAGGGTCTACAGATATTCCTTCGTCGGAGATGATGTGACCCAAATAATGAATTCTATCTTTATAAAAGTCACATTTGCTCAACTTTGCATACAGCTTATGCTCCCTTAGTAATTGCATTGTCATTCTCAAATGTTCTTCATGCTCTTCTTCATTCTTAGAATATATGAGAATGTCATCCAGGAATACAAGAACAAACTTGTCCAAATATTTGCTAAAAACATTATTCATGAGACACATGAATGTAGCTGGTGCATTTGTGAGACCGAATGGTACCACTACAAACTCATAGTGTCCATACCTCGTTCTAAGGGCTGTCTTATGAATATCTTCTTCTTTGATTCTTACTTGATGGTAACCAGACCTCAAGTGAATCTTTGAAAATACCTTTGCTCCTCTCATTTGGTCAAAAAGGTCATCAATTCAGGGCAATGGGTATTTGTTCTTCACAGTGACTTTGTTCAACTGCCTGTAGTCAATACATAACCTAAGTGTTCCATCTTTCTTTTTCACAAATAGAACAGGTGCTCCCCACGGGGACACACTTGGCCTAATATATTTCTTTTCCAGCAACTCTTGTAATTGCATTTTCAATTCTAGCAATTTCGGTGTACTCATCCTGTAGGGTGTCTTAGACACTGGTGCCACTTATGGCACAAGTTCAATTGTAAAGTCAATGTCTCTCTTTGGAGGGAGTCCTGGAATCTCATCAGGAAAAACATCCCTAAATTCTTGCAATACTTGATAGTCTTCCAATTTAGGAGTTTCATTCTCTGCTGCCTCTAAAATGTGGGCTGCATACAATTGACATCCCTTCCTACAGAACTTCTTCAGCTGCATGGCTGAAACCTGTCTGACAGAAGTCACCTTTGGAATACCTTTTACAACCCTCGGGTTTCCTTCTTCGTCCATGCATTCAAATGTCTTATTGTAGCAGTCAAGTTTAACCCTGTGTGCTTCTAACCAATCCATTCCAATGAGAATATCATAGGAACCAAGTGGCAAAATATTCAGATCTACATAAGTGAATAGCCCATCCATCTCTAATGGACATTTCTCTACTATATCACTAACTTTTCTCTTGGTTTCAGTGGCTAGTTGAACTAACCATGATTTATTATGCTTTAATTTCTTAAAAGCACAAATCTCAACAATTCTAGGAGTGACATAACTGTGAGTAGATCCAGGATCAATCAAAATAGAAACAGATTACTTAGCAATCTTACCTTCAACTTCAACCACAGTTGACTGATGATCTACCTGGCGGTTGTCTAGTGCTGCATAGATTCTAGGGATTGTCCTTGCCACTTGACCCACAGTTTCAGCTCCTTGGATGTTGTGAACTTGATTTGCATTCCCATTCCGATGTGGACAGTTCCTAAGCATGTGGTCTCCTCCACAACCCCAACATTGAAGTGGTTCTCTTGGTTCCTTTGGATCTCTTGGCTTGTCTCCCATCATCCTAGTTGGCTTAGTCACAACTTGTGATGGTTGCCTTTGCTGATTTCGGAATTGAGGAGGCTAGAACCCCTTCTTCCTTTGATCAAACTTTTCGTTTTTCCTATCCTTCCATGACTTATGGAATTTTGGTTTGCTTCTGTTTTGATCAAAGCAATACTTGGCCTTTCTTATGGCCTCCTCTAGAGTTCGAGGTTCATCAAACTCAATTCTGTCTTTATATGACTGGGGGAGTCCACTTAGGAAACGCTGAATTTTCACCTTATCATCTCGAATGTACCTGACATATCTTAGCATCTCCAAGAATTTGTTTGCATATTCTTCGATGGTCAATTGTCCCAATCTCAGCTCATGGAACTCTTTGATCTTATCATCATAGTACCTGTCAGAGAGGTACTTCTGCTTGAAGTATTTCTTGAACTGCTTCCACACGATCTTCCTTTCATTGATCTTCTTCACTTGCCTAATGTGTTCCCACCATATAGATGCTCTTCCATTCAACTTGAAGATGACTACCCCTGCCTTCATATTTCCCGAGTAATCTTGGACTTGGAAATACTTTCTCATCCCAAGAAGCCAAGCTTCAGCTTCTTGACCAGATTTTACCTCTCCGTCAAATGTAGGAGGTTTTTCCTTCTTAAATTCCCGATGTGAATTGTTCTTGTAGTGCTTCTTCCTCTTACTCCCACGAGATGAAGAGCTTGAACCCTCAATGGATTCTTTAGAGTCATATGATTCATTAGAAGATATTTCTGGAGTATATGTTCTGTCTGTAGAAACCCTTCTTAAGCTACTAGCCCTCTTACGGGAATTCCTTCTAGAACTACTCCCACCCCTTTCTAGATTTGATGTCTGATGCCCAGAGTTTATTTGCATTTGGATGTTTGTCAAACTCTGTAGCATGGCTGCATTCAACTGATTTTGTTCTTCCTGAGCTTTAATCATCCTTTCATTATCTTCTCTACAGCTTTGCAACTCCACCCTTAGGCTTCTCATGGTGGCTGCAATGCCTGGAGGAGTCTCTTGATTTTTTCTCCCATTAGATTATGTTTCAGCATTTTCAACATGTATGTTCTCCCCCATGGCATCTGTCTCAGGCTCATAGGGATCATGTGCATCATCCATGATGTTGATTTTCTTGGCCCAACCAAGATCCAAAACTTTCCAACTGTACTATCTAGAGTGCTGCCCTGATGTAACTGTGATTCTGCAAAATGTGTTTATCAACACAATTGTTAGCTGCATTATATTCTCAGAAATTCATAAATTACTTTCATGCACGTGGGAAAATATTATATTAACAATTTGTCAAATCATAGAATTTTCTCACAATCAACGACATATGAGGGGGATGACGGGGGTCAAGGGGGCTTGCCCCCTTGTGGCTTCCCTGTGCCACTGTAGGGCGGGTCGAGGGCAGCGCCCTCGTTTTTTTTTATTTTATAAATCCTTCCATTTCGCGCAATCTGGCGCATAAGTTCCATGGCAATTTTCAACTTTCGGCACCTGAAAAATCTCCCTGGAGAATGGCTGAAATTGCTTGTTTCGGAGCAACTCAGCGAGTTCTTCCGACCTGTTTCGGGCCAACTTGTGGAGTTCTTCCGCAGTTTCAGGAGAGAATTCCCTCCGTAGTTTTGGAAGAGAATTCCTTCCGCAGTTTCGGAAGAGAATTCCTTTCGCAGTTTCGGAAGAGAATTCCTTCCGCAGTTTCGAAACGATTCGCTGAAGTCTTCCGCATTTGTGGGGCGATTTACCGAAGTCTTCCGCAGTTGCGGGACGATTCGCCGAAGTCTTCCGCAGTTGCAGGACGATTCGCCGAAGTCTTCCGCAGTTGCGGAACGATTCGCCGAAGTCTTCCAAAATTTCGGAACGATTCGCTGAACTCTTCCGCAATTGCGGGACGATTTACGAAACTCTTCCGCAATTTTGGCCAACTGTCCAAACTCTTTCGCGTTGAGGAACGACTCGCGGAATCCTTCCGCAGTTTCGGGCCAACGTCCCGAATTCTTCTGCGTTGCAGAATGACTCGCGGAATCCTTCCGCAGTTTCGGGCCAACTTCCTGAATTCTTCCGCATTGCGGAATGACTCACGGAATCCTTCCGCAGTTTTGGGCCAACTTCCCGAATTCTTCCGCGTTGCGGAACGACTCGTGGAATCCTTCCGCAGTTTTGGGCCAACTTCCTGAATTCTTTTGCATTGCGGAACGACTCGCAGAATCCTTCCGCAGTTTCGGGCCAACTTCCCGAATTCTTCCGCGTTGCAGAATGACTCACGGAATCCTTCCGCAGTTTCGGGCCAACTTTCCGAATTCTTTCGTGAAACAGACTTAAACAAAATTTTTCCAAAAAATCTTAAAACAATTTCAGATTCTTCTTTTCTTCTTCCTGTGATGATTGCTGCTCAATAGGAGGTAACCTTACCTTTGCAACTATCTGACTTAGCCAGTTTAGGCTCGATGCTGATACCTGTAGTGATTAGGAAGCAACCTTCCCATGTGACTGAAATCTGGATTTGGCCCATAGAGGTCCAATGCTGCAACCAGCAGCTCTGATAACAAAATGTAATGTCCCCCTCCCATCATACCAGCATGATAGAGAGGACGTGACACTAAACCCGGGCATCTAGCCCCATATCCATTGAGTAAAAACTCATTGGTAAAAAGACATATACATGTGCATATTATAGAAACACAGCGGAATTTAAGAAAATCATGTTTAATATCTAACATACATCCAACATTTATGAAACAACCATTAAATAAAGACATTGCAGAATTTATACAAGAGAATACTTATCTTAACAGAGTAGTCCCAAGCAACCAGCTATGCATCTGCAACGTTCCACCCAACCATAGGCCAGTTGTGCTTATCAACCTCTTGATACAACCGCCACCCCCGAGCTGGGCACGATCTCTACAAGGAACCAGGGAACAACAGACTCACACATAGCCAAGCATACACCAAGATGAGCCAAGCCAATCTACAATTGGGTTTATCAGGCTGCTAGGAAATGGAAAGGAAGAATTGCTAAGCTAGTGAGCTCCAACACAGAGCCAGGGATACCCCTCCCAGATCTATTCAGCTTGGCACTCACAATGCCTACACACTCAACACAAGGAAGTATTCTCTTCACTGCCACACAGTCCCTCAAGCCATACCTTCCTTTCTAGTGCTCTCAAGGTGTGCATAGAAAATTTGCCAAAGCCCTCTTGATCTTCTTGAGAGGTTATTCTCCCCACTAGGTTTATCAAGCCAATTCTATCCACTACCACTCCAAATCTCTTGCTCACAGATTCAAACCAAAACAGGGATGCACATAACAGCAAAACCACAATTGCTGGGCATGAGGAAAAATGTTTCTTCAGTGGGATGTCCAAAGAGGGGGTTTTCTACCAATTCAGAAAAACGTGGGAAAGCCCCAAAATGAAAATGGCAATTGGGGAACAACCCTGGAGAGCAGAAATCATTTTCAGAAAAACGTCCATGGGCATTTTGGGGCAAAACGACCTCCATCACAGTCCCAAATCGTGGCCCTTCTCTCCCAGTTGCTGTACAATGCAAAAACGAGCTCCCAGGCATGGAAAATGCAGGAAAAAGGGTGAAAAACATGATGGGGAAAGACCCAGTAGTTCAGACTGCGTGAGAGAGGAAAGACTATATGTTCAGAATGGCTTTGGGCACCATTTCGTGGGTGTTTTCTTGCCCAAGAAGCAAAAATATGAATTCCTAGGTTGATGGCTTGCCCATGCACAAAATTGGCTTCCATACCTCTCTATTCCCAAGGCATTAACTGCCTCAACCAACTCTTGGAAGAATTAAATGATTGGGTGCATAACCCAAAATGGGTAGTTGGTGGTTTATGGGTTTTCTCATTGACACATGGATTAACACCATTGGCTCAAGGGTTTGAATAATTCCCCCCCCCCCATTCCTTGTAGAATCATGCCCCCATCTCTTTGTTGCATTGCATAGCTAGTTGTGGGTATTTTCATTAAAATTTGTATTTACATGATGTCTTATTTATATTGTGCCTATCTAGCACAAGAACCATAGGCATCTATTTTTAATTGCCGATACATAAAACGCTAAATCAATGGTGGGGCCTTGGCCTTGAGCTCCTCACCATGATTAAATAACAATATTTACATCATTTATGATTTAAATGCGAAGGGGGTCAAAATGGGGACATTACAATGCATTGTTTGGCGAATGGGCATATCAG
Source organism: Larix kaempferi (assembly GCA_027924585.1). NCBI lineage: Eukaryota > Viridiplantae > Streptophyta > Pinopsida > Pinales > Pinaceae > Larix > Larix kaempferi. The sequence continues at coordinate 1,410,002 of BSBM01000592.1, read as the reverse complement.
CTTATACTGCGGCTGTGTTTAAAAGATTTACGCTACATCCTCTTTACACCCTTTGGCCACATAATTTTTAAAAAAAAAATTCTTCTTCAATATTTAGTGTATACAACATGTTAGGACAAATGGACAACTTCTGTACATGAATATAACAACATACTTTTTGCATCTTGTATATGCATACACATTTCCAATTCAATGGTACTTCCATACGTTTTCGTTTCTAGTTCAATGGTACTTCCATACGTTTTTTAATCTGAAGATGGCCTTTAACTAGCCTTCTAATCCATACTACTATACCTAATTACATACAAAATTCTTGTTACTATCATTTCTAAGACCATACACAATAATTGCATTTTAAAAACAATAAAAAATACATATGGTTATCTACAGTTTTTTCCTCGTTTCTAGGACTCTACTATTGCATATTCATTTTACTTGTCTTTATATACAAGCAGGTGGATAGAGTAGCTGGCAATGTCAGGGACATTGCCACCTCGTGGCTCTTGTTTTATATTTTAAGTTCATCCAATGAAATCCAACCTTTTACACTTACTAAAATATCATTTATAATAAAGGCTTGAATAAGGTGCTACAGTTGTACTTAACCATATTTATATCAAGTGCGGCAAAAAATGGGAGAATGATAAGGCACCCATGTGGGATGATGGAGCATGTATAAAAGTTTCACGGTGAGCTTTAGCGGATTCTATCACCATGTTATCAAGACTGCATGTGATGAATGATCATATTTACAATTTATTGTTTTGGTAAATCATATTAAAATTTGTGTCGTAACGTCATTTTAGTAACTTATATTGTAACTATGTTATGCCCTCCACATATATCCCTCTCTCTCTAATTTCCTTGAGCTTGCTCTTTTTTTTTTCAAAGGGAAAAATATATAACGTGGTATTATAAGGAATAAAAACCAGTTACATCAGAAGGCATCGAGCATGCTAATAAAGATCAATGAACCCAGCGAAACGATTGAGAGTTGCCATCATTATATTATGTGTCTCTTCATTTTGTTCTTAAAATGTTCCCATGGATAACAAAATATAGGTACTTTGCTAAATGTTTTCTATGTTTTTATGATATTTATTATGTACTATAGTCTTTCTATGTCTTAATTGAACTTGTGCCCTTCCTTTGATAGGCACAATAAATTTTATTAGTAATCTTATGTTTACAATATGGATTGACGACTTTGTTGCTTGTTTGCATTCATGCCTTACTATTTCTCTAGAGCCTTTTCTGATTTTGGGGATAGATTTTGAACATAATATGTCATTTCTAATTAATGATGCAAGAACCATTTCTAAACCTACATATGCTCATTTAGCATGAACCATGCCTCTATGGGATTTTTTCTTTGAATAATGAATTTTTTTCTATTATTTTCTAGAAAATGAAATGATATTTTTCTCTTAGTAATTAAATTTTTTGTACTATCTTCTTTATAGAGTAGCAACATGTAGCATCTGGCAAGGTTACACACATACAGTTGTTATGGATGTTCTCTTGAACTTGTTCGGTATTGTGAACTTGGAGGAGAAAGGGTGCTTTGTAAAGCAACGATGTCAGTGAGTCAAGGTAGATAATTAAACTAGGTGATGCAAGGAGATCAATGAGGTAGCGAATACCTAGAGGTGGTGAAAAAAGAAATTGTGACAGGTGAAGAAAGTTGTGGCAAGCACATGAAAGGAAGTGCAGGAAGTTGGTGTTGGAAAATGTCAGGCAAAACTTTGGATTGGCCAAATAGTGTACTACTAAGGGTTAGCATTACTTGGCTCTGATTAATGCTATAGCATTACTTGCTTTTGTCTCAAACAAGTACTCAGGACCAAAAGTTTTATGGATATTTCAAATGTATAAGACATGTTAACTTGGATTGATATGCATCCATGTTGGATTGATATATGTGCATGTTATTGATTTGAACATGAATATTATATTATTAACCTTGGAAGATGATCGTGCATGTCAGTGATTTGAATACTATTATATTATTAACCTTTAAAGATGGTAGTCCCCCCAACCAACACATGGACTGCATGCATTAAGACATGTTAACTTGGATTGATATGCATCCATGTTGGATTGATATATGTGCATGTTAGTGATTTGAACATGAATATCATATTGTTAACATTGGAAGATGACAGTGCATGTTAGTGATTTGAATACTATTATATTATTAACTTTTGAAGATGGTAGTCCCCAAACCAACACATGGACTGCATGCATTAAAGACTTTTCCAATGCCAAAAAGTACGCCACAACCCTAGCAATAAGACCCAAAGTTTATAACCAATAACATTTAAAACAAATAATATTAAATCTATTATTTAATAAAAAAAAAAAAAATATTACATAAAATATTAATTAAATTTCAAAATTTCAAAAATCAAAACACAACTAATAGAAAGTTAACAACACAATAGAAAGTTAACAACACAATAGTCCTCCCCTTTGGAATGGTACTAATAAATTCCATTACATATCCCTCACATACATAAATTTCTTTTTTACCTTGAATACTCAATCTTAAATACTACCTTAAATACTCGTATAAAATAAAACTAAGTTACAAAAGTAATTACAAAACATATATGCCCAAATGCTGGACAAAAGGATGACACAATCATACATATTGAGGCATTGGTCTTAAATACATTAGAATATGGGGTTATCATTGGACTAATTGGGCATGCACTTTAATGGTGTGGAATAGGACACCAAGAGTTTGGGCCTAAAAAATATTCGTCAAATTTTTTAACTTTAGATTTAGTATATAGAAGGGAAGTTGTTATGACAATGGTTTTTACTTACCAAATCTAAGAATTACATTGATAATGAGAATGGTAAGAACACTTAAAATATTAAAAGAGTTACCAGGTCTAAGAATTACATTAATAATAAGAATGGTATAAGAACGCTTAAAAAGTTAATAGAGTTTTTAAAGATCGAAAAGAACATGTTCATTCAAGTTTTAATTAGGTGGTCTCTAATCACATATAAAATCCATGGCATGAAAGATGAATCGATACAAATACTTTACTTAAGAGCTCATACATTTGAGTTTTTATATGAAAACAAGTATCTTAAAAATATATGTATGATTAGTATTTTTCAACATTTTCTACAATTTAGAGTATTGCAAAGAAAAACACAATTAGATGGGAATCCAATGAATGGGTATATGAATGATAGAAAATTGAAGTCTTTTAAAGTTTAGAGAAATTAAATTGGAAAAGAAAAGGAGATAAGGATTGAAGTTAATTTTCATTTTTGGAGTTAATTTTCATTTTTGGTTTTCTTTAAATCTATATAAGAAGGAAAATCCTCGTGGATAAGAAAAAAGTCACGTGGTTAAAAAAAAAGTCACATTAGGATATGAGAAGAAATGATTTCAAGTTAATAAAAAATATCAAGTATGGTTCATTGATGAAATGAGTAAGAATGTATAAGAAGGAAAATCCTTGTGGATAAGAAAAAAGTCACGTGGTTAAGAAAAAAGTCACATTAGGATATGAGAAGAAATGATTTCAAGTTAATAAAAATATCAAGTATGGTTCATTGATGAAATGAGTAAGGATTTATGCTAGACAGTGTGGAGAAATCAAGAAAATTTGTGCAAGAAGCATAATAGAAGATCATGTACTAGAGTTGTATGAGGGTTCATTTAGTGAACTATAGATTGTAGCATTAGAGTTCATCATGTTGAAAGGTAGTATATTGAGAGTTTTTTTTGCATAAGAATAGTGATGCACCATGTGTTTGGAAAAGGTGGTAAAGTTATTTAAAAATAAAGCTGAATGTGGTAACATTTAAGACACACGATTAAGTGGTGGTGGTGGTGGTGACACAACCAAGCTAGACACCAAATTGGTATATGAGACCCCCTTGTTTGTGGGACAATGGACCCCTCCCCTCAACGATTTGACTGCTAAAGTATAAGGAGGTGTACATACCCTACCACCCTCTGAATTTGAATCCATGACCTCTTAAGAAGAAACAATGTTCTTAACCATTAGGCCCACTCAAGTGTTGCATATAAAAAATACGCAACACTTTTTCTTCAAATGAAATAATTATACTCCTTTTATTATGAAAAATAATAGTACATTTGCACTAGATCAAAATTCCTTAAATTCATTAACATGTCTTGCTACCATATTCTATGTGAAAGTCACAAGTATAACAAGAGAGAGGGTCCCAACAAAATGAGAATTTTTTATATATTCTATTTGTCAAAACAAAATCTCACTAGAGTGATAAAAAGATTTTTCTTGTGGTTGCGGTATTAACATCCCCACATGAGAACTCAATGATAAAAATGCTTGGGGTCTAGTTGGATTACAACCACCGTCGAAGTGCAATATCCATGTTAAATTGCATCTATATGTGTGCATAGGAAATACTATTGAATATCATGGTCTTGTCCCTTGTATTTCTCATGTTTGTTGGTGCTCATAGTGGCTTGGACTGATCCAATGATGATATTGGAATCTCAAAAAATGTCCAAATCCATGGCCCCTCTTTCCAAGGATATATCTAGAAGTATGTTGGCTGCAAATATATCTTCCCTATTTTTTTATACTCTTTCAAGAGCTAGCTCGAAGGAAATTCTTTTATTATCTATAAGAATGAACCATCCTCCTACACCACTATCTAATGGGTTGTCCCTATAGGTTCTATCAAAGTACCCTTTGATATTTGTAAAAAGAGTCTCTAATGGGTGTCGAGAGAACACTTTGGGGTTCTTATGGTTGGGGCAAAGGACCTTATTAACTGATTGGATTTTATCTTGAAACTACATGGGATGGGTTGGCTTGCTTACCTTGGAAGATCATTTATGGCTAGCCATATCAACTAGATAACCTCAAGAGAAAGGGATTGGTCTTCATTTTTCATTGTGCCTAGTGGTTTTTCCATTGCTTTGTTTTGGTCAATACCTTCCTAAGAATTTTTATTGTTTAGAATACTTGTAGTAGCAACACAACCCTCCTTGGAGAAATGGAAGTAACATAATAGATGGTATAATGATTCCGGTCATTCCTCATAGAGGGTGCATTTGTTTGGTCCTTTCCATCCTCTACATTGTATATTTCTTGATGACAAAGATGAGTGGATTAGGGCCATCCAAGATAAAACTTTGGGTTTGAGAGGGGCGAACACTTTCCAAATTTTGTGCCACCACCAAATTTGATCACTTATATCTTGATTTTTGTGCTGAGTCAAGTATCCAATATTCATAGAGTAAGAACCATGTGATGGATTCCCCCCTAAAGTATTCTATTAGCCTCCTCTCTTAGTTTGATTCCAACCCAAGTCAGTTGGGAAATGAAGTCCTTCCATTGAGATGGTTCCACCCTTGTCAATCCAATATCATTGTTGTCCAACCAAAGTTTTTCAAGGTCTAGGTGGGCGAGGGGAACTACCACTTCAAAACTGTTAATAGATGTATGTCCTATAGTATTGTGCACAACGGGTGGGTCATTTTGAAGGATGGGTATTTATAACCAACCCATTCAGTTATCCTTAGATTTTCCATGCTACCCTCTCCAATTTTCCATCGAAGATATTTATTGATTAAGCCAAATGAAGTAATGAGATATTTACAGAAGTTTGATACCCTACAATGAGATTTGGCGGAACTCCTTATCCAATATTCCATAGGTAGTCATGCTATGTATTTTTCTTTTAGAATCTCCCATAAGAGTCCACTTTTGGTGATTAGTTTCCATGTTTGATGTCCCGTAGACATGCATCCTTAGGTTTTGATAAGGATTCCCAGGATATAAGAGTTAGTCCCCCCTCCTCTTTATTGCCTCTTCATGTATAGGATAAGAAAATCTCTTTGATATTGCTTGATATTTTCTCGGGAAGGCTTGCTGGGGGGAGCAAATATATTATGATAGATTGTAGTGTATCAAGCAAAATATATGCAATAATAATTCACCTAAACATTAAATTATCAACCGGGAGTTCGTAAAATTAGAGGTGCGGGCACACGAAATGCGGGACTAGTGATTCTAAGCTAGCCTAATCTAAAGCCAACAAACACACTTCAATGCAATAAAAACAAACAACATGAATAGTCCAACACCTTAAGAAGAAGCCCGTTACAAGGAGGCCTTATCTTACAAGTTAAACCTTGAATCTGTCCATCGGTGACTAGAGCTATCGAAAATTAATGTGAAAGAAATCCTGGTACTAACTAGTACAAAATTAATGCAAACTAGTATAGAAAGAAAAACTAATGAAAACGAATACCGAAATGGAAAACTAGTGCAAGAGTTAAAGTGTGAAAGATTTAAACTATATGAAAGCCAAGTTAAAACAAACTAGCTAAAAGCAATCAAACAAGTGGAATTTAAATCAAACTCCACAAATAAGTTGTCCTCAGAAAGAAACACCTACAAAATATGAAAGAAGAGAAATGAATTATGGAAGAAAAACATGATGAAATCAATTAAAAAAAATAATGTATTAGCTGTGAGGTTGGGTATATCCATGAATTAAATTGCTTTGCAATGGTAATCCATTTGAACGCTGCATATATGCATTCATCTATTAATATAACATTGATCAACAAAACATATGAATAATAGTAAACAATTAATAAAACACAAAACATATCTAACATATGGATAGTATTAAACAATTAATAATAACATAAATTAATAACAAAACAATATACGCCAAAGTAATATAATTAAAAATTACACCATTAACATTTTTAATGTAACCATACGATCTAAAACAATACGTGTAGTATAAACTAATGTAACCATACGATCTAAAACAATATGTGTAGTATAAACTAATGATATGAGACAACAAATGAATTCATATTATATTAATATACATATAATATAACAAACATACAACATATGAGACAATAAAAAATAACAACAAAGGATAATAAATTTATGAAACAACATGTAGTTTTATATCATTGACTCAAAACATAATGATATACAATGTATGTTAAACTTTACACATGACCTATAATAAAAGACTCAGATAAATACATATAATATACATGTAGTGGTCATGTATTAAAACAAAATCAATATCTACAGGAAGAATAGAAAGAGAAGACCAAAACAATGAAATGTGATATTCATGAAAGCAGATTTGGGCAATGGTTTATTTTATTTATTTTCTTGCAGGAATAGAATTGAAATGAAGGCGATAGGATATTTAAACCGTGATCTAGATAGCATGGATGCAAATGGAATTAAACACATGGAGAAACATGAATGCTGGAATATAATTACAGGAACATAAATGCTGGAACGAAAGTGCAAGAATGGGAATGCTAGAACTGAAGTGCCGAAATGTGTGACTACAGGAATGAAGATGGGTGCAAGCATTCAAATCAAGGAGTGATTAATTCTACAAAAAAGAATCAGTAGCTACAAAAGAATCGCAAACTTTCAATTGCAAAATCTAAATAAAAAGAAACATGTTCATGTTAGTAATACAATATAAACAAATATATATATATATATATAACTAGAACATTACCATATCAAGGGGACCTCTCAATATGATCCATGCTCGGGTGACAAGAACTCAAACCAAAATTACTTGCAGTAGATCAACAATATTTCATTATGTTTCAAATCTAATTTACAATATATTCAACTCTCCCCTCCAAAAGAAGAAGAAGAAGAAGTAAGTGAGTATGTAAGTAAGTAAGTACGGGAGTAAATCTTCCCAGCTATTGATACATATACAAATGATCCCCCATCTCATATTCATTCAACCCATTTGCTAAATTTGGAAAAATAATCACCTCATTGAATTCTAGGCGTATCAGTCCATTTGGACATGTTGGTGTTTGAATATCCGATTATAACTCCCAAACCATTTAGAATTTGGAGAAAATCCTCACAATTAAATTAAATGACCCTATTCTACAAGTGGGTTTTCAACTTTTTTTCTTAATTTCTCACCGTTTGCTTAAAACACTTTTCCGAGTTTAGGTGCATGTGAACTGATGCGAATTTTAACCATTAATGATTCTCATTTGTGATGACCCGAGAATGATAAAGACTGAAACGGACTGGGATTTGGTGTGCCACCTTGATGAATTTGTTATACAACATTGAATCCTTCTTCAACATACATGAGTTAAACATATAGACCTTGGACTTCACCTGATGCAAAGACTAGTACTAAAAGTGGCACTAAAAAGTTCCATATGAGTGAAAATGTTATATAAATCAATTTAATATACCAAAACCATAAGAATTAATCAAAATGAATAGTAAATCACTTTATATGCTTGAGTAGGGAGTTTTAGGCTTGATAGGTTGAATATATAAGACAAAAGTTAGGCAGTAAAGGGGTATTGGGCATATACAAGGTAACAAAAAACTAGAGGCCATCACTCCCCCATGCCGAGTTCTTTGCATGTCCCTATGAAATGACAAAACTGTAGATAGTATAATATTAAACATCGACTGCATGATTGAGAATATGCAGACCTTGGCTCTGATTCTTCAACTTTCATTCAACTGTCTTCTCATCTGACACAATTGATTTTTCCTGATCTATATAACAACACATAATGCAATCATTGGTCAACTGTTCAATTATGGTTTGTAGACTGGCATTCTAGACCTTCAAATTTTCATTTTCATATTGATCCAAAACCACATATTCATATAGTTGACAGTTCCTTTAAATCTTGGTTCTATCACCGAAAGCGAACAACCTTTGTATGTTCACGAGAATTAGTTCAACCATTTGAGTCTCTCTTGTCAAGTATATGATCTGATTGAAACTCTTTACCCTTATTCCCATCTAGACCGTCCATTCTAGATTTTGTTCCAATTATATGCTCAGAAGTGGTATTGACGGGATTACCAATATCTTCATTTGTAGTGCTTGCACAACCTTCTTCATCAGAACTAACTATAAGTCTTCTAGGCCACTTAGAAGGGGATGTGCCTGACGACTACCATGGTGAAAATATGTCATGAATAGGGTAAGATATTACATAAGGAATAATGTATCATACATAGGAACATAGAATCATTGTTGGATATAGGAAAGTGAAAACCATATAATACAATAATTATGTGCAAGGGTAGGGAAAATCATATTTACAAATAAGTTGACCTATAGGATTATGGTAGTAGTAGCTAATGCAGGCTTATGCAAACAAGGATATGAAGTAAATACAATAGGTAAGGAAATCGAGCATTAGAATACTTATTCATTTTGACTTAATTCCTAGTTTTTAGTAAATTAAATTAAGTTATAACAATTCTCACCTCTTTTCATACTTACAAACTAGCATTGATGAACTTGTGAAGAGCAGTTTGCTTGAAATTGATGTAAAATATTGAGTGTTGGACTTTCATGGACTCAAGAGAAACTTGGATGGTAAGCTGGAATGAGGAGTGTTAGTGCAAGAATTTGTTCCTAGACTACTAAGGGACAAGCCAATGCAATCTTTACAATCTCAAGATAAATATGCAATAGTTTTTTCAATGGTTTTAGGTTTAATGATTTGAAAACTTCAATATAAAGAAAGAAAGGAAAAATCAACTTCAATTAAACCATGTAGCATAAAGAACTAAAACCAAGATCTTAATAAGGCATAACCCATCACATTCCAAAGTCACACATTCAGGTTTCTATCTACAATACATAAGCATTCATTGAATCAAAAACATCAAAACAAGAATGAAATTATGCACTGTATGACCACACTGATCAGGAATAAAAACAAAGTCAAGTAATATAAAGATGGCTTATAACATATATATATATGATCTTAGTCTTCAAACTTACATGTTAAAACCTGCAAGCATATTCAACAGCACTGTATAGTAGCTTCAAACCAAAAACATCGAACCCTTGTTCACTCATATTTACTTCCTTTTAAACATCTTTCAAAGAAGTAGTTTGTAACTACTTTTAGGTCTTTAGGTCTCAAAATAGTTACCTAATCGAGATTTTTAAACTAGTGTCTTTAATTAAAACCTTAACTACTAGTTATTACATACTTGATACAAAAATGAAAAATAAACTAGGCATTAGGTAGCCTTCCTTGTAGCTTCGACCAACATTGCAATCCCTTCCAAAGCATGAGTTCTTTTGTTGTGTTGTGGCTGCTCGGCTTCTAAGTCTTTGACCTTGTCTGATAGAAGTTTGTTCTTCTCCTTTTGCTTTTGCACCTGTCTATTTAAATCATCAACTTTAGTCTCTGCTTCTCTTTTCCTTTTCATAGCCTTCCTAGCAACACCAATTAGCTCTTGATAACGATCATTAGCTTCTCCTAAGTCCTCCCTTAAACATTTATTAGACTTAGTAAGCTTATCATTTGTTGTTAGGAACCCATGTCTTTACTTTGTTAGTATATTGTTGTTGGACGCATATACTTTGTAAGTCGTCCCGTAGTATTTGTTGATAAATAGTTTGTGTTATTGTTGTTGGCGCATATGCTTTGTAAGTCGCCCGTAGTATTGTTGATCCATATTTTGTAGTGGCCCATGGTTTTGACCCATAGTATTGGTGCCTAGACTTAGTATATATGTGTGTGTTGAGACCTATGAAGGCATCGTGAAGTTATTTGTATTGAGCTTGCTCAAATGAGGTTGCCCCCTCGAAGTGGCCTGTGATCAATATAAAAGTGATTCTGAGTTCTGTCATTTTTGCTATTTCGCATATTCTTATTGATTAATTGTTGCAGGTGCTTCACATCTAGTATCAGAGCACTTTCTTGGGCTCGCTGGGTGAAATTTCTGCCAAATTTTTTTTCGCATCTGTTGCAAGTTTGTATTTGGAAATAATCCCTATCCACTTAACTGTGGGAAGTACTTGGGCATAAGCCCTAAAACTCATTGTGAGGAGTACCACAGGAACCCCAAAGTAGCTGGCCCATTGAGAGGACCTGCCAGCGAAAAGGGCAACGACCCCTACCTGATTGACTAGTTCCCACCCGTGAGGTAAACCAAGAGCTGTCGTTTGTGGCAAAGTAGTTATAAGTTTTACCTGAGCCTTGGAGTGAGGGGTAATGCCCCAATACGCAAGCCGTCAGAAAGCATTGGTGGCCGAGTGAAACCCCTGAACTATTAGGAAGCCACACATACCTAGGGTCCATATCTATTTTCAGCTGAACTGTTGTCGATCACTGCTGCGCCGTTTCAGATCCAGCCGTTCAGATCCATTCTGAAAGTCGTTCCAGATCCAACCATTTCAGATCCCTCTATTTCCGCTCACTTCTGGGTTGTTGCAGATCTATCTGTTTCAGATCCCTTCCGAGCCGTAGCCACTCCAGTCTGAAATTTAAAAAAAAAAAGAAAAAAAAAGAGTATAAAATTCAGTTTTTTCTCCATATCTACCATGTTTTCACTCTGTTTTCCTTGAAATTTTTGGGGAACCCCTGTCATCCCATTCTGCATATTTCATTCTTGGGGACCCTATCCCCAATTCCACTTCCCAAAGCCTGAAATCCCACATTTGTCTATTTTTAGGGTTTGCCATAACTTCCTCAAATTTCACCCAATCACCTTCAAATTTTACCATAGAGTTCCTTTCTGACTTCTGCTTCTTTGTCCCCCTCTGCCAAATTTTTCCATTCTTTCACCCCGCTTCTGAAATCCTCATTTTTTGCTTCCCTGTCTATTCGACAATGTCCAAAACCTAGTCAAACCCCAATTACCCTTCATATTTTTTCCCAAATCCATATTTTCCTTTACTGAAGCAATTTATGTTTTTGTTTTCCTACCCAATCAACCAAAAAAAAAACAAAAAAACTCCTAGTTATGGTTGTCACCCGTGCAGGAACAAAAACCATGGAAGAATCACTTGCAGCCATCCAAGCCAAACTCCAGGATCTGGATGAAAAATTTCTCAGCTTCCATCTTGAACATTCAGCTATGAATAACAAACAACAGTCTGAGTCTTCATCAGACAATGGGTTCTCTTCTTCGAGCAATTTTCGTGGTCCAAAGCTTGATTTTCCTCGCTTCAATTGTACTGATCCAACTGGATGGATCTATCGTGTAGCACAATATTTTAGTCTGCATAATACTTTTGATGTCAACAAAGTTCCACTTGCATCCTTTCATTTGGAACAGGAAGCTCTTCAATGGTACCGTTGGTACATCAAGGCTCATGAAGAGCCAAAATGGCCAGACTTTTGCCAGCTGCTTTTGCAACGATTTGGTCCTAGTGCTTTTGATGACTTCACAGGAGCCCTCACTAAACTTCGCCAAATTGGTACTGTGAGAGAGTATCAAACCGAATTTGAGAAACTAGCCAACCACACCGAAGGATTGTCTGATGAATTTTACCGGAGTTGTTTTATCAGTGGTCTAAAGGATGGCAATCGCTCTGAGGTCAAAATGTTCTGTCCCAACACAATGATGGAAGCCCTAGGGTTGGCTAAGTTGGCAGAAGACAAGATTGCAGCCCAACAACGCTCCAAGCCCACTTTTGTTCCCTTCCGAAATATGGGTTCTCAATGACCACCTATACCACAGGCTCCTCGACCAACTCCTATCAAGCGTTTGTTTGAAACAAAGATGCAAGCACACAGAGAAAAGGGGCTTTGCTATAATTGTGATGAGAAATTCACTCGGGGACATAGATGTCTTCAACAAAAGCTCTATCTCTTGGATGTGGATTCTCTGCCTGCCTTTGAAATTGGTGACGAAGATCCAGAAACAATGGATGCTCAGGTCGACATTCAAGAACCGCCTACTGACGCTCCGTCTCAGGATGACTAGTCAGAGATATCTCTCCATGCTTTAGCTGGAATCACCACCCCCCAAACAATGCGGGTCAGGGGTTACTTCAAGAAGCTTCCTCTTACAATACTCATTGATTCTGGTAGCACTCATAATTTCATTGACCCTCGGATCGCTAAACAAGCTGATTGTTTTATCCATCCTTGCTCCAACTTTGAAGTCATGGTTGCCAATGGGGGCACCTTACCTTGCAAAGGGAAGTGTCGAAATGTGCGTATCTCTATGGGAGATTATACCTTGTGCTCTGACATGTTTTCCTTGACCTTAGGCGGATGTGATGTGGTTTTGGGCGCTCAATGGTTACGTACACTTGGCCCTATCTTATGGGATTTTGCTGAACTTTGGATGCAGTTTTCCTTCAATTGACAAAAACACACATTGACAGGATTACAACCAGGGTCTCTCAGCATCATTAGTTCACATCACATGGAAAAACTCCTCAAGAAGAATTCACATGGTGTCATCGCTTAGATCCATTCCATTCAGATGCAACCATCAACAGTCTCCACTACTCCTTTGGATCTACAACAAATTCTGGATCGATATATAGGTGTCTTTGCTGAACCAGTGGGATTGCCACCTTCAAGGCCAGAAGACCATCGTATTCATCTCCTTCCTGACAGCTTTCCTCCCAACATCAGGCCCTATCTCTACCCATTTCACCAAAAAACGGAGATTGAAATGCTCGTCCGGGACTTATTGAAGCAAGGTATTATTCGCCCAAGCACTAGTTCCTTTTCTTCTCCAGTTCTTCTTGTCCGCAGAAAAGATGGGTCATGGCACCTCTGCATTGACTTCCGAGCACTTAATCACCTCACCATCAAGGATAAGTTTCTAATTCCTGTTGTTGATGAGCTTCTTGATGAGCTTCATGGGGCTCAATTTTTCTCCAAGTTGGATCTTCGTTCTGGGTATCATCAAATTCGTGTTCATGAGGATGATATTCCTAAAACAGCTTTCCGCACACATGATGGCAATTATGAGTTTTTGGTCATGCCCTTTGGCCTCACTAATGCTCCTTCCACATTCCAGGCCTTAATGAATAAAGTATTTCGACCCTACTTGCGGAAATTCATTTTGGTATTCTTTGATGATATCCTCATCTACAGTAAAACATGGGATGAACATCTCCAACATCTAGATCTTGTCATGCAACTTTTCTCTAACCATCATCTCCACGCCAAGCAGTCTAAATGTGTTTTTGGACAGAAGGAAGTTGAGTATCTCGGGCACATTATCTTAGCACAAGGGGTTCGCGTGGATCCTACCAAAATCGATGCCATGAACAATTGGCCACATCCTCAGACACTCAAGAGCCTTCGTGGTTTTTTGGGGTTGACTGGATACTACCACAAGTTTGTCAAGGATTATGGGAAGATTGTAGCTCCATTAACTGCTCTATTGAAAAAGGATGCTTTTACATGGACACATGCTCCTCAGTGTGCATTTGACAAACTAAAACAAGCTATGTGTACTACACTTGTTCTAGCTATGCCCGATTTTTCCAAGCCCTTCACTATTGAGAGTGATGCTTGTGGCAATGGACTTGGTGTTGTTCTCCTTCAAGATGAACACCCCATTGCGTTCACTAGCAAAGCCCTTTCAGGTAAGAATTTAGCTGCCTCTACATATGAGAAGGAAATGATGGCTATTTTGCATGCAGTACATAAGTGGCGACCATACCTATTAGGGAATCATTTCTGCATCAAGATTGATCACCAGAGTCTGAAATATTTCTTGGAATAGCGTGTCTCCTCCCCAGCACAACAGCAATGGGTTAGCAAACTCATGGGTTATGACTATGAGATCACTTACAAGAAGGGTAAAGACAATATTGTGGCAAATGCTCTTTCTCGCACATTTGATGCCCAAGGTTCTCTTTCAACTATTTCTATGTCTGTTCCAAATTGGTTGCAATCTGTTCAATAGGGTTATGTCAATGACTCTTCCTTATCTCAAATCATCCAACGCTTGACCAACAACCCTTCTGTTGTACCACATTACTCTTGGGATGGTGCTTCTTTGAGATACAAGGGTCGTCTGGTGCTTCCCCAGAGCACAGATCTTCAACAGGCTGTCTTCTATGAACTCCATGCTTCTCCATCGGCAGGGCACTCTGGGTTCCTCAAAACGTATGAATGGGCACAGCGTAACTTCTTTTGGCAGGGCATGAAAAGGACAATTCAATAGATGGTGGCTGAATGTGATACCTGCCAACGCAATAAGGGTGAAACAACACTCCTTCCAGGATTGCTCGAACCCTTGCCCATACCTACACGGATTTGGACAGATATTTCTATGGATTTCATTGAAGGGATCCCTAAATATGGTGGGAAGACAATGATTCTCATTGTGGTTGATCGCCTCTCCAAATATAGTCATTTTTGTGCTCTCAGCCATCCCTATACAGCCTCCTCAGTCGCTCAAATTTTCCTGGACTAGATCTTTCGTCTTCATGGCATCCCTTCTTCCTTTATCTCGGATCGTGATGCGACTTTCACCAGTCATTTTTGGACAGAACTATTTCGCCACACTGGCACCAAACTGAAGATGAGTTCAGGGTATCACCCACAAACAGATGGTCAGACTGAATTATCAATAAATGCTTGGATACTTATCTTCGTTGCTTCACCTCTGAACAGCAACATCAGTGGGCAAAGTGGCTCCCTCTCGCTGAATGGTGGTTCAATACCTCTTACTAGATTGCCTCTAAAATGACCCCATATGAAGCAGTCTATGGTCAGGCACCTCCAGTTCTTCTTCCATACACCCCCAATAGTTCACCAGTTTAGGAAGTTGACACGGTCCTTCGAAACCGCGATCAGATTCTTCGCATTTTGCGGGACAATCTTCACATGGCAAGAAATCGCATGAAGCAACAAGCTGATCAGCATCGTTCTGAGCGCACTTTTCAAGCAGGCGATATGGTTTTTCTTCGTCTCCAGCCGTACAAGCAATCCTCCCTGAAACTCAAAGGGCATCATAATCTCACTCCAAAGTTCTATGGGCCATATCGGATTCTTCAGAAGATTGGGTCCGTTGCTTATAAATTGGAACTTCCTCATTTTTCCCGCATTCATCCAGTATTTCATGTCTCTTGTCTGAAGAAAGTTCTTGGCACCAACATCAATGGACAAACGATTTTACCCGAACTAAATAATGAAGGATCCATGCTTTTGGAGCCGGAGGCCATCCTCAATCGATGCACTCGTCAGCTTCGCTCTCGCTCTACCACAGAGGTCTTAATTCAGTGGCACGACATGAAACCAGAGGATGCTACATGGGAACCACTCCTTCAGATTCAATAACAATTTCCACATTTAAAGCTTTGAGGACAAAGCTTTTTTTAAGGGGGAGGGGATGTTAGGAACCCATGTCTTTACTTTGTTAGTATATTGTTGTTGGATGCATATGCTTTGTAAGTTGTCCCGTAGTATTTGTTGATCAATAGTTTGTGTTATTGTTGTTGGCGCATATGCTTTGTAAGTCACCCGTAGTATTTTTGATCCATAGTTTGTAGTGGCCCATGGTTTTGACCCATAGTATTGGCACCTAGACTTAGTATATAAGTGTGTGTTGAGACCTATGAAGGCACCATAAAGTTATTTGTATTGAGCTTGCTCAAAGGAGGTTGCCCCCTCGAAGTGGCCTGTGATCAATATAAAAGTGATTCTGAGTTCTGTCATTTTTGCTATTTCGCATATTCTTATTGATTAATTGTTGCAGGTGCTTCACATTTGTCTCAATAAGGAAAACTATTTTTGCTTGCTGTTGTTTTTGGACTTTCCTGAGTCTTTCAATCTCTGGACATATGTTTATTTCTCCATGCAAGGTTGAATCTTGGGATGTGGAAGGTGGAATATCCAGCTTTTTGAAGATCAACTCTTCTTCATCTCTATCTTTTTTTAACCTTTGTGCAATTTCAAGTTCATCTTGCTCCATTCTAAGAATCATTTCTTCTTCTTCGACTTCATTTACTTCTTCCCTTGCTTCTTCTAACTTGATGTATTCCTGTTGTGGGGTAGTTTGATAAGAATTTGACCCAATTTCTATCTCTTTACCTTCATCATCTGAATCTGCAGAGTTTAGAATTATATTTATCTCTTCTGTGTTCTGATTTGAACTTGACCCTCTTTTCATATTTCCTTTCATTGCTGATCTCATTCTAAATTTCCAACTTGATTTCTTTAAATGTATAAGAAGATTTGCTTCTGCCTCAAAATCTTTATCTTGTGGAGTTTTACCTTTTGAATTCTCTGCCAAAGCTTGCGCAACTGGAATTTCAATTATATCTTGTTCTGATATAACTTTGCCTTGAAATTGTTCAACAATAGGGTTACTAGTTTGTTTGATTTCTTGAATTTCTTGACCCTGTTCTGGTTCTCCTTCAAATGCATTAACCTTATCGCTTCCTGGTATTTTTGGTTTGTTAATTTCAGATACATGTATCTGCTCATCGTTTTCTGAGCCTTTAAATTTATCCTCTGACAGGGGCTTCTCTGAAATTTCCTGTAACAATACTCCCGCCTCCTTCTTCTTCTTGTTTTCCTTTTTAGGTTTTCTTTTGCTCACATGCTCATCCCTCTCAGTGATAAAACTAGACCAGAAGATAAAATGTTCCCAGTTCTTCTGCTCTTTCTTTAAGACTGTTTGAATAATAAGTTTTATCAGTCCATGGTGAAATACTGACTGCCTTGAAACCTTGGACTGTATCTTTACCTTGTTTGACATTTTTTGGATACTCTTATACAGGTAGAATGGCACATTCATCTTATAATTCATTTTAAGATGCATTAAAAATCTAATATGATATTTAAAGACCATTGAGAACCTACCTTCGCAAGTGATATAAGTTTGTATAATGCTTAGCACCTGCCTCCATTCAGGTTGAAAATTTGAAATATGAATTCCATTACCCCAATTCAGAGTTTCTTTACCTGGCAGTAGGAAAGGATTTGGGTCAAAGTCGAAAGGAATTTTCTTGAACCATAACTCTCCTTCCATGGCGACACCTGTAGCCTCGGAAATTAGGGCTTCCGTAAGCTGAAATCTCAGGGTTTTAAATTTAATAACATCTTCATTCAAATTCTTTGCTAGGAAAATTGAAACCTCTTCATTAAACCCTGTGGTCTTTTCAAAAAAGTTAAGCCATCCAGCAGACCTAAACATGTCTGCACATAACGGAAATTTCTCTGCTCACTGCATATCCATCGGTTCCATCCTGTTGGTATTACCACTCCTCTTTCCCATTTTAATAACTATAGCCCACGACTTATACTTCTGACTTTGAGAAAAATGACAAATGTTTAAGGTTTAAGAGATTACCGCATTCAACGAACAGATGGCTTCAAATTTGCGATCCCCAAATTAACTTGTCGCCTCTAACTCTGATTTTCGGATGATGAAACGTTATAAAACCCACCGCCATCAGAAATATTTGACATGTGTGTTAGCACGTCACATAATCATAGCAAAACTTTCATTAGTCACCATAAATTTAGCAAACCATTTCCCAGCATAATTGATCACGTTTTTCCATGATAGCGGATTCTTGTAGCACATCAGGGTTTATTTTTCAATTTGCGCTACCAGAATCTTCAAAATAGCGTCTTTGATAAATACCCTTGTCATAAAAATAGAAACTTAGAAAAGCTTGAACAAGCATATCATGAAGGTTAGAGATTAATACTATGTTGATAAGCCATTTGAAAGAAAAATCCAATTAAAGTAAAATAAAATCAATCAAAATTAAATAAAAATTAATTGAAAGCAAAATAACAAACTAAACATAAGAGAAAAATCATGAAAACAAAAGGGAACAATTTAAGCATTAACATCTGGCTCCAGCTGCGGGATGAAATCCTCCTTGTGAGGTTTCAAGAACTCATAGACCAATGCCTTACTGTCACCTAAAACTGCTCCTTATTCTGTAAACTTCCATTGGGCATGGAGTCTTATTTCACACCGGTATATACAATGAGTGTGACACTATTTACCTTTAATAACTGTAAAAATGTTTGAGAAACCGTCCATTAACTGGAGTGAACAGCTTCTCACCTTCCAAAGTTTGTAGTATGAAAGTGTTGTTTTCTAAAAAAATTGAAATCATGAATGGACCCAACCAAAGATTATCAAACTTACCATGCTGACCTTTCTGATCTCTCCTTGCATCCCATCTGAGAACCATATCACCAAGAGAAAAAGTATTTTCCTTTACCTTTTTGTCAAATCCAGCTTTAACCTTTCTTCTATATGCATCAACTCTTTCTGCTATAACTTCATGTTCTTGTTGCAATTCAATTAATGAGAAAATCCTCCTTTGGAGATCATTAGGTTCTTCTTGACAATCTTGAAAAAACTTCATTACTGGAGCACCTAGTTGAATAGGGAAGACTGTAGCTGTACCATACACTAATTGGAAAGGGGACAAACCTATTGCTTTCTTAGTAGTTATTCTATCTTCCCACAATGCATATTTAAGCATTGAATCCCATGACCTCTTATTTTGATTTAACAATTTTTTAATACTCTGAATAATGTTCTTATTTGATGACTCTACCAAACCATTTCCCTAGGGATAGTATGGAGTAGAATGCCTCAAATCAGTTCCATTATGCTCACAAAAACTCACCATAGCTTTTGACTTGAAAGCAGGTGCATTATAAATCAATAACCTATGTGGACAACCAAACCGACTCAAAATATTTTCCTGTATAAAACTCATGATAACTCCTTCAGTTGCTTTACATGTTGGAATTGCCTCCACCCATTTAGTGAAAAAATCAGTAGCTGTAAGTATCCACCTATGTTGTCCACTTGATGCAGGGTTAATTTCGCTTATAAAATCTAATCCCCACTGTTGAAAAGGGGCATTAACTGCAATAGGCTTTAATGGTAAAGAAATGAGCTTTTGTTTTCCAACAAACTTTTGACACTGAACACATCCTCTCACTTGCTGGTATACATCTGAAAATAAAGAAGACCAATAAAAACCAGATCTAAGAATTTTGTATGCTGTAGGTTTCCAAAACTTGTGACCCCCACAAGCACCCTCATGCATTTCTGAAATCACCTCATTCACCTATGATTTCTCTAGACATCTGGGTAAAATTCCACCTGGATCCTTCCAAAACAACTACTGATTAACCAAGCAGTATTTAGTAGCTTTCAATTTCAATGATTTAGATGTCTTTTTGTCAAAATTATCTAGACATTTTAGATGCAACAGAAAACAAACAAGATCAGGATACCATTACGATCCTGCATATTTATCTAAAATCTGCTCTTCATTATCCTTCATCTACAATTCTTCTTGAGTTGGCTGATTTGCTACCAAATGGATATCCAAAGCTTCACAATTTGAATCAGCTAACAATTTTGCTAAACCTTGACCTTTCACTAACTTTGTAGGTCTGATTTCAACCTCATATTCCATGATTTTTGCAATCCACCGACCTCTTTTACCCTCATTGTTTGGCTAAGTTAAAATATCCTTGATAGCAGCATTAGGTACATAGGAGATTATTTTTGAATGCAAAATGTAAATCCTGAAAAACTTTAAGGCTTTTACAAGTGTACTATACTTCAATTCTGAATCCCTGAGAGTTTTACTAAAGAAAGCTATTGGTTGCTCTAAATCATATGCATTCTTTTGTAAAAGAACAACCGCTATTGTGTCTTGGAATGCAAAGAAAAGGTAAGGAAATATTTTGAAAAATCAGGACTTACCAAAACTAGAGCTTCTGTCAAAGCTTGTTTAATCTTCTCGAATGAAGCCTTAGCTTCTGTTGTCCATTTCACTTCTTGATCCTTCCTCAACATGGATGTAATGTGTTTAATAGTTTCAACAAAGTTCAGGATGAACCACCTCAGAAAATTAATTTTCCCAATAAATGATTGGACATCTTTTTTACTGCTCGGGATAGTAATCTTCAGAATTGCTTTGATTCTTCCTGGGTCTATTTTAATACCATCAGCTGAAACAAGATGCCCTAGAAGCTTACCTTCTTGTACTGCAAAACGTGATTTCTTGGGATTCAAAGACAACCCAAATTTCCTACACTTTAGAAATGTTTGCTCATGATGCTTCAAGTGCTCATCATCAGACTGAGAGAAGACTGTAATATTGTCTAAGTAGATCACAACAAATTTCTCTTTTTCTTCTACAAAGGCTATATCCATAGCTCTTTGAAATGTTGCACCTGCATTCATCAATCCGAATGGCATCTTATCATACATGAATGTGCCCCATGGAGTAGTGAAGGCTGTTTTCTCCCTATCATCCGAATGTACATCTATTTGATTGTACCCTGAGAATCCATCAACCATGGATATTCCCTGAGCACCCACCACTTTTTGCAGAATTTGCTCAATCTTTGGTAAGGGTTAATTGTCCTTCAATGAAGCTCTATTAAGATTCCGAAAGTCCACACATAATCTAATCTCTGCGTTTTTCTTTCGAACTGGAACTAAGTTAGCAATCCATGATGAATATCTCAATGGAACAATTATCTTTGCATCTAGTAACTTTTTTACCTCTTTCTCTATAACTGGCAACAAAGCTGGGTTAATTCTCCTCAATTTTTGTCTGAATGGTTTCACATCAGATTTTAAAGGCACCCTATGTTGAATAATACTTGTGTCATAAGTTCTTAAATCTTCATAGCACCAAGCAAAAATATCAACAAACCTCCTCAACAATGCAATATACCTGTTTCTTTGTTCAACTAGAATAGACTTAGAAATCTTGACCATTCTTGGCTGCTCCTCTATACCAATATTGCAGCTCATGATGTTTTCTCCTGAAGATTGCATTGATGATTTCAGCAAAGTATCATCTTTGGAAAAGATTCTTTCAAGGGAGACCAATCCCTTAGGGATAGAATTACCTTTCAATTCAATGATTTTTTGATTAGCAATTATATTTTCTGTGTATGCAGTAGTGTCATCTAGCTCTTCATCTTGATCTTGATCGATTAAAGAATTAGAAAACTCTCCAGTTAATTCCAAGAATTTTTTAATCTCTACATCATCCTCAAAAACTCTCCATTGTTTTATGTTATCCGGTACTGAGGGTCGATATTTAACTTCAATTGGATATTTCAGCTGAGTATGCTTTGGAATTCTTAAATGAGTGGCTGCCAAAGCCAATGAATCTGCAGTTTGATTTTGATCTCTGGGTATAAAAGTAATATTAAATGCTATAAAAAAATTCCAATCATATCCCAAACCTCATTTCTGTAGACCTTCAACAAGTCCTGCTTCACTTGATATTTTCCCTTCACCTATTGGACAACCAATTCAGAGTCGCCATAAACATAAAGTTGTTGAATTCCCAAATCCTTCGCAGCCTTTAAGCCAAGTATCAATGCCTCATACTCTGTTGTATTGTTGGTAGTGACAAATTCTAGTTTATACATCAAGCTAATTACTTCTCCACCAGGGGAAATCAAAACAATGCCAACTCCTGCTCCCTTTTTACATGAAGAACCATCAAAATACATCTGCCACAGCTCATCTTTTTGTGCAACAGTAGGTTTTATTAATGCTTCTTTTTCTACCTACAGTACTCCATTTGTACTCTCATCACTAAAATGAAGCATACAAGAGCCCAACTCTTCATCTACTAAATATAGGGGATGATTAGTTGGATTCTTATCATCGGTGACTATAAATGCATACTGTAACTCTCTGTATAATCTTTTGTTCTCTCCACCAAACACTGGAATAGTTGCATAAGCCAAATCCATATGTAATGTACCACCTATTTTCTTCACCCAAGACCTTGAGAGCAGCATGCCAAACTTAGGAGATATGTCAGCAACTACTACATCCATTATAACACTCTTCATTGGTAATTGAGAAAGATTAACCACCAGATCCTTTATTACTCCTAAACATTTCACAGCTCTAGAGTCAAAAGCAAATAAATCATGATATGGTTTAGTGAAACTCAAACCAAGAGCCTCCATTATTGCCTTAGGCATCAAATTATGTGAAGCTCCAGAATCTAGAAGACAATTGTGAATCATTTGGTCATGGACAGTCAAAGTTATATAAAAAGGTGGAGGAAAGGTTGAAACACTCTCAGGCTTTTCGGATGAAGCTATCCCAAGAATTATTTTTGGCTGTTCTTCTTGTAAATTCATTGTATCTGAAGAAGAAGAATTGACTGGAACATTCAATAATTTAGATGCAGAATCTCTAAAACAAGGAGTTTTCATTAACTCAGTCAATGGTACTAGGACTTTGATTTTACACAATTCATTCTCAAAATTAAAAGTCTGTGAACTTTTGTTGTTTTCTTCAATTTCTGCTGCTTTGGTCTGATCACTATGATCTTGTTTCTTTCCCTGAATTTGATTAGGCAACTGACTGGTAGGCGGAACTATTTTCTTTTTTGGAATCTAAACAACATGTTTAGGGCTTGATCTTAAGTTAAAAGACTTTTTTGGATCAGTTTGACATATATTGGCTGAAACCTGAGGACGATGATCACCTCCTTCCTGACATTGATATGAATCATAATATTCAGAATTTTGATAGCTACATTCAGTTGAAAAACTTTCAGATGATAACTCCTCGAAATAATTTAAATTTTGATTTAAATCATTCTCATACTGCACATCTTCCACCTGTTCAATTTCTTCTACAAAATTATTTCGAAAAGGGGGTGGGACTCTTTGATCTTCATTTTCTCTCCTTTCCCTCCGAATATCATTGTTTCTCCTTTCTCGAGGTATGAATCTTGGTACAAATGGTCTTCTAAACTGGTTTGGATTTTGATTAGGATTTCTTTCTCCATCTTGAAAAGGTTTATCAGAACTCTTCTCCAACTCCAATCTATTTACTTTTGCAGTCAAGCTTTTTATAATCTTATTCATCTCCTCCATCTGACTTTCTTCCTTCTTTGATGTATGAACTACAGGTGTTACTACATTTTTACCTTTTCGATAATGAACTTGATGGTTTTCCTGCTCTTTAAGTCTGTTTGAAGCCAGAATATTGGATTCCACCTCTAAAGCAGCTTCCTGCATATTCAATAATGTTACAGGTCTCCTCTCTCTTAGGTGTAAGGAAAAATCATGGTCAAATGCATTTGCATATGTCAGTTTAGCCAAGTCTCTGAAGGTTTAATTTCCAATGGAATTTTGCCATACATTTTGTTGAAGCGCTTTGAAAAGTCAGCTATGGTTTCATCATGTTTTCTCTTTAGAGCTGCAAATTCAGTAATATGATATGTGTGATCCTTTGTGTCTCCCCATTGCCTCATGAAAACTTCTTGTAAATCTTCTATCAAGGTTATTGAGTTTTGTGTAGCTCCCTGAACCATTTTCTGACATCACCATCCAAACTTTGCACAAACATACGCATCCAGACATCTTTTTCTTCTATATTTTGGTTGTCAGCATAACTAAGGAATGCAGTCCAGTGTTCCTCTGCAGTTGTTTCTCCTAGCCCATTAAAACTGGGTACATATTTTTGGTAATCCCCTGCCGGAATAGCATTTAAAGGTTGTGGAAGCACTAAGGGTGCATACCTAGCTGCAATCATTCTATCCATCATATCCAACTGTTGTCCAGCCATCTTGGAAGTAATCTGACTGGTTGTAGACAAAGGTTTATTGGTTTTGGCTGAACTAAGTTGAAAGATAGGTGTATTAGTTTTAGACTGAAATAATGGAAAAAATTCTGTTTTGAGTTTCTTGGGAGACAATGGACTTGTAAAAGTCTGAATATCAACCTCTTGCAATTTTGGTTCAGAATATAGAAATGGAGACAAAGAATGTAATTGAGTCAGTGAAAACAAGGTTGGGGAAGATTGAGATCTTCCAAAAGAAGAGGTATGTGTATCTCGTTTTGATTTCTTTAAAATCTTTTCTGGATCGGACACACCTGGGTGTAATGGTGAAGTAGGCTTCCCCCTAGTCCCAGACCTCCTGGAAGCCACTGTGAAATACTACTTTTGGTGAACTGTAGTCTGAAATGAAAACTTCCTGGTTCTGTCCACCTCAAAACCAAGACAATAAAGATATCCCAGGGAAGATGAAACTTCACTTCCGTCCCCGGTAATGGCGCCAAAAGATGTTAGTGCCAGAATTTGTTCCTAGACTACTAAGGGACAAGCCAGCACAATCTTGACAATCTTAAGATAAATATGCAATAGTTTTTTCAGTGGTTTTAGGTTTAATGATTTGAAAACTTCAATATAAAGAAAGAAAGGAAAAATCAACTTCAATTAAACCATGTAGCATAAAGAATTGAAACCAAGATCTTAATAAGGCATAAGCCATCACATTCCAAAGTCACACATTCAGGTTTCTATCTACAATACATAAGCATTCATTGAATCAAAAACATCAAAACAAAAATGAAATTATGCACTGTATGACCACACTGATCAGGAATTAAAACACAGTCAAGTAATATAAAGATGGCTTATAACATATATATATATGATCTCAGTCTTCAAACTTACCTGATACAACTTGCAAGCATATTCAACAACACTGTATAGTAGCTTCAAACCAAAAACATCGAACCCTTGTTCATTCACATTTACTTCCTTTTAAACATCTTTCAAAGAAGTAGTTTGTAACTACTTTTAGGTCTTTAGGTCTCAAAATAGTTACCTAATCGAGCTTTTTAAACTAGTGTCTTTAATTAAAACCTTAACTACTAGTTATTACATAATTGATACAAGAATGAAAAAGAAACTAGGCATTAGGTAGCCTTCCTTGTAGCTTCGACCAACATTGCAATCACTTCCAAAGCATGAGTTCTTTTGTTGTGCTGTGGCTGCTCGGCTTCTAAGTCTTTGACCTTGTCTGATAGAAGTTTGTTCTTCTCCTTCTGCTTTTGTACCTGTCTATTTAAATCATCAACTTTAGTCTCTACTTCTCTTTTCCTTTTCAGACCCTTCCTAGCAACACCAATTAGCTCTTGATAACGATCATTAGCTTCTCCTAAGTCCTCCCTTAAACATTTATTAGACTTTGTAAGCTTATCATTTGTCTCATTAAGGAAAGCTATTTCTGCTTGCTATTGTTTTTGGACTTTCCTGAGTCTTTCAATCTCTGGACATATGTTTATTTCTCCATGCAAGGTTGAATCTTGGGATGTGGAAGGTGGAATATACAGCTTTTTGAAGATCAACTCTTCTTCATCTCTATCTTTTTTTAACCTTTGTGCAATTTCAATTTCATCTTGCTCCATTCTAAGAATCATTTCTTCTCCTTCGACTTCATTTACTTCTTCCCCTGCTTCTTCTAACTTGATGTAGTCCTGCTATGGGGTAGTTTGATAAGAATCTGACCTAGTTTCTATCTCTTTACCTTCATCATTTGAATCTGCAGAGCTTAGAATTATATTTATCTCTCCTGTGTTCTGATTTGAACTTGACCCTCTTTTCATATTTCCTTTCATTGTTGATCTCGTCCTAAATTTCCAACTTGATTCCTTTAAATGTATAAGAAGATTTGCGTCTGCCTCAAAATCTTTATCTTGTGGAGTTTTAACTTTTGAATTCTCTGCCAAAGCTTGTGCAACTGGAATTTCAATTCTATCTTGTTCTGATATAACTTTGTCTTGAAATTGTTCAATAATAGGGTTACTAGTTTGTTTGATTTCTTGAATTTCTTGACCCTGTTCTGGTTCTCCTTCAAATGCATTAACCTTATCGCTTCCTGGGATTTTTGGTTTGTTAATTTTAGATACATGTATCTGCTCATTGTTTTCTGAGCCTTTAAATTTATCCTCTGATAGGGGCTTCTCTGAAATTTCCTGTAACAATACTCCCGCCTCCTTCTTCTTCTTGTTTTCCTTTTTAGGTTTTCTTTTGCTCACATGCTCATCCCTCTCAGTGATAAAACTAGACCAAAAGATAAAATGTTCCCAGGTCTTCCGCTCTTTCTTTAAGACTTTTTGAATAATAAGTTTTATCAGTCCATGGTGAAATATTGACTGCCTTGAAACCTTGGACTTCGTCTTTACCTTGTTTGACATTTTCTGGATACTCTTATACAGGTAGAATGGCACATTCATCTTATAATTCATCTTAAGATGCATTAAAAATCTAATATGATATTTAAAGACCATTGAGAACCTACCTTCGCAAGTGATATAAGTTTGTATAATGCTTAGCACCTGCCTCCATTCGGGTCGAAAATTTGAAATATGAATTCCATTATCCCAATTCAGAGTTTCTTTACCTGGCAGTAGGAAAGGATTTGGGTCAAAGTCGAAAGGAATTTTCTTGAACCATAACTCTCCTTCCATGGCGACACCTGTAGCCTCGGAAATTAGGGCTTCCGTAAGCTGAAATCTCAGGGTTTTAAATTTAATAACATCTTCATTCAAATTCTTTGCTAGGAAAATTGAAACCTCTTCATTAAACCCTGTGGTCTTTTCAAAAAAGTTAAGCCATTGAGCGAACCTAAACATGTCTGCACATAACGGAAATTTCTCTGCCCATTGCATATCTATCGGTTCCATCTTGTTGGTATTACCACTCCTCTTTCCCATTTTAATAACTGTAGCCCACGAATTATACTTCTGACTTTGAGAAAAATGACAAATTTTTAAGGTTTAAGAGATTACCGCATTCAACGAACAGATGGCTTCAAATCTGCGATCCCCAAATTAACTTGTCGCCTCTAACTCTGATTTTCGGATGATGAAACGTTATAAAACCCACTGCCATCAGAAATCTTTGACATGTGTGTTAGCACATCACATAATCATAGCAAAACTTTCGCCGGTCATCATAAATTTAGCAAACCATTTCCCAGCATAATTGATCACGTTTTTCCATGATAGTAGATTCTTGTAGCGCATCAGGGTTTATTTTTCAATTTGCGCTACCAGAATCTTCAAAATAGCGTCTTTGATAAATACCCTTGTCATAAAACTAGAAACTTAGAAAAGCTTGAACAAGCATATCATGAAGGTTAGAGATTAATGCTACGTTGATAAGCCATTTGAAAGAAAAGTCCAATTAAAGTAAAATAAAATCAATCAAAATTAAATAAAAATAAATTGAAAGCAAAATAACAAACTAAACATAAGAGAAAAATCATGAAAACAAAAGGGAACAATTTAAGCATTAACAAGGAGTCATGCAAAAACATATCTGGATACACTTCTATACTGATTTATGCACTGGTAAAACAAAAATTGCATCTACATGTGTTTCCGTACCAATTTCAGATCTAGTGAAAACAACAGGCTCACCTACATGTGTTTCCATACTAGTGAAAACAATAGGCTCACCTACAGGTGTTTCCGTACCAGTGCAAACAAAGACAAAAAAAATGTTTTATTTTTGCCAAATATTTTGAGGAGTATTCTGAGGCTATCAGAAGCTTGTGAAACATTGTCTAAACATGAAAATAACCTTCTGAGCCTGATTTCTGATGGAATCTTTGAAACTTGTTGGAATTATGGAACTTGATGAAACTTGTTGGAATTATGGAACTTGATGAAACTTGTTGGAATTGCTGAAACTTGATGGAAACTTGTTGGAATCTTTGAAACCTTCTAAACTTGATATTTGATGGAAGCTTTGAAATTCATATTTCCTCGTTATTCAATATCATAGAAATACCAAAATCCACTGAAAATATGCAACTAGATTTAGAACATAAAAATGCTAGTCTTCAACATAAACCACATCAAGGCACAATTTTGACTATGTGAATAGATTTAATTGAGGTCAAACATAGACACAAATCATTGGATTACCAAACATTAAGGAATGTTGTTAACCAATGTGAGGCATATCACCATTGATTTCAATGAGTGCCAAGATGCCACAATACATCCTACAACGTACGAATAAGTGTGTTTAAGTCGAGTCACTTTGCAGGATCCGATGGACATAGGACATTAATGTATTACTGCTGTCATCATCAATAGGACTTTCCATTGAGGCATGCAAGCCTCGGGGTACTGAAAGGAGTCTTTAACCTTTATCCTAGATAAAGTGTTGGAGTTGATAGGACAGGTTTATTGGAAGGAAGGCCATAAGGAATCCTTCATCATCCAACGTGAGAAAAGACACACTGATTTGAAGGACATAATGATAGAACTAACAACTGAATACAAAAATCCAATGTGAACTTTACCCACCGGTTTCCCGATTTTCAAGCAAAGATCATGTTCAGTTGTGCTAGTAAATTGGTTTTCACAACTGCAATTATTTTTATCTTTACTATTTTATTAATTTATTTACATTATTTACACTATCATACTATACTTAAAAATAAAGTCTCCTTCAAGTGTAGGATAACTTCCAATGGAGCCATTTACGAAACAAGATCTCTAGTATACACATACCCAAATCTGAAAAGTGTACCTCAATGAATACCAGGGTATGAGAGACCAACTGCTTTCGTGGGATAGTGCCAAGAACTGTTGAAATATGAAGTAATGTTGTGGCTTGATGACTGCCTGGAACCATGTCTCGATGTACTCTTTGTATTCTTCTTTAGTTGTCATTCCATTGATTTCTTGATAAGTTGTCTCATCGAACTTTGGAATGCACAAGGGATCTGGATTTGGTAACAAAGATGATAAGAACTCTTCAATTTCTGGTTCCAACTTTGTCTCTTCCGTAGCTGATGTCCATGATTCTTTAATCTCCTTCACAAATTGGAAAGGATGCTCAAAGAAAGCTTCTAGATCTGCTTGATGTAAATGTGGCTCATGGAGCTCCTGCTCACAAATGGATTAATACCTGGGGCTCTTACAACACCCAATTTTTTGTTTTTGTTTTAATGAAATCAAATCTATCTACAAACTTAAATCAAATTTACACAAACCAAAAAAAATGACTAAAAACAAATTGCATAATACACCACACTTGCATAAAAATAAACACTCTTGTGAGGAAGTAAACAAACTTGCATAAAATAAACATTCTTGTGTAAAAGGAAAGCACACTTGCGTAAAAGGGAACAACAAGGATTTAGAGCAACCCCACTAAAGTGGATGCATAAGTCTATTACACTACGGAGAGTTCGTAGTGAGGTCATCTTTGCGTCTTACTGTTAATATCCTCCCCCAAGTTGTGTAATTTAAAGGAAAACTACCTACCTACATAAACTCCAATCCCTTTAGCACCTCCCAGGCAACGACGCAAAAAATGTCAGGAAAAATATATGCAATAATAATTCACCTAAACATTAAATTATCAACTTGGAGTTCGTAAAATTAGAGGTGCAGGCACAAGAAATGCGGGACTAGAGCTTCTAATATAGCCTAATCTAAAGCCAACAAACACACTTCAATGCAATAAAAACAAACAACATGAATAGTCCAACACCTTAGGAAGAATCCTGTTACATGGAGGCCTTACCTTATGAGTTAAACCTTGAATTTGTCCATCGGTGACTAGAGCTATCAGAAATTAAAGTGCAAGAAATATTGGTACTAACTAGTACAAAATAAATGCAAACCAGTACAAAAAGAAAAACTAATGCAAACCGGTACCGAAATGGAAAACTAGTGCGGGATTTAAAGTGTGAAAGATTTAAACTATAGGAAAGCCAAGTTAAAGCAAACTAGCTAAAAGAAATCAAACAAATGGAATTTAAATCAAACTACACAAATAAGTTATCCTAAGAAAGAAACACCTACAAAATATGAAAGACAAGTAATGAATTATGGAAGAAAAATGGGATGAAATCAATTAAAAAATTACAATGTATTAGCTGTGAGGTTGAGTATATCTATGAATTAAATTGCTTTGCAATGGTAATCCACTTGAACGCTGCATATATGTGTTCATCTATCAATATAACATTGATTAACAAAACATATGAATAATATTAAACAATTAATAAAACACAAAACATATCTAACATATTGATAGTATTAAACAATTAACAATAACATAAATTAATAACAAAACAATATACGGCAAAGTAATATAATTAAAAATTACACCATTAACATTTCTAATGTAACAATAACATGACTTGAAACAATATGTGCAGTGTAAACCAATGATATGAGACAACAAAGGAATCCATATTATATTAATATACATATAATATAACAAACATACAAAATATGAGACAATAAAAATTAACAACAAAGCATAATAAATTTACGAAACAACATGTAATTTTATATCATTGACTCAAAACATAATGATTTACAATGTATGTTAAACTTTACACATAACCTATAATAAAAGACTCACATAAACACATATAATATACATGCAATGTTCATGTATTAAAACAAAATCAATATGTACAAGAAGAACAGAAAGAGAAAACTGAAACAATGAAACATGATATTCGTGAAATCGGATTTGGGAAATGGTTTATTTTATTTATTTTCTTGCAGGAATAGAATTGAAATGAAGGTGATAGGATATTTGAACCATAATCTAGATAGCATGGATGCAAATGGAATTAAACACAGGGAGAAACATGAATGCTAGAATAGAATTACAGGAACATAAATGTTGGAACGAAAGTGCAAGAATGGGAATGCTAGAACTGAAGTGTTGAAATGTGTGACTACAGGAACGAAGATGAGTGC
Organism: Larix kaempferi; assembly: GCA_027924585.1. Lineage (NCBI taxonomy): Eukaryota > Viridiplantae > Streptophyta > Pinopsida > Pinales > Pinaceae > Larix > Larix kaempferi. Next base: position 1,378,669 of record BSBM01000592.1, on the reverse strand, counting down.
AAGTATTCAAAGCAAGGATTGATTAATTCTACAAAAAAGAATTGACATGTACAAAAGAATCACAAACTTACAATTGCAAAATCTAAATAAAAAGAAACATGCTCACGTTATATATATATATATATATATAACCAGAACATTACCAGATCAAGGGGCCCTCTCAATCCTATCCATGCCTAGGTGACAAGAACTCAAACCCAAATTACTTGCAGCAAATCAACAATATTTCATTATGTTTCAAATCTGATTTACAATATGTTCAACTCTCCCCTGTAGAAGAAGAAGAAGAAGAAGAAGGAAGAAGAGTGAAGTAAGTAAGTAATTAAGGGAGGAAATATTCCCAGCTATTTACATATATAAATGATCCACCATCTTAGATTCGTTCAGCCCATTTTCTAAATTTGGAAAAATAATTGCCTCATTAAATTCTTGGCGTAACAGTCCATTTGGACATGTTGGTGTTTGAATATCCGATCATAACTACCAAACCGTTGCGAATTTGGAGAAAATCCACCGGAGTAAGCTAAAACACCCTATTTCGTAAGTGGGTTTTCAACCGGTTTTCTTAATTCCTCACCGTTTGCTCAAAACACTTGTCTGAATTTAGCTGCCTGTGAACTGACGCAAATTTTGACCATTAATGATGCTCATTTGTGATAACTTGAGAATGATAAAGACTGAAACAGACTGGGAGTTGGTGTGCCACCTTGATGAATTTTTTATGCAACATTGAATCCTTCTTCAACAAACATGAGTTAAACATATAGACCTTGGAATTCACTTGATGCAAAGCCTGGTGCTAAAAGTGGCACTGAAAGTTCCATATGAATGAAAATGTTATACAAATCAATTTAATATACCAAAATCATAAGAATGAATCAAAATGAATAGTAAATCACTTTATATGCTTGAGTAGGGAGTTTTAGACTTGATAGGATGAATATATAAGACAAAAGTTAGGTAGTAAATGTTGAATATTGTAACTTCTAAGAATATTATATTTTGTACTTTATTATTCTGGAGATGGTTCATCCCTCCGAGGTTATTCTATTATGTATCTGGAGATGTTTATTCCTTCGATGGTTTGTGGTAACCAGGGTTATTAGACCCACCATGTGGGGGTCGGCCCAGAGTTTGTTATTTAGGGGTTATTAGACTTCTCTAGGAGAGGTCGGCCCCATTAGGGATTTTGGTCAGTCGGGAACTAGTATAAGTACAGGAGGAGAGCTCCTCATTTGACACACTTCCACAACTCAGAAAGTAACGCACTTGTGTCTGGGAGGTCTGCATGTGAGGTAGAGAAGAAGTACAAGTCTTGGAGCACATCTTGTATTTTGGTTGATCATCTTATTGAGGAAAGCTTTGCTGGGTTTTCTACCCCATGAGGGTTTCCCAGGGTAAATTATGTGTCTATCTTGTGATTATGTTTCTTTCAGTGATCTTGCTAGTCTATTTGGTTTAAACTTAACATGGTATCAGAGCTAGACTGAATAGAACATCTTTCACAAGGTGAAATTATATTTCTCTCTCTCTCTCTCCCAAAATTAGGGTTTCTGCAAAAGTTAGTATTTTTGGATTCTGGTTGTATGGCTGAATAGCCCTTCTAAAGATCTATCTTTTGAGCCTTGGGTCGAGGTTTTTGGTTGGGTAGAACTCCGGGAAAGTCAAACCCTAGTTTTACCAAAAGTGCGATAAACCAGAAATTTTGTTGCAGATCCGGAAAAGTAAAAGGTTAAAGTTTCCAGGTAAGTACTACTCTATCTCTTATCTCTTGGACTCCCCCAAGAGAAGATGGCTCCAAGCACTAAGCTTGAAGACAAGCTAGAAGGTATAGAGAATTTCCGGGCATGGAAATACAGAATTGGTCTCATTCTTGAAGAGAATGATCTTGCTCATTATATCAAGGATGAAGTTGCAGAACTTGAAGGAGATTAAGCCAAAGAGAAGCATATGATGGATTTGATTAGGGCAAAGAGAATCATAGCTGATTCTATTAAAGACCACTTGATTCCCCAAATGGCTTCCAAGAAGACTCCAAAGGAAATGTATGATGCCCTAGGAAGAATGTATGAAGAAAAGAACATCAATAGGAAGATGAACCTAAGAACTCAGTTGAAGAGTACCAAGATGCAAAAAGGACAATCCATTCAGAACTACTTCTCAAGGGTCTCCCAAATCAAGGAGCAACTAGATGCCATTGGTGATACTCTTGATGAAGATGAACTTGTGATGACTACTCTAAATGGTCTCATTAGACCTTGGGAGTCATTTATACAAACTATGTGTGCCAGAAAAGAAAATATGAAGTTTGATGTAGTATGGGAGGATTGTGTTCAAGAAGAGGCTAGGATAGCCAATAGAGAATCCCTTCTCAAAGAGGATGACCAAGCCTTGGCTACTCACACCAAAATAAGAAGTAAGGGTCACTTCAAGAAAGTTGACCACAAAGGATCTCAACCCTTCTCTAGATTTAAAAAGGGAAGAGGACCCAACCCAGAAAGAGACCTCTCCACAGTCCGGTGTTTCAATTGTCTTAAACTAGGACACATTTCTAGATTTTGTCCTTCACAAAAGAAGAAGAAGTTTGTCCACAAAAGACACATGCTCATATGGCAGAAGATGATAGTGAAGAAGAAGAAGAAGAAGAAGAAGAAGAAGAAGAAGAGGAAGAGGAAGAGGAAAGGCCTCGAAGGAAAATATCTAAAGTAAAGAAAGAAGATCTAGAAGAATATGTCCTATTCTCCGCACTCTCTGGATCTGTATCTCATGGAGAAGATACATGGCTCATTGATAGTGGTGCTTCAAAGCACATGACAGGTCAAAAGAAAACTCTCTCAAAACTTGAAGAAAAGTCTTCTACACAAAAGGTATCTCTAGGAGATGATTATCAATATCCCATCAAGGGAATTGGTGAAGCAAGCTACAAGCTTGATTCTGGAACACCCTTGAAGATGAAAGAAATTTTATATGTACCAGGTTTGAAGAAGTACCTACTCTCTATCTCAGCACTAGATAATAAAGGTTTTAGAGTTGCTTTCATAGATGGACAAGTACTTATGTGGCCCAAAGGAAAATCAATTGAAGATGCAGTTGTCATTGGTGAAGAGGAAGGAGGTCTCCATAAGCTCAAGGGAAATCTAGAATTTGCCCTTGCTCATGAAACCTCTAGCCCCAGTGAGCTATGGCATAGAAGATTAGCTCACATTAACTACAAAGCCCTACCCTATGTAAGCAAGGTGGTCATAGGATTACCAGATTTGAAGGTTGATCATAATGGCTCATGTAAAGGATGTGAAAAAGGGAAGAATGTCAAGAACCCTTTTCCAAAGAGTGAAACAAAGACTAAGAACATTTTGGAGCTAATACACTCATATGTATGTGGACCAATGCCCACCACTTCCCTAAGTGGGTTTGAATACTATCTGTCATTCATTGATGACTATTTAAGGAAGATTTGGATATACTTTCTAAAAGGTAAGAATGAAGTCTTTGGAAAATTCAAAGACTTCAAGGCCTTAATAGAAAATCTCTCAGAAAAGAAAATCAAGATTCTCAGAACAGATAATGGAAGAGAATATACTTCAAAGGACTTTGAAGACTTTTGTAAGGAAGCTGGAATCAAGAGGGAACTAACCACTCCCTACAATCCCCCCAAAAATGGGGTTGCTGAAAGAAAGAATAGAACCATCATGGAAGCTGTAAAGACTATGATACATGACCAAGATCTACCCATGTATCTATGGGCTGAAGCAGCTAGGACAGTAGTCTATGTGCAAAATAGACTATCCCACAGTGCTCTTGAATTCAAAACTCTAGAAGAAGTGTTCACAGGAAAGAAGCCTAAGGTAAGTCATTTCAAAATATTTGGATGTCCTGTGTACATTCACATTCCAAAAGAAAGGAGAACCAAGTTGGATCCTTCTGGTAAGAAGGGAATATTTGTTGGATATTGTGAATCATCCAAAGCCTTCAGAATTTGCATACCAGGTTTTCATCATATGGAAATAGGTAGAGATGTAACATTTGATGAAGAAGCAGCTCTTAAGAAATCTAGGAAGTGCCAACTTGAAGAAATCTATGAAGAAGATACACCTCCTAGAATTACAGAAGCTGTGCCCATCCCTGAAGATGATACACCAGAGGACCATGACATGTTGGAACCACACAAACCCCCTATTACAAACTTATCTAGGAAAAGAAGGCCAGCATGGGCTAGAGACATTATTCAAGGAGCTGAAAGATATGGAGCTCATGAAGGCTCCACTAGAGAAAGAAAGAAACCAAAGCTAGTATCCAACTATGCGGCCTTGATGTGTGATCTTGTGGATCAACAACCTACTAGCTATGAAGAGGTAGCTCAGAAGAAAGAATGGGTAGAAACAATGACAGAAGAATATCAGTCAATAATGAAAAATGATGTTTGGGATATAGTTCCCAAACCAAAAGATAAAAGTGTGGTTTCTTCCAAATGGATTTTCAAGATAAAACATGCTGCAGATGGTAGCATTGAAAAATACAAGGCAAGATTTGTAGCCAGAGGATTATCTCAGAAAGAGGGAATTGACTATGAAGAAACATTTGCACCAGTTGCTAGGTATACTTCAATTAGAACTATCATGGCACTTGCATCTATGATGAAGTGGAAATCACACCAAATGGATGTTAAGACAACTTTTCTGAATGGTGTAATTGAAGAAGAAGTGTACATAGAGCAACCACAAGGGTTTGAGGTTAAAGACGGAAGAACTCATGTATGCAAACTGAAAAAGGCATTATATGGATTGAAGCAAGCTCCTAGAGCTTGGTACGGAAGGATTGACAATTTCTTAACAAGCATGGGCTTTACCAAGAGTAAAGCTGACCCTAATCTTTATCTCAAGGTGATGGATGATGAACCAGTTATACTATTGTTATATGTAGATGATCTATTTCTAACCAGAAATGAGAAACAAATTATTGAATGCAAGAAGAAGCTTTCTTCTGAATTCGAGATGAAAGATCTCGGATTAATGCACTACTTCTTAGGTCTAGAAGTATGGCAAGAACCAAAAGGAATCTTTCTAAATCAAGGTAAGTATGCTGTGGAGATTCTAAAAATATTTGATATGTTGGAGTGTAAAGCCATGGCCACTCCCATGGACTCCAACCTGAAGTTATTAGTTAATGACTCATCCGAATTAGTGGACATAACTCTATATAGACAAATCATTGGGTCATTGATGTATTTAACAAATACTAGGCCAGATATATGCTTTGCTGTAAATACCCTGAGTCAGTATCTAGTAGAACCTAGAAAGGTTCACTTAATAGCTACAAAGCATGTAATGAGGTACCTAAAGGGTACATTAGATTTTGGTCTATATTATCTTGGAAATCGTGAACTCAGATTACATGGTTACTCAGATTCTGATTGGGCAGGAGGTGTCTCAGACAGAAAGAGTACATCAGGTGGATGTTATGGTCTTGGATCTGCCATGATCTCATGGTTCAGCAAGAAACAATCTAGTGTGGCTCTCAGTACTGCTGAAGCAGAATACATAGCTGCCTGCTCTGCTAGCTGTGAAGCAGTGTGGCTTCGGAAATTATTATCTGGAGTGTTTGAATCAGAGATGGATCCCACTGTGATCATGTGTGACAATCAAAGTTGTATCAAAATGACAGAAAATCCCGTATTCCATGATAAGTCAAAACACATAGAGATCCGATACTTTTATATACGAGACATGGTGTAGAGAGGAGCTATCAAACTTGAGTATGTGAGTAATGAGGAACAAATTGCTGATATATTAACCAAACCTCTGTCTCGTGTGAAATTTGAATACTTCCGAGACAAGCTTGGTGTAGTTCAAAAGGACCCTCCTCGAAAGGGGGAGTAGTATCGTCACTGATGATGAGGATACCTGTTTACCACTCTTAGATATTTATGCTTATTTAGATTTAGGTTTCTTACACGTAGAATACTTATATTACTTTTCTTTTACTTTGATGATATATGTATTGATGAGGATACGTGTTTTGATGATATATGTATTGGTGAGGATACATGCTTTGATGATATATGTGCTTTGATGTATTGATGAGGATACATGCTTTGATGATATATGTATTGGTGAGGATACATGCTTTGATGATATATGTGCTTTGATGTATTGATGAGGATACATGCTTTGATGATATATGTATTGGCGACGATACAAGATTTGATGGTATATGTGCCTTGATGTATTGATGAGGATACATGCTTTGATGATGTATGTATTGATAAGGATACTTGTATTATTACATATTGATGTATTGATGAGAATACTTGTATTGATGATATGTGCACATATATTAATGTATTTGTATGGGTGAGGATACTTGTGCCTGTATTGATGAGAGGATTGGATCATCCTTGGACTTCAGTCCTAAAGAGAGCTGTAGACGAATGTCTTCGAGAATGAAGTCCTTAGTGGACATAAGAGCATTGGATCATCCTCTGACTTCAGTCCTAAAGAGATCCGTAGACGTATGTCTTCGAGAATGAAGTCCTTGGTGGACATGAGAGCATTGGATCATCCTTGGACTTCAGTCCTAAAGAGAGCCGTAGACGTATGTCTTCGAGAATGAAGTCCTTAGTGGACATGAGAGGATTGGATCATCCTTGGACTTCAGTCCTAAAGAGAGCTGTAGACGTATGTCTTCGAGAATGAAGTCCTTAGTGGACATGAGAGGATTAAGTCATCCTTGGACATGGTCCTAAATGTACAATTGAGGATTAAGTCATCCTTGGACATGGTCCTAAATGTACGGTTGAGGATTAAGTCATCCTTGGACATAGTCCTAAATGTACGGTGGGGATTGGATTGTCCCCGGACTTCGGTCCCTTGAATTGAGCCGTAGACATGATGTCTCCGAGAATGGGGATTGGATCATCCCCGGACTTCGGTCCCTTGAATTGAGTCGTAGACATGATGTCTCCGAGAATGGGGATTGGATCGTCCCCGGACTTCGGTCCCTTAAATTGAGCCGTAGACAAGAGGTCTCCGAGAATTGAACGATAGGACTGGATCATCCCTGGACCTCGGTTCAAAATGTACATGATAGGACTGGATTGTCCCTGGACCTCGGTTCAAAAGGTACATGATAGGACTGGATCGTCCCTGGACCTCGATTCAAAAGGTACATGATAGGACTGGATCGTCCCTGGACCTTGGTTCAAAAGGTACATGATAGGACTAGATCGTCCCTGGACCTTGGTTCAAAAGGTACATGATAGGACTGGATCGTCCCTGAACCTCGGTTCAAAAGGTACATGGTAGGACTGGATCGTCCTTGGACCTCGATTCAAAAAGTACATGACAAGATTGCATCATCCATGGACCTATGTCCTAAAGAGAGCAGGATTGATAATCCTGTAATATGATCGTGTGTATTGCAGGATATACGATGCTGATGATCGTGAGATGACGATGTTGATGATCGTATGATGACGACGCTGATGATCGTGTGATGACGATGCTGATGATCGTGAGATGACGATGCTGATGATCGTGTGATGACGATGCCGATGATTGTGAGATGACAATGCTGATGATCGTGTGATGACGATGTTGATGATCGTATGATGACGATGCTGATGATCGTGTGATGATGATGTTGATGATCGTGTGATGACGATGCTGATGATCGTGCGATGATGATGACGATGATGTTGATTTTCCAATAACTGGTTGAGTTACTGATGATGATGTATTGAAGAAAGATTCCGATGATATATAGATGTATTATGATGAAGTCGATGACTCCTTGCTGTTGCAGACGTTGTTATAATATCCTTCTCGTTAAGGGGGAGTGTTGAATATTGTAACTTCTAAGAATATTATATTTTGTACTTTATTATTCCGGAGATGGTTCATCCCTCCAAGGTTATTCTATTATGTATCCGGAGATGTTTATTCCTCCAATGGTTTGTGGTAACCAGGGTTATTAGACCCACCATGTGGGGGTCGGCCCAGAGTTTGTTATTTAGGGGTTATTAGACTTCTCTAGGAGAGGTCGACCCCATTAGGGATTTTGGTCAGTCGGGAACTAGTATAAGTAGAGGAGGAGAGCTCCTCATTTGACACACGTCCACAACTCAGAAAGTAGCGCACTTGTGTCTGGGAGGTCTGCATGTGAGGTAGAGAAGAAGGACAAGTCTTGGAGCACATCTTGTATTTTGGTTGATCATCTTATTGAGGAAATCTTTGCTGGGTTTTCTACCCCATGAAGGTTTCCTAGGGTAAATTCTGTGTCTATCTTGTGATTATGTTTCTTTTAGTGATCTTGCTAGTCTATTTGGTTTAAACTTAACAGTAAAGGGGTATTGGGCATATACAAGGTAATAAAAAGAGAAAAAAATTGGAGGCCATCCTTCCTAAGAATTTTTATTATTTAGAATACTTGTAGTAGCAACCCAAACCTCCTTGGAGAAATGGAAGTAACATAATAGATGGTATAATGATTCCGATCATTCCTCATAGAGGGTGCATTTGTTTGGTCCTTGCCATCCTCTACATTCTAGATTTTTTGATGACAAAGATGAGTGGTTTACGACCAACCAAGACAAAACTTTAGGTTTGAGAGGCATGAAAACTTTCCAAATTTTGTGCCACTACCAATTTTGATCACTTAATCTTGATTTTTGTGCTGAGTCAAGTACCCAATATTCATAGAGTAAGAACCATGTGATGGATTCCCCCCTAAAGTATTCTATTAGCCTCCTCTCTTAGTTTGATTCAAACCCAAGTCATTGGGAAATGATGTCCTTCCATTGAGATGGTTCCACCCTTGTCAATCCAATATCATTGTTGTCCAACCAAAGTTTTTCAAGGTCTAGGTGGGCGAGGGGAACTACCACTTCAAAAGTGTTAATAGATGTCTATACTATAGTATTGTGCACAATGGGTAGGCCATTTTGAAGGATGGGTCTTTATAACCAACCCATTCAGTTGTCCTTATATTGTCCATGCTACCCTCTTCAATTTTCCAACAAAGATATTTATTGATGAATTCAAATGAAGTAATGAGAGATTTACAGAAGTTTGATACCCTACAATGAGATTTGGTGGAACTCCTTATCCAATATTCCATAGGTAGTCATGCTATGTATTTTTCTTTTAGAATCTCCCACAAGAGTCCACTTTTGGTTACTAGTTTCCATGTTTGATGTCCCATAGACATGCATCCTTAGGTTTTGATAAGGATTCCTAGGATATAAGAGGTAGTCCCCCATCCTCTTTATTTCCTCTCAATGTATAGGATAAGAAAATATCTTTGATATCACTTGATATTTCCTCGGGGAGGATTTCTAGGGAGAGCCAATATATTATGATAGATTGTAGTGCACTCGTTATCAATACCATGTCGACACTTAGACAAATCCACTTGTTTTTCCGTAGATTAACATTTTCCCAAATTCTTTCCACTAGACATTTTCAATTGTTCCTTTGATAGTTATTTGGTTTCAAGTGAAAGTAGAGATGATGATATTCGACTCAAAATCCTAACCAAGGTAAGGAAAAAAAAGAAAATTTCTATGTGGCATTGAGGGACTAAGTTAAACCTTAGAGATGATTTAGCTCTATTGTTCTCCCTGCATATTGTAGAGCAGAAAATGCCCATAAAATTTTCATATGAATTTTATTTTGCAGTGGAATCACTTCGAAAAGGAAGAAGATAATCAATAAACATTAGAAGAGACATGTTTTTCTAGCATGTAACTCTAATATGCAGTATGTTTTCAACCTTTCCTCTTGAATAAGCCTGCTAATTTCTTTTGTGAAGATGAGAAAAAAGAAGAGAGGAGACCAACCAAATTTGCCTCAAATATTGAGAAGAATGGAAGAAAGGAGATGACGATTTATTGATGAGCATGGAAAAAGAAGGTTGAGTTGAAACATTCTTCCATCTAGTTAAACAAAGAGGAAGACACATTTACATGTGTTAGGATCATTCGTGGATATAATCAACAAGTATGGTCAGGAACTTTGGAGAGATCAATATTAAATGCAACAAAGACCATTTTATGATTAACTTTTACAGAGTGGTGAGATTCCTAAGAAATGACAATGGTATTTGAATGTGTTTACCCTTGAGGAAACCCATTTTCTCCTTGGATATCACTTCTGAAGTGATGGATTTAAGTCTAGAAAAATGGTTCTTGCTATGATTTTGTTTATGAAATTGCATAAGAAAGTGGTCCTATACTTTTATAAGAGGTCAGATCGTTCACCTTAGGGGTGGTGGCTATAAAGGTGGAATTAATGGCTTTAAAAATTTACCATGGGTTCTAGACTCCTCAAGTACTTTTAAAAGATCCTCATTTGTATTTTCTACCTAGATTTGGAATAACAAATCAATCATCATGACACTACTAATGGTTTCTTTTATTGCCTTAGTGTATAGTCCCCTTAAATAATCTACACCAATTTCATTGATTTGATTAAAAGGTTCGCATAGTTTCCCTCTTTAATTGATAATGTGTCAGATTAAGTTGTGTGCTCTCCTTGAGATGGCCAAATTATGAAAGAATGATGTATTTTCATACCATGATTTCAACAAATTTTTCATGTTTTTCATGCACCATTGCACTTCCTTCCATTCTAACATTTAAAGCATATCCTTTCCATATTTTCAAGATCCTTGACGCATCCTTTTTTAGGCTTAATGTCATTTACTTGATCATGGAGGTCTATTATGTTTTACTCTACCACCTTTATATGAGGTCTAGTGGCCCAAAATTTTTAACTACTCCATTCTATGGTGATGGTTTCAAGATGTAGAAGATCTTTTCAAAATTGTGTCATTCAATACTCAATATTACCACTTGATAATGTTTCCAAGTTTCCTTAACCAAATCCAGTTAGTCAAGCAAATCCAACCAATATAGAGTAAATTTAATAAGAGAGGGAGAGTTTATATTCACTTATCAATTTCCAAGATGATGGTGGAATGATCCAAACCACCCTTCACTTCAATTACGAATATAAATATGATAATGACACCATACTTAATTATGAACATATTGATATGCTTACCAATGTAGTAATCTCCAATACTTTTTCTTTATACAAGTTGGGGAGAGGGAGATTAGTTCTATGTAAATGAAGCCAACAATATTAAACAAATTCTAAAAGTAGTGTGTAAGAGGATCCCCCTCAATTTGGATCCCCATTTATTGGTTTCATTTATGATTAGATTTGGGTCTCCTCCAAGAAAGAGAGATGCATATCATTAGCCTCCTCTCCTCGACCTCCTTGAAAAAAAAATGGTTTTCTAGAGGGTTGTATATATTTAGCAAATCTATATTGGAGTTATATTCCTTTGAGAAGAGAGCTACTTGTGTAAAATTAGCATATTTTATGTTGTTGATGTCTTGAAATGGGGTCTTACAACCCACAACTAGTCCACCATAAACACCATTAGCAATATAGCACTCAAAATTATAGTCTAGGAAATATATTTTTACCAATGAATTTGTTATATACCTAGGGGGGAATAATATTAAACATGACTACTACAATGATACTCATCTCTATTTATACTTTTTCATGAGAATGCTTAGGGGTCTATGCTTTATTATTATATTATTTATTCTAACTAACCCCCAACCACCAAGTGGACCATATTCCATTATTAATGGTCACATTACATTAATTACCCCCATTGGGTACACATTACATAGTTTATTCCCTTTTGGGTACCCATTACATCATTTATTCCCCTTAGGTACCTCCCTAGGTACCCCATATTATCCCCCCTAGGTATATAACACTGTTGAGGTCATGGGGTACTCAAGTTTTCTTATAAACCTCTAAATTATGAATCATTATTCCAAATTCCATGGATTTTCTATGCAATTGTTTACAATGGAAGTAATTTGATATCCATAATTCATCTAAATTCCACATTCTATAGAATGCATGCATTCCTATCATGAATTCATAAATAAAATAACCAATAAATCCATGCACACATACATTTCCATAAGCATCAATTAAATAAATTCATAACAGAACTACAACCATTTATATCAAAGCACATTTCTTACTTATCTTTATGGTAAATGGCCTCCAACCAACTGTAAGTGAAGGATGTTCCTCCAAACCATAGGCACTCTATCAAGCCTACTCTTTCTTTGGAAGAGGCCACCCCAAGCCAGAGATATTGGTCCACAAGGGGTGAATTCCCAATTCATCTACTAAATCACACTCACACTACCCAAAGGTGAAGAAACCCCCTCCATAGTTGTCTCCACCCCTTCACTCATTCCCCATTATCCTACACAATAAAATGCATGGCATCCCCCTCTTTGCTTCATAGTTCCTCAAGATGCCCCCATCTCCTTCATGTGCTCCAGCACATGATGACTAGGAAGTCTATGTGTCAGGGTCCTAGTTAATCCAATTGTAGGACAGGTCTCTTTGACATGGGAACCAAGCCCATTCACACCTGTTTATCATTGTACTTCATGTGAGAAGGTATAGAACTTAGGTTCCCCCCTTTGTAATAGTCGATACTCAAATCTCTTGATGAATAGAATCCCCAAACTAATTGAATGGTGAATGAATGATTCATAACAAGATATATACATGATTTTATCTTAACAAGTGGCTTCCCCAAAAGTAGCCACTTTTCCTCTCTTAAACCCATATTAATATAATTAGTCGCATGCTTAATTAAAGTGACACATAAATTATGGTTAATGAACTTTGGGTTGAAAAGGTTAATGAAGGGTAAGGATTCAGTTAAATTCAACTAGTGTCATCACCCTTTAGCCCCTTTCACTTCCCCCACTTGTGGAATCATAGCTCCCCATCTCATCTCCTTCATTTTTCACTTCCAAACATTATGGATTTTTACATTAACAAATAGGTACAAACTTTACAATATCCATGGTGTCCTAGACCATATAAGTCTAGCATATAGCCTTTGTTTTATTACATACATATTCACATACCGGGGTTAAAAATGGGGTGTTACATTCCCCTCTCCCCTAATTTATGCATCGTCATCGATGCATATCAACACTATGTACATGCACAAAATTTTACAATTTTTTTTTTCAAAATAAATGTGGGTATGCCTCCCACATCACATCTTCCAGTTCCCATGTTTCTTCTTCATGGCCCTAATGTGTCCATTGGAACTTTACCTGCCCTATGACTCTATTCCTGAGCAATGCAACCTTTTTGTTGAGGATGTGTACTGGGCCCACCAAAATATCTCCTTTCGGTTCCACTTGAAACACATCCCAATCAATGATGTGGTTAGGATCATGTATACACTTTTTCAATAACAACACATGAAATATATTATGCACATTTATGTAGGCAAGCAATGTAATCTCATATGCAACAATCCCTATCGTAGCTAATATTTCAAATGACCTGTAATGTTTGGGGGATAGCTTAGGACAAATTTTGAGTTTCAGTGAACTCTTCTTCGGCTTGTATTTCAAATATATGTGTTCACCAAATCTGAATTCTCTTAGGACTCTACCCGTATATACATAACTCTTCTATCTATCGTATGTCTTCTTCAAACTTTGCCTAATATTCACACTCTTGTCTTCCATTTTATTATGCAATTTTGGCCCAATTAATATTCTATCTATTGGATTCTCCCAATTGATTGGAGTATTGCACTTTTGTTAGGATATTTAGACACTTAGGAGTTAGTTAAGATCAACTTGTTAAAATGTATATTTAGGTAAAGTGTGTTTCTTTGGCATGCATTAGTATGCATTTGTACACATGTAATCCGATGGTCACGATATGTTCTAGACATAGAGTGATTCGATGGTTCATTCTCACCTCGATCTTAATGGCCATTGATTCATGGATTAACACCATATTGGTCCATGATCTCTATTTAAAGAGCATGGAAGGTCATTTTCTAGTTGATTGATTATGAGAAGTTCATTGTAACATTCTTTTTCTTTTGCATAATAATATTACCTCAAGTAGCTATTTGGTTGGGGTTGTGGGGTGTTTCCCTCTTTTAGGGTTTAAACCACGTAAAAACACAATGTGTTGATCTATGATCTGTTTGTGTGAGTGGCTACTCAAGGTGTTCAACCTTTTGGAAATAACTTGTGATAGTTGAACATGGTATCAGAGCTATAATGAATTTATGCTTCCATTGGTGATCAAGATCTTGAACTGATGTTTCCGAATACATCAAAATATTTACGGTTGTAATATTTTTGTGCATTTTTGGGACAAGAGGGTTGTTCCATTGCATTTGTGGTGCTACTTTCATTTGGAAATTCATTTCGTTTCACTGAAAAAAGTTTCTATTTGCCAAAGATACAACCATTTTACCAGATCCAGAGGTATATTGTTTGCAATTACATATTTTAATTTTTTTTCCCATGTTCTTTCATATTTCTATCTGTTTTTATTATTATTTTTGGGTTGTTAACATTCCAATCTACATATTCTCTTTGACATTTGCTCCATGCAAAATCATTAAATAAGAAACATGGTGGAAAGGGTTTTATTTACTGCGTATGATCTTTGTCATGCGCTTTGTGCGAACTCGATAAACCAGAAACAATGAGAAAACTTACATTTTCCAGGAAAGATAACAAAGGACTAATCCCAAATCTGAGACATTTCAATTTCAACATTTTGTTTTTGGTGTGGTTGTGTAAAGTGTCTTGCAGGTCAGAAAGCACATTTTTGGGGGATTCGACGCTCTTCCAACAACAACAACAACACCTCCATTCTTCTCCATAATATTACTAAATATTTTTCTTAGCTCACTTGGTTGAAAGTTACTTTAAAAAATAAGAGGTCTTGAGTTCAAGGGCTTTTTGTTACTTTTTGTAAAAGTTCATGTAACTTTAAGTTATAAAGTAACTATATTACAAAAGTACTTCCCACTTGTTTTATAAAAGTGGGTCCCTTATTTTGAAGCAACTTATTTGTAAAAGTGATATTATAGGAAAATTTAGTAAGGGGGGATATTCTCTACTATATTTTTTTTCTACCAACATCACATGGATTAACCTTTGCATGCCACATGGCATCTTGGTTCCCTTTTATGCCTTTCTTAAAAGGGCATAACTTTGGCATCTAGAATATGTTTTCAGTGTATTTTTTTTAAATTGCCAATTCTTTTTGAGATCTTTGCATCCAGACCACCAATTTCTATTTTTTAAGCATGCATATAGAAGTATGGTTGCATGCGATATTCTACTTACCAGTTCCAACTACTTCTCATGGAAATCCTGTATGGAGGATGTCTTGCGAAGTAGGGGATTTTACCGAATTACCTTAGGGAAAGAGAAAGAACCCACTAATGATGATAAGAAAATAAATGGGCCAATAAATGTGATGGACTTGTTGGTCAAGCAAAATAAGCAATTTCAGGACCTTGAAGAAGGTGTGCTAATTTTAGTGCCATATTCATCTCATTGACTAAAGATTCAGCTTCAACAACACCCAACAATAAAACTTTAGTGGGATCATATCCTTTGGAACTCAAGGAGGAAGATAATGTTTATTATCTTCAAGAGGGAATGGAGGTAGATATGAAACCCTCGAACCAAGATTAGGATGATTCCATGAGAAAGTGTGCTTACTCCTAATCTTGTTTTAAATCATGTTTTGCAAACTTGTTTTGTTGCTTGGCACCTTCTATCGAATCTACATTGTTAAATGTAATAGGATGAGATATAATAGAATAAGAGGTTCGACTCATTGGCCTCATCAAGCTACGAACTTTGAATAGAATTATCAAGATCTACTAGTTCATTTTTATACTCAAGACTATTTAGGTCTATTGCAACTACTTTTTAATATAAATCTTTAATCCATTCTTGTTAAAAAATATATCAAGAAGCACCAAGTACGATGCCATCTAATATTATATAGAGCATCAAACAATTGTGGGTTTTTTAATGTTTTACTATTTTATTGGTGTGTTCAATGTAAAACAACACATCAATAATGGTGCATCCTATAAATTTGTAAGATGCATTGCATAGTCCAATGTGAGTCAAACAACTTGAATGCACTACGTGGATTTTTAAAAAATGAAAAAAAAGACAAATTTAAGCCAAATTCTACTTTTTAATATGCTAAAAATGTAAATGAGAAGGTAACGAACAATTTACATAGTCTATTCCCTTCCAAGGAGGCATGGTTTCCATGTAGATAAAAAATGAAAATATTGTACCATTTTGCAATATTAAAAAACAAACCAAATGCATTAGCAAAGTAAAGGACTTGAGGAATCTAACAACACAATAGCATCTAACAATAGGGAAGTCATACAAGGATGGTGAGCACTGGTGCTCCTATGATTGGAAGCACCAAAGAAAAGATAACAATGAATGAGTAGTTTGGTATTTTTAATTTTTTTTTAACCCTACATCAATGCACCAAATAGTTAGATGCACTAGTGGATTTATGTATTTTTGGCACACCATTAGATTTAAAAAAAATTGTGGATTAGTGCACTTTGTTACGCACGTTGGCGTGTCTCAAGGATATTAAACACATCGATTAGTTTTTTAATAATTTTAAAATAAAAAACTATATTTTAAACAAATTGTCTAAACCTAGTTTGATGCTCCTTACTTGTATATTCACTATTGCTCTTGATGTTTAATGATGCATTGATGTTTGTGATATCACACAATCTTGAAATGTTCTTCGGTGTGCCTATATAAAGAACACACATGGGCACCTTCTATGGGTGCGCACCGATATATTTTTTGTAATTTTTAAAATAAAAACCAATATTGCATAACAAAATGTCTAAACTCATTAAGTGTGTTGTAGGTAGTAAAGCACTAGTATGCTTATAAGTTTATGGTGCATTGCTTAGAGTTCATTTAAAATTAAAGTAAACTCATTTTTCTAGGGATTAGTTCTACTAACTTTTGGGGTGCCTAGTTATAAATGCATCTGTGCGCCATATGTATGTGTGCACCAATGCGCTTTATACAATTTAAACATACCGATTAAAAAGCCTCTACTAAAACCTTTGGCTACATGTTTATGTTAACAACCTCTAATATAAATAAACAAGGAATAATTTTTTTTGGAAGATCCTACAAAAACCTCGACTAAAAAGTGTTTTCCTAGTGTTGAAACTAAAGTTTCAACATGCATTCAATAAACCATTAGATGTTTACATCTTAACAATCACACATAAATATTAAGAGAAGTATGATAAACTACTCTGTATTCCTTATTCATAAGTATTTATACATCATATAAAAAGTTATTGCTATTGCACCTCCCAACTAACCTTTTGTTATTTTCATTTACACACTTTGTTACTTATTGTATAAGTATGATGACATTTGAATATGCTAAATATAAGATCGCCCACAACAAATGCCACGCTGACAGGCCTTTCAAAGAAGCTTTTTAACAGTGGAAATTTAAGTGAAATTGAAAAAAAAAAAATTTGGTAACCTCCCCACATTATCCAACTAACTCCATATTATTTCATGTTTTCATTATTACTATTAGTATGACTCACTAGTTGTTGAAGCAATGAAAGTTAGGATGTTGATGATGATCAAACCTCATGAGAGGGGTTGAAATATTTAGGTTGTCCTTGGCCCGAGTGACATTTTCAGAGGAGAGAATTTCCCAGCATTGAAGAAAAAAAAAGTGCTCATAATAACAATGGAAAAAATATTGCATTGGGAAGAATACTCAAATTCATAAAGAAATGAAAACAAACATTAACATAAATGAAAGTGGCCTCTAGATTTTCTAGAGACGAGATCTTCCAATTGATCATTGAAACTCAATCCATTTGGTTGGTTAGAGAGACTCGGTACTCAACTTAATGGATGGGAATGGTGGCCCGTTGATACAACCAATTGGTTTTGCCACATCCATGTTTTGTGAAATATCATGCCAACTTAACTCCCCTCCTAGCAACATATACATTGAAACTCTCAACCACTACACTTTAAGCATTGTCTTTTTCAAAGGCCAATGGATTTTCCATAACTCCAGTTTTAACCAAAGAGCATGCGTTCAATCCTCATACTCGACATGCGTTCAATCCTCATACTCGACATGTAGACAATCTCTAAGTTAATCTCCATAAAAAAATCAATCACCTATAATGTCTTTCATTTGAAAGATGTATGAAAGAGGATCAAGCAAGCTAGCTGAGCTCATGATTTATACAATTTCGCAGAGTCAAAATAGAGATTTCTTCAGATCAACCCGTCTCAGATATTGCTAGTAACTGGGTTACACAATATTTGTGCCTGTCAAACAAGTTCAACGAGGAACTTTGACTCCAACCCCCTGGAGTATCTTCGAAGTTCGAACTTCCCTGAAACAGATTTATGATCAAATGAGCAGATAGTTTCATTGTTTTGATTAGCTATGTACCTTGTAAAATTCCATTTAATTTTACTTTTCGGAGGGCAGGATCATAACGAAGCTGTCCACGCCATTGCCAATGGCTGTGACAAAGACATTATCATCCCGCAATCACAGGACCACCATTATTCATCTTCAAGGTGCCAACGCCAATGTTAACAGTATCAGCTCCCATGGCAGTGTGCGTCAAATTCTTCAAACGGGTATCCCAGATGACTCCACCTACGTTAATCTCTTGCAGGATTGCGTCAATAAAAAATCCCCAACAGAGGGAAAACTGCTCCACGCCCATATGGTTCTCACTGGATTTGTGCCGAACCTATTTATAGAAACCAAGATTGTTCTCATGTATGCTAAGTGCGGGATTCTGGTGGATGCTCGGAAAATTTTGGAGGCGATGCCGAGGCGGAATGTGGTCTCGTGGACTGTTATGATCTCAGCATATGTTCGCCACGGACTTCGTAAGGAAGCCATGAAAGCTTTCTATGAAATGCAGAGAACAGGTGTTCAGCCGAATCAGTTCACTTTCACAAGCTTTCTCCCGGCTTGTGCCAATATGGCGGGGATGAAACATGGCAAGGAGGTCCATGAAGCTGTACTTAAAAGTGGGTATGAGTCAAATGTATTTGTTGGGAGTGCCCTGGTGGATATGTATGTCAAGGGCGGGAGTATTGAGGATGCACTCAAAGTCTTTGACAAAATGCCTGAACGAAATGTGGTCTCCTGGAATGCCATGATAGCTGGGTATGTGCAGACAGGGCTTGTTGACAAGGCGCTTGAACTCTTTGAAAAGATGCCTGAAAGGAGTGTTGTGTCATGGACTACGATGGTGGCCGGATATGTACAGAATGGGTGTGTTGATGATGCTATCAAGCTCTTTCGGGAAATGCCGGAACGGAATGTCGTGTCGTGGACTGCGATGATTACAGGATATGTGCAGAGTGGGCACCTTGATAAAGCCCTGGAATTGTTTGAGGAAATGCCGGAACGAGATGCGGTTTCATGGACTGCGATGATTGCTGGGTTTGCGCAAAATGGGCATGTTGATGAAGCCTTGAAGCTCTTTCAGAAAACGCCTCAGAAGGATGTATTCCCGTGGAATGCGATGATTGCAGGGTATGCACAGAATGGTTGTTTTGAGGAGGCTCTGAAGCTCTTTCAAGAAATGCATGGGACATGTGTTAAGCCAGATTCTGACACTTTTGCAATTGTTCTCTCATCTTGTGCAAATTTGGCATCTTTGGGTTGTGGGAAACATATCCATGGTTGCATAATTAGAAGTGGATTCGAGCATAATGTTTTTGTCGGAAGTGCGCTTGTAGACATGTATGCTAAATGTGGGAACATACAGTATGCATGCAAAGTGTTTGATGAAATGCCTGGCCGGGATGTGGTCTCATGGAATGCAATGATTGTGGGATATGCTATACAAGGGTGTGGTAAGGAGGCTCTGTTCCTTTTTGAGCAAATGAAGCACTCTGGCTTGAAGCCAGATCATGTGTCCTTTGTTGGCGTTCTATCAGCATGCTGCCACGCAGGCCTAGTTGACAATGCCTGGCAATACTTTCATAGCATGAGTCGTGACTATCACATCACACCTGCAGCAGAGCACTACAGTTGTATGGTGGACCTTCTTGGCCGTGCAGGGCTCCTGTACGAGGCACATAACTTGATAAATAATATGCTAGTGAAACCCAGTGCTTTTGTGTGGGGTTCTTTGCTTGGCGCCTGTAAAATTCATATTAATGTGGAGCTAGGAGAATATGTAGCAGAACAACTTTTTGAGTTGGATCCTGAAAATGCTGCACATTATGTACTGCTCTCAAACGTTTATGCAGCCGCTGGCAGGTGGGATGGTGTAGAAAAAGTGCGAAAATTAATGAAAGACAGAAAGGTTAGAAAGAAACCAGGGTGTAGCTGGATTGAGGTGAATAGCAAGGTGTATACTTTCCTCGTAGGAGACAAATCACACCCTCAAACAGTGGAAATTTATGCGAAGTTGGAGAAATTGTTTGGGCAGATGAAGGAGGCAGGATACATTTCCGATGTGAGCTTTGTTCTTCATGATGCAGAGGAGCAAAAGGAACGTATTCTTTCTCACCATAGCTAGAAGCTTGCTTTTGTATTTGGGCTTATTAACACTTTCCCTAGAACACATATCAAGATCATCGAGAGCCTCTGAATCTCTGGTGATTGCCATTCTGCCATCAAGTTCATCTCCAAGATTGCTGAATGGTGTTTTAAAGGATGCCAACCATTTCCATTTATTCATGGCTGGCATCTGGACTTGGTACGTGTAGGGAATATCTCTGATGATAATTGTGAAACAAACAAATGGCATGCCAAATTGTGTATACTAACCTAGCTTTAAAATTGAGGGATTGGATTTTCTTTTCCTGTTTCTTGCTAAGTAGTGTTTCAGAAGGGAAAATATACAGAAATTGACTGATAATTCAGCATAACATACGCAGGTTTATGCCTTCTAAGAAGGGGAAGAACATTTTAGAAGCAAACGAACACTCCAGCCACTCTCACTTGGTTGGTCTCCTATCTTGTCCTTTTTCACCATTTTTGGCGTAGACTTTCATACCATGTGTTGAAGTCATATAGCATGATATATTTATGGGTATTACATCGTTGTAATGCATCTAGTAAGATAATCATACATCTACAAAGATAAGTATTTGCTCTTTTCAGTAATATAAAGGAGCTCAAAAATGTTATGGAACAGATTTTATATTGCTTGGATGGATTTTAAAAGTTTGATGGACCATATTGAAAATCTATTATGAGTTGCTTGACCATGATCTGTGATCTGGTCATTTCTCTTTCTTTACATTTATGATTTTATGATTAATGGTTATGCTTTTTAAATTTTGATGGCAGGTACCTTGAATCTTTCTGATAACAGGCAGGCAAGATCTGTGTTTTTTTTTGGACATGGTCTGGTGACTGGAGAAAGACTGTTTCGTTAAGAATGTAAATATGGTGGGGATTGTTTGTTGCATGTGCATCATGAGAATGCACGTGAAATGACAGTCTTATCTTCAAGTTGGAATCTAATCTTTTTTTATTTTAGTTAGAAGAGCATTTGAAGCATAATAAATTTAGAAAACTATACGTAAAAGTTTTGAAATGTTGATCGGAGTTATATTCCTTGTTAACAGGGGGCAGGAAGCTAGTGTCAATGACGATTAGGAATCAGATCAAGAGGATACAAACCAGGCTTCAGCCACATATGAAATATAAAGAAAAAAAAGCCTGGGGATACTAAACAATATTCTCTTTATTGAAATGAACAATACTTGCTCTTCTCAGGTTGCATTCTTCTTCCCTTTCTCCTCGCCATCTCCTTATTTATTGTCTGTCCTAATGTTTTAGATGGTTGAACTATCTAAGTTAAGTCATACTTGGTATGTTAAACTAATGCATATATTTGTGCCCAACATGATTTCACACAATCTCTGGCTTTTACTTCATAGCACTTGCAAACCTTCAACATCTCCCTTGGACATAAAGTGGTATTGTCTCTGTGCAGTAGGCTTACCATCCTACTCGTATTTTGAATATCTATTGCGCTTGGGTCAGGTATTGATGGGACAATTTCTATTAGCGCTGCTGAATGGGTAAGCAACTAAGTTACAGGACACGGCCCCCATTTCAGTGTCCTGCATGTTGGGCACATGACATGGTAAAACAAGTGTATGGCACATCTCCTAAAACAGAACATGTGTCAAACACATATAGGACACATGCCCTAGATGTGTCCCGAGTCCCGATATGTTGGACACCTAGGCATGAAAGGAGACCCGCAGTAGTGGTGATTTTGATGATTCTGACGTCGAGGAGGACTAATGACAGTAATGAGTTATGAGATTCTTCCATCTATAGTTCTAGTATCTACCCTATTTTGTATTTACAATTGGCATTCCCACCTATAGCATCAATGACTCAATATCTATCTAATACATTTTGATTCTTATGACATCAAATGACTTAATTAGAAGACTGCAGTTGATGGTTTTAATTTTCAAGCTTCTATTTTATGACATATGTGTATTGAATATTTTAATTTCTTGTGTTTGATCATCATTGATGTAGTAACTAGTTG
This sequence comes from Larix kaempferi, assembly GCA_027924585.1. Lineage (NCBI taxonomy): Eukaryota > Viridiplantae > Streptophyta > Pinopsida > Pinales > Pinaceae > Larix > Larix kaempferi. Next base: position 1,356,166 of record BSBM01000592.1, on the reverse strand, counting down.
TATCAATATTAGGTAAATGTTCTAGTTTCTAAAAATATTGGATCTCTATGTTTATATTTCATTTTTGTAATTGTAATTTTTTTTATATATAATTTCCTGTCCTGCTTCTGGGGTCAACATGTTCCAAGTTGGGTACTCGTATCCACACGTCCTCCATGTCCCATGTCCCAGTATCATGTGACTTAGGTAACCAACCACTGTAGGTGTTCAACTATCATTTAATTTTATATTAGAAGTCTATTGTCAGAGTCGCATTTGCAACCTGGATAGTCATTTTTACCATGTTTAATTAAGCGTGGCTTCAAAAAATTTTAAACAACAATTTTCTTGGAAAATTTAATATTTGGAAAATAGACATTTTTGGGGGGCTATACTAGGTGAGCCATTGTATGAAACATCATATATTTTGAAGCCATATAACATGGCTAAATTTGTAGATCGTAACATTTTCATAGTGCCTGCTGAAGTAGATCGTAACATTTAGAAGTGTTAAGAGATCCATCCAAGGAACCAGATGTGTTCAGCAGGCACTATGAATTTAGCCATATAACATGGCTAAATTTGTAGATCGTAACATTTTCATAGTGCCTGCTGAAGTAGATCGTAACATTTTCATAGTGCTTGCTGAACACATCTGGTTCCTTGGATGGATCTCTTAACACTTCTGAACATGTATAATGGATTGTTTGAGCATGACTATGCCATGGGGATATTGATATTTTGGGAATTATGCATGATGATTATCCTTGCAAGAATGCTTACCTTTATAACTTGATGGCAAATAGCTTGATATTTATGATGCATTCCAAACCCATATTTTACTTCAGATCTGAGTTGCACAAATATGGATATCGGAATGGATATAGATAGGGCAACTTTTTAGAAATTCAGGATACGATACAACTAAGAAATGGAAAACACACAGACACAACCCACTAAACATAAAAATTTCAGGATACCATACATGAATTTGAAAAATTGAAAATGAAGCCAAAAGGAGTGTTTTCATTAATGTTGGTAGATCACTGCTATCATGCTATGTATACATTACATTCCAAATGAGTGTGTTGTCAGACTACTTAGTTGTATAATATTCCATGTTCATTACAAATTAGAAATTCAAATTACGTATAATAAAAAATATCTTCATTCATTTATTGCATCTCCACATCGTCCATATCCTCGCCAGGGCTGGGATTGTTGCTCGAAGATGCAGAGATGTCATTTCATAATCTATGGTCCATTTGGGGGTAGCCTAACATATTGAATTAAGCCACAATTCTGTCGAAGCACCCACGGAAAATTTGTGCCACAAAATGTGAGAAATTCCTTCAAGCCCTCGTAAAACCGACTACTCTCCACAATGGAAAAAGCATTCAAAGTTCCTGAGATGAATTATTATGTGCTTGAGGGAGACCCCAGGCCCACTATTTATAACATGAAAGATAAGAAATTAGGGTTAGTGTCCCCTTTGTTTGTGGGTGTGCGCGCTTTTCCGATTTTAGTGATGGAAATGTTAGCCGAAACGACTAATAGATTTCCAGAGCATTTCTGTTATATGGTTTCAGTGTTTCAGAAATTATATACAGTCATACAGGGTTGAAAATATCAGATATGGTGATGAAATGTTCTGATGGTGTTTTGTACTGGTTTTCCTATCTGGTATGGGTATCATGAAGGTCTGGCATTTCCGGTAACATAGTTTCAGATACTGTGAGTGGTTTTCGGTGAAAAAAAAAGATACTGCTTGAAAGTACACGTTTTGGTTAGAATGCAACTAGAATGAGGCTTTTCTCTTGGCTCTTCATCATTTTCTACATTGAGAATGAGAACCATTCAAATGAAGCTCTCTCTTGTTGACTTTGGACCTCTATTTGCAAATATTAGTTCTAAAGTCCTCAAAGCTTGAAAATACTTCAGTTCTCAGAATTATGCGATCAAGGTTATGATGAGAGTGTTCTTCCGGATCCATTGCATAGGCTTGAAAATATAGAAGATGTACATAAATATTTATGAGCATAGAAGTGTTATAATATGCTGTACAAAAGTTTTATAATATTTATGAGCACGGATGTTGTACAAAAGTTTTATAATATTTATGAGCACAGAGATGTACAGAAGTTTTATGATATGATGATATGATGTATAAATGTAACGTTGAAATTTGCAACTAGGGGAGAGAGTCCCATAGTTGTACGGGGTACCAGTAGTGGAGATATAAGTGGAAATACTTGGCACCATTTGTTATTCATAAAAGTACTTTATGTACAAGTAAATGCTAATATTTTCATGTTTTTAAAATTATTTAAAATTTTTTTTCTACATTTTGAAATAAAATGAATATTTGAAATCAGAAATTTCATTTTAAGTCCCATCTACTTTAAGACACATCAATGTTCACACATTGGCCCCAAGCAAAAATATACTATAGTGACATTAGGACTAGACAACTTGGAACTTTGTGGCTTACATGGCATCCATTTGGATTCGGCACACCTCAAGACCAATATGGTTGGATAGAGAACATACCAAACTATATATCATAAAAATTTGGAAGAAAAACAAGCTCGAGAACATGAAGAATTAAGTTGCATAAAAAAAGGTAAAAAAAACGCTCACTTATTGGCCTCCCTCCCCTAAGCCACAATTTTTGTGAACTTCTCAAATACACTGTATATGAGACATTGAATATGTTATCATGCCAACTTCAATATTATGCCAACACTGTAATTGTTAAAATGTGCTTAATAATTTATATGAAAAACACAAAGTTTACTTGTATTAGGTGTTTAATTTTTCTATTCGGGTGTTTAATTTTTCTATTTCTATTTAATGTTTTCCTTGGAAACAAATCTTTTTTGTTTTAAAAGTCACAATGGTAGTGGCGAATATTTTGTTCAATACTAATTATGGAAATGATGGTCATAGAATATAGGAAAAATGTTGTCCAACATGTGGTATGCTATTATAATAATTGTCATGCCAAGAATGATGGGGTTTGTGTTGTTATTATTATATGATGATGTGTGTAATCAAACACTAAAAGTTAATTTGGTAATCTTCTCATAACATTGTAATATTTTTGGAAGTTTATTAAATTTTAATTTTGTAAGCATATGTATCTATAACCAGTTTGATACATAATGCCAAAAATTATCACAATTGTTGCATTAGGTTTGGACAAGTTCTGGCTTTGCGATAGTGATAAATAGTTTCCTTATTGCTATAAACAAAGCAATGCAAGTACAACCAATCCTATAAACAGTTATAATTGACATAGTAATTAAGTTGTACATGTTATTTACATGGATTATATATGTAACTATTGAGATTTTGATGTATGATGATAAAATGTTGTTGAAATCATTCACAAGAGTATTATGACAAATTTTATGTAACCATGTTTGAACTTTTATGAATAAAATGCATCTATGGTCGCATCATTATCTAATTTTGTTATTTCGGATGTATGTTGATTGTATGATGAATCTCTACTTGTATTACCTCCTCAATGTTCTTTAATAAACTAATCATGAGGCTAATGCAACCCCCATTACTACCATGGGTGGTTATTAGTAGCCTTGGGGAAAGTAGACTTTTTTTGCACTGTTGGCAACTAGGGTCAAAATTTAAGTCAACATTTATTTATTTTGCCAGTTGTCCTTAGTTCACATCTATATTGAAATATGTATTGGTGAACTACATTTTGAGATATAAAAAAATTGCGGAAAATCAGTTGCGAAATCTCTGTGCTTAATCATTATGGTAATGTCGAAGCAACAACTAAAAACTTTAAGATTGAGTTTATGTGCCATTTGTTGTGGGAGACATTTTGGTTGTGTTTTCAAACCTATTTAGTCCTTTGGTTGGAGATATTTATGGAAATACAACCTCAATGATCAAATTGGGAGAATCTCTAATGGACAGATGAGTCATATGAGCAATAAAGAATGTTGAGTGATCTTTGAACACATGTAGTTGATCACTGGGTAAGACACTATTGATTCTTATATTATTGAGTTTTTGATTGATCTTTATGCATTGCATGATCTTGCACATGAAGCATTCCTCATTGCATATGGAAGATTATATGTTAAGTTGCCCATGGTCATCATTATATTGTTAGTTGAGCAAGAAGTTGCGTGTGCCCTTATTGATGAATTAGCTTAAGGGAATGGGGGTGTCATTTTGGTGTGATGGAGAGATAAGGAAGTTATGGAGTCCTCATTGAGATAGAAACTTGAGGCATACACATGATTACACCATGACATGAGAAGGATTCATCATAAATAATAGTTGGATTAAGAGAGGACAAGCAAAATACATACAGGGCTAACATTGATCGGGTGTATGATTTACAAATCATAGAGCAATGCAATAGAGAGTTTTGGGGAGATGAGCAAGTTAATGATCTTGGAGCCAAGGTGTAAGTGTTGAAACTAAGATGTTGCACACAAGGATCCTAAGATGTTGCACACATGGATCCTTGATGAGGATGTCAATCCCACCCATCCCTAATCTATTTTATGTGTGATGTTGTGTTTCAATGGTAATGCATTTAGAAGACCATGAGCATAATTATAACGATGACATCGATCATGTCATGCATAAGCTTGTGCAATTACACATGAGCAATGAACTCATGCACTGGTGTTGGAGTGAGGATTGAGGACCCAATCATATCTTTATTGAAATCAATAAAGACTAGTATGTGAATTAGAACATAAAGTTAGTACAAATCCACTAGTAACGACATTGCTTACGTTGCCCCCTTATGTTTGGACCAATACTATTTTCTATTAGAGAGAAGACAATTTCCAAGTTAAAAGAATGATTGAATTGAGGTTGATCAATGAGAGAAAACAAGGGCATTTTACAAGAATTTGAGATTGCAAGTTTGGAGATTAGAGAAGTTCCATTACAATTATAATCATGCCCACGCGCTCAAGCAATACATCTAATCCATTTGCAATAGTAATGACCTTTGACCCTTCCACCATATTGTTGTATGATGGAGCAAAAAGCACTAATAAAGACTAGTTTACATGTGAAACAATCTAGGTGGCATGAGCAACAAATGAAGCACTAATGTTAATTAAATTAGCAGCCATGTTACACAAGCATAGGATGGAGTGTTACATGAAATACAAAAGAGTGAACACAATACTAGGGGTGACACCCATGCCATCGGAATTGAAGAAAGTGTGTGAGATAGAATTTTTGTGTCATCATTGGTGTAGTAATATATTGTTGGACTGATGGAGATGAAGCAAAAACCAGAAGAATTCGGTCAGTGAACACAACTAATTGTTACACCCAAAATCTACACCTATGTAACCTCAGTGCCTAAATCCCTGAAGTCCCAAGATCAAGCTAGTCATTTAGAGCAGGTTGATGGCCTTTATCCACACTCTTAATTAGGCCGACGCAGGTTGTCTTTGAGCAAAGTGCGCCGGTGCAGGTTGCCCTCATGCAACATGCGCCAGAGTTAGTTTCATGGGATAAAGGTAGCTTTTGAGCGAATTTTAGAAGCTGGGTGAGGTGGATCCCTATCCCTAACTCCTAGGTGAGTTGGCCTTCGATTCCCTAACCTAATGGGAGGATCCCTTAACCCTCTCCCCATGATCCTCAACCTACTCTATCCATTTGGTCCTATAAATGCAAGAGCCCCCTCCATCCCAAGGGGAGGAAGTCTATGGTACTCTTATGCTGGTGAAATTAGCTCAGTAGTTCAACACCCTAGTCTTGGAGGCACCGACTTCTCTCTAGGAGCTTTGGCTTGTCTTGTCGAAAGGAGATTGCGACGTTGAGGCATCGGTTGTAATCCTCTCTTCTATTGTACTTCCTACTTTTTATACAGTAATATAAACGCTTTCCATAAATGTTATTGTGTTATTGATATTTATAGTTCACCTCCTCAACTGTTTACTTAGAATAGTTAGTGTTTAGGCATGTTTTATTGCTTGTATTGTTCCTATGTGTTTTGATAGGTCTTACAGCCCCAGATATTACGATAGCGGGACTCGGAACAACGACGAGGATACAGATCTACGAAATCTAAGGTAAGCTGCTTAATTACTCGATCTCTAACTAGATATAGGAGAGTGGTTTCACATTCTATCTCATTTGTTCTAGACTTGCATTAAGCTAGAGAGATCACGCCTTAAATCCGCTTTTGATAGATTTTCTGATAACAAATTTGGCGACCATACTAGGGAATGTACGTTGATTTAAGTTTTCAAGTTGAATGTCATATTCTTTGATTTCTTTGCAAGCCATTTCTTTTGCCTCCTGAGCCTCTTTCAACATCAGATCTTTTTGTTGAAGGGTCTGCAAGCTTTCTCTATGTCTGGAGGTATAATTATTAAACCATTTCATTGCTCATCCTTGGAGATCCTTTTTATTTTTGCTTTGGGAATTCACCCGATGCACTTGGGCAGTGTAACTAGAGCGCCATCCTTTCATAGGCGCCTTTTTTCTTTCCGTGGTCCGCGCCACCGGTGTTAAACCCCTGTTTGCATTTTGCACTGCCGATGCTAAACCCGTGTGCATAATCTACGCTGGGCGCTCTATGCCTGACCACTGCCCGCGCCAAGCACTCAAGCTTGGGTTTTGAGTTATCCCTCTCCTTTGTTTGAGTTTTGGTTTCTCTTACAGATTCCCTCTACACTGTATCTTCCAGTTAGGGACCTTTTTGATGTTGCATTGTTGATGTTTGGTTTTGTTGGGTTGTTTTGGAGTGTTTTTGGGTTCCATTTTGGGCGAGTTTGAGTTTCGGTAGTGGTAGACACTTTGGTCTCCCCCACCTTCATCCACTTGACCTTGCTTTCCCTGCTCTCCTCACCTGATCTAGTCCTTCCATTGGCTTAGATCCCAAACCTCCTTTGCTCATGTTATTTAGCTTTGTTTGCATTCGGTTGTTTGATTTAGTGTTTTGAGTGTTTTCAGTCCATATGAGTGCTTGTCATTTTCTTGAGAATTTCTGAGTGTTTAGAGTGCTGCAAATAATCTTTCTTTTCAGTTATTCATGCTTAAAATCATCATTGTTATCAAGTTATAATCTTGGCATATCATTGGAAAATTAAAAGTGCATCATTTTTACTGTTTTCACGTGCATTTGAAAATTGTTGTAGGAATTGGTTCATGCATTGGAATTTATCATTCATTAGTCTTTTGAAAAGTTTGAGAGAAAGGTTAGTCATTTGTGCTTTTCGGGAATTATGAGTCATTCATTTTCTTGAAAAATTCAAGTGAGATCAAGTTTTTACAAAAGTGATTCCATGCTTGAACGAATTGTATGCATTCTTGGTTTTTTTATGTTTTCAAGCCATCATAGTGAAATTTGAAAAGTTAGAGTGCTCTAGATAGGAAATTTCTCTCTTTTCATCACTTAGTTTTGTTTTGATTCGAAAAGACAAAAAGAAAATGCTTGGATTTGGTTGTGATGCTTGTTGATTTTTGTGTTTTGCTTGGAAAAACGAAAAAATGAAAAGAATACTTTCATTGTCAAATTTGGTAGATTTGGGATTGTGTTGCATTTTGTTGTTTTGGTAAAATCAGGAAAAATATTTCTCCCTCCCATATATAGAGTTCATCAAAAGAAAAATACATTTTTTGCAAGTAGTTAGGGCTTGCATTATATTTACATTTATGTACTCACCTCATGCATTCACCTAACCGTCCAGATAAAATTAACGGTAGAACTAGGATAAAATCTTTAGTAACTTGTGTGTTAAGTTAGAGACGTGTTCCGATGTCGTAAAACGTGGCAGCTATCGTTATTTGTCAGCACTGTATTCCGAGGGTATTGTAGTCTTCCATGTACCAACCAGTATATCGAAGCTCTTTCACGTACCAACCAGGTATATCGAAGCTCTTTGACGTACCAACCAGGTATATCGAAGTTCTTTCATGTACTCACCAAGTACTCCACGCACTTGGCATATATCGAAAGGTGTTTCATGTACTTGGCGTATATCGAAAGGTGTTTCACGTACTCGGTAGTATATAGGAAGATCTCGTGCCATACGGTTGTGCATTAGACAACACCACTACGGATTTGAGCTCCCATGTACCTTGCGTATATCGGGAGTCACCATTAGGATTCCTAAAACCAACTGAGCTATCCATTTGGCCGTCTTGGCAGAGCAATACATCGAGAACAACACCCGGGGAGATTACTACGCACATGCCGTCCAGGTAGTCAGGTATTCATTCAAGGGTACGATCCCAATCCTCCTTGTCGCATTTTAATGTTGGACCCTGTGGTATATAGCAAGTTGCAAAGCCTTGACAATCCCGTGAGGTTCCAGACTTTTGAATCCACTCCTATCACATAAGTTTGCTTGTGGCCTTAGTTTGTGTATATTTTTTTGGACTGCTTTTCTTTTGTTTAGATCACCCTAGGAGAAACTCTGTTTCAGTCACTCTGGCTAAATTTCCTTGGAGAAGGTCCCGCAGAATTTTGAACTTACCACCTGAATATCCCCTTAACGAGGAGGTAATTTCGAAGTTAAGAATGGACCCACATGCCACGGTCGTGTCATCTGAAGTAGAAAACCCTACTTTGAATATTGGAGCACACATGTTCCCTCTAGATTCACCTACCTCCAACCCCCCACAGGGTGAAGAGGCGCAAACTTCCACTTCACAAGACACACCTCACGTGTTACCGGGAGAGTTTGGATCAATGGAATGGTTAAATCCACCCCAGGACGACCCTGTTGGTCCAACTGCAGCTTTTTGGACATCATCTCTAGGCCACCCAGTGGCTCATTTTTCCATTGCATCTCCACCCAGTGGGACTACTCTTGACGACCCTCTAGCACCTTATCGTGAGCAGTTGACTCGATTACGTGCTATGGGTGAGGAGTTTCGAAGAAAAATTCTTTTACGAAGGGTTCAAGACCCGACGTTACCTCCTTATCAGCCACTCCCAAGTTGTTATTTATCTTTTGACTCACCGAAATCATCCACCCAACACGTGACCACTTCTGAACCTGGGCAACCCTCACTTCCTGCACATATACCCCTTAGACAGGAGACCAGTTCTATACCTCAAATGACTCAACCTGTTGAAGGACAACAGTCCAACACATCTATTACTACCGCGGTTACATTGCCCATTCCTCCCCCACCCCAAAACTTGAGGGGATGATACTCTTTATCCCCTACCTTCCTTACAGGTAATGTTAATCCTGGGGTATATAATCAACAACCTGTGTTGGGTCAACCTTTGATTAGTGGTCAGCAAGTTGTTGCTGGGGGGAGACCCCCATCTCCTCACCATAATACTGGAGGAGGAGTTCCCGTCGGTCCTTTTGTTGGAAATTCCTTACCTGCCGGACCTCCCACCACGGGATTACCCCATGATGGGGGACCATCCAATGTAATTCAACCAGCATGGAGTCAAGCATATATAGGTTATCTTAACCCTGTGTCGGGACAACTCAATCCTGGAAACACACTCTACGGGATACCTTATCCAAAAAATCCATAGACTCAATGGGGGAAACAAAGTGTTTTACAACATGGACCCCCACCTACAGTCCCTCAAGTCCCACCACCCTTGTTTGGTCCACCCCCACTTCCCATCGGAGGCAATGGGCCCACACACAATTCCGGAGCAGGCGGACCTTTACCTTCTGGCAGAGGACCACCTCATCTTGGCGCTCATGGCCCACCCCCTGGCGGCAGAGGTGGAGGCCCTGCCCCTTTAGATGGAGGAGGAGGGCCACCCCCCCCGGTGGTGGCGGACCCCCACCTTATGGTGGAGGACCATCCCATCCTGGTGGTGGTGGTGGAGGACCATCTCATCCTGGTGGTGGAGGTGGAGGAGGTGTGCCTTACCCTTCCGGCGGCGACGGTGGAACACCACCTCCTCCCGGTGGAGGTGGTGGTGGTCCACATTATCCCGGTGGAGGCGGTGGAGGTCCATCCTATCTCGGTGGTGGCGGCAGACCCCCACCATTTGGAGGCGAACCACCCCTTCCCGGTGGTGGAGGTGGACCCCCACCTTATGGTAACATACCACCTTATTATGGTAATGGACCACCTTATTATGGCGGCGGACCTACATATGGTCCGAGCGGCCACCCCCCTTATGGTTAGTTCCCTCCGGGGACACCCTATAATCAGTCGATGCAAGGTCCCATTGGTCCATACATGCCATACCCGTACTATCAGTACCCACAACCAAACCAACAACTGCCCTTTTTGTCTACGTTGGACTTACCTGACCTGTCTCGTCTGACTAATGACCCCATTTTCCATGGACATAATTGGCCACCCATTCCAGTGAAACTACCATTAGATATTCCCAAATTTGATGGCAAGCCTGGTGAAGATAAAAAAAACCATGTGATGACATACCATTTATGGTGTTCATCCAAATCCTTGATGGATGATTCGATCCATCTTAGGTTATTTCAACGGACTCTCACCGGCCTAGCTGCTAAGTGGTATATCGAACTACCACCCAATTCTTTTCCAGATTTCCGCTCTCTAGCTATGTCATTTTTGACCCACTTCCAGTTGCCCATTCGCTATGATATTTGTACAAACTTATTGACCTCCCTTCACCAAAACACTGCCACTCATATTTCATATCATATTCATGAATGGCGGTGAAGATGATGTCTTATTAAGGCTCATATTTTTGGCCAACTCTTAGCTGACTGGTTCACAAAGTCACTTTTACCTGTCGTAGCTAGAGACGTAGTTATGGGAGGGGCCGTCACTTAGGAACATGCCATTTCTCGTGCCCATTACTTAGACTTGGTCTATGCTCAATCAGGCACATTGTATGAAATTGTTCCTGACGCACCTCTCCCTACGTATGACCCTGCGAAACCACCTAAGGGACCATAGGCTGATGGCATCATTGGTTCCCTTACCTCCCAGCCTTCTACTCAAAATAGTGGTTCGTTGAACCCCCAAGGTTCTTCCCCATCACCACCATAGGCTGGCCACAACACTACAAAGTCCACTGCTCCTGCCTCCACTGAAGAGGTGAATTCTGTGCAATTAGCTTCATCTCAGAAATCGGGTGGTAAAAAGAAAAACAAAGAGAAACCTAAGAAATATTCTAACCAACAGGAGTCCAAGACCACCCCCGAAGACACCAAACAGAAGAGGAAGTTGTAGTATCCTTGTTTGTTGTGCGGT